>OX459100.1:7723193-9165693 GCA_949775045.1 Metridium senile
TCATCATCATTACTGCTCAAACACCAATAGTTTTACCTGGGTTCAGTAGCCAAAGCAGCCAAAGCCCTTGTGGCTCTGTCCAGTACAATCTCGTGAGAGGTGTTGGACACTAGCTGAGAGAGCATCCTAATGCCACCATTGTCATGTATGATTTGACAATTCCTGACAAAAGAAAACAAGTAATTACACTAGACGTAAAACAAGTTACATGTTTTTTGCCTCACGTCCGCCATTTTGTTTTCGACCAAAGAGGGGATTTCGCGCATGCGTAGTAGGCAGTGTTATCTACACTACACGATGGCATAGAAGCTACGCCTCCATATATGGAGGACAGTAGCTTCAAAAAGGAAATAAGGAAATGAAGTTTATTTTACAGAAGTGGTTAACCCTTATATTGTACAAATATCTATATTACCAAGAATTTAAAAGAAAGGAATTTGAAAGAAAGGAATTTGAAAGAAATGACAACATTTTTATCGTCAGTTTTCTTAATTGTCTATGTGGATAAAATGAAATACGCAAATGATCAAATGCTAATAGTTATCAGCTTAATAGCTTATCGCTTAATAGTCCCGCCCCTTCACAGCTTCCCGAGCCATTTTGAACAAGCGCATTTGAAAACTGCATTGTTGAATTTGCGCTATATAAATAAATGTTATTATTATGTTATTATTATTATTGAACGGTAGCCGGGCCTTGGCATGGAAGCGAGACGAACGTTGAGCTTACAATGATAGAGACCTTTTAACACCTCGCGGGACATTTATTCACGTGTCTCTATCATTGCAAGCTCAACGTTCGTCTCGCTTCCATGCAAAGGCCCGGCTACCTTCCAAGACGGCGCAGGGAACTGTGAAGGGGACTTTTAAACAAATGCAAGCAAAGGCTGCTGTGGATATTAATATTGTGGCTCATGTTGACATCATCGGCCATTCAGCTTACTTGGTATTATCGTTAGCCAAAACGTCTAATGCCCACGCGATTTGCTCCTGCACCTAAAAGACAACAAAGACACGTTGCAATTTAGAAATTGATAATAGACCTCTTTACCTTCCTTGTTTGTTGTCCCATTTCAGATCACATGATGCTACCCTTGGGAATTGTTTCTTTCACACTGATGTAAATGATATAACAAGTTCATCATAAAAGAACAATTCTCAAGGGAATGACACCTTGTCTGAAATGGGCAATTTGCATACGGAGGTAAAGAGGTCTATTACTGGTGGGTTAGAACTATTCCTACCAATACCTTCTCGTCCATAGCATCGTCAAGCTCTTTGCACAATATCCCGATTCCTCCAATCTCTCGCAAAGCATCTTTGTTCCTGAAATATTAAGACAAAAATAAATCACTATATTTCTCTGTTTCAAAAATTTGATATCTTCACATGTGAAAATATCATGTTATTCGCTGCGCTTACTCCTAAAAGATCATTTCAACACTCGAAGATATTGAGATATCTCCGAGCACCCATGTAATATCCTCTCTATATATATTGTTTTGAGCCCCCCAGGGAATTAAAACAGGAGGGACAACTCGTTTTCAATTAAACAGCCCCTCAGTGAAGCAAGTAAAATGCCAAGAAGAAGAAACAGGGCTCGCATCCCAAATGTTTTTAGGGACTTTTATGGTGACGATGACTTGCAGTGACGTCAGACCAAAAGTCGGCGTCTTGTCACATGACCATCACTTCCATACGTGAATGACGAGAGGTTTCAAACAACAGCGCACAGTTAAAAGCTTGTAAGCAGAGAACAATGATCACAATTCATACCATATGCACTGAGACCAACATTCTGAGGCTGACCATGCGCAATACAATACAGCAGTCAAACGATTACGCATGCGTGGCAAAATTTTCACAGCAGTAAATTTGCCATTGTAAACATTAGGAATTTCGGACTACAGTGTTTGAAGTCGATTTGTAAGAAATTGCCTGAATATATAAGCTTGTTCATAACCTTAGTTATATTTTAAAGCTACCATGTGTCTATACTTTTGTATTTTTGTGTATATTTTGAGAAAAAAGCGATGAAAGTCGTACACTCCATCGTTTTATATAGAGTCCGTACGTATGTCAGGTTTGTGTACTCGTGCATGCGTAGTCGTTTGACCGCTGTGTTACGCAATACAGACAATTTGACTTACTTGTCAGTTGCAGCTAGGTTCTTTAGAGTCCAGGCTACGTGTTCCTTCACGGTCAAGTTTTGGCTCTATAATAAAGTGAATATGATAATGATTATAATAATGATGTTGATTATGATGATGGTGATGGTGTTGATTATGATGATGATGATGATGGTGGGGTTGGGAGCAGTTGGGGGGGTGGTGGTGGTGCTGTATGATGATGGTGATGATGATTATGATGATGGTGATTATGATGATGGTGATTATGATGATGATGATTATGATGATGGTGATTATGATGATGATGATTATGATGATGGTGATTATGATGATGGTGATTATGATGATGGTGATTATGATGATGGTGATTATGATGATGATGATTATGATGATGGTGATTATGATGATGGTGATTATGATGATGGTGATTATGATGATGGTGATTATGATGATGGTGATTATGATGATGGTGATTATGATGATGGTGATTATGATGATGGTGATTATGATGATGATGGTGATGATTATTAAGATGATGGTGATTATGATAATGATGATGGTGATTATGATAATGATGATAGTTATTATGATGATGATGACGGAAATGTTGGGGGTGGGAGTGAGGATGGTAATGAACATCATTATGATGATGGCGATGATGATGGAGTGGTGGTGGTGATGATGAAAATAATGATGATGATGATGATTGTGATAATGATGGTGAAGGTAATACAGATGATGACGATACTTATGATAGAGGTGATGATGATGACAACGAACATAGAGTAAGGGTTTATCCTACCTTCACCATCAGCTGACACAGTGATTTCAGTCCTCCTTCTCGTCTCACCTCATCACAGTTGCTGAAAACATGATATATTACTAATTACAAAATATAGGAATAATGAACCAAATGAATGAATGAAGAAATAAATAATTATTGAAAGATTGATTGATTTTTTGGATTAAAAATTGATTGATTAATTGATTGATTGAACGAAGGATTGATTAATTGATTGATTGATCACTGAGGGATCGATTGATTGATTGATTTTTTAATTGATTGGTTGATTGATTGGATAGTTGATTGATGGTTGATTGAATGATTGATTGATTTATTGGATGATGGTTTCTTGATTGATAGATTGATTAGTTGATTGATTGACTAATTGTTCGGTTGAGTGATCGATTGATGGAATTCATGATTGATTGATAGATTGATTAATTGTTTGATTGAACAAAGGATTGATAAATCAATTGATTGGTTGATTGGTTGATTGATTGATTGATTATTTGTTTGATTGAACAAAGGATTGATTAATTGATTGATTGATTGATTGATTGATTGATTGGTTGGTTGGTTGGTTGATTGATTAATTGATTGAATGATTAATTGATTGATTGGTTGATTGATTGATTAATTGATTAATTGGTTGATTGGTTGGTTGATTGATTGTTTGATTGATTGATTACCTGTCATTCTGGAAAGTAAGACACTCTAGACTAACAAGTAGATGCTCCTGAACTGCCTGTGATCTTGTCAACGCCAGAAGTCGACATATCGACCTCACACCACCCCCCTCGCGTACTGCATCCTTAGCACTACAAGAACAAAACAACACCATTACAACAAGGTCTTCTCTAATAAATACTGTAAGGAGATTAATACTCACTTCAAACTATTTAGTACTACAGTCTGTAAAGACTTGGCGATGCTGACACGTTGGGAGGGATCCTAGAATTGCGAAAATAGATAATGTATTATAACGAACTGAAACGCGTTCGGTGTATGAGCGAAATATAGATAAATGAGAAAAATATCAACAGACTTTTTCACAGTTCTCGTCCACAATCGTCATCGTCATCTTTTGACTCACCCGAGATTGTAGAATATCTCTGCACATATCTGGGATTTTCTCGTACTCGTACTGCAATTGCAAATAAATTGATTACTATATTTACACCTATTTCAAAAATCGTTGTCACAGCCTAAGCTACAGTCCAGTCTTAAGCCTGCAAAGGATGTCGGTAATATGAACATACCTTGTGATTTATTGGACGTTTCCTAAATAAATATTTGTTTCATCACGTACCACTGCAACAGCTTGTTATGGTCATATAACACAAACACAAACAACCAAAATATGCTAATATGAATAGAAGAACTACTGACATCCTTTGCAGGCTTCAGAGTGTGACCTGTAGCTTTGTCTGCGACAACAATATTTGAAATAGATGTATATTGTCTTTCTGTTATCTTCACTTTGCGTCACATCATTCTCGTCAAAACTACTACTACTACTACTACTACTACTACTACTACTACTACTGCTGCTGCTGCTGCTGCTGTTGCTGCTGCTGCTGCTGCTTCTGCTGCTGCTGCTGCTTCTGCTGCTGCTGCTGCTGCTGCTACTACTACTACTACTACTATATACCTTGTAGTCTTCACGAGTGAGTTGCACTGCTGCTTCTGGGAATAACGTCTGAAAACAACAGCAAAATAAAACGATAAACACAAGAAAAACCAATTCACACAAAAAGACACCACTACCAGAATCTTATAAATTGGTTCAAATGTGCAACCACCATACTTTTCTTTTGTTCAATGCTCAAGAATATTCAAATATTTTGGTTGAATATTTTCCAGCAGTTATCAGGGTTTTCCGATTTACTTACTTTGGTACTACTAGTACCAGATACTAATTAGCATACGTGTTTACCGTTATTAGAATTTCTACGAGTTCAAAATATTACATTTTCTGAGTAAGAATAAAAAATAATAACAATATTGCAGAAATAATGACAAATTAACACTGGTACTATCATCTGGCACTATTAGTGCCAAATCTACCTTTGTGTCGGTAAATCGGAAAACCCTATTCAAGTCTTACTTAAGAACTCACACAATGAAATTTAGGAATAAAATATCAAGTCTCCTGATTCAACTTTGGTATATCTCCTCTGAATGCCACTAAATTTATCAACCTCTTATGAGTTTCTGCTATTACTAAAATCCATTTAAAAGAACTCCTAATGATTGACAGCTACTAATCAATGTACCAACCAACCAATCACATACCTGGATTCCTTCAGGTGACGTCTGCGCATGCCCAGTAGCGACAAGTTCGTCACTAAAGTTGACGTCAATACTCGAAGACGTATCGACAAGCTCGACTACAAACCGATGACAGCCCGACATCAATGATGCTACCTTGGACTTGACCTGCACGAGAACAAGATATTGTTGTAATTTGTGTGGAATCAAGGTGCTGGTACTTTGGTACAAGGTTTGTTGGTTTGTGTGCCTGTCTGTCTGTTTGTGTGCCTGTCTGTCTGTCTGGGTGTCTGTCTGGGTGTCTGTCTGGGTGTCTGTCTGGGTGTCTGTCTGGGTGTCTGTCTGTCTGTCTGTCTGTCTGTCTGTCTGTCTGTCTGTCTGTCTGTCTGTCTGTCTGTCTGTCTGTCTGTCTGTCTGTCTGTCTGTCTGTCTGTCTGTCTGTCTGTCTGTCTGTCTGTCTGTCTGTCTGTCTGTCTGTCTGTCTGTCTGTCTGCTTGTTTGTTTGTCTGTTTGTTTGCTTGTTTGTCTGTTTGTTCATTTGTTTGTTTGTTTGCTTACTTGTTGTTAGTTTGTATATTTTCTTGTTTGTTTGTTTGCTTGTTCGTTCGTTTGTTTGCTTATTTATTTGTTTGTATATCTGTCACTTGTTTGTATGCTTGTTTCTTTTTTCATTTGTTTGTTCGTTTGCTTGCTTGTTGTTAATGGTTTGTTCATTTTCTTGTTTGCTTGCTTGTTCGTTTGTTTGCTTGTTCGTTTGTTTGCTTGTTCGTTCGTTTGTTTATTGTTTGTTTGCTTGTTTTATTTGTTTGTTTCTTTGTTTGTTTCTTTGTTCATTTGTTTGCTTGCTTGCTTGCTGTTAGTTTGTTTATTTTCTTGTATGTTTGCTTGTTCGTTTGTTTGCTTATTGTTTTCTTGGTTGTTTGGTTATTTTATTCGTTTGTTTGTTTTTCTTACTTCTTTTAGAGGAGCTTTACCTTAACAAAGAGTAGCCTATCTTCGCATCTATCCCATAAGGCATCACCGTCTGCCGGTGTCCAGTCATTTTCTGTCGGTAAAGTAAATAACTCATTGTCATCATCATCATCATCATCATCATCATCACCCATCACCGCCTATATCACTAATCGTCTTCATCATTATCAGAACTATTATCATAATTATCATCATAACCATGATCGTAATCATCATCATCACCACCCATTACCATCACTATCATCATCACCATAATATACATCATCAATATACCTAAGGGTATGATGTTGACCAATGAACATTCAATCGCCTGTAGGGGTAGGGTAAGGATGTCTGACCAAGCAGGGCGTAGCCTCCCACGTGGTATCCATTCTCGATCACCGTAGTCGACATAAAACACGTCATATTCGTTATCAGGCCTTATACCAAGTACACGCGCACGGTACCACCTGGACGAGAGAGAAAGAGGACGATTTAAACAATGAATAAATGAATTGATAAATGAAGGAAGGAAGGAATGAATGACCAAATAAATAGGTGGATTTACAAATAAATGGATAGATGAATGAATGAAGGAATGAATGAATAAATGAATGAATGGATGAATGGATGGATGAATGAATGGATGGATGAATGAAGGAAGGAAGGATGTAGTGAACAAATGAATGAATAAATAAACGCATGAATAGGTGGATGAGCAAATAAAAGATGAAGGAATAAATAAATGAAGATAGGAAGGAATGACAGAGTGACAAATGAATAAAAAGGTGGATGAACAAATATATTAATGGATGAATTGGTGGATGAATCAATAAACAAACGAATTAATTAATTAATTAATTAATTAATGATTGAATGATTGAATGAATGAATGAATGAATGGATGAACTAATTAATTAATGAGTTAACGAACAAACAATAAATGAAAAAACAAAAGAACAAAATAAAGAATAAATGCAAGCAAAGAATCTTCTGATAGAAAGAGGTAGGCTCTATTCCAGGAAGAAAAAGAAGAGGACAAAATGAATAGGTTTATTCATCAAACGAACCACTTACATATCATTGTTTGTAAAACAAGCTACACAAAGCGACCCAATGGCGATCTCGTCATCCTCATCAAACTGAACACAGCTTATTCCCCCGTCGATTTTAGTCTGGAGTTCTTCTTCCAAACTATCAATAAAAGTCAATATTATTTGTTTTACTCACATGATAACTATTGGTTATCTCTATCCAGGCTAACTCACAGTGACACAGTTATTATGTGTTTACTCCAACGAAGGGCTAAAGCTCGAAACGTCAGTAAAGTTAAGTTAGCATTTTTTACGGTGTTACAAATTTCATTATATTACCTATCGTTTATATCAAACACCGACGCAGCTTATACTAGTTTACTCGCTAGTTTCCATTCACAGTTATTATGGATAACTTGTACTAATAAATATGTAAAATTTATTGTCGAAAAAAAGTGTAACGTCAATTACTGCGTTTTTCGTGTTTCTGCGAACTACGTTTTTGACTGCTGCTAATTACTCGGCACCTTTTGTCTTTGATTGACGGCAGCCAAAAACGTATTTCACAACTAATCGTCGGAATGTCTGAGTCCACAGAAAGGTGAAAACTGCAGTAAACAAATGACAATATTAAATGTCTATATATTCTATAGTCACCTCATCAGAGAATTAAAAGTCTATTTATTTCTGCATCTCAGGGTTTTTTTGTGTTATCTATGACAGGAATGATGGGGACTGGGAGTCGAGCTAAGAAGGATGTATCTTACTTCTCCCCATTCCCTTCATTACACAGGAAGCCCATATCCCCATAAGTGTTTGTAGCTAGATACTTACAGTGATTTATAAGATGCAAGCTGTACGAAGAATAAATGTTCTTCTCCCCATTCCCCTTCGTTACACAGGAAGCCCATATCCCCATAAGTGTTTGTAGCTAGGTACTTACAGTGATTTATAAGATGCAAGCTGTACGAAGAATAAATGTTCTTCTCCCCATTCCCCTTCGTTACACAGGAAGCCCATATCCCCATAAGTGTTTGTAGCTAGGTACTTACAGTGATTTATAAGATGCAAGCTGTACGAAGAATAAATGTTCTTCTCCCCATTCCCCTTCGTTACACAGGAAGCCCATATCCCCATAAGTGTTTGTAGCTAGGTACTTACAGTGATTTATAAGATGCAAGCTGTACGAAGAATATATGTTCTTCTCCCCATTACAACAAAGGAAGCCCATATCCCAACAGTGTTTGAAGCTAGGTACTTACAGTGATTTATAAGATGTAAGCTGTACAAAGAACAACCCAGGGGTGTCGACCGCTGACACATACACGTCCTGATAGTCGTCCTCAGGTAGAGTGACCGTCTCGAGTGTAGATGATGAATCACCTCTGAAAACATCAAAGGAGTATCAGGCTGATTTACGATCCTTCACAGTTCCCTGCGCCATCTTGAAAGGTAGCTGGTCCATTGCATTGAAGAGAATTCAACATTGAGTTTGCAATGATAGAGACATGTGAATAATTGTCCCGCAAGGTGTTACAAGGTCTCTATCATTGTAGGCTTAACGTTCATCTTGCTTCGATGCAAAGGCCAGGCTACCTTTCAAGATGGCGCAGGGAACCGTGAAGGGAACTATTGACATCAATACAGTACAAATCCTTCTACTAAAATACAAAGCATATCCACAGAAAACAAAATAAAAAAGCAAAAACAAAAAAGGGAAAAAGTTGGAATCAAAGATAGGACATTCATTCTTGTGTAAGGGACGTTATAGGTGAGGTACTAACTCTAAGGCAAAAAGTTGGAATCAAAGATAGGACATTCATTCTTGTGTAAGGGACGTTATAGGTGAGGTACTAACTCTAAGGCTAAAAGTTAGAATCAAAAATAGGACATTAAAACATGTGTAAGGGACGTTATAGGTGAGGTACTAACCCTAAGGCTCCTTCCCCTTCAGTTCCATCATATATTGAGAGATCAATAGCGTCATCACAAAGCTTTCTTAGTTGTTTGATGTGCTGGAAACAATACAATATATTAAGTACTTATTGACTGAGTGGGAGGGCCGTCCGTGTTTATACGGACCAGGTGAAAAAAGCTGTACGGACCCCATCACGTGACTTTTTCCGAAGGTTTCCTTAAGAGCGCGCGCCGGACAAAATACGGGTCATATGATAAGTTTGCTTATTATGATTGGCATTATCATCATTATCAACTCCATCACCGCTGCTCATCATTATCATAACCATCATCATCATTACTACAGTCAAGATCATAATATCACAATCATCACCGTAATCATCATCATCAACAACACCACCACCACCACAACTAGTATGATCACAATCACCATCATCATCATTATCACCATCATCTTCATCTTAAGCATCATCATCATCATTTTTATCCTCAACACCATCACCATCATGATTATCACCACCATCACCATCATGATTATCACCATCATCATCATCATGATTATCACCACCATCACCATCATGATTATCACCAACATCACCATCATGATTATCACCACCATCACCATCATGATTATCACCACCATCACCATAATGATTATCACCAACATCACCATCATGATTATCACCACCATCACCATCATGATTATCACCACCATCACCATAATGATTATCACCACCATCACCATCATGATTATCACCACCATCACCATCATGATTATCACCACCATCACCATCATGATTATCACCACCATCACCATCATGATTATCACCACCATCACCATCATGATTATCACCACCATCATCATCATTACTATCATCTTCTTCTTAACCACCACCATCATTTTTAACCTCACCATCACCACTATCATCATCACCATGGCCATAATCATCACCATCATCATCATCATTACTATCATCTTCTTCTTAACCACCACCATCATTTTTAACCTCACCATCACCACTATCATCACCACCATGGCCATGATCATCACCATCATCATCATCATCATTACTATCATCTTCTTCTTAACCACCACCATCATTTTTAACCTCACCATCACCACTATCATCACCACCATGGCCATGATCATCACCGTCATCATCATCATTACTATCATCTTCTTCTTAACCACCACCATCATTTTTAACCTCACCATCACCACTATCATCATCACCATAGTCATGATCATCACCATCACCATCATTATTATCATCATCATCATCATTGTTTTCACCTGTTTATTCTCCACAGCAAGTCCTTTCTTGAGTAGTTCTATTCTGATATTATTGATGTTTGTGGTGACATTAATACTCTTCAGTACCTTCTTCTCCCATAAAGGATCTAGCCACATCGTGTTACCAAGGCTATTAATAATAATACAAATAATATAGAGTTTTTTAACAGGCTACAATGAACTAGTATTACACATTGGAAACAAGCTATGGTACTTGGTTCATTATATAATTTACAATATCAAATCATCCCCACAACAATTCCTATGAAAAGCCTATGAAAAGCCTATGAAAAGCCTATGAAAAGCCTATGAAAAGCCTATGAATGCCATATGAAAACCCTATGAAAAACCTATGAAAAACCTATCAATACCCTATGAAAACCCTATGAAAACCCTATGAAAACCCTATCAATACCCTATGAAAACCCTGTGAATGCCATATGAAAAGCCTATGAAAAGCCTATTAGACAGATGGTTCAATGGTTCAAACAAACAAACATAGCTTTGTCACTCTATCTCTATATCAATGCAGAATCTACCCATAATGCACTACTCACCTTAACACAACCTTCCCTTCAAGTTCTTTACCTTCAACAAGGTTTTTGACAAAACTGTTCGCCTAAAACAAATAAAATAAGATATTCTCAATTATTAGCAACTTGGTGCTTGGTTTGTGATGGTTATGTTGACTTACCTTTGGTGTCCACTGCAGACTTTTGTCTTGCGGTTTGACACGGCAAACAAAAACTTGGACAGCCTGTATGACAAACAATATAAACACATGCAAGTGACAAATATAACACTAAAAATCACCACACAAATAGCATCAACAACACTAAACATCTAATAAACAAAGTGTAATAGTCAGGACATTACAGTGTGAATCAAAAAACTGTGGACACCTAGAAATATTTTAGAAATTGTTTATTATTTGTTGAACAACTCAGAAACAACTATATCACCGCAAGACATTTGACTGATGTGTAGTATGATATTTTTTTTGTAGTTAGAGTTGTTTGTGAGTTGTTCAACAAACAATAGACGTAATTTGTTATAAAATATGTCTGGGTGCCCAAGGTTTTTCGATTCGCACTGTAAGAAATTAATGGAATTAGAAACTTCTAACAACAGTGTATTAATAATTTATTGACTTATAAAGCGCCATATATCAATATACATTTTCATCGGCGCATAAACAAATACAATTGAATAAAATAAAACTAATGTATAAAATGGTTTAAAACAGATAAAGGGTACAATATTTAAAAAATTAAAATGGATTGAAATGCATCAAATTAAAAAGAAAGCACATGAGTAAAATCAAGTATTAGAATATGTACATTTATAAAAAGAAAGAAAGAACTATATAAATTATATTGAATGAAACCCTTCTTTAAAAAGATATGTCTTGAGACAGTTTTTGAAATTGTTTAGTTGAGCAGTTTCTTATTAAAAAAGGGAGCCTAATATTGGTCTAATATCTATTTCACAGACAATAAGAAATCAATCAGCAGCATTAACAATGACAAAGAGTCTCTACCTGGAATGGCAGTGTGTGAAACTGTTGGGGAAGCTGAAGAAGAGATGAAACCTTGACAACATCATACAGTCCTGAATCAACGAAATGGACCTATGAATAGAGATGAAAATCATTATCGACATCAATACCATCACATTAACATTGTCATCATTATCATTATCATTTACATCACATTAACATTGTCATCATTATCATTGTCATTACCATCACATTATCATTGTCATCATTATCATTATCATTGTCATCATTATCATTGTCATCATTATCATTACCATCACATTATCATTGTCATCGTTATCATTGTCATCATTACCATCACATTATCATTGTCATCATTATCATTGTCATCATTACCATCACATTATCATTGTCATCATTATCATTATCATTACCATCACATTATCATTGTCATCATTATCATTGTCATCATTACCATCACATTATCATTGTCATCATTATCGACATCATTACCATCACATTATCATTGCCATCATTATCAACATCATTACCATCACATTATCATTGTCATCATTATCGACATCATTACCATCACATTATCATTGTCATTATTATCATTATCATTACCATCACATTATCATTGTCATCATTATCATTGTCATCATTACCATCAATAATATTATGTTAACCATTGTTTTCTTTATCATCATTTAGTATCAATATGAATATCATCATTATTATTGTCATTATTATCATTATAGAAATCAGTATCAATATAACAACCATCACTGTCATCAGTATCAATATAACAACCATCACTGTCATTGTTGTCACCACAATCACCTGTGTATCCAGCGGCATACCAGACTGCGAGCTGCTATGGACAATACCACAAACCTTGACCCTACAGAACACATTTAAATAGCATTACAGCTGTCATCATTATCATAACACTCTAATATCATCATTAATATCATCATCTCCATGATTATGATCACCATCACTATCATTACCACCATTATTATCATTGTCATCACTGTTATAACATTATCTTCATCATCACATTCATGATCATCATGATCATAACTAATATTATCATTACCACTACCACCATCATCATCTCCATCACCACCATCATCATCACCACCATCATTATCACTATTATTACCATTACCATCTTCATCAATGTCATCATCATTATAATCATCAACATCAACATCATAATCATCACTATTACTATCATTACCATCACCATCATTATAATCATCAACATCATAATCATCACTATTACTATCATTACCATCACCATCATTATAATCATCAACATCATAATCATCAACATCATTACCATCACCATCATTATAATCATCACCATCATAATCATCACTATTACTATCATTACCATCACCATCATTATAATCATCACCATCATAATCATCACTATTACTATCATTACCATCGCCGTCATTATAATCATCAACACCATTACCATCACATTGTTATTACCTGTGATAAGAACCATCAAGCTCTATTGCACACATATCAGATTCCCTCGGCATGCTTATTTTCTTCCTGTTGTCAGGGTTACCATACCATACTCCCATGTCGATTGTCATCTGGACAAACTTACTACTGCTGCTACTTGAGATCACTTCACCTTTGGGGTTCCTGTGTTCTAGGATGCGTACCCACAGACATGTAGCATTCAATACGTACAGAACAAGTACCTAGATGAGAAGTTTATCATAAATACATTATAAGGATTTGTGTAAGATTCTTAAGTCTGTTACGTAATATATACAGAATTCTTTAATGAGATACACAAGTAACATGTTCCCATTTAAATCTGTACTTTCCCATTTAAATCTGTACTTATGCAAATTTTGTTGATGTGTGCTCAACACACAGATCAACCAATCAGAGAAGTTCACTTCAGAAATAATCTTCTCTGATTGGTTGATCTGTGTGTTTAGCACAAATCAACATAATTTGCATAAGTACAGATTTAAATGGGAAAGTATATATTTAAATGGGAACCTGTTAAGTGTTTCTTAGATAAAGATAATTTAACTGAAGGAATTAAACCTAATTGCAAAAACGTTGCCATAGAGAAATAGAACATTTGTACTTTAGCAAAAAGAAATACATTAAAAAGACAAAAGAAGATCACTCTGGCTGAACGCTTTCTTTTGTCTTTTTAATATATTCCTTTTTACTAAAGTACAAATGTTCTATTCACTATGACAACGTTTTTGCAATTAGGTGTATGTGTAAGGATTTACAAAAAAAAGATTAATATGTAAGAAGTTATGTACATGTTTATAGGTTTATAGGTAATTTATAGGTAAAGGAAAGACGAAATTATCACTTTGAAATTCTTGAGAATGTCTAATAGTTGAATTACGTATGTTACTCAAGTAAAAAAAACATCACATAAAGATAAGCAAGTCTCAGGTGAACTGAACATATGTAAGATATTCAGCTTTTCCATCTAAGTACCAGATCAAAACACAAGCAAGTATTTCTTTCATAGTGTTTCTTACCCTTACAATACCCATGGTCGGTAAGTCGTACGGGTAATCCTCTTCTCTTAACACTATATGTCTCATTGTACACTTCTTGTTGTCTGCAAACGTCCTAGTTTAACAAAGCAGAGTCTTGAGATGTTAAGAACACAACAACAACAGCAAAAAAAACAATCAAAAATCATCATAACAATTTGTTTTGTAATAGTTTTAATATTTATAATGCGCAAAATACTTGATTGTGTATATGATATAATGTGCACTTATTACATTAATTTTTTATCATAATTATATTAATTTAATCATTTACACTATGCTTTTACAAAATTGCGATAATTCTTTTACCTGCATGTTCCATAAGCCATCATAAAGTCACATAAATCAAAATTTGCTTTGTCTCTTTCTTTGGCCTGAAAAATAGAAAAAATGGCATTACTACCTAGTGAATTGTTTTCATGAGTAAAAAGTTCATTACCACTACGATCATTGTTATCACCACCACCATCACTATCACTATCAATATCATAACTGTTATTATCACCATCACCATCACCAGCATCAATATCACAACTGTCATCATCATCATCATTATCATCATCATCATCACTATCATCATCATTACCATCACTGCCATTATTATTATCATCACCATCATCACTGCCATTATTATCATCACCATCATCACTGCCATTATTATCATCACCATCATCACTGCCATTATTATCATCACCATCATCATTGTCATTATCATCACCATCATCACTGCCATTATTATTATCATCACCATCATCATTGTCATTATCATCACCATCATCACTGCCATTATCATCACCATCATCATTGCCATTATCATCACCATCATCATTGCTATCATTACCATCTGTGCTGTTTCAGCCATCTGTTCCAGTAGAGTAGTATTGATTGTTTGTGGGTTGTTTGATTCGACTGACATGTCTTCTGAAGGGTTCAGCTGCAATGTCCTTCTGACTAACTCATGGGCTATTGTTGCTTGTCGCATGCAGTTTTCAGTGATGAAAATCACAGACAAACAACCATGATCCTAATAATGAGATTTTAAGATGAAAAGAAAAATAAGAAATTGGAGTACAAAAAGAGAAAGAAGAGAAGAAAAGTTATAACACAAACACAAAACCGAAACAAAATGATCTTGATGAGGTTAAAGAAAGCAAATCAAAAGAAGAAGAAGAAGAAGAAGAAGAAGAAGAAGAAGAAGAAGAAGAAGAAGAAGAAGAAGAAGAAGAAGAAGAAGAAGAAGAAGAAGAAGAAGAAGAAGAAGAAGAAGAAGAAGAAGAAGAAGAAGAAGAAGAAGAAGAAGAAGAAGAAGAAGAAGAAGAAGAAGAAGAAGAAGAAGAAGAAGAAGAAGAAGAAGAAGAAGAAGCAGATTTTGTTGAATGGCAATGTTTAAACGCTTTTAAATGTGTTGAATCAATGATGAAAGAGTTTAAAGCGTTTAAACATTGCCATTCAACAAAATCGAACGGATGTTGAAGCAAATGTTGAAACCCTTAGCTTGGGCCATAAGTGTACAATATTAAAAAAAACCTGAAAAAAATGTTGAACCAGAAGAACACTAAACAAACCAAATATTTAACTTACCTTGGTAAAAAATGTAAAAAGTTTACTATTTCAAAAAAATTCTAGGATAGGGTATACTTAGTACGTACTGCATTTATTAATTGTAAATAAGAAATATTTATTAAATCATTACGAATTATCATTATTTATACTGTACATTCTAACAACTATTCCTATTATTGTGAAAACTATTGTCTTCTCGTGTGTCACATTTATTGTGGTACTCTTTAATTACTGTAAATTTTGTGTGTTTTCTTTGTTGTTAGTTATTAATAAAAAAAAACCCTTACCTTAGTAGCTGTAAAAGTACGAGCCATACAGAAAAACCTTTGTCCAAATTTCTCTTTGTTCTTACTAAGAGGTAGGTCATAGTGAATTACCATGGATGCATTATGTATGGTCAGCTGTCTTCCCATGAGAACACCATCAGTCAGCACTGAAAATGTAATCAATCATAGAAATAGATAATGTTACTGTAATATCAATTTTATTACTAGACTTATGCTACCGCCATGATAATATTATTGTCATCAATATTTATTTTAATGGTTTTAACAACAATTTTTGTCAACATCGTCATCCTTTTTACGGGCATTATTAGTCATCATCATGCTGTTATTATCACTTATTAAAACACCATCCCTGTAATCATTATCATCATCATCACTGTCATCATTATTATCATTACCATAATCACCAACCCAACACAAATAACATTATATTATTGATGTCATCTCCATCATCATTTAAATCATCATCATCACTATCATCATCATTACTTATGGTAGTCTATCATTATCACCATTATCACCATCATCATCATCACTATCATCATTACTTACGGTAGTCTATCATTATCACCATTATCACCATCATCATCATCACTATCATCATCACTATCATCATCATTACTTACAGTAGTCTATCATTATCACCATCATCATCATCACTATCATCATCACTATCATCATCACTATCATCATCACTTAGTCTATTATTATCACCATTATCATCATCATCACTTAGTTTATTATTATCACCATTATCATCATCATCACTATCATCATCACTTAGTCTATTATTATCACCATTATCATCATCATCACTATCATCATCATCACTTACGGTAGTCTATCATTATCACCATTATCACCATCATCATCATAGCTATCATCACCATCATTATCATCACTATCATCATCACTTATGGTAGTCTATCATTATCACCATTATCATCGTTATCACTATCATCATCATCGGCATCATCATCATCACTATCATCATCACTTACGGTAGTCTATCATTATCACCATCATCATCATCATCATCCCTATCATTGCCATCATCATCATCACTATCATCATCACTTACGGTAGTCTATCATTATCACCATCATCATCATCATCATCCCTATCATCGCCATCATCATCATCACTATCATCATCACTTACGGTAGTCTATCATTATCACCATTATCATCATCACTATCATCGCCATCATTATCATCACTATCACTATCATTATCATCATCAGCATCGTAACCATCACCATCATCATTATCTCTACTAACCTAGGATTGGCATCAAATCCTCACTATGTGGTGTGTACCACTGCCGTCTTATGTCTGCCAGGTTCTGTGGCTGCATAAACTCATGTGCCACTAACACAAAATGATTGTTTGTTCTGAGTATTTCAGCCAGTGATTCAGCTTCTTGTGCAGTGTTGGTGAAGACTACTATCTCATGGGTTCTGTCAGCGTTGTCTAGGAAACCTAAAACAAACATTATACATAGTTAAAGAAAGACTGGAATAAAAATAGCCTGTAAATACAGACATTCATTTGCTTCTACTTCTCCCACAAAACTAACAATCACAGGGGGAAGGATGATCAAAAGAAAATCTGTGTTCTTAGGCTGGAAGAAAAATGGAGAACATAGGAAAGCAAGGAAGGAAGATAAAAATTAAATGAAAAATGTAAAAAGAAAAAAAATCATCAAAGATTTGATACATATATTATAAATATATATTTTAGCTTCCACTTTAGATAAAGATACTATTACTAAAGTTTAATTATTTTCTCAAAAACTAGATTTCAGTTTACAAAGTAAATGATAAGTCCTATAGCTTGAGATGTCCTTACCTATTAGTCGAGTAAGCCTTTGATTGGTGGAGCACAGTTCAACAGTCTGTTTAACACCAGAGTAAAATGCAGCCTCAACTTGATCATCTATGATAATCAATGGGTTACCAAGGTAAGCATGTGTTAAAGATGCCACGCCCACTGTCCATGATGTCGCCATGATAACAGCTTGTCTAGGTGCAACACGCCCTGGTTGAGACACCAAATGACGACCATAAACTCTCATGATGTCTTTGAGTTCGGACGTGAAATCTTCAACTAAAATATCTGCATCGTCAAAAACTATGTGACACAGTCTGTCTAGTGGTGAGTAGCCACGTTTAAACATGCGCAGGAAGCAGGGTACAGTCGCTACCAGGACCTCACAGCCATTCAGGACTGGGACGATCTGCTCATCTTCTGCTCCACCACCAAAGATGACGTGGACACGAGCTGTTCTTCGATTGCCTAGAATCTTGTTGCATTCTTGATAGATTTCAATGGCATCGCTCCAGTTACTGCAAAGTATTAATGCTAGTGGCTGTCAGAACAGAGACAAAAAATAAATCAATGAATATAACTTATCCTATGAAACAATATACCTCTTTACCTTCCTTGTTTGTTGTCCCATTTCAGATCACATGATGGTACCCTTGGGAATTGTTTCTTTCACATGTAAATTATATAACACGTTCAACATAAAAAAAAAAATTTCCCAAGGGAATGACACATGGTCTTAAATGGGCAATTTGAATACGGAGGTAAAGAGGTCTATTGCTAAAGATGATACAATACAGTGAATGTATAGATTCATCCATCCCAGCCTTGACTGGATGCAATTGTTTTATGGTCAGTCATTCGAATTTGTGAGAATAAGTTGAAGGAGTTGACCAATAGAACTAAACAGCTAACACGTTGCTATGTACGTTTCCACCCAATTCAAAACCTCTGGGAATAAAAACTTTTGTTCCAAAGATTTTCCACGTGATATCGAAATACAAGAATGTTATTCCCAAAAGATTTGAATTGGGTGGAAACGCCCATAGCAACGCGTTAGCTGATTTGGTCTATTAAAAATGAATACATAGAAAAATGAATAAAATGACAAATAAGCAAATCAATAGATAGATGGTTGGATGAATAAATGAATATAAATATATATATAAATAAATGAATGAATGAACAAATGACTAAGCAAATGACTAGGTAAAAAATGAAATGAAGAAAAGAAAGTACATTAGTGAAAACATGGAGAGATGAATTGATATTTAGGGATTAATAATTTAATAATAATTTATTAATAACTTTTATTGTGCAGGTTTCATAGGAAGATGCTCACCTGCATATTACAATATTTTAAAAGAAATATGAAAATTACATGATATTATTAAAACTATTAAAATTTCATTATTTTATTAGATGAAAGAAAGAAAACAGCCTGATGACAAAATTGAGAGTTAAAGTAATTATCATTATGGTTACAAAGGATTTAAGTGACATGCTTATCATTACTCACTCCATTGGTCAATGGCAACTCTGAGTAAGCTGATGACTCCATTACTTGGTCAATGATTGGCAGCAGGTAGGCTAATTTCTTGCCAGCATTCCTTGATGCTATTCCTGCCACATCTCTCCCTCTCAGCAAAGCAGGCCACATGTGTCTTTGTAAAGGGGTAGGTACCCTGATATTCAACCGCGTGCCTTTCTCATGAAGTGGGCAGTTGTCCATTGATAGATACGGCTTTGGGGCACCTTATACGATAACAATAATAATGAATATGATGATGACGATAACGATGGTGATGATGGTAATGACAATGATAGTAATGATGATGGTAATGATAGTAATGGTAACAATGATGGAAATGATAATGATGGTAATGATAATGATGGTGATAAAATGATGACAAAAAAATAATGGTAGTGATGATGATTGTTTTGACTTGGGTTGATGATGAAGATGAAGAAGATGAATGAATGATGATTATGATGATAACAATGGCAGTGGGATGATATAGAATGCTACTGATGGTGGTGATGACTATTGATATCACTGTTAACTGTGGTTCGTACCATGATAATTGTGATGATGATAACACTAAACTTGATAATTGATGATGACAATGACAATCATGATGATGATGATGATGATGACAAGAACTAAAGACTGCATACCTTCTCCATGAACTAATACCCCATCGTCTATTGATGACTCACATTCGTTTGTCTGCTGTGTGGAGTCAGATTTTTGATTCACTGCTTCAGAGGGCAGCCTAGGATTCTGACTAAGAGCATCAGAAGGAAGTCTTTGACTAAGAGCTAATGAAGGCAGACGAGAAGACATTGTATTTTCCTGAGGATGGTAGTGACTGGAGTCTGATGACGACTGACCAGTGTGTGATGGTAGACGTTGTGTAGGTTTGGAGAACCCCTGAGAATCAGTTGAGGAGCTAGTATTTTGGACCACTCCGAGAATTGAACTTAAAGCTGACTTTCCAGGGTGGAGTGGAGAAGTATTGTTAATTATTTCTGATGGTCCAGGGTACTGTGGGGATGCATTGTGAACTCTATCTGATTGCGCTCCAGGGTACTGTGTGGAAGTATTGTTCATTCTTTCTGATGGTCCAGGGTACTGTGGGGAAGCATTGTGAACTCTATCTGATTGTTGTCCAGGGAACTGTAGGGAAGCATTGTTCATTTGTTCTGATGATGGTCCAGGGTACTGTGGGGAATCATTGTACATTCGTTCTGATGATGGTCCAGGGTACTGTGGGGAAGTATTGTTCATTCGATCTGATTGCTGTCCAGGGTACTGTGGGGCAGTATTGTTCATTCTATCTGATGATGGTCCAGGGTACTGTGGGGAAGCATTGTACATTCGTTCTGATGATGGTCCAGGGTACTGTGGGGAAGCATTGTTCATTTGTTCTGATGATGGTTCAGGGTACTGTGGGGAAGCACTGTTCATTCTTTCTGATGGTCCAGGGTACTGTGGGGAAGCATTGTTCATTCTTTCTGATGATGGTCCAGGGTACTGTGGGGAAGCACTGTTCATTCTTTCTGATGGTCCAGGGTACTGTGGGGAAGCATTGTTCAATCTATCTGATTGCTGTCCAGGGTACTGTGGGGAAGCATTGTGAACTGTATCTGATTGCTGCCCAGGGTACTGTGGGAAAGCACTGTTCATTCTTTCTGATGGTCCAGGGTACTGTAGGGAAGCATTGTTCAATCTATCTGATTGCTGTCCAGGGTACTGTGGGGAAGCATTGTGAACTCTATCTGATTGCTGTCCAGGGTACTGTGGGGAAGCATTGTTCAATCTATCTGATTGCTGTCCAGGGTACTGTGGGGAAGCATTGTGAACTCTATCTGATTGCTGCCCAGGGTACTGTGGGGAAGCACTGTTCATTCTTTCTGATGGTCCAGGGTACTGTGGGGAAGCATTGTTCAATCTATCTGATTGCTGTCCAGGGTACTGTAGGGAAGCATTGTGAACTCTATCTGATTGCTGTCCAGGGTAGTGTGAGGAAGCATTGTTCAATCTATCTGTTTCCTGTCCAGGGTACTGTGGGGAAGCATTGTGAACTCTATCTGATGATGGTCCAGGGTAGAGTGGAGGTTGGTTGTGCAATGTTTCTTCATATGATGCTGACTGTGAAGGATGCCATTGGGTCCTATTGTTGGTTTGTGGGTATTGTTGTGGTAAATCTCTCTCCCTTGAGGGGT
Organism: Metridium senile; assembly: GCA_949775045.1. Lineage (NCBI taxonomy): Eukaryota > Metazoa > Cnidaria > Anthozoa > Actiniaria > Metridiidae > Metridium > Metridium senile. Next base: position 7,745,037 of record OX459100.1, read on the forward strand.
ACTGTTGAGATTTATATGTCTCACTTCCTGGGTACTGTGGGGACACTCCTCTGTCCTGTTCAGGATATTGTGGGGAAATATTTGTGTCCTGTCCTGGGTACTGTGGGGATACTCCTATGTCCTGTTCAGGGTACTGTTGGGATACTCCTCTGTCCTGTCCAGGGTACTGTGTGGATACTCCTCTGTCCTGTCCAGGGTACTGTGGGGACACTCCTTTGTCCTGTCCAGGGTACTGTGGGGATACTCCATTCTCTTGTCCAGGGTACTGTTGGGATGCTCCTCTGTCCTGACCAGGGTACTGTTGGGATACTCCTCTGTCCTGTCCAGGGTACTGTGGGGATACTCCTCTCTCTTGTCCAGGGTAATGAGAGGATACTCCTCTGTCCTGTCCAGTGTACTGTGAGGATACATTCATGTCCTGACCAGGGTTTTGAGGGGAAATATTTGTGTCCTGTCCAGGGTGCCATTGGGACTTAGTTGCTACATGCTCTTCCCCTCTGTTTGTAGATAAACTTGTTGGTTTTCCAGTCTTTAATATTGATTTGAGTCTTGCACTATCATCTTCTCTGGACAGACTAGGCACACCACTACCAGTGGCTGGAATTCTTGCTGACACAAATCTGACTCGCCCTGAGTTATCATCACTTGAAGATGACAAAGCCTTAGGTGACTGCCTAGTCTTCCTATTTGATAGTCCTGTGTTTTCTGAGCCTGCAGGAATCATAGACACAGGCTCATTACCATGAATTGGTTGTCGTATCTCAGCAACTTGCTGTCGTAGAAAATTCAATGAGCTCTGCACTGTAGTATCTCTTTGCATTATGTTTGCTCTGAAAGATGAAAGACCCTCTTCATCTGTACTTGTGCTTTCACCATGGTATGGGAGTGTTGCATGGTTTTTGAAGGCATCTACAACTTGTTGCTGTTGTTGCATGAACTGTTCTTGTTGAAGCTTTCTTCTTTCAGCCTTTCTGGGACTTTCATCTAGATGACAAAAAGCTCATAGTTTTATGATATGAAGACAATCATCACAGAAACTAAAACTAAACAATAGTTCCCTTGACAGTTTTCTGCACCATATTATTCAAAAGTAGCTGTGCCTCTGCATTAAAGTGAGACAAACATTGGGCTTGCAATGATAGAGACCTTTCCTCACCTTTCTGAACAATTATTCATGTGTCTATCATTGCAAGCTCAATGTCCGCCTTGTGTTGATGCACAGGCTGGGCTACCTTCCAATATGGCACATTAAACTGTGAAGGGGATTATTGCATCACAAAAGCCCCAAAAATCATATCATCGTCTTCTTATCACAACTTAATAGCTTCAGCACAAATTGATCTAAAAAATTCATAATATTCTTTATGAACAAACAAGCAATAGCTAGGAATAAACTAAGTCAGTACATCAAGGAAAAAGAGAAAGGGAAAAAGGAAGGAAATGGAGCAAAAGAGAGGAGTTGAAAAATAAAATTAACAGGAGAGAAAATAAAGCAACAGAAAATATTTAAAACAACAACAAAAAAGACCATTTTTTACCTTCAATTTCAGTGAATACAGCAAACCCTTGTTGTACAAGCTCATCGTTGACACAAACCTGTAAAATGATCACACAGAGATCAACAATAATTATTATGAATGCCATGATGGCTTATTAAGTAATGATGCAGCAAGTGTTTTTACCTGTTTCCGTGGTGAAGTAGCATGTAATAGTTATCATCAATGCTATTATAGCTTATTACATAATGCTGCAGCAAGTGTTTTTACCTGTTTCCGTGGTGAAGTAGCATGTAATAGTACGTAGTAATGTCCGTCATCATCTTCTCGCTGAATTGTAACCTCTAGTTTACATCCTTTAAACAACAATATCATGTTTATTAAAGTTGACTTAAATCACAACTAAGGAATTTGTTATGAAGAACACAAGAATGACTCACAAAAGAAACAATTTACAGTTTTCACACATAAACATTTGTAAAACTTTGTATCATCAGAACCTGACGAAGACTGTCACAGCTGTAGTCCAAACATCATGTTTCAAAAAAAAATTAAAACTTTCATGTCTGAAGACCATTAATTATTTCTTTTGTTATGAACTCCTCATGCAAAAATTATCAAGGCTACAATTAAGAATCACTTACCACTGATAACACTATGGACAAACTTTGTGGCAGCTTCTGTCCAACTATCACTGACCCTAAAAACAATAAAAACAGGATTAATATCATTGCATAGTAAATAGTTATTGAAATGCCATGAGGGGAGTGGTTATCAACATATGAATCATTGGTATAATCAAAACATGCGATCAATTCTAAATATTCAATCATCCTAGCTATCCACCATTGTAATAATAATAATAATAATTAATAATAATAATAATAATAATAATAATAATAATAATAATAATAATAATAATAATAATAATAATAATAATAATAATAATAATATTTTTGTTTAACGAGAGTAGCACTTTATCCTAAGATAATTATCAAGTAGCTCTCAAATAAATATAAATATAACTAATACAACAATACAGTACAGATATAAAAGGTGAATTAAATTGATACTAGACTTATAGTTGTCATGGTTATTGTGGATAGCTTGTACTTATAAATATGTGTGACTGTACTATTCATTATTGTAACAAAAATGTAAATGTTAGTACTAAATAAATAATGTCAAAGCCTGCAAAAAGCTGGCACTGACTTACTGTTTAGTTGTTGTAAGATCAAAGTATGAGGTCACAAGGCGGAGAGGTTTGACAGCTATCAGACGACAGTCCATCACTTGATAGGGGATATTCTCAAACTGCTTTGGTAACTCACAGGTTCTGTGTAGAAATAGAAAAACCCTGTATATTTACAACCATCACTCCTCGTCGGGGCTCTTCCGTGAGGTTCACTCACACTCACTACCGCTACATTCAATATTTACAACACACAACTCTGCTCACATGTTGAGCAGAAGAATAGAAGAATTGCTGAAACAAACGTTTTTATAATAATTAGTTTCTTAGCACTTATCGCAGTCTCACAACTCAATTACAAGTGGGCATGGTCAGTATGTTACACAAATGTAATACATTTCACTGTTACAAAATTTTTGAATCTATCAGTTTTAAGATTTATACAGTGCCGCGGATTTCCTGATTGTAAGCCATATGGGCACTCAGTCTTAATAAGTTTTAATGTACAATAGTATACAGCTTTAATGAATTAAATATACATACACAAAACACATAAGAAAAACACGTAATAATATAATTTTGATTTATAAAATTGGCTTATTTGCTATTTTGAGCTAAGTGGATTGTAAGAGGTTCCCATTTTTTAAGGTGAACCTCTACTTTATTTTATTTTTTTTTAGCAATCTTTTCTTCTATTTCATTGTATTGTTTTAATTTCCCTGAAACACTGTCACTTGACATTAATTAGGCATGAAACACACTCAGGTACACTTACCTTGAACATGGTATTAGAGTTTGTTCTCCAACATCAACCAGTAGAACACTAAACAAATACACATTGAAAATAATATTATAATCATAGTACACTTATCACTTATTGACTGGGACAAGGGAAAAAATTTTGTTTCATGATCTACCATTACAACAATTTGTTATGTTCATATAACACAAACACGTACAATCAAAATATTTCATGAATAAATCGATAACAAGATTAGAAATACCAACATCCTTTGTAGGCTTCAGAGTGTGGACTGTAGCTTTGATTGCGACAACGATTATGGAAATAGGTGTATATGTTCACCATTGTCATCCCCATCACAATAATTATCACTGTTATCCTCAATATTACATTTCATCATCATAATTACCATTATTACTAATATCAAGAGTCATCGTCATCATCATCAGTAGTATGATCATTGTCATCAATATCATCATCATCATCATTAGCATCATCATTGTCATCATAATTGTTACAATACCTTGCTTGCGGTCCTGCCGTTGTTTGCATAATGTTCAGTATCCTTGCTCTGTACCAACAATGATCCATGGTACGCTGCACTGCATACATCTGAAACAAATGAACTATAGTTACCAAATACACTCATTCATCCATCCATTCATGAATTCATTCATTTATTCAATCATTAATGCATTTATTCATTCATATAGCCACTCATTTATTTATTCATTAGTTTGTTTATTTATTAGTTCATCCAATTATCCATTCATCTGCCCATTTATCCATTAATGCATTCATTTATTCATTCATCTACTCATTCATTAGTTCATTCATTCATTATGTAATGCATTTATTCATCTACTCATTCATTAGTTCATTCATTCATTATGTAATGCATTTATTCATTCATTTATCCACTCATTCATTAGTTCATTCATTCATTAGTTCTCCCACTTATTCATTACTCCATCCACTCATTCATTCATTCATTTATCCACTCATTCTTTTCTGCATTTATTCATTAGTTCACCCACTTATTCATTCATCGATCCATCCACTCATTCATTCATTTATCCACTCATTACTACCTAATCTTCTTCTTGTGGTTTGTTACCACATTCTATACCTTTCCCTTTTGAGGGACAACTGACAAGCCATGAGGGTCTTTCTCATGCAAGAAGTAATCATTCAGCTGACCCATAAAGTTTTCTAGCTCTGATCCAGGTGTTGCAATGGGTGACGCTTTGAAATGACCAGCATCTATTACCTAATAAACACAGAGTAACAACAAAAATTTATAAGTAAAAATTTACTATATATATATGTCACAAAATTAGCTCAAATTGACCCCTACAATCAATAATTTTAATTGTCCTTGTCACAGTTCCCTTCAGTGACCATGAATGATAATTCCAAGTCAAGGTTTGAGATGCTACACATAATAAATGTTACTTTGCTATGTGTGGCAACTCCAACCTCTACTTGGAACTAACTATAAGTTGTGGTCACTGCGCAGAACTGTGAAAAGTTTTATTGTAAAAAATATTTTTTTTTAAATAAATTTACTACTAGTGACAAAGCTGGTATGTTGTTGGAAGTTTGAAAGTGAATATAATACCAAAGATAAGATCATGCCAACCGAAAAAACAAACAAGGGTATATTTTAATCATTTGTGACCATTTTGACAAGCTGTAAGTGCCTTTTATTTTTGAATATTTTTGAGAAGGATTCCGCCATTTTATATAAAAATATGGGAGTCCTCTCCAATAAAGTTCGGACAAGTTTACGACTTACCTTTAAAAGTTTAATATCTATTTTCGAACTCATGGTAATAATTTATTGAAATGATTCAATTTCTAAGAATTTGTCTACACTTCTTCATCAACTAGATATCATTCTGAAAGAAATGCAGAAAATGAAAAAAAATATTTTACTTTACTTTACTATACTTATTTTCACACAAATATTTTTTTGTGTTGATAATGATGATGACAAGGAGGAGAATGGTAAGAGTATATTTTGATAATAAATAATAAAATCAACCATTGTTTTATGTCGAAATAAAGGGAGCCGTTACCGAATCTCCCTAGCCAGTGGATAATGTTTAAGGATTCACACTCACTACCCCTACATTAAATATTTTAGCACACATCACTTCTCACATGTTGATTTTTACAGATGGAGGAAAACCTGGATAACCCGGAGAAAAACTCCTGTGGCATAACACATCAAACAAACTCTATTCACATGTTGCCCTAGCTGGGAATCAAAACCAGGTTACAGTGGTGAAAGGCCAGCACACTCACCGCTAGGCCACCCATGCCATCCTTGATGATAATGATGATGGTGATAATGATAATGATAATAATAATAATACATGTAATGTGAAATGGTGATGGAGATTGTGATGATAATAATACATGATAATGGCGTACATGTATGTATATAAAAGACTACAAAATCATTTTGAAGAAATGAAGTACAAATTCAATTGATAAATTGAAAACTAGCTAAATCTTATGGATGGCACTCTACTGCTTCAACATCAATGTCAATATTTTTACTGCAAAAATCGTTGCATTACAACTGGGCAGATTGTGCTGAAAAATGGTGGTGGTGGTGGTAAAAATAGCTACACGCCAGAAAGGTGCATTTGAGAAATCTAACCTATTCAGCGATACATGCTTTAAATAAACGGTTACACAATTACAAAATAACATAAAATCCACAATGAATCAGTCCAACATGACGAAAATAACGATAGCGATCAACCATACCTTGTTTGTTTACATGCACGTGGAAAGGTGATCTCAAAAAAACACCACAAAACTACAGCCAAAGTCTACAAAACTAAAGTATATTGTAGAAGAAATATCGGGTTCGTGGGATTTATCGTCTCTTAGAGATTTTCACAGTTTTAGAACAAGAAAAATTGCATAGTGTGGCGAATTACAATAAATGTCAAAACGCGTCCCCCATTTTGACATACACGTGAAGCTCATGCACGCGAAAGACTGGTGAGAGCCTCACTTTCAAACTGACTAATTACTCGGGCTACCTGTGCAGGAACGTCGATATTCTGCCATATAAACGAACCTGCAGACTCGTAGCCATGTTACTATGTCAAAAAACGTAAACATGGAAGCCATATAGCTTTTATATGAAGCTTTTACACACCGCATGTCTTGCGCAATGCATCATGGGATAGGTTCCGGGTCAAAAAGGCGTAATGGTCTAGTGGTCAGGGGACTGAATTCCGGGCCTAATGGTCTGGGTTCTGGTTACCCGGCCCGGGCGATTACGTTGTGTCCTTGGGCAAAACACTTTACTCTCTATGTGCCTCGTCTTCTCGGATAAGGACGTAAAGCTTCACTCTAGAGCATATTTCGTATGACTATGAAAAGTTCAGTGCCGTGTGTATCCCTTGCCGCGACCGTGATGTTTCTGAAATTTTGAATGTGCCTTGTCGTGCCTTGACCGTGTTCGTGCCGTGAGCTTTTCATAGTCATACGAAATCTGCTCTGACTTCCTAAATAAGGTGGACATAAAAGATCCTGTTGTGCTCTTCGAAAAGAGCTGCATGAGGGGATTGTCTCCCGGTACAGCAGTCAGGTCTAAAAAACTTGACCGGACCAAGCCTCGAAGAGAGGGACTGCTCTTACCTTGGTAAATAAAAAAAATAAATAGATAAAATACAACCTGGAAAGATGGAATATATATCATAATAGATATTATTGGAATTCACGATGAATGCATTTAGAGAACGAAGAAACCTTGTCATTGGACTGTTATATGAATGACTACAAGGATACGTTGATGTTGTACCTTTTATTTCACTCTGCTTTATATAATATTGAATAGTTTCAAAGTTTTTGTAAAAACTGGCTAATTAATTAGATACAAGTTTAAATGGAAACTAGCGAGTAAACTAGTATAGGCTGCGCCGGTGTTTGATATAAACGATAGGTAATATAATGAAATTTGTAACACCGTAAAATGTTGACTTAATTTTCAAAAGTTCATTTTCCTGCTGATGGCCTTTGGATAAAGACCAAAATATACAAAGTATTAAAAATGACAAGCGTTTTTGCATTCCTCTTTATTATGGCTAATTAGGGACTGGTCATAAAGTATAAGGGGGGGGGGGGCGGAAAAAAGGGGGGGGTGGGCCATAATTTTTGAGCATGAAAAAGGGGGTGGGCCATGAAAAATTAAGCAATGCACTGGGGTATTTGGGGGTAACTGTTGTGCATTGTATAGGGGTGGGCTACGTGTAACTATCCATAGACTAAAGGGTGGGCCAATAAAAGTCATTTATTGGGAATTCTGAATTTTCCGGCCAACATACTTTATGACCAATCTCTTAATGTAATAGTTAATGTTTTCTGTTCTACAACTCTGAAAATGTTGAACTATATTTATGAGAAAGGCTGTGCGTTGTGTCCCATATACTTAATGTTTATTTAGCACTATATTTACTTTAAATTAGTAATTATTTGTATTTCACCGATTTATTGTTTATATTTTAAGTAATTTGTATATAATATTTCTAATAAAGTCGTTAGCAATGTGTGCTAACTGAACCAATTAAACTCGACCTTCAGTTTTGCATTGTACCTCAACATTATGGTTTTGTAATCACCGCACATTGATTGATTGGCTGTAATACGTCATTACAGGGAACAATATCCAGCCATATCCAATATCCATGCTGGTTATCTTGCCCCATTTCTATATGTCGCCCCATTGCTATCTCGACCAATTGCTATCTCGCCCCATTGTTATCTCGCCTTTTGCTATCTCGCCGCATTGCTATCTTGCCCCATTGTTATCTCTCCTCTAATAAACCATCTCCCCCCATAGCAATAACCAATAACTAACTTATAAAACAAGTAACGACGATTAGTTCTAATTAACGATTAGTCTATTTTTTAAAGTTTTAAAGCCCCATTGCTATTTCGCCCCATTATTATCTCACTCCATTGCTATCTCCCCCCCCCCCCCCCCCCACCATTACTATCTCGCCCCATTGCTATTTCGCCCCATTGTTATCTCGCTCCATTGATATCTCCCCCCATTGCTGTCTTGCCCCATTGCTATCTCGCCCCATTGCTATTTCGCCCCATTGTTATCTCGCTCCATTGCTACCCCCCCCCCCCCCCCCCATTGCTATCTCGCCCCATTGTTATCTAGCTACATTGCTATCTTCCCCCATTGCTGTCTTGCCCCATTGCTATCTCGCCCCATTGCTATTTCGCCCCATTGTTATCTCGCTCTATTGCTATCTTGCCCCATTGCTGTCTTGCCCCATTGCTATCTCGCCCCATTGCTGTCTTGCCCCATTGCTATCTCGCCCCATTGCTATTTCGACCCATTGTTATCTCGCTCCATTGCTATCTCCCCCCATTGCTGTCTTGCTCCCATGGCAACGATCCTCCTCATCTCCTCAAGCATCTAAGACATGTTTTCACTTCTCGGCCTCACTTTGGTTGCAGGAACGGTTAACAGGATGGTTGGATTACTAGGAGGTTTCTTCACAGGAACAGTTCCTTTTAAGACCAACTCAATCTCACGTGACTGATCACGTGGTGCATCAGGTGGTGGATTTCCACTAGCCCACGAACTTCGTCGCCAGACTTTACCCGGTTTGTTATCGTCGTCGTTCGGCATGGGAATTAGAAGTGATGACTTTGATTTGAGATTCTGTGTTCCTTGTTTATTCAAGCGAGTTAGTTTTGGAGTTGCTTGTCTTCTGCTTGCAGGACTGACTTGTTTCAAAACCCACGGATTTACATATCCATTATTATTGTGATGTCGCGATGCTGATACACTACACACAGAGCTTGCGTCAAGTTCTTCGTTTGAAGTGGGACTGGATTTGTTACATGGTTGAGAAGAGTTTTGCTCAGAGTTAATCATTCCAGAATTGACAACTTCATGCGTCTTTGGCTTTAAAAACTTCACTGGATCCTCCTTACTGAGTGTTTCGACCTGAGAGCATGACTGTGGGTCAGAAGATTGGTGTTCATGTTTCAGATTGGGTGGCTGCTGTTGTTGCTTGTCTAACTGCTGCTGTATTTGTTGCTGCAGCTGTCGATGTTGCTGCTGTTGTTGTTGTTGTTGTTTCTGTAGCTTGTTTTGTAGTTCCTGCTCCAACTGTTGTTGGCTTTGCTGCTGCAGCTGCTGAACTAGTTGCCCCTGATGTTGTTGCAGTAGTAAGTCTGGAAGAAATTGATTTAAATGTTCCTGTAGCTTCTCTTGCTGCTGCTGCTGCTGATGATGATGATGACTTTGTTTCTGCTGCTGTTGTTGTTTTTGTTGTTGCTGATGATGATAATGATGATGACTTTGTTGCTGCTGTTGTTGTTGCTGCTGTTGCTGTTGTTGTTGCTGATGCTGATAATGATGATCCTGTTGCTGTAGTTGTGGCTGCTGCTCTAGCTGTTTTTGATGTAGGTAAAGTTTCAACTTATCAAGTTGCTCTTGTTGCAAAGAATTTGGATTACAATTCTTTTTTTCAGATCCTTCATCTTCTAAACTAATATTTTCATCCTGGTTAAACCTTTGTCTATCTGTTAAAATCTTCACCTCAGCAACATCTTTTCCCACCGTTGTTTGACGAACTGGACAAGGAGAGCTGTCAACTGGTAACTTTCGGTATCGACCAGAGTTTTGCTGTCGGCCACCATTTCTCTGTTGACGATATTTCTGCTGCAAGTTCTTGCAGGTGTCGTGGTCAAGAGGTGTGGACGAACAAACACTTGGGTTAGACGAGGAAGGGACACCAAAACAAACCAGTTTCTCTCCTTGACTTGAGCTCAAGTAAGGATCAAAATAAACTTTCATGAACTCTTCTTTCGCTACGTGTTCTGTACTTTTGGACCTGAAAGTTTGAAACCCAGTGCCATGACAATTCTCAATGGTGTAGTCTTGTTCATCTTCGTCTGATTCGTTTGCCTCGAGGATTCTTAGAGAAAATGGCCGATAGCTTGAATTAGTCGAACATTTTAGTCTCTCACTTTCGCTGCACTCTGTCTCTGAATCAGGTCGGATGTAAGCCCAGTTGTAAGTGGAGTTGAAGTTGTGGCTAAAAGGACTGTTCATCACTTTGTTTGGTTTCTTGGATGAATTTGTGATGGCGGACGGTTGCGCATCTTGGTGTGTTAGTGTTATATCATGTCCAACGTTACGTGTTTGTACCTTGGGTTTTTCTTTAGTCTGGAAAGTCACCTCATCTTCTTGTAACGTGAATACAACACAAGGAATATCAGGAATGAGCTCCAGCGATCTTCTCCGTGGCTGAGGTGTCAAAAGCATTAAATTCCCATGACTGTGGCTTGCTCTAACTGGACTTGGCGGGCGAAGAGACTGAGTCGACCTGCGCAGTTCCTGTGCGCACTGAACGGACAGGAAGGAATTGCTCCCTTGTTGCTCTGTAACATGAAGCGGGTTTCTCGTAGAGTTGTCTGGTTCATCTGGTTGATAAATGGAAACATGAGAGTTGCCATCGTCTGATACAAAACTTGTAGGGTTTTGCCTTGTCGTCTGTTCTTTCTCTTCTTCATCTGAATTTTCACGTCTTCTGTGTAGTTTATTCTTTACCAAAATGAAAATTACGTAAACAATGATGAGAAAAAATAGTATCACCACAAATGTAGCAGTTACTTGGTAGACCATGCCAATATCTGAGACTGCATTCTTGACTGTGGAAGAATCCGTTCCTTCCTTATCAGCAACCGATCCATCTCCGACAACAACCGAAGCATTACCGACGTCAACCGAATCATTTCCGACAATCGATCGATTGCCGAGAGCTTCCAATGTGATTATCGTTTTATTAGCACTCATAGGCACTCGCAATCGTTCTCTATGGATACTTATATTAGTTAGGTTACAGTGCCCCACAACCGCACGGTCCAAGATGCCCCACGGTGGCATGGAACCGAAGTCTACGATTGTACCTTGTAACTTTAGATTTCTCACACATCCAACAAAGTTATTGCCAATAAGAAATGTTTCAAATACCTCACTATCTGCTAACGAATAGTTGCTTTTAGATATCAAACTTTCGTGTGCGTTTCCATTTAAAATCACAATAATTTTCGATATTCCTTTCAAAAACTTTATGTATAGATAATTCCAATGGTCATACCCAATTTTTCCAACTTTAGTCCAAAGTGTTTTTGTATGGTGTACTTTTGAAGATAGCTTAACTCGTAAGAAACCTTTTTGTATGAATAGCTGTACAGATAATCCTTTAGTATTCCATTCAGCCAGTACTGAATTCCTTTTCTCTGTTCTAAAGTGAAAACTAAAGTACATAACTTTCTCATTTACCATCGTGTTTATCTTGGAGAGTGAGAAGGTCAACTTAGCTTCTTTTTCTCGCAAACTCACCGTTCTTGTGCGACAACCAGGGCAATAAAATAGAATATTGCTACTCAATTCCTCTTTTCCAACACCGTTAAAGCTATAGCTAGTGACAGCCATTTTGTTTGTGCAGCCAGAAAAGTTTTTCAGTGACTCTGACGCCATTTCGTGCAGTCTTAAGGGAAGGCCACCGAAATAAACAATGGCAACCTGATTTGTGTTGTTTATAGAACTCGTGAAGTTGACCAATTGTCCTTTTATGGAGTATTTTATTATGTCTTTGTTAATTCTGATTTGCATAAAGTACCAATGATTGACAGTCACCATGGCAATTGATGTATTTGCAGAGGTTGACGGGGTTGAGTGGGTTTTGCTTGAACTGATGTTCCTAACAATAAATAATAAAAATATTAGTATTATCATAAATGTTATTAGCATAATCATCAATATCATTGTTGATAATTATCATTATCATCACCATCATTACCATTATTACTCATTACCACTGAATAATCACCATCATTCATAATCATCACCAACAGCAGCATCATCAACACCAACAGCAGCATCATCATCATCACCATCACCAGCAGCAGCAGCATCATCACCAACAGCAGCATCATCATCAACAGAAGCAGCATCATCATCACCATCATAATCATCACCAACAGCAGCATTAACATCATCAACAGCGGCATCACCATCACCAGCAGCAGCATCATCATCATCATCACCATCACCACAATCATCATCACCAACAGCAGCATCATCATCACCAACAGCAGCATCATCACCAACAGTAGCATCATCATCACCAACAGCAGCATCATGACCAACAGCAGCATCATCACAAGCAGCAGCATCATCGTCAGTCATTATCTTTATTGTGTTAGTTTTCATGCAATAATAATAAAGGAATTTATATAGCGCTTTTATAAAATATTTAATATAAATCGCGCGCCCTGATTGGCTGAGAAGCGTTCTCTATAACTCAACAGTGCACGGAGCGTCAATTTGTTTGATTTTAACAACTGAATATTTTATAAAAGAAATAAAAAACTCGGCAGCAGTGCTCTATGGAGTTAAAGAGCACTTGGGACTTTTAAGAAGATTCGAGAAGCGCGTTAGGAGAAGCACGACGCGTACGTTTTCTATTTCTTCAAAACTATATAATATTCACTGAAAAACGCCGAAAATATAATTATATAATGTATGTATGCACATAAATATAGCAGTAAATATAATGAAAATTGTTAAGATAAAATACACTACGTTTTAAAAAAAGTATAATTATCTTTTTATCACGTTTTAAGTGCCTATATCACCTACACAGTTTTAAGCTAAAGTATTTTTTTAATACTATGTGGCTGAATAGAAAATCGCATTATAGCTTTGCGATGCGGTATAGCATTACGTCATCATGAAGTCAATTGCGCGCTTCAAACCAATGATGTTATTTCTAAATAGCTCATTAACGCAAACCCCAATATGGCGCACGCTATGATATGCAATTGCGCGCTTCAAACCAATGATGTTATTTCTAAATAGCTCATTAATGCAAACCCCAATATGGCGCACACCATGATATGCATGCGGCAGGCTGGCGGGCGTAATTGCGGAGCGTTGGCACATACTTCCTTGTTCAATTTACATACAAGGGGATATCAACGTTAACGATTGAAAGGATTTCAAGGTTTCCTTCTACCTTAATAAGGTTTTGAAAATGTGTAGGTTTATGTTACATACAAGGGCTTATCTGACAATAAAGCTAAAGTTAACGATTGAGAGGTTAATGTAAAAAGGATTTCAACAAGGATTTCAACAAGGATTTCAAGGTTTCCTTCTACCTTGTAAAGGTTTTGAAAGCGCGTAGGTCAGTATTTTACATACAAGGGCTTATCTGACAATAAAGTTAACGTTAACGATTGAAAGGTTAAAGTAAAAAGGATTTCAACAAGGATTTCTAGGTTTCCTTCTACCTTATAAAGGTTTTGAAATCGCGTAGGTTTAAAGCCACACAGAATATAAAATATATTAATAAAAAGATAATGTTGGTTTTAATGGATAATCTGCATAATAATGTACTTTTTTTCAATTCGGTAATGTGGAAGATTAAAAGAAAAACATGTTCGTACTTTTTGATTACTGATGAAAATACAGAACTTACTAGAATATAAAATTTAAAAAAATATTCATCGTGGATTTGAAATAAATAATTTGTTTACTAGAATATATTTGTAATAAATAATATTTTACTAGAATATATTTGAGATAAATAATTTGTTTACTAGAATATATTTGTAATAAATAATATGCTTACTAGAATGTATTTGAGATAAATAATTTGTTTACTAGAATATATTTGTAATAAATAATATGCTTACTAGAATATATTTGTAATAAATAATATGTTTACTAGAATATATTTGTAATAAATAATATGTTTACTAGAATATATTTGTAATAAATAATATGTTAACTAGAATATATTTGTAATAAATAATATGTTAACTAGAATATATTTGAGATAAATAATAAATAATATGTTTACTAGAATATATTTGAGATAAATAATATGTTTAATAAAATATATATATGATAATACTGCTTTTTTCAGTTGTTGAAGTTCGAGAGGGTTACACGAGTATTTTTCTTGTGCCAGTCATTTTGCTAGAAAGTACCGATCCAATACAGATAAAAACTCCAGTTTGTCAACGAAAATTGTGTGCGAATCTCATGGCGATGATAAGTCGGCAATTAAATGCGTCGGTGTTTCAAGATGGGAAACTATAGCATACATATATATACTAAACTGAGTAGCCAGTGTAATCTATAACATCAATATTCAATCAATTTTATTTCACATACATACACCTAATTGCAGTAAGGTTGTCATACAAAAATATACATTTGTTATAAAGAAAATAGAACATTTGTGATTTAGTACGATAGGAATTGATTAAAAGACAAAAGAAGATCACTCAAGCTGAACTCTCTCTTTTGTCTTTTAATTAATTCCCTTCGCACTAAATCACAAATGTTCTATTTTCTTTGTGACAAATGTTCTATTTTGTATGACAACCTTACTGCAAGTAGGTGTATATACATTTTACAATTATATTACATTTTTGTCTATTAAAGATTATATGTGTGGAGAGCTTAAGAAACACTTACAGGCTTATCTAAAAAGCTCACCAAAAGAACTTATTTACATTTTTCTTTGGTATCAGTTATGAAACGAAACATGATATGAAACATTACAAACATCACACCAAACTTACTGACTGATGTTTCCGACGTTATTATTTTAACGAGGAACAAAGTTAACCGGTGTATCAGTGAATGTCAGTAAGTAAATTTTCTTACGGTATTTGAATGATCATACATTGTGCGTTTTCGATCGTTTATCACTTTTTTTTATCGAGTGACCGTTTCATTCGCTCCGACCATTAATATCTCATTGCTGTCAAAATCAACGGCATCAATACTAATGTATTTCGGAGAAGGAGTCAAGGTTATTATTCACCGATATTCAAGTGATTATTTCAAAAAAGTAAAAAAAAAATCCTTTTATTGAAGAGAAACTGCATGTTCTTTCTCATTTCTAACACCGCGCGAAACGCTGTAGGTGATTATCAAGAAATAGTGTAAATTTCTAGACCAATCACCGCGCGCAATTTTCCATAACCACGTGCATATTTATACTAAGTTTAATTAGTAGAATAATGAAATATAATACACAAAATAAAAAAGTCGCACATTAGAAATATACACCTAATTCAAAAAAGGTTGACGGGGCGAACGGCGATCGGCGATTGGTGATCGGCGATTGCACGTACCGAAAGAGACTGTGGATAATACGAATTTCAATCGCCAATCGCCGTTCGCCACGTCAACCTTTTTTGAATTAGGTGTATATTATTGAGTAACCACTTGCTGGAAGATTTTTTTGAAGGATATAATCGTTCAGGCTGTTCAACTAGTTTGGAAATGTAGTTTAATAAAAAAAAAGACTGTTAAAAAAATGATCCAATGTACTTAACAAAATTGTTAACTTTTTTTTTTAATAATAAATACTAAAATAGAAAAGAATTAAAATCAGATCGCATGATAGATATGTTTTCGGTATTGTATGTTTAAAGTAAAACCATTACCATATCGGCTAGATAAATAAGATATTTGATTTTAATTTAGTAGTACTTCCTTGTCGAATATTCTAGGTTTACTTTATGACTGCGTATGTATATTTAGTTTTTTTTTTCTAGCATGTTTATTTTTACAGTATTTCTGAAAAGAACGATGATATGAAAAACATGCAAAATAACAAATATTAACGACATGTGAGTAATTAGTGTAATATTAATTCAGTCAATTCCATAGAAAAGCAGATAGCAAGACAGAAAGAGAGAGAGGGGAATAAACAATTGAATGGATGTGTGAACGAGAAAAGGAAACACTGAATCTAATGGATGGGTAAATGAATGACAAATAAATGAGCGAAGAATAACTACAATATGAATGAATGGAAGGATGAAGGAGTGATCAATAAATGGATGGATGGATGGATGGATGGATGGATGGATGGATGGATGGATGGATAAATGAATGAATGAATGAGTGATCAATAAACGAATGGATGGATGGATGGATGGATGGATGGATAAATGAATGAATGAATGAGTGATCAATAAACGAATGGATGGATGGATGGATGGATAAATGAATGGATGAATGAGTGATCAATAAACGAATAACTGGATGGATGGATGGATGGATGGATGGATGGATGGATGGATGGATGGATGGATGGTTGGGTGAAAGAACAAATGAATATGTAAATGAATATATAAATGAATGGAAATGTATAGTCCATAGCTTCATACCAATGACGTAGAATGACGTAGCTGTTCTATAATTACCATAGTAAGTAAATCTAATCTCGTATTTTATGGTTTGTGGTAAAACCAAGTAATCAACAAAAAAATTAACAGGTCAAGATCAACTCAAAACAACAGCTTTCCTTCCGTCATCCTTCGCATCCTAAAACCATTTCGAAAACATCCAAGACTTAATAACACACAATATTTTTACTTGACTTCCCGCTTGACTTCTCATTTTGACAGTACATTAAAGCATTTGATGATAGCCTGGGGCAATGCTTCTCGCCCTCACAACGTTATTCCTTTGTCTTAATGTAGCTGCCCACATTGCGCTAATTGCTTCGAGTCATTTTGTTGACGAAGAGTGAAATTGGTTTGGGAAAGGAAGTTACTAAGTGTGGGTCTATTCTAGTATAACTTGTCTAAAAATGAGTAAAGACAAATAACACTTCTTTCTTATACAGATATCCAAGTATATATTTACTGTTTTTGGTCTGATTGATGTACTAGATTTGTTCTCATTAACCCGTGAAACAAAGTGTATTAGTTAAAGTGTGGTAGTCAAATAACAGCAAAAGAACACAATGGATTTACGGAGTTTTACAGATTCTAAATATGGGTAAAGAGAAATAACACTTCTATCTTATACAGATATCTAAGTATATATTTATTGTTTTTGGTCTGATTGATGTACTAGAGTTGTTCTCATAACCCGTGACTGAACAAAGTATATTAGTTAAAGTGTGGTAGTCAAATAACACTGAGCAAAAGAACACAATAGACCTTTTTGCTTTACCACTATTTTCGACTTCTTGCGCTTTTAAAACAATAGGTGAGATGAAAGATTGTACGGAATGTGAACATCTTTAGATTTTGAACAAAAGATGCTTGTATTTCATTGTTATAATTAACAACGAGTCGGGCCAAACATGCGCAACACTTGCGTATGTTGAAATTATGACCCGACTACAACTATTGTTCAACAACAATGAAATACAAGCATCTTTTGTTCAAAATCTAAAGATGTTCACATTCCGTACAATCTTTCATCTCACCTATTGTTTTAAAAGCGCAAGAAGTCGAAAATAGTGGTAAAGCAAAAAGGTCTAATAGAATTACGTACGGAGTTTTACAGAGTGATACTTAATGAAAACGGCTCTACTGTATTACATAAAATGAAAACCTCATTATGATACGCTAATTGTAGTTACGTGTGCGCATGCGTGGGATTGTTTGCGTCTTTGGAATCATATAAAAATTCAGCGTCTGTTCAAGACCAATAAATGGCACCAATTGAACATTATCAATATTCAGTTTAGAGTACAACAATATACTTTTTCACGGTTCTCGTCGATCAGTCTCGATTGCCTGTAATGTATTCTTTAGAATTTGACTACAGCCCAATAACTTTTTATTTCAATTGTTTGATTATATGTGCATTTTTTAAATTTCCGCGAGCTGTAGTCAAATTCTAAAGAATACATTACACGCTATCAAGGCTGAGATTGATCGATTCGAACCGTGAAAAGGACTATTGCTAATCAAAGAGTTGTTTGTAGGCTGTTTTTTATTCATAATAACTATACTTTACTTCAACCTTTCAAATTGATTGAATTTTGTCGAGCTTTTGTCGAGCTTCATATAAATGATAATAATTATTATTATTATTATTATTATTATTATTTTGTCGAGTTGTTGTGATGATGAATTACTAATTGTAACGTTTATTCAGTCCTGATGATGGCTCCGTGAGCCAAAGCTCGACAAAATTCAATAAATTTGAAAGGTTGGAGTAACGTAAAGTTATTATGAAGGTCTATTGCTGTATGGTGTAAGAAGCTATCGACATAAACAGCTATCAGAGAAAGCATGATATTGACCATCTGCCATCTGCTTAATCAGTTTTTGATAAGCTATTTAAATGTAGATATAATGATGTAATGATGATTGCCATTTAAGTCACGAAGCAGTACAAGCAGCTGGCGACCCCCAACATTGAAATACACCTAGTTGAAATATAGGTAGTGAGAGAATATAGCCTTTTGTAAGACCGAAAAGAACTATGGGTGTACAGCTAAACAAAAAAACAAGTTTGAGGCAATGGCCACCTGTTCTTGACAAAAATAGTTTTTCATTAATCCGCGAAATACAGTGTGATAGTCAAATAATAACAAAAGAACACAATGGAATTAAGGTATATTAAAGAGTTAATTAATTAATTAATTAATTTATTTATTTGCCACAACTGAATACAATTACAAAAATACTACCAATAAAAATATTCAAAAAGTATAAATATATAGATATAACAGGAGAAGAAAACAGAACTTATGTCCCAATAGAATATCCTTCTCCTACTTAACAAAATACAACTAATAATACAAATATATAATACAAAAAAAAATACTAACGAATTCAGCAAAAATACTAAGCTTAACAAGAAATACAGAAATACTGCATTTATTAATTTTAAACAATAGAAGAAAAAATCTAGGATATAATACTTAGTACTGTATTCGTTAATTGTAAATAACGATGTTCTGTTTATAATTAAAAAAAAAAATTTCGAAGAAAAAAAAAATACTGAAGAAAAAAAACCTACACTAAGTGTCATTGTCTTAACTTCTTCTTGGACTGACTATCTTCAGTAACAACCTCGTTTAAAATGGTGTACATAGATATTTTACTTGTTCATTCGCTAGTTCCCATTTATAAATACTAAATATTAAATATTTGCGCTTTTTTGTGCTTTTTTTTACAGATGGATCGACTAACGTCACAATCATAATAATTAAAGAACAGCTTCACTTAGTGTCGACTAATTCCCATTAATTTTAAAATTGAAGCTGACATTTTCTAATTCAGTATTGGTCGTTTATGACAGTGACAATTATTTTTATTTTTAATAGTTTTTTAGCTCTATATACAGCTTTCGGCCGCAAGCAATCAATTATAAGGAGTTACTAATATTACGAATTACTCTCCTTTTGATATTGGACTTCAAAACAGTCCCTACTTTTACTTGAAACTAACTTGAAGGAAGCGATTGTAGTTTTTTCAGGGACGCGCGTGCCTGACTTCCCGCTCTTTTATCTCTCCACTCCTCATTCTCTCTCGGCCAAAACTTCACGCTATCAAACAGTCAACTCTTTTCCAATTCCTCGGAGTTTTCGCGTAAATGTAGTGACTGATTTGCAGTCTATCGTGAATAAGACAATATTAATTATATATATATAAATAGACAATTAATTATTATTATATTAAACATGTTTTTATTGTCCATGCTTATTGTCACTATCACAATCGGCACTTACAAGTCACCGGCGTTTAGATTCTCCAGGTGGGCGTGACAATGTAAGGGAATGCGTGACTCTTATTAAAAAAACGCGGTTGAAATGCATCGGTGCGCTGGGCGTAGCAATGTAAATAAGTTTGTGTACAAAACATATTATATTCTCAAAAACTAACTAATCTTTGACAAAAAGGTTGTGTGACCGACACTTGTCACACGATTTTATACACATTTTTATAAAAGACAATTTCCCTCTTACAGCCATGTCTCAGCATTGATAAGAACGTTTGCAACTGTGTGTGACGATTTAAACTGCGTGACATTCATTTCTCGTCACGCAATCAATCACTTGAAAACACGTGACATTTAGAAATAAAAAATAAACAAAGTATTTCCATTCTATTTCAGTCTTATCTTCTTTTCTAGAGCCTTCTTACCGCAATTCCTGCCTTTTACAGCATTTTGGGAGTGTATTACGACAGTCATGACGTCACTTCCTGTGTAAATCGAAACTGATACGGAAAAGATTCGTGACTTGTACCAGTTCCTGTATTGTGCGCGTTTATTTGTTATTTTAGTAAATATTTGATTGTTTATCGTTTAGGTTATGTCAAGGTTAAGAATTGCTTAAGAATAGTGACCGTTTGTCACGAGATATTTGACTACTGTAACACTAGCCTGAGAAAACAGAGTTCTTTCGCTCTTCTTCTCGTCAAAACTATGGTAACTCGATCTTCTTGCTTATCCGAACGAAAATATTTGATAGACTTGTACCGTTTATTTACTGTAATTTCACCCTCGAAAACTCCAAATATTCTATCTAGTGTAATTTTACGCTCGGCAAGCGGAATAAGCCAAACCAAAATCGATTGTGCCCTAAATTTACTGTGATTTCACCCCTTAATAAAAACCGATTTGCTCAGATATTTTTGAATATTTAAGCAAAAAAAGCGCTTGATAAGTCAAACCAAAAATAATATATATATTTCCCTGAATTATCGGAAACCAAGCTTACTTCATGAATTAATAAGTATAAAATGAGTTGAATATTTGAGTTTATGAATCATAGATTTGTGTCTGGATGGAACGGATGTCAAAAAATGACCGTGTAAGAGCACATTACGACCGTCCTTTAACACACCTCCCCATCCCCCTCCCATCCTGGGAGCATCCTGACCCTAGCTAGCATATCACAAATGACCATAATGATTGAAACATGAGTAATAGAATAGATATCTCTCGACCTTGACACGACGAAACCACACGTAGCACGAAGCGTTTAGAGCGAAGGCATTTAACCCGTGAAATAGAAATTGCTTGCTAAAGTGTAATAGTCAAATAGACACAAAAGAAAACAATGGAATTAGAGACTGCTAAGGTGTATTAGTCTAATATCTATTTCACGGGTTAAATGACTTCATTCTAACTTTCCGTGGGGAAAACGAGCAATGAAAAATTGTCGTTCGTGAGCCGTGACGTCCGTAGCAATCTGCCACTGACATCATTGTCAATGTTTTTATAAACATATATGTCTGTTTTCAATTGCTTTATTCATATTATTGTTGTAATACACCATATTATGTCACGTATAAAGAGGATCATGTAAATTAAGATAAAATTTGACTGTGCTAATCGGTCCGTCATACAATACGTTCATGTACGGTGAGTTGACAAACAAATAAAATTGAATGACAATTTTCCATAACAGACATATCTCTAAAACAATATTTTTCCCCCTCACGAATGTAGAAGGTTTCTGCCATGACGTTTAAACTACAACTGATAGTCTTCATCATTTTTTTATCATCTAATTTATTTATTTTTAAACATCTTGTTCCTAACATTAATTATCTGAACAAAAACTTGTCTTTTTTGGGGAAATATTCGATTTATTTTGCTCTGTTTCAATTTTCCTTTACAAAATGTGGTACAAATCAAAAAAGAAAAAAATATAAATTAAAAAAATGTTCGAGAAAAATCAACGAATCCCTAGCCACAATCAGGATATTCGCAGCTACCACACAATCTATTATTTTCCTAGACTACAGGAAGACCATAGTTAATATCTTAAATCATGATTAACTGCAAACATTTTCACGAGATTAAAAGCTGATTATTTTCAATTAGACTCAAATTATATTTTCGAAAAACACTGTTATTGTTGCTATTTCAAAACATCCAAGATGAATTTGTCAGTCTGACAGCTTCTACAAGCCTTTGTTTTGTATCATTACAGAAATGGGAAGATTTTTTCATAGTTTTTGTTCAAGAACAAGGAAAAAAAAATTGTTTTAGCCTGGGGGTAATTCGTTCAGTTACGCAATGTAATAAGATATTTTTAATAGTTAAATTCACCGTAGTTAATAATTAACTATTTCTGTGAACCGTAATAAAACGAAAGAAAGAAAATGACATGTGCTCTTGAGTGGCTTGTCACTTACTCTGATTGGTTAGATTCAAAATATTGACATTTAGAATCGCGCGCTTCTTACAGGTTGCGTGGAAGACAATGTAAAGCTAAGTACGGTTACTCGCCATTTCCCTTTTGTTCTGTGATTTAACAAAGGTTATTTTGATAATAGTGAATTCTAGTAATGAAAGGCCTAACAGGTAACAAATCCCGGCCATGTAAAGAGGAAGACGAAGCGTTTGTTACGCCAATGAAAGCTGTTCGTCACTTAAAAGGAAGGGGCGGCAACTCAGTATCACATATATAACATCGAGTGGGAGTTTCCTGTAGTCATTTGAAACGAAATCTCAAACGGACAAGATCGATGAAGGAATCAATGGATCAAGATTGTAAATACTCGTTTAGAGTTTTAGTAATTGGTGACCCAGGCGTTGGAAAGACTTCACTTATCAAACGATTTACTAAAGGATATTTCTGTGAAAACAACTCGTCGACCGTTGGTGTTGATGTCGGAGCAAGGATACTAGATATACAAGGGGACAGTGTAAAACTGCATTGCACAGACACTGCGGGTCAAGAGAAGTTTCGAGGTTTGACTCAAAGCTACTATCGAAATGCTGATGCGGTTGTGTTAGTCTTTGATATTACGAACAGAGGAACATTTGCGAGTATTCCACAGTGGTTAGTAAATGTACAGACTTACGCCAGTAAAAACGTTTTAAAGGTTTTGGTTGGGAATAAAACCGACTTGAAAGGAGCTAGTAGAAAAGTCACAACACGCTCGGCAGCCAACTTGGCCGAGTTCGAGGACCTCTTGTATCTTGAAACTTCAGCGAAATGGGACGATAATGTAGAGACATTAATCACAGAACTGGCAGAGCAGTTAAGAGAAAATGCTAAAAATACACCACGGATTGAAAATGACAGTAACTGCGCAAAAACGAGTCCATCTGGGCTTCTAAAACTAGGATTCCATAAAATAAGAGACAGTTTTTCGCACAAGGATCCAGCTTCAGCAGTTTTAATTGCGCAGCACTAAAAGCATGAATTCATGTTATTGAATGACATTTTGGAAATGTGGTCTTTGACAGTACTGTGGCGCAACCCATTTCAAGGGCTAAGACCTGAGGACAAAGATGAATAATTTATTTGGAAGCAAAGAAACAGAGAACAAAAATTCTATATCATGTAAATAAATAACTGATGTACAATCAGTCAAGGATATTCAATGGATTCCCAATGGGCTAACTT
This sequence comes from Metridium senile, assembly GCA_949775045.1. Classification (NCBI taxonomy): domain Eukaryota; kingdom Metazoa; phylum Cnidaria; class Anthozoa; order Actiniaria; family Metridiidae; genus Metridium; species Metridium senile. The sequence continues at coordinate 7,768,674 of OX459100.1, forward strand.
TATATTTATCTATCGTGTCAAAATTAAACGAATTGTGAACATTTATATGCGCAAAAGTTGCTTATACGCTTGCTGATTTCTAAGTCATTATTTTTGTCCTCAGATAAAAAATATATTGTTCATTTTCCTAGGACATTCACTCGCCATATGTTTTTAACCTTGCAGGCACGTGGCTGTTGTCATTATCCTTACTTTGTACTTTGCATAAGAATAGAAGCAGACGGTTTAGAATTGCGCGCATAATTCCAACCATTTTACTGATATCTCGTGCTGTTGGGGCTTGCTGCATCAACAAATACTGTTGTGTAAAAGGAAGCAAAAAAGGGTTTGGTGTTTGTTTTTCAGGAAGAATGTAGGAAGGGAGAGGCTCAAAATGCATGGATTTCAACGTTCTTTTGTTCGTTGTACTTAAAAGCACACTTTTTCAAAGAATATTAGCATATCAGTATTTGCTTGATCGGTTCAGTGCTCAGGGCTGTCACACAATTTAGTTTGACCCTGGCATAATAATCTCAACGTTCCCCGAGCGTATGGTTTCGTTTCAGCTTTTAGTAAGCCATGTACTTTTCTGCTGCCTACGTATTTCTCTTCTAGAATGCCTTCAATTATTCATCCTTCTTCGTTTGTTTGTAATTAGTTAATAATAAGCACGAATTCTGGTTTTACACAGCCTATCAAATACCCGACTCTTAACTTGTTTATAATTCACAAACGTCAGAGATAAGACATTTTTTTCTGGCTTTGAATAAAACAGCATTTTAGGCAATACATCCACGAAAAATATGTAGCACGGTGGAATTCGATTTCATCTACAGTATATCGCTTCAGTAATTACGTCTGTTGACTGTACAAGTCAGGTTATTAATAATAGTCGGAGTTCATACCGATGGAAGAAGAATTAAAGAAATATAATATCGATCAAATTAGGGAAAATAGTTTTTAAATTTGGGCTTAACAAGCTTGTGAAATATATATATATGAAATATTATAATTTCAGCAGCGTTACAGTAATGTAGCAACTGACTCTAGACTATTTATATAACACTGTTAAGGCACACTTCACCCAATCTTCATAGGTCAGTGATTATTTCTTTCTACATTGGTCAAGTCTTTCCTTTTATTTATTTATGATGCTTGTCCTATTTCGGCGAGAATTCTAAATCGGGTGTCTGTGGTTAAATATTGAAATATTTGAGCGAAACCGAAATGACAAATCTTTCAGTTCAAATTAACGTTGAAAATATTACTTTTCTGGGAATTTTGATATTGTTAATTTTGTGTAATTCTTTTTACAGAGCCGATTGTCTGTGCAAAGAACAAAATGACAATATGTCTGCAAAATAAGTCCTAGCATTTTTGCGTTAGATAATTTTTCTTTTGTCAAAAGATTATATTTAAGCCAGTTATGTATTCAAACTACACAGCCAAAACAAAATACATTTTTACACAAATATATTCTCTTTGGTTGCCCTTTGTCAATATTTACTTGCAATGAAAATAATAAACCAAAACGCCGCAATATAAAAAGTATTTGACAAACTGCGATAGTTAACTGCTACGAATGTCGATGAGAAACGAATACTACTTAGGTTATATTGTAGCTTATTTATTTTGTTCAAAAGTATGGCCTTTATCAGGCCTACAAAAATTGCAAAGCCGACTATATTTCAAGTCGTCCTGCGGGATATTGGGAAAAGTTTTCAATCAGCAATAACCGCGTCTCGGATAAACCTCACTGACTACGGTAATGCCACTGCGCAAAGCTAACTAATCTATATTCGCTGCAAGGACTCCTATCAACCACGATCGCACTCCAATGTGGGACAAAAACTGAAGAACCTGAAAAGTACTTTTTGCTTGAAATACCACTTACTTCGAATAGTAAACCTACCTTTGAATGGGTAAAATGTGTTTATAACTAACTACGGCTGTTCAGACGGCTGGGAAGTATTTTTTTTCATGCTTTGTTGACTATGCGCAGTGCGGGCACACTTTACGTCCGACTGCGCATTCATAGAAATTAGCATTTCGTTTTGTTGTCACGCCAGTCAAAAGCGTCAGAAATCGGCCGTTTTATTTTCCTTCTGCTGAGTTCAAGGAGTTTTAGTAAATGTAATGTAATGATGATCGTGATGTACGTCATGCGGACTAAAGGACGTGAAATAAGATCACTCAATTTCTCGACCGCAGAGTATCCGTGAGAGCGTTTACGTAAGAGTATCAATTTACAGCACAGCAGTTGATGAATAACTATAGTGGTACTAGCTTCAAGGTATTTCCTACTTCCACCAAAACAATTCTGACGAAACGGTTTGAAGATTGAATCAGAGACGAGATAGAATTATCGCTTAACTTGTAGGGACTAATTTGCAGTCGATTTAAGTCGAAAAAAGCATTTTTTTACAACGAAAAAAAAAGAAAAATTATCAAAGTTTTGAATATACCGGACACTAACAGTATTTTTGAAATAAATTATAAAGATTACTCACCGTGGAGTATTTTTAATATATTTGGAAAATGAAGGTGGGAGAAATGGATAAAGAGCATTTTTTTAAAAACTGAGACAAGTCAGAAAAATTATCACGGTTGGAAGTTTTAAATATACTGCAGACTCTGAAAAGATAGCTGGCGATTCTGACACAGCGAACCCAACGAGAACTGGACGTCATTTATGACTAACTTTATTATAATAAAGATAATAATATACTAAAGTAGACTCATAATAAGTTGTTTGTATGACTAAAACCTTCGGCGACTGACTGAGTCAATGATATCATCACTAAGTGTACAAGATTTAGTCCTAATCTCTTTATCAACGCCATATTCAACCTACATTACAATCTCTTTTATCTCTTAGTCGTGTTTAAACTATAAGTAACGATGAACGGAAACACTGGCTTAAAAGATTTTCATCCATTACTGGCATGGAATACTATCATGCAAAGACCGCTGTCGTTTTAGAGAGAAATTTGACTCGCCAAAACAACATAATTATAGAAAGAACAATGACCTTGCCGCCCTTACAAATTATAGTGACTTCCGTAAACAATTTTAATGTTTTGGAGGTAAATTTTTTATGATGTAAGTTAATTACTGTGACTTCGAGGTGATGACCTAGTTCAAACGTAGCCTGCGGCTCCTCCCCATTCCCCCATAGCCTCTACGCAGGCCTAGTTCAAACGTCGCATCTCACATGTGCCGAATCTAATGCAAATTAATTCAAACAATATACGTTTAGCTCATTTTGCATTAAATTTGGCACATGTGAGACACGATGTTTGAACTAGGCCTTATTCAGATGAAACCATTTATTACGTATAGTAAATAAATTCGTCTTAAAGATTAACACTAGCTTTACATAGTAAATTGCTTTTTGGAGACGTAAAATAACTACTGAGGAAGTAATAAACCCTCGCCGTGACCGCTCAGCAACACATACTAACACACACTACACGCACTGACCTACATTTGAACAGGCACTTAAAAAAAACACTGAAAATGTAAAAACCCTGGCCGTGACAGCGCTCAGCAACTAACTAAAGGTAACTCCAGACAAAAAAAATATACTTATTCAAATAAATAAATGAATCATTCAATAAATAAAGTCCTCTACCGAGCATGTCACAGCGGAGTGAAAGCGCTAACATTAGCATATCCCACATGTCAAACGGTTGAGTGGTTATTCATAGTTTGTCACACGACTTTCAAACTCCAAAGCATTATTGGTCATTGACTTTTAAATTTCTCCAGAAACGGTGGATTTGCCTTTGCGGCGAGTCTGCCACATGAGTAAACTAATAAAAAGCTAGTACAAGCCAAATAAGGTACGAAGTACGAGGAAGAACAAATATAATTCACTCTGAAAGGTGATAGCGATCATTACGATCGAGATTGTCGCTTCTTACTTAAGTAGATCCATAGTCAATCCTGCAATTATCGACTCTAAAAAGCTCTCGTTTTTAAAGTAATCTTTTCTTACGTCGGCTTTGGGGAACATGAAGGTAGTTTGCGTCATTAAAGATATCCTGATAATTAGTACTAGTACAAAAATATTCGCTAGAATAATATTTTTTTTGCAAATTTGATACGTGTAATTACAATAATTTTACCAGCATTTTCGCAACCTGATATGATACGAGAGTATTCGAGAAGATATAACGCATTTTAAGCTCTAAAACTGGTTTATCAAGAAGTAAAATGAAGTAAAATGACAGTGTTTACTCAGTAATAAAAAACAACATCTTAAAGTTTAGTTAATTTACATATTCGCTACAGGAAGCCCAATACCGTTTTATAGCGAATTAGTCAAAATATTACGTTTTAAAAACTAAATATGCTAAAAAAAGATGAAATATTTTTTAAATAATTAGTACTAGTACAAAAACATTCGCCAGAACAATACTTTTTTTTGCAAACTTGATACGTGTATTTACAATGATTTTACCAGCATTTTTCGCAACCTGAACAGGAAACCCAATACCGTTTTATAGCGAATCGTTCATAAAAGAAGAAAATTTAAGAACTAAATATGCTAAAAAAAGAGTAAATATTTTTCGAGTTGTTAAAACGCTGGAGTTGAGTGTATTCAATAACAGCTCAATAACGTGCGGCAATCAAAACGTTTTTAAACTATTTAATTAAAGATGATGAATAATACAAGAAGTGGAGTTAAAGCCTTTTCAAGCGGCGTAGTTTTCAGTTCATTCTAGTTATCAAAGATGTATAGTATCACTACATTGCGTTTACGAATCGTCTCTGTAGTCTTAGTGTATTCATGTCAAAAAGCAATGCTAATAGAACAGACGATGTAACAGAGATACTATATTGCTATGTGTAAAATAAAATAAAATAAAATAAAATAAAATAAAAAAGCTGTGATAATATGCCAACAAGATGAATGTATCATGCCGACAATATCGTAATTGAGCAGAGTTGTGTGCTAAAATATTGAACTTAGAGGTAGTGAATGTAAGTCTGAATCTCCCAATTAGAAGAGCACTTGTGTCTGGTTAAATTAGAAACGTTCAAATTAATTAACGTTAACAAAAGTTGTTTAAAAAAAAGATAGTGGTTGCTCACGTAAGTCTATTTCTTGGTTTTGCAGCGATTCTGGAGTATTGAGACAATGCAGCAATAGACAAGAAAAAAAAATTGGAACGACAGCTCAATGACCGCAATGCCCTGCCATACAAAAAAACCCACTCTAAACCAGAATACAACACAATGAAAAGCACACAAGAACCCCAAAACTTTCGCCTTGGACAACTGTATCGAAATAGGTGTATGTCTATAATTCCTTCCCGACTTGGATGAATTATCGCTTTGGACAACCTTTTTGAAATAGGAGTGTATGCATAGAATTCCTTCCCGACTTGGATGAACTATCGCCTTGGACAACCTTTTTGAAATTGTTTAGCCTTTGACTACTTTTTTAAACAGGTGTATTGACTAAACAATACCATTTCGTTTTAAAATGACCCATCACTCCATTTGACAGCGCTTTTCATGACCCATCACCCCATTTGACAACCTTTTTCAAACAGGTGTATGTCTACAATTCCATTTTGCTGTAAAAACGACCCATCACCCATCACGCTTTTTAAACAGGTTTATAAATGCAAACACGTTTCAACTGACATACATACCTTAAGCTCCCGTTAACCATCGCTACCCCATTCCAGACATCATCAACTCCAGTTAAAGCCATCAAAACTCCTGAACTCCTAGTACTTCTTAACCAAACGCTAACTTCGAAGTCTTGTGCAGTAATTGTCCTCGTGTTCAGTTCGAAGTATTCCTGGCCGAATAGTGATACTTGGCAAAAATTCTCAGCGGTTTTATCACACATAGAAAAGGACCATAATATCGACATATACTGACACGCAAGTAGCAAAAACGTTCTTTTGTTCGTAATCATCCTCACCAATGTCTATCTAACACTGTAATCCTAGGATGAGAAAATCCACGAAATAGTCTCAGAATAGTCCGGCGACAAGCGAGATTTGCAGCGTAGTAGTTGCAACGTCTATACCATCAGCTTTGAACTTGCAACTACGTAGATAATCAGAGATACAACTGAAGTATAAGTCTACACATTCAGCTTAAAACAATTTCATCCTTTCACCTTCAACTGAGACTCTCAAATGCTTTAACTGATTCAAGATCTACTAGTTGAAATGAATCCTCCTTTATAATGCTTAATAAGCGTCGTTTTGCCGCGCTAAATTGCAACTGTAATTTCCCAGTGTAATGAGCTAAACACCTTTAATTCATAAAACTAATGAAAAATTACAACCCTAGATAACACAGTCACCAATCTCATAAAGTCTCGGTAGTGAGAGTGATGCTCATTGGTGCGCGCTTCAAGGTGTATTGTCCAGTGTTGTACTCTCCTTGGCTATGGGCTGGCTTGTGGTTGAGATCTTCATACTGACCGTGAATTATGCATGCAGCAGGATACACAGACTCGATACTTCACTTACTATAACACTAAAATCCACTCTCAACTCTCAACTCTTTAAAGATATCACAACAATTGTCGTTAAGTTGATAAAACGCTTTGATTTCTACTAGTTTTTCATTAATAATAATAATAATTACAATCTTTATTATTCTAATTACGCAGGTTCTTTAATCTGTTAAATTACTATCATGGATATGAAAACATGATAAATAATTAACGATAATTGTACAGCTAAATTATGAATATTTATAGCGTTCGATTGGTAGTCCGGCGTGAAGTCACTCTGTTGGCATCACGGTGACGTCATAGTTTATACGGGACCGGTACTATCTAGAATCTACACAACTGAGAACATATTGCGCATGCACGAAGTATACAGACAATGTCATTAACATTGCGTCTTTGGAACTTTCTTCCTGAAGATATCAAGAACCACCAGACTTCACTGCCAACATTTAAAACTAAGCTGAAGACCTACCTTTTTCCCAATAAGAAAACTATGACTTTTAATATGACTTTCTTTTCCTCTAATCATTTTGTAATGTTTTAATTTAATTTTTTTTTGTCTCTGTAAAGCGCACAGAGACTTTATATAGTGCGCTATATAAGCGTTTTCTATTGTTATTATTATTATTATTGTATCGTTTATTTAAACTTTTCTTGGTTTACATGTAATGAGTATTGCGGAAATTTTCTAGGCAATATTCAGTTTTGGTGCCGATTACAACAGTGTTAACTTATGAACGGGTATATAAGGCCTTCACGATTTCACAATTTTGCGAAATTATCCATTTCTGGCACTTTTTGGCTAGTTGGTTTACTTTTTCGAGTCCTATTTTACTTAGCTCAGTTACCAGTTGTTTTTGGTAGCCTGCTAGGAAGTCTAGGACGACGTTTACTTGCACTACGTTATAGTTAGGATAGAGTCTCTTTAATCCTGTTCTTAAGTCTATATACTTTTCTGTTTTCTGATTATTATTATTATTATTATTATTATTATTATTATTATTATTATTATTATTATTATTATTATTATTATTATTATCATTATTATTATTATTATTATTATTATTATTATTATCATTATTATTATTATTATTATCATCATTATCATCATCATCATCATCATCGTCATCATCATCATCATCATCATCATCATCATCATCATCATCATCATCATCATCATTATTATTATTATTATTATTAACATGATTTTTTTCCTGATATCTGCTCGTATTTGAAAGGAGCTATCTATTTTCAAAAATATGAAATCATAGCACTTTTCATTGCATTCATTTCATATCATTTAGACTGATTCTTAAAATGAAAAATTACCGGTTAAGAGCCACCTTAATGAACTGCACAATTCCACAATTCATTACAGGCTTCCTGTGGTAGCACAGTTCAAATTTAATGCACCAAAAAGCAGATTGAAACCAGAACTAATATAGAAACATTCTTTATTGAGTTATTAATTTATTAATTTAATCTAAATAGATTTATAAGAAATTTACAATACCATAATAAAGATCCTATAACTATTGACAAATTCCTGCCCCGTGGGCACTCCTCTTAGTAAACTATCATTGTGATTGACAGTTGTTACTTAGTAACAACTCTACTGAATGACGTACGTCATCGACTAACAAGTCAGCGCGCGTGTGCAACTAGCCCAGAAAGCGCGCCAAAATAAATTAGGAAAGAAAACGCGTGCGCTTTGTATTTTCGCGCCTTTTGCAAACGAAACGCACAGCTATTGAGGTTTTAGCAGCAGGGCAGATGCATCGCGGGCTCGACGCTAATGATTTTTGTAAAATCAGCAAAATTTTTGATAGTTTGGAATATTCGAAACTACCGAACAGAATATATAATATTTTGCTTCGCTTGAGAAAAGCGTGATAATGTTTAGTAAATACTTGACTTAGAATCAAGTATTTAGGAAAACTATTACCGTTCTCTCTTGCTAAGAATTGTAAGACCCTCATTGTAAGATTGTCTTGTTTATCAATTGCAAGCTATCAACAGAATTTACAGCTTTTCGGCTTTGCATGCATTATTATCCATACTGAATTGTACATCGTTTATTTGGACGTATCACTTTCTGAGCCTCTCAATTCACAATCATTATGACCAGCGGTTTCGCTATCCAACTGCGTCAGCAACTTGTCATTTTCGTCACCAACGACGTGATTTGTGATTGGTTCGTTTCTATGTATTGTTTTTAACGTGTTTTGATTGGATGATGAAGTCTTTGTGACCAGGGGCTCATTCTCTGGTCTTATGTTCTCTTGTGAATGTGGTGAAGAGTCTTCGTGTGGAAATATATTATCTGGTGAGTCGTAAATGTTTGCGTAATGATCGTTAATCGATATGTGATCGTTTTTATCAATCGATAACACTTCGACAGTACAATGATTAAATAAAGGACTATCAAGATTAGTGTCTATGTTGTCCATTGTCTCGTAGTCCGAGTTCTCGTCCCAGCTACTACTCGACCCTCCCGACGTACGATAGCTCTGCGCATGCGTACTATCAGACTGTGTTTCCTGACTCGAGCTACAAGCTTGGTCAATGTCCTGGTACGAGGGAGGCCTCGAAAACTGCATTCCGCAGCTACTTAAAGTATTATTGTAATTCTCATCCTCTTGAATGACGTCATCTTTAGTTTCCTTAGTAATGGGATTATTATTGATATTGACCTCGGAGGCCGATATCACCTCGTATAAAGCTTCCTTTAACTTCTCCACTTCAACAATTGTCTCTTGTGGTGACTTCAATAGTACCATTTCCAAACACTCAATGTCCTCATACTCTGGACCATCGCACTTGTTTTTGTTCCAGTCTTCCTTGTCGTCAAAATCTGACGAGCTCCCACCGCTAAGGTGGAGTCTATCAGTATCCTCCATGGAACCCGACTCGAGAACATTAATTTGAATCGTCGAGTCGCTTCGTCTTGAGTTGATAAGAACTCCGTTCATACCTCGTTCTTGATACGGGCATGCTTCGTACTCGACTACCTCAGTGTCTACGTTAGTAAATAGAGAGCTTGGAGGTCCGAGCTCTACGCTGTCCACGTGGTTTACGTCCCTGTAGACTGGACCATCAATGCATTTACAAGGTAGGAAAAGATTTTGTCGAATCATTAGAACAATGATAGCGATAATAAACACAGCTAGTATTACACTGAGGATTATGAGGATGAGTTCTTGGTTAGCATTCTGTCTTATGGTGATGTATTTGCCTTTTGTTTCGATGATTACGATGCGTGGTGGGTTGTCGATCGCGGGACCGAAAGTCGACTCGTCAGTTTTAGTATTTTCACCAACTAAACTAGTATTTGCAGTTGTTGGTGAAGTCGTTGTTGCACTGTCTTTATCCGTACTTTCTTTCTTGTCCGATGTATGTGAGAGATGAGATGTATGTTTGTTAGTAGGTGTTGTAGGTCGCACTGTTGTCGTTGGAGGCTCCTTCTTCCCAAAGCATTCCAAATCACCGAGAGTAAAGTTTGAGCTTTTGCTTATTCCTCTCACACTGAACTTAATGTTCATTACAGGTAGAGTTGAAGAATCAGTGATGTACCCCTCGTCTTTACGCCATACACCGTCCCAAGCATCACAGTTGCATGCTAAATCATGACGAACACAAGCACGCGTCAGTCCGCATGCGCACTTTTTACTTCCGGGTGTTGCACCTGCCCAGTAGTCCATAGTTTTGCCGTCACGTGATATCCATCGTGCACCGCGGCCCGTTTCTAGTTTAAAGTCATGCGTAGAGTCAAAGAGAGGTGAGTTAAAGCAGTTGTATCTAAGATGCTGCCTGCAGTGTGTGCTTTTGGCGATGAGTGCGCGAATACTAGCCAAATCAACCTTGTAACGTACTGGATGGAAATAAAACCCCTGTCTCTTAGTAGAAGGACGAATTGCTTTTTCTTCGTGTTCAATGTTTGTATGTTGAATGATGGTGATGGGTTTTTTGACGTTGCGCATTTTGCAGTAGATACGAAAAGGTGTGATCCCGTCAGGGCTTATCCAGTAGTAACCGTCGTTTTTCTTTCCCATCGCATGCCAGTCTTCGCAACTCTCCTTGTTTACAAATGTTGGATGGCCACATCGCTCACCAGTGAAGTTAGTATGTGAGCAATCACATTTGAATTCATTCTGCCTCTGTAAACATCGTCCCTCGTTTTTGCACGGGTTGGAAAAACAGCGATCGTTAGGTACGCATTGATTAAATAAAACATTCGAGGTTGTTTGTTGGCTGGTATTTACTTTAAGCCCTTGTGCAAATATGTCCTTCATACAGCCGACAAAACCAACTGGTGACCCACCTAGTGTTATCTGTAGGTTATTAGTGAATTTGTGTGGAGGTTTGATACGTTGTTGTTGCTCATGTCCATCTAGTTCCATGTTCACTACACTGCCGCTAACAAACACAGCTACAGCATGCCATAATCCATCACTTAGCGATTCACCAGCGTATAACATTATCTGCTTGAATGGCTGTTGATATAATACTTCCAGTTTTAAACGATTGTCTATCAACAATAACACGACTTTCGCTCCAAGGCTCTCGGCTGTATGAGTAGCCAACAGGCCTTCAGATTCGTACGTACGGAATTGGAAACTAAAAGACAGCGAGTTAATGTACGGTGACGTCGGAACGATGACGTAAGATTCAGGATGCTTGAATGTGATTGGTGAGTAGTGCGTGCTTGGGCAGCCAATAGTAGCGTTGCCTTTGACAGTGATGTTGCCATCGTGATTCTTCGTTAATTGACCAAACATCCATCGATTGAAAAACACCTCGTCAAAGCAACCCTCAAAGTTAACAAAGGGTGTTTTTCTTTGGTATAAAGTTTGCGCTTGTTTAAAAGCAGCGTCATCAGCTCCACCAATGTAGATCCTGTCTTCTAAATCAAGAATATCATAACTGCCACTAGCATTAAAAGTTTCATCTTTGTTGTCAACTTGGACCAAAGTCCGTTTGCCAGCTCGCTTCAAATCAACTTGATGCCACTGGTTATCCGCGAGATTTGCGCCGAAAACCTTTTGGTGATAACCAGAAATATTAGCGTGGGTTCCAAAGTTTGCTGTGTATCTAAAAGAAACAGAAAAAACCACTGGTTAGGGACGGACCCTTTAATATTTGAAGGGGGGTGGGATAAATCCCCCCAAAAATATCGAGCAAGCTCTCCAACCTAAAAAAAAAAAATCGTGCAACGTCAATATGGCAAAAAAATATCCTGCAACACTGCCAATCTACTTCCCCCCCCCCCCCCTACAAAAATCAAATAGTCCGTCCCTTAGGACTATTCACTTTGAACATTAATTATGAGAGATTAATATTACGATAGTGATAATGCTCTTTCTGTCCGGGATGCAACGCGCGCGCGCGCGCATTAAATTGAATAAATTTACTAAGTAATTCATGAAATTGTTTTTAAAAAGATTGAATTGTGAAATCTGAATCCAAATAGTCAGATAATGCAGTTATAATATAATAATATAAAAGAGCAGATCAAGATATGTAAGATTCCTGGGATTCAGGTTGGATATTGAGTGAGTTACAGCCATTCAAAACTGCCCAAAATTACAAAGGAATGTATGGATTGGAAGGACAGGTGTCCTTCCAAACCATACATTTCCTTCTATTTTAAGGCATTTTTATGAGCCTGTATCTTGGTCAGAATACAACATGCTATCGAGGCTGAAGCTGAGCAATGGCCAAGGTCTCGATAACATGTGCATTAACTAACCACACTCGTGATTGAGATCTTCTCCAGTCATAGCAGTCTGATAAGTCCTCCATATTTACCACAAGCATTATAAATAGTCACCGAAACAGAAAGCTAAAAAAACTATCATCGATTATTTGTATTTTGGCAATGATCGCATGAGAAGCGATGTGACGCCAGTAAGAGCTTTTGCAGCCGGTACTTTGAAATAAAATCAATCAATCAATCAATCACTTTTTTAACGTCTCAATTCTTCTAGACTGGACATGTGTGCCCTACTAATGGGGGAGACTCATAATGGGGGAGACTCAAAATCAATGCGTTATAGATACAATAGAATACAATAATTTTTATTTATACCTTGCACGAGTTTACAAATTGTCTTATAACATAAAAAATACAATAATATATAATTTTAGGTATTGGTCCTAACTAATAACTAAAAAGTTAATGAGTTGTTAGGACCATAGACACTAATTTAATCGGATATATGTGCTGTCTATTTCCAGCTATATATTATCTTGTGTTGAGTGTTTTTTACCATAGATACTCCAACTAATGGCATTATTAATGAACTTATATTAATATCAGGAAATGACAATTAATAGGCCAACATATCCAATTAAAGTTCCTCGGTAATATAGAAATGAGTGATAGTTATTGATAACGGGCTATAATGTGTCTATACTTCCAAGGGCGTCAACCGTTCTAGATATATTTTCTCTTTTACTCCGACGAAAGCCGGCTAAAGCTCGAAACGTCAGTAAAGTCAAGTCAACATTTTTTACGGTGTTACAAATTTCATTATATTACCTATCATATATATATATATATATATATATATATATATATATATATATATATATATATATATATATATATATATATATATATATATATATATATATATATATATATATATATATATATATATATTTATATATATATTTATATATATATTTATATAACTTCTACAAACATTGTTATCATTTATAAACTTCATTGATCTTGATCTAGAAATGATGTTGTAAATTAGTTTTTCAGTTTATTTTTAGTTAAAAAGCGACTTGTTTTTCCTTTTGTAGCACAAGGCGAGATAATTTGATAATCATTTTTCTTTACTTGATTTAATTGTCGTTCAGCATAATTATATCATCAAATTGTCATTTCAAAGTTAATATATTTTCTTTATCCCTTGATGAATTATCTTCTTAGTCTTTTTACTACAAAAAAATATAATTCTTTCTTGAAGCAAAAATGTAGCCTTGAAAAAACCTTCTAAGTTGTATCTCTACTCCGTCTTATTTCATGTTTTCTGCTTCTTGTTATAAGTAAGCAAACTTTTGCATTTGTTTTGCTCCACCATTTCTGTATTTATATTTCCGCGTATTTTTCTGTATTTCCCCCTCCTCTGTTAATTTATAATTTCTTTTTTACACTTTCTCGTATTTCTTTTGGTATATTGATACAACTAATTCACCGCTGAGCTTGAGGTGTTATTTTAATTGATGCACAAAGTTCGACAAAATCCGTTTATTCAAAAAGCAAGACTTCCTAAAACCGCAAACAACTACACAGGATTACTAAAAGCAGCTGATTGCACAACAGCTCCACCAAAAATCGCGTCACATACGATCTTTATGCACTGATAGCGAGCTAGAAAGTCCCCTCGGTGACTTTTACATAGATTTTCTGTAGAGTTATTGAGTGTTATACTTTAAGACACAAGTTCTGGATATTTTCGAGCGAGAATTAAACCTTGGTTGTGGTCTAATGTATAATTAATTAGTTGCAGTAGTTTTCTAACTGACCAAGGTTACAATATAATATCGAAAATATATTGATAATAAAACGCCCCACTATATATTATGACAGTGTTTTTTCTCTGTTGTATGCGAGAACATTCCCACACGCGTGCAAATTGCGAACTTTCTACAAACTTTCTGAATAAAATATTAAAAATTAATTTTTTTATTGTATTTTTTTTTAAGACACAAAAGTGTATCACATTCAATAATTTAATAATTTCTCATCAATAAATGTGTCGAATAACTCATTTTATACGGGTTTTTTTTTACTTAAAATGGGATTGAAATGCGCAAGGTAATTACATATATACTTTCAGTAAATGTATTTTCAAGAAATATTCCTTGAATTAAACGAACTCTTCAATGATTTCAAACGAGTTATTCAGTTGATTTTAAAGTATTATTAGAAATGATAATGGTGACTTACATATCTCCCTCCCCCCACCTCATAAACTAAACCAAAACTGAAAAGAAACATTATATACGACAAGAAAAAGAAAGTTGCAGCATTAGAGGCATGAACGTTATGACCTTTGATACACCAAGACAAAAATGAATGAAAAAATATCGGATCCTTTACAATGAAAGTACAACCTCAAATCTACAAATAATATTACTAATTTCTTCTATGTTCCTTAGCTTTTTTAGGATCTGTTTGTTATTGAGTTGTATACGCGTTAGTGTTGTTAAAGGTCGATTAGTGACTACGTGGTGCGGTCAATTCTTGATATAATAATCATGGCAAAAACACAGCAGCCTCATGTTGTTGTAGCATTTACTTGATTAACTTTCCTCAGTTCTTTCTACAACCAGATTAAATTAGAAGTCAGCCCCCGCTTTGAAGTTTTGACTTGATTTGTTATAAAAATTGATTATTAACAAGATATGGCATGAATAAGGATGCAATACTTGTTCTTATGGACCGGCTAGATACCGTTACTGGTGAATAAGTAATATTTTGAAATACTCAGATAACAAGGAGTTTTAGGGAAATAGCTCTAATTCGTCATACAGGTTTCATTGGTACATTAGGCAAATATCGTTTGTATTGTATTATTACTATAAGTATAGGTCAATTGTTGAATTATTAAAACACAAGTCTGACGCATGCGCATTAGCTAGACACACAGGTGAAAAGCAAATATGGAGACAAAATCTGAAAGAAAATAGTACGATATTCCAAAGCCAAATAAAACTCACTTTCAACTTGTTTTGAGCTGTTTTTGTTCACCTTTTGTTGTTGGTTATCATGTAGAATTAAGAAACAATGTTTTGGAGCATTTTGGATGAACATTTTAGATTTCTTTTTGAGTTTTTTTTTGGAAGTGTCGACGGTACAGCTGCATTGAGACAATAATCTACTGAAACCTTACAAATAACTATACAAATCTTTGTTTCTCTCTCTAGGAAACTAATAATTTGCTTTTAATAAAGAACTGGTGTGAAAATAGGATACATTTAAGGTCTTTAAGTTGAAAACATCCAAAATTACATGAAAGCAATTTGCGCGTAAACAAATATAATGAGCGAAGAACGTTGAAAAATATCCAGCAAAGTTTTGGCGGTTTGAAAAATTGAAAACGAATTCTAAATTTCACAGCTGAGAAACAATGAAAAGAAAACTGTATTGCCAATAGAAGATTAATAAAAAGGAATGTTTATTCGATTGTTGTTTGCTCGGTAGCTTTGTGCACACGAGTTTGATAATGATATTGATCAAAACGAAAATGGTATAGAAAAGCTGAAGTTGTTGTGCGGAACAGCGTGGTACGAAAACACTAAATGAGAACAAATTACTCTATATCAAACCAACATGAATGATAAATTTATTTTTCATAGCTGACCGTCTTTGATGAAAGATTAAAGTATTGGACAAATAGCGAACAAGCACTGACTATACCAAAAGAGCCCATTCGATAACACTTCCATTTCGTCCATAGAGAGGGAAGAAAATTGATGTTGTGTAGTAAATATGGTTAAAGATCAAAGTTAGTTGTTGCTCTAGATAGATGACCACCTACCTCAGTTTTCCGCGAAACAACTCCAGTGTGATAAAATCCCCTTTTTTATCTCCTGCATGAAGAAAAAGACCGGTTGGCTTAATGGTGCGAAAAACGAAGCGAATGAAATCTTGGCGAGTTAGAACTCGCGTTGCAAGCTTGTATGTTATGGAAGACGAACCATCGAAGTGTAGCGCTACTTTCGGTTCGTCGTTGAAAGCACAAAGTCGCGGAAGATAGAAGATAATCATCAGGCAAATAGCAAACCCCATGCTGCATAAAGTAATGTCCCTTTTCTTTCGTCTGTCCACTGTACTTATTCGTTCTTGTCTTATTCGTTCTTCCCTGTCCTGTGCAAGGCTCTCTTCTTATTCTGCATTGCAATTTGGCCTCTTTTATACCATCACTAGCTCAAGACGAACACAATACTCCTTTTGTCAGACCTTAGGCCGGCTGTTTTACCCTAACGACAAAACATATTTTCGCCATCTGCAAATTAAAGACATGCAGTTGTAAGAAACAGTGTAGTAAGTATGTAAGAAAGTAAATACCAACGTAGGTACATAAGTAAGTAAGTAAGTAAGTGAATGAATGAGCGAGTGAGTGAGTGAGTAAGTGAGAGTGGTCCCACGAGTCCAAGACTGCAAAATAATGGGGCAAGGCGTTTTGAAGTTAGACTATCAGTAACGTACATGAGACATGAGACTAATGTGAAATCTCACCATTGCCGATAACTTCCCAAGGCTTTCTTCGAAGACATTCACCATTTAAAACCAACGCACAAATCAGTAATATCTATTTAAATTAAATCCCCAAAATGAATAAAGTTCGCGCATGGAGATGCCTCAACTCAAACTGACGTAGATGTTATGAATTATTAGTAACAATTTGAGACCTCGTCCGATCGAATCGATGGATCTGATTGGCTCAGAGCACGAATAATTGTCACGACCTACGAGAAATGTGCATCGTAAAGATATCGTATCCGTCAAGAATCCTTCTTGTTATTTTTCCAAAGCTGACAGTTTATTCACCGTATTGATTTAACTCATCAAATACCAAAGAAATCACCCAAAATGGTCTTCATCGCATAATTAGGACAACGTCTGAGGAGCTATAATATTTTGCTTCATTTCCAGGGAAGCACATTTCGCAACAATTTCACGGGATTTCTTACAGCTAAACGTCCTCGCCCCTTTACTACTTTTTGTTGTTATATCTGAGTCGAGATTGGACTATTCTTTGTTAACCTCGGAAAGCTAGAAAAAAAAAAACACATTCTGAAAAAACAATATTAACTTTTAAGTCAAGATAACATCAGTCTATTGTAGACCAGATAGTGATTTTTGTTTCCTCGTTGACCGTTTTGTTACATGCATTGGTTTAAAAGGAAATCATGGCGTCAATTGTAACACTTCCTCTCAGGCCAAACTATCAGATATTTAGTCTAGTTGTTCCTCAAATAAAAACACACTCCTTCAAATTACTATTTCATAAACATATTCATAAAAGTAATTTCCCTAATTTCTCAAGAATAATATACATATAATACAATTTAGAAGTATTGTCCACACAAAATGATGTTTTTACTTTCCGCAGGTGTGTGGTGCTCTCTTCCTTGTGGAAAACTCGATTTCATTCACTGAGTTTTGTCAGTAATTATCTTCAAAGATACTATGTATTTTAGTATTCTCTTTCTGCCAATTAAATCGTATTTAGTGTAGTATGAAACAATAAGGAAATAATAGAAAATGTCATGTAGAGCTCTAAACGCGCGAACATAATTATACTAATATCCGTTCTAAATCTAACATAGCCAAATATACTAGACCGAACCGTCAATCATTCTCCACAGTGGATGATAATTTATAACTTGTTGAATCAGATCTACCCCGACCTTTCTCTGCACAGGATAAATCTAGCGTTAAGATCCACGTGTTTGTTATACAGTGCAGTGGTATGCGAGGGAAAAAAAAACCTTTTCCAAAGGATAATCTCTAATTAGATGTACAGTGTTCCTAATTCCATCGCCACGTGCCAGGAGCGAACAATAACATCCAGTACTTCACTTCTTTATCGCAAGACGTAACTCGTGTAGATAAAGAAGAAGAGCCTCGGGGTTTCTATCATTCTAGAGCTAGAGTTAGTATGGTTTATTTTAAGTTCAAAAAAAATATTTTCCGTTTGTTTTTAAATCTCCAATTCGTGAATGAACTGCCACGCGACTGCGCGCTGACAAAAGCCTTTTGTCTGATTTCTCATTCACACAGAGTATTGTTAACGATTTTCTTTTTCTAAAGACCCTGCCAGCAACAATAGAGCTACACTTTGAACATTGATAATTATGTGTTTAATGTTCGGCACACGAACGTAGAGTTTGGTCGCGAGCAGGTTTTATAACGTATGGACTGATTGTGAACCTCTTCACTAGTTAATTGTCTTCCTGAGAAAGACAATAGAGCGCGTAGTCAAATCTTGATATCTTAGAACCCTTTTAGGAGTTTTATCTTTATTGTGTAAGAGAGAGTAAAATGATTTGAGATATAGATATCTTAAAGGACTTGAATGTAAACTGAGCTTCACAACTAAGGGCTCTTTAGAGCGCGATGCATGGTCCGTAGTGAACTGCTTTATCGAAATTTCCAGATTAATTCTTGTTTTTTTGGGGGGGAAGAAAAGCATTTGATTTGTGGCGAAACGTCGGTAGTTTTTGTGTTACTTTATAAACTAGATTTATTGATTAAATGGCTTTTTTGCAGCTTTAAATTTAATGATATTTTAACGCCAACATACGATACTACTGATCCCGCGTTGTCTCTGGGAGAGCGGAGGCTTTGCAAGTTAAAGTAAAATCATTTGTTGAATTTTTCATGGTTTTTGTTAATTCTATGTTTGCATACTTTAAAAGCTGTCCTGCAGCGAAAATAGCCTATCTTAAAAACACAACGAACAAACCTTTAAACCAACATCTCGTGGTTTTACAAATATCAGACAAAAACAGTAACGTCGCTTTCTTGCTCTTTTGCTTCTGATTAAAGGCAAAATAAATAAAACACTTATGGACCTTCGCCGTCTCTACATCTCAAAATGTCTTAAGCCTGGTTTTGAAACGTTTCTAACGGTCAAAAACCGCTTGGGCAGAGCAGCCGGTGTTATAAACCCCGCCACCAGCTCACTAAGAGAAAATTAGCGCATTTAAAAGCAAGCCAACTCGCTCAACGTTCATTTTCATTAAAGTCTTATGAGATTTGCAGATGAATTCATCCAATCAAATAACTAATTCAATAAGATGTAATGCGTAAATGGATGTTGATGGTTTTATAAAATGTACATGTAGTATTCCTAGATAGGTAATCATAATTATGATGTAAATAAAAAGATGAAATTCGTAGATTTACCGGTGAAAACTAGACAGTAAAATGGATCTTACATTATAAATCTCTCTTGGTGTGACCGCAATTTCCATCTCATTTGAATTACGCGGAATAGAATTCCTACACTTCAACTCCTGGTTTTTGTTTTCAAATCTAATTGATTCATTGTCTGTTGGCTCAGCTAACTAGAACAGGCAGAAAGAAAATTCAAAAGATTCAAATTCAATTCTTTGAGTCCATAAGTGTGGTCTGTGCAATTATTTGAGTCGCGTGGCGCGGCGACTAGAGGTGTTGGTGAGGTACGTTCTTCACAAGAGACTACAATGCTCAAATTGACTTGGAAAAACCTGCTGGGAGCAGCCTGCTTTGATTTAGAAAATCTAAAATCTAACGCACAGAAGGTTGAGGATTGAACCTCATATTTGTAACTGGATTTTTCGGGGTTGTTTTAGTTTGTTGTTCTCACGTCGGGTCGTTTTTCTTTCTTTAAAGTACTACGACAGGTGCATTGGAATGCTAATACATACCAAACCGCATCTTTTTCCTTTGTGTGGCGGAAACCTTCATAATTGTTCTAAGACAAAATAGTGCGGGGTATAGAGTTCTTACCAATCGTTCCGCGCTCCCTCCAATGCTGTAAAGCCATGCCACTCCTAACACAACTGCCCTCGAAGCACTCTCAACGGACAGGAAACAGGGCTTGTCTATATATATAGACGCAGCCAGGCTCTCTCAAATCTCTCACAAACAATTAGCATGAGCATCTGATGCATTCATTTCATTTGTTGATTATTGCACTAGATGAACGGTAAATAGATTTCAAGAGCGCCTCGTTGACGTTCAACAACCCTACCATGAGGGGGAGGGGTGGAGCGGTTTTGATGGAGCGGTTTTGACTTGAGGTTTTTGGATGATAGGATTACACCAAAAGGGGGTTTATAAAGATAATGATAAACCTCTAAGCTTTTGAACGAAAACATTTAGGATTGTATACTAATCCGCACACCTTGGGACCCAACACGAAATCACGGCATCTAGAAATCTCCATTTAGTTTTTAGAGATTTGAAAACAAGAAGAGTACTGTGTGTTTTCTGTGATGCACTTCAATGAAGGACTTGTACAGCAGCTGAATATTAATTGACACTACAGGAACAGTATGCTACATCAAAACACCTCTATGTTTATCACTCGTTGAACACACAGGAGCCAAATGTCGCCCGTTTTGTAAGATCTAACAGGAAATACCATTTACTAATGTCAAATTTAATACCAAAAAGAGCCGTTTAAGGATGACGATTTGTAAACACACAAGGTGGGGCTGAAGCCCTCCCTGGCACTTCTCTTCACCTAAAAGCACATTAATGACATTAAAAGGACCTTCTTGTAATCAAAACAACCATTATGAATCTCAAGGAAAGCTATTAACATACTTGGTTCAGAAATAGTCGCTTTGTGTATTCGATATCTTGGAAGATATCGTTACTTGAGTGAATAAAAACGGCCGACTACCTTTAATGCAAATACTGGATTAAAAATCACAGGAGTCAAAGACATTAACGTTTTACAAATATTTTGGAATTGTACTTTATAACTGATTTGAAATACTAAGTAGGGCAACAGTGGATCACTTTAATTCTTAAATACCGTTAATGTTCTAGGTCTTTCATGATTCATATTCTTACGACATTTTCAGGTAGACTCGATGGGTAATTTTGAGACAGAAAATTCGATTACAGTGTTCATAAATTAATTAAAATATATTTAAATTCCATGATT
The DNA here is from genome assembly GCA_949775045.1 of Metridium senile. NCBI lineage: Eukaryota > Metazoa > Cnidaria > Anthozoa > Actiniaria > Metridiidae > Metridium > Metridium senile. Next base: position 7,789,830 of record OX459100.1, read on the forward strand.
TAATTATAGTTAAATTGATAATATAATTTTCTCTCAAGACCACGCCCATTTTGATAGAGATCTGTATACTGTGTAAAACTATTGGGTAAAAATACATAAAAAATTAAAGAAAACTATTCTTGTTCTTTTTTTTGATCTTCTCAGTGTTGTCAGTCTTGGTTCTTGTTCTTCCTTTTCTCCTTTTTCTTCTTCTTTTTCTTCTTCCTGTTCTCCTTCTTCTTCTTCTTCTTCATTCTTTTCTTTCTCTCAATGTATTTTCTTCTTCTTAAATCTTTTCTTCCTCTCAATGTATTTTCTTCTTCTTAAATCTTTTCTTCTATTTCACCTTCACAATTCTTCTTTTTCTTTCCGTTTTTTTTCCCTGGAATGGTTCATTGCCTTCTGTCCGAAGATTCTTGTGAGCATTTTAACGTGTTATGCACGTACTCATGTTAAAATAAAAGTGTTGTACACGTGAAGACACAATAAACGTACAAAATGTCAGCAGCTTTCAGACAAATGCCACCAGAGTCTGTCCTTGAAGTCGTTTGGATTGCTGTATGATATATGTTTACGGTTTTGGTGATAGTCGATTTTCGAAATCAAGTAGTTTTCTCGTACAAGATTTCAGACCGATTTTACCTATTTAAAGTACTGTATAGTAAGATTGCTATTTTTGTCATGCAAGATTTCTGTCCTGACATTCTGACAAAGTCTATGTAAATTGCTGTAAGCTACACCCATGTAGATTTCGGTGACGTAATTTCCAAGCATAAGTTTTTCTCATTCAAAATTTCGGTCCTGATATTTTGACAACGTGCATGCAAACTGTAATCAGTCATAAATATAATAAGTACGATATCTATGATAAGTATTTGATGAGGGACAATTTTCAAATCACGTGTTTTTCTTATTTCAACAGATTTACAGTTTTGATATTCTGACAACGACTCTTGACACTGTAATTAAATACTGAAACGTGATGTGATATCTAACGTTTTGTTAAGATTTTTTCTGTTCTGATCTGATTCTGACAACGACTCTTGAAACTGTAATTATAAATATGGTTGGTATGAGATATTTATGATAAATTTTTAGTGAAGAATTTCCCGTTTTTTTCTCATTTAAGATTCAATTCAATTTCAATTCAATTTATTTACAAATATATATTGTTGTACATTTGAGTTTACGTGCGCAGCCTGCAGGTAGCATAACTAGTTGAGGCAGGCTGCGCAGATACATTTAAATAAAGATTTACATTTTGATATTAAAATTATACTTATTATTTTGATATATTACAAAAATAGATTTTAGTTTTTCTGTGATACTCAATGTATGTTTTGTGGTGACAACGATCATTTAAACTGTAATTATAAGTATTATTTGTATTAGATAGATATGATATGTCATTGATAAGTTTTTGTTGGCGGTCAATGTTCTTTATTTCGTGCTTTTCTTATTCACGATTTCAGTGCTGGAATTCTGACAACGATCATTGAAACTGTAGCCATAAGTATGATAGATATGAGATGTTTGATAAGTTTTTGTTGTCGGTCAATGAGCACATGGTCAAGGGTCCTCACTCTAAGGGTGACATGTACAATATAGTTATGTCTGGTGGTCAATTTATGTATAATCATCTTAATAACTCTGACGCGAATATAGAAGTATATATATAAGATGAGGAGACGCCCTGTAATTTATCAATGACGCGAATATACAAGTATATATATAACATGAGGAGACGCCCTGTAATTTATCAATGACGCGAATATGGAAGTATATATATAACATGAGGAGACGCCCTGTAATTTATCAATGACGCGAATATGGAAGTATATATATAACATGAGGAGACGCCCTGTAATTTATCAATGACGCGAATATAGAAGTATATATATAAGATGAGGAGACGCCCTGTAATTTATCAAGCACTATTATCATTTAAATGCTGGTATAAAGATAGGTGTATGTCACGTGGAAACGCCCTCTTATAGACTAATTTCATGTTAGCTAGAAAAAAGACGCATTTGCATAGGGTCAGCCTCAATTCAGAGTGAATTGAAATGTGATTTGTATTGTTAGGCGATAACATTTTTACATGATTTCCTTGGACGTTTTGTCTTTACATCAAATCGATGCGCCTTTTTTGTACAGCGGTGTTAGATATCAGTGAAAATAGGCTAGTTATATAAAGTAGTATTACCACCGCTAATACTTCGATTTAGATGCTCTTATATCTCTCTCTATATATATATATTTCATTGGGAAACGCCCTATGTTTTAAATGCCATTAAATACATATTCGTATTGATTAAAAAAGCGATTTTTATGAAATTGAAATCGAAGTTGTCTACAATATACATGTATATATATATCATTGGATACGAATAAGACTAAATATCTAAATAAATCTTTCATAAACATCTCGATTATTCGTGTTTAGATGTATGCTCTTCTAACGGAGTCGCAAGTGCAAAAGAGACATGTATGTGAGGGGTACCCAGGGGAGAATTAAAACCGTATCATAAGGCAGGAAACAGCGAAGGGAATATCTCGATTATTCGTGTTTAGATGTATGCTCTTCTAACGTCGCAAAAGAGGCATGTGAGGGGTACCCAGGGAGAAAATCGTATCATAAGGCAGGAAACAGCGAAGGAACAGTAATTAATGACATCCATTAGCCTAACAATGTATGACAAATGAAGATAAGTTGAGCATTCAAATTACCGTTTGTTGATTAGTTTATTAAGAGGTCTTTCTCGTGACTCTATCCTTGGAGAGCAGAACTGATACAATCATGAACGCGGTTTTGTTTGCGGGCTTCCTGTGTAAAATATGAGTCGCGTTTACTTTGCGTATAGAGTGAAGACATTTAACCCATGAAACAAAATTAAATAGTCAAGGTGTAATAGTCAAATAGACACAAAAGAAAACAGTAGAATTAGAGACTGCTAAGGTGTATTAGCATAATATATATTTCACGGGTTAAATGACTTCACTCTAATATAAGACTCGGTAGCATTAGATAGAGCCTTTTGTATTTAGTTAAAGTGACTAGTGGTTGAAACGCCCGGGGGGTACTCCCTTGGTCCAAGTGGTAGGGATCGGCGGCTCCTTTTAGGATTTAAAATATTTCCTATGCGTAAATTTCAACTTTTGGGGTTCTGGCTCAAAAGTCAGTAACATGAATCTGTAACTGCAAGGATCATTTTTACTCTGCTTTGTGACTAAAAGTAAGCTTAGCATCCAAGAACATTACACAGTCTTACCTTTTAGGGGTTGAAATCAACAAGGCTTTATCAGTTATTTTTATCTGTGCGTACCTTTTAAAAACCAACCGCCGATCACCCCTACCACTTGGACAATATTGAGTAAACACAAGATTCCCCCCATATCCAGACAGAAGCGCCCTAAGGCCGGAAAATATGAAAATGATGATGACAGTCAGTTTACACAGTGAGAAACAGTTGATGCATCGATTTACTCTGTTATTTGAGTAACCACTACTCAGTGGTTTTACCCCGTTATATATGAGTAACCACTACTCAGTGGTTTTACTCCGTTATTTGAGTAACCACTACTCAGTGGTTTTACTCCGTTATTTGAGTAACCACTACTCAGTGGTTTTACTCCGTTATTTGAGTAACCACTACTCAGTGGTTTTACTCCGTTATTTGAGTAACCACTACTCAGTGGTTTTACTCCGTTATTTGAGTAACCACTACTCAGTGGTTTTACTCCGTTATTTGAGTAACCACTACTCAGTGGTTTTACTCCGTTATTTGAGTAACCACTACTCAGTCATTTTACTCCGTTATTTGAGTAACCACCACTCAGTCGTTTCCTCGTTGCCGCGAGATAAAGTTTATTCTTCGTCTCGATGGTGCCACTTTAATCGTCTTCATCAAAGTGTTAATAGCAATAACTTGACCTACAAAACCTTTCCTTTGAGTTAACAAATCGGCTTATTTCCTTAGCATGTTTTTGTTGTGGTACTTTTAGTTTTAGTATACTCATTGTGAATTAGGGCTTATGGTAGATCAAAATGATAGCGTCGTTCTCAAAGACCGACAGGGATTTAATAGATTATGACATATTTAGGTACAACATCAACATGAAACAATTATCACTCCACTAATTAAATCAAAAAAAAATACGTCGCTAACAGCTAGTTCACATCAGAGGTGTCAAAGTATAGACTTAGAAATATTATTGCTTGCCTTTAATACAAGCTACACACACATCCAGATGTTAAAATGAAACTTGTACGAGAATGGTAAACCCCCTGATGCTTGCATGCCATTGATATATTAGCACCCCTGAACGAGCTAGATTTGTGTATTTTGAGAAAATAGCGTATTAATATATCTATTTTACAAACCACAATTTTTCGAGAGAATGTTAACTTATTTATCGCAAGATTTCAGAATTTGCGCATCTGGTTTGAGGAATTTTTGCATGTTAATCATGTAACTGAGAACATAGCATTATACTGTAGATAGCGCGCGCTAAAAGAGCGATATCTATAAATACACCTACATGCATGTACAGTTTCTCCTGTTCTTTGCAATAGAGTACAAACATTAAAAGCGTGAAACATAAATAGTACTAAATAGTGATATTTTATGCTAATTCTATTGTTTTATATTGTTTAATTAGCACTATTTAGTACTAATTAGTACTAATTAGTACTAGAGTACAAACACTAGAGTGGTTTTCATTAACCCGTGAAACACACTTTAGCGTAATATGCTTTATTACACTTTATTACACTTTAACTTTAACTTTGTGTTTTATAATCATTTGTTCAATAGCACTATTACACATTAATACACTTTATTACTCTTTCCCTATTACACTTTGTTTCACGGGTTAATGAAAACCACTCTAAAAGTGTGCAATACTTTGCACTATTTACCACTAAATAGTGTTGATTAAACAATAGAGAACAATAGAATTAGCAGTATTTAGTGGTATTTATGTTGCACACTTTTAATGTTTGTACTCTACTTGTTTCACGGGTATAATATTTGTACTCTAACTACAGTATCTAGTATTATGTAACAATTGTAATAAACGTCCGCGCGCAACGCCCGGTAGTGAGTCCAAATCAAACTTTACTAATTTACATGGTGTATAAAACCTGTTGCTCAAACCTCGCATCTCTCATGTGTCAAATCTATTTCAAATGAGCAAAACCTATTGCTTGAATTCATTTGCATTAGATTCCGCGGCACATGTGAGATCAGCGACGTTTGAACTGGGCCTAAGTTTATCTAATTACGTACTCTAATTGTTTCCTTCGAAATACCTACGCATTATGCACGTTCTAGTGATAAATTCATAGTTATTAAACTAGTTTTAGATCGTTTCTTCGCGGTTTATCATTATCAGTAGTTGTGCTGTGTAATAAGAGTCATCGTTTGCGCGCCCAGAGACATAGAGCTTAGATTATTGGAGATACTGATTATATGCAAATATCGGTCGTTTTTCATATTTCTTTACTGAATTATACTATAACAGCATACTGAAGGCATGTTATTTTAGAGAGAAAGTCGTATCTTATACCTAGTATAATTAAAAGACTTACAACTATTATCAATATGCTTGTAGGCACTTGTGATAACATTGACTTGTAGCAAAAGTTTGCGTCGATTGTTGTAATCAAGTTGTAATCGCGTCTCAGTACTTTGTGCTCATGACAAAACACCCCAAAACTAAAACAACAACAAAAATAGAGTGCATACAGGGTAAAGTATATCGTTTCTATCTTGGAATACTTACCGTTGAAGATGTAAGAATACTAATTAGTGGCCTAGTCAATCCTGCGATGATCTGCAATCTCTCGTGTATGTCAACTTGAAAAGACTTAATTCCATCGCACGGGATTTTTGCAAATACCAAGTGATTGATAGCATGTCCGCGTGCGCTGGGTTTTGGCTCACACTCTTGATAACCTTTTTCACCCTGCTATGCCGTGAAACCAGTTGATAACACTAACTGATGAGACAAAATGTCTTGTGGTTGAGAGTAGATATAGATGACTAAGTAAATTATCTATCTCCTAGCTATCATGAGTAGAAACGCTACTGAGTAAGTTGAGTGATATGTGTGCTGAATGTAGTGGTAGTGGTGAAGAGCGACTATATGTGAGAAATGCTACTGAGTAAGTTGCCTGGTATGTTTGCTGAATGCAGTGGTATTGAATGTGAAGAGCGACTATATGTGAGAAATGCTACTGAGTAAGTTGCCTGGTATGTTTGCTGAATGCAGTGGTATTGAATGTGAAGAGCGACTATATGTGAGAAATGCTACTGAGTAAGTTGAGTGATATGTGTGCTGAATGTAGTGGTAGTGGTGAAGAGCGACTGTATGTGAAATGCTACTGAGTAAGTTGACTGGTATGTTTGCTGAATGTAGTGCTAGGGAATGTGAATAGCGACTATATGTGAGAAATGCTGCCGAGTAAAATATATCGAATGTTGTGATACTAGTGAGTGTTTCTCAGTTGTTGAAGAGCTACTAGAATGATTTTCCTTCATCCGTGCAACGAAGTAGACTAGTTATAATTAATGAGTAATAGTCGAAATAAAAAAAACAAACAAAAAAACAATGGAATTAGTGTGTACTATACTCCGTAAGATAAACATCAAAATATTCTGAGCACCACTTCACAGTGTTTATTTTGTTTTGTTTTTGTCTGATTATTGCACTCCAAAAGTACTTTTCACAGTTCCGTTCATTGGCCACGAATAATAGTTCCAAGTCGAGGTTGGAGTTGCCACACATAGCAAAACTGTAATTTATCATGCGCTTAATGACTGATCCCTCGGGAAACCAAAACTAACTGTTTTCCTCGGGACCAGTCATTAAGTGTATATAGCACACACTTCAGCGTGATAGCTTTACAATTTGTTTTCAATTGTGTTGATCGGATTATCACAGTCCATTGAGTGCAACCACTTCCGGGGTGATTTACAGCAGTTTTCAAAACGTTGAGCCAGAAGTTTCTCTTTTGTTATCCATTGTATCAGTATCCAATTACTACACTCCATTGAGTACAGTTTACTTCCGGGATTGTTTACAGCAGTTTTAAAAACGTTGAGTGAGAATTGTTAAAATTGTTTCTCTTTTGTTTTCCATTGTGTTGATCCGATTATCACATTCAATTTAGTACAGTTTACTTCCGGGATCTTTAACAGTAGTTTCCAAAACGTTGAGCGAAACTAACACTTCTTCAAATTGTTTCTTTTTTTGCTATTGTGTTTATTTGACACTGAATTATTTGGAAACTGATTATGGGACTTTGTTTCCGCAATACAGCTAAGTTAAGTTAAGTTTATATCCTCCATGGAACGGCTAGCCGTTGGGAGTAGCTGGTCCGGCCCAAACGTCCAGCCAGCTATGAAATTCTTTCTTCTTCATCATCATTGTCCTGATCTGGCCTCTGTCAAGGCCCGTCCATTTTTCTAATTTTAGCCAGCGATCGTGTGAGTATTTACGCTGGTTATTGGCGAAGAGTATCTGCTTCTGTGGCATGAAATTTTCCATGCGGACCACATGACCGAGCCAACGCATCGTTTGTTTCCGGATGAAAACGTCCAGACGACCAGCACCGGTGATGCGGTAGATGTCATCGTTGTTGTAGATGTATGCGTAGTAGCGTTTTTCATAAAGTTAGTGACATTCGCCTGTTAGTGTTAATGTCTTTTTTGGTGGACAAACTGGTTAATGACATTGACTGTATCATACAAAACTTCAAACAGAATGCTCTCAACGGCTAACAAAGATATCGAACTTTTAAACCTTAGCCGGGCATCGGCCGGGCATTGTAAGCCCTGTCCGTAGCAAACAATTCTTTGTAAAAAACAGTGGCATTATAATTTATTTGTTTTTAAATGTCCTGAGGATAAGACATATTATTGGTCCCTGAGATAATGAATTATTAATGAGTTTGAGAAACATATTAGTCTCTCTCGCAGCCGTTTTTAGTGTCGGGCTTCCTGTGTACTTCCCAAGAAGCACCACAGTCAGTAAAAGCGGCTGCGAGTGAGACTGGGACTAGAAACCTATCATCGTGGTGAGATGCGTACGCGTGTGTTTTGGTCGGCGACATGTTGTATTGTTCGAGTTTCTTTTGACCAGAATTTGATGAAGTCTGGTGGGGAGAGAAAGCGTCTCTCGTCTCATCATGAGCGTTGTCTGTAGGTACTTGTACAGATGACTAGATTCTTGATGGGTCGTAGTTGTTGTTGCTGTATATGTCCGTGGTCTTGGCCATTCTGCTCTCACGTGGCCATAATCTCCGCATTTGAAGCACTGAAATCCTTTGGTACATGTGACGGCTCTATGTCCATCTTCTCGGATCCATCTTCTCCGCATTTGTAACAACGTGGTGTTTGTCCAGGATACGATAGTTGAACTGTGTGTCCGTCCTCTATTAACTACGGTCCGCCGAAGTGTATTCGTCTTGGTACTATCCTTGAAAACGACAGCCATCTTCTCCGCATTTGTAACAATTCAATGTGGCGATTGTCCGCGGTATGATATTTGGACTGAATGTCCACCGATACGAATTCGCCTCGGGATATCTTTGAGGATGACCGCCATCTTCACTAGAATTGTGCCCGTGGCAACATTCGGATCTTCTTTGAACATTTCGCGCTTGATGCTCGTCGTTGACCCATAAGCTGCCAACACATTGCCAAGAGTATCCAAGGCCAGATCGTATGGTGCGTACGTGATGGACCAATGCATCGGACTTCTCTACGTCAGCTGTTGTTTAGCAGCCATTCCTTGCCGTTGGTTGTCTTTAGCGTGTCTCTACATGTGGAAGGTTGAGCTATATACTGAACATATCGAAGTGATACCTTAAACCGTTTTTTTTATTGCTACGAGGACTTTGGGTGCTTTGAGTCTTCTTCCTGGTCCAGATCGTAAATCGCGAACATAATTCTTACTATAAATACATTGGACTTCTTTACATCTGTCATCGTGGTGACTATGTGGTCAACGATTAGGCCGTTGCTAAGCAGCCATTCTTTGTCATCAGTTGTCTTCAGAGTGACTCTACACGTTGTGGCGTTTAGCTGCTGAATACATCTAGCCGACACTTCAGATTCCTTGAGAGAAGCCAGAACCTCAGACGCTTTAAGGCCTTTCCCTGGTCCACCTTGGATGATAACTGTTGTTGGCATTTTAATGCGACTGACCTGTGCAGTTGTCATCATGCCAGGGCGACTGGCGGCCTATGACATTTCTCTTTTGCTTAATTTTTCTCAAGCGTTAAAATTACAATAACATATACAAAATCTTCCTGGTCCAGATCGCAGGTCTTCTCCCACATAAATCTTACTAATACATTGGCTTTCTCTACGTCTGTCATTGTTATAGATGAGTAAGCTGTATAAGCAGCCATTCCTTGTCGTTGGTTGTCTTTAGCATTACTCTACATGTGGAACGATTGAACTACTGAATGCATCACCTGATACCTCTCACGTTTTTTTTATTGCTGCAAGGACTATGGGTGTCTTGAGGCCTCTTCCTGGTCCATTTTGAATTTACATGGACATTGGCATATCAACCTGTGCTGTGGTCATAATAAAATAATAATAATAAACTTTATTTTACGAGAGTAAACACTTTAACCTTTTTCAAGTGGCTCTCAAATAAGATTTACAATACAAAAGTCAATTGAACTTATACTATATATAAAAGACGAATATAATTAAAAATTAACTAATATACAAACTGAATATGAAATGAATTATCTGCATAATCATTATGCTAAACCTGGAGATTTATCGTTGCTTAAGGATCTTAATGCTGAGAAGAGTTTGGCTTCCGTTGTCGGACAGTCAAGTTTGTCACGGGATTTGGTGTCTAGTTTGTTTTTATTAATTTCATGATGTTTCGTTGTTCGTCTTCGCTTGTCTCGCCTTTTGTGTACAGTTCTTTGTAGAAATGCTCTTGTTCTGACATAATGTCACGTAGCGAGGTAACGGTATTCCCCTGTGGGGTTTTCAATGATTGAAATAGCTTCTTAGTTGCTCTCTTTCGTTCCCGTTTAAAGAAAGAAGAAGATGGTTTTTCACCGTGTTGGATAAATTGGGCTTTACTTCTTATTTAGATGCCTTCAAGGTCTTTGGTTTCTATGTCTTCAAGTTGACCGCGTGTAGTTTCAATCTCGGCCGCATCATTTGGGTCATTGTTTTGGACTAATTGGCGGTACTTATTTAGTAAAGTTCGCTTTTGTTCGTGCTGTTGTTGTCTATGCTGTTTAGTGTAGGTGGCACACAGATTTGATTCTTAAAATCTTAAAATCCTCATAGGATAAGAAACTGGTCATTCCAAAATATAAAATAAGAAACTTATGGCGAATGTTCCTTCTCTAATATAGCACAATTCCTTTGGAATAATAAAATAAAAATTCCATTTCTTTGGAATAATGAAATATAAAATTATATGCCTTATCACAACTTAAAACCTATTTATTTAAGACTTAATTTATTTGAATTCAATTACTGTAGATATATTATATTTAACATTTTAAACTTCTTAGAGTACAAACATTAAAAGAGTGCAACGTATTAAGTACTAAATAGTGATATTTTATGCTTATTCTATTGTTTAGTTAGTACTATTTAGTGCTATTAAATGAGTGACAAGTTTTGCATGCTTTAAGTGTTTGTACTCTAGCTTAGTTTTAAAATAGTATCTTAGGAATTTTATCAGTTACAGCAGTTCTCAGTCACACGTGCACCGCTCGCATAAAAACCATCGCTATAAAACATGAAGTTGGTGGACGTCAATCAAACTGTGTTTACGAGGCGTATGGTGTTTTTACTCAGTCGGGCTGCGAAACATGTCTGAATCCGACGAAGAAGTTATTGTGGGAATTCAGCTTCCAGATTCAGACATGTTTCGCAACCCGACTGAAGTAAAAACACCATACGCCTCGTAAACACAGTTTGATTGACGTCCACCAACTTCACGTTTTATAGCGATGGTTTTTATGCGAGCGGTGCACGTGTTACTGAGAACTGCTGTAATCATATTTTTATTTTATTTAAATGTAAAGTGCCTCTGGACATTTACGAATTAAATTATTATTTTATTACAAATGTTTGATTTTTTTGCTTGTAGTTTGGATTTTTTTAAATGCTTATAATGCTCATTATATTTGTACAAATATCAAGATTGAAAAAAGAAACGTCTTATTTTGAGAACCCTTCAAAAGTTTTTTGTTTGATCTCACAAATAGTCTTAATTTTGTGGAAATAGTTGGCCCCAGTTTAAGGGGCTGTATATATTAAGGCGAGTTGTCCCTGCTAGCCGGGATAACTCTATTGTTTTGTGTCCCCAGGAGAATATAAAACAATAGAGTTATCCTGGCCAGCAGGGACAACTCACTTTCATATAAACAGCCCCTAAGTTGTTGCACTGTAAAATGCAATGATAATAATAACAGTAATAATAAATGGTGGTGACAGGAAAAGGAGGATATTATAAAAACAAAGAAACTAAAATACTAAATAAGCAAAGACATGAATTACAAGCAAATACAGCCCTTCTCCATCCCCTTAACCCCCCAAGAAAAAAAAACTATAAAAAAAAAGATCTCGGAGAAAAAAACAACAACAACGAAAAACGAAAACAAATGAACGGAAAAAAGATAAGATCTTGGTGAGGCTCGAACTCAGGGCCATTGCGTGTTACCTGAAAGTGTCAAAGTAAACATACTAATCTGTTGATTTGAGAGCTGTAAAACAAACAATATTGCAAGTATATGGAAAAAAAGCAAACCAACAACTAGAGTTAATATTTTTCAGTTTGGACCTACTATCATACTATTACAGGTAAAATTATCCTCTCAAACATAACAAACGGCCGCTAAGGATCAAGGGGCGAAAGTGTTTCTTATATTGTAACTGCTTAACTTTATACCAGTCAAAACTAAGTTGTTTTTTTTTTATTTCAATATTCGCCCCGCCACTAAGGCAGAGCAACAAAAAATTAGTCTATAGACTCATTTTGTTGTTCCCCTCCACGGAAATCTTTAGTAAAAGGCGAAAGATTTATGCGTTCTGAAGGGAAACCAGAGTGAAGATTAAAATGAATCGTCGATTCACCGCTACCAAAGCATAGCGCTGGTACATGTGGGTCGACCGGTTTTATGGTTGATCTATGGCTGAGCAATCGTGACTTTTCAGACATGCTCAGACATGACCTTTCTCAGTAAAAAGCACAGAAACATTTCTCTCTTCGGTCAAATAACTTTCATCCCTTTTAATGACATTTTCCAAATTTGACTTAAAACCATTGCAGATCTTGTAAGTTAGTTTTTTGATTTTTTTTGCTTCAAGAAAACTACAATTTGTGGTCATCTGTTGCTGAAAAATTTCAATTTGCATAAAAAAGTTTCGCTTCACGTCACACCACGTTTTTCGCTCAGTCTGAACACTGATTGGTCTACGAAACAATAGACCTCCCCTTTATTTTCAACCTTTGTTGACTTGCCGATATAAAACAGTCTTTCCTTTAAGTTCTACTTTAAAGAATTGGCTACATTTTGTTCTTCTTAGCCCCAAAGTAAAAAAAAGCCCCAATTAAAGTTTTTTTTCGTGAACGGTGTTGGCTTACTCGAAAGCCAACAAAATGCTCCATACATCAACGGCGAAAGCACTGGAGTGTGATATGTTTGTTTGCTTTTATACTGACAAAATGTTCATATTAATCACAAGAAAAATACAATTTTTGATTTTGTCTGAGCTTGTTAATCCAGCCTGTTTTTCTAGCTTAGTTTTGTACTTCTGTTTGTAATTCTAAAGTGTTATAAATGCTTGTAAAAAACGTACGGTTGTCATGCAGCTAGAAAAAATTTACGGGACAAACAGGTGTTCAATTAACTTTATTGAAAATATAGCAAAAGGCGAGAAAACTAGCTAGTTCATTTTGTAAATGAAATAAAGATACTATATATTCCATGCATTGCTAATATATTATTCTTACAATAGCAAAATTTGAATAGTTATCATCATGTTCAAGCAAGTGTGACTACAACAAACATTAAATGTACTTTTTATGAACAGTGTTAAAGATATGGTATCGCTTCATAGCTTGAATCACCATCTTCTTCTAACGTTTGTGAGATCGGTTTAACGATATTAGCATTTTCATCGAAACTAATAAGATCACAACAATCAGGATCTTTGATATTGGTGTCCGTGATCTCATAACTTGTACATATTACATCGCCGTAATTACAAAACGCGTCGATTAAATTACAGTCTAAAAGGAGTCTTCTAAACTCGATAAAATTGTTATCTGAAGTTTTCAAATCCTTGTCAATCTCACATAGGATAATCATCTTTGTATTGATCGCTTTTTCCCACTCGAGTTTATCATCATCTTCATCTGTCAAACTTGCAAGTTTTTCGTTGTAGCATAGTACGTTTTCTATTTCTTCAATTTGCATGGCAATATCTTCTTTCGTCTCTGCCATTTCAAGTAAGTTAAGCTGCGAAATCTCCCTGGCTTTGGTGATCAAAATGTCTTCGTGCTTTCGTATCGAAGTGACCAGGTTGTCAGCAATTTCGTGGATTTCTTCGACAATCTTCTCGTAAGTTTTTGAACTTTGAGGTATTTTTGCGTCTAAAAGTTCGTACGTACCTTTCAGCGAGTCCAAAGTTTCTATCAGAGTTTCATTTAGCTCCATTTTCGCTGTATTGGTAAAGCAAAACTATTATGTCTGGTGTACAAACTTAGAAATTAAAATATGTACAATGTAGTTCTTTTATATAATCACTGGATTTGAAATGTAAACACAAGCTGTCTATATAACAAAGCACTTGTTTACTTCACAAAAATTACTCAACTGAAATCAGTGAAGCAAGAAATGCAAATTGTCAGCTTCTTACAGTACAAATTATTTCAAACATAAATATTGTTTTCCTTTGGGAATAGATTACAATGTAATTTGATTTTCTTTGGAGTACGAGTGGAGTCACTGAAGTGTTGTCTGAAATGTCGTCTGTCTGTCCAAATAAATAGCTATCTCTGATTGGCTAGATGGTTCCCGCTTATCCAATGAAAAAGGCGCAAAACAGAAGTCATGACAAAATATTCTTTCCAGGGGCTCGGTCTGTGATACCTGGGGGAGGGGGGGGGGGGTGGGAGAGTCATACCAAATAGAATTTCTGAATTTACAAATATAGAAGAAAAAAGTTATGATGTTTTTGACATAACGATTTATAGATTATTATGAACAACTCAATAATGAAAATTTTGTTTTGTAATAATGTTTTGAAACGTTTTTATGTTTTTTCACTTTTCGCAATTTTTGACCCATTCTTCCCACCCCTACTAAGTAGTATGAGAGCAGCAAATGAGCGTGAAATGGCGGACTTGCAAGTGTGACAAGAAGTTCCATCAATGAAACCAAGATTGCAGCAAAACGAACGCATCATTTTCTCCAAGACTTACTACAAAGACACCTAAAAGAACAATGCGAAACATTCTCGAATTGTAGTTAAAATGGCTCCCTGAACGAGGTGCAAAATCGCAGTAAAGATGACAGAATGAAATGTTTTTGCATCGATTGGGTTTGAGAAGAATCGCTGTACAACTAAACCGGTTTGACCGGATTTGGACCAATCGCAAACCAATATTGAACAACCACGTGGTCTTATCAAGGTTTTCCAAAATGGCTGATGCCGGTAGCGACGAAAAGCTCAGTAAAAAGTAAGCTTAAAACCTACACATTTAAGTGTTTTTTACAAACTAACTAATGAATTCAATTCTTTAATGTTTGATGTACGTATTTGTTTGGTTTTAGTGAGTTGAAGAGACGATTAAAGGCAGAAAAAAAGGCCAAAGAAAAGGAAGAAAAGCTTGCTGTTCAGAAGGTACTCACAGGCGAAACACGTGAGGGTTTCTGGATTTATATATTTGAAATTTACTTAAAATATCTACGGTTTTCTCTTTGTAGACGCAAAACCCTGGACCGGCAAAGGCTAAGAGTGATGAGTTAGATGAAGAATCACTAGATCCGAATGTAAGACTTCAATTATACCATTTTAACTTTCGATTATGTACGAGTCAAATCCAAAGGTGCCCATCCCCCCCCCGGGCAAACCCCCGGGCATTTGACTTTTTGAAAAAAAATTGGTCAAATTCCCCACCATCTGGGCAAACTGAACAGTCAAATGCCCCACTATTGAAACAACAGAATGGTCAAATGCCCGCCCCTCAGCCCGCCCCTCGAGTCAGTGATAAACTCAAATTTTACTTTAAGTAGAAAAGAAAATACTTAAACTTCCTTCTACTACATGACGTCTCATGAACATGGTAGACAAAACTTGTACAATCTATTAATATGAAGGGAAATTTCAAAAAACGTTGAAGAAGAGAATGGTTATTGGCAATTTTTGATTGGTGATTGCACGACCGAAAGATGGATCTCGATATAATTCACAAATCTATCTTAAAAACTGAAAGAACTTGGATTTTCTTTGCACTTTTCGACTCTAAAACACAAAGACAAGCATTTATACTTCGTTAATTTAATTTTACTTGTGAAAGAACAGTACCCAGAGCTCCTTTGCAATCGCTGTTCGTCAATCGCCAATTCTTTCTGACGTTTTTTGAGATAGGTGTATAACAAGGAAAAACTATCTATCAATTCTTTGCTTTTCGTTTCCGTTCCCGTGTGACTTTTGCCTGATCATGGGCTACCTGTGGTTAGGACTCCAATGCTTTCTGGGTATTTTTAAAGATGGCCGACACTCGTCAAATGCCCGCCCGTTCAAGTAGCTAATCGGCGTCAAATTCCCCACTATACGGAACCCAAGTCTTGTCAAATGCCCGGGGTTTGCCCGGGGGGGGGGGATGGGCACCTTTGGATTTGACTCGTACATTACACATTCAATAACTACCTTACTACACTACTTTACAAAGTTACAATAGTTTTATAGAGTTTAATTTTCAAGAATCATTTATGAAATATGCTCAAGATTAGAGTTATTTTGAACTGTTATTAATGTTTGTGATGACTTCTTGCATTTCACCAACACGCAATAGATTGCATCAGAAATGATCATCAATTATGATGACTGTACATTGATCATCATTATTGAATTTTATTGACTTGTTGAAATTGAAATTTATTGACAATGAAATAGATAAATATGCAATTATTTAAGATAGAGGCAGCGAAATGACATAACAAATATAGTACAGACAAATAATATTACAATAGAAACAGACAGACAGACATGCAGACAGACAGACAGACAGAGAAACAAGAAAACTCAAATAAAATCGACTCCAAATGCAATTGATAATAAAATTAAGTTAAGCAGTAATAATTTTTCTAAGTTATTCCTTCATCAAATACTCATGTCCAAATTCTTTCTTCATAATGCTTTCACATAATGTTTTCTTAGTTGCTTTCAATAATATAAGGTTGAAGATTCTATTCTAATGTATATCTAAAAGTGCTTACTAATGATAAATATTTCTTTTTTTCAGCAATATTTCAAGATCCGCAGTCAAGCAATAGAAGCCCTCAAGGGTTCCTCAGAGCCACCTTACCCACACAAGTTCCATGTTTCAATTTCACTGAAAGAGTTTATAGAAAAATATAACAATATTGAAATAGGACAATGGTTGGATAATGAAACCGTTACTATTTCTGGTGAGTGAAATCTTCTTAGATATTTATACACCTTTTTCAAAAATCTTTGTTGCAATCAAGCTACAGTCCAAACTCTGAAGCCTTCAAAGGATGTCAGCATTTCTTCCCTTGTTATCTATTTATCCATAGCATATTTTGGTTGTACTTGATTGTGCTTATATGACCAAAACTCTTGCTTGACTTGTTTCAGTGGCAAATATAAAATAAATATTATATATATATTATTAGTAAAGAGCATGTAATAACTCAACAATTATGTTTATGTTATCAACTTCCTTTGCAGGCTGTGTGGACTGTAGCCTTAATTCTAACAACTATTTTCAAAATAGATGTACATGCAGTCTAAAAATACTATTTTTTAATAACAAAATATTGAATTGAAAGACTAAAAGACCAAAGTTTGGGTAAAATAATAGAAACATTCAGGGGTTCTGAAAGGTTGTGGGAAAAAAAGTTCTTGAAAACTGTTCAACTTGTCAGAACGGCTAACCTTTGTAGTCTACATTGTGATAAGGTTTGTTCTGTTGAACAGGTCGCATTCATGCCAAGAGAGCATCTGGAAACAAGCTAATTTTCTATGATCTACGAGGAGAAGGCACAAAGGTTCAGGTCATGGCAGATGCTAGAGCAGCAAAACAAGACTTTGATGCGGTTCATGGCAAGATAAGAAGAGGTGATATCATTGGTATTGAAGGAAAACCAGGTAAGTAATATAAATAAGGCTATATAAATAACAAATTACTATTACTATTATTATTATTATTACTACCGGTAAATATATAAAATGTGAGAGGCTGATCTGTAGGTGATATACAATGGTGAGTTGAAGATGAGCCATTGTATATCTAATACAGATCAGAAAATTGTGAAGATAAAAGTAAATCTGGCTGAGAAGATTCAAGTTAAAACTTTTGCAAATCAGGACAATTTTGTATCTAAAAACTGTAAGCTATTTATTCACCAATCATTCATTATTATTCATATTACTTTAGATTATCATACATTCATATACACAACTTTTATACTATTTCCATATCACTATTTATTTTTCTATTTAACAATCATTATGTTACTTTGAAGATGTAGAGCTACCCTGTAGATAAGCTTCAAATAAACCGTTGTTATTATTATTATTATTATTATTATTATTATTATTATTATTATTATTATTATTATTATTATTATTATTATTATTATTATTATTATTATTATTATTGTTCCTTTGTATTTTGTAGGAAAAACCAAGAAAGGAGAACTAAGCATAATGCCATTTAACGTAACGCTGCTGGCACCATGTCTTCATATGTTACCGCATCTACACTTTGGTCTCAAAGACAAGGTACAGATAGTAAATAATTGTTTTCTTTTGGAATGTTTTCAAAAAGTCTAATTATACTTTGTAAGCATCATCATCACCATTATCATCATCATCACAATCTTCACAATCATTATCACAATCATTATCATCATCATCATCATCATGTGTTTTGCACTACACCTCACTGGGCAAGTGTTGTAGCTGTGTTTACAGCAATGATAAAACACTAATCATTGGGAGGTGAAATAAATCAAAGCCAAGTTAATCGCAGTCACTTTGAGATCTGTAAAGATGACTGTTTCATGCCTTGGTTACATTTTTTACATTGTTTTCACCAGTGTCATCATTGTTAGGCTAAACAAAAAAATATGTGTGATTACTGTTGCATGAGAAATATAATTGGGGTCGGTAGGTCGAATTTTTTTTTTTTACTGATATAACTAAATTTGATGCCCGTTTTTATTAGGTCATTGTTGTTGACGCCATTTCTAAAAAGAATTACTAAAAATAAACTTCAACAAATCGTTGTCGAAATGAATGAGCTTTTATGGGTACCCTGTGGTACATTCGGAAATGGAAAAAAAATATTGGGGTCGGCAAAAATCGGTAAGAAAATCAGGGTCGGTTGCGCAACAGGAAACACACATATTTTTTTGTTTGGCCTAATCATTATCATCATGATTGCCATAATAATAATATTAATAATATATTACTTATTAGGCACAAATTAACATGGGTATATGATCAAATGCGCCTTACACTATTTAAAAAACTTAAAATTATATACAATGTTTACATACACTTGTCAAATATATAACAAAAACATCCTAGAAAACCTTATTTACATAATATGATAAAAAATGCTAAGATAAACATTTCTATAGTCATTCAGCTTAAAATATATATAGTTAATTATAACAGGCAAATGCCTTACTAGAAAGATACGTCTTAATTGTTCCTTTAAAAATATTAAAATCATTTATTGCTCTTGTATTGCTGGGTAATTTGTTCCAGATTCTTGGGGCTGCAATCTCAAATGCCCTATCACCTAAAGTTTTCTTGGTCTTATTTCTCGGAGGCTTTATTAAGAGTTCAGTGCACCACCTGAGATTATATTTAGAATGTTCCCTTATTTTCACAAGGTTACAGATAGAGTACAAACACTAAAAGTGTGCAATACTTTGTACTATTTACCACTAAATAGTGTTGATTAAACAATAGGGAACAAAATAATTTGCATAATTTAGCAGTATTTAGTGGTATTTATGTTGCACACTTTTAGTGTTTGTACTCTATAAGTTATAATAATAATAATAATAATAATAATAATATAGCTTGTATAACGCTTATACAAGTCTGTTCTAAGTGCTTACAAAAAAAAAAAAAAATGGATATGATTACAATGAAAAAGCCAATTTAAATAAATGAGTTTTGAGTTTGGACTTGAACGAAGATAGACTTGAAATGTCTCTAATTGAAGGAGGTAGAGAGTTCCAAAGTAGAGGAGCAGCAACTGAGAAAGAACGTAGACCATATGACTTGAGATTGTATGACTTTGAGGATAGCAAATTGGCATGATGCCATGTACTGCCTTAAAAGTAAGAACTAATATTAATTTAAACTCTATTCTAAAGCTTACAGGAAGCCAGTGTAATGAATATAATACGGGAGTCACATGAGAAAACTTAGGTATATAACAGATCAGCCTCATCGCACTGTTTTGTATGCACTGCAGTTTACTAATGTGTAGCGCAGGCATTCTGATAAGTAAACCGTTGCAATAGTCAATACGACCAATAATTATTGCATGAACAAGTGTTTCTGTAGTACTTTTAGTCAAATACTTCCTAATACGCCTAATGTTGTATAAATGGAATGACACTGCTTTACATGTTTTGTTAACATTAGTAATCATGTTCATATTTTGATCGAACCAAGATTATGAGAAAACAAATAAATCATATGTTTGAACGTGCGATTTTCATGGACCATGAACTTCAGTATTTCATGTTGTGCATGATTGACTATGGGTCTTTAATGTTGTATTTGTGGTTTTGTTTTATTCTCAGGAAACAAGATTCAGGCAAAGATACTTAGATCTTATCCTAAATGAGAGAGTAAGGGAGAAGTTTGTCACAAGAGCAAGAATTATCAATTACGTGAGGAAGTTCTTAGATGGACTTGGGTTTTTAGAGGTATGTGAACCAAGTTTGTTTGAATTATTTTCTGCCATGTGACAATCATTTATTGATAATTTAATATAATTGATAATTATAATGTGCAAAATGTATATGAATATGAACTAAATGCACAATACATAAATGGTATAAAATGTGTTTAAGGATACTGTCCACATTCGCGGGGTGCTTTCATATGCTCTCAGTTAAAAATTTGTTTACCGCGTCAATTTACAATAATAATAGACAAATTATATATCATTTTTTCAGGGTTTTCCTTTGTTTATTCCATCTCAACAACAGTTGAGTGAGCTCAATTGATTGTTCTACAGGAATGCAAATGAAACATATATATTTATGATTAATTTTTGATTCTTTCTTTCTTTATATTTGCCTAGATTGAGACACCGTTAATGAACATGATCCCTGGAGGAGCAACAGCAAAACCTTTTATTACACATCACAATGATTTAAACATGGACTTGTACATGAGAGTTGCTCCTGAACTCTATCATAAGGTGAGTTTCATGATATCTATCACCTCTGTAGTATTTGACAAAAGGAGCATTTACACGGGGGTAGCCTCAATTCAGAGTGAATGCAAAATGGTTTTTTTTTATTGGATAATTACAGCATAACGTGCCTTACCATGGCCACCCAATTAAAGTTTTGTACAAGTTAGCTTAGCGTTCAAAAGGTTCACTTTTCAAATTGTTTGCTACACCTTTTCAAATTTAAACACCCTGAGAGGGTTTTCAGACACTTATAAACTTCACTCTTGTATTCGCTTTGAACATTTCAAAGTGTTTATCGTTTGACACTCGGCGTGTCTTTTATATAAGGTCAAATTCTCACTTTCTGATTGGTTAACTTGTACAAAACTTTAATTAGGTGGCCACAGTAAGGTGCGCCGCGCTGTAACAACACTAAAAAAAAATTACAATTAAGGAGTGCCATAATAGATATGACACTCGAGAAGATTTACAAGTAGTTGGTATAATTAATGTTATTTACAATTTATTAAGATGTGCCACACTAAATGTGCCACATTAGAAGACCTACAAATAGTTAGTATAATTAACGATACTCATAATTTACTATATGTACACAAACAAAAAAATATGTTTTCCCCCGGGGGGTACTCCCTTTATCCCAGTGGTAGGGTTGATTGGCATACTTTTTAGGGCTAAAATATTTCCTGTGCGTACCTTTTAGGGTCCTTTTAGAGTTTTGGCTCAAAAATCAGTTGTATGGGTCATTTTTACTCTGCTTTATTTGTATATGTGAGTACCTTTTAGGGGTCATTTTCAAAACCTACCTACCGATCACCCCTACTGCTTGGCAAAGGGAGTACCACCCTAGGTGTTTTGTATTGTTAAGCGATAATATTTTTCAATGCTTTGCTTGGGATTTGTGAATATTTTGACAACAAATCGAGTCTGTACAAATGCGCCTTTTGTCAAAGCAAAATGATGACGTGATACTGGAGTATAAGAGTTGTATACGCACTGGAAGTAACCATGGAAACTCAATGGTTTTAATTTGCTTTTCTTCAGATGATTGTAGTTGGTGGAATTGACAGAGTTTATGAAATAGGAAGACTATTTAGAAATGAAGGTATAAAGATAACCCTTATTGTTAACAATTGAGATGATAATGATATTTGTGCATAATGATGGTATTGGTTATGATGATAATGATGGTGATGACGATGTTTGTGATGATGATGGTATTGGTAGTCATGACGATGATGTTTATGATGATGATAAAGGTAATAGTAATGACGTTTCAGTAATAGTAATGATAATGATGGTGATGATGATGTTTGTGATGTTGATGGTATTGGTGGTCATGATGATGATGTTTATGATGATTATAAAGGTAATAGTAATGATAATGGTAATAGTAATGATAATGATGGTGATGATGATGTTTGTGATGTTGATGGTATTGGTGGTCATGATGATGATGTTTATGATGATGATAAAGGTAATAGTAATGATAATGGTAATAGTAATGATAATGATGGTGATGATGATGTTTGTGATGATGATGGTATTGGTGATGATAATGATATTTGTGCATGATGATGGTATTGGTTGTCATGATGATGATGTTTATGATAATAATAATGATGATGGTCGTAATAGTGATGATAATGCTGAAAGTGATAATCACAGCAATGATGGAAGTGTTTTTGATGA
Source organism: Metridium senile (assembly GCA_949775045.1). NCBI lineage: Eukaryota > Metazoa > Cnidaria > Anthozoa > Actiniaria > Metridiidae > Metridium > Metridium senile. The sequence continues at coordinate 7,812,207 of OX459100.1, forward strand.
TGATGATTGTGTTTGTTTTTGATGATGATTTATTTGTGTTAATGATTTGTAAATGGATGAAGGAATAAAAGAAGAAATGCACAATAATTGTTTTATTTTTGGAATGCTTTCAAATAGTCTAATTTTACTTTATAATCAATACACCTCACTGGGCAAGTGTTGTAGCTGTGTTTACAGCAATGATAAAACACTAATCATTGGGAGGTGAAATAAATCAAAGCCAAGTTAATCACAGTCACTTTGAGATCTGTAAAGATGACTGTTTCATGCCTTGGTTACATATTTACATTGTCATCACCATCTTGATTGTCATAATCACTTCTTTCAACATCACTACTACCAAAATTACTCAACTGTTAGCACCGCCAAAAAAACGATCAATCGCGTTTTGAATTCCGGTTAACTCACATGACCATTTGAGGCGCTCCAAATGGTCATGTGACATTAAAATAATGGTATTTTAACGGTATTTTACGTTATTTTGATGTCACATGACCATTTGGAGCGCCCCAAATGGTCACATGAGTTAACCAAAATTCAAAACACGATTGATCGTTTTTTTGGCGGTGCTAACAGTTGAGTAATTTTGGTAGTATCATTCTATCATCTTAATCGTCATCATCATGATTATCACATGATCACCACCATCACAAAAACATTTTACAAAAGAATTAGGTTGTCTCTGACTAAATTTGATGATATTTAATTAGACGTTTTGGCTAAATCTTTAGCCTTCATCAGTAGAATTTGTACAAGTTTGCGTGTGGGAGATAATTTTTAAAAATAACGATGTACAATATATTTGCATGCGCTAAGATGTTACTTGTTTTTTTTAAAAGTCTCTAGCGCACGCAAACTTGTACAAATTCTACTGATGAAGGCTAAAGATTTAGCTGAAACGTCTAATCAAATATCATCAAATTTAGTCAGAGACAACCTAATTCTTTTGTAAAAATCATGAATGCTGACTACAACAATCATATTTTTAAAGTTTTAAAACAAAAACATTTGTTTAAGTGTTGTTGTTCATGTGCTTTATTTCTTTTTTGTTAGGAATTGACATGACTCACAACCCAGAATTCACAACATGTGAGTTTTATATGGCGTATGCTGACTACAATGATTTAATGACAATCACAGAGACAATGATATCAGGTACAGGTGGACTCTTGTTGGTCCATGAAAACACACTTTTAACTTGGATAACCAAGGCACTTCTAGTCTCGTTCTCACACAAACATCAAGGCTACTTTGGGGGATATTAATCTTGCTTATAGTTGTTGAAATACCTTGACTTTCATGGTGAGAAACAGAAGAAGATATTGTAAAAAAGTTGATGCACAATAGACCTTGGCAATAAACCTCTTTACCTTCCTTGTTTGTTGTCCCATTTCAGATCACGTGATCGTACCCTTGGGAATTGTTTCTTTCGCATGTTAATGATATAACACGTTCATCATAAAAGAACAATTCTCAAGGGAATGACACGTGGTCTGAAATGGGCAATTTGCATTTGGAGGTAAAGAGGTCTATTCACTTCATTGATCATGAATGAGTAGATCAAAGCCAAGGCAGGAGTGGATAAAGTACAGTGAATGAGCATGTAGGCATTCTGTCTGCACATGTAAGCGCCTCAGGGGAGGGAGCAAACAAGCTTTTCTTTGACATTTTAGAATTCTGCATTGTTATACACTGTGGTTTAAAGGTTTCATGTAGTTTTCACTGTTTTACGTCACACATAATCAAACTATGGTGTGTTTTGTGTAATAGGAATGGTCAAGAATATCACTGGAGGATATGTAGTAACGTACCATCCTGATGCTGTAGATGCAGACAATCTTGGCAAACCATACTCAGTTGACTTCACTCCACCATTCAAGAGGATGAGCATGATTAGCGAGCTGGAAAAAGTTCTCAAAACAAAGTTTCCTGAACCATCAACGCTTGGAACTAAAGGTAAATGTCAATATTGATGTAGAATTATCATATTACCCATTCTTTAAGGCCAATTTTTTGTGATGTTTCGAGTAGCGGGTCTGTATGTGTTTATACAGACCAGGTGAAAAAAGCTGTACGGAGTAGTCACAGGGCTTATTCAATCTATGCCCCTAAACTATGGAACATATTGCCCCAACACATAAGAAACACAGAAAACATCTCATCATTTCAATCCAAACTCAAAACTTTTCTTTTTCAATAATTTTCTTTTTCAATTTTTTTTATAAGAGCATTGAGCCTTCATGATGCTCCTAAACATTGTATTATTATTATTATTATCACTAAGTAAAATGTGATTTCACGTGGGTTGATTTTGTGTTGATATTTATGTACATCTTCTTTCAGAGACAAACACGTTTTTGGATGGCTTGTGTGTCAAACATGGTGTTGAATGTTCAAATCCAAGAACAACAGCAAGGCTGCTAGATAAGGTATCATTATTTTTATCAATATCACCATCATGATCAATATCATTGTTATCTTAATCACCGTTATTATTATCATTGTTATAACCATCATCACCATTGCATCGCCATGACATCATCATCAACACCACCATAATCTTAAATATTCATCACCATTATCATCATAATTACAACATAACAATTATTATCATCATCACAATCATCATCGTCCTCATGGGTTTTGCACTACACCTCACTGGGCAAGTGTTGTAGCTGTGGTCACAGCAATGATAAAACACTAATCATTGGGAGGTGAAAGGAATCAAAGCCAAGTTAATCGCAGTCACTTTGAGATCTGTAAAGATGACTGTTTCATGCCTTGGTTACATACAAATATAATCTATTATTATTACTGTCATCCTCATTGTCACTATCATCATCATCTTGTTCAATATCATCATTGATATTGTCAATTTTGTCAGGAATTTTTTGTCATCATCATTAAAAACTCTCTTCATCATTATATTTGTCATATCATTATTTTTTTAATCATTGATATTATCATTATTATGCTTGTCTTTAACATGATTTTTAACTGTGCTTGTATCTGTTATAGCTTGTTGGTGACTTCCTAGAGACAACATGTGTCAATCCCACATTTATTACAGATCACCCAGAAATCATGAGCCCACTGTCCAAGTGGTAAGCAGAAGTCACATAACTCAACCTCGTTCCCAGGGCCATTTCCCGGCCTACCCAAAAGTGAAGGGAGAGGGCCCTGGGAACGAGGCTGCATATAACTTGGACTCAGCTATTTCCCACTGTCCAAGTGGTAAGCAGAAGCCATAACTCAACCTTGTTCCCAGGGCCATTTTCGCCCCACCCAAAAGCGAAGGGAGAGGGCCCTGGGAAGGAGGTTGCTTATAACTTGTCCCAATCTCGAGCCCAGAGTCACGTCTGGCTTTTTGTCAGCGGTCTTATGGCGCCCGACATTAGACTCTGGGGTAACGGAATTTTCTGCTCCAATTTTGGAGTTCCGGTTTGAAATGCGCATGCTTAGTTAATATTATAATGTTCTGTGGGTTTGGGCATCCTGTGTTACTTAGTACGTTATTGACATTCAAAATATTATTGACCTAGTAGCATTTTAAATATTTTCTAAGCCAAAATATAAACATTTTCCTCACTAATGAAACATTTAAAGTTTAGGAAGGTTTTTTAACGACCATCAGGTTTATATAATGATATAAAAACACGTCTAAATCTCCTTCAATTCAGATCGCTTTAACCGTCGATTTATTTATAGTTTTCCAACGGTTATTAGTTTGCTTTCGTGGTACGATTGACCTTTAGTAAATAACTGGATGCCAGAGGTCTGAGGACTGTCAAGGTTTTTTAGAATCATCGGTTTATAAAAGGAGTATTTTGTGTGTATTCTAATTTGCTTCGCGACTCTATAATCATCGCTTAGCGGCGATACAATATCTCTTCGCTTCGTGACTCGTATATAATCCATAAACGACGATATTTTATATTCTATCTAGTATTAAAGAACCGTTGACGTCGTATTACATGTAATCGTAAAATTAACATTTTGAATGTAAATTTGTTTACATGATGGACCAATCAGAGCTTTTACTTCGTCTGTTTCCGGTCTGACTATTGTATTTTCAAGGGCCAATCAGCATAAGCTGAGAATTCCGGTCCCCCAGAGTCTTACGTTACTCGGCTGGCCAAGAGGAACGAAGGCTCGGGGTTCGAGATTGAACTTGTCCTCAACTATTATGTTGGACTAATTTTGATGCTAACTGTAGATAGAAAATAATACCTCTCTGGGCAGGTGTTCTAGCTGTTGATGACAGCAATGATGAAACACTAATAATGGCGAGGTTATATCAAGACCAGGCCTAATAGCGGTCACTTTAGACAATGTCAACAAGATGACCGTTACATACCTAGGTTACAGAACTATTACTGCACTTTAAACCAGATTTGAAGTTGAATTAATGTTGTAAAGAATGTCTAGATAAATAGACATTTTAAAACTCCTTTGCCATTTTTACTTTAACAATAACATGAATGTCCAGTACACACGAAGTGAGACGGGTTGTCTTTTGAAAAAGTCCATCCGTCTAACCAGATGTCACTTCGTAAAATACAATACAGTGTATCGTGTTTTATCAATAAACCTCAACGTGGGCTTCCTGTGGAAGTCAATCCGTCTAACCGGATGTCATTTCGTGAAATACAATACATGATATCGTTTTTATCAATAAACCTGAACGTGGGCTTCCTGTGGAAAAAGTCATTCCGTCTAGCCGGATGTCACTTCGTGAAATACAATACAGGATATCGTTGTGATCAATAAACCTCAACGCGGGTTCCCTGTGGTCTTTAGCTCTCAAGAGTACTGTGTCACCAAACAAGACGGATCGACTCGTTTGGTGACATACGGTGACTCAATCACTTCCGGTAGCGATAAAAAATCTTTATATTTCTTTCCTTTGCTTCAGTGTCAAAAGCAAAGCGTTTTTTAATAATTCCTTCGTTCTCAAAACCAAAGCGTTAATTAAAAGCTTGTTTCTTTTCAGCGAAATTGGCTTTCGCTCTCGAAAAAAATAAGCTTGCTTCGTTCTTAAGAGCTTATGGTCAGTATTTGATCCGAAAACCTTTTTTGTCAATACGCTAAAAGCTCGAAAACACAACGACCAAATATCTTATTTATTTTGTTGCATCACTACAGAAGCTAAGCTCGTCGTACTAAATGCTTCGTTCTCAAAGCTAATGGTCAGAATTTCATCCGATAACCTTTCTTGTCAATACGTTAAAAGCTCGAATCAAAACGACCAAATACCTATTTATTTTATTGCATCACTGAACAAAAGCTAACCTTGTCGTATTATAATGCTCCGTTCTCAAACGCTAACGGTCATCACTACAAAAGCTAAATCAGTAATGCTCCGTTCTCAAACGCTAACGGTCATCACTACAAAAGCTAATCAGTAATGCTCCGTTCTCAAAAGCTAACGGTCATCACTACAAATGAGAAGCTAATCAGTAATGCTCCGTTCTCAAAAGCTAACGGTCATCACTACAAAAGCTAATCAGTAATGCTCCGTTCTCAAACGCTAACGGTCATCACCACAAATGAAAAGCTAATCAGTAATGCTCCGTTCTCAAACGCTAACGGTCATCACTACAAAAGCTAAGCTTGTCGTACTAAATGCTCCGTTCTCAAAGCTAATGGTCAGAATTTCATCCGATAACCTTTTTTGTCAATACGTTAAAAGCTCGAAACAAAACGACCAAATACCTATGAATAATATCCGAAAACCTTTCTTTCCTTTGCTTCAGTGTCAAAAGCAAAGCGTTTTGTAATAATTTCTTCGTTCTGAAAACCAAAGCGTTAATTAAAAGCTTGTTTCTTTTCAGCGAAATTGGCTTTCGCTCTAAAAAATAAGCTTGCTTCTCAAGAGCTTATGGTCAGTATTTGATCCGAAAACCCTTTTTTGTCAATACGCTAAAAGCTCGAAAACACAACGACCAAATATCTTATTTATTTTGTTGCATCACTACAAAAGCTAAGCTCGTCGTACTAAATGCTCCGTTCTCAAAGCTAATGGTCAGAATTTCATCCGATAACCTTTCTTGTCAATATGTTAAAAGCTCGAAACAAAACGACCAAATACCTATTTATTTTATTGCATCACTGAACAAAAGCTATCAAATGCTCCGTTCTCAAAAGCGAACGGTCCATTGAATAATATCCGAAAACCTTCCTTCTCGATACAACCACCAAATAGATTACTATTTATTCTATCGCATCACTACATTACTTTCTTGTCAAAATCCTTATGTTTTTCATAGCTAAAACTATTATTTTAAATTCTATAACGATCTTAACAAGGAGAGCGCGTTTTTTTATTATATCTGATACTGTCACTTTACAATATGACCACCTTTATCAGAGATAAATGCATGGTCTACATCTTCTTGCGTAGACGGCAAGTTGCATTATAATGTCATGACTTTAAAAAATTGGTTGGCTACTAAAGGAGCCGTTGTTATGTTTTCTTTTTGTTTTGTCCAAGGTTATCTTTTCCTACCATTAAGGTAGACATGCAGTTTTCTATGAAGGTCATAGTAAAACCATTCATGGTCTTTCTTGTGTTCCTGCGTACTAGAGCGAAGATAGCACAGTTGATACATCCTCTTTCTCTGTATATCTCTAGACGACCAATATGTTGATGAAATCACCCACTTCTGAGCCTCAAATGGAGGACATCCATTGCCCGTTAGATATAAAAACATTTCAAAAGTGTTTTTATCTGACAATGGTTTTTTCCAAAACAACACTCTATAATGCTGTGGCCACAGGTGCAATGGATAAAATAACTCTCCATTTATTAAATGGAGCAGTTCTCTACGTTCCTGCAGAAATCTTTCACGACTCAAATTTAAAACAAGTCTCCATAATTGAAAGTTTCTTGCTTCTCCATCGCTCTACGTTATAAATATTCTTCAGTATTTGGTTTCTCAGTATTATGAGCTGGTCCCAATCAACTATACCCTTGGGATTAGCCCCTGAAAACTCTTATATATCATTGTTTAATATGTAGCAGTGGTGTTAGGTGACAATGCTCGACAACACTGTCGGCACCCTTACATTGCGAAAACAAAGCAAATCAGTGCAATGGATTATATATTTTCTTAGTGCTTTTTAAAAACTTTACACAACACTTTTAACAATTAAATCATTTCCAGGCACATCCCTGTCAAAATGTTTTACCTTATCATAAATCATGACATTTGGAGTTCATAAACTTTCACAAAACATCACAATTACCTACGAAAAAAAATGTTTTCCATCAAAACACGTTTTAGCAACAGTCAACTCAATGCTTAATATGTTCATTCTTGTAAAAAGACAAAACCAAATTGTTTTCCCACTTGTTAGTTCTAGGTTGTAAGTTTTAATTAAATTATTTATCAATTATTTTGTAAAAAAACTACATGTGAATATTTTTCTTTGCAATACCCACTTCTTGGTAAAAAGGCTCTAAAATCCGTAATTGCCCTTTTGTTCACATTTGTGCGTTATGACTAAACTATTTATCTATTTATCTATTAAAAAACTACAGGTTAATATTTTTCTTTGCAATACCCACTTCTTGGTAAAAAGGCTCTAAAACCCCTAATTGCCCCTTTTGTTCACATTTGTGCGTTATGACTAAACTATTTATCTATTTATCTATTAAAAAACTACAGGTGAATATTTTTCTTTGCAATACCCACTTCTTGTTAAAAAGGCTCTAAAATCCCTAATTGCCCTTTTGTCGTTATGACTAAACTATTCATCCATTGACGCTAACACAATACGTGTTATATATCCGTTCTTGCTTTGTGTGCCTATAGTCCCGGTATAAAAGCGGTCTACCAACAGGCCGACCATTCAATGTCTTGCAATATGGCGAACATCAACCAAGTGAAGCTCAAAAACTCTCTTTCCAAATGTTACGATCTAGATATACAGTGGACCTTGATTCCTGATTACTTGAAAGAGGCAAGTTTTTTTCTTCATTTTTTCTTCATTTTTTCTTCAGTCTTGCTTTGTGTTTCCCGCTTTAAGCCTGTGCAGTCGTACTTCTGTATCAGGTATGTTTTATTATATTGCGCCCACTATATTCGAAGTAAACATACTCACGGAATACCACGGAATGACTTCCGGTTAGACGGGTCGTCTCGCAGGAAGTTGTTTCGTGACCATCCGTCACCAAGTGACACCAAATGAGTCCATCCGTCATGATATTCTAGGCCCACTATATTCGAAGTAAACATACTCACGGAATACCAAGGAATGACTTCCGGTTAGACGGGTCGTCTCGCCGGAAGTTGTTTCGTGACCATCCGTCACCAAGTGACACCAAATGAGTCCATCCGTCATGATATTCTAGGCCCACTATATTCGAAGTAAACATACTCACGGAATACCACGGAATGACTTCCGGTTAGACGGGTCGTCTCGCAGGAAGTTGTTTCGTGACCATCCGTCACCAAGTGACACCAAATGAGTCCATCCGTCATGATATTCTAGGCCCACTATATTCGAAGTAAACATACTCATGGAATACCACGGAATGACTTCCGGTTAGACGGGTCGTCTCGCAGGAAGTTGTTTCGTGACCATCCGTCACCAAGTGACACCAAATGAGTCCATCCGTCATGATATTCTAGGCCCACTATATTCGAAGTAAACATACTCACGGAATACCACGGAATGACTTCCGGTTAGACGGGTCGTCTCGCCGGAAGTTGTTTTTGTGACCATCCGTCACCAAGTGACACCAAATGAGTCCATCCGTCATGATATTCTAGGCCCACTATATTCGAAGTAAACATACTCACGGAATACCACGGAATGACTTCCGGTTAGACGGGTCGTCTCGCAGGAAGTTGTTTCGTGACCATCCGTCACCAAGTGACACCAAATGAGTCCATCCGTCATGATATTCTAGGCCCACTATATTCGAAGTAAACATACTCACGGAATACCACGGAATGACTTCCGGTTAGACGGGTCGTCTCGCAGGAAGTTGTTTCGTGACCATCCGTCACCAAGTGACACCAAATGAGTCCATCCGTCATGATATTCTGAGCCAACCTTATCCACAAACTCTGAAATATTTCTTAAGTGCCCTCAAACTCATTAACATATATAATCACGGAAAGACTTGCGCTTACACAGGTCGTCTCTCGAAGTAACTTAACAATTCCACAGGAATCCCATATATATTTTATCACGAAATGACTGAAGTAAAACGGATGGACTTTTTAAAAAGTCCATCCGTCTCGTATCGTGTGTATTGGACAACCCTCAACAATAACCATGCCTTCTTTTTTTTGGGGGGGGGGGGGGGGGGGCATTTGTTGTGATGTTTCGAGTAGCTGGTCCGTACGTGTTTGTATGGACCAGGTGGAAAAAGCCGTACGGACCCCATCACGTGACTTTTTTCCGAAGGTTTTCTTAAGAGCGCGCGCCAGGCAAAATACGGGTCATATGATAATAGAATTTATTAAACAAATAGTAATCATGTTTATGAATCATTTATTTTTCCATGTTTTAGGCACCGTAGTATCAAGGGTCTGACTGAGAGATTTGAATTGTTTGTTTGCTGTAAAGAAATCTGTAATGCTTATACAGAGTTGAATGACCCTGTCGTCCAACGGGAAAGATTTGCTCAACAAACTAAGGTACAGCAGTAATCTTGATCATAATTATGACATATTACTGTCATCATTGTTACATTTATTGCCAAAATTCATCATCTTTAGGGGGAGCAGGAGTCACTGAATCATTATATTAATAACTTTACAGTAATCCAGCATCATCTTCATAATAATCACCATTGTCATCATCGTCATCAAAAGCATCACCATTATCATCACAATCATCATGTGTTTTGCACTACACCTCACTGGGCAAGTGTTGTAGCTGTGTTCACAGCAATGATAAAACACTAATCATTGGGAGGTGAAAGGAATCAAAGCCAAGTTAATCGCAGTCACTTTGAGATCTGTAAAGATGACTGTTTCATGCCTTGGTTACATATTTACATTGTCATCATCACCATCATCATCATTGTAATCACCATTGCCATCATCATCCTGATCACTATTGCCATCATCATAACCATCATCATCATCATCATCACCATCAGTACTGCCATAATTGTTACATTAATCCCAAAAATTCATCATCGTTAGGGGGAGCAGGAGTCACTGAATCATCATATTGATAACTTTACAGTAATCCAGCATCAGTCGAAAGCTGTATTTTGGTTGCTATTGTTTTTTAAACCCATCCTAAACAATGTTTCAATTTGGTGCTGGATTGCTCTAACTTTATTGTCTTTATATATCTTAGTTTCTCATCATTATTTTATTAGGACAAGGCAGCTGGCGATGACGAGGCCATGTTTGTTGATGAGAACTTCTGTACAGCTCTAGAATATGGCCTGCCACCCACTGCAGGGTGGGGTCTCGGCATTGATAGACTGACAATGTTTTTAACTGATTCTAATAACATCAAGGTGTGTTGGTTTATTTTTATTACAACATCTTAACCATTACATTATTGTCAACATTTCATCACATACACAATTATCATAACACTGTCATAACCATTACTAATCTTCATCATCATGGTCACCACTATTGTCATAATTATCATCATCACCTTGTCACCATCATAATAATTACCATTACCATTGTCATCATCACAATCATCATTATCATCATCACAATCATCACCATTACCATTTTCACAATTATCATCATTATTATGTGTTTTTTTGTACTACACCTCACTGGGCAAGTGTTGTAGCTGTGTTCACAGCAATGATAAAACACTAATCATTGGGAGGTGAAAGGAATCAAAGCCAAGTTAATCGCAGTCACTTTGAGATCTGTAAAGATGACTGTTTCATGCCTTGGTTACATATTTACATTGTCATCATCACATCATCATCATTGTAATCACCATTGCCATCATCATCACCATTGTAATCATCACTGTTGCCATCATCATCACCATTGTCATCATCGTCATTATTATCAACATCATCATCACTTGATCAACATCACTCTTTCCATTACCAGCACTCATAATCATCCACATTTTTTGTTTCCTTTGATAAAACACAACTATAATTTGAAGACACAATTTCACTTAAGGGTGAAACTACTTCGTTGAAATAATCTCTAATAACTATGTGTTACATTATAGGAAGTCCTATTCTTCCCGGCCATGAAACCAGAAGATGGATCACAAAAAACAGACGAGGAACCTACGCAATAACATAGAATATTGCAAAAGTGTCACCACCAATTATGATTGAATTTTCACTCGGAACAAAGCTTTCCAAGAGGAAGAATATGTACTTGAATTAGAACAAGCATGTCCAAGCAGAAAGTATTCAATTTGAATCAGTTATATAGTCAATCTTCTGTAAATGAAAATAGTGTATTTTGAAGTCACAAAGGTGGCATCACTGATATGAAGTTGATGATTCCATATTTTATCTACCGGTATTCAACACAACTTTCTCTCAGCACTGACGGATAACAAATTTGACAGTTATGACTAGTTAAACTGTTTCACATACCATGTAGAATAAACCATTAATAAAGTTATTTAAAGTATCACTGTGTTGTAAGTTTAGTCAAAACTAGACGCCATCTGGGCGATCACTCAGGCTTCAAACGAGACATGATGTCATTGTTGCTAGGAATGCCTGGGACCTGACCCTCCAATTTGAGGACCAAGACGATGACGATGATGAAAAGAAAGAACCTAGACTCTGGCTTTTCCGTACATGGAAACACACTGACATTACATTTTAATTTTTTATTTCATATTTATCTCTATCCAATTTAATATTATCAGGTATCTTCATCTGTACTTGTTTTAGGTACAAGTGAATTGTAATGCTCTCCTAGACCATATGCATGATGGTGATACCTGAAATAAACAATTTAATTTGTTCTGGATAAGTCCACCAATTCAATTTTTATTGCAAAACACACTTTTCTGTCAATGAAAGATGATTATATTCTGCAGAATGCAGTGTGCAAAAATGTTATAAATAAGAGTGAATGGTCTGATCCCAGGTGTAAACTAAGTAGATGAGGTATGATTGTCTGGGTAATGTAGTCTTGAGAAAGACTGTTGGTGCATGTTGTTATAAATAATGTGCTATGTAATGGAAAGAGGGAGTGAGCTGGGAAGAAAACAATCCATATAAATATAGTTTTATCCATGATGGTTATATTTACTTAGTGGCAAATTGTCCCTGATATCTAGGATATCTCTATTGTTTTGTTTCCCTTTGGAATTAACTGTGAGAGTCTGATTTCAACAATGTGTAACACTTACGATAACAGTAAAGGACCAGATGACGAATCAAACTGTTCTCCTATTTTAATGGCAGCTGAATTGGCTTGGATGACTTCAATTGGCATTGTTAGTACATGTGATAATGCTTGAAGCTAAAGTAAAACAATCGTACAAACTATTTTAACAAGTTGAAACTTGTATTTGTATGGTTATTTCTTGCAGAATTATTTATATAATTGCCAAGCTTTTTTCAAAATGATTTAAGATGCGTCTACATGAGCTATTTTTGTGACAACTTTTAATTGTCACATAAAAGCTAACATGTCAGCTTTTCAGCAAATGTAGTTGTCCCAAACATTTTTCATGTCTACACGAGCAAATAAGAAATATATGCATAAAAATTGTCACAAAAATTGCTTGTGTCCATGCACCTTTAACCGATACATGACAACAGAGCTCAGATGTGTCAATTACACGCTAATTGTCTCTTACCTCTAACTGTCCTCCCCATGCTGATGTAGTTGCAACGTCATGACAATACTTCATAAACTCATCTAAAAGGATAACATAAACATACATGTTTTCTTAAAGAGCATTCTTCCTATAAGGAGTAAATAACAAAATTACAAGAAGAATGTACAACTGTGTAATTATTATTACTCATCCTACCATGGGAATAAAGTTCTCCTGTTTCCGAATGAATTAGAAATGGTAAAAAGTCTTCACTGTGAGACGTCATGTAGTTCCCAGCCTGTTGGCGAAGCTGTTCGTATCCTAACTGGAAAAATACATTATTATATATATATATATTACTGTATGACTAGCCGTACCATAGTCACTTACAAAAACTTTTGATGAATTATTGACAATATTTTGACATTTTTTCATCTCGATCGGACCAATCAGGTACAAGTTTATATCGAGAGGCGGAGTTTATATCGAGAGGCGGAGACTTTAGAAACTTTAATGTCTGTAATTGGTCTGATTGAGATGAAAAAACGTCAAAATATTGTCAAAAATTTACCAAAAGTTTTTGTAAGTGACTACGGTATGGCGAGTCACACAGTAAATTCCATTTGGTGTATGTAATTCATAAGATGTGTTTTGAATGTGGTTTCGGTAATTATTTTGAAATGCAATCATAATATTTTACATCAATAGTTATATAAACATGGATCTCTCAACTATGAGTTATGTTCTTACTTGAATATTTCTTTTTCTAAGTTGATGTGCCAGAGCATTGTATAAGCTGCAAAACACAAATGTAAAAAATTGAAAATAACACTTTGTCATAGTTTTGAAAATATATGCTACACACTTACCAGTGGCCATCGGGAGTAATCTGTATGCAAACAAAAATTATAGTTAGTATAGTAGTAGTATGTGTCAATTTATATATTTTGTGTGATCTGCAATCATAGTTTACTAATTTTCAAAAATCTTGGTGAAAAAGATTATATTCTGTATTTATATCAAAAAACATTTAATCAAAAATCATTTATATTTTCACTATGATCTTTAATAAGTTAAGTAAATAAAGTTAATAATAAATAACAGTTATTTACCTCAAATATTTCTAAATTTCTTTCTGTTAAAATGTGTTTCATCTTCTCTGCTTCGACATTGCGAGCACTATTGACGTTTTCTGCATCTGCCTCCACTATTCTTTTTTCTCTTTCTTGTTCTTTGGATGCCTTTTTTGCTCTTCTCTTTGCAGCACGTGTTGTTTTTGATGTTGCTTCTTCTGGTGTACTTGATATTTCAGCTTCTTCTAGCTTTGTAGTAAGATCATCAACATTCTCTGTCTGCAAATGCCAAAAGGATTTATGATAAATTATAGAGCAGCTTGTCAACAAAGATACTATTTTATTTGGATATTAGACAATAATGCAGAGGTCAAGATGGTTGAAGATTTGACATTCAACAGACCCAAATTTAGTCCTTAGCTGGGATGATTGCAATGCGAGGAAGATAATGATGATGATGATAAGTATAATAGTGGTGATGATTATGATGGTATGATTATGATGATAAGGCTGATTGTGACGATGGTGATGATTATGATAATATTGATGGTTATAGTTATTATAATGGTGGTGTTTATAATAACAATGATTATAATGCTGATGATAAGAATGATGGTAATAGTTCTAATGATGGTGGTGATTATAATAACAATGATTATAATTGATGGTGATAGGTAGAATAATGGTGATGATGATGGTGATTATAATATGGCGATGATTATGATGACAATGTAATGATGATGGTGATGTAGGAATTTATAATGATGATATACCATATGTATGATGATCATAATAAACACTCCCTATGTCAATTAGCTTACCTTTTTAACGCTTTGGAATTCCTCAATTTCTTTTTTATGTCTTTCTTCAATTTCTGCTTCCAATTTAGCAATTTCTAGAGTGATTTCCTTTTTTTTCTTCTTATCACCTTTGGGTACAGAGCGTTTCAAAGACTGTACTTTACCTATATAAAAACAAAACAGCAGAAAAAAATATTAATTTTTATAAATTTAATTTTTCAAAGTGTACAATATTTTTTAAGACTTGCGCAAAAATGGGCCTATTTTCCAAAGGAAAGAAATCCTATTTTAATTCAATACTTAAACCAACCTAACAGCACAAGCCTTCTTAATATTTACATACCCATAAGATCCTTGTTTTCTTTCTTGTGTCGAAGCAACAAGCTTTCGAAATCATTCAAATTCTCTTCACCTTCGTCCGCCATTTTGTTTATAAAAAATATCCGCTGATAACATTTAACGCGGGCGTTTTTTAAAACCGACCGTGGGAGCCCGGGTAGAGGCTTAGTTTGTCATGTGCCAAATAAGGAGGTGATGCAACGAATGACGTAATGAGTAAAAATTAACCCAGTCTACTCACGTGATCAAACAATCGAAACAACATTGCATTGCGCAGAGGGAAAGAACTACATAATCAGCGAAAAGAGCTCGATAAAAAGTTTCATTCCTTTTTATCTCCTTTGCAAAGATGAAGTGGGCTTTTAAAGAAGAGCATTCTTTAGGTAAAAACACTTAATTTTTAGAGAATGTGTCGATTTTTTCTCTTCATTGCGTAAGTAACCTCATTTTTGCTCGCTCTCTTCACAGAATCGAGATGTCAAGAATCGGCCAAAATTCGCTCCAAATATCCAGATCGTATCCCAGTAAGTCAACGAATTAACATTTAATATTGAAATATTGTTGTAGTATTATTATTAATGTGACTATTTGTGTTGTGTTTTTGTTAGGTTGTTGTCGAGAAAGCACCCAAATCGTCTATCCAAGACATTGACAAAAGAAAGTTTCTTGTCCCTTCCGACCTCACAGGTACAAAAACATGGACGTCACAGCCAAAATAGACCTACAATTTCACTTCTGAATACTCCTCGCTTCTATCCTTCGCATATTTGTTTAATATTTTATTCTTTTTCGCTTGTAGTTGCCCAGTTTATGTATATTATTCGCAAGAGGATTCAGCTGCCTCCAGAGAAGGCCATGTTCTTGTTCGTCAACAAAGTCCTTCCAACCACAAGGTAAAGCGATGTTTTCTGCGCACTTTTTACTTCTGTAACCCTCTTTGAACTTTTCTTGGGGATTTTCTGCTGCTTCCTTTCTCCATTCTAATTTCTAACTAGTCTTTCTTATAGTCGATAAGCATTAAGATTTTACAATTCTGAACGCCCTTGCAAACAACAACAAAGTTCTCGTCTTTACAGTTTTGAACTAATGTTGACTATAATGTACTAGAAAATATTTTAATTAAATTGTGAATGTAACACAAAAAATATCTAAATGTTAAGAGTTTTTATCTTCTGAAAATGTTGCCAATTGATTTCTACAATGGACATTATTTTGGTAGAAGCTTTGTTTTTTTACCGATATATTCTCAAAACCAAAACATTGAATTTTCATAACAATCTGCATCTCATTATACCTGCGTTATTTTTATTATTGCTTTTATGCTTTTTTATAAAAATATTCCTTGTTGCTGGTTGGTTGTTATTGTTATTTTGGAGATTATGCTCATTAGTATTTCCAGCAAACTTAGTGGTTCAGCATAACCTGCTAACCACTATAAAACATCAATTCTATTATACCTAAACTTCCTGCACTTTAAACATGTGTTCTTTTAAATTCAAATCATCATTTCCTTTCAAAAATTTATTCTCTTTGTTTATAAAATTATTCTAGCACGTCCTTATTTGCATTCGTTTGCATAATTCTTCATGACAATAGACAATGTTTTTTTCTGGTGTGAATTATTACTTTTCACCTTGAGTTCTGTTGCTCACTTTTGAGAGTAAGCTTTCTGCAGATTACTAAACAATAGCCATTTGAAATGATATCATGTTTAGGCCAGTTTTACATTGTATCTAAATATAGATATTGCCTGCCTGAATTTTTGTTGTGGGCGATTAGTGTGGGCTACACTCAATAACAACACACACCAACTGGTTGAGTTAATCACCTTAAATCTCTCATTGTTGTGCATAAACTTACAAATTAAGCTTCCTTTCTTTGTAATTTTACTTATCAGCTATTGTTCTCCCCTTTATCACATGTGTAATCTGTCATGTCGTTGACTGTTAACTTGGGAAACAAAACAATATTGTTCTTCTTGTAAGAAAGCAGAATTATATTGACACTGTTTCTCCTATTAACTTGAATTTTCTAAGCTTTGAGATATGGTACATATAAGCTATAAGTATGTATTTTGTTCTGTTATAATTGCCTTTGTTTTCAAAAGGGCTGGTCGTAAATATCTTGTAGCTCTAGTACAGAGAGCAATACTTTTTTAAATTATTACAAAAAGAGGTTATCTATTTTCTCAATCTTGGGGTATTTAATTTTAAGTCTTATTCCATTTTATTATTTTGCAGCTCAACAATGGGAGCAATCTATGAAGAACACAAAGATGAAGATGGCTTTCTATACATTGCCTACAGTGGAGAGAACACTTTTGGAAATTGAAAATTGGACTGATTGATTAGTAATCCACTAAGTGTTGCTATTTGTGTTTTTGTGTGTAATCTGTAGTGTCAGCTAACTTTATAAAATCACTATTATTACTACAGTGAATGTTGTGCAATTAATCTGTCTCCTATGTACTAAATTAACATATTTTGTTGCTTCATTTTGATGTATTACGATAAACAAACAACTATATATACTCTGCTAAGTATGGTAGTTACATCTAAAGCTAAAATTATGGGAAGAGCAGCTTTTAAAATATTTACAAAATATAGTTTGTAAATACTACTAGTAAATGAGAAGAATAGCAGAAATACAGCAAAAAAAAAACCCTATTATTTCAACTTTGTTTTCAAAATCAACCATGCTAATTAGGAACGAATAGTTAAATGGGAATTGAAAGGGACAAAAGAAAGAGTAATAACACTCTTTTAGATAAGTTCTTTTATTGTAAATTGGAATAGAACATTTCAGGTTTTTGTGACCATGAAGTGAAAACTTTCATGAACACTTGTCTTGAGTTGTGGTACTTTAGTGCGGCTTTCTTCAAGTCGGGATAAGTTTCAAGTGTGGTTTCCCTGTAAATTATAATCATAAAAAATAAATAAATTTACCTACATAACAATGGATATAATGTTTCTTTTTAATTTTCACTTATAAAATAGGCCATTTCACAGTTCTTGCCATTGATCAACCTCGGCTTTGGTAGTGTGTAATATATTCTTTAGAATTTGACTGTAATTTTTAAGTGTTTCAATAGTTTGATAATGTGTACAATCCTTAATTACCATTAGCTGTAAACAAATTCTAAAGAATATATTAAACACTATTGAGGCTGTGGTTGATAGTCGAGAACCCTGACTAATTCTATTACATCTATGACAATTCAAACAAGTTTACACACAAAAACTACCATGACAAACTCCCCAAAACAAACCTACTAAAAGTGGTGCAAAACAACTTTTAAACATGAATCTTGTAATTCAATCGGTATCACAAAAGACCTTATTCACTTGCCTCAAATAAATCGCAATACAAACCTCTTTAGTTTTTTTTTGACACTTATTGATTAAAATAAAGAGAAAGATCTTCCAAGTGGATTAAATTTCATTGAGAAGATTTTGAGTCCCGTATCAAAAGGTCAAATATAAGTGGCATGAAAAAGCAAAATAAACTGGAAGGACTTTCAAAACGTCCAACATAAAAATTAATGTTTTAGTTCATGAAAATGTTTTTACAAATTTCTCTAAATTAGATTTGTATAATTCTTCATTGTTCTTTGATCATAAAAGTTTCTATTGTTTTGGATTCTATATTTATTGCTAGTAGGTATAAATTTATAACCAACATTGGAAAAATATTTTTGTATGTATAGCCTTGGCTTGGCAACAATATAATCATACTAGTAAGTTCTGACAATAACTATTGTGAAATTGTAATCTGATTAGTGAAATTCACCCTATGAAAATAGACAGTGTTGACATAAATGAGAACAATGGCTTGGCAAATTTACAATAACTTCATATTTTACCTCAGAGTCTGTGGGATCTTCTCAAGACTTGCCAATAATGATTTAAAAGTATGAAGTATGCTTGCCTTGCAAATTGACAGTCTAACAAACAAATAAGATTTTTAGTGGATTTTAGTGCTTGACTTGGAATTATTGCGGGCTTCCTGTAGTGGCTAAAACACAGGCAGTCCAAAGGGAAAATATTTGAAAATTTGAAAGACTTATTTTTACTTATTTTTACTTGTGATTATAGAATCTTATAACCTTGTAATTCGAATAAAAGAATTAAAATATGTTGGACTTCCTGTGGTGGCTTCAAACACAGGAAGACCAATCCTGATCACAATCTGTTACCTTGCTTTTGGGGAATTTGAAGCTGTCTTTGTTATTCCTTGTCTTATACCGTTGACTGCTACTTCATAGACTTGTGGTGATTTGATCCAAATTATTGCTATCAAACACAATAATTTTGATTTTTAAAAATCAAGTTATGAAATACATTGAACTTTTTCCAAAGTGGCCGCTTAATAGAGGTTGGCCGCTGAATAGAGGTATAGAATAGGTATATGAATAGATTTGGGACTTTTTTATTGTGACTGTCTAATAGAGGGTGACCGCATAATGGGTGGCCGCTTAATAGAGGTACCACTATACAAAAGAAAAAAATATCAACGCTAGCTTTGAAAACATTTCTCTGAAAGTAATATTGTACAATGCAGTTTTTTCAAGATAAAAACATTACCTGAAGATGATGGGGATATCTTAACATTCTGTCCAACGTGTTCTTGCACATTTTGTTTACTGTCTATAAACTCTACTTCAGTGTTCACTATCCTTGGTTTATTAATCCTAAATCCTGTGTCAAGTTCTGAATCAACTATTTTATCCAAAGCTCTTTTATATAGCCCTCTATCAAGTGCTTCAACATTATATGGACATTTTCCCACTACGATAGATGAAAAGTAAATGGGAGAAAGCAAAAAGTGGGACAGCAGAGCTCCCTGACAACCAAGTACATTCCATTTCATTATTTTATCGCTGCACGACATTGACAGTGTAGGGTCACCTCGCCCAGGCTTAGTTCTCAACACTCCAACTCTGTGATAACCAAGGCCTGGTTCCAAAGGGTCTTGAGGCTCACCGATTACACATTTAGCACCAGTTCTATGTATATCGGCAATAGGACCATTACCATGGTTACTAATTATGCCTTTGCTATGGCAACCAAGTATTGGTTGCAAAGGGTCTTGAAGTTTGCCAGTTACACATTTAGTTCCAATTCTGTCGGCAACTATGTCATCATGGTTGCTAGTTAATCTTTCGCATTGATGGCACTTAGTATAGCCCAAAGAGCTTAGTGTGTCTTCTACATGTAATTCTCTTTTGTCTTTATTATCCTCTGTGGTAGTAAGGGTTTTGTTTAAACCTTCTGTCGACAAGTCATGATCATTCTCTATAGAAACTTGATAAGGAGAATTTCCCTTTCCTTTACATCTATCTTTATCTGAATCTACAATCTCTGCAATTAAGATATCTGTCTTTTTTACACATTGTTTCTTACTGAAGTTAGGATCAATCTCTGATGGATATTTTCTTTTTGTTTGTATGCATTGACATTGAGATGCATCTGATGATTCCTTTTGTTCAGTGGTTTCTTGGCATTCATCGTTTGATTTGGGAAAAATAGAAGCATCACCGCCTAGAAGAAAAATAGAATAAAACACATTAGGTTACCTTGTGCTGAGATAAGAAGTTCAAGTATGGTGGCATGAAGGAAGACATTTTTGAGCTATTTCCTGTAGAGGAGGCCAGCCCACTCCTTAAATGAGGGGGTTCAAAATGACCACAGAATTGAAAGAGTTTGTAAGGAAGAAATATGGACACTTATGTTGATAAGAAAAAGCTAAATATAGAAACAATGATTAGTTAATCTTTTTGACATTCATTTGATATAATCATAACATATTTTTGTAATTTACTGTTACTCTTTGGACAATTCATAGTATAACTATCAGGAAAGTCTAATCAATATACTGTAATATATAACATTTACTTACATGGAGAATGGGAAGTGAAAAAATGAAAGGAAATTCCCTCTTTAAGTTGACATAGGTTAGTAATAGGACACAGACTGAAGACAGATCCACTTCCTTCATGAGCATTCTTCACTTCTTGAAATAAATACCTGCAATAGGTGAGCGTAGTGTTCACAAGTGTTGGTATTGTGATGCTAATTTGCCAACCATTTTAACAATAGATTTGTTAATTTTCTTTGTTCTAATAACAACGATTGGATGGCAAAACCTTAACAAAATAGTCACTGTACGTCCACCTATAGATCAAAGTATAACTTATTTTTCCACTTAAAATCATTGAACATAAACTACTTTCCTTGATTCAATGATAGGTATTCATTTAAATCAAAACTGCCAATGAGGTCTTCAAATAATAGTCATGCATGCAGTCCAGAACAATAGTTATTGCAATTGACCACCATATTTTGATCTGTCATGCGTATATGAAGTGATTGCTTACCTTATAAATCCCCTTCTTGTGATTATCTCAGCGTGACTATCATTAATAATATCACCTGTATGCAACAAAACATAGAAAACAATAGATAGATATAATAGATATGGTATAATATCCCAAATACTGAAGCAGTATGTATTATGTGTCAGCAAGTGGAATTGCTTACATACCCTTTGAGCTCATTTTGGTTTGACCAATACATTTGGAGCCAGTTCCCATAGCAACAACATCAGTCGTGTAAATGCCGTCTGTAACAGGTTTTTAAGATTATCATCTCAGCAATAACATTCATTAGCAAATCATCACTGCAATTTTAATCATCAACATCACCACTTCCACCATCATCATTACGATCATAATCATGATCTTCATTATCATCACCACCACTAACACTTCAATTGCCACTATTATTATCAACATCAATTTTTACCACTTTCAGCTCCATCACCATTATCATCACCACCACCACCACCATCATCATAATAATCATCATCATCTCCATCATCATTACCATCATCACCACCACCATCATAATAATAATCATCATCATCTCCATCATCATTACCATCATCACCACCACCATCATCATAATAATCATCATCATCTCCATCATCATCACCACCACCACCATCATAATAATAATCATCATCATCTCCATCATCATTACCATCATCACCACCACCATCATCATAATAATCATCATCATTATCTCCATCATCATTACCACCACCATCATAATAATAATCATCATCATTATCTCCATCATCATTACCATCATGACCACCACCATCATAATAATAATAATAAACACTATGACCACCATTATCATCACCATTATCATCATCTCCACCATCATCGTCATAATAATAATCATTATAACCACCATAATCATCACCATTATCATCCCATATATCACTATACCTTGTTGATCAACTTGTACTACAGCAGCCAACAAGGTCCATTCTTTGCCTTGTTGTGGCTTCCCTTTTCTTCCCAGTTTACCATACAAACTACAACAAGTCTTAGCAATGCGTGTCCCAAAACTGCTGTCTTCATGCCACTGGGTCATTGTCTATATACCTCGAGAAATGGCCACAGAAAAAGGCTGTTAAAAATTTAGCAATTATTCGACTGCCTTCTTTTCGTCGGCCACATTGAAAATATCAACCGCGGAAGACTGGTACTCGTGAACAAATAATACTTCAGTAGGGAGGGGTAAAAATTATAAATGGTTTTCTACATTTTTTAAAATTATAAAAGATTTAAAAAACTAAACAAAAACATTTTTCAAAACCTAACACTATTATAAAGCCTTTTAGAAAATTATATATCTTAATCAAGATATTTTATGATGCTTTGGATAAGACAAAATTTCTATCAACCTTCCCTTCCCCTACCAAAAGCATCTATCCGCTGACCGAGAAATCGGGCTCAAAGTTTACAAATTTGTGCAAATTTTTTTAGCGCGAAAATAAGTTTTAAAGGTTTTTGTATTTATTTGTTAAAATTCTACAATTTTAAGTACAAATTCGGTAAAAATGGTTATGTACGAGGTTCATAGACATCCTGTAGTACAGAAATATCGAACTCACTTGTGTAGTAGAGCTACAATTTTCCAGTTTTTCGTAATTTGGTTGACTTATCTGCCTCCTCTTATCATCGCTTTTGTCACCTATGGTAAGTTTTCCGAACTAAATAACTCTCTTTAGGCATTAATATTAAGTTTTTGCACTGTTTTGGCGAATTGGAAGATGCTCGTTTTGTTTTTGCACAATTTTGGCGATTATTTAAACATCATTATCATTATTATCAACACCATCAGCATAATTTACTTGAACAGTGCTCATTATTATTGTTGTCATGACCATCATGTTTATTGTTATTATCTTTGTCGTCATCATTTTTATCATTACGAATACTAAATTCACCACCACCATCATTACTATCATTATCACCATCATTATAACTACCATTATCATCACAACACCATCATAATCATCATTACTACCATCATCATAACCACTGTCATTATCACCATCATCACTACTACCATCATCATCACCATAACTGCTATCATTATTAATACCATAGCCATCATTATCATTATCATCATCATCATCATCATCATCATCATTGTTATTATATTTTCACTAGGGTTTTGGATGAAACAAAGCTCTTTCCGGGAGCAGCCAGATGTTCAGTACAAGCATCAGTTTATGGTTGTAGTCCAAGGCAATACACCAGGATCTTATCTGGCATATAGTACTTTCCAGAACTTTAACCAACTGCTACAACAGAATTTGAGAATCCCTGTTGTCAAGGTAATGAAATTAAATCATTCATTGAATTACCTTGGCAACTGATGCTAAGTGAGAGTTTGTTACATTTTTTAAAATTGCAATTTGTGTTGTCATAGTAACAGTTCCTATAGATACATTCACAATATATACCAACAATGTATAATTACGATAGTGATGATTATAAGGGGTGATGGTGATCATAATGATAAAGATGATGATATTAATGATGAAGGTGATGATGATAATAATAATAATAATAATAATAATAACAATAATAATAATAATAATACTAATAATAATAATTTTTTAATAAAATAATACTTTAATAATAATAATTACAATCATTGAAATTTATATAAAATTACATCATGTATCTAAAATCGTTGTCACATTACATGCATAAAAGTAGTAATAATTTAGAAAATTCAAAGAAAGGATAGAGGAAAATTGTGTATATAAAAAAAAATATCTATACAATCACTTAAAAATATAATATACAAATCTAAAAAAATGAAGTAAAACTAACTAAAATCTATAAGCGGCATTCTATTGTTTCGATTTCTAAATCAATGTTTTTAATATCACATTTTGCTCTTTTTAGTGTCCGTGAGCCTCTTAAGCATACAAGAGCCGATCTAATTAGAGAAAATAACGTTTTGGCTCTGATCCATGATATTGTTTTGGCATAGGGCTCTCCCTTTTTGTTGGCGATAAGTTCTGCTAGACGGCTATCATATCTTTGACATTCTTTTCCCATGCCTCCAGTAGTAGTAAAAACCAGTGGAGTGAATGTACCCTGCTCTACTTGGATAATCCTATCCGCGTATAGACGCTTCTTTTCGTTTTCGTGCTTTCTGTAAATCTGTTGTGGTTCTAGGTCATAATACGATTCTGCATTCGGGTGGCAAACCCTTACGTCAAAAAAGGCAGAATGTTGTCTTTCCCAGAATCCACGTGCATGAACGTCCAATCTCGCATCTGGGGCGTTATTTGTCCCTTACTGTATTGAGTAGCTCAGCCTCGAGATCACGAAGCTCGTTATGGCGCTGAATAATAAAGCCACCGCGTTTACATATCATCGTGTGGTCTATAGAGAATTGATCTCCACATACGCATGCTGAGGGAATGTCGTCAATTGGCCAGTCATAGCGTAGTCGAAGAGCGTCTCTAAATTCTCTCTTGTTCAGGTTAAAGCCCATTTCCTTAATTGGCATCACTGTTAGCCAGGTCGACGCTCCTTTTTCTGCAGCAAGATCTAATGCTCTTAAACTCTTTCATGATAACGTGTCCTTCATATTGTTTGCCCTTTCTTTAATTATCTTTTCCCTTTCGCTTCGGACTTCATGTTGCGCCGACCTAGCCTCAGCGCCATCCGGGAGGCCATGACTGATAGGGTTATCATAATAATAATAATAATAATAATAATAATAATAATAATAATAATGATGATGATGATGATGATGATGATGATGATGATGATGATGATGATGATGATGATGATGATGATGATGATGATGATGATGATGATGATGATGATGATGATGATGATGATGATGATGATGATGATGATGATGATGATGATGATGATGATGATGATGATGATGATGATGATGATGATGATGATGATGATGATGATGATGATGATGATGATGATGATGATGATGATGATGATGATGATGATGATGATGATGATGATGATGATGATGATGATGATGATGATGATGATGATGATGATGATGATGATGATGATGATGATGATGATGATGATGATGATGATGATGATGATGATGATGATGATGATGATGATGATGATGATGATGATGATGATGATGATGATGATGATGATGATGATGATGATGATGATGATGATGATGATGATGATGATGATGATGATGATGATGATGATGATGATGATGATGATGATGATGATGATGATGATGATGATGATGATGATGATGATGATGATGATGATGATGATGATGATGATGATGATGATGATGATGATGATGATGATGATGATGATGATGATGATGATGATGATGATGATGATGATGATGATGATGATGATGATGATGATGATGATGATGATGATGATGATGATGATGATGATGATGATGATGATGATGATGATGATGATGATGATGATGATAATAATAATAATTATCATAATAATAAGGGGAGGCTCTTATATAGTGCACTATACATAGTCTCAGTGCACTTTATGGACACTTATAATTATTCAGTGGAGGACTGATGGTGGTGATGATGACGGTGGCAGTGATGATACTGATGGCAATATTGATAATGATGTTGATAGTGGTGATAATGGTGATGGTGGTGATGATAATAATGGTGATAAAGATATATGATGACAGTGATGCTAATGACAATAACATGAATATTTCTATTCAAGAAAATGATGTTGGTTGTGATGGTAATGATGATAATGAAGTTGATGACAATGACAAAATTAATATATTATTTATATATTTTTTTACCATAATAAGAGCAGTCCCTCTCTTCGAAGCTTATATGCTCTGGTTTGAGACCTGACTGCTGTGCCAGGAGACAATCCCCTGCTCTTTCGAAGAGCACAGCAATATCTTTTACGCTCACCTTATATAGGAAGTTAGAGTGAAGGCAGACGGCTTTATGTCCTTATCCGAGAAGACGAGGCACATAGAGAGTAAAGTGACTTGCCCAAGGACACAACGTAACCGCACAGGGCGGGAATCGAACCCAGACCATTAGGCCCGGAATTCGGTCCCCTCACCACTAGAACATTACGCCTCTCTATATAGTCACACATACAGAACAACAAAACACCAACTATCAGTCTCATGTCATCTCTTTGCATTGTTTTAGTCATGGGAAGAGGATACCAATCGTGATGGCAAATATGACTCACTTAACTTCAACATCCAGCTGCCATTGAAAGATACTGAGGCCATCTACTCTATCCAAGTTATCATGATCTTTGACTATAAATTGCATGTTAGTATCACCTTTGATTGTACCACCTGAGAGTGTTCATGCTGTCATCCATTCATTCACTATTTCATTTACTGATGCATTCAATTTGATTGATATTTCCTTTCCTTTAATACTTTGATTATTTTCTTTCTTCCTTCCTTCCTTCCTTCCTTCCTTCCTTCCTTCCTTCCTTCCTTCCTTCCTTCCTTGCTATGTATCATATCATTCATTCCTTTATTAATTAATTCATTTGTTTGTATTGTTATACACTTTTCATTTACTTTTATTCCCTTCCACACATTTCTCATTTGTATACCATATAGCAATATGTATCGCTACAAATGGAAGGGATGGCCTACATTCAGTACAACTCACCAATAGCTGGTGCAGAGTTTAGTACAGTTGGTGAACTAAAGCTACGACAGAAAAGTCTTTTACCAAACAAAGGAAGTCATTATATCTACAATGTAAGTACTAGGATACATCAGAGGTTGTTTTTGTCGCCACAATCATCATTACCACCATCATCACGATCATCTATTTCATCGTTATCATTATCTTTGTTGAATTATCATCATCTTGTTTCCACCAACATCATCATCATCACCATCATCATCATCATCATCATCATCATCATCATCATCATCATCATCATCATCATCATCATCATCATCATCATCATCATCATCATCATCATCATCATCATCATCATCATCATCATCATCATCATCACCAATCAGAATAATCATGTTAAACTATTTTCTTTTCCAGACATCTGTGATTGACAGCTCTAAATCAACAGTAGAGGCTTATGACTTGTTTACAATATTCACTTCATATATTAAAAGAAATGGTAATAATCATTGTAATATTATCATAATCATCATCATCATCGTCAACACCATCTTTATCTTCTGGTTTTCTTGTTTCAGTAAGCACAGAGTATATTTCTAAGTATCCAGTATGGACAGGTGGGCGTGCGTCTGGACAGCCATTTGTGGTTAAAGGAACTATTCATTATCCTGAAGAAACAGTCTTGTATCCTTATTGTATGATATCTATCTTTGATTGTAGTGCTTTGTTTAATAGTCAAATATGCTTTAAGTATAAATAGAAATTAGCGAGTAAACTAGTATAGGATGTGTCGGTGTTTGATATAAACGATAGGTAATATAATGAAATTTGTAACACTGTAAAAATCATAATCTTCATAATCATCTTCATTACCATCATCATAATCATCATCATCACTATCTTCATTACCATTATTATGATCATCACCATTGTAATCTTTACCATCATAATCATCATCATCATCTTCATCATCATCATCATCATTATTTGTACTTAACCAATGTTAAGGTATCGTCCTGGGTTCTGGCAGATGTTAAAGTGGGCTTGGGTTCAGTATTTGGCTGTGTTGTTCATATTCCTGTTTGTTTTCGATAGAGTTAAACAGTTCATCTTTGAAGAACAAATCGTGTCAACAGTCCCCATGAAAGTAGAAAAAGAACACCAGGACTAAACTCTTTTACAGCTGTAGAACTTTAACTTATAGAAACAATAGATCGCCATATTTAGATAGACTCGTTTAATTTTTATTTGTGGTAGAACATAAAATAGAACTGACCACTTATAAAGAGTTATCCAGCGTGTAAAATATGTTATATAAGTTTTATCTGATGGATAAAGGATTTACCCAGTAAATAGCGCTATTCGGCCATTGTTCAACCAGGCCCAGATTAGAGTTATCCAGCGTGTAAAATATGTTATATAAGTTTTATCTGATGGATAAATGATTTATCTAGTGAATAGCGCTATTCGGCCATTGTACAACCAGGCCCAGACAAGAGTTATCCAGCGTGTAAAATGTGTTATATAAGTTTTATCTGATGGATAAATGATTTATCCAGTGAATAGCGCTATTCGGTCATTATACAACCAGATCCAGATAAGAGTTATTCAGTTTGTAGAATGTGTTACACAAGTTTTATCTGCTGTATAAGGATTTATCCAGTGAATAGTGCTATTCAGTCTTCCTTCAACCAGCACAGGATATATAAAAGTTATCTAGTTTATCAAGTTTGTATATAGGTTTTATCGGTTTAGATTTATTGATCATTTCAGCCTTTGTGTTACTGGTCACAGAACAATAGTCATTCAAATTGGTCACCGTTTTACGATTTAGTTCTTTGTATATATTTCATTCTATTTTATTGTGTTTAGAGTTAAAAAACACATTCATTTTTGCAGTCATCAACTCATGTACATTTGTGGTAATCACAATCATTTTTGCAGTCATCAACTCATGTACATTTGTGGTAATCACAATAAACAATTCTTTAAATTTAGAAACTTTTTGTGATGTTTTTTTGAGTTATTTTGATGAATAA
Organism: Metridium senile; assembly: GCA_949775045.1. Taxonomy (NCBI): domain Eukaryota; kingdom Metazoa; phylum Cnidaria; class Anthozoa; order Actiniaria; family Metridiidae; genus Metridium; species Metridium senile. The sequence goes on from OX459100.1 coordinate 7,841,208, forward strand.
TTTCTAAAAATTCTGATAGAAACAGAGACAATTTTGACAGATTTGTGAAATTTGGGTGTGGTATTTTGACATTTTTAAACTGAACTAAATGGTTTCACGTCAAAATCCATTATAATCATAAAATTTCTTTCTTACTTCGTAAAGTTAACCTTTTTAAACCAAGAAATTAGTTTTTGTGTATTTAAACGTTGACTTTTCTCATGTTATTTTCGTTAGTTTTTTAACAGGTAACACAACAGGTGGTAAGTCACACAATGTTTCGGTCACGCCATTTCTTGTCACGCCACGCCTTTGATAGAACTTTACCAATAATTCTTCGGAAAGAATAAAATTCTCAATTCGTTTTAAAACGAAACAATTGTCTTGCAACTTGTTTCCTCACTCGATCACAAATTCACAATAGTTTTAACTCTGTTTTGAAGAATTGTTTAGCTAATATGGTAAAAACTATTTTTTTTATATTGTTTTTTTTTGTTTATTGTAAGTTGTAAATTATAAAAACAAAACAGATCAATGAAAAAATGAAGCACTAATCTCTCGCTATTCACCATAATGATAATATTAGCAAGATCTCCCATTCAAGTATGTGTTGGTTGGTTTTTGTTAGTTTAAGGTGCGGTCGAGTTATGACTTCACAACATGAAGGAACCGCCCTTCAAGGGTGTGCCTCAAGAAAATCGTCTCCAAACAACAACAACAACAACAGCCGAAATCGTCTATTCTACAACCATCGCTTTCAACTTTTCTAGCCTTCAAGAAATCAAGTCTAAAAAGACGTTCAAAAAACTTGTGGACATTAACTACACATCGAAGAGTGCAAGTAATCTTAAATTGATTCCACCCGAAGCGATTGCTGCTCAAAACGACGCAGTCAACACAAGATTAACCGATAGTTATCGTGCATTTTTACTGGAAGTGTTCTCGTAGAAACATCGACGCATTTGACCTGTAGGTATTGTACACTTTTTCTTATTCTTTCCCGAGAAATACGCTCTAGTTTAACCGGTAGTTATCGTCGTGAAAGGAACGTAACAATTCTAGTAGAGATCACCGTTTCTGGCTGTCTGTAGCGATTGGAAATCGCCTGCCGTTTGGATTTGGTAGGGCTTGGACATCGATCTACACTTTACGGTTGCTGGTTTCTCTGCATATTACTCTAATCTGGAAGTATTTTTAATTAGTAGATTGTTGTTAATTTCTTTGGTGAATTTGAAGAAATCGAACACTTGATCATCACTGTTATCAACTAAAAAGGTTCGGCACAATTTGGTGTGCATGTTTGAATCGAATCTTTGATCTATACTGTAACTAACCAAGAAGTGTCAAACGCAATCTGGCGTTGATGCGCAAATCGAACACTTGATCGACTCTGTAATCAACCAAGAAGTTCTGACTGCAAGTTGGTGTGTTTGGTGAAATCGAACACTTGATCATTACCGTAAACAATCAAGGAGTTTGCCTATTTAGTGAAACTTGGTTTGTTCTGTGTGTTTAGAATGCCAGGATACGAGGCAAAGTTCGTCATTCCCGTGGATAAGTGTCTCGAGTGTCCCGTGTGTTTGACAGTGTTGCGGGATCCCGTACAAGTTACTCCGTGTGGTCATCGTGTGTGTAAGACGTGCCTACAACCGATTCTAAGGTTAGTGATTGAATGAATGGTTAAATAAATGGGTGAGTGAATGGTTGGATGAGTGAATGGATAAGCAAGGGAATGAATGAGTGAATGGATGGATGGAAGAATGGAAAAGCAAATGACTGAATGGATGGAAGGAATGATAAGCAAATAAATGAATGGGTAAATGGATCGATGAATATGATGGATGGATGGATGGAGGAATGGAAAAACAAATGGATGGATGGATTGATAAGCAAATAAATGAATGAGCAAATGGATCGATGAATAGATGAATGAATATGATGGATGGATGGAGGAATGGAAAAACAAATGACTGAATGGATGGATGGATTGATAAGCAAATAAATGAATGAGCAAATGGATCGATGAATAGATGAATGAATATGATGGATGGATGGAGGAATGGAAAAACAAATGACTGAATGGATGGATGGATTGATAAGCAAATAAATGGATGAGTAAATGGATGGATGAATAGATGAATGAATATGATGGATGGATGGAAGAAAAGCAAATGAATGGATGAATAGATGGATGGATGGACGAGAAATTACTGAGACATTGCTATCGTCATTATTATCAATATCTGTTTGATCTTCTTCTCTCATAATTCCTTTGTCGTATTTTTTAGGAATAAAAGACCGCGATGTCCGTTGGATAATCTTCCACTATTCGAAGATCAGGTATGAAAAAGAACAACAAATTATCAATGGTTTTAATGACAAACGTTTGTCGGCTGTAATCAGGGGCGGATCCAGAAATTTTTCAGGGGTGTGTCCCAATTGCAAATGAAGGGCTCTTAAGGTGTTAGAGGTGTCCGCTCCCTAAATGTCTTATATAAAATAGGGGTAATTGCGGCGCTAGGGGGGGGGGGGGGGGGGGGGGGGGTCCGGTGCCACTGGGGACACCCACTAGATCCACCCCTGGTATAGACTGCGAACAGTCCATTTTTTCCCCCTCCAGCTTGAGGAAAACGAGAGAAAAGTGAACATTTAAATAAAACACGGACGAGCGGAGATTGGGGGGAAAAGGGGAGGAGCGATGGGAGAGGAAAAGTCTACTTTTCCTCTCCCCCCTTCCCCAACTCGCTCAAAATCCCCGCTCGCTCGTTTTATTTTTCTGAATCCGGAGGGAAAAGTAGGGACTGCTCGCAGTCTACCCCTGGTGATGGAGGTTATTATGACAGTCGAATTAATGATAGTGATGACTGATTGTCTAATTTATATTGAAGGTTTTCTCCGATAATGCTTGTCATCGTCAAATCCTATCGATGGATATATACTGTCGATATAATGACAAGGGATGTACATGGAAGGGACCACTTAACGAACACAAGGTAAACAGGTTGATAGCAGTCATAATGAGGATGATAGAATCAGCTCCCAAGCCCCCTGTTGTGGACAAGGTCCACAAGTTTTCCCACACCTTCCCTGTCAGCGGCAAGAAACTGGATGATAACGATGATGATGATGTTAATGGCGATGATGAAGATGTTTATAGCGATGATGATGATGATAACAATGTTGAAGATGATTATGCCGATGATGGTGATAATGGTGATGATGATGATAATGGTGATGATGATAATGATAATGGTAATAATGATGATGATGATGATGATGATGATGATGATGATGATAATGGTGGTGATGATGATGATAATGGTGATGATGATGATGATAATGGTAATAATGATGATGATAATGGTAATGATGATGATGATGATGATGATAATGGTGGTGATGATGATGATAATGGTGATGATGATGATGATAATGGTAATAATGATGATGATGATGATGATGATGATGATGATGATGATGATGATAAAGATGGTGATGATGATGATGATGATGATGATGATAAAGATGGTGATGATAATGCTGGTTAATAAGACGATAAGACGATAAAGGTGATAATGATGATAATGATAATAGAAATGGTGTTTATGATGACGTTAATCATGGTTATGATGATTGTAATGATCATCCTCAAATCTTATATTCAACTTGACATTCAAAAATATATTCTTTATATCGCTAGAAACATCTTGATAACTGTCAGTTAAATGATGTCAGCTGCCCTAAAAACTGTGGAGTTTCTCTTGAAAGAAGAAAGGTCGACGATCACTTCAACGAGTGTGACAACCGAAGGACGCCATGTGAACACTGTAACCAGATGATCGTCTTCTCGTGCATGGATGTATGTAATATCCTTGTGTGAATAATGATGCTGATGATTATGATTATGATGATGATGATGATGGTGGTGATGATGATGATGGTGGTGATGATGATGATGACGGTGATGATGATCATAGTGATTGTTTCGTGAACACTGTAAACATATGATCGTCTTCTCATGCACGGATGTATGTAATATCCTTGTGTAAATAATACTGATGATGATTATGGTAATATTGAAGATAATGATCATGCATAGTGACTGCTTCGCGAACTGTGTAAACATATGATCGTCTTCTCGTGCATGTATGTATGTAATACCTTGTGTAATTAATACTGCTCAGCTGATGATGGTGGTGATGATAATGGTGGTAGTAATGACGATGATGATTGCAATGATGGTAATGATGTTGATCAGTGGTGATGGTGTTGATGATAATGATGATGATCAGATGATGATGGTGATAACAATGTTTCTTAATCATCCAATATCTTTCATAGGTCCACTTACAAAGCTGTGCGTCTTTTCCAATCTCTTGTCCTTTGAAATGTGGTGTGAACGAGCTAAGCAAGGAAACGGTATGTAAAAACACCAACCAATCACGATTGGTAATAAAAAACGTTTCGAAGTATTGCAGTTAAAAACATTTTCAGATTCATGTCAGTTTTGATTGGTTTTTCTTTCGACTGCTGTTACATGTTGTGCTGACTGCAATTCAACGATGTATGCGACGAAGAATTACTACTACATTACTCCATCAATAACGACTGCAAAAGACGTACTATTTTAAATTATATCCGACTTTTGTGTGTTTGTGAGTTTGTGTATTAACTGTTGCTGTATTTTGTGTGTTTGGTTTTTAGTTTTGTTGTTGTGTGTGTGTTTGTTTTAAAAGATGTGTTTGTGTATTAGCTGTTGCTGTATTTTGTGTGTTTGTTGTTTCCGTTTTGTTTTTGTGTGTGTCTTTGTTTTAAAAGATGTGTTTGTGTATTAGCTGTTGCTGTATTTTGTGTGTTTGGTGTTTCCGTTTTGTTTGTCTGAGTGTCTTTGTTTTAAAACATGTGTTTGTGTTTTAGCTGTTGCTGTATTTTGTGTGTTTCTGTTTTGTTGTTGTGTGTGTTTTTGTTTTAAAAGATGTGTTTGTGTATTAGCTGTTGCTGTATTTTGTGTGTTTGGTGTTTCCGTTTTGTTTGTGTGAGTGTCTTTGTTTTAAAAGATGTGTTTGTGTATTAGCTGTTGCTGTATTTTGTGTGTTTGGTGTTTCAGTTTTGGTGTTGTGTGTGTGATTGTTAGGTGTGTTTGTGTATTAGCTGTTGCTGTATTTTGTGTGTTTGGTGTTTCAGTTTTGGTGTTGTGTGTGTGTTTGTTAGATGTGTTTGTGTATTAGCTGTTGCTGTATTTTGTGTTTTGGTGTTTCAGTTTTTTTGTGTGTATTTGTTTCAAAAGATGTGTTTTGTGTGTTTTAACTGTTGTGCTGTGTGTTTTGTGGTAAATTGCTGGTGTTTTTTTGGCGTGTTTTTTTTTGTGTGTGCGTGTTTAAATAGTGTGTTTTGTGTTATGTATTTGTGTTGAAACTGTTTTTTGATTGACTAATGGGGTTGGTTGATCAGTTGTTGTTGTTGTTGTTGTTGTTGTTGTTGATGTTATGTCGTTGTTTATATTATTGTTATTGCTTTATGTATATTCAATTTGTGTTTAAACTATTGTTGTGTTGTATGTGATTAATGGTGTTCTGTTTCGTGTGTATTTGTCTTAATTGTTGTTGTTATTATGTCGTCGTTATATTGTTGTGTTGTATGTGATTAATGGTGTTCTGTTTCGTGTGTATGTGTCTTAATTGTTGTTGTTATTATGTCGTCGTTATATAGTTGTGTTGTATGTGATTAATGGTGTTCTGTTTCGTGTGTATGTGTCTTAATTGTTGTTGTTATGTCGCTGTCGTTATATTGTTGTGTTGTATGTGATTGATGGTGTTCTGTTTCGTGTGTATTTGTCTTAATTGTTGTTGTTATTATGTCGTCGTTATATAGTTGTGTTGTATGTGATTAATGGTGTTCTGTTTCGTGTGTATGTGTCTTAATTGTTGTTGTTATGTCGCTGTCGTTATATTGTTGTGTTGTATGTGATTGATGGTGTTCTGTTTCGTGTGTATTTGTCTTAATTGTTGTTGTTATTATGTCGTCGTTATATAGTTGTGTTGTATGTGATTAATGGTGTTCTGTTTCGTGTGTATGTGTTTTAATTGTTGTTGTTATGTCGCTGTCGTTATATTGTTGTGTTGTATGTGATTGATGGTGTTCTGTTTCGTGTGTATTTGTCTTAATTGTTGTTGTTGTCGTTATATTGTTGTGTTGTATGTGATTGATGGTGTTCTGTTTCGTGTGTGTTTGTCTTAATTGTTGTTGTTATATTGTTGTCGTTATATTGTTGTGTTGTATGTGATTAATGGTGTTCTGTATTGTGTGTATTTGTCTTTATTGTTGTTGTTGTTATCGTTATATTGTTGTGTTGTATGTGATTAATGGTGTTCTGTATCGTGTGTATTTGTCTTAATTGTTGTTGTTGTTATGTTGTTGTCGTTATATTGTTGTGTTGTATGTGATTAACGGTGTTCTGTTTCGTGTGTATGTGTCTTAATTGTTGTTGTTGTTATGTTGTTGTCGTTATATTGTTGTGTTGTATGTGATTAACGGTGTTCTGTTTCGTGTGTATGTGTCTTAATTGTTGTTGTTGTTATGTTGTTATGTTGTTGTCGTTATATTGTTGTGTTGTATGTGATTAATGGTGTTCTGTTTCGTGTGTTTGTGTCTTAATTGTTGTTGTTGTTATGTTGTTGTCGTTATATTGTTGTGTTGTATGTGATTAATGGTGTTCTGTTTCGTGTGTATTTGTCTTAATTGTTGTTGTTCTGTTGTTGTCGTTATATTGTTGTGTTGTATGTGATTAATGGTGTTCTGTTTCGTGTGTATTTGTCTTAATTGTTGTTGTTGTGTTGTTGTCGTTATATTGTTGTGTTGTATGTGATTAATGGTGCTCTGTTTCGTGTGTATTTGTCTTAATTGTTGTTGTTGTTGTGTCGCTGTCGTTATATAGTTGTGTTGTATGTGATTAATGGTGTTCTGTATCGTGTGTATGTGTCTTAATTGTTGTTGTTATGTCGCTGTCGTTATATTGTTGTGTTGTATGTGATTGATGGTGTTCTGTTTCGTGTGTATTTGTCTTAATTGTTGTTGTTATTATGTCGTCGTTATATTGTTGTGTTGTATGTGATTAATGGTGTTCTGTTTCGTGTGTATGTGTCTTAATTGTTGTTGTTATGTTGTTGTCGTTATATTGTTGTGTTGTATGTGATTGATGGTGTTCTGTTTCGTGTGTATTTGTCTTAATTGTTGTTGTTATATTGTTGTCGTTATATTGTTGTGTTGTATGTGATTAATGGTGTTCTGTATTGTGTGTATTTGTCTTAATTGTTGTTGTTGTTATCGTTATATTGTTGTGTTGTATGTGATTAATGGTGTTCTGTATCGTGTGTATTTGTCTTAATTGTTGTTGTTGTTATGTTGTTGTCGTTATATTGTTGTGTTGTATGTGATTAACGGTGTTCTGTTTCGTGTGTATGTGTCTTAATTGTTGTTGTTGTTATGTTGTTGTCGTTATATTGTTGTGTTGTATGTGATTAACGGTGTTCTGTTTCGTGTGTATGTGTCTTAATTGTTGTTGTTATGTTGTTGTCGTTATATTGTTGTGTTGTATGTGATTAATGGTGTTCTGTTTCGTGTGTATTTGTCTTAATTGTTGTTGTTCTGTTGTTGTCGTTATATTGTTGTGTTGTATGTGATTAATGGTGTTCTGTTTCGTGTGTATTTGTCTTAATTGTTGTTGTTCTGTTGTTGTCGTTATATTGTTGTGTTGTATGTGATTAATGGTGCTCTGTTTCGTGTGTATTTGTCTTAATTGTTGTGATATATGTGTATGTGTGTATTGTTGTGATATATGTGTGTATTGTTGTGATATATGTGTGTATTGTTGTGATATATGTGTGTATTGTTGTTTATATTACTGTTGTTGTTTGTCTGCTACTGACTTTCTTTAGACGTTTTAGGACAATGACGCGACTAGTCACGTGACCTGACGACCGACGTGGACCGCTGACCTAACTGCCTGCTGACGCGTAGCTATATAAACCTGACCATTTGACATATTATATTTATTTTTATTTATGCTCATAGTAGACGGGCTTAATTTTATTATGAAAATGTGTTGAATATTTCTCAGAATTAAGCAGTTCTCAAAAGCAATTCAGATTATTTATTGATCCACTTGACCCTAGCAACGGTGGTTACCCTAGTTACCATGGTTGTTATCGTTGTGACGATATTCGTTGCTCTTAAAAACCTGCATATTGATCTAAAACTTACATTCGGCCTTGATAGAGGATTAAATAAAAAAATTTACAACGAAATATGACTGAAACAAAACTATAAAAATGCGTTAAAATCAAACAATGTAAAAAATAATTCAGATTATTCACAGTTTCGATTTTCCACGGCAACGGTTGCCATGGGTGATGCCGTTGTTTAGTGCGTTGCCATTGGAAACGCACTGTAATATATTCAAAAAAATTAAATGTGACATTGGTTTTTCCAGGGTTTATTTTGTACTGAAAAATCATCTTTGATTGAGAAAAAAAATGAATCGGCAAACACTGTTTCGAAATTTATTGAGGTTAAAAGATCAAAGTCGAAAAGAAGTTTAACAAAACAACTTGTTCACGAACTGGGTAGATTATAAGCTTGCGTTTTTTTTAATGAAATTGATTTTCACTAAATAATCAAAGTGTCCAAGTCACAGTACAAAAGTCATGTCTAGAATAGGTTAAATAGTAAAAAAAAATGAAAAGCAGTATTCCCGTGTAAAAATATATCGGACGTTCATGCATTATACTGTGTCGTACATACTTGCTTGTAAACGCCAATACGTGCTGCCAATGACGTCATAGACTTACTTCACTACGACGTCATTTGACGTGTGTTTTTTTATATTTTTTTGTTTATAAATAGAACTTGGTGGACTGAGTAGGAGGGGAGAGTAGAGCTTGCAACATATACACCTATTTCAAAAATCGTTGTCGCAGCCGAAGCTACGGTCCACACTCTAAAGCCTGCAAAGGATGTCGGTTACATGGACATAATTTGTGATTCATTGCACGTTTTTAAAGAAATATTTATATTTATATCTACCACAACAACAACTTGTTATGGTCATATAAAAAAAACTATGCTATCAAAATATGCTATGAATATATCGATAACAAGAGACGAATTACCGACATCCTTTGCAGACTTTAGAGTGTGGACTGTGGCTTTATTTACGACAACGATTTTTGAAATAGGTGTATTATTTTCACTTTATAGGTGGATTGCAACCATTCCCAGGAGAGTGAATTGAACAACAGAAACGGCAGCCATGCTGGTGGTCTTGACAAGAAAACCATCACCGTGACTGGTGGTACTTTTGTTGAATTCACTCTTCTCGGAAGAACCAAGAATTAGATTTAAAAACCAAAGAAGTTTTACTAGGGAGGGGAGGGGGCGTCAACGTTTGTATCACTCTAGTCAATTTAGTTTATTGTTGAAATGTTGACTTGTTTTTCAATATAAGAGAAGTATAGAATGAATATTGTTATCAACTCACTGCGCGAGCGATTCCTTATAGAACGAGCTGGTTTATACACCTATTTCAAAAATCGTTGTCGCAATCAACGATACAGTCCACACTCTGAAGCCTGCAAAGCATGTCGGTATTTCTTCTCTTGTTATCGATTTATTAATAATATATTTTAATTTTTGATAGTACGTGTTTATGTTGTTGCAGTGGTAGATGATGAAACAAATATTTGTTTAAAAAACGTGTAATAAATCACATTTTATGTTCATGTTACCGACATCCTTAGCAGGCTTCAGAGTGTGGACTAGTTTTGATTACGACAACGATTATTGAAATAGGTGTATATTCAAAACGCAAATAGTATGGTGCGCATGCGTGTTGGTTTACGCGCGAAATAAGTAATATATGTAAACTCATTATCAATTCTTTTCATTTCTCCTTCCAGCTTTCCTCTCACATGACCTTGGAGTGTCCACTGTTTGTCATTCCATGTCAATTCGCACATGCAGGATGCTCTTTTAAGGTAAGCAAACAAGTTAATTTAATTACAAGACATTGTGGTTGCTATTGGCATTTTGTTGCCATGGTGAATCGGCTCAAGCGTCGTGGAGAAAAACACGCTGAAGAAATCTACCACAAGATAAATAAGATAAGAAGTTCACAGAATTTAAATAATCAATATTTTGGGTAATTCGTTTCCCAGAATAGCTAAAAAGCTAATCGAGCTGGAAAGCGAAAGCGAGTTCCAGTTTCAGATAAAAATCGAATTAAGTTAAAATGGGTTCGGGTTAATAGGAGTGACTGTCATTGTCCAGGTATTTCGTTTTTTTGTAAAACAAAATATTTGAGAAGTGGAGATATTGCCCAAGTTGCTGATTTCGAAGCGTGAGGCAATAACGGTACGTAACACTTGGTCACTGGAACGTCATAGCGAACTATAAGACGTGGTTTATGAACGATATATGACGCGGATCATATAAATAGTTTTTTTAACTAAAAGATTTGAAAAATTCCAGAATATTTTAGATTTTTATTCTTCATGGACATCAAGACTACTAAGGTCCTTAGCAACTTGTTCTAATTTGATGTTTAATTGCTAATAGCGGCCTTAGCAACGGACGTTTGTACTTGGCGATATACTTAGTGCTCATGAGACAGTGAACAATGTGTGAAACAGTGCGTTTTTGACTGAATGTTTCACAATTCTGGACGCTTCGAGCATAACACGTGTATCTTAGCAACGATGCAAATGCTACGAAGGTCCTTAGCAACGGAAAATTTCTTAGAAATAATACAATATTAAAAGCAGAGTTTGAATTTGCGAAAAATACAGACTCAAGAAACTACAGAAACATTTCTATCAGTTGATCGGGTTCAGTTGTTGTTGAAATCGCTAAAAAAACTTACGAACATTAAGGACGTCACTGACTTGTTATGACGTAACCTGAATACAGGACTCCCATTGGCTGGAATAAGGTATATATAGTTTCTTAGTATAGCCTTAGAAACGCACTCACAGTAGAGTCGACGAGGAGTTATACCATGAATTCTCAAGAAAACGACCAACTTGCACAGCCTGATTTGCCAATATTTCGACGTAGAAAAAGCGCTACCCTTCTGATGCCGCTTTTTATTGGAACTGAAGATCAACCTAGCTCTCCTAACAACCTTGGTACGGACGATCTCCCTGGCACAGCCTCGCTTGAATTAGGCCCTCTCTCTCCTTTCAAATCACCAACGATGACTCTTAGTCCTAACCTGATCTTTGAGCGACATCGTCGACTGTCTACCAGTAGTCGCAGCTCTTTTGGCGCAGCTGGCTCAGGCCTTGGTTCGTCAAGCGATAGCATCAGCAATTCCAAATCACCGTCACCAACGACGTATCGTTTTCGTCGCTGCTCGTCAACTAACCAGCTTGATACTCTCCCAACTGAAACGCTGGAGGATCGCATCGGTCGGTGGATGCTTTGGGCGAGCGAGGCAGAGAAGAGATTCTACGAAGACGCAAGCAAATCAAAGAAAACTATCTTACTACATGAAGATATGGTGTCTGGTAACGGAGTTACTTACGACGAGAAGGAGAATATGAATGGAGAAAATTACTTAGAGGTTACGTTGAACTTTGATCATCTTGCAGCGTGTAGTCCCTTGGAGTCACCCTTTACGCCAGTGTTCACGTTCTTTTCAGAGGATAACATGGAGTCTTCATGTAAGTTATTCTTCTAAATAACAACAAAAATATCATCTCTTGAACAGGTTTTGCAGAGACCAATCTCAGTACAACATGTACTATCATTTACAAACTTTACCCATTTGAATTTTCTTTTATTAATTGGAGTGATGTTAATTAATTATTTTGAGTTCAAATTACCCATATCAATATATATAATTTAAGTTTTATTTTATTGACGTTATTTATAGAATTTGATGTATACATTTAAAGGAAACTAGTAAGCAGTATTTTAAAAGTGTAATTTGTTTTTAGATGCACGGATTTCCTCGAATACGCGACCGCGGCGCTTACTAAATTGTTTGTCGAAAATATGGCGCTTATTCGGGTATATACGGTAAACACCATCTCCATTCCTTTCCATGTTTGTTTGGATGTTTGAAGTCAAATTAGATTTAAGACAATAGTTGCATTGGTTTTTATTAGAGTAATGTCAAAGAGTTGTTCGCATTAACCCATGAAACAATGCGTATTATAGTGTGATAGTCAAATAACAACAAAAGAACACAATGGAATTAAAGTACATTACTTTTTACTCCGACGAAGGGCTAAAGTTCGAAACGTCAGTAAACATTTTTTACGGTGTTACAAATTTCATTATATTACCTATCATTTATATCAAACACCGACGCAGCCTGTACTAGTTTACTCGCTGGTTTCCATTTCCATTAAATAGTGATAGTGTGTTTCATGGGTTAATGAGAACGACTCTAAACCTGTGACACAAAGTGTGCTAATTAGAAATAGTCCTAGAAATACGATAGAAATCACAAGAAATAAAATGTACAACACTTGTCAGATAAACACAATAGAAAACGAAAGATTATTCGACTATAATATCACAGTTAATACACTGGAAAACAAACGAATTCGAGTGTAATAACAATATAAGTTACTGTAGAAAACAAAAGATTAAAATGTAAAATGTATTTCACAGGTTTATGGGAATTATACTTTAGTGATTGAATGGATGTTATTATATTAACTTGTTGATTGTGAGAAATAAAATTATCCAAGAAAAAAAATACTGTCTGTTTTGTGCTCTTGCGTAAACACTTTGCCTACGTAAGCTCTCAGCGTTTCCGTACCTACTCGTTTTACAACGATGACACAAACACTTGGGCAACTGCGTAAAATGATGGTGATGATGACAATGAACAATGATGATGATAGTGATGATGATGATAGTAACGATTTTAATCTTGTTGTTGATGATGATAATGATGGTAATGTTAAGATGATGATAGTAATGATGACGATGATGATAATAATAGTATTGATGGTTATCTTGTTGTTGATGATGACAATGATTGTAATGTTAAATTGCTAGTGATGATAGTAATGATGATGCTGCTGCTGATGATGATGATAATATTGATGGTAATCTTGTTGATGATGATGATGATAGTGATTAAGATGGTTATGTTAAGTTGCTGATGATCATGATGATGATAGTAATGATGATAATGATGATAGTAATGATGATGATGATGATGATGATGATGATAGTATTGAGATGGTAATGATTAAGATGGTTATGTTGACTTGCCAGTGATGATAGTAATGATGATGATAGTAATGATGATGATAGTAATGATGATGATAGTAATGATGATGATAGTAATGATGATGATGATGATGATGATAGTAATGATGATGATAGTAATGATGATGATGATGATGATGATAGTAATGATGATGATGGTGATAGTATTGATGATGATGATGATAGTATTGATGGTAATTTTAAGTTGACGGTGATGATAACGACGATGGTTAAATGGTTTATGTCCTTTTGTAATAAATATAGTTTAATTTAGCCGGTGTATGTTTGGTATTCTATGGGGAAGGCGTGAGGGACCGGGGTGTCGGGGTAGGGGCCTGGGGCGAGTCGTGACACCAAGCCAATGTAAATATGCATGATTTGATTCAACAATACCTCAGCCTTCCTGCAACATTGATTCAAACATATATATTCTCAGCAATTTTATGCATGATTGTATCTGTTACCATTTCAGGCTGAGCGACAAAAGATCTCCTCCCACATGGAAGACAACCTCTCGTCTCATCTAATGCTTATCGGCAACATCGTCAAAGACCAAAAGCAGCAAATGTCTTTACAAAGAGAGCGAATCCAGCTCCAAAAAGAGCACCTTCAACTACAGAAAGAAATGCTGATGTCTCAGAGAGACGACCTTGTTGAAACACGCAGTAAAACAGCGAATGGAGAGTTTGTTTGGAAGATTGATAACTTTACAAGAAAGCTGATGGACGCTAAGTCAGGGCGAGCAACGGAACCGTTGATCAGTGAACCTTTCTACACCCACCCCCACGGGTATAAAATGTGCGCGGGGATTTGGTTGAATGGAATTGGTACTGGACGAGGGCGGTATATTTCTGTGGGATTGCAGGTCAGTGGTGTTATATAACAATATGGCAATGGGGCGAGACATATAGTAATGGGGCGAGATATATTGCAATGGGGCAAGACTTATAGCCATGGGGTGAGATATATAACAATGAGGCGAGATATAAAGCAATGGGGCGAGATATATTGCAATCAGTGGGGCAAGACTTATAGCCATGGGGCGAGATATAAAGCAACGAGGCGAGATATATAGCAATTGGTCATTCCAAGACGGAAAGTAATTATCAAGTAGACATACTTCTATCTTAAAGGGTTGTCCAAGGCAACAAGTCATACTCAAAAAAGTAAGCTTCACATATTTTTAACGTTTAGGTTCAAGTGGGCGAGTTTGATGGCATTCTCGACTGGTCATTCTACCCTCGCTATACCTTCACTCTGATGGACCAACACGAATCGAAGAAAGATCGTAAACACATCGTTGCAACCTTCGAACCTCAAGGAATCTCTCGACCATCTGTGAATCGTCAGTTAGGTAAAGGAGCAAGACGATTTGTCCAACAAGATGACGTCATTGGATCTACGTATTGTCAGGATGATGTCATCTTTATCAAGTTTAACGTTGGGTTAAAACAACAACCTTCTGGTTTCTTCGCTAAAGTATCATGATGACTTATAAAACATTAAAGGAACAAGACGATTTGTCCAACAAGATGACGTCATTGGATCTACGTATTGTCAGGATGATGTCATCTTTATCAAGTTTAACGTTGGGTTAAAACAACAACCTTCTGGTTTCTTCGCTAAAGTATCATGATGACTTATACAACATTAAAGGAACAAGACGATTTGTCCAACAAGATGACGTCATTGGATCTACGTATTGTCAGGATGATGTCATCTTTATCAAGTTTAACGTTGGGTTAAAACAACAACCTTCTGGTTTCTTCGCTTAAGTATCATGATGACTTATAAAACATTAAAGGAACAAGACGATTTGTCCAACAAGATGACGTCATTGGATCTACGTATTGTCAGGATGATGTCATCTTTATCAAGTTTAATGTTGGGTTAAAACAACAACCTTCTGGTTTCTTCGCTAAAGTATCATGATGACTTATAAAACATTAAAGGAACAAGACGATTTGTCCAACAAGATGACATTCTTGGATCTACGTATTGTTAGAATGATCTTTACAAAGTTTAACGTTGGCTAAAACAAGAACAAAGTATGATATCTGAAATGGCTTTTGTGCATTTTATGTTTCAATTCGTATTTGAAAAGAAACACAGCTGAATAAATGAGAAACTAAATTTAAAACTAATAAAGTGGAAATAGCTGAAAGAATTTATGAAATATATAAATAATAAATAAGGTGAATATATAAAATGAATTACATGAATAAATGTTTGAATGAATCAATGAAAATAAGTAAGTAATTTAATAATAACGTAAAAAAGATGAATAGGTAAATGAATACATAGACAGAAAATAACTAGATAATGAATGAATAAAAACATCAAATCAATGAAAAATCAGCAATCAAACGAATACAGCCTCCGCAGTATAGGAGAAACTGTTACAAAGAAAACTCAAAGGATTACGAGCAATGATATAAAAGCATTCATTTTTTAAATGTGTACATGACATAAATTATTAGTTTTGTCTTTTAACAGTTTGTTTTAACACTATACTTAGGGATAATAACAATAATGATATAAAAAATGACAAGTATTCAATAAAATATTTTGAATAAAAAACAAAAATTCAATCTATTTGTGTTTAGTCCTTCAAAAATTATTTTCCTTCTTACTCATTCAATTACCTTTAGAAATAATTCACTGAGTAATTTGTGGATTGTAACAGCTAAACAAATAAATCCTGACAATAATCTACCCCAAGCTGGGTAAATACGGCTATTTGTTAACCTGACTAAATCGCCATTAATTTCCATGCTAATCACTCCATATTACTTCCCATCAATACAATGTACTTCACAAGATCGTGTATTTTAGAATCTTTGATCATTACATTGTTAATTGCAACATGTACCGCCAGCCATAATGAGATCATAATTATCGACCCCAATGAGAACACCTCGTGGTATCACGGGAGTAATTCATACCGTATCGCATGGACACAGACCAATCATGCTTTTAAGTGGGATATCCAGTTATTTGACGCGAAAACCTCGCAGAAAGTCATCGATATTCGTAGTTCTGTTAGCGAGTACAATGATAAAGAGATGAGTGTTCATTGGTTGGTTGGTAGTCAAGTTTCTAGTGGGAAGTATTTTGTACGAGTAAAGGAGAGTAACGTGGCAGACGTGTATGGAGACAGCCAAGTTTTCTTGATACAAGAACAAGGTATGGTGGATGGGAAACATGTCGTTTTTACTCACATGAATAAAGACCTGGGGTGGTGTATCATCATCATCATCATCATCATCATCATCATCATCATCATCATCATCATCATCATCATCATCATCATCATCATCATCATCATCATCATCATCATAATAATAATAATAATAATAATGATGATAATAATGATAATGATAATAATAATAATAATAATAATAATAATAATAATAATAATATAATAATAATAATAATAATACTAATACTAATACTAATAATAATAATAATAATAATAATAATAATAATAATAATAATTATAATAATAATAATAATAATAATAATAATAATAATAATAATGTAATATTTTATATAGCGTCAATATCACTAGTTTTAACAACGCTTTACAATGTAAAAATTTTAAAATCTAAGAAAAATTTAATATTAACAACTATCATCAATTTGAAATGATATAACTTTTATAAATTTAAAACTAATATAAAACTGTTTGTTTAAAAAATTATACATGATTTGAACATGATTTGTGATTCATTACACGTTTTTTAAAGAAATATCAGTGTTTCATTACCTACCACTGTAACAGTGTGTTATAACACAAAGCCCATCCAAAATATGCTATGAATATAACAAATTAAAGCAGAAACACCGACATCATTTGCAAGGTTCAGAGTGTGGACTGTAGCTTTGGCTGCGACAACGATTTTTGAAATAGGAATATATTATTTTGTTATTTTCAGAGGAGCTTCCAATTATCAATCCCTACGACGACCCCTACTCACCCCCCTCACAACACTCTAACACTATATTCACATCATTAAACCAAACACAAACAACACAACACCTTTACCCACATGAACTCAAACACCACGTACAGTTAGTAAACGAGGCCAACAGGTTTAGAGACATTGATATGAATGATTACTGGCCTGAACCCAGAGAACGGTGCACGATAGAACGTATTCATCGTCCAAGTAGAGAGAGGTTTATAAAAGACTTTGTTGAGAAACAGAAACCTGTGATTATTACTGGTGCAATGGACGATTGGCCGGCTTTGAAGGAATGGGACTTTGAGAAACTTGGTAAGCATATGGATATTAATATAACTGATGTACATGAAGTCAATATTAACATTTAACCGACGTTAAATAAGGTTACTTGACTTGACTTGACTTGACTTGACTTGACTTGACTTGACTTGACTTGACTTGACTTGACTTGACTTGACTTGACTTGACTTGACTTGACTTGACTTGACTTGACTTGACTTGACTGTCGCCATCATTATTATTATCATCATCATCATAACCATCAGCATCATCATCATCATCCAAGTCATCATTGTCTTTATCATAAAAATCATTATCGACATCATCATCCCCCACCACTATTATCATCACCATAGTCGGCATAATTCTTAACAGCATCATCATTACCACCATTTTAATCATTATTGCCATCACCGTCACCATCAATATCATCGTCATCATCATCATCGCAATTCACCGTTCTCATTACCTTTTGTTCTCATTCCTAGCCATCAGACTATCAAAAGGCATCAAGATAGATATAATGGACGAACCGTCACCATACCAACGATGGAACGAGTGTCGTTTAAACATGGCGTCATCATTACGTCATCCACCTAAAATATACATGAACAATTTCCACGAGATTTACCCTGAGCTAATGGAAGACGTGAGGATTCTTGATCTGTTTAGAGAAGAAGATGATCTATTGAAGGTATTAGACGAATGATTGTGCGGAAAATATAAACTATAAATATGAAAACCCTATGAAAACCCTTAGAAAAATATTTGAAAAATCTATATGAAAAGGCCTATGAAAATGCCTATGAAAAGCCTATGAAAAGCCAATGAAAACCAATGAAAAGCCTATGAAAAGCCTATGAAAAGCCAATGAAAAGCCAATAAAAAGCCTATGAAAAGCCTATGAAAAGCCTTTGAAAAGCCTACGAAAAGCCTATGAAAAGCCTTTGAAAAGCCCATGAAAAGTCAATGAAAAGCCTATTAAAAGCCTATGAAAAGCCTATGAAAAGCCTATGAAAAGCCTATGAAAAGCCTATGAAAAGCCTGTGAAAAGCCTATGAATACCCAATGACTATAACCAATCTAACACCACACAATCCATGATTTCAATTCCAGTTTATCGACTTAGACATCAAGCCTCCCCAGCAGTCGTTCCATATGGAGCCTAAGAGGTCTGGCCACCACTGGCGAGTAGAGGTCCTTAATGGTTCTATATGGAGCGCTTTGGTCCATGGACACAAACGATGGGGGCTCTATCATCCTCATTTTTTCTTCCCCCCAGGTAGGTCAGATAATTTATTGACTATTTGTTACACTAAAAATAGCACTTACCCAGATATAACTCTATAGGTTTTATTAACAGTGGAACCCCGTTAATCCGGCCACCGAAGGGACTAATGGACATTCAATTTTCCCTGTTTTTGATAACGTGTCTATCCCATCTTCTCAATTTCTTTAGATAATGCTTCTTCCCTCTGTATCTTTTTCCATTGATTTCTCCCAGTCTATTGTAATTTTTTTGAACCGTGTTTCTCCTTACTCCCTGATCCGTTTCTCCCTCCTCTATGATCCGTTCCTCTCTCCTCCCTGATCCGTTTCCCCCACCTCCCTGATCCGTTCCTCCCTCCTCCCTGATCCGTTCCTCCCTCCTCCCTGATCCGTTTCTCCCCCTCCCTGATCCGTTTCTCCCTCCTCCCTGATCAGCTCCTCTCTATATAGGTGTTGTCCATAACAAGTATAAAGTTCAAGACGATCAGTCATCAGACCCTTTTACATGGTGGGCATACACACAGCCTCACTTGCATGCTGACCGTCGACCATTGGAATGTGTTCAGAGGCCTGGGGAGATTATCTACATCCCTTCGGGGTGGTGGTGGAGCAATATTAACCTCGAGGACTCTATTGGACTACAGGTTAGTGACTTATGGTTTTAAAATATCTCGATATCGGCGGGCTTCCTGTGTTACTGCGATACATCATTTCAAAAAGGTTGTTCAAGAAAGGAGTTATAGGCAAACACCTAGGTTAAAAAAGTTGTCCAAGGCGATAGGTCATTCTTACGATCTTAGACAGAAAGGAGTTATAGGCATATACCTCAGTATTCAAAAAGGTTGTCCAAGGCGATAGGTCATTCTAAGACGAAAAGGAATTACAAGTATACACCTATTTCAAAAATGTTGTCCACGGCGATAGTCGAAAAGGAATTATAGGTATATATATTGTAAAGACTCTCTTGTACATAATTTATTTCAAAAAGGTTATCCAAGCCACTCAACATGTAGTCTATTGTTTATCATTTTTTAATCTGCTGTCATCCATCAACCAATGTAAATATTAATTGGCATTAACACACATACTAGCCTGTAGAGCAGGTGTTTCTTTTGGCTTTTTGGAGAATTTAAGAATCTTGGGCTTCCTGTGTTAATTTTTTGACCGCGCGAAATATGGAGCTTCCTTTTTGCTCGCCCGTTCAACACTGGAAGCCCAAAACCAGATTTTCCCGAAAGAACGCCTGTTTTGCAGGCTACACACATACCAATCAAATAGATTACATTTCTGTATCACTTGACCCCTATTTACAATAAATTTTCTTGAAATTTTATGCTTTTTACTCACACACTCGCCTATGCAAGTATGCGTTTTTGTCCATACTTTTTTTTAACCTTGTTAAAAGGTTTGTATTTACACTATATACAAATAAGTACTAAACAGGGCCGCAGTTCTATAAGATGGTCCATGAACTGCACCGCTGTCGATGTCTGAGGGGACATCGTGTTTAGTCTGAGGAGTTGCAGATAGCGGCGTTGTGTTCGACATCCTCGAATGTTTTCTGCAACGCTCTGCAAATCCCCATGAAGTCATTCTTGGTCATGGTGACGTATGTGCCCATGTGGTTCCCATCCTCGTCGAATTCGACGGTTGTACGTGGTTTCTTGAGGTCAAATGGTAGCTTCATTTTCAGCTAAGAAGGAAAATAAGAATGTTAGTTGATGACAGCTTGGGCCGTTATCGTTACCTTTAATGTCACCATCGTTATTGTAATCATTATCGTTATCATTATCGTTATCATTATCGCTATCATTATCATTATCGTTATCATTATCGTTATCATTATCGTTATCATTATCGTTATCATTATCGTTATCGTTATTGTTATCATTATCATTATCGTTATCATTATCGTTATCATTATCGTTATTGTTATCATTATCGCTATCATTATCGTTATCATTATCATTATCATCGCGTAATTATCATTTTATTGTCGTTATCATTATAGTTATCATCATCACCCTCATCGTTAACATCATCATTAATATCATGCTTAGAGTGACAAGAAATAGAAGAAATCTGGTAAAAACAGTGAGATTTCATCGATTCAGTTCTTATCACTCTTTTCCTTCTATAATAACATAAGCCTTTCAGTTGGTTTAACATGACGTCGTTCAACATTTACCCCAGATTTCTTTTGTCCCTTTTCCTTCTTCTTGTGTGACTTCTTGTCGACATCCTCCTCATCACTGGGTTTGTACCTCTTAACTCGTGTTGTCTTGCGGGAGAACATGCCTTTTAGTCGCTGAAGAACGGATTTTTTGTTTCCTTCAACCTGGATAAACATAAGTATGTCAATAATCCATCAACTATAATCCATTATTTTTCTCGTTATGGTTATGGTTAGCATCATCGTTATAATTATATCACAAGTTTACCTTATCTGTCTCCACTTCAAGATCGCAGAATTCGTCCTTCTTTTCCTTTTCCTTCTTCTCCTTCTTCTCCTTTTTCCCCTCTTTCTTGTCCTTTTTCTCCTGTTTCTTCTCCTTCTTCTTCTCTTTCTTCTCCTCTTTCTTGACCTTCTTCTCCTCTTTATTGTCCTTCTTCTCTTTCTTCTCCTCTTTCTTGACCATCTTCTCCTCTTTCTTGTCCTTCTTCTCTTTCTTTTCCTCTTTCTTGACCATCTTGTCCTCTTTCTTCTTCTTGTTCTCTTCTTTCTCTTCTTTCTTTTCCTTCTTCTTGTTCTTCTTTTCCTCTTTCTTGTCCATCTTGTCCTTCTTTTTGTCATTCTTTTCCTCCTTGTCCTGCTTTACTTTCGTGTCCTTCTTGTCCTTCTTGTCCTTCTTGTCCTTCTCTTTCCTCTTCTTCTTGTCCTTCTCTTTCTTCTTTTTCTGGTCCTTCTTCGCCTTTTTCATCTTCTTCTTGTTCTTTCTAAATCCTAATTTGAAGGCTAGGTACTTGATGGGATTTTGTTTCTTGACACTGACTTTACGAAGCTTGAATCCTTCGACCCAATCAGCCAAGACAATTTTGCATACTGGCTTGGCTAGTACCATCTCTGATGGAGTCAGCAACTAGAAAAGAATGTAAACAGGGACATGAGAAACGGAAACAACACTAAAGGAAACCAACAAGCAAACAAGTGAGCGAATAAACAAACAAGCCAGCAAACAAACAACAAACAAACAAACAAGCGAACAAACAAGCGAACAAACAAGCGAACAAACAAGCGAACAAACAAGCAAGCAAACAAATAAATAAAACAAACACGCAGACAAAAAAGCAAACAAGTGAGCGAAAAAAACAAACAAGCCAGCAAATAAGCGAGCAAGCTAACAAACAAACAGGCAAACAAGCAAATAAACAAACACACAAGCGAGCAACTGAGCGAATTTGCAAACAACCAATTAAACAAACAGACAAACAAGCACGCAAATAAGCACAACATGAAGCAAACTAGAGAAGAGAAAGTGCTCACTTACCACACCATTTTGAATGTTGCTTTCAATCACATTCCCATCTTCTTCGTCAAGGACAAGCTGTGGAAGAATTCTGCCATAATTATACGGAAAGTCCTTCTTTTCTTCTTTTTCCTTGCCCATGGCTGTTTCACGCTCAAACTCTGCGGCAAGAACGTCGTTGCCATGTGGATCGGCTGATGGTCGTTCAGAAATCTTAGCTTTGTATGTCTTAAGAGTTGGCAGGGGACGCGTAGAGAGGTTTCTCAGCAATACTGGATCTAGTACTTGATCTACTCGAGGATCTCTACCTCTAGCTCTAGTTACATCATAGACTGGTACCAAGTCGTCTTTGTCATTGGTTCGCAGTGGATGCTTGCCTTTAGCTGCCACCTTCTTGAAGTCAACAGTCGTTGGTTCTTCCTCAAAGTCCTCTACCTTCAGAGGTTCCCGGTGAACGGCAGGGCTAGGAGCGTAGTTGGTGTTATCTTTCATCGACCACCTGTGTACTGCAACTGGCGTCAAGATGTCACTGCGTTCTTCCAGTTGTTTTCGGACCTGTTCTTCAATCTCCTGTTTAATCTGTCTGTTCATCTGAAGTTTAATCTGATCTTTCACAAATCTATTCCAGTTCTGCCTCTCTCTTTGCAACCTCAATCGTTCTTCTGCCAGCTCCTTTGACTCGTGATGGCCTTCATGCTGCTCCTCGATTTCCCCGAATCTTTGCACTTCTAACCCTTTCATGGTGTTAGTGATCGATCCAATAAGACTTTGAAACAAAGTCCTCTTTTCATCCATTTTTGTGAAACGCGAGTGTATACTATACTAGAATAATCTTTCTCAAAATGCCGCAGCAAAATGTAATCAATACGTTGTGTCAATTATTTCCAGTAAAATGGTTAATTCGATAAGTGTTTATGACATCAGAGTTAATTAACGACGCACGCAAGTCGGACTTCCTAATAAGGAAGAAACTGCGCGCGCTTTTTGAGCCGTGTTCATTGCGCACAGCGGTTATTCAAATTGACGCCACAGGAAGCCCACTTTTATTAATCTGCATTTTTACCTTTAACTTGCAGTTTTTACAGTGCGAGGCAAAAAACCGTGGGCACCAAGAAATATTTTAGAAATAGTATTCGTTGAACAACTCAGAAACAACTATATATATATCTCCGCAAGAAGTTTGACTGATGTGTAGTACGATAAACTTTTTGTAGTTAGAGTTGTTTGTGAGTTGTTCAACGAACAATAAACGATTTCTAAAATATTTCTGGGTGCACACGGTTTTTCAATTCGCACTGTAAATATTGTATTGGCGAAATGAATGAAGATCTCGAAACTGATCTATTGAATTAGCTATTTTTATCTTTCAGCGTTGGTTTTGTGACAAATTTAGTTTACGAGCTTGTCTAAACGAGATGAAGGAACAATCAGACAGCGGGCCTAACAACAGATACGCCGACATCTTTATCCAATTACGTCATCATCTTAAAATGAAATACCCAGAAGTCCTTACGAAAGACGACCGCGAGTTTGAGTCGCCTGTTAGTGGACTGGGGAAGACTTTTGATGAACTCCAAGAACATTTATCCGAGCATAGATATAAGGTATGGATAGAGCATTTCAAATTCTCATCGATCAACTCTCAGCCTCGATAGCGTGTAATAAATTCTTTAGAATTTATCTACATCTCGCGGTAATTTAATTAGTGTACACATTATCAAACAATCGAAAAGCTTCCAAATTCTATAAGGCTGTAGTCAGATT
This sequence comes from Metridium senile, assembly GCA_949775045.1. Lineage (NCBI taxonomy): Eukaryota > Metazoa > Cnidaria > Anthozoa > Actiniaria > Metridiidae > Metridium > Metridium senile. Next base: position 7,865,218 of record OX459100.1, read on the forward strand.
CTAAAGAATATATTACACGCTATCGAGGCTGAGGTTAATGGACCAGATAAATCGCCGCTGCTTTTTTTAAATAGAATATGTAGTACGTAAATCGAAGCTCTGATGGAGAGAGAGGGAATAAAAATATCGCTCGTCACAGTCCTGTTAATCAGTCAATGTCCATCTCGATCATATATGATAATTGTTTTTGATCTCATCATTTTGTTATAAAGGAATACTTTGGAAAGCATGAAGTTGGAGATGTCACATATGATGATGATGAAAATCAAGATGATTTGAAGGACGACGATGAACAACAGGACACTGGAGATGATGATAATGAAGAATGGGTCAATATGGTGAAGGGGACAAGACATCAAAACACTTGATGGAAAGGTTGAGGGACTTGGCTTGGAATACTGGTCAGAGATGTTTTAGTGGCATAATTGATGAATCAAGGAACTTTATTGTTAGGGACCGGACATTATTTACAGTGGAGGGGGCTGGTGCAAATTAAGGGGGGACAGCATTTTTATGCGCCATAAAGGACCAGGATAAGAGAGATTAAGGGCGCTTTTGGGGAGGGGTAAAGGGATGGTGCAAATAAAGGGGCCAGCATTTTTATGCGCCATAAAGGACGGGGCTGAGAGAGACTAAGGGCACTTTAGGGGGAGGGGTAGAGGGATGGTACAAATAAAGGGGCCAGCATTTTTATGCACCATAAGGGACGGGGCTAAGAAAGACTAAGGGCACTTTAGGGGGAGGGGTAGAGGGATGGTGCAAATAAAGGGGCCAGCATTTTTATGCACCATAAAGGACGGGGTTAAGAAAGACTAAGGGCACTTTAGGGGGAGGGGGAGACGGATGGTGCAAATAAAGGGGCCAGCATTTATATGCGCCATAAAGGACCGGGCTAAGAGAGACTAAGGGCACTTTTGAGGAGGGGTCACAAATTTGTCCAAGGGAAGATCAGCAAGCACCAGATAGAACACCTGTAGATAATGACCAGTCCATTATCACCAATATCATTATAATCATCATCATCATTAAGGACTTGCAATGATTACCATGAGGGGGGTTCAATAATGAGTTAAGTATCAAAGATACCGTGTGTAATCTTGAAAACAATGCCAGATTTTTGGTTGAGATTTCAACAGAACAATAGGCATATCTTTGATACGATCATCATCATTAGGGACTTCATCACATCATCACACTTCATCACATCACCAGGAAAAGGGGGGGGGGGGGGGGGTTGAATAATGAGTTCTATATAGCCAACAATTATGTAAGATCCTTCTTTCAAATCAAAATTATATTTGGGACCCCCTCCATGATATTCTATAAGAAATAATTTATTTTCAGCCTCCCCCCCTACTGATAAATACTTCACAGTCTCTTACCAACATTGTTATCATTATCACTATGATCATCATGAATAAATCATCTTCATGACCAACACCACCATAAATTATAACACTGCTTAAAATAATTGAGAATTGTATTAGGTCAATTTTACGTTGTATTTCGAGAATAATAATAAAAAAAAACATAAGAAGAAGTAGAGACGCAAAAATGTAGTGTCAGAAGTGGGATTCGAACCCACGCCTACTAGAGTAGACTGCGACCTGAACGCAGCGCCTTAGACCACTCGGCCATCCTGACATTCACATTATTCTGAATGAAAACGAATAATGCCATGTGATCGTCATCTTCATGTCACACCTATACTACCCAGCATGCATTTAGGTCAATATGTAGTACAAATCACACAATACAACAAGTTTGATTCTCAAAAAATGTATTTTATTGATTTTCTTTTCACAACACTTTTTAAATAGCTGTAAATCAAACCAGCGCATGCGTATTGGGACAGGCTAAGGATAACGAATGCTGGCATGTGGTCACCATCTTTGTTTTTCACCTATACTACCCAGCATGCATAGGTAGTACAAATCACACAGTGCTACAAATTTGAATCTAAAAAAATGCTGTTTTCTTTTCACATCACTTTTAAAAAAACCTATAAATTAAACCGGCGCATGCGTATTGGGACAGGATAAGGATAAGTTGATTGATCGCTCCACGCGCGTGGATAATGACGTAGTAATACGTCATAATCGTATAGAACTAAAAATTGTTTTGTATCTTTCGTTTAAAAAACAATCAACTCAAAAAAGGAAAAAAAAACAACAGCCCGACTAAACACTATTAGAAATGTCTTTAGCTGGTATAAATCCATGCCGTCGTGTCCACGACGACGACAGTGCCGTTGTATTTGACGACAGTACGTTGGACGCAAAAAGCGACGAGGTCGTAGAAAATAATCGAGTTTGTTACAACGGCTCTATTAAGGAACTACCCATTGACAAGAGGTTTCTGAAATACTTGGAAAAATTAGATCGTTGTAACGACGAATGCACGGAAAACGATGGGGATACTAAAAACAACGATATGCGTACGAAAATGGAAGATAAGGTTATGGAAAACAGAGAAAAACCTATGAAAGACCTTATTGAAAATGGAGACAAGGTTACGGAAAAGAAGAATGAACTTACGGAAAATGGAGACAAGCTAACGGAAAACGAGGACAAGCTTACGAAAAACAAGGATATCCTTACTAAAAAAGTAAGCAACGTTACGGAATACGAAGTCCTTACGGAAAAGGGTGACAAGCTTACGAAAAACGAGGATGGTCTTACGGAAAACAATGTCGTTACGGAAAATAATGACAAGTTTGAGGAAGATAAAGGTGACATCACAAGTTCTCCTCGTCAAGATTGTGGTGCGAAACGAGCGGAAGAAATCCTTATTGAACCCGATGATAAGGATAAGGATGGAAATAAGGAAGACGTTGGGGATAAACCTCTTGTGTCAGCTAGTACAGATAGTGGTATAGACATGCCAGGAGTCTCTGATCTGGCCAAGGACTGGTATGATAACTACTTTGATAAGTACAGTAAGAAAAGAAAGGTAGGAATATTTAATTCAACAACTTTGATAATGATGATTATAGTGGTGATAATGATGAAGATTATTATCATGGTGATGCTGGTGATTATTGTGGCGTTGATGATGAGATTATGATGGTGGTGGTGGTGGTGGTGGTGGTGTTGTTGTTGGGGTTTGTATTGGCGCAGTGGCGGATCCAGCTAGTGGGTGCAGGGGGTGCGAACCCCTCCCTGAGATGACCTTATACCCTCATTTAACCCTATTTTGTGTGTCTCCTTTGTGATAATTTTGTGGTGTGCACCCCCTTATCAAGTGACCTGCACCCCTCCCTGAAGAAAATCCTGGATCCGCCCCTGTGGCGGGTGATGATGATAATCCGATGATGGAGGTGATAATGATAATATGTTTATTGTGGTGGTGGAGGAGATGATGATGATGATGGTGCTTATGAATATGGTGGGATGATGATAATGATAATTGTTGGTAATGACTATTATAATGACCATGTTTATATGATTATTGTAGGAAGCAAACGATCGATCGAAATCACGATCTTCCCATTCCTACTGTAACTCACCTAACTGTCGTACCTCGGGGCCCAATAAAGGCGATACACCACTGATACGTACAAAGAAAACGATAGAGAAGCTTTGCCCTTGGGGACATAGTGACTGCGACCTTGCAATCGAAGTAGAACAAGGTATAAACAACTCGATATATATTTCTTTGGTTTGCTCAGAATATTAGAGTAACCAGTACTCAGTCGTTTTTACAGTGAGTAACTGTGGATGCATCGATTTACTCAGTTATTTGGGTAACCACTACTCGGTCGTTTTTACAGTGAGTAACTGTTGATGCATCGATTTACTTAGTTATTTGGGTAACCATTTTCCCTATTTTCTGTATTTCCTTAGAGCCAGAGACACTCCAGCATTTCATATCTTCTCTCGTTCATCCCTGCGTCATCAGAGTAACGCCCGACTCTCGTCCAAACAAAGTCTTTTTGATAAAATTGAAAAAGCCCAGACAAAGAAACCCCAGGAAAACAAAGAAAGAAAGCAAGATTCTTGCATGGTTTAGGTCAAAGTCAAAGAAAACAGGCGAGACGAAAGATGAAACTCGTCATTCACGGTGAAAATAGATATCGATGTTGACTTTATTTACGCAAGAAAAATGTTTTCTAACTCTATTTTTTTTTCTTCGTGTTTTGATTTTTGTAGTAAGTATGTGTTCAATAATAAACTTTAGAGAAGCTGCTGCATTTTCGTATTAAATAGTCCTGATCTTCACAGTTCCCTGCGCCATCTTGAAATGTACGTAGCCGAGCCTTTGGATTGAAGGGAGACCAACTTTCAGCTGGCAATGATTTAAATCATTACTAAAAATTTTCTTTTGGTTGTTTTTTTTTGTAATAGCATTGAGCTTTGATAATGCTCCTAAAACATTGCATTATTATTATAATTATAGAGACACAGGAATAATTGTCCGGCTACAAGTTCAACGCCGTCTCGCTTCCATGCAAAGGCCCGGCTACCTTTCAAAATGGCGCAGGGAATTGCGAAGGGGACTATTTCTTTACTTCGTATCCATTCTATCCACAATAGTCAAGTTAAAGGTCAAGTGTAATATAGTGTTGTCAGGATGGCCGAGCGGTCTAAGGCGCTGCGTTCAGGTCGCAGTCTACTCTAGTAGGCGTGGGTTCGAATCCCACTTCTGACACTAACCTTTTTTTCCTTTGTGTTTTTGTTTCCTTTATAAAAAGAAAGAGAGAAAAGAAATAAAAGTTCCACACCGCTACATTTATATAACGTTCGACACGTCCATAAGTACCAGGCATTTTATAAAGTTGCATTTTTATTAGTTGCCATTTTTACTGGCAATTATTTACATCATCATCATCATCATCATCATCATCATATGTTCCCTATTGCGCGAGAACGTCCTTAGGGTGCGTTATTGCAATTGGAGTCGCTGCTACAATAAACTCTTTTAAACAATTCCGAACGAAAGAGCAATTTACAAAACGACAGGTTTCACTGCAATTGTTTACTCCAACGAAAGAGTAAATGTCAGTGTTGTTCTCATAAACCAGCGAAACACAAATAACAACAAAAGAGCACTATGGAATTAGGGTGCATGTATTAAAGAGAAATACACTAAGACCCCGTCTACACGGATCCGGATACTTTTGAAACCGCATACTTTTTGATGCGAATCGGCCTATCGTCCACACGAATCCATTGAATCCGGTCACCGAAACCGCATACTTTTACTTGAATCCTCCGGATACGCGGATTCATGTGGACGCAAATATTTCTATGCGGTTTCAGCCGGATCGGATTCGTGTAGACGAGGCCTAAAGTGTGTCTCACGGGTTAATGAGAACAGCTGTAATGAATAATCTCTGTTTACGACACAAAAGTTACTAAATACTCTGGGGCCGGTTGTACGAAGCCTGAATAGCGCTATCCACTGGATAAATCCTTATTCAGCGGATAAAATCTATAAAAAACCTATGCAGTGGATAACTTTTATCCGCGGATAACTTTATCCACCCTTCGTACAACTGGCCCCAGCCTTCCAGCCTAAACCCTTCCCATAATATTTACCCACTAAGGCAATGTAAACAAGCTTGCAGCGACGTAAAACATCTGCCCAAAAATATCATTACCAATACACTGTGTTTCCACAGTGAAGACCGCTTCATACTACATACTAAAATGTTCTTTTGAAATCACTTTTGGAGCTAATGCGTGCTAATTACGTATCATGATGCCTTGTATCCACTACACAAACGAAGGAAGACGAACAACAGACGGCAAACTCGCTCGGTTGATGCTTGTTGGTCTATTTGTTTTCTGTGTGACTGGGTTTCTACTAAGTACAGTGTTTATCTACAAACGTATCGATTCTCGGATTACTCTGCTAGAAGAGAAGCTAGCTGCTGTAAGTGCAACTGCACAACCTACTGCAACAGTTAGAGTAAAACGTTTTGCGAGGAATGAAGAGAAAAAACAGTTTCCCATGCAAAGAAACAACGGAATTTCAGCGTCAAACGCCGAAGAAAAGTAGGTAAACTAGTGTGGACTGCGGCATTATTTCCAAGGAAACAATTGGAGTAAAAGTGTACGATAACTTGTGGTTAATTAAACTTGTGTGGAACTGCGTCGGCGTTTTTTAGGAAACAATTGACAAAAATAAATGTGGACTGTTGATGTTTCTAAGGAAACGACTGAAGTAAAAAATGTGCGATAACTAGCGGTTAAATTAGCGAATACTGCGTCAATGTTTCTAAGGAAACGACTGAAGTAAAAATGTGCGATAACTAGCGGTTAAAATAGTGTGAACCGCGTCAATGTTTCTAAGGAAACAATTGAAGTAGAAATGTACGAAAACTAACGGTTAAATAAGTGTGAACTGCGTCATATTTCTAAGAAAGTAATTGAGTAAAGCTGTATGATAACTATTTAGTGATTTCTTAATGAATTGATAAAATTGATTTTTTGGTGAATTTAAATTTAGTGACTCGACAAAAACAAATAAATAAAAAATTGTATGTTTATTTGTGTTTGTACAGTAGTAACAGATGTTATTGGACAGCTTCAAACCACATGACAGTGGACATAGAGTTGTGTGACATAATTTGTAACGTGACTAGATGTAACTAAATTGCGTGACATTTTCAACAATGTTTGTTATAATGAAGAAAATCATTATCATCATCATGACCCTTTAGCCTCCTTCGAAGTCGTCTCTCTTCATTTCCGCTCTTTTTTGTCCTTTTTTTGTCCTTTTGGGCTTCCTGTCTTCATCATATAGCCGAGAGGGACTGTGACCCACCAGAAAAAAGAAAGGCTCGGCCGGGAGGATAACACAGGGATCCCAGGAAGGCAAAAAAAGGAAGGCAAAATAGGGTTGCCTGCGGAGTAGGCTAATGATCCTTATCATATTATCCTCATCACTGACATTATCATCATCGACTAACGTCATCATCATCACCATTATTATCATCACCATCACTATATTATCACCATCATCATTGCCATCATCAACAAAGTTTAAAATGTCACACTAACCATTCAAACTCCCTTATCAAACAAAACAACCTTTTTGAATCAGCAGTACAGTTTTATACACAATAGGTGACAAGTAGCTGCAACATGATGCAGTGACACATTGCGGTGACAATTTCCATTGTGTGCACATAGAGTTTTTACGGGAGCGCTTGTCCCCTCAACAGAATTTCTGTCCTCACAACACATCGCACAAATTCCAACTGGTTTGAATTTGTGCGTCAGGTTGCAGCAACAAAATGAGTAAAAGTTGTGTCGCAGCAACGTGTTTTCGAAGCAGTACACACAAAGCGACGTGTCGCCACGTTGTGTTGCAGCCACTTGTCACCTAGTGTGTACCGGCCTTTACACCCATTCAAGGAAACATAGAAAAGTCTATCTCATTGATATGTACAAACTCATTCTCACTCAATTGTTGATCAACAAAGTCATAATCTTCATCTTCTGAGCTTGAGTCTCTTCCAAACATGTCACTAGTTTTGTATCCATCTTTATCTTTCTGGTACCACGAATGTAGATTATCTTCATCATTACCATTGCTCTCATTAATGAATTCATTGTCATTGTCATTTGGAGATAAATGTTCTAGTTCTTTACTTGTTTGCTCACTGGTTTCTTCAATACTTTTGTCACTTTCAGGTCCAGTTTTAGATAATTTATTATATTTCCTAATTGTTTCATCACTACTTTCAACACATTCACTTTCAGATAAACCTTTTTCATTGCCATTTTTAGGTAAATTGTCATCTTTTTGACTTGTTTGTTTTTGATGTTTATTAATAACATTTTCATGTTCACTTTCATTTTTCAATAAATTGTCATCTTCGTCATTTATTTTTGCATCATTTTTAGTCCCACATTTCTGTAATTCCTGCTCAGAATTCTGTTCATTTGTACCATCTTCAACTTCTAATTCCCTGGTTTTAGTATTTACTTTTCTTTTATTGTTTTCTAAATAATCCTCACTCTGGTGTTGTGTAGTTTCAACTTTTGGCCTTTTATTTGGAGTTTCTTCATCATCTGATGAACTTGAGTAGGCATCTACTAAGGAGGGTACCGTAGGAAGGCTTTTGTTTATGTTTTGGGATCCCTGTGGTATATAATCTTGGTTGGTAGAAACATGATGAACTTGGCGCACAAAGCAACCAGCACTGAAATATCCCTATGAAAAAAAGAAAATGAGGCTGAATGCATTTTGTTTGACTAGAGAACATGATATTTTAAGCAAATAAAAACCTACCATTAGTCTATGTATAGCTATTGTTGTGATGATTAAAAGAGAATCAGTAAGGTGAATCATACCAAATGATAACAATATTTCATATTTGTTTCAGTATTATTTTACAACAGTCTAATTATCAAGAATTGAATAATTCATGATAAAAAAAACAGTTGCAAGTTCTTACCGCTAAACCTTTGTCATGATGAATTAGTAAAAGAGTACTATGGTATTTTTATTGTTACTTGATACATACATTTCTTGCTTTACTACTGGCGATATTGATTGTAGATAAATTATTCAAAGAGTAGACACAGAGCCGTCGGTATTTTTATTGTTTATTGATTATAGCTTCTTGGTGCATGCATTGCTTGCCTTACCACAGGCTGTACTATACTATAGAATATATATCAGACTATCAAGGCTAAGGCCTTTAAAGGAACTATTTTTCTGAGTATTGTCAGTAAAAAAATATAATTACATACCATTTTATACCATTGTAACATCAATCCTGTTTCATATGGCCCATAGACCTGTAGAGAAAGGGGGAAAAAAAATGTTATGCATCAAAAGATATCATATCACATAATCAATAAAGAACACAACAAATTTGTATATTTTTGTTTGTATTTCTTTTCTCTCTCCTCTCCTTACTATTTCTTTCTTCATCATTCTTTTGCATTTCTTTTCTATTGCTATTCTTTTTACTATTTCTTTATTCATCATTCTTTTAATACATTCCTTACATTTTCTTTTCCTTATATTTTCACTAGCCTCATAAATATTGAATATTTCCTCCTTGCATTCATTTTCCTCTCAATCATTTGCATTCTCTTATACAATACAATAAACTTTATTTTACAAGGGAAAATATGTATTAACACTAAAAGTTATTTAACATACAGCCCTCTAAATAAATAAATAGATAAGAAACCTAAATGTATTATTTCCTCTGCTTTTTTCTCTCTCTCTTTCCATCCCCTGTCTTTCTACTAGTTCTTTCTCCGATATTCTGAACTATTATATAATATGGACAATGTAAGAGTTAATTATACCTCTGACTGTGGATCTTGAGTCCATTTATATTCCCAATACAAAGTATGTGTCTCTCTTCTTTCTTTAAGGCTGCTGTTAGCAGACAATACTGAACTATTTTTGGGCTGGAAAAAAGTTAAAATGATTTATTATAGTTTTATTTCTACTGCAAATCATAAAATACATTGTTATAACACATGTCAGTTATAAGATTTATAGAGCAAAACACTAAAACCATGAAATAAAAACAAAATAGTTGCTAAATAGTAGTTTCTATTTAGTGACTCAACCAGAAACATCAAATACAAAAGAAAGAATAGAATAGTAGCACAAACAATTTAAGCATGAGGCCATCATGCTGTTGATTATTATTTTGATTTATTTGTAATCAATTATTTTGTAATTATTTCTTCTATGTATTATTATTTTAATCGAGCCACACATTCTTGGAGCCTAGCTCTGTTGCTGTGGTCTCCCACACATCTGGAAAGCGTTATAAATAAATAAATAAATAAATAAATAAATAAATAAATAAATAAATAAATAAATAAATAAATAAATAAATAAATAAATAAATAAATAAATAAATAAATAAATAAATAAATAAATAAAACAATACCTCATTAAAACTTTACTTGTCTTTGATAATGACCAATAGTCACTAAGAACTATTACACAGTAGCAATTTTGTTTTATTTCATGGATAAAGTGCATTCTCTCTATAGTACACTTTCTTTCACATGCAAAGAGTAACTAAATTCCATTCCATTATCAAGGAAGTAACAAAATACTTTAAAAAACTAACTTATTCTTACCACAGGGCCAAATCTTCTTTCAGCAAAACCTACTTTGATTTCTTTGCCATCAACCCTCTAAAAATTACAATTTATGTTAGATTATCTGAATTTAAAATTATTTCATTTTTTATTAAATATTATACATAAATAAACATGATGATTGTGAATACTCACTGGGTGGTTGCCTCTACACCATCTGACTGCCTTTTCCGCTAGTGAAAGAAAAGATAAAAAAATAGATAAACAGATTGGATAAATTTGTAAATAAATTTGTAAAAAAAAGAATAGATGGAAAAATGAAGGGATGGATAGAAGATTAAAAGATTTGAATTTGTTGAAAGTTTGGATAAATGAATGAATGAATACAAAATGAATCAATGGATGAACAAATAAATAATAAATTGATGGGTTGAATAAATGAATAAATGCAGCCATATATATTTAAATAAATTATGGATTGATTGATAAAATAATGTTGAAAAAATAATGATAGATTGATAGGAAAGAAGGAATGAATAGATGGATGGATTGTACAAACAAAAGAATGACTAGTATACAAATAGATGGAATGAATCCAAAAATTTAATACATAAGTATATATAAGAATATTAAATGGATGGATGGATGTATTGAAAAAAGAAAGAGGAGATGAATGAGTAAATACCTTCTTGGACTTCTACATATGTGATGAATGCAAATCCTCTTGAAACTCCTGTTTCTCTGTCTTTAACTATCTGTGGTTAATGGATAAAGATTTTAGAAGACTTCAATAGAAAAATACAGTGAAGAAACTCATCAGATATTGAATGCTTATATATATTAAAGAGCGTGGATCATTACATAACTGTTTATGGCAGCCAACTTGAAAGCTTTTAGCTCTTTGGTCGTCATTCACTTACATTTAAATAACTATCAATTACAATAAATCTATTCTTTATATCTCTATCTTGTAATATTATTATTTAACAAATGTAAACAAACAAAATAGTGTGAATATAACTTGAATTGAATTGCTTGTTACCTTCATGTATGCAATCTCACCAAAGAAAGAGAAGTATTCAGCTAGGGTAACTGTGTAAGGATAGTAAGGATACATGAGAAAAATATCAATTGCCCTGGGTGGGACTCAAACCCACAGTTTCAGCTTTCTAGTCCGATGTGTTAACCACTACACCACAAGGACCAATTACGCAGGATACGTAGCCAGTCAAAGAAGTATAGGGCAACTATTGGGGTCTCAAGGCGAAATTTTTCTCAAAGGGCTAATTGAACATCATAAATGGGTAAGCAGAATTGATGTATTGAATTGTGTTAACAGAGAAATAAGTTAACAGTCGTGAAATTTATTGCATTGCGACCAGCAAATTGTGAATTTAAAATGAAATTAAAATTCACAATTTGGTGATCTTGATGCAATGATTTTCGTTGTTAGGGAGTGTTCATAATTTATCTAGTGGGAGGGGGGGGGGGGGGGGGCTATGAAGATTTTGAGGGGGGGCTTCAAAAATGAAAATAAAATGAAAATCATCATAGCACCCCAACTAGATAAATTATGAATGCTCCCTTATTAAGACCCTTATTAAGATGTGAATATCAAGAATTTATTTGTTTACCTGGTTTTGTGTCTTTGTTCAGATTTCCTACAAATATCTTGGCACGTGGATGATCTGAAACACGTCAACAAAGGTTGCAGTCTACAGTGTAATGATGATAATAATGATGATGATTGTGGTGATGACAATAATGATAAATGATGACAATCAATGGTGATGATGGTGATTTTCATGGCAAGGTCAAAATCATTCTTAAAAAGATTAACTTAGCAACTGCTGGCTAACTTAGAGTATTGATTATATTCCAAACAGGAAAGGACTCTCACGAAATCAAAGCTTAAAATCACAAAACGATGCCAGAAAATATTGACAATCTTCCAACTCACATCGCCTCCTTTTCATCCCTGCACCGACTGATTCAGCTGAGTGCGATTGCCGATGTAGAGGTATCTTAACATCCTCTCTGTCCTTTTGCCAATCTTCGACATTTCTTTTTACTTCTTTGGGTCTTTTTACGCCAGAAACATTACTTTTGTAACTCCAACCGAACGTCGCCATCTTGGAAAACAACTTCTTTGAGCCCGCAAATGGACGCTGCGGTTGTAGTAGCACATGCGCGTAGCTCTTCAAAACAGCACTCGAACGCGAACTGTTGATTTGAAATGGTAGTGATTATATATGTTTAACGGTGTATTTGAAAGATTTTTTTTACACAGATTATTGTTTAAAGAGTTGAATCTGGCTGGATATTTATGTACCTTTGGTCCCTGAGCTTGTTATCGATGGCGGGAGTGAATAAGGAGTTTTACAAGCGGTGTTTCCAAGGTGTGAAGTTGTAATTTGTACAAAGACTGTCAACGCATTCCCCATACACAAACGAAATGCTTTGTTAATTAGCAGAGATTTGAAGAATCATTCATGGTTTTATCTATTTATTGGTAAACTGGACATTATGGAAAATAATTCTACCAAAGTTTAAGCACAATTACCGCAAGAGGAAACGGTATTACACAAGTTTGGAAAACGCGTTCATAAACAAACATAGCGAATCTTGCTCGAGAAAAGTTGCCACAACAAACTTTTAAAATGGAGAAAAATCGCCTTCAGCATGATAATTTGATGGACTTTGGGGACGAAGAAGATAGTAAAAGGACTTCTACTCCAGAAAGTGCGATGTCATGGCTGTCTATTTTAGCGGAATTAGAACTTGAACCAAACGGTACTGCCTCTACTTCCGTTCCAAATCAAAATTCAAATCAAAATTGCTTAATCAATTCTTCTCCATCTTATAATCCATTTAATGCAGTAGAGCCACAAGAATTTGTCAATCAAACATACGGGAGCTCTTTAAATTCAAATCAAAGGCCAGGAGAAATGTTTCTGAATAGTCTTATTCAAAATAATTCAACACAAGGATTGCAGCCAGTTAATTATTCAACAGGATCGAACCTCAAAGGCTCTCAATTAGAGGAAAACCTCTCTCCACCTCACTCTATGAACATGAATTCTACTAACACAAGAGTTGATATTACTAATATTAGCTCTGGAAGTCATATAAGCTCACAGTCAAGCACGCCGCCACCACTTCCAGTAAAGATGAATAAGTATGGTCAATTTAATGCAGATTCTTTTGTTGCTTCAAGAGAAAAACTTGATCAATCTCCACTTCAAGTGAACTTGGATAGTAACAATCAAACTGTCAAATATGTTAATGACATGCAATGGAAGACATCAGAGTTATGTGAAGATGCCATTAATAGTTTAGGGTCACGCACAGACAGTATAAGTTCAACTGGTTCATTTCACCCATATGGAAGCATCTCTTTAAAGAGAAACTTCTCTGTTCACTCTATGCGTAGCTTTGACTCTGACGGCAGCAGTGATAGATTCTTAGAGAGAGGAACAAAGGATTCTACAGAGCTTGATTTAAGTGGAAGCAGAGACTTATTGACGTCACAAGGATTTGATTTTTTAACAAATAAAACACGTCAAGAACAAGATCAGCCTCTTCAAGTTAAACTCCCTGATTTGGAAACCGAAGAGAATGAGTTTTTTGGTTACAGACACGCACAAACATTACCTACAAAGTCAACTTCTACTAAGGCCATTGTACCTCATCGATACTCTGTTGGCAGTAGTAAATCACAGCCTATGAAAAAACCTAGCAATTCAAGTACTCTTTCTCAGTCACCTAGTGATACTATTCCAGGGGGAGGGCTCTTTGAGGTTGCTAGGGAACGAAACTTAGAAGTCATTGCATTTGGGAGGGTGCTTTCTGATTTACGCAGCAATTATCCAAATCAAGAGTCTTCTAATCGTGGCTTTGTACTAAGCCCTGCTCTACCGCCAAGCTTTGGAGAAGAAGCATATGACCTTGACACTGAAGTTTCAGTTGTGATATATACAGAAAGCAGAAGGGATACAATTCGCTTTATTATCAATGTTCATCGACCTGTACGTGAGGTAATTGAGTTAGGGATTAGTTGTCTGTCAGATAGTAATGTCACTGATACTACAGACAGCGGCATTTGTAATGCTTTTCTTCTTAAAGTCTGTGGTAAGTCTGAGTACCTTGAAGCAGAAAGAGAACTTGTTGACTACGAATATGTTCAAGAGTGTCTCAAACTGCAACAAGAGGTACAGTTTGTGTTGATTGAGAGTGATCGTGTTTCAAGATCGCTTGCACGAACAGCTGATGATGACAATATTGACCTGATTCCTAGAAATTACAAAGACTTTTTTGATGTAACTAACAGCACTGCAATCTCTCAGTATGGTCTGACAGTGCTCATGGAAGCATTCAGTGATGAATTAACTAAGGTGCTACAAGAAACTACAAACCTTGTAGCGCCACGTTTTGAACCCAGTCGAATCATTCAATCAGTGAAAGCTATCTGTGCAATGTTGGCGTGTATTGAAACTAGTGAAATTCACAGTGCAGTAGATGCTCTAAATGAGCTGTATCAACAGAAAGATGCTCCCGATAGCCAACCAAAGGCTCCTGATTCTGATTCAATTGATCCCTTACTTACAAGATTAAACGATTCAGTGTTGATGTTAGTTGAGATGTACTGCGAAGCTTTTGATACTGATTTCACTGCAAGTAAAATCAACCGCCCAGGTCTGTCAGGGACAGTTGAGGTCACAGCTATGACCGAGAACCTTAGAATCCGCATTGCATCAGCGCATCGTCTTCGCCTGGAGTGGAAGCCAGAGTATGAGTATTTCGAGGTTCATGCAGGGGTGTATTATGGTGGGGCGCTTCTCTGCCCTATTGAAATCACCCCCCTGACTGTCATCAGTAGGAAGTTCCTAGAGCATCTTCGATGGGATGAGTGGCTGCAGTTTCAAATCCAAGTGAGACAACTACCTAGAGAGTCACGACTATGTGTTACCCTTTATGGTTTTACAGCAATAACAAAAGGCACCGCACCCCACACCCCACGAGTCCCTCTAGGATGGGTTGCTATGCAACTGTTTAACTTCAATGGTGTGCTAGCATCTGGTACCCAGCTCTTGGGTCTTTGGCCTGATGCAAAGTCCAATCCAGTCGGCGCTTGCACGTCAAATCTCCTTCACCCCGCCAGTGTACTGATGTTAATCGAGTTCGAGCGTTACCTGGCTGAGATCGTTTTTCCAGATTGTACCGTCCCACCTGGAATTGAACACATAGAAAAAACCATGCCAGACACAGACTACGGCATCTTTGAAGAGATCCTTGAGAATGACCTGTTCAATGAGCTGAAACCAGACAAGAAGACAGCACTATGGGACTACCGTTACTACTGTTGCAAAGTATCTCGTGCTCTCCCTTTGGTGCTCTCCTGTGTTGATTCATGGGAGTACAAACGGCTGACTGAGATCTACCATCTACTAGAGGTCTGGACTCCAATGTTTCCTGTTGATGCGATGGAACTACTAAAGGTCAACTTCCCCGACTGTAAGGTACGAGCTTTGGCGGTCAAGTGGATGGGAAACTTCAGTGATGACGAGCTTTGTGACTATCTACCTCAGCTTGTGCAGGCGCTCAAGTACGAGATTTACCACGACTCACCGCTGGCTCGGTTTCTTATTCGTCGTGCACTTGGTAACGTCAGGTTGATGCATATGTTGTTTTGGTTTCTAAAAGACAAGATAAACGACCCGCAGTTTGGACAACGCTTTCAGGTAAAACAACTTAACTTTACTATAATCGAAAACTTGAGTCTGTAATAAAGAATATTACACGAAAAGTATAATACAATATTTTACGAAATAAAGACCTATTCACAAAAAGAAAACTTATACTAATTAACATCAGACTGCGTATGTGTTTCTAAGGAAACAGTTCGAGTATTCATCCTGTGTAATACAGTCTATTAGTTAATTTAGAATTTTTTTACCCCGACGATTGGCTAAAGCTCGAAACGTCAGTAAAGTTAAGTCAACATTTTTTACGGTGTTACAAATCTCATTATATTATCTATAATTTAGAATTTGTTAAGTACTACAGGAGCTTAACTAAGAGGTTTCATAAACTTGTGAATCATTAGCGTACCAACTAAGTTTTGTGTTTTCAAAGAACAATAGTGAACTACAAGAAAGGTTTCTTTAAATTACGCAAATCCTGTTTGTGCAGAATCGACCAATAGTGCATGTTTAGTGTCATAGTCCTTAGGGCCCGTACAAACGGTTTCAACATTTTTCATTCATTTTTCCCCAGGTTATTCTTGGAGGTATTCTAAGTGTGTGTGGCGACGCACAGAGGGAGGAATTCACGTTTGAGGATGAGCTTGTCGCTGAGCTTATTAAAGTTGCACAAAAAGTGAAAGACGCTCCTAGCTCTGGCAGAACAAACATTTTACAACAGGTTAGTAAAACAACCCGTTTATTTACGGTAATAGTTAGGGTACTTTCATTTATATATATGTATATATAGCTTCCGAGAATAACGTGACCCCCCCATCAATATTGCACAACCCCCCTTCCCCAAACACTAATAAATGAAAGCCTTCTTAGTTTCATAATAACGTAGCCTGCGTGGCGGCTCTAGGGTTTGGGCAGAGAAGGGTAGGGAAGGTAGAGCCTGTAGACAAACCCCTCTTTTTTACTCTACGCCCCCTAGTAAATACTAGTTGTTCTCCTTCTCCCCACCAGCCCTCCCCTCCCCACTCTCCACCAATCCCCAAGAGTCGTCACGCAGGCTAATAATAACGTGACAGCATCGTTATCATCATTATCATTGATTTTCATGTATCGTTAACGTTATCATCATTATCATTGTTGTCGTTAATACTGTCTTCAACTTGAATTTGTCATCATCATTTGCATTCTCGTCACTATCATCGTTTTCGTCATCATCATCACTAGCATCATTGTCATGATCACCAGCATCATCGTCACGGATCATCATCATCATCATCAGAGATCATCATCATCGTCATCATTATCATCATCATCATTAGAAATCACAGCCCGCATATTATGTGCATTATTAGAATCATCATTATGATCATATTCATAACCATCATCGCTTTTCTGTAGTGCATGATCATTTAGAAATTACATGCATTTATTCATCAAGTATTCATTTAATTGTCACTTTTTCCAGGAACTTGCTGCATTATCTGGTAGTCTGCCCTGCAACTTTCGTCTCCCCTTGACACCTAGCATGGAAGTGGTCGGTCTAGATGTAAAGGCTTGTGGATATTTCAACTCTAACTCTGCACCACTAAAGCTAATCCTCCGTAACTCAGATCCTTTTGGCGAGAACATCAACGTCATCTTTAAAATGGGAGATGATATGAGACAGGACACGCTGACCATGCAGCTCGTGGGCATCATGGCAAAGATTTGGTTCCGAGAAGGAATAGATCTGAAGATTATTACGTATCAGTGCATGGCGTTAGGGCCTGGGATTGGGATGATTGAGATGGTCGGCGATGCACAGGTTTGTGGCTGGATGATTGACATTGTGATTATTTTGTAATGGTGGTGATGATGGTGGTGGTGAAAATTATGATGATGGTCAATGATAACGGCGATGAAGATAATGACAATGACGGTTATTGTTATGATGATGATGCTGGCGATCATGTTGATGGTGAACACGTTGATGATGGTGGTGGCGATGGTGTATGGTTGTGGTTACATGTATGTTGGTGCGGTTACTTGGGACATCAATAATGCTTATAGTCACCGCAGGGCATCATCATAAATCGTTTTTGGAAAATACAACAATTGATTAAATATTTTTGTTTGTACAGACATTACGTGAAATCCACACAGAATTTGGCCTGACGGGATCGTTCAAGGATGAACCTATCGCAAGATGGCTGCTCAAACACAACCCGGACGAGGAAGCCTACCGGTCAGCGGTCGACAACTTCACAGCCTCGTGCGCAGGTTACTGCGTTGCTACGTACGTTTTGGGGATCTGTGACCGACACAACGATAACATCATGATCAGAAAGAGCGGCCATCTTTTCCACATCGATTTTGCCAAGATTCTCGGGCATGCGCAGATGTTTGGTGCATTTCGTCGTGACCGGGCTCCCTTTGTTTTGACCCCCGACATGGCTTACGTCATCAACGGTGGCTATCAACCAAGCAGTCGGTTCCAGGACTTTGTCGACCTTTGTTGTAAAGCTTTCAACCTGATACGTCGTCATGCCAACCTGTTCTTGAACCTGTTGTCTTTGATGTTGAATTCTGGGATAACTTCGTTGAGTAGTGTGCACGATTTGACGTACATCCGGGACTCTTTGCTGCCGAATGCAAGCGAGGCTGACGCAACTGCTACGTTTACGCGCCTCATCCATTCCAGTCTGACGTCGTGGTTTACACAAGTGAACTTCTTCATCCATAACGTTGCACAGCTTCGTGATGTTAGCCAGCTAAAGCGATCAACTCCTAACAATCTTAACTCTGTTCTCACGTTCGCTCCCAAGACGTACACAATAGATACAGACGGTTTCATCGACTCGGCTAGAGTCGTAGACTTTCAGAAGCGTCACACACCCGCCGAGAAGTACTACATTTACGTCATCAACATATGTCGCGTGAATGACACCAAGCCAACTTTCGTCTTTCGCCGTTTCGTCCACTTCCAAGAACTTCATTCCAAACTACTAGAGTTATTCCCAGAAGCGATTCTTCCTCGACTTCCTGCAAGGATCTACCTCGGGAGATCACAGATTCGCACCGTAGCAGAAAGACGTCGATCCGAGCTTGACGATTACTTACGACACATACTAATGATGCCGGGAGAGATATCAGAATGTGATGCCATCTACACTTTCTTACATCCTCTACTCTTGGACGAAGAGGAAGCCTCGAAGTTCTCCATTCAGCTTCTCCCGGAAGAGAAGTGTGAGCGGCCCATTGCAGGCGATATCAAACTCTCGTTACGTTTTGAGAGGGATTCGTTGAGAGTAATGGTGATGCATGCGAAGAACCTGTCGCCTAGAGGAACAAGTGGTCTGGCTGATCCATACGTTAAACTGTACTTGTTACCAGACCCCGAGAAGGCTACGAAGATTAAGACTAAGGTTGCTAAAAGGTATGGATAATGACGATTGTGAAATAGATTATGATGGTAATAATGATGATGGTGGTAATAATAATGATGATGATGTTGATTGTAGAATAATGATGATGATGATGTGGATGGTAATAATAATGTTGATGGTATAATAAAGTAATAATGATGGTGGTAATAACAATAATGATGATGATGAGGGTTGAATAATAATGATGATGATGTGGATGGTAATAATAATGTTGATGGTATAATAAAGTAATGATGATGGTGGTAATAACAATAATGATGATGAGAGTTGAATAATAATAATGATGTGGATGGTAATAATAATGTTGATGGTATAATAAAGTAATGATGACGATGGTGATAATAATGATGTTGATAATAATGATGTTGTTGATGATGATAATAATAATGATGATCATAATGATGATTATATTATTTACGATGATGGCCGGGATTTCGACGGTGATGATAATGATTTGATGTGATGTCATTGGTGTTGATGATATTTACGGTGACAAATATAATGATGATAGTGATCATTGATGATGGTGATACATGATGATGACGATGACAATGCTGCTGATGATGATGGTAACGAGGCTATGGCGATAGCCCACGCTGCAGACTTCTTATGTGTTTACAAATTAGTACACACAAAACTACTATACCTTAACAATCCTCAAACCTCTGGCATCCATGCAGGGTGTTTCGCTCATATCTCGTCTGCAACCGAGGCTACGATGACGATATATATACCTAATCGCAAGAACGTTGTCTCGTGAAAAAAAGAACATTAGTAAATTAGTTACATGGAATAACAAAAGAAAGAGTTCAGCTTGAGTGATCTTCTTTCTAACTCCTTTTCCACATAATTGCTAAAAAGTCAGGTCAACGTTCTTGCAATTAGGTGTACACCTATTTCAATTAACGTTGTCCATCTGGAATGGTCGATCTGAGACCGATAGGAATTGTGGGAGCCCGTTAAACTGCAAATACACTTTTATAATCACGCTTGAATATTAATATTAATTAACGAGTCAGGTCAGGGTCTACTGGTGACTCTGCTACTGGTAACATTGTAACCCAGTACCACCTGCCGCATGGTCGGGTTGTCGGCGACTAAACCGGCTCCCCCACTAACATTATGTTAGTGAGGAGGGTGGCATGTCACCCAGCAGGACGAAAAATAAGACCTGTCAAAGGGCGGAAGAGCTCGTTTTGAGCCAACGGCCAGCATGCAAAACTGAAGCTTTGCTGAGTGACGTCAAAAGGGCAAGATCTCAAGCCAAAAAAGATCAAGTGGAAGACCAAAAGTTCTGCTGATTTTTAACTGATGCAACTCAAGAAAGGCAAAGAGGAAGAGATAGTTTTACTAGACAATGTAACAAATTTATAGATACTTAATTTAATTAATGTAATTTATAGGGTATATATACGTATGTATGTATATGTATATATATATATATATATATATATTTATTTCTTATTATTTTTATTATTACTATTTTTTTCTCTCTATTGATTCTAGGTATATTTTATTTGTAATTTATGTTCTCTGAAAAGCCTTTTAAGGACGAGAATAAAAATGTATGTAATGTAATGTAATGTAATGTTTACTTCTGAAATACTAGTATCCATAATTCAGCACCATTGAAGTGTGATTAAAACAACACATTTGGAATTTATTGAACTTCCACAATTCCTATCGGTCTCAGATCAACCATTCCAGATGGACAACGTTAATTGAAATAGGTGTATACCTAAAAGCTTCAACGTTGCAAACATATTTACCAAGACGAAATAGACTACAACAAAACTGAGCCTTCAATCTCCTATACTTGTTTTAACTTACTGTCTTACAGGACACTAAACCCGACGTACAACGAGACGCTCGTGTACAACAATCGACCTAAAGGAGAGCTTGACCAACGTCACCTACAGGTTACTATATGGGATGACAGAGTTGGCGAGAATGAATTCCTAGGAGGAATTTTGATCGATTTGTCGAAAGTTGACCTTAGTGTTACTACAACTCAGTGGTATAACTTGACTGATTTAAGGAAATAGAACGAAAGGTACGTGTAACATTCATTGTAACAGCATTGGACACAAAATGCAACTGATCTAGGCGATGAAGACTTACGCTATCTAGTCTTTGATCTATTACGCTAGCAGGGGCGGATCTATGGGGGTGTCCAAAGAGACACCGGACACATTTACCAATTGCAATTACCCCTATTTTATTGAAGACATTTAGGGACCGGACACCCCTAACACCACGAGAGCTTCTCATTTGCAATTGGGTCGACAGCCCCTGACAAATGTCTGGATCCGCCCCTGGCTTGCAGTATCTTTCACAACTGCTCCATAGCAAACAAACGTATATCATTAATAATGCAACTGAGTATTTTCTTTTTCTTATTCAGATTGAAAGCTCAACTGAGAAAGTAGCTGATGGAATGCCAGAAGTTCAAGAAGTGTAATTCAATCAAAATATATACACATACTCGTCTTTTATAGTAACTCCTAGAGAATAATATATATTTTTTGATTGTTTTACAGTGCAACTACTTCAACCGAGGCCACTTAGATAAATTGATCATTAACCAATCATATTTCAGCTTTTAGCTCAAGATTCTTATGAGCGTGAGAACACTATAATTTGATTGGCTAATGCTGTTAACATTTGTATCTCTGTCTGGTTTTACTGTTTTCTGATTGGCCAGTTTTATTCAAGTGGCCTCGGTTGAAGTAGTTGCACTGTAATACATGTTTGTACACTTTGAAGGACTTTTTTTTACAATTAATTGTCCCCTTCGCGGTTCCCTGCGCCATTTTGAAAGGTGGCCGCGCCTTTGCATCGAATCGAGACGAACGTTGAGCTTGCAATGATAGAGACCTTGTACCACCTTGCTGGACAATTATTCACGTGTCTCTATCATTGCAAACTCAACGTTCGTCTCGCTTCGATGCAAAGGCCTAGCTACCTTTCAAGATGGCGCAGGGAACTGTGAAGGGGAATATTTTGATTCGATTCCCGCAACTATTTAATTAATACATGCACTGACATACTACAATATTTTTCAAATAGTAATGAAGACTATTGCATAGTCTATTGACGAGATAAATAATAATTATCGTTTGTAATAAATGTATAACTATCAAATAAAATATATATAAGGATTTAAATAGTATTGATGAATGTAATGATAATACATTTGAATTGATAATAAAATTTGAGACATATTTACTGACGAAGATTCAGACTGAGATATTTGTATGTAAATGAAGATATCCCTTTTCAACATTCATTCATATCCCATTTTACTGCATGAACTGTTGAAACGAGAGGTAATTTGTGGTAATCTTAAATTCGAAAACTGACCCTAGGTAAGGTACGGTGCCAGTTCGAAACCCTAAAAGGTACGCGAGGGTCTTATTTTCGACCCTAAAAGGTCCGTCGAGCACCCCTATCCATTTTGTACGAGAGTCCCCTCCCGGCCCCGGGCAATGAATATGACGTTATGCAATGAAATTTATATAAAAGACTGACTATTCAATCAAATCAAATTTCAGCATTAATACGAGGCTAGTGAGTCAAAATCAATATATCCAAACTGATATCTATATTTGGTCATATATTTGAGTGAGCTCATAAAAAAATGCTGAACATCTTTATAGGCGAGAGGCCTGGCTGCGCAGTTACTAGCTACCAGTCTCTCTCCATAGGGTTTTTGCTGGATTAAATCCCCGTGGGCTCAGTTTTTGTGGCGGTTTGTAAATTTCGTTGAGTTATATTCGTTTAATCTGAATTGTATTAGTAAAAACTACTCTTAAAACTCATTATGGATGACGATATGGATTGGGATGCTAAACCAGACGACAAGGAACCGAAAGAACGACAGAGGAAGCCTCGCAATCATGCCGGCCCGCTACCAAAAGCAATATACGATTTGTTTGTAATTGCTGTTCGCGCCAAGAAGCAGAATCAACTCCAGTACCCAAGCGGACCGGAATTAAAATCAGTAGGCTTCCCGAAACCTCTAGGAGGGCACACACGAAGAGAGAGGTTCAAACTCTGGGCTGAACGAATGGACGTTGCGTACAATCCCGAAATAAAAACTGAAATGTTAATTCACAAAAGGACCGGGAAAATTATCATCCCGTTGGAAGAGTTTGAAAATGTTATTCGCGCCGTTCACGAGAATAACGGCGAGAAGCACATCGATTTGAAGACTACAATGAACAATGTGAGTATTACCATTTCGATTACAATGTTTATTTACATCGAGGTTTACTATATGAACGTTGTAGAAGTGACGTCAGAATATATGATTCCTGATTTGTATGTGGGGAGGGGAGGGGATTAACATCGGAACTTTATATACTGAATACTGTTTTTATAAATCTTTGAAACGCATTACTTCAATTTATACCTATTTATCCATACATTTTAATTAATTAATTTTAATTATAAAAGAGTAATGAGGTTTGGAAAAATAATTTAAGTTTTTATTATTTATTGATAATTGTTAATTATTATACATTTTACTAACTACATTGAATCTGATTGGCCAAGAGCACACCGCTAAATCTGAGTAGCATGTGAACTTGACAGTGATAATTGCAGTATCTGTAGTTATCACTGTCAAGTTCCTAGGATCTCTCCGTTCTCAGTGAGTTGATGTGAAAATGGCATCGAGATTTGCTTGTTATTGTCTCTTTTACCTGATTATAATGGTACTTTTACTTTAAAAAATGTATAATAAAACAATTATTGAATTCGGTTTTCACATGATATCAGGCCAAACATAAAAATATGTGTGTTTCCTGTTGCGCGACCGACCCTAATTTTCTTACCGATTTTTGCCGACCCTAATATTTTTTTCCCATTCCCAAATGTATCACAGGGTACCCATAAAAGCTCATTCATTTCGACAACGATTTGTTGGCCGACCCCAATTATATTTCTCATGCTCCAGGAAACACACATATTTTTTTTGTTTGGCCTCGTAAATTATCAAGACCGAGGTCTGTGTTATCTGCCGAAGCCTGTAATTGCTTATTATCATTGAATCATCATCAATCAGTTATCTGATTGTGAAAATATAATACAGACTCTGAACCAATCAGATTCTGGATAATAAGTGTATAATAAACACTATCATCAGAACCATTGTCATCATAATTGGTAGAACTGTTATTATCATCATCATCATCAATATCATCTTTATTTTTACATATATGATTATTTAGAACGAGCATGGATAATTATCCATTGAACGAGTGAGTTTATTATGTTATTACTATAAGTATTATTTAATTGTTTAATTAGTTATTTACAATTAGTTTTATTGTTATATACAATTTGTCAATATTAATATAAGTATTTCCTAGTTTATTGTTATTTACAATGGGGGTGCGCCTCACATGAGACCTGTGTCCCGTTCGCACAAACCTCATTGGGCTCGTTTTAATAATCGTTTGTGATACATCGTGTGCAATTTCATTTAGTCTGTTTTGTAAATATGTTTTGTAAATCTGCTATGTAGGTTTATAAATTTGTAATTAATAGGTGCCCAATAAAGCTGTTAAAAACAAAACAAAAAACAAATCTTTATTATTAATTCCAGATTCAAGACAAATATACAATTGGTGGTCATGCTTTTGGGATGAATAGAGGAGTAGTTCGTTATGTTGTCGACACATGTCAAGAATGTATAATGGAATTTGCTCTAGGAAAAAACATTAATGATAAAAATGGTATTTCATCACCGATTCCTATTTGTAATGGACTTTTAGCACCTGCATCTTGCTCCATGGTTACACAGGTCCCTAACTCTGCCTGTATTTGGTTTGATAAATCTGGTAAGGTTATTTTACTTGTGTGGACTGTATCACTGAAATCTTTTGATAAGAAATTGTATGATAACTATCAGTTAAACTAGTGCAGGCTATGTCAGTGTTTGTAAGGAAACAGTTGGAATAAAATACATGTACAATAACTAGCAGTTAATCTAGTGTTAGCTGAGTCGATGTTGAAAAACATAAAGAAAGTAGACAGTTAATTAAAGCGAAAGTTAGTTTGGAATGCATTGTAAAGTTCTATAAGGCCCTGGTAGTAACATCACAATGGACTGAAGGTTTTCAGTTTTCTTAGGAAACAGTCTGAGTTAAAATGATAAGCTATCTAAGCTTTTCAATTATTCATTAATAGAATAGCCAATTAAATAAAATTTGTTAGAGCTTGAAACATCAGTAAAGTTAAGGATTATTTTCTTACAGTGTGAAAGCTTTCATTTTATTGGCTATTGTCCATATTAAACACTGATGCAGCTTATACTTGTTTATTTGCTAGTTTCCATTTATAGAATATGCTGAAGCTATCATTTTATTGAAAGATAGGTAATATAATGGAATTTGTAACACAGTAAAAAATGTTAACTTAACTTAAATTAACTTTACTGACGTTTCAAGCTTTAGCCCTTCGTCATTCGTTTCTTTACTCCGATATTTTTTACGATGTTACAAATTTCATTATATTACCTATCATTTATACCAAACACCGACGCAGCCTATACTAGTTTACTCGCTTGTTTCCATTTTATTGAAAGTTGAGTGTATTTCATTGAAAACAAATCATTCACTTGTTTCAGTTACATTAACAAGTCATGAGCCATATTCCAAGCTGCTAATGCTAATTAATGAAATGAAAGGAGAACTTCCAGCAGTTGCTAAAGGAAACAAGGAAGCTAAAGAGAGATTTGTATATAGTAAGTATCATAGTCTTTAAATTACAAACATTAAACCCTAAAACAATAATTACCAGGAACTTGTACCAAATTAAATGTGATCAGTTTTGAGAGCTGCTGTTTTGAACTGACTAACCTCTCAAATGTACAGTGAATGGAAATATGGTGACCAATTTGAATAAAAATTATTGTTATTTTTTACTGATTTCCTTTTTTCTGCACTAATTTCCTTCTTTCTGCACTGTATTTCCATAAAACAGCACTGCTCTTAGCCAATCAGAATTGAGAAATTTTTTCATGTATGTTGTTAGTTTTGAAACAATACTTATGGCAATAGACCGGTTCTAGTCAGTCAATCTTGGCATTAATAGCATGTAATATATTGTTTAGAATTTGCCCATGAATCTTTAAGTGTTTCAATTATTGGATAATGTGGACATTCCTTAAATTACCTGAGCTTTAAACAAATTCCAAAGAATATATTACACACTATCAAGGCTATTGTATCAGAAGCTGGGCAGTCCATAAGCATACTGGTCATTTAATTTGGCCTAAATGGTTATAACATTTTTTTAAATGTGCTAAAATACTCTGAAGTCCTGAATAATAGTATGTATTTGTTTATTTCTTTTGACGAAATTTTCCACTCTATACCGCCTTATTGGGGCATGTATGATTATTAATTTAAGGCATTTCCACTCTGTACGAAACTTATTCGGGTCTATTTAAGACATCTTAAGGTAAAATGTATACCCTGTCTAAGCCCAGAAGCTCAAAGACCATACCCTGACTGGCAGCACATACCTGTTTAGCAAATATATACCCCTAAGTCACACTTTACTATTATTCTGCTCTTTATTGGTTAACTTGGATATTTCCACTCTAGACTATTATTCTGGACTTCTTAAATCCTTATTATTACAACATTTTTCTCTTTCATATTGATCAATATTTTCTATTCAATTTGAAATATCGTATTTATGATGTATACCATTTTTATATTTTATATTACAGAGTTGTACAGTACAACAGAATGTATCCGATCACAAAAAGAGAAAACCAGAACAAGATTTCAAACAACAGAACCATACACTCATCAAATGCAAGACGAAATTGTAGAGCTTTCTTCAGTTTACAAACAAGAAGGCAAGGAACAACTCTTTTTGCACGATATGGACCTTTTACTGGATACGTATAGAACTTCTGGGTACAGTGATTATTTTCTACGGAGTTTACAAGCATCGATATCATCCCAAACCAAGAAAGAATCTGAATTTTCAAAGCCACAGGTTTTGTATATTAATGGATTTTCGTTAGGTGTCAATCAAACAGTTATCTGTCTGCCACAGTGTTCATAGCAGTCAATGGCTCATTAGGATATTGCAGTGATTTCTCCAGAGACTATACAGCCCTCAATATAATTTCTTACACAAAACAGCGACTGCATAAACGGTTTGACAGGAAATCTCTTTTTGCATGAGGTGGTTCCATGTCCGTGCAACCATTGTACAATGGCTCTTAACCAATCAGTGTGCAACAAAATCTACAGCTGTGGTAAAATACTTATTGGAAATCTTCATTGCAGTAACCAATTTTTGTAATAACTAATATTGAAGCTTATAGATTGCATATCAATTTTAATATGCTGAAGAAGTAGCTATCAATCATTGGCCATTACACATTTTGGATAACAAAAGTTGCTGCTTGCCCAGGGGTTTAGCCCTATCAACATCATTAGTCGAGCACCATCAGATGAAAGTCTTGCAGTATATATTATTCAGTTTTGATATAATTTTTCGCAAATAAAGAGTTCCTTCGTGAACGGAGGTAAAGGTAATCATATTTAATAATATATTATTGGGATAACTATCCAGAGACAATATAAGTTAAGAATTCTTGATAAATTTTTAAACATAACTTTATCCGGAAGGCGGAGAAACATGTATATTTTATCCCTGTATTTTGTATTCCCACCCATATAAAATTTAATATCTATGTCAGTGAAACACGAATTGAAGTGTTAAAAGCATTCTTAGAAGTTATACTTTGTTACACAATCTGAAATAAATATATTATATATTGTTAATTTTATCATAATGCTGTCATTGTGCACTGAAATGTATTGTTTGTAATGCAAAAGCAGTGTAGATTCCTTAGTTTTTTACATTCTATAGTACTGTAATTGTTGTTAAATGGAGCATGATAATAGAGCCTGAAATGGCCTCCTTTTCTCTTGTTTTTATAACTACTAACTTATAATGTTTTAACAAAAATCTGCATATATTTTAAGAAGTAATTTACACAGAAATTAAAGCAACAACAATTGGCGAATATGTTTAAAAAGTGAATTTACATAGAAATAGCAAAATGCTGAGTTCAGGGAACTTGAATTTATCACTACAATAAACTTACAAGCTCACCATATCAAAAGCCTGATGATCATCATGCAATAGACCAGATTTCGTATGACTGTGAAAAGTTCAATGCCGTGTATGTGCCTTACTGAGGCCGTGATGTTTCTAGAATTTTGATGTGCCTTGAGCGCGTTCGTACTGTGAGCTTTTTATAGTCATACGAAATCTGGTCTATCAGCCATTGCAACA
The DNA here is from genome assembly GCA_949775045.1 of Metridium senile. NCBI lineage: Eukaryota > Metazoa > Cnidaria > Anthozoa > Actiniaria > Metridiidae > Metridium > Metridium senile. Next base: position 7,893,709 of record OX459100.1, read on the forward strand.
TGTTAAGGGACTGGTCATAAAGTATAGGGGGGGGGTGGGCCGGAAAAATCTGGGGGTGGGCCGTGGTTTTTCATGCATCCCAAAAGGGGTGGGCTAGAAAATATCATGCACCACTAAAGGGGTGGGCCATGCAATTTCTGTGCAATGTTTTTTTTACTGTGCTTAAGACACATTGTTTAATAGTAGCTGAAATTTTAATAGACACCATTGGAAAAATGACAGAATTCAATCAGTATAAAATAAAAACAGAATTTTTTACACACCTAGAGGAAAAATGAGTATTTATTTCAATGATGACTCATTAGTTCATCATGGTTCTGTTGATGACTTCTTTTTACACATAACTCATTTTTTTTTTGTAAAGAAGAAACAAAACAACAACAAAAAAAAAACTGCAACAACTTCACCTCCACCTAGAATATCGATGAATTAGTACTAGTAGAATCTCAATGAGAATCTTCAGGAATAGATAGTCAGTCTTTTTTCATGCAAACATACTAACAATTTGTAACCAAGTGATCTTTTTCAAGGTCCTTTTTTCATGATATAACGATGTTAAATACCAATAAAATATATAAACAAAACAAAAACAAAAACAGAATTACTTGACAGACCTAGCCAACGTACTGGCCAGTATGCTGGCTAGAGCAGAAATGACTTAATTATCAATCCAACATTTACAACCCAAATATGAGGAAATGTCACACAACGAAACTAACACAATTTTTTAACCTTGTCACAAATTAATCATCAACATCAATCTCATACACAAAGTCTTCACTTTCATCAGAACTTCTATCACTGAATGATAGATCAGTGAGTGACTTGATCTCTAAAAGTGCATTGTCTGGAAGCATCTTCCTGTCCATGAGCATTTTGAGCCATTTCAAATCACTTTTTTTAATCTCAGAAATCCCAGTATAGTTGAGTGTTGAAAATTCACCTTCTTGAGTACAATGGGCTATTAGTTTGTAAACCCTTTTCAACGTACAATACCAGGAGATATTTTGGTGATTCTGAATAAGGTATTTCAATAGTACTATGCGTATTTCTACAGAATTGTACAAAATCTTCAGTCAAACTTTGCAGTGTTTGTATTTTATTTTTGAAGATTAAAATATTGAAGATAGAAATAGGGGTGGGTCATAATTTTTTGTGCATTCTACAAAGGGTGGGTCACTTATAATAATGTGCAGTCTGGGGGGTGGGTCACATTTATTCATTCATTACGATTTCAGAAATTTCCGGCCCACCCCCCCTATACTTTATGACCAGTCCCTAAGGAATATATAATATCTACACCAAACATATCAAAATATCAATTACACTTCCATTTTTATTTTTATAAGCTCTGACAATGCAAGTATAAAACTATATTTGATACAATGTGTTTTTATAATTCTACAGCCAACAGGTTCTGATATAAATATATATATACATACAGTAAATTAAAAAAACATTGTCGTCAATAGGCTTCAAGGATTACAAAACGAATCATATAGCTTGCTTTGACGCAACTAGACCGAACGGTAGCATGGGTAGAAATCACCGAAACGGCGAATTATTCATAATTGAATGATTGTGTGCGCATGGTATTGCATTAGACAATGTGTGCATTTATCCTCTTCGGTGATTTCTACCCATGCTACCTTTTGGTAAGACTAGTCGCGTAGACTTGAAGCCTATTGATGACAATGTTTTTTGAATTGACTGTATACATTTTGACTATTCAAAGTCAGGTGTCTTACATGAGATATTCATAGCTGCATTGACTTTGATGGCTCTATAGCTGTGAATTACACATGCATGAACTATATTTATGGAAAGTAAAGTAAGTGAGTAGTTGCATTATTTTGTCTTGAAGATAGCTGATGATTTCAGCTTGTCATTTGCCTGCTGCAATTATTTTTGTGTCTTCTGTGCTTAACTATCCAAAGCAAGTTATATGATTCGTTTTGTAATCCTGGTTACATAAACGCTGTCCAAAACTAAATAGAAAAGCAGTATACAGGAGCTGAAAATACACACAAGTCTTGTTTATGGTAGCTGAAAGTCTATCTAAAGATAGTCCTACTGCAGAGGTTTAGATAATGATGATTTTTGTAATGTATCGCACCATCCTTGACCTTTTGCTTGTATGATTAAGGAAAAAAACTCATACATAGTATTTCAAAGTATGTATAATGTTCAGTAGGTAATATAATGAAATTTGTAACTTTAATTACTGACGTTTCAAGCTTTAGCCCTTCGTCGGAGGGCTAAACCTCGAAATGTCAGTTAAGTTAAGTCAACATTTTTTATGGTGTTACAAATTTCATTAAAAAACTCATTAATAATTCATGACCATTTTGTCCAATCCGATGCCCCTCTCTGGTCACGAGGAAAGCATTGTATATCGCATAATCTACGGCTGAAACGCGGAGGGATTTGAATGCGGCCCAGGGGAATGATGATGTACAATAGAAGAACAATGGAATGCAAATAAACATGAAGCATTATATAATGGCACATGTGTCATTATATAATGCTTCATGTCCATATTTCAGATATTACCCTTCCCCCCATCCCCCCATCTCTACTGACGAGTGAACATCAGACTTAAAAATAATTTACTTTTAGATTTTTGGCGAAAAAAATACTTTGATCATGAGTGCCAATGCCAGGATACGAACCGAGATCTTTTGCTTGGTTGTATTCAAGCTTTAAGCCATTATGCCACTGAGGCAATCGATGAAAAGTTTGCAACGAAAAGTCATCAAATTCATTAGCATTCAAGTTGGTTAGCATTCCTCTATTATTAGTGTAGATCAATTCCCAAATGCAAACAACCTTCCGTTTTCTTTTGTTTCATCGATATTGGACAAAATGGTCATGAATTACTAATGAGTTTTTTAAGCCGTTCAATAAACTCGCAGAACGTGTTTTATCAGGTTTAAAATCCCTTGGGCTTCGCCCTCGGGATTTTAAACCTGATAAAACACTCCTGCTCGTTTATTAAACTATACTTATATTACCTATCGTTTATATCAAACACCGATGCAGCCTATACTAGTTTACTCGCTAGTTTCCATTGATAATGTTCACTCTTGGGAGTCTTATGTGGTTTTATTTAACTAAACAAGTAACAAACTTAAATAGTTTGCTGTACATGTATCTGCCATAATCATATCCTGAAATAGTTAGAAATTTATTTTACATGTAAAGAACTTTGCCAGGATTCATAAGGTTCTTTGGATCCAAAGTTCTTTTGATGCTCTTCATCACTTCAATTCCTGTTGGTCCTATTTCCTCTTCTAGTAATTTTAGCTTTCCATTACCGATTCCATGCTCTCCAGTACAAGTTCCACCCATTGCAAGTGCACGCCTGAAAGAGATGTAGCCTATTGCATTACTGCGGTTTTCGAGTTTCTGCAAATGCAGACATTCCAATAGGTAGTTATAAAATACATATTTCGCTGCTGCCAATTAAGGATTTAAAAGGTACCAACTTATTAGTTTTGATTGACAGCAGCTAAAATCGTGTTTCACAACAAGCTGTTGAAATGTTTGAGTTCACAGAAAGTCGAAAACCGCATTAACGTAATTGAAGACTGAGTCACTGTTGCATCAGGGCCTGGTGAGGTTATCAAGCAAATGTCCTTTTCTTACTCTGTTCAGGTTCTCTTTTCCATTTCCCATTCTTCCTATTCCCATTTTTCTCTTACTTTTCCTCTTCTCCTTTTTATTTTTCTTCCCTTATTTCTCTCTTTCCTTTCCTTTTACTCTCATCCTTATTCTTCCTCCCTTTCCCCTGCTTAGTTTTCAAACAGTCTTGCTATGTATCTACCTTCCTAGCCTATCCGTGAATGCCTTTACCACTTTAACTTCACTCTCATCATTTGTATTGTAAATCACTGTACAGTGAAAGTTCCCATCACCAACATGGCCAACAATAGGTGCTGAAAAACAACAACAAAATGACAATTACCTTCCAAGTCTTTCAGAGAATTGTTTTGCATTCTGGATCTCTTCATCTTTTGTGACGTCAATGACTACAAAGCAGTGGAAATTGCCATCCCCAACATGGCCAACAATAGGTGCTAAAAGAAAACGAAGTATGAAAATCAAACTGCTTAATTCTACTATTTTCTCATGTTTTATAGACTTTGGCTTTGCATGCATCTAGTTTATTTGATAAGAAAATATAAATATAAGTGGGTCGATCTTTGAGCTACAAAAATCACCAGCTAAATAGCGTACAAAATATGCATACCTATAAGATTTGAAGCTATAATATCTTCCTTGGTTGCAACGATTATTTCAGACAGTCTTGAAATAGGAACGCAGGCATCTGTGGCAACACCCTGTGTAGTGAATAAATAAAAAAGAGCTTATCTCTTAAAAGTTGCCTAGTTTTCACTCGAGTGGTGTCCTTAAAGAAACAAAGACAAGATATTTTGACGAGGTATTTTTAGTGTTTAACTTTTAACTAATGTTTTTGAAGTTTCACTTACTTTACAGCCAGGTCTAAGTGCCAAATCAGCGTACCATGCATTGTGACGAGCTTTCCATAACTTATTTCTTTTATCCGTTTCTTTTGCCCATTGAAAATCCGAACCTCCATTGCCAGAAATTATTTCGCCTACAAATTGAAAACAATGGTTTTATTTCCTCTAAATCAATAAGGAAAACCGTGAAATTCCAAACTTTTTCTCGTTTCTTTTTAGCATTTACTAGAAAACGATTTGTTTACGGGATAGATGTAAAAAATTCCGTATTTTGCTTATTAAAGCTTGTACAGGTTCGTTCCTTTTTTGTACCAAGAAGTACGTCACAATTTAATCAACTTTTACTTCCGTTCCATGATTTTGGCGCCAAGTGGCGCGCGCGTCAATTTTTCCCGCTCTTTTCAAATCAAAGTTTTTAGTCCGAGTGGCATTGCTTTCAGTTCGTTGGTGTATACAAGAAACGAAAAACGAAAACATATACGTTAGAACAACCGTTAAAATCTTACCAAAAACTTTCACTTTTAACGACTTGTTTAGTTAAGGTATTTTTCAAAAGGAAGGCAAGAGAAAGTCTTCATAAAGTGAGACATTTTCGTTACTTTGATGTATGACAGGTACGTGAGTTTGTATTTGTGATTTTGCTTTTCCGTATTTCTTTGTTGGAGTTTTTCGTTTGAAAACAAAACTAAACAATTATACATCGCGGAATTCGTTGGTGAAAATAAGAAAAAAGACTTCTGAGGTACCTGCAATGAGTGCTTGTTCTTCGACGCTGTTTTCCGAACCTACAAACTCCAAGAAAAGAGCTGGTTGGACCGGATAATCAAGTCCGGAGAATTTGTTGCAAGCATCAACTTGGACATCGTCAAGAAACTCTAAAATATAGAAGGTAAAACGTAGAAAATTAGTAAAGCATTTAGAGGAACATTTAAACTATATTTCAATACTATTTTCGTCTAGTTTTGTTCGTTTTGCAAGTAAAAAAACCCGTAATTTTTTGAGCGACTTTCAAACACGTTGAATCAGGGCAACAGCGACAGATATGTTGTATTTTGCATTCCATATGGTACTTTGGCCAAGTGAAAAGTCGAAATTTTGTCTACAAGAACGAATAGAAATTACAAAAATATCTTATATATGTTCTTATCAAGAGAGCTTTCTTAAATTTATATAATATTTTCGTTTATTTTTGTTGTCTTTGTGAGTCGAAAAAGAAAAAAAAACGTGCGTTATTTTTTGTTCATGAAAAGGTTAAAAGCAACTTGCATTTGAAAGGTATTTCTAAAAACCTCATAAAAAATTGAAACAAAAGTGTGAAAGGGAATAACCGAAAAATGCAAATTGCAGGTTTATGTACCGTAGACGTTCTACTTTTTTTGTTTGTTGTTGTTTCTTAGGCCAATAAAAGTTTCAATTTAGTGCTTTTCCACGTGGTTTAAAAACGTAAAGTAAATCAAAATGTGTGCTTTGTAATTTTTTTGTTTGAATTAATGTTTTCATGTAGATCTACATGTATGTAAGTAAAAATGTTGAAAAGAAACAAATTTAAGAATAATAGCCACATTTCGAAAAAAATATTTAGTAAAAAGCCTAGTTTAGTGGCTTTTCACATGGGATTATCTTTAAAAATGAGTTAAAGAAATGCTGAATTGAATTCCTTTAAAAGGAATAGACAAACACTCAAATAGTTTATTTAGCTTATCCAAAAATTGTAATCTTTGTAAAAGTTATCTAATCATACATATGCAAGTAAAATATGAGCAACCTAAAATATATTGGGCAAGAATCATTAATTTAATGGGTTCTATTTTATTCCTCCTTCTGGTTTGTTTGTTTGCTGGTGGAATGAAAGGTATAGTTTGATGATTATAGCTTAATTAGCATGTTTAATAACAGTAGAGCGAAAACACTAGAACCATGAAACAAAATCAAATTGTTAGTGTGTAATAGTTCTTATTTAGCGACTATTAGTTACTGATAAAAGACAAGTAAAGTTGTAATGAGGTATTGTTTCCTTTTGTATTTGATGTTTCTGGTTGCGTGATACTGACTAAATAGTCACTAAATAAAAACTATTAGTTAGTAACTATTTTGTTTTTATTTCATGGTTCTAGCGTTTTCGCTCCACTGTGTCCAGAGTAGATTCCTTTTCATTTCACATTGATACTTATTTACAATAACTGCTCTTATTAATAAATAAGGTAAATATGAGTACCCATTTTGCCAACTGGTATTCCTGCTTGGAGAATCTCTATGGAAGTGTCAACTGCAGACTTTACGTCAGAAAATGAACAAACTCCACTCACCGTCTAGAAAAGGGTTAAAAAAACTGGTAACTACAATACTCAAATAATATATAATATGTTATAATAAGTATACAAAAAAATTCCGCTCACTGTATTCACAAGTGTTTTATGAGTATAACTATAACTATATTATCAAATTTAATGAATATAATATAGTGAACTCAGATTCTGCAGTTTAAAATTATGTTAGTTATTGTCAGTGGTAAATATCTGTGTATGTTGTGTGTAATAACTATTATAAAGAGGTCAATCACAGGTAAGTGATGCACAACGACGTTCCTCATCATGGAATATGTTAAAACTGTGAATGCACTGGCTTATCTAGCCTTTTTGAATTTTGGTTACTTAATGGAAAGAAAAAAAACAGACCAGGAAGTCAAGTACTAATGACCTTTGATAAATTACACATTGTGTATATAGAGCCAGGTAAATTGTTTAAAATTACTCTTATTACTTCTGAGTCTGACAAAGAGCATTAAAAGTTCTGACAAGTCATAAAAAGTTTGCAAAGCCTCTGGGATGCTAAAAGGAAACGGCAAGAGACAAAACACCACCATAGATATCTAGTAAGTATGTTTTTGTAAAAAAAACCCTAAAGTTTATGAGTGTTTTTTAGAGAACATTCTGGCTAAAGTTTATGTAAATTAGATCATGAATCGTTTTCATGAAATATTAATGAGTTTTTGTATTGTTATTTACAAAATGTTGCGTTTGTGAATTACATATTTTATATCAATAGTTTACAATGGTTCTTACAGCTTCTGGAATGCCATGTAGCTTTATTGTTGCCTTGGTGATAACACCCAGTGTGCCCTCTGATCCCGCAAAAAGGTTAGTAAGGTTATAACCAGCTGATGTTTTTCTGTCCAAATAAAAGCAACAAGGAAGTAGTTTAAAGTGCACCTTATGCCCTTCATGATATTTTGCAAATCTGTTGTACATGAGGTGTATAATAAGTGTACTTAATATTTCTTGATGACGTCCTCTCTTTTTTGAGATATGAACATTTGAAATCTGAAAATGCAAATGAGGTGACATCATTCCAGGAATTTGTCAAAGTTTTGTTTCAAAGCTGACAACAAGCTTGTAAATGTTAATGGTAGTGTGAATATTAGTAATACAGATATTGAGCTTTAAAAAATTGCTATAATTATTTCCAGAGAACTTTTGTATATTTAATGAGGCCTGGAATGACGTCACCTCATTTGCATTTTCAGATTTCAAATGTTCATATCTCAAAAAGGAGAGGTCGACATTATACACTTAATGACTGGTCCCGAGGGAAACAGTTAGTTTTGTTTCACGAGAATCTCAATGTTTCCCGAGGCTCCGGCCGAAAACACTTATTATACACCTCATGTACAACAGATTTGCAAAATATCATGAAGCGCATTAGGTGCACTTTAATGACAGAGGTACAAGAAATCATAATATCATTTATAGTGACTATTGTCATATTCATTTGCTGGCCATTGTTATAATCAATTAAGTTTACCTTGTACGGCGTCCTTTACCAGCAGTATCAATAACTGAACCATCAGACAAGACTACTTCTAAGTTTTGCACATTCTCCCTCATTGTACCATATCTATAATGATCACATTGGTGTTATTAGTGATAAACATTTACAACAACTACAAGGATTGAAAGCTTTCAAGGTTTACGTTTGCATACCTGACAGCATTTGTTCCTGATGCACTTGTTGCACACATTCCACAGATGGATGCATTTGCTCCAGGGTCTAGCATAAAGCATCAACATTGAAATTTTAGAATAGGCTAATATAAGTTAGTTAAAGAACAAAGTTGCCTGTACTACCAGTGAATGCAACATATCATCATTTGATCAAGCTTGCTTAAACCACCAATACTAAAATGTTTTGCATAATTATTGTAATTGAGTGGCAATTGTTCATACCTATTGGAAACCAAAGACCTGTATCCCTGATGAAGGAATTTAATGCCTCTCGTGATACACCAGGCTCAACCATTGCATCAAAGTCTTCTTCATTTACCTCTAAAATCTTGTTCATTCTTCCTAAATCAATGCATACTCCTCCCTAAACAACATGAATATTGAGAATCAAAAACATCTGATAACAATGTTGAAACGCTGAGTAAAACTATAAATCTTGTCATTGTTAATTTCATTAAGAAATGTTTAAAAACAAAATGCTTAGTTCGAACAATGTTGGAGCTAATAAAATAATTTAGAATTTTCCATCGAAGACATTTGATAACAATGTTGAAATGCCGAGTAAAACTATAAATCTTGTCATCGTTAATTTCATTATGAAATGTTTAAAAACAAAATGCTTAGTTCAAACAATGTTGGAGCTAATAAAATGATTTAGAATTTTTCCATCGAAGATGTAAGATAAGAAAAGTTATAGTCTTTTGTCTAACAAGTGTTGTTGTGATTGTCAATATTTTAATGAGTACATTCCCAGGTTGAGAATCTTGTTAAAATCTTATAAGATCTGGTAAAGATCATCCCAGATCTTACTAAAACCTTGGCAAGTAAATTTCTTGGAAGGATCTTGGGAAGATCTTAATTAAATCTTAGCAAAACCTTGAAAGTTAATGCAAGTTCTTATAGATTGAGGGTTAAGGCCCAGGCAAACAGTTTCAACACTTGCTTCAACATCCGTCCGATTTTGTTGATTGGCAATGTTTAAATGCTTTTAAACTCTTTCAACATTGTTCAAACGTGTTGAATGGATGTTGAATTGATGTTGAAAGAGTTTAAAATCATTTAAACATTGCCATTCAACAAAATCGAATGGATGTTGAAGCAAATGTTGAAGCAGTTTGCCCGGGCCTAATTACATGCCAAGATCTTGTAAGATCATGCCTGGATCTTGCCAGGATCTTACATAGAACTTGGTAAGATGTTTAACCTGGGTTGATTATACCTTTACTGCAACAATTCCACCTTCTAGTCCTGTACCAGTGCCATAAGGGACCATAGGAATTTCATTATCATAACAAACTTTAGCTATTTCACTGACTTCTTCTGTACTTGCAGGAAAAACAACAAAGTCTGCAGGGTGACATTTATGATATGATTCATCACGTCCATGTTGTTCTCTTACTGCCAATGCTGTAGAAACATTGTCTTCTCCAAGTATTGATTGGAAAGTACTTTTGAGTTCTGTAGCTGCTGGCGAAAGCTATATAATTCACACAAAACAACAATCATTATACAGGCAAGTGTGAAGAAAAAGTCTAACCACATATATATTTGTCAATTATTCTCAGATTAATGGTGACAAATGGGCTGGATTTAATTCTCAACACAAAGTCTTTCAATGTTAATGTTTTTGATGAATTATTAAGAAATCTACACTCAAACCTGATAGCCATTCGATTAATGAATCTATTAAAGAACGTTTGAAATAATTTCCTGGAACCATCAAAGCAAACAACTTACTGCTTCATTAATACTATTAAACAATGCAATTTACAATAAACTTCGTATTCAATCGTAAAACACGATATATTTTTATATTATAAGGTGTGAATGTCTTGATGCTTTAAATAGTAATAATAATAATAATAATAATAAATGAATTTGGAGTTTCATACTACGTCTCGAAACTCTTACAACTATATAAATAGTAAAATAATAAAGAAATTAAGTGTGTAAAATATATAATATATGTTTTTTAAATCATATCCACGATATATTAATGTAAATTCGTGTAAAATAGTCAACCAAACAATACGAAAATCGACGAACAAGATGGATGGAACATAAGCTTACCTTAGATGATGTTGTGCAAAGACGACGACGCCATATTGAATTCCCAAGGGCTCTGCTTGGAATACCCAAGTATCTTGCAAGAGAAGTCACCCTAAGGTAACTCATTTATGTAATATTAAGCTTACCAACAAGAGTTTTCCTTTATTCTCGTGTTATTTAGTAACCCCAGCTTTTGTGATTCTATTTGGTATTTGCAAAGGAGTTCACATTACGATTGATTGCGTGACTAACAATGCATTATGGGAAAACGTCACGCTAATTCACTTTCACTCACAGCAGAGAAATATTTTCGATAGAATTTAATTTTTAGTTTTCAAATCAGTCTTAACTGCTACGCGAATAAGCTGTGCTGTCTGAGAATTATCGTCATTGCTTCTAGCATCTTTTCATTTTGTTGGGTTGATATATAGAAAATAAGTAGTAACATGTAGAAACGACTACTGTCACTGTCAACCGCGTGACTAGTAAGACTCTTCCTCAATTCTTCGAATTTTTTAAAAACATCATTCTCGCGTTCGTTTGTTTGTTTCTGGGTGGCCCTATCCCAATCCACACTTGAAGGGCCGAAAGGCCCTGGGAACGAGGCCTTTTGAAATGAAATATACAGCTTTTTACAACAAATTTAGTGCACGTCATTTGATTCTATAGGTAAATTCATTGGAGGACGAGGGAATTCCACGTTGAATTTCACGAGAGAATCGCATGAATCGCGGAGTCCGCGGAGCGATGAGTGCAATATTGATTTTTCGAGTGAAATTCAAACGTGGAATTCCCGAGTCCAAAAATGAATTTACCTTGAATCTCATACTTCAATTTAAGCTGGGTTCCCGCCACAAAAACCAGACGCGCGTGTTCCGATGAATTCAGAAACCGGATGAGAGGGTATTCCACGCTAAATACCCTCGCATCCGGTTTCGTTCTCAACCAATCAGCGTGCTATTGTGTTAGAACGGCATAATTTCACCACGTCTCTCTTTTACCTCACTATGATCCGACGACTCACTACCACCCACCCTTTCTACCCCTCTGTCCCGCCCCTGAATATAACAAACAACACTACATTCAAGTGAACCTGATATTTATTTGTTAACATTAGTCTAGTGAAATTAACAATAATTGGTAACGACTAAATCTATAAAATATTACTGATACAATCCAATTGATTTTTTGGGGCATGCCGGTTGTAACCATAATGCCTTCTGTTTTTTTGGGGTAGATATTGTAATTCAAATTTGGTTGATTTGAATAACAATTGGTTTGAATTACAGTAGCTACCTCCCAAAAAGAGAAGGCATTATGGTTGTTGTGAAAGTAGAGAATATAGTATCGAGCCATTGTGTTTTGTTATACTAAGGGCCCGGGAAAACGGCTTCAACATTTGCTTCAACATCCGTTCGATTTTGTTGAATGGCAATGTTTAAACGCTTTTAAACTCTTTCAACCTCAATTCAACATCGATTCAACACGTTTCCCCGGTTATATCCTGATAATTAAGACAAGGAGAACCACAGGGAGCCCAAGCTCATCACTTGTGATCTTTTACAGTAAATGTATGGAGTCGAGAGATATCCTTTCGCTGTGCCTCAAATATACAATAATAAAAACTTTTTTTTACGTAGATAGTTGTGTATAACTGTTTTCTAGTCTGTGACCGAGTTTTAGCTCAATTAGAGCGATTTTGACGAAAATACCCCAGGGTATTTGAGCTTGGGTTCCCTGTGGGAGAACCTATTGGAAAGGTATCTCACACTAAATGTTTAGATATAATACTTGATGAAAACTTGAAATGGAACTATCATATTGACTTTATATGCAAAAAGATCGCGAAGTCAACTGGGATTCTTCATAGGTCCAAATTAAAAATTGCATTTCCTTTCACAAACTTAATTGAAAATCATATCATTGTATAAAATAGATAATATGAAAAGCATTTCCCTACTATAATTATTCGTATGTGTACATGTATAAACTATAAATAATACTTTAAATCTATAATTACTAAATACTACTGTTTACTGTACTGTGCATGTAAAATATTTTACTGCTATATTTAGAATAGGGGTTCTTGATACTAGTTTTAACCCCACGGGTTGTTTATCAAGCACCTTCTACTATCTTCTTTTTTTCTATTGTAAACTGTATGCATGTGGAAAATAAAAAAATATGAACCTATGAACCTTTCAGCAATGTTGCCATTCAACAAAATCGAACGGATGTTGAAGCAAATGTTGAATCCGTTTGCCCGGGCCTTAAGCATTACAATGTATCTGTTCAGCTGAAATATTTATCACTAGCTAGCTGGCTCAACAGTCTAGGACAATCTGCAATAAATAACATGGATGTGCATAAAATCAATATGCAGCTATAATTTCAAAAAACGTTGAACACTAACTACTGCTTACTGAATAGTGCATATCCTGTTGTCTAAAGTAAAACAAATAATAATTATTTATTTTATTTTTAATGCATTCTATCCGAAACAATATACTATATATAGGGAGCAGATCGCTGTATATTTAATTTTTATTTCAAATTAATGAGGCCCACAATGCTCTCGGGTCAGGGAATGCATTTTAAAGCAGGTTATTAACCGAGCGTGAGGTCTGTACGGAAAAATATCAGACCGAGGTCTCGACAGTATGGACCGCCGCAGTGAGGTCCGTACAAAAAAGACCTCGGTCTGATATTTTACCGGACAGACCGAACAAGCGAGGTCAATAAAACGTTTATTATATAACTTTTTTTCTTAGCGATGAACGAAATCGCAAAAACTTGAACAAAATATTTATTGCAATACTTTACAAATTTCCCGGTCTGAAAAAAAATACGAAAATTGGACCGATGTCATGGTAACGGTCTGCCCGGAAAACAGCCAATCAGAGCGCGCGTACTATCGTAGCCATATAATAATATTCAGTATTCGAAGTTTTTTGAAATAGCTGTATGTCTGTTTGTTTTGTTATAATCTTACATAAAGGTGATCAAATATTCGGCGTACACTTGGTTGTCATGAAATGCAACAAACACTTGTGGGTCATTGATATTGTCTACAGTAGTGTCGTAAGTAACTGTGGCATTGTTTGGATCTTTTTGTGGAGGTGCAATCGTGCTCTGGTTTCCAACTGTAAACTGCCCAACCAGTACACTAACCAGGTACATACAACGATAACCATTGTAGTCGGGAGGGGAATATTGGGATCTCATTGAGTAAGACGCATCTCGGGCAAAGTAGACGCCTTTACCATAAACGGTAGCTAGAAAGACAAATATATCATATCATTATTTAAGTAATAAATAGTACAGAATATGCACATATAACATGAAATATGACATAACTCCACGATATATAGGCACAACTCTGCAGCCCCAGAAAACTTTGAGCCCCAGGTTATTTATCATCATTATATATTCCCGTGTATGAATGCGTAATTTGACATTTAACAACTGATGGATTTCAGTATATGTGACATTACTGATGGATCATTACATATTCATCGGGTACGCGAGAAAACATTTGAAAGCACGACGCCGCAGGCGCATTCAGTTTAGCGTATTTATTTATTCATGTGCTTATAAATGTTTTTAATATTCATTATTGCAAGAGTTGATGTTTGTGTTCAGTAATTGTCAGTAACTAGTCATATTATCATGTCATAATTCGTTCGAGAAAGAAGAAATATCAACCCATGTGTAATAAACAACTTCTATAAACAACGTGAGATTGTTTTTATTCACGAGTTTTTCGTAGTTTTCATAACTCAAGCTTAACTCAAACTCAATTCAAACTCAACTCAACCTCATAACTCGGTGAATAGTCGATCTCGTTTACACAGCGTCCACATACGCACCAATACGAAACTTCTTCCTTTAATCATAGTTAGATTAATTTGTTGTTTTGATAGCTGGGATAAGAACGCAACGAGCTCGACGACCACGACCTGACGTCATCAGACCAAGTGACAAAATTACAGGAAGCCCAAAACATGTTTTCATCGAAATTAAAAAGAATATTTTATGGAAATTTGATAATGCTTTTGAAATTAGCATTATTATTTATCATATGACCCGTATTTTGCCCGGCGCGCGCTCTTAAGAAAACCTTCGGAAAAAGTCACGTGATGGGGTCCGTACGGCTTTTTTCACCTGGTCCGTACAAACACGTACGGACCAGCTACTCGAAACATCACAACAAAAATGGCGCGCGCCAGGCAAAATACGGGTCATATGATAAAAAACTTATTGACTGAGTTAGGTCGGGCCGTACGGGAAAATATTTGGCTCTTGGTCATTTGTACGGACCTCACTGCGCTCGTTCCGTACGTCATGACCGCGAGCCAAATATTTTCCCGTACGGCCCTCCCACTCAGTCAATAAGTGCTTATTATGAAATAAGTTCAAGTCGAAAAGTATGAAATTCAGTCTTGACTGACTAGAAATACATTTTTCAGTTTAAAAATTGCTTCTATAAAAATTGCAGAGAACAATGAAAATGGCAGTAATATTCAAACTCGTTTTCTTATTGGTCGAGAGCACGTCACGTGGAGGGAAATAAATCGATCTATTCCCCGCGCGGGTAATAAATCCACGTGAGAGGGGAATAAATCCACGTGATCAGGTCAAAGTCCATCGAAAGTTCGTGTGGCGCGTTTGCAAACTCAATGTAACGACCAATTTAAACTCCAACTTATATGTAAACAACAAACATTTTCACTTAAAATAAAACATTACATTATTGTCATTTGACATTTTTTGGTCGACTAAAAACTTTGTTATATCATATTACATTTCAATTTTCTCCACGCTTTGTAATTCATAACGAATTTTTTTTCGTAAATAAAAATTTTTCAAAATGGAGTGAAAATTTGTCTTCGTTTGAATAGGGTATATAATAAAACACTTAATGACTGATCCCTCGGGAAATCAGTTAGTTTTGTTTCCCTCGAATCTCAATGTTTCCCTCGGCCGGAGCCTCGGGAAACATTGGGATTCTCGGGAAACAAAACTAACTGTTTCCCTCGGGACCAGTCATTAAGTGCTTAATATTTAAGCGTTGCGTGAAAAAACTGTGTGTAGCTATAATTTTTACAAGAGCGACAAAAAGATATATCTAATGAATAATTTTCGCGACATTATAAAGATAGATATTTAAAAAGATCAACATTTGAACGGTACAAAACACTCACCATTTTTTCCACAATAGCTCCTATTAAAACCCTTATGGTTGACCAATTCACAAGTACTGACAGGTGTACCATGAAACAGCTTCTTTTCGTTGCTGCCATCTTTGTCATCCATCTTTTGCTTTTTCAAAACATAGGCACGGTAAAGCTCAGGATTTTGAACGCGTTCAATTTTCACTATGTTAATGGGTGACGTCTTGGTTATTGCAGCCAGTACTATGTCGTATTCCTGTTTGTTTTTAGCGGGGTCCAGTTGTACAAGGTGGAGATCTTTTTCTTTTCCTTTAGTATCCTTTGGTTGAGAATCCCATTGGCGCGGCAATGGTATGCCTAAAACATCATTAAACAATTTTAACTAATATTTATCGTATTATTAATACAGTAAATACAGCGGTAAATACAGTTAGAATCAGCATTTCTTTACGAAAGAAAATAGTGCTAAAAGCAATGAAAACATTTGGAGATAGCTATTCGAAGGCAAGACACTTTATTATTTATTCTGTTTTTTGAATATTCGATATTAAAAATGCTTACCGTAGTTATTGAGAGAAATAAAAAAATAAATAGAATAATATTAATGAATAAATTGACAGAATCAAAAAAAATAAATTCGATCAAGCAACTATTTTCTCAATATCGTACCTTTTCCCAGCTCTTCTCTGTGAACATCAGTTTCATCACGCGTGTCAAGATTGGTTTCCTTCATTGTATCAAACACAATCTTGTACGTCAGTACTTTATTACTCTCATCATCCAAATCTACCATTACTGAATCTTTTTTGTCTTTAAATGCTTCTTCGATCTTTGCATTGGGTATATCATCATACGCCTCTCTTTTGCCATTTTCAATATAGTACCACTGTACGGTTTTGGAGACCAGTTCTGCGTATCTGCGTTCATGTTCTGCTTCAGTCTTCTCATTTAGAATCTCGTAGATGGCTGCAAAATAAACACTTAAGTTGATGCCGTTGTGATTTTGATAGTTCAACGATAGTATACACCTATTTCAATTAACGTTGTCCATCTGGAATGGTTGATCTGAGACCGATAGGAATTGTGGGAGCTCGTTAAACTGCAAATGCACTATTATAATCACGCTTGAATATGAATGTTTACTTCTGAAATACTGTTATCTGTAATTCAGCACCATGCAAGTATGATTAAAACAATGTATTTAAAATTTAACGAGCTCCCACAATTCCTATCGGTCTCAGATCAACCATCCCAGATGGACAACGTTAATTGAAATAGGTGTAAATGGTACGCAATCTTTTGCGCAATAGGTTTACAAACAATTTGACATGAGATGGTGGAGTTCAGTTTTCCAAAATCTTACGAGCGGTAGACTAAATAGATTAATATCACGATCGTACTGAAGCAAACCAATAAATGACTTTTGAAAACTTGAAATAGTTTGACTTTAGTTTTCAAATATTGAAGACTTTTTTAAGCGTTTTCATGCAGATCGCCTTCACTACCTTCACACGACGCCATTTATAAAACGGTTTTGTTACCCAACCAATCACGATACTCTTTACCACAGCAAAGCTGTGTTGACCAATGAAATACAAATTTCATTTTTCCTCTCTCCTCTTCTTCCTCCCCACATTCCCTTTCGGACCTCTGGTGCCCAGGGTAGTTAAGTGTCGTTGCAACACAAACTGCGTACCCCAAACGTGTAACACTTGTGCTTTTAAGTTCTCTTGCGCAAAACTTGTAAATTTAAATATCATTTTCTTTACAGTAATACTAACCAAATGCCGTATCTGATACATCCTCTGAAAGACCATTTATGATGATTCTAACTGAGCGTTTTTCAATCTCAATTTCAGTAAAGAATTTCCCTTGTAGTCTTAAAATGCGTTGTTCTTGAGTTTGCGATAGTCCTTCAATTGCAGAGACAGGTTTATCAATTACTTTTCTTTTAGATTGTTCTCTTATCACTTCGTTGATTGCTTTGTCGGCTTCTTTCAAAAGTGAGTCTCTTGAAGCAAATACCTTAAAACAGAACGTCTATGATTAAATCGGGGTTAGCCACCAAAACATTATTATCCAATCACGATCGAGAATATGAACAATAGAATCCCAACATGTGTTTGATTTTGTTGCTTAAAATGCTAATAATTTTCATTATATGTGAACAGAATACATCAAAATTGAATAAGAAACATCGCCTGTGAGAACCCTCTACAATTTTTTTGTTTGATCTCAAAAACAATTTATCTTTCAATTTGTTTTCGGTGGCCCCGGTTTTAGTAGTCGCACTGTAAAAGTGCTTAACCTCTTTATATAGTCTTTATAGTTTATATGAGAATATCGGAATAGACAATGGGCTGTGGTAAGGTTGATGATCGGCGATGTTACTGTCAACAAATCGGAAAAACACATCATATTAAGAAAAATGTGCCACCACAGAAGTCTCAAAATTACTGATGCATTTGCAGAACCATCGAGTCCCTTGACAAAGACACAAACAATATTTACTGTCGTTACTCACCTTCAGACACATTGGGCGATGTGGACTAACAGCCATTCCATCAAAGTCGCCTACGTCAAAATGTGAGGGACCTAGAGCCCTTTTATCTCCACCTCCATAGATCAAACTTTTTAACCATGAAAAGAATCCCCATGAGCTTCCAGAGCTTGATTCAGTTTTTTCCAACTCCTCGATAGCTTTATGGAAATCTTTAAGCATGTGTTCTTGGAATACAACAATACGAATGTGTTGTAGTGACGATGGTTTGGTCTTGCAAAATTTTCCGACGGCTTTCAATAAAGCTTTTGCTGCTTCTTTGGGTGATATGCTAGCATTTCCGGTACCTACAGCAGGTATTGCAATAGAACTGATTTCTCCTGTCTCTGCCATTTTAAGACACTTAAGAATCACGTCTGTCATGTCATCAGGTCTAAATGAGGCAGAAACAAGGTGGAACAATTTTCCTGAAGGCAGTTTTCCAGCTGAAGTGCAAACGACTGATCCTGGAGCCTGACGGCCTAGCTTGTTACATTCTTTCTGTATGGAGGTTCCACCAGCTTTTGCTATAGCCGCTCCCACACCACCACCTTGAGCTACATCAAGTAATGGGTTTGAAGCTGTTACAATCGCGTGAGTTGATTCCTTAGTTATATCTCCAGGGACAAGATCTACACGTACTGAACCAATAAAAGCGTCGTAACCAGCTTCACTTCTCGGCGTATCCTCATTTTTCAATTCTTCTAATGGTTTACTTCGTCGTTTTCCTTTCAAAGGCTTACCCCGGTTTTTCTGCTCGTTTTGAAATGCATCGATGGTGGGTTGATCAAGGTAAAACAGCACAAAATGAACTTCAAGAACAGACGTTTGAGGATGTTTTTTCTTGAAATCGTTGACCTCTTCAAAGAAGGTCCTGGCAACCAAATCTCGAGGAAAACCAAGATTTCCCGTCCCAATGGCTGGAAAAGCAATGCTTGAAAATCCTCTTTTATCTGCTTCTTTCAGGCATGACACTAGCAAATTGCGTAGAACCTGAAACATAAACAGTTTTAAAAGAATAAAGGTGTCAAACACGGCAACAATTCATTAATGACAAGTGTAATATTTTACCTTCTCGCCTTTGCCATTTTCCCAATGTCCAGCACAAACATGGAAAACATTCTTACAACCTAAGCTGTATCCTTCAGTAACAACCACATCTCCTACTCTTAGAGGGCCTTTTCCTTGACATTCTTGCTGTAATCGTGGTCCTGCGGCATTACTGAGGGCTTTGGCACATGGGTTTTTGCTCAGATCAAGATCACTGGCGACGGTGTTGACAATCGCATGAGCCTGAAAAAAGATAAAATCGGATCGAAATTGTTTAGGAAATATTTGTTGTGTTAGACAATGGCTTCATAGCATTGTTAATTTTGTTATCACCAGCAGATCATGTAGACGTGAAAAATGGTGATTTTAGCTTTAAAACGTCATGTGAACTGTTAATGTTCGCAACCGTCAGTTCACAAGTCAAAACTAGAATAAACAACGTCGCAGTTCATTTTTATGTTGAGGTCCACTTTGAGAAACATATTTCGTTTGCTGAGTTGCTAACTATGTAAGACTTACCTCTTCTTTTGCCAGATCACCGACAATGATGTCTATTTTGATGCCTGTAGTAGTGGCATCATTTATTGAAACTGGACTAGTTTTTAAAGATGGCAGGTCGTCTTTAGCGACACTTCTTCGTTTTCCTCGAGGGATACTTCTTGCAATAACGTTTACTGATTCTTTTTTAGCTGTTGTTACACCATCTGTGAACGTTTTATCTTTGCCGAATCTTTTCCTCATTTCTTTAGAGAAGGCTTGAATAACATTATCATTCATATCAATAATGTAAATCTCAGTTAGCTTGACACGGGCGTTTTCTTCTGAATAAGCCAACACGCTCTCTAATATGGTTGTAGCACAGAGGTCAATAGGAAAACCAAAAATACCAGAACTTATGGCAGGGAATGCAATGCTTGTGAATATCTCTGCTTTTTCTAAAGCATTAACAACGGTCTGCGCTAGGATACGTTCTTCTTTTGTTTCTGTTTCTCTGTACTTTTTTAACCCACCATTCCACATGGGTCCTACAGCATGAACAAGGCGTTTACAAGGCAACTTGCCGGGCTTTGAAACAAAAACCTCACCATCTAACAAATCAGCGTTTCGTGATATAAAGTCGTCACACTCATGTTGTATTTCTTTTCCTCCTTTTAACACAATAGCCTTGGCCAGTCCCCCCACATGCTGTAATCGGCTATTGGCTGCATTTACCATGACGTCAACTTTGAACTCTGTGAGGTCACCTTTTAAAAGAATGATGTTCTTTCCCTCTGGTGTGACATAGCTGCAAACTTGTTGTGCTTGAGATGCAGCAACAGTAGCACTTCCGGCATTGTTCATATTCTTTTCCTCAAATGGTGACCAATGCTCAATAAAGCACGTATGGTCATTTTCGATATTGGACAGTAGTCTTTTACCTTTGCTGTCACTGAATAACTTCTTGATTCCTGGTTTTTCGATCTCAATGGATTTGTCTTTTATCTGGTTGACTAGCTGCAGCACTTTCTTGGAGGCTTTGTGAGTGCCTTCTTTGGTTCCACGGATTGTGAAACCTTCCTCATTACTGTCTTGGAGAATGTGTAATGAGTGATGTTTGAGCTCATCTTCGATCTTTTTTACTTCATCTTGTTGAAATCGAAGTAAGTACTTGATACGACCTGCTTCTGCTCCAACAGTTATATCGATTATGGTGTTTTCTTCGAGAAAATCCAAAACCTGTTCTTTCGCTTCATTAACTTCTTCTTTTATTCCAGCAATACATATACTGTTGGAGCCTGGATCTGTTGCCACTTTAAGCAACATGGACGTTTTGAAGTTATCGACAAGCTTCTTCCAATTATCAGACAAGATCAGAGACTTTTGATCTGGGTCAAGAGGGACACTATCTTCAATCGTCGTTTTCTTGATTAAATCAACAGCTTTGTTAACATCTGGGCGATCTACGGCGGTGACTATCAGCCTTGTGTCATCATTACCATCGGAACTATTTATGACAGCTTTAATGTTTTGATCTCTAAACTGTTTGGAAAGAAACACGTTTCCTGCATCAGAGGTAAGAATACTGACAACTGACCTGGGAAGCTCCACCTCTTGGTCTTTCATTTTAGAAAGATATTGCCAGATCGAAATGTTTCCTTCTTTTACAACAGAATCAGGTCCTCTGAAATGGATCGAGTTGTTTTTATCAATTTTCACTTCAAGGTCTTTGAATCGTGTCATAAGGATTTCAGTTGCACCTGTGAAATTTAGCAGATCAAGCTGGGGCTTGGTAAAGTCCATTTTCTCGGTAATCTTAGCTTGTTCATACTCGATCTTCTTGTCGATTTCTTTACTCAAATCTTCTAGTTGCTCTGCTAATGTATCAACATCTTGTTTTTTTCCTTTGAGTAAGATCCGTTTTTCTTTTTCTTTGCACAGGATATCAATTTTGTCTTCAGCTGTGGAGAATATTGCTCTTGCCAGTTGAATTGTCTCTTTCCAGGCTGCTGAAGATACTAATACTTCCTGGGATGTTATCTCGTTAATGTACTTCTCAATGACAGCACAGGATTCATCCCATTTGGCTTTGTCTATCTTGTTGTTAATTGCCACAAGGACAGCTTCATCTTTTCCTTGCTCCTGGTTAAACTTCACTTCATTTCCTTGTAAAAGCTCTTCAAATTCTTTTTGGAAGAATTTCTCAATAAAAGCAATAACTTGTGGATCTGCGTTAAACTGCTTCTCTTTCTTCCCTCCGCCAGGCTCTTTTGATGGTTCACCAAGGAATGGCTGATGAGGAACAACTTGTAAAGTTTCACCATTCATCACGTGCTCATGGGTTACCACTCGGTCAACAACTGAAATAAACATAAATGATTTATAATCTTATAATTTTTTTAAGAATGCACCGTTTAGCTGCGCTTACCTGAGGGCTCCTCAAAGAAAACAAGCGCTTTCGTCTCCCCGTCAACAAATTCTACTTTTTTCACATCTCCACCGCCAGATTTTCTTGGGTTTTCAAAGTAGTACAGAATAGTGTCACGTGTTGTTTTAGATCCCAGACCAGACACCTCAATACAGTCACAAATGCTGACTTGTTCAATCTGTAAGTGGCTTCCATCTAGGGGTCTTTTTCTGCACTTTTGTTGGATTTTTTCCAAGTCTACAAATTATTGTGATAAGTTTTAGTATCAATTTTGCTACTTTGTTGTGTTCACTACGTGGTATTATTAGAAGTTTTGCTTGGAGCATTGTACGAATTTGTTAAATAAAATGTGTTTTATAACTAAATGCCTTATAAAAATACACTTTTGATCGTCATATACCCAACCTATTGACGACCTTAAGGACGTAGGAAGTTATTTTTTCAAATATTCCTTTTTGCCATTTTTGGCAAAACTCCTCTATCATTTTACAACATCCAAATATACAAATATATATAAAATACAAAATACAAAAGAGTTTGGAGTTCATAGAACGTTATGCTACTGGAAACATTGGAGCAATGGACCATTTTAGTATTTGACTCTTGGAATAGTATATCATTCGACAGTTTGCATTGCCTTACCAGGAGGCTCTTCGAATGTAACCATCGCATTGGAATTACTTCCAAACAGGATGCTCTGAACTTCTTCGCCACTGACCACCTCTATGAAGGATAGGAAACCATCTTTCGTAGTCTTCTCCGATAATCCTATTACATGCAGTTTGCACGGGTCCTTTGGTAGTACTTTAGGTAATTCTTTGAGTGCTAGACCAAGCTTTACACCATCAAGTTTCAGATCCTCTTTTTGAGATACATTTTCAGCATCTATAAAAACAAATATACTCACATTTTAATCTTAAAACTTAAGTAGTTAGTTTACGAATATTATATGGGACACTTTCTAGCAATGGGTAAAACGCTTTAGGTTTATAAATGCAACAATTGTAAAAGGTAGAATATATAATAGTGAAATTTCATGCATAATGGTGTACATGGCCAGGAATAACGGTCATTTGAGCCTGCAGTAACGCAGCGGTTTCCACCATGAGAGTATCAAAATGGCGATATGTTGTCATAAAGAAATGGCCTGAAGCAATTAAAGAACCACAAATATAATCTGACTTACTTAAATTCTCGCTAAAAAGGAAATCAACCTATCATGTATTACATGTCCCGAACCTATCTGACTATAAATTAAATTCAGAACAAAAAATCTTACCTTTCCCTTTTGATGATTTTATTACGAAAAATAGTGCCACATACCGCCATACATCTTCTTACAACGAGCGCAAATCCTAATATTCTAGGAGTTATAATCTTTGATCGACTATCGTTAACTAAAAAAAGGAAATCGATCCTTACAGTAGTCGTTCATGTTCATGTTATTTCCTTCTAATGTTTAATGCGTACTTGATAGACTTGATTACAATTAAAACTTTGGCAGAAACTAGTGAGACACTTTTACGGTTTTCTCTATTTTGACCTTTACCTATACATTTTCGGTATAATCCTCCCCTCCCCCTCCACGCAATGTTGGTTTTCAGTTAACATGTTTCCTTGATGACTGCCAGGCCAACTCGTTCTTGGCCATTGTGTAGTGGGGGAGGGGGCAGTGGCTTTAACAACAAATTTAGGCCCCAAAAGCACGCGCATTACGGTATAAGACTAATGTCCCATTTTCAAAGCAGTTGTCTCACTTAGTTTTTGCCGAGGTTGTAGATTGCCGTTGCATGTCATAAAAAATGCCGTAAAAATGTAGCGTTATCGGTTGTATGTTCAGCATATAACACTAGGATTTTCATCGTATTCTAAAGTATATTACTACTATTCAACATGGACTAGTCACTGAAATGATATTTGAATCGTCTATTAACAATTTAAAACCGACTGATTTAGCTTGATTTAGTTTTGCTCTAATAAACCCATCATCTGTACTTTCTAAACGGCACAAAATTTGTTACAACAACTATTAGCTATATATTACTGCTTCATTGGAGTTTAAAAAAACATATTAGAGCTCAAAAACCATATTTATTTACGTCCAAATTGATATTTTTAAAATTGTTGAGCTGTAAGAATATCAGAGAATTAACTTCCAAAAATGATTGAACACGGAATAATCGTTATGTAATTCTTGAAATGTCCCTGTTAGTAGTTTTCTACCGTATGCGTATTTTGTACGTAAGTTACAGGTAATTAGGACAAACGTATCGGATCTCAATCTCGAACCCCGAGCCTTCGTTCCTCTTGGCCAGCCGAGTAACGTAAGACTCTGGGGGACCGGAATTCTCCGCTTATGCTGATTGGCCCTTCAAAATACAATGGTCAGACCGGAAACAGACGAAGTAAAAGCTCTGATTGGTCCATCATGTAAACAAATGTACATTCAAAATGTAAATTTTACGATTACATGTAATACGACGTCAACGGTTCTTTAATACTAGATAGAATATTAAATATCGTCGTTTATGGAATATATACGAGTCGCGAAGCGAAGAGATATTGTATCGCCGCTAAGCGATGATTATCGAGTCGCGAAGCAAATTAGAATACACACAAAATACTCATTTAAACTATTCTAAACCTTGACTGAATCCTCAGACCTCTGGCATCCAGTTATTTACTAAAGGTCAATCGTATCACGAAAGCAAACTAACAACCGTTGGAAAACTATAAATAAATCGACGGTTAATTAAAGCGATCTGAATTGAAGGAGATTTAGACGCGTTTTTATATCATTATATCAATCTTGATGGCCGTTAAAAAACCTTCCTAAACTTTAAATGTTTCATTGGTGAGGAAAATGTTTATATTTTGGCTTAGAAAATATTTAAAATGCTACTAGGTCAATAATATTTTGAATGTCATTAACGTACTAAGTAACACAGGATGCCCGAACCCACAGCTCATTATAATATTAACTAAGCATGCGCATTCCAAACCGGAACTCCAAAATTGGAGCAGAAAATTCCGTTCCCCCAGAGTAAGACCGCTGACAAAAAGCCAGACGTGACTCTGGGCTCGAGATTGATCGGATCTTTGTTTTCTATTGTCATGGTGAAATCCGCTGACGTATAGCGGGCTCAGGATGACCGCTATTCAAATAAAAATAACTTTACCAACCTTCAGCAGAGCAAAAAGTGATTTCGGCCAATCTTTTATCTTGATTATATTGAATGTCTTCTATCTCTCCTCCTCCTGATCGACGTTTGTTCTCAAAGAAGTTCAGCAAGGCATCTTTAGTTGTTTTTGGTGAGATACCTGTTACCCTGACAGTATGTGATTTCTCCTCTGTAACTGGAACTTCTGCTGAAGTGGGTGTGGTCTTCTTGGGCGGATCTGGTTTTATCTTTGTCACTGTCAACAGATGATCATCTAGAGTATGTTTACCCCACTCAAGGACTCTCTTGGCAACTGATATGTGAAAAATATATATTACAAAATTTAGGGAAATGCATATATAAGCTTTCTTAGACAATTAAGCCCATATCCCCTACCCCTTCAGTCACTCCCACTTTTGCCCTCCCTTTAGGCCTCAAATTTACAGTTTAATTAATTGAATGGTATATCATTCAATCATGACAGGAATACAAATTAAAAGGTCATCAATTCATGTCACACAGTATATACATGTAAATCAGTTTTGCTCATTGATATTAGATAATACAATATGAATATGACCAAGGAGAAGGGTATTCGGATCCAATGCCAAAAAGGGCCTAGACCCAGGCGATGACGGGGAGGTCCGACATATATTTTTGGGGTTGACAATTTTCGTTCTGGGTATTTTTTTGGGTTAAGAGACCTGCCTTGCATTTTTTAGGTCTTAAAAAGAAACCCGTATTTTGGGGGTTTTTCACATCACCGAGTTCAATTTTTGTTTCGATCCATGTATCATAAAAATTATTGGTTTGAAATTTTTTTCAGCGATATGAAGCTCCTTCAGAACCCCCCCCCCCCCCCCCCCCCCCCCCCCCATGCCCCCTGACAAATAGATGCTGCTTTTTAAGGGTAAAAATTATTTGTTTGACTCTGGTACCGTTTAATATTGATTTTTTTTATCTGTATGTGATATATTTACATGCATCAGCAAGTTGAAGACGTTGTAATATCTCCTATTGAACGCAAATATTCCTATTGTATAGTACTTATGAAACATCAACGTTAGTTCTTTCATATTTTACTAAAATTGTCAAGATAAAATTAAATCTGTTTGAGATATTCAAGTTAACACTTATGCAAATCAGGATAATCTTGTATCTAATATACAACCTTCTTCATGGCTATGATTTCTTTTGTCAAATTATTTCTCATGAATTATAAATGAGTTTTATAAGTAATATAAACAATATGAGCTGCTGTTCTTAGCTCACCATTGTATATCCCATACAGATTGGATATGAATATTGACTTTTATTATATAACATATAGTGGTATACCGAGTGATATAAACTAGATAAAAAGCCTATCCTAGTCATGAAGATATCATTGATATCGCACATGTGTGATATCACTCTCAACCAATCAACTTTCAAAAAAAAAATTTTTTTTTCTTCAATCTGTTATATAATAAACAGAACATTACATGTGCGCTTGGAGATATGAATTTTATCTTCTCGTGTTGAAAAGATATCCCACTCATTCGCTGCGCTCACTCGTGGGATATCTTATCAACACTCGAAGATAAAATTCATGCGCCCATGTAATATCCTCTATGTATTATTTAAGTACTTATGAAAGTCCAACGTTAATTCTTTCATATATTTTTACTAAAATTGTCAAAAAAAAAAATTGTTAAATCTGCATGGCCAAAAAAATTCAATTTGAAACTATTCAAATCAGGATGAAATCTGTATTAGATTTACAGAACTCGTCACGGAGGTGACTTTTTTGTAAAATTCTCATTTATTTGATAATTCATTATTTCTTTAAATGGATTTATAATATCTATAATTTATAATTATAAACATGCTGACACAGGTTAAAGTTGTTATAGCTTTTTTGTTGTAAAATTTCAATATTACTGTGGTATATTGTTTTTGGCTGCCATCAATTAAAACCAATATTAAGTCAGTACCTTTTATATTGGAATGTCTAAATTTGCAAAAAGCAGAAAACAGCTGCAATTAAAGTGAAAGGTGAATCATGCAAATTAATAACGACAATTTTGTATTAGATACACAACTTTCTTTCCTTCAAAATGATCTATTTAGCACTAATAATGACTGGTCCTGAGGTAAACAGTTAGTTTGGCTTCCCGAGAATCCGAGGCTCTGGCCAAGGGAAACATTGAGATTCGAGGGAAACAAAATTAACTGATTTTTTTTTATTTACAAAAAATAAATTATTATGTTATGAATTACAAAGCGTGGTGAAAATTGAAATGTTATAATATTACAAAGTTTTTAGTTGACCAAAAAATGACAAACGACAATAATGTAATGTAAAATAAAACTTGAATTGAATTGAATTTTAAGTGATCGAAATGAAAAGGGAAAATGTTTGTTGCTTATAACTTATAAGTTATAGTTTGCAAAAGCGCCACACAAACTTTCGATGGACTTTATCACATGGATTTATTCCCCTCTCACACTTTGATCACATGGATTTATTACCTGCACAGGAGTTATAGAGATTTATTTCCCTCCATGTGACGTGCTCTCGACCAATAAGAAAACGAGTTTGAATAGGATATATAATAAATGTTTTTATTTTACTCACTTTCTGATGATTCAAATGTTACAACGGCCTGACTATTGTTAAGTTTTTTTATTTCTTTCACATCTCCACCACTTGATCGTCGTTTATTCTCAAAGTAGTTTTGCAGGGCATCTTCTGTAGTGTTGTCTGAAATACCACGAACTAGGACAGATGATGACTGCAGGTGGTGATAAAGAAATACATGAAATAAATTGAATAAACAAATATATATATAAATAAGTAAGTAAGTAAAATAAATATATTTAAATGCACAAAGAGGATGCAAAAAATCAAACAAATGAAAAGAGAAAGTAAAGGGAAAAATGAATAATCAGATTGCACAAGAAAGGGTAAACAAGAAATCAAACTCAGATTCAGAATGGAGGAATAGTATTAAGGATCAGTTATGAAAAATTGAAATTAATATGTGAGATTTGTTTGAAATATTTCAAATTTGATAATTATTATTCTCCACTCATTATGCAAGTAAATCATAAAATATTTGTATATGTATCTTTTTCAGATGTTGTTTTTAATGTTACTGTTAAAATAGATTGATTCATACCATGTCTTCTTCTTGATCATTTGACATTTTCACAGTCAATGTGCAGCCTTTCAAATTGTGTTGTTTACTCGCAACTCTTGTTGCAGCTACAAATTACATAAAATACATCAGTGTTTTCAATTTTGTTCTCTATCTTTTCAATCTCTATTTAATATATTTATCATCTGATCCAAAAACAAAAATCTGTGAAGTTTGTTGTGTGACACATCAAACTATGTGCAAGCATCACGCCATCTTTACCTGAACATTATTATCACAATAAACAGATCAGGTTACTCTTCAAAGTAATAATAATGTTTTAAAGACAAATCGGATGTTATACTTCCATGGTTGCGATGTTTTAAAAACAATACGATTTAACAATGCATTAGTTTGACAATGTTTTGAGTTGTCTGTCAGTGTGACGTCATCCCCCATCGGTAGGGAATTTTCCCTGATTCTCTTCGATGACTTTCACTTTCAATTTCGATATTTATATGTGGCCTGATTGTGGAAAAAGGTTTGTCTCTAGGAGATTTATCTACGATAGAGATCATTAAATATATCATGGAGCTACTAAATACTATTTTGCTATGTTTAATCAAACAAAACAATGCTGTACTGAAGCGACTAAACGTTACATATATGCAAATATTTTACAACCGGAAATAGACTAGCTTTATACAGACAAGAAAGGTTATATCAGGCAAGAAGAATACCAAATACATGCAATCTAACATAGATATAAAACAATTTACATGAAACGAGGTTTCTCAACCCCGAAAAATAGAATTTAAACACAATCTTTTCCACGAAAAAGCTACATCTGTCTGTTTACCTTGACTGTCTGCGAATAAAAGCTTGGCAATGCCAGTGCCAGGGTTGTAATCAATGTCTTCTACGTCTCCCCCATTTGAATTCTTCTTACTTTGAAAATAAATCTGCAAATCCTGAATCCTTGTATCGCCTGGAAGACCAGCCACAAATACAGTTCTCTCGCACATACTAGTAACTTTATCTAGAAATGCACGCCTAGTTCGCGGAACTGGACTACCGAGAATTATTGCATTAGATTACCCATGATTCATTGGGCAGTTCTTGGAAGGGACTTCCCAGGGGCGGATCCAGGGGGGGTGGATTGGGTGGCTAGCCACCCCCCTCTTTGCAGGATTTAAAACAGGAAAAATGATTAGTTGATTATAATCAGTAAATAAAAGAAAAAAATATGAATATGTCCCATTGTATAAAAATAGTCAAAGAGTTAACTTGAATAATTTAATAATTTTAAATAATTAGTTTTATTTTGATCGGAATCAATACTTTATTATTATTCTCGTAAATCTCAGTTGTCATGAGAGCCTGTAGTACATGGTAGCAGCGTTCATCCGAAAAAACAGCAAGGAAAAGCGAGCGCATTACGAGCTCTGTGCTCTCGTCCCCACAATAATCGTCACAAAGTCATCAGAAGCCATATATGAACTTGCCAACGTCCTGCAATAGAAGTGGGATCACTTGCTGCCAGTTTCATCGGCCTTTGAAAGTGAGCTGTCTCGCTGGACCAATCACTGCAAGCGCCAGGCCATAGAGGAAACATCTGTGACATCACTTTTGTCAAAGCATGCTGATAACATGTTCTTTCCTAACATCAGATAACTTTTGAAAATTCTTGCTGTTTTGCCAATTGGTAGCACGGAGGCTGAACGCTCATTCTCCTGTGTAAGGCGAGTGCACACATGGCTAAGAATCACGATGACAACGCAAAGATTATCTGACTTAGCCGTTATTGCCATGCATGGGCATGTCATCCCCATTAGTAGAGAACAGGTTTGCGAGGCATTTATAAAGAATCACCCAAGGAAAATGATAGCACCCTCTCTCTTGCATACCTAATGTTGTAAGGTTTGTACTTTTCTCTGTTTGAAATTCCGCTATATTTGTTTTCGAAACTGCTTAATTTATTTAGGTGATAAGTAATAAGTAACTGTCAATTCGAAAAGGCAAGTCTTAATTGATCTCGGGACATAAATGATCGTTCTAATCTGCTTACTTTGAACCTCGCCGGTGTTTATTTCGGATTGCAGTTACGTGCCAATCCATATTTGTGTATCCTTTTCGGTTCCTTCACCTTTTTAAATAGGTGCAGTGGAACCTCTATTTACAGACATTCAAGGGCTGGGAAAAGTCCGAGATATCGAGTTATTTTTACAAATTATTTTTTTTAATGTATTATTTTTATAAATGTATGATATGAATTTTGCATTGCCTAGACATAAAGAGTTGTCCGCAACCCTAGACCTATCATTTTAATTGATTTTGGAGTTAGCCACCCCCCTTTGTAAAATCCTGGATCCGCCCCTGCTTCCCCTTGTTTACCCCAGACTGATCGAACTCATAATTTTGCATTTATCAATCCTTTGCCATGATATTTTGGAGCTTCCAACTTTAAGGTAAATGCAAAATAATGTACTTCTAAAGTTGTAGTTTGTGATCGCCGTCGACTGTTTGCTCGTCGTTTAATACCTTATTGACTAGCTTATTCGTAGCTCGGACTGTTAAGACAGTTTATCGGCGTTGTCTATATATTAACCTGCTAGTAGAGGAAGTTTATCTCGCTCTTCTGCAAAGGAGAACACATTTTTTCCTTCACAGAAGAACGATCGAGATAGATTCTTCTAATAGGGCATGTCTATATATATTCATCATATAAATTTTGTAACATTTTTTTAATATTTTGCAATATTTTTTGGAGAAAACGTTTAGTCGTCACCATTACTCAGTTATATGTTATTATATTTTAGTTCGCTAGATGATCAAGTAATTTGGGTGTATCTATTTATTGGGTGTATGATAATGTATGTATGATATATGTAACTCGATAATGTTATAGACCCCGGTATAAATATATATATGTAACTCGACAACGTTATAAGACTTTATAAATCTCGGTATAAATAGACTAAATATATATATATGTGACACGACAACGTTCTTAGTCGTGAAACCGTGATATGCATATTCATCGTTCTATATTCTATATTCATCGATCGAACATCGAGTTTGGACAAAAATATTTACCCCTGCACGTGTAAATTACTGATCTGATATCAGTATAAATGTGACTTGACAATGTTCTTTTAATATAGCTTCGCGGGTTGAATAGTTTGTTGGTTCATGTCGATTATTTGTTTGCTGGTTGTTTTGGTTTGTTGGTGGATATGTCATTGTTGAACAATTATTCACTTTTTTTTGTCGTGGTTTTGCATTATTTCGTTTCAGTTAAACAATTAAAAATTGAATATTAAAGTTTGTGGAATGGTAATAGAAGGTTGATTGACTCTCAGCTTATAGTTGCATCCAAACTCTCAAACTCACTTCTTTTACGTCTTTTTTAAACTGCATGTATTGCGGATTTGACTAGAAAATCTTATTTACGTTTAAAACTGAAACAAAATTGCTAGCTATATATAGCTTTTTTTATTTTTTTTATTATTAAAAACGTTGCTTTTTAGTTCTAAAGTTCTTAGTTGCAATAGGAAACACCTATGGCGGCCACATCAGAGGGAATCTCAGCCACAGAAGAACGCTCACATACTGTCAAGATAACAGCTATCTCACTTAAAACAACTAAAGACGCCTTGCTGAACTTCTTCGAAAACAAACGTCGATCAGGAGGAGGAAAAATAGAAGACATTCAATATAATCAAGAAGAAGGATTGGCCGAAATCACATTTTGCTCTGCTGATGGTTGGTAACGATACTGATTTGTTTGCTTTTCTGCTTCACTTTGTTTGTTTGCTTTCTTATTTGTTTTTAATTGATTGTTTTATGGGAACTGCACACTGCTGATCAGAACAAAAATGTTTCAAGTGTTTGAAAGAACGTACTGTCAGAGAGTTCAGTAACAAATTCTAGACCCTGTGCGTTGGGGATTCATCTCATTTTTATCTATTAAAATATCCATACCCGAGCCGGGGGCTCCTGAATCACAGCGGAGGAGCGAGCGGTAAACCGGTACCATCTGTATACTTAAAGACAATAATCTATTCGACGGCACATATACGAAGTAGAAGTAGAGAATCTTCATATATAACGTTAATTCAGCGTTTTGTGCATTGTTAGAATGAGTGCATCTCATATTCGTAAAATACTTGTTTCTCGTTTCCCAAAAATATAAAAAACCATGTTAGGATATTTGTTTTTGTAGATGCTGAAAATGTATCTCAAAAAGAGGGTCTGAAGCTTGATGGTACTAAGCTTGGTCTAACACTTAAAAAATTACCTAAAGTACTTCCAAAGGACCCGTGCAAACTGCATGTTATGGGATTGTCAGAGAATACGACAGAGGACGGGCTTATTTCATTCATGGAAGTGGTAACTGATAAAGAAGTAACGAGTGCACACCTTTGGAATCCCAGTGCTGTTGTAACTTTTATTGAGCCACCAGGTAACATTTACTCTAGGAGAAACCTGTTGTAAGAAGGGGGCGTAAGGGTTTGCGGTTTCGCGTTATTTTTTTTTTTGTGGGTTTTGCGTTTTTTCATTTGTATGTGCAATTTTACAAAACTGGGCGGTTCGGTCCAGTTTTTTTTTCATTTTCGAGCGCTGTGAACGGTGAAAACGTTTTTCTACGGTGAAACATTATTTCCGGCTCAGGTTCTTTCAATTCCGTGTGTTTTGTTTTGTTAAAGATTGCGGTACCTGTTGCGGTTTCGGATTATTAATAAATTTTGATGCGATTTTGCGGTTTTAGTCGATATTTTGTGCGATATCATTCAATCCCTCTTACTGTTAGATGTGATCGCAAGAGAGAAGAGGAATAACAACGCAATGCCGCTGGACCGGAGGGTGTGGGGAGAAGTAGTGCTGAACATCTCGACCGGAAGGGTCAAACGATGATGATGATGTGCGGTTTTTGCCCCTTATGTCCCCTCTTGTGGTTATGCAGGTGCATTATTCACACATTTGCTGTAACTGATAGTGCTTATTCCATCCATTTAACATGTCTGCGTTTGATGATACTTTCTTAGCTACATGGCTTTGCACAACATATGTTACGTTTATATATTCACCAAACGTGAGGTGAATATAGAGGAATAACCGAATAATTTGAGATTAGTAATTACCAATTAACACTTATTGACTGGGACCGAGGAAAACAGTATGTTTTGTGTTCCATAACTACTGATAATTATGTTTCCCGAGGCGGAGTCAAGAAAAACATCGGCGGTCGAGGGACCACAAAACATACTGCTTTCCCGAGGTCCCAGTCAATAAGTGTTTTGGTACATACAAACTGTCAAATAACAACAAAAAACGTATATTTTTTCCCAAACCTGACCTTTTTGAGCTGACGAAATCACAAATTATAGTGACAAAAATTTTCCGTTCTGACTAAAAAGACAGCCAAAGCTCACTTGTAAATATATGTGCAAAAGAAAAGAAAAAATATTATGTTAAATAGAAAATATATTACGTTTCTCCATGACTTTGAAACGCGCGCCGATGAGCTCATGAATTATTGCACTAAAGTGTGAGTCAATCTCGCGATCGCCCTTTATTTCCACTTGCAATCCATGTAATAATACAATAGCAATACAACATTTTGTAACAATTATAGACCAACATTATTCATTAAAAAGTAATATACATTTTTTTATATTAATACTTCTGCCATTGTTCTAACTTTCTATAGACTTGGAGAAAACCCAACAAAAATGTTCTGCCAGAGCAATTGATGGTAAGACCTTGAGAGTCGAGCAAGTCAACGTGTGCGAATGTATTGAAGTGTATGGTCTGGGCTCATTAACCACACATGACACTATTTTCTACTACTTTGAAAATCCAAGGAAATCTGGCGGTGGAGATGTGGAAAAAGTAGAATATGTCGATGGGGAAACAAACGCTCTTGTTTTCTTTATAGATCCTTCAGGTTAGTTCAGGAATGTATTACAAATTGCTATAATGGCTTGAAATGTGGTGGAGCATTCTCCATTTTTTAATTAGCTTTTTCCAAGAAACAGAATGCAATCCCCCTCGCGCGCAATCTCGTTATCACATTGTCAATGCTAATCTGCCTTGTACAACATTTCTAGATATCTTAACAATCATAAGTTGTAAACGGTTGTAAATACATATAAGACAAAGATATAGAGCAATCAGTATTAATTATAAGATATAGCATATTGTTTTTGACATGTTTTCAACCATGCAAAGGCATAGTGTTTAAATGATATATTATTTTCAATGAAACTTCTTTGTAAAATGTTTCAGTTATTGACAGCGTCGTGGACCGTGAGCATTTGATAAATGGTGCAACTGTAAAGGCTATTCCTTCATATCCATTCCTATGTGAAACACCGATAAAACTCGAAGAAAAGCGAGAAGAAAAACTACTCGAAGTAGATGCACAAACGTTGGAATTGATTGAAAAGTTATTTCATCAGGAATTTCAAGATCTTTTGAAAGAAAACCAAGTGCAGTACACCTTTCTACAGAGCTCTGGAGAAGTTGTTCTTCGCACTGTTAACAGTAACGCAAATGAAGCCAACTTCTATGACATTGAAACGTACATCAACCAAATAAAACACAACAAAGTAGAGGTGTCTCGACAATTGTGGAAGGAGTTGGAAGATGACTTTATGAAACAATGTACGCCATTTACCGACCGAATGGACCTTACTTATTTGGGTGCAATCAACGGCAGTGTTGTTTCAATCACAATCAGTGGGAAAGTACCCGATGTTGAGGCTGTAACAGAAATGCTGAATCATTTGATAATAGCAAAAGAAACGAGAATGGAGGAAGAGAAGAAAAAGGTCACCAAAGAGATACCTCTTACCAAAGCCCAGTTTAAGCTAATGAGTTTAGTTGGATTTGCTGACAGACTTCAAGCCAAATGTACAGACATTGAAGTCAAAATAATTCAAGAGAACCTGGTGGTGACAATGAGCGGACTCGATGAGAACCTCCGTTATGCTAACGAGGAATTGTGGAAATTTTTTGCCCAATTTAAAGAAACTGAAGTGATGCTTCCAGAATCCGTTAGCAATGTGCTCTTGTCCGACACTGGTTGTGCATTCCTACTCAAATCTTTCCAAAGCAATGAAATTAACGCAGTAGTTGGTTTTGAAGACTATCAAATCCCAAAGATAATTATAACAGCAGCAAGTCAAGAACATTTACACAACGCTATGGCACTTTTAAACAGTTTAACAGCCGAAGAAATTATCCCTGTTGACCTAATTTCATCGGATAACTGGGGACAACTCATTGATTTCCTGCAAGACACTTCACTCCTTAAAGTGACATCATCTAACCAACCACGTTTGATTCTTGCTGGTGTCAAAGAAAAAGTTGAAACAGCAAAGTTTCAA
Source organism: Metridium senile (assembly GCA_949775045.1). Lineage (NCBI taxonomy): Eukaryota > Metazoa > Cnidaria > Anthozoa > Actiniaria > Metridiidae > Metridium > Metridium senile. The sequence goes on from OX459100.1 coordinate 7,929,591, forward strand.
ATAAATGCATTTTTAGAGACGTTTACTAACCAGAAAATAACTCATGGAATAGCAGTATCTTCAGCAGTACCTGAAGAGACACCCACGTCAGCAGAAGCTCCAGTTACAGAGACGAAATCACATACTATCAAGGTAACAGGTATATCATCAATAACAACTAAAGACGGCTTGCTGAACATGTTTGAGAACAAACGTAGATCAGGAGGAGGAGAGATAGAAGACATTCAATATAATCAAGATGTAGGATTTGCTGAAATCACTTTTTGCTCCGCTGAAGGTTGGTAACGATATTTTTGTTTGTTTGTTTGTTTGCTTGTTTGCTTGTTTGCTTGCTTGTTTGTTTGTTTGTTTGTTTGCTTGTTTGCTTGTTTGTTTGTTTGTTTGTTTGTTTGTTTGTTTGTTTGTTTGTTTGTTTGTTTGTTTGTTTGTTTGTAAATGTACAGTGTGCTTACAGAGGATGAGTCACCTGAAAAATGTTTTAACATTTCTTTGTGTGTAAGTGCAAGTTGGAGTAGACATGCTCCCGACATAAGCTTTTGCTTTTAGAAATTGTGCGTCTCACATCTCGCCAGTCTCGTTCTCGTTTCTTAAAATATTTGCTTAACACTTTTAGAAACACGTGAGTAAACTTGTTTTCGTAGATGCTGAAAATGTATCTCAAAAAGAGGTTCTGGAACTTGATGGTGCTAGGCTTGGTCTAACACTTAAAGAATTACCTAAAGTACTGCCAAAAGATCCGTACAAACTGCATGTGATGGGATTATCAGAGAAAACTACGAAAGATTGTTTTTTAGCCTACATAGAGGTGGTCAGTGGCAAAGAAGTTCAGAGCATGTTGTTTGGAAGTAAATCTAATGTGATGGTTATATTTGAAGAGCCACCCGGTAAGCAGACAATGCATGCAAACGGTCAAAAGGCCCGTTTACACTAGCAATTTTGTAGCGCGACAAGAGCTGCGATTTCAATGGCGATTTTATCGCAGATTTGTCAACGCTACTTTGAACATGCTCGTAATTCAGTGCAATTTGGTGCGACTTTCTGTCTACTAAACGTATTCGAAATTGCAGGGTCAAACGGCTGCGATAACATCGCCATAGAAATCACAGCTCTTGGCGCTGTACAATATTTAGTTGTAAATGTTAGGATACAATATTTAGTTGTAAATGGAAACTAGCGAGTAAACTAGTATAGGCTGCGTCGGTGTTTGATATAAACGATAGGTAATATAATGAAATTTGTAACACCGTTAAACTTTTTTACTCCGACGAAGGGCTAAAGCTCGAAACGTCAGTAAAGTTAAGTCAACTATTTAGTTGCATGTTGTATTAAAGTCTTCGTAACTATTTCAAATTAACTTTTAATCAATTAATTAATTAATTAATTTATTTAATCTGGGATTATGTTTGAATAGCCACAATATTAATCAGTCAGAACGTGAAATCATTTCGAGAAATTCGGAACATTTGGAGAAATTCCCAAGCATGTCTAGACTTCCAAATTCACCTAGGTTTCTAAAGCGTAAGAAGACGTCACAACAACATTTTAGATGATTTGTTACTAAATGAAAGCGTGATAGTATTTTGTAACATTTATGATCACCAGTGTAATGCTGTTTTGCAAATAAGTATGCTAATCCATCAATTTTCTTCCCAAATGTTTTAATAGACCATACCTCGTATAACATTTCTTGAACTCCAAGCTTATTTTGAAAGATACATACAGGATATTGTATGAGAACTGATGCAATTAATTTCTCAGCACTATGCGTCTAGCTGAGAATGGCAACAATACGAGCCCCCTTTCCCGGGTTGATGTTGATACGATAAATGTTTGACAATGTCTCCGCCCGGCTTCGATTGAAGTGCGTTTTTATATTAATTATACACATTTTATCAACAAATCCGACTAAAATAAGCAAAACATCTAATTTACAGTAAAAACACACATATAAGAACCAGTGGATTAAGAACCACTAGGCTAAAATTTGCTTTTTAAGCACCTGTTAAAAAGAACCACTTTGGCCTAAGAAATTAGACTGGTTCTTATTTGAAAGGTTTCAAGATTTATTTGGATTTATTTAAAATTATACATGTACAGTACTGACTATGACTGAAACAGTATTTTTTCTTTAATTCTTTCAAAAAAATGTTATTTTATGTATATGTTTATATTAAGTAATAAAACACCATAGATAGAAATTGTTCTTGCTTTGTAAATAAGAACCAGTTAAGAACCACCTTAGCCTAATTTCTCACTAAATACCAATTACATATAAGAACCACTTTAGCCTAACCTCAGAAAATAGTGGTTCTTCTATGCGGGTTTTTACTGTACATGCCATACATGCACGTAATAAACACATCAGATTAGAAATCTTGATTGTAAAACTTATTATAACCATTTGTAGACTTGGAAAACATCCAACAAAAGTGCAGAAAAAGACCCCTAGATGGAAGCCACTTACAGATTGAACAAGTCAGCATTTGTGACTGTATTGAGGTGTCTGGTCTGGGATCTAAAACAACACGTGATTCTATTCTGAACTACTTTGAAAACCCAAGAAAATCTGGCGGTGGAGATGTGAAAAAAATAGAATATGTTGATGGGGAGACGAAAGCGCTTGTTTTCTTTGAGGAGCCCTCAGGTAAGCGCAGCTAAACGGTGCATTCTTAAAAGAATTGTAATATTATAAATCGTTTATGTTTATTTCAGTTGTTGACCGAGTGGTAACCCATGGACACGTGATAAATGGTGAAACTTTACAAGTTGTTCCTCATCAGCCATTCTTTGGTGAACCATCAAAAGAGCCTGGCGGAGGGAAGAAAGAGAAGCAGTTTAACGCAGATCCACAAGTTATTGCTTTTATTGAGAAATTCTTCCAAAAAGAATTTGAAGAGCTTTTACAAGGAAATGAAGTGAAGCTTAACCAGGAGCAAGGAAAAGATGAAGTTGTCCTTGTGGCAATTAACAACAAGATAGACAAAGCTAAATGGTATGAAACCTGTGATGTCATTGAGAAGTACATTAACGAGATAACAACACAGGAAGTAGCAGTATCTTCAGCAGCCTGGAAAGAGACAATTCAACAGACAAGAGTAAGATTCTCCACAGCTCAAGACAAAATTGATATCCTATGCAAAGAAAAAGAAAAACGCATCTTGCTCAGAGGAAAAAAACAAGATATTGATACATTAGCAGAGCAACTAGTAGGTTTGAGTAAAGAAATCGACAAGAAGATCGAGTATGAAAAAGCTAAGATTACCAACAAAATGGTCCTTACCAAGGCCCAGTTTGATCTGCTAATTTTCACAGGTGCAACTGAAAACCTTATGACAAAATTCAAAGACCTTGAAGTGAAAATTGATAAAAACAACTTGGTGATTTATTTCAGAGGACCTGATTCAGTTGTAAAAGAAGGGAATATTTCAATCTGGCAATATATTTCTAAGATGAAAGACCAAGAGATGGAGCTTTCCAGGTCTGTTGTCAGTATTCTTACCTCTGATGCAGGATTCGTGTTTCTTTCCAAACAGTTTAGAGATCGAAACATTGAAGCTGTCATAAATAGTTCCGATGGTAATTATGACACAAGGCTAATAGTCACCGCCGTAGATCGCCGAGATGTTAATAAAGCTGTTGATTTAATCAAGAAAACGACGATTGAAGATAGTATTCCTCTTGACCCAGATCAAAAGTCTCTGCTCCTGTCGGATAAATGGAATAAGCTTTACAATGACTTCAAAAAGTCTATGTTGCTTAAAGTGATAACAGGTCCAGGCTCCAACAGTATATGTATTGCTGGAATAAAAGAACAAGTTAATGAAGCGAAAGAACAGGTTTTCAATTTTCTCGAAGAAAACACCATAATCGATATAACTGTTGGAGCAGAAGCAGGTCGTATCAAGTACTTACTTCGATTTCAACAAGATGAAGTCAAAAAGATCGAAGATGAGCTCAAACATCACTCATTACACATTCTTCAAGACAGTAATGAGGAAGGTTTTACAATCCGTGGAACCAAAGAAGGCACTGACAAAGCCTCCAAGAAAGTGCTGCAGCTAGTCAACCAGATAAAAGACAAATCTATTGAGATCGAAAAACCAGGAATCAAGAAGTTATTCAGTGACAGCAAAGGTAAAAAACTACTGTCCAATATCGAAAACGATCATACGTGCATTATTGAGCATTGGTCACCATTTGATGAAAAGAATATGAACACTGCCGGAAGTTCTGCTGCTGCTGCTGCTGCAGTAAAAAAGAAATGTGTAGGTAACATACCTCGAGGAATTCTAGGTCCCTCACGTTTGTACGTAGATAACTTTGATAACATGGCTGTTGATATTGGTTCAGTACGTGTCGACCTAGTCCCTGGCGATATAACTAAGGAATCAACCGATGCGATAGTAACAGCTTCAAACCCATCACTTGATGTAGCTCTTGGTGGCGGCGTAGGAGCAGCCATAGCAAAAGCTGGAGGACCCTCCATACAGAAAGCATGTAACAAGCTAGGCCGTCAGGCTCCAGGATCAGTCGTTTGCACTTCAGCTGGAAAACTGCCTTCACAAAAATTGTTTCACCTTGTCTCTGCCTCATTTAGACCTGATGACATGACAGACGTGATTTTAAAGTGTCTTAAAATCGCAGAGACAGAAGAAATGAGTTCTATAGCAATCCCTGCTGTAGGTACCGGAAATGCTTGCATATCAGAAAAAGAAGCAGCAAAAGCTTTATTAAAAGCCGTCGGGAAATTTTGCAAGACCAAACCATCGTCACTACAACACATTCGTATTGTCGTATTCCAAGAACACATGCTTAAAGATTTCCATAAAGCTATCGAGGAGTTGGAAAAAACTGAATCCAACCCTGGAAGCTCATGGGGAATCTTTTCATTGTCAAAGAGTTTGATTTATGGTGGTGGAGATAAAAAGGAGGCTTTAGGTCCCTCAAATGTTTACGTAGATAACTTTGATGAGATGGCTGTTAATAAAGGTTCTTTCAGACCACATCGCCAAATGTGTCTCAAGGTAAGAAATAAGTGATATTTCAAAATTTCAACGCATTAAGTAATGATGTGTGTATGAACGAGGCAGGCAAACGGCAATGGAATGCAGAAAGGTGCTAATTGTGCATTGTCTAATCCGTCCGTCTGATTGGTTAAAACATGAAAATTTGCCATAATTTCAAAACTAAGCGGAATTTTATAATATTTTATTGGATATCTAATTCCCTTTTCATCTAAGATTTCCTGGGCCTTTATATATCAAAATTTCTATGTTGGAAACCTATCGAATTATAAACGTCTTTGGCTATTGTTTTGAGCGCTTATGATTGGACGAGATCTTTAAGTACAAAAGAAACTTTGTTCCAAAATAGAGTTTTTGCACATTTTATTTTTAAAATGAGTTACCTATAGGCTGATATACTTTCGGTCTGAAAACTGAGACATTCTTATGTGGGGAGGTTGCTATTGCCGCAGAACAATAGAGAGTTGCCTACTTCTTAAACACATCATTACTTAATATAAAAAGTCAAAAAGCTACAGCTGTTTGAATTTACAAAGATTTGGCTTAAACTTTGAACTTTGGCCTTTCGAGCCTCGCTTTCACGTTTTTCGTACATTTCAAATGCTGATAACTTTGCAGCTTGTAATGGTGGCATGTTTTCCTTAATATGTGTAGTGTCTAATTGTGTAAAATTCTGCAGGTCTCCATTTAAACTGGACTAACCTGTCTAAATATTATTAAATAAATAAATAGTGAAATGGCCGACAATGAACCTTACCACTGCCGAAGCTACATTCAGCACACTTGCAAATGATGTCGGTATTGTCATCGTAGTATTGATTAAAATCAAATGAATTATTAAGTTTCTTACCCATTTTTTTTATTAAACACCAACCACTGCAACAGCTTGCCTTGATAATATACTCATAAAACCATTATTACTAACAAACCATAAGAAGAACCCGTAAGCAAGAGACAATACCGACATCCTTTACTGCCTTGACTGTTGACTGCATGTAGCAAGTATAAAACATTCCTCATTTATTAAACATTACGTATATTCATACATAAACTCATTCTATATGTAGTTATAACCTGCTGTTTTGTTTTAAGGTATTTGCTTCAAGAGACTCACTTTTGAAAGAAGCCGACAAAGCAATCAACAAAGTGATAAGAGAACAATCTAAAAGAAAAGTAATTGATAAACCTGTCTCTGCAATTGAAGGACTATCGCAAACTCAAGAACAACGCATTTTAAGACTACAAGGGAAATTCGTTACTGAAATTGAGATTAAAAAACGCCCAGTTAGAATCATCATAAATGGTATTTCAGAGGATGTATCAGATACGGCATTTGGTTAGTATGACTGTAAAGAAAATGATATTTAAATTTACAAGTTTGCGCAAGAGAACTTATAGTAACACTTAAAAAGACAGGTTAAACTTTCTCATATCTAAATGATACCAAAACAAGGAAATTAAAGCACTAGTGTTACAGGTTTGGGATACGTAGGTTGTGTCGCAACAAAACTGACTAAATGCATTACATACATCTTCGCTTTGATATCCTCCAACTATATTGTTTAGAGCATCTTCTTAATTAGCGACCACCGATGTTCAAATGCTATCATGAAAAAGTCCGGTTTACCATTTATTCTATCGTTTAACTATCAAAATCACAACTATATCAACTTAATTAAGTGTTTATTTTTCAGCCATCTACGAGATTTTAAATGAGAAGACTGAAGCAGAACATGAACGCAGATACGCAGAACTGGTCTCCGAAACCGTACAGTGGTACTATATTGAAGATGGCAAAAAAGAGCCTTATGATGATATAACCAATGCAAAGATCGACAAAGCATATAAAGAAAACAAAGATTCAGTAATGGTAAATTTGTATGATGAGAGTAATAAATCACTGACGTACAGGATTGTGTTTGCTACAATGAAGGAAACCAATCTTGACACGCGTGATGAAACTGATGTTCACAGAGAAGAGCAGGGAACAGGTACGGTACAGACAAAATAGTTCTTTGGTCGAATTTATTTTTTGATTCTGTTGATTATTTATTAATATTATTCTAGTTATTTTTTTATTTCTCTCGATAACTACGGTAAGCATTTTTAATATCGAATATTCAAAAACAGAATTAATAATCTTAATTTTAAAAAATGAATTGTCTTGACTTAGAATATCTCCAAATGTTTTCATTGCTTTTAGCACTATTTTCTTTCGTTAAGAAATGCTGATTCTAACTGTATTTACCGCTGTATTTACTGTATTATATAACGATAAATATAAGTTAAAATTGTTTAATAATGTTTTAGGCATACCATTGCCGCACCACTGGGATTCTCAACCAAAGGATACTAAAGGAAAAGAAAAAGATCTCCACCTTGTACAACTGGACCCCGCTAAAAACAAACAGGAATACGACATAGTACTGGCTGCAATAAACAAGTCGTCACCCATTAACATAGTGAAAATTGAACGCGTTCAAAATCCTGAGCTTTACCGTGCCTATGTTTTGAAAAAGCAAAAGATGGATGACAAAGATGGCAGCAACGAAAAGAAGCTGTTTCATGGTACACCTGTCAGTATTTGTGAATTGGTCAACCATAAAGGTTTTAATAGGAGCTATTGTGGTAAAAATGGTGAGTGTTTTGTACCGTTCAAATATTGTTCGACATGGAATATAAATTGAAAGATTATTTTCAATATCTATATTTATTATTTCGCGCATGTCCAGTCTGGGGATTGCATACATTCATTTATATATACACGTATATATACATAAATGGCTTTATGTAAATAAGGCAAGCAAACAATCCCATGCGAGCGTGTTGTCAACTTAAAATCAAAATCCCTTGAAAAAATGGTCTTTTGTTTAACTTCTTCATGTTTTCTGTCCATATTTTTATTGAATTGTTTGCATTGTTGGTATCACTGTTGGTAAAAAGCGGCTCTATGAATATTTCCTCGCCGCTCCACTTCTAGGTAAACATTCAACTGCTTTTCACCTCCAGTTCAGAGAATAATATATATCTTACTAGACAGTTTGATGATTTTACGAGTGAAACGCTGTATTTTGACGAACCTTTAGGCGAGTGAACGAGTAAATATCTAGCCATATTAAATATCAAACTGTCTAATGAGTTATTTATTATCCAACCATTAGAGAAAAAGGTATTTTTTAAAGAGCAAAATTGTTTTTATTAGTTGAAAGACGAGTCAAAATATCGCTGGATATTTTTACTCGATCCAGTGCTACTCTTGCGATACTTTTACTCGTCTATGACTAGTTGGATAATAATGTTAAATATTTCATTGTGTATTTCTAGCTCTCATGTATGGTAAAGGCGTCTACTTTGCCCGAGATGCGTCTTACTCAACGAGACCCCAATATTCCCCTCCTGACCCCAATGGTTATCGTTGCATGTACCTGGCTAGTGTACTGGTTGAGCAGTTCACGGTTGGAAACCAGAACATGGTTGTACCTCCACTATACTATCACACAGTAACTTACGACACTACTGTAGACAATACCAATGACCCACAGTTGTTTGTTGTATATCATGACAACCAAGTGTACCCTGAATATTTGATCACCTTTATGTAAGATTATCACAAAACATACACTGAATAGAAATGGGCTACGAGTGAGTGGAGCGATTATCTACAGTTATGTAAAAAACATAGCATGCGTAGCAAGCTGGGTTTTTTTGGGGGGGGGGGGGGGGAAGGGGAAAGGTTTGTTGAAAACAGCAACCACGTTCTCAGGAAGTGTCCCTTCGCTTTTGAGTGGGGTATTGGGCGGTCAATTCCCGCCCCACCAAAAAGCGAAGGGATACGGTCCTGCAGTGGCGGATCTAGGGGTGGTGAATAGGGTGGCTAACCACCCTCCATTTTTGCTCCGTTTTCTGCTTTTTATTGTGTTTTATTTGTTAGTAACATATGAACAATGCACAAATACCAAAATATACGCTTCACATTCACCCCCCTAAAATATTCGTAGATCCGCCACTGTACTGGGAACGAGGTTGTAAACGATCAACAGTTGCGTTCTGTACATACTACAACAAAACACAATGACTTGCTGTTCGACACTGAAATAATCTGTAAAGTACTTAATTTGTAAAATTGATAAAGTCACTATGACTTATTGCTAATTACTCTGGGTTTCAAGAGGCCAGAGAGGGTGTTGGGGTGAGACCTCTAGAGGACCTCTTGGTATCTAGGGTAATTGTTAATCGGCCATGTAACTAATTTATATCAAATAAATGTCTGGTTCACTAGCTGTAGCGTGTTCTTTACATTGTAAATTTAATTGGTTATTCGACCTAGTATCTTAGTTAAGTACCCGCACTTTCTACATTATCTTTATCGGCTAAAGGTGATGTTACGACGATTTTTCTCGATATGGCTTGTCAGTGAAGGACATGAAGCTGTTACGCTAATCAACTTGCTGAAAATTTGAGGCTCAATTTCTCACTCAGAAAGAACAAATACAAATCAAATCAAACCATTTTTTCCACTGAGTAGATGATGATGGATGCAAACATTAAAACGATTTCGAAATGTTTTAGGAAGAGGGTTGTCACGTGGTTCTCAGTAACCAAGCGCATATTCAAATTCTTATGATTATGTCACCATGTAAACTATGGCCAGCCCCTGAATCGAACCATCCCTTAGTTGAAGTCAATGTATGTCTAGTCTTGATCAATCAGGTTAGCTTAGATAAAGCACCCCAGAATCAATTGTGTAAGGCAGTGAGAAAATAACTTCACCTGAACGAAATCGGCTGAAATTAACTGGGATTATAGAGATCAAGAAGGTTTTATTGAATTATATTAAATTTAAGGCAAAAGAAATCGAAGGTTCAAAAGTGACCCATATCATATATCCCCTTTAGTAAATCAACAGTGAGCTTGGGCTACCTGTGGTTTTACCAGTTGCCAACAATGTTATCCCAGAAAAGGTTCAAGTTAGTCTTCCATGTCAGTTTGATAATCATTTAGATTAGAGAAGTCTGAATAAAACAAGACTTTCAGCCTAATTTCTCTTGCACATACTAGTAACATCTAGAAATGCACGCCTATTTCGCGGAACTGGACTACTGAGAATTATGAGATTACCCATGATTCATTGGGTAGTTCTTGGAAGGGATCATTGACTGATCGAACTCATAGTTCTGCATTTTGCATTTATCAATCCTTTGCCATGATATTTTGGAGCTTCCAACTTTAAGGTAAATGCAAAATAATGTACTTCTAAAGTTGTAGTTAGTGATCGCCGTCGACTGTTTGCTCGTCAACCTTCTTCTAATTCGTAGCTCGGACTGTTAAGACAGTTTAATATCGGCATTGTCTATATATTTATATCCTGCTAGCAGAGGAAGTTTATCTCGCTCTTCTACAAAGGAGAACACGTTTTTTCCTTCGCAGAAGAACGATCGATAGATTCTGCTAACAGGGTAAGTCTATATATATTCATCATATAAATTTGGTAACATTTTTTTAACATTTTGCAATATGTTTTGGCGAAAACGTTTAGTCGTCACCATTACTTTATATGTATTAAATTATATGTTAGTTAGCTAGATGATCAAGTATCTATTTATTGGGTGTATCTGATGAGAATGTATGCATGATATATGTAACTCGATAACGTTATAGACCCCGGCATAAATATATATATGTGACATGACAACGTTCTTAGTCGTGAAACCGTGATATGAATATTCATCGATCTATATTCTATATACATCGATCTATATTCTATATTTTTTTGTCGTGGTTTTGCATTGGTTCGCTTCAGTTAAAAAATTGAATATTAAAATTTGTTGAATGGTTAGAAGGTTGATTGACTCTCCTCAGCTTATAGTGGCATCCAAACTCTCAAACTCACTTCTTTTAAGTCTTTTTTTAAACTGTACTGCGTATTTGACTAGAAAATCTTATTTACGTTTAAAAAAACAAAATTGCTAGCTATATATAGCTTTACAAATTATTTATTATTATTAAAAACGTTGCTTTATAGTTCTAAACGCTTAGTTCATCGTGCAAGAGGAAACACCTATGGCGGCCACATCAGAGGGAATCTCAAGTACTGTCAAGATAACAGGTATCTCACTTAAAACAACTAAAGACGCCTTGCTGAACTTCTTCGAGAACAAACGTCGATCAGGAGGAGGAGAAATAGAAGACATTCAATATAATCAAGATGAAGGATTGGCCGAAATCACTTTTTGCTACCCTGAAGGTTGGTAACAATATTTGTTTGTTTGTATCGGAAAACAAGTGTTAAAATTGGGTAGGCAAAAAACACGATTTTGAGGCCTTATTTCTGCCTCTTTGTATGGACGCCGTGAAGTAGCCATCGCTACAGCTAGCTCAATCGTTTATTGACCTTAGGGGTGGACCATTTAACTTTTGAGGGGGGTGGGGATGGATGATTTCGAAAAATACTTTCCTGCACATTCACTATAAAAAATGTTTCAAGTGTGTGAACGAACGTTATGCCTTAGAGTTCAGTAACAGATTCTAAGCCAGATAAAATACTCGTTTCTCGTTTCTTGGAAAAGTAAAAAAAAGAATATTTGTTTTTGTAGATGCTCAAAATATATCTCAAAAAGAGGGTCTGGAACTTGATGGTGCAAAGCTTGGTCTAACACTTAAAGAATTACCTAAAGTACTTCCAAAGGACCCGTGCAAACTGCATGTAATAGGATTATCGGAGATGACTACGAAAGATGGTTTCCTATCCTTCATAGAGGTAGTCAGTGGCGAAGAAGTTCAGAGCATGCTATTTGGAAGTAATTCCAATGTGATGGTTACATTTGAAGACCCTCCAGGTAAGGCAATGCAAACGGCCAAACCGAGAATATACTCTTAAGGTATATTACCTAAATTATTTCCAAAGGAATTGTTTAAACTTCATGTTATGGGATTGACAAATAACGACAAAGGACGGTTATCTTTCATTCATAGAAGAAGTAACTGATACAGATTAAGTGGGGCGGGTATATACTCCCTTATAAAAGGGGCGGGGTCATCGTCGGAAATTCTGAAAATGACCCTTAAAAGGGACTTGTATCCCCCCCCCCCCCCGGGATTAAGTAACGAGTGCATGTGCTCCTTTGGAATGCTTTCAGTGCTGTTGTAACTTTTATTTAGCCACCACGTCATATTTACTATAGAAGAAACCTGTTGTAAGAGGGGGCGTGAGGGTTTACGTACGTTATTGTGTTTTTTGTTTTGTTTTTTAAATTATATATGTGGTTTTACAAAACTAGGCGGTCTGCAGTTCGCCGATGCGCACGTGAATTATTATCCTCAACCTCGTGATTGTCCTATATTTCCATTTAATGATTAGATTGCAATCCATATCATGATAGCATAGCAATATATAAAATTTTAACAAAAATAGACCAACATTATTTATTAAAAGTAATCGTTAATACAGTTTTATATAAATATTTCTGACAATTTCTTTAGACTTTGAGAAAACCCAACAAAAATGCACTGTCAGAGCAATTGATGGTAAGACCTTGAGAGTCGAGCAAGTCAACGTGTGCGAATGTATTGAAGTATCTGGTCTGGGCTCATCAACCACACATGACACTATTCTGTACTACTTTGAAAATCCAAGAAAATCTGGCGGTGGAGATGTGGAAAAAGTAGAATATGTCGATGGGGAGACAAAAGCTCTTGTTTTCTTTAAAGATCCTTCAGGTTTGTTCAGAAATGTATTACAAATTGCTATAATGGCTTGAAGTGTGGTGGAGCATTCTCATTTTTTAATTAGCTTTTTCCAAGGAACAGAATGCAATCCCCCTCGCGCGCAATCTCGTTATCACATTGTCAATGCTAATCTGCCTTGTACAACATTTCTAGATATCTTAACAATCAAACTAAGTTGTAAACGGTTGCTTGTTTTTGAAATACATATAAGGAAACAATTCAGAGCAATCTGTATTGATTATAAGATATAGCAAATTGTTTCTAACATGTCAAAAGCGTGATATTCAAATGATATACTACGAAAACCACCGAACTGGGGAATGGGTCCAAATATATATGCTAAGAACACGCCCACTTTCTTTTAAAGCCACGCCCACTTTCTTTTGATGTCACACTCTCTTTCTTTTCCCGCCAGTGCTGTGTTCACTTTGTGTGGATAAATTTGTGCTTGACTTGATAAGAATATTACTTCTTAGCAAGTCGAGCACAAATTTATCGACACAAAGTGAACACAGCACTGGCGGGATAAGACAGAGAGTGTGACATCAAAAGAAAGTGGGCGTGTTCTTAGCATAAATATTTAGACCCATTCTCCAGTTCGATGGTTTTCGTAGTATCATTTTCAATGAAACTTCTTTGTAAAATGTTTCAGTTATTGACAGCGTCGTGGACCGTGAACATTTGATAAATGGTGCAACTGTAAAGGCTATTCCTTCATATCCATTCCTATGTGAACCACCGCTAAAACTCGACGAAAAGCAAGAAGAAAAACTACTCAAAGTAGATCTACAAACGATGGAAGTGATTGAGAAGTTATTTCACCAGGAATTTCAAGATCTTTTGGAAGAAAAACAAGTGCAGTACACTTTTCTACAGAGCTCTGGAGAAGTTGTTCTTCGCACTATTAACGGTAACGCAAAGCAAGCCAACTTCAATGACGTTGAAACGTACATCAACCAAATAAAACAAAACAAAGTAGAGGTGTCTCGACAATTGTGGAAGGAGCTGGAAGAGGACTTTATGAAACAGAGTACGCCATTTACCGACAGAATGGACGTTACCTATTTGGGTGCAATCAACAGCAGTGTTGTTTCAATAACAATCAGTGGAAAAGTAACCGATGTTGAGGCTGTAACAGAAATTCTGAATCATTTGATAGAAGAAAAAGGAACAAGAATCGAGGAAGAGAAGAAAGAAATCCCCAAAGAAATTCCTCTTACCAAAGCCCAGTTTGAGCTAATTAATTTAGTTGGATTTGCTAACAGACTTCAAGCCCAATGTGCAGACATTGAAGTCAAAATGATTGAAGAGAACCTGGCGGTGAAAATGAGAGGACTCGATGAGAACCTTCGTAATGCTAACGAGGAATTGTGGAAATTTCTTGCCCAATTTAAAGAAACTGAAGTGATGCTTCCAGAATCCGTTAGCAATGTGCTCTTGTCCGACACTGGTTGTGCATTCCTACTCAAATCTTTCCAAAGCAATGAAATTAACGCAGTAGTTGGTTTTGAAGACGATCAAATCCCAAAGATTATGATAACAGCAGCAAGTCAAGAACATTTACACAACGCTATGGAGCTTTTAAACAGTTTAACAGCCGAGGAAATTATCCCTGTTGACCTAATTTCATCGGATAACTGGGGACAACTCATTGATTTCCTGCAAGACACTTCACTCCTTAAAGTGACATCACCTAATCAACCACGTTTGATTCTTGCTGGTGTCAAAGAAAAAATCGAAAGAGCAAAGGTTCAAATCAATGCATTTCTGGAAACGTTTACAAACCAGAAAATAACTCAGGGAGTAGCAGTTTCTTCAGCAGCAACGGAAGGGACAATTGAACCGGCAAAACAAAAATTTTCCAATCCATCCAAGAAAAATACACCCACTTCAGTAGAAGCTCCAGTTACAGAGGAGAAATCACGTACTGTGGAGATAATAGGTATCTCACCTAAAACAATTAAAGATGCCTTGCTGAACTTCTTCGAGAACAAACGTCGATCAGGAGGAGGAGAAATAGAAGATATTCAATATAAACAGGATGAAGGATTGGCCGAAATCACCTTTTGCTCCTCTGAAGGTTGGTAACATTATTTTGTTTGTTTGTTTGCTAAAGGCCCGGGTAAATGGCTTCACCATTATTTGGTGCGGTTTCGAAAATGTTGAAATAGAGTGGCTAACGGATTCAACATTGCCATTCAATAAAATCGAACGGATGAAATTAATGGTAAATTAAGGTGTTTCTCAGTAGTTTTGTATTGACCACACTTCCCATTTTTCATTTAGCGAATTGATAAACTTTCCCTGATCTGATCAAGATGTATTTTGCACCAGATAAAAAGCAAAGAAAAACTAAAAAACTACTGAGAAACACCTTAATGTTTGTTTTTTGCTTACACCCTAACACCTAAACAAAAATGTAATGTTTTGTACTACAGACACTCTAGATAGTCATTTTACATTTAATTCAGCTTAATTGCTTAATTCAGCTTTTAGGGAAAGTTTCCTTACATGATTCCTATTGGTGGTTCCAATGCTTTTGGTATTTTTGGATACGTAACTGTATTTCAAGTATTGATAGATCAGTTGAACAATTAACCAAACCTTTTATATTGTGCTTAATATTATAATTATTATTTTTTTTTTTTTTTTTTTTTAAATTTTAAATTTTATTTTAATTAACGACACACACAAAATTTACACTTAAAGAGTGTCGCAATAAATGTGACACACTAGAAGACACACAAAAAATATTTACAAGTAAAGAGAGCCACAATAATTGTGACTCACGAGAAGATAAAAGTTTTTACAATAATTGAAGTTTCAATGAAATAAGTTTATAATTAACTATATATATATACACACAAACAAACACAATCACTCAACAACTATATATTACTATACTAATGGCATTTAATTAACATACATATAACACAACTACAACACAATTCTACGTCTGCTACATAGGACTTGTTCTATCTAAGGCAATAGTTTTTTCAATTTATTGTACTTTTTTAGATGTATATCTATTTTTCCATGACTTTTTGCAATTTCGTATTCGATATTTTCGTATTCTTGCAATTTTGATTTGAAATTTGCTATATTGGGAACCATTCCTCTGGTTCTACAGTTAACTATTGTGAATTTATATAACAAAAATAGAAATTCTTCCATTTTATCGTTAACTCCTCCTAAGATAATATTACTTATATTTAATTTTGGTAGGTTTATATTCCCCGTATGTAACCAGTTTCTTATTTCAATAAAATAATTCTTTGTTAAATAACAATCAATAAAAAGATGTTCCATTGTTTCAATGGAAGATTTACAAAAAGTACAACTCGGTGAATCAATTAGTTTAAATCTAAAAAGGTCTTTATTCAGAAAGAGGGAATTATTTAAAATTTTATATTGCAAAGCTCGTAACTTAGTGTCATTAGTAACATGATACATTTTTTTGTAAACTTCTGACCACTCAATGTCTGGGTTATTTAATTTATTAGCTATGTGTTTTTGTGCTGTCGGTTTGGTTAATTTATTTTCGATCAATTTCCAATAAACCATTCTAGTTTTCACTTTAGAAAGAGGAACATAAGTGTTAGAGATATTCAAACCTTTGCCAGCCTCGTTAGGACAGAGTACGGGTTTTTAGAATTGTTTTCCAGTTATCTGGTAGAGCTGATATAATACCTCTCCATGTAAAATAGTCGGAATCACACCACTTTCCTTTGGCTTTAACCGAGTTCCAATTCGGCCCGTCTGTACAATCCCAAATGTCCTTAATTATTATTATCTCCTTCTTTACAAACTTTTTGATATCAAAATGATAAAGATCTAGGTTAATAAACCTATTTAGCCAAATCGGTTGACAAATAATTTCCTCTGGTTTTTCGACATAACATTTGCTTACTTTACTCCAGCTATAAAGAATTTCTTTATAAAACTCAGGTATATCATTGATAAGAGCATGGTCTAAATTTTCTCCTATAACTCCAAACCCACCATATGGTTCAAAAACTTCAAGAGCATCTATCGTACGACTTCCATATAAGGGCAATGCTCATGTACGTGTAGAGGGTCACTAAAGTACATGAGAGATTTCACTGATGTACGTACAGGAGACTCGTACCCGGTTTACTAGAATATTTGTCCGCGTGACAAGGAATTTTCAAGATGGCGGACCGATGAAGCGAACAGAAAGTTATTGCACTCGATTCGCATATAAACAACCGAATATACATTGTAGTAATCAAGCCTCAGTTTATAGCCTGCCAGTGGGCTATGCGAACAGTATAAGTATAATCGCTCAATATCTACCATGGTAATCTAACCCAGTCTTCGACACTGTCCGAAAGCCCAAATAAAACGGCATATTTATTATTACTTATTCCATATCTTGAAATACTCTCATGCCACGCACTGTTTTCAGTCAGCAGCAGAAAATCATTCTCAAAA
Source organism: Metridium senile (assembly GCA_949775045.1). Taxonomy (NCBI): domain Eukaryota; kingdom Metazoa; phylum Cnidaria; class Anthozoa; order Actiniaria; family Metridiidae; genus Metridium; species Metridium senile. Next base: position 7,946,795 of record OX459100.1, read on the forward strand.
GAGCATGGTCTTCTGGCATTCGCTCAACGGATGAATACAAACAAAGAGTTTCTGCTTTAGCGAAAGAAGCGTCCCTTTATTAATACTGTAGTACAAGTAAAGGTAGGCTACGTATGGCTGACATTAGCCTCGTTTAAACAAACATTAATAGCAACATAATGAAGTAAAAAATAACACTTTTTATTAGATCAGTTTATAGCCTGTGATTAATAGTCGAATGGGTCAGTTTATAACCTGTGATTAATAGTCGAATGGGTCAGTTTATAACCTGTGATTAATAGTCGAATGGATCAGTTTATAGCCTGTGATTAATAGTCGAATGGGTCACTTTATAACCTGTGATTAATAGTCGAATGGGTCAGTTTATAACCTGTGATTAATAGTCGAATGGGTCAGTTTATAACCTGTGATTAATAGTCGAATGGGTCAGTTTATAACCTGTGATTAATAGTCGAATAGATCAGTTTATAACCTGTGATTAATAGTCGAATGGGTCAGTTTATAACCTGTGATTAATGGTCGAATGGGTCAGTTTATAACCTGTGATTAATAGTCGAATGGGTCACTTTATAACCTGTGATTAATAGTCGAATGGGTCAGTTTATAACCTGTGATTAATAGTCGAATGGGTCAGTTTATAACCTGTGATTAATAGTCGAATGGGTCAGTTTATAACCTGTGATTAATAGTCGAATGGGTCAGTTTATAACCTGTGATTAATAGTCGAATGGGTCAGTTTATAACCTGTGATTAATAGTCGAATGGGTCAGTTTATAACCTGTGATTAATAGTCGAATAGATCAGTTTAAAACCTGTGATTAATAGTCGAATAGATCAGTTTATCACCTGTGATTAATAGTCGAATGGGTCAGTTTATAACCTGTGATTAATAGTCGAATGGGTCAGTTTATAACCTGTGATTAATTAATAGTCGAATGGGTCGTCAGTTTAAAACCTGTGATTAATAGTCGAATAGATCAGTTTATAACCTGTGATTAATAGTCGAATGGGTCAGTTTATAACCTGTGATTAATAGTCGAATGGGTCGTCAGTTTATAACCTGTGATTAATAGTCGAATGGGTCAGTTTATAACCTGTGATTAATAGTCGAATAGATCAGTTTAAAACCTGTGATTAATAGTCGAATAGATCAGTTTATCACCTGTGATTAATAGTCGAATGGGTCAGTTTATAACCTGTGATTAATAGTCGAATGGGTCAGTTTATAACCTGTGATCATTAATAGTCGAATGGGTCAGTTTATAACCTGTGATTAATAGTCGAATGGGTCAGTTTATAACCTGTGATTAATAGTCGAATGGGTCAGTTTATAACCTGTGATTAATAGTCGAATGGGTCAGTTTATAACCTGTGATTAATAGTCGAATGGGTCAGTTTATAACCTGTGATTAATAGTCGAATGGGTCAGTTTATCCCCTGTGATTAATAGTCGTATGGGTCAGTTTATAACCTGTGATTAATAGTCGAATGGGTCAGTTTATAACCTGTGATTAATAGTCGAATGGGTCGTCAGTTTATAACCTGTGATTAATAGTCGAATAGATCAGTTTAAAACCTGTGATTAATAGTCGAATAGATCAGTTTAAAACCTGTGATTAATAGTCGAATAGATCAGTTTATAACCTGTGATTAATAGTCGAATGGGTCAGTTTATAACCTGTGATTAATAGTCGAATGGGTCAGTTTATAACCTGTGATTAATAGTCGAATGGGTCGTCAGTTTATAACCTGTGATTAATAGTCGAATGGGTCAGTTTATAACCTGTGATTAATAGTGGAATGGGTCGTCAGTTTATAACCTGTGATTAATAGTCGAATGGGTCAGTTTATAACCTGTGATTAATAGTCGAATGGGTCAGTTTATAACCTGTGATCATTAATAGTCGAATGGGTCAGTTTATAACCTGTGATTAATAGTCGAATGGGTCAGTTTATAACCTGTGATTAATAGCCGAATGGGTCAGTTTATAACCTGTGATTAATAGTCGAATAGACCAGTTTATAACCTGTGATTTTCAGTTGCAAACTACTAGCAACGATGTCGTTAATTCTCGACAGATGAAGAGTATAAAGTCGGCACATTTGCAGCTGTCAAGTTGCTGGACATCATTCCTACGTATTCGTCAGTATCAGAAAATTTGGGAGATTTGGTTTTCGAGAAGTTAAAAATCCCAAAATATCCTTTGAGGCGTGGGGACATAATGTGTGCAACACAGTATTGCCAACGTCCTCGCAATGAAAGAATGGTGTGTTGCGACCACTGCAATAAATGGTATCATTTCTCTTGCGTGGGCATTGGTAAAGCAGCCACTTTAGACGCTCAATGGTTTTGTCAGTGTCGTCAAAAGAAAAAAATCACGTACGTATATACCAACAGATAAATCATATACCATACATCATGGTAATATCATAAACATCTGGTTTACGTTTGTTATATTTGTTACAGGGCTACAGTTGGATAATTGGACGAAATATATACTAGGTATTTTTACAAGTTTTTTAAGGTCGTTTTTGATTATGTGTAAAAAAAAAACTTTGCACATGAACTGAACCGAATTATTGTCTTCTTTACGGATATCTCAAAGATATCGGTATGAATAAGATCGATCCTTCATGGAGGCACACCTGTTTTTTAAAAAAACAAGAATAACAGGATCTTAAAAAGAAACCTCGATAGTCTTCACTGCATGGCCTATTGAAAAAGAAGAAATGGTAGTTAGCATGTTAGGGTACAATGCTAACACAAAACTAGCGGAATATTTCCATTTCGTTTTTATAGATTGAAGATTTTATGGACACAGCTCGGGGTTTATTAGGACCTTACGACCTAAGTCCGAGAACCCAAGATTTATTCTTCGACAAATCCTCCGACGAAGCAGTTGTAAATTCAGAATATTCAACTCTTGTTCTCGTTCCCGAGGTATTTATGTCATTTCATTCGTTTTTAGTTCATTATTCTATCTCTAATTGCTTGACAAGACCTTAAATTCATCTTGTTTTCCGTAGGCACTGGTAAAAGTAATAATGAAATTGGAGAACACCGGCCAACGCCAGATTGCTGAGGATACAGTCAATCCAAGGCGTCATCCATACACTTCCTATTTCTAGTGTTGATTTTTGTAAACCAATAGATACTTACGATTTCATTTTGTGATACCAAGCTATGCCAATAATTACTATGCAGCCAATTTTGTATAAAACGTCCCATGCATAAAACGACCACCCTCTCTGCATATACAAGAACATGGTGATGATCCATTATAATGATGCAGGGGCGAGTGGCAGTTTCGTATCCAGAATTTTGAAGGGTAGAAGGGACTCATAAAAACTTCATTTAAAGTTATCAAATCAAATGATCTCTTTAGAATATTTTGTCATCCCTAAACTAGACGGATTTTAGACTATTGCCAAGCCGTTGACTTGAATTTGACATTTTTATCATTTTTAGACCGATGACGCCATAACAACTCTAGGGCGTGGTCAGTGCTCATGTCAGTCACAGTTTTGAATTTGTCTCATCGATATCTTTCACATGATACCATTTGTTGTCACTTTCATCGACATTTTTCAAAAATTAATTTTTCAGTCAAGCTGTGTTTTCAAGCCTGAGCTACTAATAAGAAATCTATAAGACCTCAAACCCTAGTTGGCCAAGGTTGGGGTTAACTCTTGAATTTATACTATTCTACGCAACACTGGTATATTCTGAAAGCTCTTGCTGTGACATAAACAAATATGGTCTTTGTTTGTGGATTGACCACGCCTATCACGTGTTATAACGTCAAACCTGTCAATCAACTCAATTTGCAATCTGCTCTGATTGGAATACGACTGGTATTTTTGGAAAGCGTAGAACTATACCTATTTGTTGGTGCATATATAACTTAAATAGTCTAAAAGGCTGCAAAGTTACACAAGTTTTGCTGAACCAGGCTTTAGACCGATGACGCCATAACAACTCTAGGGCGTGGTCAGTGCTCATGTCAGTCACAGTTTTGAATTTGTCTCATCGATATCTTTCACATGATACCATTTGTTGTCACTTTCATCGACATTTTTCAAAAATTGGTTTTTCAGTCAAGCTATGTTTTCAAGCCTGAGCTACTAATAAGAAATCTATAAGACCTCAAACCCTAGTTGGCCAGGGTTGGGATTAACTCTTGAATTTATACTATTCTACGCAACACTGGTATATTCTGAAAGCTCTTGCTGTGACATAAACAAATATGGTCTTTGTTTGTGGATTGACCACGCCTATCACGTGTTATAACGTCAAACCTGTCAATCAACTCAATTTGCAATCTGCTCTGATTGGAAAAAGACTGGTATTTTTGGAAAGCGTAGATCTATACCTATTTGTTGGTGCATATATAACTTAAATACTCTAAAATGCTGCAAAGTTACACAAGTTTTGCTGAACCAGGCTTTAGACCGATGACGCCATAACAACTCTAGGGCGTGGTCAGTGCTCATGTCAGTCACAGTTTTGAATTTGTCTCATCGATATCTTTCACATGATACCATTTGTTGTCACTTTCATCGACATTTTTCAAAAATTGGTTTTTCAGTCAAGCTATGTTTTCAAGCCTGAGCTACTAATAAGAAATCTATAAGACCTCAAACCCTAGTTGGCCAGGGTTGGGATTAACTCTTGAATTTATACTATTCTACGCAACACTGGTATATTCTGAAAGCTCTTGCTGTGACATAAACAAATATGGTCTTTGTTTGTGGATTGACCACGCCTATCACGTGTTATAACGTCAAACCTGTCAATCAACTCAATTTGCAATCTGCTCTGATTGGAAAAAGACTGGTATTTTTGGAAAGCGTAGATCTATACCTATTTGTTGGTGCATATATAACTTAAATAGTCTAAAAGGCTGCAAAGTTACACAAGTTTTGCTGAACCAGGCTTTAGACCGATGACGCCATAACAACTCTAGGGCGTGGTCAGTGCTCATGTCAGTCACAGTTTTGAATTTGTCTCATCGATATCTTTCACATGATACCATTTGTTGTCACTTTCATCGACATTTTTCAAAAATTGGTTTTTCAGTCAAGCTATGTTTTCAAGCCTGAGCTACTAATAAGAAATCTATAAGACCTCAAACCCTAGTTGGCCAGGGTTGGGATTAACTCTTGAATTTATACTATTCTACGCAACACTGGTATATTCTGAAAGCTCTTGCTGTGACATAAACAAATATGGTCTTTGTTTGTGGATTGACCACGCCTATCACGTGTTATAACGTCAAACCTGTCAATCAACTCAATTTGCAATCTGCTCTGATTGGAAAAAGACTGGTATTTTTGGAAAGCGTAGATCTATACCTATTTGTTGGTGCATATATAACTTAAATACTCTAAAAGGCTGCAAAGTTACACAAGTTTTGCTGAACCAGGCTTTAGACCGATGACGCCATAACAACTCTAGGGCGTGGTCAGTGCTCATGTCAGTCACAGTTTTGAATTTGTCTCATCGATATCTTTCACATGATACCATTTGTTGTCACTTTCATCGACATTTTTCAAAAATTGGTTTTTCAGTCAAGCTATGTTTTCAAGCCTGAGCTACTAATAAGAAATCTATAAGACCTCAAACCCTAGTTGGCCAGGGTTGGGGTTAACTCTTGAATTTATACTATTCTACGCAACACTGGTATATTCTGAAAGCTCTTGCTGTGACATAAACAAATATGGTCTTTGTTTGTGGATTGACCACGCCTATCACGTGTTATAACGTCAAACCTGTCAATCAACTCAATTTGCAATCTGCTCTGATTGGAAAAAGACTGGTATTTTTGGAAAGCGTAGATCTATACCTATTTGTTGGTGCATATATAACTTAAATACTCTAAAAGGCTGCAAAGTTACACAAGTTTTGCTGAACCAGGCTTTAGACCGATGACGCCATAACAACTCTAGGGCGTGGTCAGTGCTCATGTCAGTCACAGTTTTGAATTTGTCTCATCGATATCTTTCACATGATACCATTTGTTGTCACTTTCATCGACATTTTTCAAAAATTGGTTTTTCAGTCAAGCTATGTTTTCAAGCCTGAGCTACTAATAAGAAATCTATAAGACCTCAAACCCTAGTTGGCCAGGGTTGGGGTTAACTCTTGAATTTATACTATTCTACGCAACACTGGTATATTCTGAAAGCTCTTGCTGTGACATAAACAAATATGGTCTTTGTTTGTGGATTGACCACGCCTATCACGTGTTATGACGTCAAACCTGTCAATCAACTCAATTTGCAATCTGCTCTGATTGGCATAAGACTGGTATTTTTGGAAAGCTTAGAACTATACCTATTTGTTGGTGCATATATGACAATGAATACTTTAAGGAAGCAAATATGTAGTAATTGCATTACAATAGCCTGCATATTTATTTTTGGAACATCAAAAACGTTTCAAATATGACTATTTTTTTAAACAACAGCTTAAGTTTATTCTGATTCAAGTGTAATCTTATAATTTATATTATTTTGCAATCATACTTATTATAGTTATTAACAATTAACTATGGTTACAATATATATAGCTATTAGATGTTTCATTTTTTTTTACAGCAAAGGAGAAGTTTGTTATTCTTTTCAGCTGTTTTTTTTTATCTTTTCATAATATTCAACTCGTGCTTTGTTACCATTTATCATTATTTTATCAGTTGTGTCTCTATTATATATGGTACTTGTACAACAGCAACAGGAAGTAATTAATTGTCTGTGCTTAAAGTTTGGAACATGATCCGGCATAATTATTACTATTAAACTAAGTCATTAAGTTTAGGCAATATTATATTATAGTTGGCAAACCTCTTCACAATCTCACAATATTGCAAATATTAAAGTTTACATTTGACAAATAAATGCTCTATTGTTTCAATTTCTTTGTTGCACAATGAACACATTGGTGAGCTTTTAATTTTATACTTCATACAAACTTTCAAATATGACTATATTTAACAAAAATAAAATAAAATAAAATAAAAGTATACTATGAGAGAAATACTAAAAATATACATAATCTTTTTGAAATTCATTTAAAGAACATATATTCTTTATGGCATCTCAGGACAAATAAAAATAACTTGTGTTCTAACAGAACATTCATCTGTAAAGGTCCCGATTTGCATTATAGCATCGTATATACTACCATTACCAGAATGCTTGATTTCTTGCTTTTGTTAAATAATATATTACTGTCAAATGTTCAAACAGTGTTAAGCAGACGTTCTTGTGGGCAAGAATCACAACTATTGAACCAGAAGGGATAATGATGATATGAGCGCCACCAAAGGAAAGGAATCCTTCGCACAAAGAGGTAAATTGGGCTATATCTGTCACACCATGATATTCGCGCACAGATACTGTGCTCTCTAGAGCAAGAACCTTTATGGCTTCATCGACATCTAACAGATTACCTGATGTTACCAGAGCATCATAGAGACTATTGCCTTCAATCATGAGCGGTATAAACGAAATCATAATATTAGCTGTATAATTGGGTACGTTGTAAAATGCTCCCTGCAGAAACTTAACTGTGGTTACCAAACAGAAATATAATAGTACAGGCATTGCTGCCTCAACGTCCCAGTAAATAAGACTGACAGAACTGCATGCTCAGGAAGTTTTAGCTCTGTAACATTCTGATACACAATGGCCATGCATTTGTACAGTTACTGGTATATGAGGATGTGTACTACTGCTCGCTGCTGCTGCTGTATCAGGGTCTTGTGTAGTTACTGTTAGGGTAGGTGTCACAGAAGGGGTAGAGTTAATCACAGGTTATAAACTGACCTATTCGACTATTAATCACAGGCTATAAACTGACCCATTCGACTATTAATCACAGGCTATAAACTGAACCATTCGACTATTAATCACAGGTTATAAACTGATCTATTCGACTATTAATCACAGGTTATAAACTGACCCATTCGACTATTAATCACAGGCTATAAACTGACCCATTCGACTATTAATCACAGGCTATAAACTGACCCATTCGACTATTAATCACAGGTTATAAACTGATCTATTCGACTATTAATCACAGGTTATAAACTGACCCATTCGACTATTAATCACAGGTTATAAACTGATCCATTCGACTATTAATCACAGGTTATAAACTGACCCATTCGACTATTAATCACAGGTTATAAACTGACCCATTCGACTATTAATCACAGGCTATAAACTGACCCATTCGACTATTAATCACAGGTTATAAACTGATCTATTCGACTATTAATCACAGGTTATAAACTGACCCATTCGACTATTAATCACAGGTTATAAACTGACCCATTCGACTATTAATCACAGGTTATAAACTGGTCTATTCGACTATTAATCACAGGTTATAAACTGACCCATTCGACTATTAATCACAGGTTATAAACTGACCCATTCGACTATTAATCACAGGCTATAAACTGACCCATTCGACTATTAATCACAGGTTATAAACTGATCTATTCGACTATTAATCACAGGCTATAAACTGACCCATTCGACTATTAATCACAGGCTATAAACTGACCCATTCGACTATTAATCACAGGTTATAAACTGACCCATTCGACTATTAATCACAGGTTATAAACTGACCCATTCGACTATTAATCACAGGTTATAAACTGATCCATTCGACTATTAATCACAGGTTATAAACTGACCCATTCGACTATTAATCACAGGTTATAAACTGACCCATTCGACTATTAATCACAGGCTATAAACTGACCCATTCGACTATTAATCACAGGTTATAAACTGATCTATTCGACTATTAATCACAGGTTATAAACTGACCCATTCGACTATTAATCACAGGTTATAAACTGACCCATTCGACTATTAATCACAGGTTATAAACTGACCCATTCGACTATTAATCACAGGCTATAAACTGACCCATTCGACTATTAATCACAGGTTATAAACTGATCTATTCGACTATTAATCACAGGCTATAAACTGACCCATTCGACTATTAATCACAGGCTATAAACTGACCCATTCGACTATTAATCACAGGCTATAAACTGACCCATTCGACTATTAATCACAGGTTATAAACTGATCTATTCGACTATTAATCACAGGTTATAAACTGACCCATTCGACTATTAATCACAGGCTATAAACTGACCCATTCGACTATTAATCACAGGTTATAAACTGATCTATTCGACTATTAATCACAGGTTATAAACTGACCCATTCGACTATTAATCACAGGTTATAAACTGACCCATTCGACTATTAATCACAGGTTATAAACTGACCCATTCGACTATTAATCACAGGCTATAAACTGACCCATTCGACTATTAATCACAGGTTATAAACTGATCTATTCGACTATTAATCACAGGCTATAAACTGACCCATTCGACTATTAATCACAGGCTATAAACTGACCCATTCGACTATTAATCACAGGTTATAAACTGACCCATTCGACTATTAATCACAGGTTATAAACTGACCCATTCGACTATTAATCACAGGTTATAAACTGATCCATTCGACTATTAATCACAGGTTATAAACTGACCCATTCGACTATTAATCACAGGCTATAAACTGACCCATTCGACTATTAATCACAGGTTATAAACTGATCTATTCGACTATTAATCACAGGTTATAAACTGACCCATTCGACTATTAATCACAGGCTATAAACTGACCCATTCGACTATTAATCACAGGTTATAAACTGATCTATTCGACTATTAATCACAGGTTATAAACTGACCCATTCGACTATTAATCACAGGCTATAAACTGACCCATTCGACTATTAATCACAGGTTATAAACTGATCTATTCGACTATTAATCACAGGTTATAAACTGACCCATTCGACTATTAATCACAGGCTATAAACTGACCCATTCGACTATTAATCACAGGTTATAAACTGATCCATTCGACTATTAATCACAGGTTATAAACTGACCCATTCGACTATTAATCACAGGTTATAAACTGACCCATTCGACTATTAATCACAGGCTATAAACTGACCCATTCGACTATTAATCACAGGTTATAAACTGATCTATTCGACTATTAATCACAGGTTTTAAACTGATCTATTCGACTATTAATCACAGGTTATAAACTGATCTATTCGACTATTAATCACAGGTTTTAAACTGATCTATTCGACTATTAATCACAGGTTATAAACTGACGACCCATTCGACTATTAATCACAGGTTATAAACTGACCCATTCGACTATTAATCACAGGTTATAAACTGACCCATTCGACTATTAATCACAGGCTATAAACTGACCCATTCGACTATTAATCACAGGTTATAAACTGATCTATTCGACTATTAATCACAGGTTATAAACTGACCCATTCGACTATTAATCACAGGTTATAAACTGACCCATTCGACTATTAATCACAGGTTATAAACTGGTCTATTCGACTATTAATCACAGGTTATAAACTGACCCATTCGACTATTAATCACAGGTTATAAACTGACCCATTCGACTATTAATCACAGGCTATAAACTGACCCATTCGACTATTAATCACAGGTTATAAACTGATCTATTCGACTATTAATCACAGGCTATAAACTGACCCATTCGACTATTAATCACAGGCTATAAACTGACCCATTCGACTATTAATCACAGGCTATAAACTGACCCATTCGACTATTAATCACAGGTTATAAACTGATCTATTCGACTATTAATCACAGGTTATAAACTGACCCATTCGACTATTAATCACAGGCTATAAACTGACCCATTCGACTATTAATCACAGGTTATAAACTGATCTATTCGACTATTAATCACAGGTTATAAACTGACCCATTCGACTATTAATCACAGGCTATAAACTGACCCATTCGACTATTAATCACAGGTTATAAACTGATCTATTCGACTATTAATCACAGGTTATAAACTGACCCATTCGACTATTAATCACAGGCTATAAACTGACCCATTCGACTATTAATCACAGGTTATAAACTGATCCATTCGACTATTAATCACAGGTTATAAACTGACCCATTCGACTATTAATCACAGGTTATAAACTGACCCATTCGACTATTAATCACAGGCTATAAACTGACCCATTCGACTATTAATCACAGGTTATAAACTGATCTATTCGACTATTAATCACAGGTTATAAACTGACCCATTCGACTATTAATCACAGGTTATAAACTGACCCATTCGACTATTAATCACAGGTTATAAACTGGTCTATTCGACTATTAATCACAGGTTATAAACTGACCCATTCGACTATTAATCACAGGTTATAAACTGACCCATTCGACTATTAATAACAGGCTATAAACTGACCCATTCGACTATTAATCACAGGTTATAAACTGATCTATTCGACTATTAATCACAGGCTATAAACTGACCCATTCGACTATTAATCACAGGCTATAAACTGACCCATTCGACTATTAATCACAGGTTATAAACTGACCCATTCGGCTATTAATCACAGGTTATAAACTGACCCATTCGACTATTAATCACAGGTTATAAACTGATCTATTCGACTATTAATCACAGGTTATAAACTGACCCATTCGACTATTAATCACAGGTTATAAACTGACCCATTCGACTATTAATCACAGGTTATAAACTGACCCATTCGACTATTAATCACAGGCTATAAACTGATCTAATAAAAAGTGTTATTTTTTACTTCATTATGTTGCTATTAATGTTTGTTTAAACGAGGCTAATGTCAGCCATACGTAGCCTACCTTTACTTGTACTACAGTATTAATAAAGGGACGCTTCTTTCGCTAAAGCATCCGTTGAGCGAATGCCAGAAGACCATGCTCTTTCGAGAATGATTTTCTGCTGCTGACTGAAAACAGTGCGTGGCATGAGAGTATTTCAAGATATGGAATAAGTAATAATAAATATGCCGTTTTATTTGGGCTTTCGGACAGTGTCGAAGACTGGGTTAGATTACCATGGTAGATATTGAGCGATTATACTTATACTGTTCGCATAGCCCACTGGCAGGCTATAAACTGAGGCTTGATTACTACAATGTATATTCGGTTGTTTATATGCGAATCGAGTGCAATAACTTTCTGTTCGCTTCATCGGTCCGCCATCTTGAAAATTCCTTGTCACGCGGACAAATATTCTAGTAAACCGGGTACGAGTCTCCTGTACGTACATCAGTGAAATCTCTCATGTACTTTAGTGACCCTCTACACGTACATGAGCATTGCCCTTATATGGAAGTCGTACGATAGATCCTTCTCAAACTTTCTGCGCAAAGCATTTCCAAAAAACCGTATTTTTGCAATCCAGAAGTTTTAACGCCCATTTAACTCGACTTGTTTCTATCATTGTTTCGAGGTCAGGGAGCCTTATTCCGCCTTCTCGTATATCTCCTATTAAAGTTCGGTATTTAATTTTGGGTTTCCTTCCATACCATATGAAATCGATAATTTCTTTTTGTACTTTTGCAATAAATGCACGATGAATAGGGAGTTTTGAAGATATGTATAACAATTGTGATATTGCTAAGGATCGGATAATATGTACTTTTCCATAAATTGTTAAATTTCTTGTTTTCCATATTGATAGTATAGACTTAAACTTTTCAAACTGTCTAGAGAAGTTGTTATTTTGCATGAGTATTTTATTATGAGAAAAAAAATTCCTAAAATTTTCACACCATCAGTATGGAAATCTATTTTTTTAATTGATCTTACTTCATGCTGAGTTAGAACTTTATCTTTTAATCCAATCCAACCAATTTCAGATTTTGTCGTATTAAGCTGAAGCGAAGAAAAGGTCTTAAAATTATCGAGACATTTTAAAATTTCTTTAAGGGAATTCGTATCCCTTAAACAAAAAGTTGCATCATCTGCAAATAGAACTAGTTTAGTCTGTTCCATTTCCTTATTAATTTGTATTCCTTTTATCTCCTCGTTGTCACGGATTAGTTGAGCCATTATTTCAATGGTCAATATAAACAGGTACGGAGAAATTGGATCTCCCTGCTTTGTACCCCTTTTTATATCAAAAAAATCGGAAACTGACCCATTATTCAAGATACAGCTTCTGGTGTTTAAAAGTAGAATTCTAATCCAGTTAATGAAATCATTACCAAAACCGAAATGTTGTAAAACTGCCAAAATAAAGTTATGCTCAATCGAGTCAAAAGCCTTTTGGAAGTCAGCTACAAATAGAATGTATGATCGATTAACTGCATTTTCAGAATAATCAAACAAATCTGATATAAACCTTATGGGATCATCTATATGTCTTCCTTTTACAAACGCTGATTGATTAGGATGAATTAAGGAGGGTAAAAAATTAACTATTCTATTACAAAGGGCTTTACTACAAATCTTTACATCTACGTTTATCAAACTTATTGGGCGCCAGTTTTCAATGAACCTTACGTCTTTTTCAGGTTTTTCTAATAACATAACACAAACTTGATTTTGAGTAGTTGACAAAGATCCTATTTCATAACTATAATTCAAACAATCAACAAGCATTTGACCTAAATTATTCCAGAAGGCTAGGTAGAATTCCTTACTTAATCCGTCCATTCCAGGAGTTTTGTTATTACCCATTTCTTTTAGACTGTCATAACATTCTTTATTTGTTAGTGGCCCCCCACAATGGCTTTTTTCTTCCTCTTCCAACTTTGGTGTATCAATATCTTTCAAAAACTGTAAAACCTCTTCAACAGACGTATTATTTTTTGAAGAATAAGTATTACTATAGAAGTTTTCAAGTTTCTTTAATACGGCAGATGGTTCTATAATTTCTTCTTGATCTTCTAAGATCTTTCTCACGTGTGTTTTTGTTTTCCGTCTTTTCTCTAATGTCAAAAAATATTTATTGCTTTTTTCACCGTATTCAAACCATGTTACCTTAGCTCTCATTATTAAACCCTTTGCTATATGATCACTAAGCAAGTTCAACTCTTGCTTTAATTTTTCATAATTTTTTAGTAACATGTCACTGGAATGCCAATCCTTAATTTGTTCTATTTCTTTTATTTCATTTTCAAGTTCCTTATATCTGTTCCTATTTTTTCTAGCCTTTGCTTTTGCGAAGGATATCGATTCTTTTCTAATTTCATATTTCATAAGTTCCCATTTTGAATGAGAGTTATTAATACTATTTTCTTTGAAATCATTTTTCTTATCCTCTATTAATCTTTTAATCATTTGAATGTAATTTTTGTCTTGGAGTAAGGAATTATTCATTTTCCAAAAAGATGGACCTTGAGCGTAATTCTGTAAAGACTTCAAACTTAATAGTAATGCGGAGTGATCTGTGGCTGGAGCTGGTATTATATCTATGTCATGAACTGAAGGTTGAATTGAATCTGATATATAAAAATAGTCTAAACGACGAAATAATCTTTGACTATTATTTGATAGTTTTCCTTGAGCATATCCGCTCCACGTGAACCGTTTTGATTCGGGGTTTCTTATCCGCCAAATATCGCATAAGTCCAATTCTTGTTGTAAAACTTGTAATTGTTCAATTGATCCAATTTTTAGTTTTGGGTTTCCACCAGCCGCTTCCATGTCTATATTTTGTATAAAATTAAAGTCTCCCCCCCAAATAATGGACGTATCTATTGGCATATTGATATCCTCGATTTTTTTAAGGACCGTTTTAAGAAATTTGATTTGGTTGGTTTCGTCATTTGGAAAGTATGAATTTATCAACAAGCAGTTTTTCCCTTGAATCTCGCATAACAATATTATTAATCTCCCCTCCTCGTCTGTTGATTTAGATATTACTTTATGATCCAGTTTTTCTCCTAACAGTATGGCTACTCCTCGGCTATTTGTGGATCCGTGTGAATAAATAATATTTCCCCTAAAGCGCTGTTTCCATTTTTCTTCTATATCCTGTGTACTATGTGTTTCTTGTAATAGTGAGATTCCTACTTTTCCTCCGTGTTTTACAAGCCAATTCAACATTTTTTTATTTTTCTTAAAATCTCGCATACCTCGGACATTGAGCGAAATTAAATTAACATTCAAATCCATTCTACATCCCATAAAGCTAATTGCCTATTGATACCACAAGCCCTTACAACAACAAAACATTCAACAGTAAAACATAAAACAGTAACAACAATAGAACGCACATAAATTAGAGTATTGATAATAACGCCCATATTCTCTGGACATAAAGAAAGTCGAAAACAATACCCACTATATGCACACACAAAGTGAACAAAACGCTTAACGAATGTATAGTTAATGAACAATACATGTGATGATGCCATTGGGACTAAACAACTAAATTCCAGGTTTGATCCTGCATATTGATTTTTCAAAAATATTATAATATTTGCATGAGAAGATATAACATTTTGTCGAAGAGAAAAAAGAACAGTAAAATAAACAGTAAAAAGATAGTTCAGCTCTAGATTAAATAACACCGTTCATTAAATTTATCATGCACTTATCTGTCAATATTATTCATGTGACAAAGAGTCTTTCCAAATCAGCTTGTCTTGAGATCATGTAGGATTTGCCTCCTTTTTCCATCTTAACAAATATTTTTCCATCTTTCGTTGCCACCTTTGACCACTTGTATTGTTTAGCTCTTTTCCTTACTTCGGCAAATAGTTTCTTTCTTTCTTGGGTCAAATGCTCATTAATGTAGATTTGTTTTGCTCCGTTGATTTTTCCTCTACTTCCCTCGTAGTTTCTCAATTTCCACCTTGCTTCGTAAAGACTCTTTTTGTCATCATAACTCTTGAATTTTACTAATATTGGTTTTGGACTTATCTTTGACCTTTGACGATGTACTATATCGATATCAATACATTCTATTCCCACATCAATTTCTTTTGCTATCGCTTCAACGATATCTTCTAAATCTTCTCCTTCTTCTTCTGGTATTCCATGTATTTCTACGTTATACTTTCTTTGGTATTGGTTTAGCTCATCTAGCTGTTCTTCTTGCTGGCTTAACCGAGCATTCAGTGTTATCAAATTGGATTCTAAGTTATCTGAGGTTGTGCTTTGTTTCTTCGTTTCAGCGAGAACCTTGATATTTTCCTCTTGCAGCTCCTTGATTATTTGGGCTTGAAACTCAGAGGCTTTTTTTTACTTCTTCAAATTCTTTCTTTAACTCGGCATTTTCTACCATGATGTGTTTGGTATTATTTTCTACTTCCATTAGCTTATTGTATATCATAGCTAAAGTTGGGATGTTATGTTGGCTGTCGTCCATGTGCTCGCGTTCTTTCTCTGCCATTTTGGCGTTCTTAGGATTTGGAGAAGCTTCTTGCGACGACGTGGAAGAGTACTGCTCTCTTTCTCTTCTTTTGCTCATATGGGATATTTTCTTGTTCTAAGGAAGTATCTTCTTCTTTAAGTTTAAAACTTCAGGCCAAAACCTTGACGGAGCTATTTCACACACGTCCGTCCATGACCGAGTCCCCCATGCACTATAATTATTTTATTAAACATGACCCCCCTTCCCCCCCCATGCTTTCTCCCTCCCCCTTTCATAAATAATGACTGTTCCCTTACTACCGATCGCAGTCTAATGTAACTACTCACGTGAACTGTTCAGGCAACCAAAATAATGAGGGAAGAACGCAAAACATGCAGCCGCTTTGTTGGGCATAAGCGAATAAGCATTCAGTTTTTTTGAAACGACTGAACAACGGTGCATTCCACATGATCATTTTGCCGTATCAGAAATACCGTATGCAATCTTGAAAACAATGCCATTACCATATATGGTATTGTAGGTGAGAAGTAACAAAAGACTTTGATTAGCGCGCAAGATTATTTTCTTTTTTAAACAGGTTGAGATTCCAACAGAACAATAGGCATATATTTAATACGTCGCCTGAACAGGCCACGTGAGTAGTTTGAAAAACAAAGACGAATCGAATTTTTAGACTGTGAGTAGTATTCTTTTATTAAAAGATTTTTTAAAACATTTTTAAAGAACACGTTAGCATATTTGTTTTTGTAGATGCTGAAAATATATCTCAAAAAGAGGGCCTAGAACTTGATGGTGCAAAGCTTGGTATAGCACTCAAAGAATTACCTAAAGTACTACCAAAGGACCCGTGCAAACTGCATGTAATAGGATTATCAGAGAAAATAACTAAAGATGGTTTCCTATCCTTCATAGAGGTGGTCAGTGGCGAAGAAGTTCAGAACATGCTGTTTGGAAGTAATTCCAATGTGATGGTTACATTTGAAGACCCACCCGGTAAGGCAATTTAAAAGGCCAAAGCGAAAATATACTCTTAACGTAGTTCGGGACTCATGCATTCCCTCGATATAAGTTTTTGAAACTTTTCCCACATAAGGATGACATAGGTAGAACTGAAAACTGAAACAAAAAGGATGTTAACGCGGCCTGCAATAAGCAACTAAATTTGTTGTAATCAAGTAATTATAATGAATAGCAATTGTTTTACCCAAATCTTCCGATAGAGGTTTTTCCAGTAATTTTTTTTAAAACATCAATTAGAGCGCGTGACACAACAAATTAGAAATCTTGATTCTCTAACTTATCATTGATCATTTGTAGACTTGGAAAAAATCCAACAAAAGTGCAGAAAAAGACCCCTGGATGGAAACCACTTGCAGGTGGAACAAGTCAGCATCTGTGACTGTATTGAGGTATCGGGTCTTGGATCTAAAACAACACGTGATACTATTATGTACTACTTTGAAAACCCAAGAAAATCTGGCGGTGGAGATGTGAAAAAAGTAGAATATGTTGATGGGGAGACGAAAGCGCTTGTTTTCTTTGAGGAGCCCTCAGGTAGGTGCAGCTAAACGGTGCATTCTTGAAAAGTTGTACGATTATAAATCATTCATTTTGTTTTCAGATGTTGACAGAGTGGTATCTCATGAACACGTGATGTATGCCGGTGAACCCTTAAAAGTTGTTCCTCATTACCCATTCCTTGGTGAACCATCAAAAGAGCCTGGCGGAGGGAAGAAAGAAAAGCAGTTTAACGCAGATCCACAAGCGATTGCTTTCATTGACAAATTCGTCCATAAAGAATTTGAAGAACTTTTACAAGGAAATGAAATGAAGCTTAACCAGGAGCAAGGAAAAGATGAAGTTGTCCTTGTGGCAATTAACAACAAGATAGACAAAGCCAAATGGTATGAATCCTGTGCTGTCATTGAGAGGTACATCAACGAGATAACAACACGGGAAGTAGAAGTATCTTCAGCAGCCTGGAAAGAGACAATTCAACAGGCAAAACTACGATTCTCCACAGCTGAAGACAAAATTGATATCCTGTACAAAGAAAAAGAAAAACGGATCTTACTCAGAGGAAAAAAACAAGATGTTGATACATTAGCAGAGCAACTAGAAGATTTGAGTAAAGAAATCGACAAGAAGATCGAGTATGAAAAAGCTAAGATTACCAACAAAATGGTCCTTAACAAGCCCCAGCTTGATCTGCTAATTTTCACAGGTGCAACTGAAAACCTTATGGCACAATTCAAAGACCTTGAAGTGAAAATTGATAAAAACAACTCAGTGATTCATTTCAGAGGACCTGATTCAGTTGTAAAAGAAGGACACATTCCAATCTGGCAATATCTTTCTAAGATGAAAGACCAAGAGATGGAGCTTCCCAGGTCAGTTGTCAGTATTCTTATCTCTGATGCAGGAATCGTGTTTCTTTACAAACAGTTTAGAGATCAAAACATTGAAGCTGTGATAAATAGTTCCGATGGTAATGATGACACAAGGCTGATAGTCACCGCCGTAGATCGCCAAGATGTTAACAAAGCTGTTGATTTAATCAAGGAAATGACGATTGAAGATAGTGTCCCTCTTGACCCAGATCAAAAGCCTCTGATCTTGTCGGATGAATGGAAGAAGCTTGTCGATAACTTCAAAACGTATGAACAAGCTAAGAATACCGTCAAAATTGTCCCTATCAAGCCCAAAAAACCCAAACTAAAAGTCAATGCAGAGAAAAAACAGGCTCTAATGTTTCTCGAAGAAAACACCGTAAGCGCAGTCAGAAATGCTGCTGCTGCATCTCAAGCAAAACAAATTTGCAGCTTTGTCACACCAGAGGGAAAGAACATCATTCTTTTAAAAGGTGACCTCACAGAGTTCAAAGTTGACGTCATGGTAAATTCAACCAATAGCCGATTACAGCATTTGGGGGGACTGGCCAGGGCTATTGTGGTAAAAGGAGGAAAAGAAATACAAGATGAATGTGACGACTATATATCACGAAACGCTGATTTGTTAGATGCAGGTGAGGTTTTGTTTCAAAGCCCGGCAAGTTGCCTTGTAAACGCATTGTTCATGCTGTAGGACCCATGTGGAATTTTAGTTCAAAAAAGTACAGAGGAACAGAAACAAAAGAAGAACGTATCCTAGCGCAGACTGTTTTTAATGCTTTAGCAAAAGCAGAGAAATTCACAAGCATTGCATTGTCTGCCATAGGTTCTGGTGTTTTTGGTTTTCCTATTGACCTCTGTGCTACAACCATATTAGAGAGCGTGTTGGCTTATTCAAAAGAAAACGCCAGTGTCAAGCTAACTGAGATTTACATTATTGATATAAATGATAATGTTATTCAAGCTTTCTCTAAAGAAATGAGGAAAAGATTCAGCACAAAACAACTCGCCTAAAAGCTCGTGTGTATACAAGAAAATACAAGTGTGAAATGCACTTTATAAGATCCACGTTACATTACATACAAGAAATTTGGGAATATAAGAACTCTTGAAAGGTATTGAGAAGCAACAGGTGTTTCTTCGCTCGTGTTCCGACCAATCCTCGTACATTTTGACTGTACACTGCCGATGTCAAGAAGGTTATCTTTCACTATAAAAAAAAGCCAAAGTTTGCAGCCAACACCTCAAAACTCAATTCAACGAGTGTATAGACCCTTTTAATAAGTCCCGAAGTGTTGTGTTTTCCGCGCTTGACGTCAAATTTATTATTTTCAATTTCTTTCATATTATACAAATTTCAAAAGAATAAATTTGACGTCAAGCGCGGAAAACACAACACCCGGGACTTATTAAAATGGTTTATATATCATTATATTTCATAGGTTTAGTCCAAACCACTCTTATTAGCCTACACCTTTTTGAGTTTTGAAACCTTTATGATAAATATTTTGATAGGACTTATTATGTGTTTATAGTTGTAATTACTAGAAATTGATAACAGCATAGATAGGTTTCAATCATCTTGGATCATAAGTTTTCTTATTATTCAAAGGACCGTAAGATTTTTAGTCTTAAGATTGTAATTGTTAGTAATTAATGCAAAGCTAATAAGACAACATCTCTGTCGTAATTTCTTGATGATTTGACAAGTCAGTTTAGGTTGTGACGCATCATGAATAATATTTGTAGTCAGGTGAGCAGCGTAACGCACACAGAACCAAGGGTAGTATGAGTGGGAGAAGTCGCCTCGCACGTAGCCTTCCCTAAATAAGTGAATTATTTTTAGTTAACTTTAATAATACCTTCAGGGAGTTTTGTTTGGGTTATGTCTTACCTAAAGTTTAGTAGAGAAATGATATGTAATAAAAGTTCTATAGCTAGTCAGTAATTGTCGCTAGTGTGTGCGGAGCAGAGACAACAAAATAATAAAGAATTTAACCACAGACCAAAGGCCCTGGGGAAAGACTCAGCTCAAAAATAAAAATGTAAAAAAATTAAGATTAACAAAAAATTGCGGAAAGCGATAGAATACTTTTTGTCAGGTTCTTTTTGCTGATATTTTTTTTTTTTTTCCCAAGGCTTAATCTTTGCATGGGGAAACCCGCAATCCATACCCCGTCCCCCCCCCCCCCCCCCCTTCAATTTTGTAATGGTCCGTCCCTACGTATGAATGACCATGATCATTTTTGATTGGTTGACATAAGTAATAAGCGAGTTGAATTGAGTTCATCAGTAGTGATTATTCACATCATAGCTAAAAAACGTTAGAACATTTTGGACAGTTTTCTTTCTAAATCGGTGCGCTCTTCCAAATTTTACCTCAGATTTCGCGCTTCATGGCTACTTAATGTCCCGGATGGATGTCGTCTCGTCTACGCCATGTGATAACAGTCGACGGCCGTAGTTTTACGACAATATGCAACAAAACAACATGTTCATGCTAGTATCAATTTCTCACTTAGAAACAAACAGAGAGATGACATACAATCAATTTGCCTGCAATTCCGATCATCATTATCATAGTTTATTCAGTAAAGCATCATTATCTAGGTGGAGGAGGGACTCAGAGGTATAAGCTATCGGGTATGCTCATCGTATATAAAATGAGCAATTTGGTATTTTTTATCTCTTTTTTTTGGTATCTCTTACGGGTTGAAAATTGTAAATGCCACGCCCTATTAAAGGGGTGGTTTTTTTTTTAATTTCCCACGATACTTTTACCAATGAGACCCCCTCCCTCTTTTCTCATGATCATTATCTTTGTCATTTATCGTCTTTCTTCATTTTATCTTTATTGCCATTCATTATAGTATCATGCTATCATTAATATTATTGTAACCATTATTATCATAATACATGAGAGCAGTAATTCTTATGATCACTGTACTTATTATCATTATAATTATGTGATTCATAATATTGGTTGGGCTGCCTGTGGTGATATGGAAAATTTTGAATTTACCCATGATGCTCTTCAGTACAGGCCGCGGCAAATACAAAATGGCGTTCTTCGAACTAACTAACTCCAATGTTCTAGTATATTTTGGGAAGATTAAACGGTAAGTTATAAGTTAATATTGATAAAATAGTTATAAAACACAAGCTAAAGGTTTAATTGAAGTTAAAAGAGTTTATCTACGACGTTATGTAGAGAGGTTTTGCAGAAATAAGTACGAAGCCCTACCAAAATGCCATGTGCGTTTTACTAACAGGACAAACTATAATTGACTATGGACATTACTCGCTTATTGAAACAGTTTAACATACAACAAAACCTACTTGTTCAACATTTAAATCTTTTAGGAAGTGCTTGTATTATAAATTACTCGCTAAAGTCTTTGAATTTTCATTTACACTAGGAATTTTGTTGCGCGACAAGGGCTGCGAAATCAATGGCTATTGTTTTGTCAACGCTACTTTGAACATGCTCGAAATTTAGTGCAACGTGCTGCGATTTTCTGTCTCCTAAATTCGAGCGCGTACATTCGAAATAGAGTACTAAAGTGATGACGTCATAAAATATTTTCACTATATCATATTTTTGGTTCTCAATTTTGATGGGCAAACACAAAAGATGTTCACGTAGCAAATTTGACCAAAATTCGGCCAATAGCAGCTGAGATATGGCCACTTGAATATATAATTTCCCCATACAAAACACTGTATTTTCGGGTCTCTTTCCAAACTTTTGGAACAGAGCGTAAATTACAGTGATTTGCATGGGGAAATTATATATTCAAGTGGCTATATCTCAGCTGCTATTTGACTGATTCTTGTCACATTTGGAGTGTGAACGTCTTTTTGGATTGTCCATAAAAATTGGCAACCAAAAATTGTTAAAGCCAAAAAATATTTTCATGTCGTCACACTTTAGTACTCTATTGCGGCGACAAAGCTGCAATAAAATCGCCATTGAAATCGCAACAACATTGCTAGTGTAAACGGGCCTTAATTACATCCACATTTCCTTTTTCTGAGGAGAGGAGGGCTGTGCCTTTTTCTTCTAATCACTAACATTTGATAACTTGTACTGCACTTAATATTATAACCCCAAGTAACAATTTGACTACCATGCATGAAAACATATTACTAACAAATATTACCATGGCATACTGGTTTATTACCATAACTAATGACTTTATTGGAAACTATGAACTAAAGGTCAACTATTACCATGACAACATTTGACTACCATGACAACATTTGACTACTATGACAACATTTGACTACCATGACAACATTTGACTACCATGACAACATTTGACTACCATGACAACATTTGACTACCATGACAACATTTGACTACCATGACAACTTATGACTACATTTAGTACTGGCTTGACGACTAATGAATATCATGACACTCCATGGCTGTCATGACAACCAACAAACTATTACCATGACAAACATACCATAACTACTTGTAACTGCTACCATGACAATGTATGACTACCATGACAACCTACCACTACCATGACAACACCTATGACCACCATGACAACCTATGACTACCATGACAACACCTATGACCACCATGACAACCTTTGACTACCATGACAACCTATGACTACCATGACAACCTATGACCACCATGACAACCTATGACTATCATGACAACCTACCACTACCATGACAACCTATGACTACCATGACAACTTACCACTACCATGACAACCTACCACTACCATGACAACCTATGACTACCATGACAACCTACCACTACCATGACAACCTACCGCTACCATGATAACCTATAACCACCATGACAACCTACCACTACCATGACAACCTACCGCTACCATGATAACCTATAACCACAGTGACAACCTACCACTACCATGACAACCTACCACTACCATGACAACCTATAACCACCATGACAACCTACCACTACCATGACAACCTACCACTACCATGACAACCTATAACTACCATGACAACCTACCACTACCATGACAACCTATGGCTACCATGGCAACCTATGGCTAACATGACAACCTACCACTAGGTCCAGGGTGACTACCATTACAATTTGATAACCAGTTGATATCTTGTATTGTACCTGATACCATGACATTTAATGGATACAACCTATTTTAAAAAATAAGTTATATTATAAAATGACTAAAACACTTTCAACATAGTCAGTAGCAATAATAATAATTAGTAAAACAGTCTTGTAACAGTTGATTGCATATAAACTATGCATATTGCATATCAGAATAATAACTAATTAGATTGCTCAATTATAAGAAATATAATTTCATTTATTCTTAAAATAATATTAATACAATAAATATATGAATACAATAAATTCATTTATATTGATAACCTCTATTCTCCTATTTCACTAAAACTTCATTGTAAAAATTCCCTAGATAGATGTTATGATAATATACTTGACATTTTGTACCGTCAATTATTCTAAAAAAATCAAATCAAATTGGGTATCCCTAAATGTACTTTAAATTTGTTCATGTAAATAATGAAGTCATAATAAAATAGGGCAATTAATATGCGTTTAATAATTATTATAATTCACCTGTGTTATTGTTTTATATTGTTATTGATTAAATGTTGTATTGAATGACAGTTGTTAATGATAACAAAATTATTATGTTGAATGTTGTTTAAATATTTCCAAGCTTGATGCATAAGTACTTCTTGAGGCAAAAGGGGAAAATACAGTTAATACTTTTTTATCAAATATATGGAAGAATAGTAGGAAACAAATCTTTTCATTCCTTTTGATTTAAGAGATGAGATAAGAGATGATCACAGGAGCCTGAATAAAAACAGACAATTCCATTTTCTAAACAGTGTATACTTGAGCTGTTGGATTTGTGTGCCATTTTATCTAGAAATTATTTTAAAACTTTATTATCAAGAGATTTAAAGTGTACTCATCTTCAATGTAAATGGTTCAAGCATAAATTGCACAACATGTACAGTTTGATTTCCATATCAAGAACTTAATCGAAATTTTTAGCAGGCTCCAATCTTAATTTCCCCCCTGATTTAATGGCTTAGTATGCCAAATCATATTTTTTTACAAAACATATTCCTAAAGAAATATTACCTTGCAAAACAATATTATGATTTACAAAATCATTTACAATTCATTGCTTAATACTCAAACTTTGTTTTTTGTTAAACTTGAGCCCTGTTGTCTGAGTTTAATGATTTTACTTTAACTCCCTCAAATGAATTTACAGTCAATGTCATTTATTTCAAGTTATCCATTGACTCACTTAAGAAGACTTTCTAGTTGTCTTTTCCATGATAGCCTATACATCCTGTGCTTTAACAATTATCCTTCATTGTTAACTTGAGCCCTGTTGTCTGAGTTTAATGATTTTACTTTAACTCACTCAAATGAATTATTTACAGTCAATGTCATTTATTTCAAGTTATCCATTGACTCACTTAAGAAGACTTCTTAGTTGTCTTTTCCATGATAGCCTATTACATCCTGTGCTTTAACAATTATCCTTCATTGTTATCTCCATACAAGATAACGTCTCTTTGTTCACTCATCTAATTACAAAGAGACCTGGGAAAATGTGCCTAATGAAGCTATATATATGTAGCCTAAATTCAATGAGAGAAGATCAAGAGTTTCTTTTAACATTTATGATATTATTGTGCTTGTTCAAGACAATATTTGGAGTACTGTATAGCTCTGAAAATATATCTTCACTTGTATGGATGTGCTCAAGACGTTTCTGATCCTGCATGCTAACAGCAATATCGTCCTACGATATTTTCTGCTATTAAAATTATTCTTACAGTTTCTCTTGTTCAAGAAAATTATAATCCTTTCCTACAATGCACTAGCTTTGTATGGTCTAAATCCTCAAGGACACATGTTGCAGAAATGCACCTGTAACTAGATTTTTAAGACAAAAGAATTGATATTTTCCAACATTTAAAGACAACTTGGATATCACATAAACTTTAAACAATTTTTTGCTGCCACACTTCGTGGCTATAAACAGAAACAAAGTACAAGAGTACATGGGCACATGTAATCACTACCTTTGTTTGTCAGTATAAAATCAGTTGTGATGCTTGGTACAATAGCAAGACATAAACACTAAAATAAAACTGTTTCAAAAATACAGAAAGGACAGAAATCCAAAAAAAAAACTACAACAACCAGCTGCATGTAGACATATCCAGAAAGACTGATGTTGTCATCACAATGCTAACAAAAAGTCAGTCAATGCATAAAAATATATGAGCTCAGAATAAATACTTGAGGAATTTTGTGAGGATCACAAAATCAAAATACTTTGACTGTCACTACAATCTTGATCAGTCGATATGACAAGAAAATAATTTGCATGAAAGTGAATTTAAAAGCTGCTACATAAGAGCACCTAGTGCCAGTTTTTTTAATGGAGAAATAATTGTCTGGAAGATTTTTGATGTAATTGTAGAGATGTGCACAACATGCCATAAATTGCTTATAAAAACATATTGCAAAAGATATGACAAACAACATTCTGATCAGTCTTTGCATGTTGTTGTTACTACGTTTTGGCTATAAGGAGCTAGTGAAACTTGATTTAAGATATGGGCACAGATTTCACAGCAGTCTAGACTGTTTGATTTTCTCAGTAAGGACAAGAAGGAAAATAAAACCGTGAAAAAAACGAGAAGACTACCAAGACTTTCAAGAACATTGTTTAATCACATGTTTGGGGCTACACAGGGTTCCATACTACAATACAGTATAAATTATACATTACTGTAACATTACATCAAACATTTAGAAGGAAGACGGACTATCAAAATTGTGCAAATTCCTTAACCTTAAACTAAGATACTTTTAAACTTTTAAGAGTGTGATATATTTTTGAGATTATGTACTGACTACACCAGATATGATATGTCTGTTGCATCTTTGATCTCACCTGAAGAGTTAAAATAGTGAACACTGAAGTCCTCACTTGTAACGTGTCTCTCAACTATGTATTAGCTGTTCAGACAATGCAGTTTGCTCTGGCTGGGCCATGTCTGCCACATACAGGATGGATCTATTCCCTAAGATATGAAACTATGTATTATAACGAAGTGTATAACCAGAAGTTTGACTATCAAGTTATTGGTTTGATATTTCGGATAGCCTCCGCTATCCATCATCAGATTTTATTTCATTTTTGCATAGATTACAGTTATAAGGGCACTTAAAGAGGATGAACTTTAAATACATCGATTCAAAAGCTTGAGTGGGACCGACTGTCTTTGTTCATTGAGGTCCGGCTTGTGTTGCTTTATTAGTAGCGCTTCAGCAATTTTGCATACAATGTATTAGCAATACAGTTTGCTCTGGCTGGGCCATGTCTGCCAAGTGCAAGATGGATCTATCCCCTAAGATATAGAACTATGTATGTATATAGAACTGGCAAAATTGGTGGCTGCTCCCCAGATGTGATTCATGTAAGGACAACATGGGAGCTCTGGATTTAGAGAACTGGCAAGACACCCCAAGCAAACCTACAAGATTTAGATGTCCTTCAATATCAGCGCAAGAGAGGGGAAGAGCTCTTCCAACATCAATATTGCACAACTGATATGGGAACATGACAAAGAATGTGCATGACACTCTATTAACAACCAAGGGGAGATGTACACCTACTTAATCTTCCTCTCCGATAGTAGACTCATTTATTATTAGTCACAGCAGATGCTGTACAAAGCAACAAAGAGACTTCTGAAGGGCATACTATTCCATGGTCAACCAGATGTAGCCTTAATTACTACTACTTGAAGGGTCTGGATTATGACTGCATTACACAATTTCTATTATCTTATTTTGGAGAAGCTTCTGATGAAGGCCTCTGAGGCACACACAATTCAAACCAACGTGCATGTGCCTTCTGATCAGTTAAATAAAGGTGGCACAATTTTTACCTAAAACACTCCAGATAAAAATCAAAACTCAACTAAACTAGAGAATTATGTCATTTTCATAGGAAATTACATTGATTTCCTAAATGATCTTTAATCACTGATATATTTATTATGAAATTTTGACTTACTCTTTAGAAGTGCAGCCAAATTGCAGCTCAAGTTCTTGCCTCAATACCTTTATAAATCTTGATTTAATGCACATTTTTTTCTGATAATATGGAATGAATGCAAGTTACATTGGAGAACATGTTTGATTGTTTTTGAACGTATCACATCTTGGTTTACTATTTTGACTAGAAAAATGTGACCACAAGAGCATCATTTCTACAACCAAGTAATTAAATGATGGGTTTATTATACAGTGAAAAATTATACAGTGGATCAGCTCTCACATTCAATATCAAGGCAATGGTACTTTCTTAGTCTTTTATTGGCATAAGAAGTGGTGGTCAAATTTGACATCTACAACGGATAAAGAGACATGATTGGTGACATTTTGAGCAATGGCCTTTTGTATGACCGTGAAATAATTTTTAAAGGACCTTGATCATATAGTCTTTGTTGGACATCCAATTTCAACCTCAAAATTTCATGTCATATTAGTGAACATTTGAAAATTAACAAAATCTGACTTGCATTCAACCAAGGCAAGAATTGGTAATTTTCCATTGTACAATGCAAACATCTTGACATGTAATGATTTTGTGACACAAAGATGATGGCATTTGATGCAATACAATTGATAATGTTAATCACCATCATTCTAGATCCTTTACCAAGTTACCATGCAATGCAAATAGAAATATCTTTCCCTTCTACAAATCAGCTAAGCCCTACAGAAATCAGGCTCAATTATAGCTCTTAAATAACACTTTTCATCATGGGAAGAATCATGATACAATGATTTGCTCACTATATTTGTAATGACCAAAATAATTTTAGTTTTCTATGCACCACTGATATTTCTGCTGTTTTTTAAGAGATGCAAAACTATACATGTAAAGACAAAACTATATATTATGTCAAGACAACATGATGCAAGAAAGTAGGTTTACTTGGCAGTGCAGAGATAAATAATTTGTGTATGCTGATATCTCTAGATATTGTTTCTAAAAATATTAATTTTAGTAGAAATGTTTCAAAGATCAGATATAACTATGATGATCTTCACAGAGAACTAAGCAATTTAAGCAATAGCAGGGTTCGTATATACGTATGGGTCATGGAAATCCTGGAAAGTCATGGAATTTCGTATTTTCGTTTTTCAATCCTGTGATGTCATTGAATTTTTTTGAGGGTCAAGGAAAGTCATTGAAAACAATGCTTATCCTGAAACTAAAAATATAACTTCTATTCCTTTAATAAATATGAAGCTTTTTGGTAATAATTGGTCATGGAAAATAATGAAAAAGTCATGGAATTTAGAGACTTCAAAAAAGTATGAACCCTGAATAGACAAGTTTAAAGAGTCATGGTGAATGTTTAAATTATTATCATTGATATCATTATTGACAGAAAATATATTTCTGCTGATATACTTAAGTAAAGGCACCATCAAATAAAGTGACCTTGTTTCATTGACCAATCTGCTTTAGATTGCAAATTTACAAAAGAAATAACTGCTCTTGCTGTTTATGTCATCCTAGTTGGAGATATGCTTAACTTTATTACCTGGAAATTTAAAGCCAGAATCAAATAAACAAATTATGCTATGACTATCTAGCAATCTGCTTCATGTCAGCTTATCGTTACAAATTCACTATCAAAAGTAAAAAAAATGACACTGTTTCAACACAAAAGTACTTAATAATAGAACAGAGATGCTGACATTTTTTACAATCTGCAATACAACAATATTACATTCACTAAACAGTTTGGACTCAGTTTATTAGAAGGTATTAAGCAGAATATACAATGCATCAACTTCAAACTCATTACAACAATATGAAAAACATAACACAAGGACAAACTTCCCTTTTCTCCTCTTGAGAGTAACATTCTATTCATCTATATATCTCTATTGGGCACTTTTTACAAAAAAAGATCATAATTTCGTATTTTGTGGGCACCTTTTAATCCTTTTCAACTTTATTTGTGAACTTGAGATGCTCTAAAAATAGTTAAATGCAGCATTTAAAATTGTCTTGTCTATGTATCTGCAACATTTAAAACTTTGGAAAATGTTTAAAACACTTCTAAGATTAATCAAATTTGTTCTGTGATAATTTGTGTTGTTAAATGTCATATAACTTCAGGTACATAAAAATATTTATAAACAAAATAGCCTTATAAATAAAAATAAAATAAAGTAATAATTCAATTTTTATAATGTAACTTTTTATTCAGTGCATAATGTATTGTCATCAGACAGACCAGTACATTTGTTTTTAAAGACAGTTAGACCAGTACAGTCATCTTGACAGACAGACATCTTGTACAGCAATCTTGACAGACAGACAGACCAGTAAACGCATCTTGACAGACAGACCAGTAAATCCATCTTGACAGACAGACAGACAGACAGAACGCATCTTGACAGACAGACACCAGTAAACAGACTGACAGACAGACAGACAGACAGACAGACAGACAGACAGAGAGACCAGTACAGCCATCTTGACAGACAGACACCAGTAAACAGACTGACAGACAGACAGACAGAGAGACCAGTACAGCCATCTTGACAGACAGACAAACCAGTAAACGCATCTTGACAGACAGACAGACCAGTACAGCCATCTTGTCAGACAGACAGACAGATAGAGTGACCAGCACAGCCATTTTGACAAACAGACAGACCAGACACAAGCATCCTTACCATTTAGCACATTATTATACTGCCGTTCCAGTTTTTAGGGGTTTATTTTTTAGGGTGGGGAGGGGTGCAAGTTATTGGGTGGTGAGGGGTTTATTTTTTAGGGTGGAGAGGGGTGTATGTTTTTTAAGGTTGGGAGGGGTGTAAGTTATTGGGTGGGGTGGATGTTGTTACAGGGACAGGAAGGGATTTTTCCTTTTCAGACTTTGAATATCTTTAACTTTATTGACAAAATAATTGAAATTTTGAGATAATTATTGTTATATTATCATTACAGTATAGAGAGTCTTTCTAGAAGTATCAATTGTTAGAATGTTTTGTTATTGCAACAGTGGTGTTAGTTATATATCAACAGGAGCAGTTTCACCCTCTCCTATCTTAACCTCTGATGCAGACGTCTTATGGTGTTCGCTTACCTCCCCCCTCTGTTGCAGACGTATTATGGTGTTCGCTTCCCTCCCCCCTCTGTTGCAGACGTGTTATGATGTGCGCTTCCCTCCCTCCCTCTGTTGCAAATGTACTATGGTGTTCGCTTCCCTTCCCCACTGTCTTATGGTATTTGCTTCCCTCCTCCCTGGTGGGGGAAGGAAGAGATCACCATAAGAAGTCTTATCTAAGGATGTGATTATCTAGATGGCGCGCAGAACAAGTTCTTAATCAGCATTGGATCTAATGTGGATCTAATGATGATTGATGGAGTTTTTAAACTTAAACATTAAAAAAAACTTGTAAGAATGTTTATATATCAACAGGAGAAGAGTGTATAAAAGCAAACAGCAATAATAAGCCACTTATGAGTCAATACCATATGAAAACAAACTCAAGAAATTTAACAAGATGGATCTCAAGGTTGTTTTGACATTTACACCAGTTTTCAATTGTCATGAAACAAAACAAAAATTGAAAAATTGTCATGAAACAAAACTAACTGTGTGCTTCAATTTAATTGGAATGGCAAAAAAATATTTCATTTGTCAATAAACATCCAAAGAAAATGAAAAACTGGTGTAAATATGTTGTCATCAAAGAGGTATTTTGTGAGTATTCTTGTAGCAGTGTTTATGTTAATACAACAGTTGTGATAGTTATATATCAACAGGAGCATGACTGTTCATCTGTGACCTACAAATCAGATGTTACGTACAACACCAGTCCTTAATCAGACTTATAGGCCATGTTTGATGTATATGACATCCAAAGACTATTTACTGGGACTCAAGAATGGATATTGAGGTGAATTGTGTTGCCATTGACTTCATCCCCCCGAAAACATGTTTGTAAGTATACTGTTTATAGGCTGCTCATGTACCAGTCTGGTACAAAGTACAGCACCAACATTGGCAGTTACTGGGGCAATTGTTATAATAAATTTATTGACCAGAACAACTATTATATTCAAATAGACAAAAACAAACAGGCAAGCAAACAAACAAACAGGCAAACAAACAAACAAACAAACAAACAAACAAACAAACAAACAAACAAACAAACAAACAAACAAACAAACAAACAAACAAACAAACAAACAAACAAACAACAAGCAAACAAAAGAAGAAAGAAAGAATACAAAAGAAGAAAGCAATTTACTGGGGGTATGCCTTACACAATATTATGCTAGCTTGCCTTAATGTTTTGTTTTTTCCCATCTCAATCCTGTGTCTTTCACTAAGCATGCAAGCACCAAATTGCACTTTTATTACCACTGCATGGACTGAACTTTAAACCTAAAGGCCAAATTGTCACAAGTATAAGGAAAGAGCTTAAACTTAGTTCCTGCTGTCAATCAATTCAATCTTGGCTATCAAAAGGCATTGAAATTCATTTTCATCATGTTTGTTTTTAATAACCCAAAACATTAAGGCAAGCTAACCATGCAGTTATTCAACTGTCAATCATGTTGTTGCCATGCTACAGTCTTTACTAATAGTATGCTATCAAGTTTGTTTATTTGACAGTATCAAGGATTCATCTCATGAATTGTATTGTCTTATGACGTCAAATACAGTACCCAGCATCAACCCCCTCTACCACAACTAAAACTATCACAATACCATAGAATCCTGTGGGTGTACTCCCTTTGCCGCTTCAATGTGAAGTGATCTACTTAGAAAAAAACAGCTTTGAGCTGAATGAAGTACAATCCTCTCAATGGACAACTACTGTGGGTGTACTCCCTGGGCTTTGCTGTTACAATCACTTACAAAAACAGCTTGGAAAATGAAGTAAAATACTTATGATGATCAACTCAATGAGATAAGAAGTTGAAATGTGATGCATCTCCCATCACTTGATAAAACACCCCACAGGATTCTATAGTCAAGTGTTTGCCATATATCTATGACTTTTATTGGCCTAAGGTAAAAAAAATCATTTAAAAAAAGCAACAGGTACATTAACTTCACATCAAAAAAGTCTCTTCGAAAAAAAAAAAATATGAAGTAAAAGTCAGCATTTTTGAAATATTGTTTGTTTTCAATCTTGTGGTTCAGTGGTATCAACTAGTTTGTACAAAATAAGAACAATACGTTAGACAATATATCTTTCATGGGCTTTATTTCATGGATATATGGCAAGCACTCTGTTGATATAATATTGATAATAAAATGATATGAAACCAACACAACATGCACACACTAGAAACATACATCTACTGTTGTCTGTTATTTACTTAAAAACCCAGTTACAACTGACAAGTGAATACATCTTAAACTGCTACGGCATGATAATAGATGGAAGAGTACAGAGCCAGTTGTCTTACTGGTACTACAGCAAGGATATAAAGACACTATTCTGCATGAATAAAATCACAAGTCAGTTGTAACTGGGTTTACTTATTTATGCCATGTATGGGAAGGGAGGGGATAACCTACCATACTGAGAAAGATGGTGAACTGTTCAGGTGAACTCTGTTGATGTGGATACCCACAACACTTGGAAGCAAAGCTAGTTCTGCAGAGAAACTAACATACTCTGATCTATGACTGGCAACAATTGTGTTTCCCATTACTCTATCACTGGATGGTTTCTGTATAGACTAACAGAGTTCACCTTGGACGTCACATAAACATTGGCTTAAAACTTGATAATTTTTGCACTTTGATTATTTGAGATGGCTGTCCAAAAATGGCTTTTTGATAAGGCCTATTGAAGATTTAAATTCAGTGAAGTACAAAACAGGAAAAAAATGGAAAAAAATCACCATCTTTCTCGGTATGGTCACTTTGGGTTGGGGAGGGGAGCAAGTTATTGGGTGGGGAGGGGTTTACATTTTAGGGTGGGGGAGGGGTGTAAGTTATTGGATGTGGAGGGGTATATTTTTTAGGGTGGGGAGGGGTGTAAGTTATTGTGTGGGGAGGGTGTTTGTTACGGACAGGAAGGGATATTTCCTTTTCAGACTTTTTCTAAGGTAAGTGTTTGAAGACTTAGAAAAATCATTTACTGACTTAGGAAAATTCATGTCATTTTTTCTTTAAAATTTTGTCTTTAACTTATAACATATATTGACTTTGTATTGCCTTGTAAATTTGAAAAATAAAGTTTGACTCTGAAATTTGTTCAAGTGTTTTTTAATGTATTCCATAACTATAGGGTACACGCCCATTTGACTTTTAAAAAAAATACCTCCCCAAGGCCCCACCAGCACCAAGTCTCACCACCCCACAGGCCAGATCCTTTAGGTGGGCCCACTGCCCTGACTAGAGCCAAGTTATAAGGCCAAGACCAGCAAACTTTAGACTGCCCTGATACTGAAGACTATTTGCATAAGTGCCAAACCTCCACTCACTACAGACTCCATGGGGGAACTCTGTTGTCATCCAAGCCAGCACTTAAAGTGAGGGCCAGTATGAATGTGAGTCTTGAGTGATCCTACCCCACCACCCACTGGATATGCATGACAATGATGTGCTGTTTAATCAATAGACTTGTTGCTTATAGCAACATTCAGACCATCTGCATTAAGTTTTGATTATCAAAGCTGACACTTAGGAAGACTAAAAAGTATTTTGGGGATAATAAAGTAAGATCAATGTGAAGGTCGAATCTGATAAGGCAACTCTGCCACCATGTAATTCAATTGGAAAAAAATCTAACAACTCCATTTTGAATATTTTGATTAACTTTGCCACCATTTTGAATTTAATAAATTAGAAGTCATTTTTAATTTATGAGCCTAGACACCATTTTGAATTGATTAACCTAGAGCTGAATTGATTAACCTAGAACTTTGATTAACCTGGAGGCCATTTTGAATTGATTAGCCTAGAACTGAATTGATTAATCTAGAGGCCATTTTGAATTGATTAGCCTAGAACTGAATTGATTAACCTAGAGGCCATTTTGAATTGATTAGCCTAGAACTGAATTGATTAACCTAGACACCATTTTGAATTGATTAGTCTAAAAATGAATTGATAACCTGGAGGCCATTTTGAATTGATTAGCCTAGAACTGAATTGATTAACCTAGAGGCCATTTTGAATTGATTAGCCTAGAACTGAATTGATTAACCTAGATGCCATTTTGAATTGATTAGCCTAGACCTAGAGGCCATTTTGAATTGATTAGCCTAGAACTGAATTAATTAACCTAGAGGCCATTTTGAATTGATTAGCCTAGAACTGAATTGATTAACCTAGATGCCATTTTGAATTGATTAGCCTAGAACTGAATTGATTAACCTGGAGGCCATTTTGAATTGATTAGCCTAGACCTAGAGGCCATTTTGAATTGATTAGCCTAGAACTGAATTGATTAACCTAGAGGCCATTTTGAATTGAGTAGCCTAGAACTGATTTGATTAAGCTAGAGGCCATTTTGAATTGATTATCCTAGAACTGAATTGATTAACCTGGAGGCCATTTTGAATTGATTAGCCTAGACCTAGAGGCCATTTTGAATTGATTAGCCTAGAACTGAATTGATTAACCTAGAGGCCATTTTGAATTGAGTAGCCTAGAACTGATTTGATTAAGCTAGAGGCCATTTTGAATTGATTAGCCTAGAACTGAATTGATTAACCTGGAGGCCATTTTGAATTGATTAACCTAGACCTAGAGGCCATTTTGAATTGATTAGCCTAGAACTGAATTGATTAACCTAGAGGCCATTTTGAATTGAGTAGCCTAGAACTGATTTGATTAAGCTAGAGGCCATTTTGAATTGATTATCCTAGAACTGAATTGATTAACCTGGAGGACATTTTGAATTGATTAGTCTAAAGGTGAATTGATTAATGTAGAGGCCATTTTGAATTGATTAGCCTAGAACTGAATTGATTAACTTGGAGGCCATTTTGAATTGATTAGCCTAGAACTGAATTGATTAACCTAGAGGCCATTTTGAATTGATTAGCCTAGAACTGAATTGAATTGATTAGCCTAGAACTGAATTGATTAACCTAGAGGCCATTTTGAATTGATTAGCCTAGAACTGAATTGACTAACCTAGAGGCCATTTTGAATTGATTAGTCTAGAGCTGAATTGATTTCAAATATTTACTAGGCCTTATTTTGAAGTTTTTGCATATAGTTGATTTAAATCAAGTGGCTATGCCTGAGGCACTGTAAAGTATTTATGATTGTTAGAAATTGTTTACAGAAAATAATGGTGGCAAAATGTTGAAAAAGTTTAAGGTTATTGTAATATATAGCCTAAGATAAGTTTTTTCACCAGCAAAGAAACTTGTCGACAAGTGAAATGTTTTACCAATTTGTTTGGCCGTAAAACAAAAATAGCAATATCAACATTAATTTTGCCAAAATTCAACTTGTAAAAATTGCTATGCTTTTTTGCATTGTTTTCACTCAGAATTGGAATTATGTATAAATTTGCAGCATTTAAAACATTTATTTTCATTTTGTTCCTTATATTATTTATTTTATTGTGGTAAATTTACCTCTCACAGTTTAAATGAGGTGGTGTTCTACCCTTTCTTTTCCTGGGTCACCTTTTACCTCTAATATTTAACTATTCAGTTGGCTGTGATTTGTACACTTCTATAACCCATTCACTAGGTTGTGTACCTCTTGTACTTTTAAAAATTGAAGTGGTGTTTACCCTTTTTTTTCCTGGGTCACCTTTTACCTCATATATATTTAGGTATGTATATACCCTTGCAGTTTAAATGAGGTGGTGTTTTACGCTATCTTTTCCTGGGTCACCTTTTACCTCTGATATTGCACTATTCACTTCACTGTGCACACTTATATAAGCAATCCACTAGATGTTTTCAAACAATTTAGAGTTGATATTGCAGGACATATTTGCATGTTCAGGTATTTTGTCAATTAAAGTTTCGTGGCCGTAAATTTACTTCAAATTCTTGTAGAATGATTATTAAAATTTTTGAGCATTATATGTTTTGTTAAAGACCTCAGTTCCCATTTTAAAGTTATGTACTCTTTCAGAGGTTGAATGCAATAGAAGCATGTAATTTTATCGCAGACTTTTTGAGAAATTTCCTGAACAGTTTGTTTGACTCCAATTTCCATTTTCAGAGAAGATATAAATATTTTTTTCTCAGAATCAGTGCCGGCAGTATTATATTTGTAGGAAATCATCTTTACAGCTTGTTTCAGAGTTGACATTGGTTTTTTATTCGGATATTTAGTGTTTAAGTTAAAGGTTTAGGGAACTGGGTCTTCGCTTTGCTGGTGAAAAAACTTTCAATTGAATTGCAATCCTGTAGTAGAGGCCGTTTTACCAGTTGCCAACAACACCTCACCCACAATGTTATCCCAAAAAAGGTTCAAATTAGTCTTCCATGTCAGTTTGATAATCACTTATATTAGAGAAGTCTGAATGAAGCATCACTTTAAGCCTATCGATTACCCAGCCCATCACCGCCATACACACCAGTGAATGGTGGGGCAGGATCACCCAAGACTCACATTCGCACTGACCCTCACCTTTTTTGGCTGACTTGGATGACAACAGAGTTCTCCCATGGAGTCTGCAGTGAGCAGAGGTTTGGCACCCATACAGACAGTCTTCAGTATCAGGGCAGTCCTCATTTAGCTGGTCAAGGCCAAATGTTTAGGCTCTGTCAGGAACAGCAGGACCTACCATTTTTGGATCTTTTCTGGCCTGTTAGGGGTGGCTTCTCTTCTGGTGCTGGTGGAACCTCGGTGGAGGTATACAAGTTTTATTTCCATTTTTCAAAAACAATAGATACAGGAGAGTGCCCACAACTGAACAGTGTTGGTGAAGTAACAAACCAACAGAAACCTTTCAAACCAGAGAATCCAAACCTGGTTCAATGGTAGGGCACTCTCCTGTATCTATTGTGGCTGAAGGGCTGGCGATATACTAAAGACCTTTATGATCAACACTAGTGTTCTACAATATATCCTATCCTAGTTGCCTTGGTTGCCAGCCCTCCAGAAAAATATATATTTATTTATTTCTAGTCCTCTTCTTCTGGTTTCTTCTCTGACAGTTCTGTATGATCTGTAATAAAAGATACAAAGTACATTTAGTTTGATGACAGACAGATAACAGAGTGTTAGATGCTATCAAACCATTTATAGTCAACTCACATAATAGAAAACACCCTGGGAGAGCCACCCCCACCACCCATCCCTCCAGGGAGAGGCTAACTGTAACTTAAGAGAGTCTTAAGAGTTTCTAAAAGGGTGAATAAAGTTCTGTATTCTGTATAAAACGAAATGTTGTGCTCAATAGATATTCAATTGTCTGTTGTGCTCAATAGATATTCTGTTAATAGCAATATTATTGGG
This sequence comes from Metridium senile, assembly GCA_949775045.1. Taxonomy (NCBI): domain Eukaryota; kingdom Metazoa; phylum Cnidaria; class Anthozoa; order Actiniaria; family Metridiidae; genus Metridium; species Metridium senile. The sequence goes on from OX459100.1 coordinate 7,985,032, forward strand.
TCAAGTAGCTGTTCTTTTCAACCTCAACTGTCTGTAAATAGCAATCTTATGGGTCAAGTATGTGTTCTGTTCAAGCAATGTGTCCTGATGACTGAGAGTTGACAAGGTTAAGAGTTGACTGTACTGTGAAATATCCAATGTCATTGAGTTACTTACCAAACTGTCATTGGTGAGATGCCAATGCTTGACAGGTTGGTGCTTGTGCACTGATGTAGTCAAGCTGTTGAAAGAGAAAATAAATATATTTAATAAAACATTACATCTTGATAATTTGAATCTTGTACTTGTCTTCCCAAAACATTTACATTTAAGACTTTGGACCTGCTAGCAATACAATAATGCTCTCCCCCTCCCCCTAAGGTTTTAACTTGCATCTACCATATCATACACATTACTCCCCACACCTCCCCCTACAAATATCATAATTATGTATGAGTGTGTATCTCTGAATACATACCTAATTGCCATAAATGGCATGTCCATTATTAGTAACGTGTATTGTAGTCTTTGATAGACTAGCAGGAATACCATTCACTGGTCATCATCATGGTACAACTGTGCATTGATGTGTCTTGGATAAACTGAGTTCTGCTGGCTAGTGAAAGGTTCCCTGTACAGCAGAAACTGTTGTGTAGTCACGAAGACAATTGTTCATATTTTTGTTGTCATGCCACGAAGACTAATGGTTCGTATTTTCATTGCCATGCCATATTCGTTATTTCTTGGTTAACTTATATTATCAGTCCACCAAAACTGCAAAAAGAAAAAAAAAATTGAGTAATTACATCTATTTTCAGTAGAGGAACGCAGTAATGACGATAAGCAATCATTTTGATCAACTCACATGAAAACATGTATGTACTGTAGCGTTTTAATACATTAGCATATTTGATAGACTATTAATCAGATCGCTCACAGACGGAAACATATATTTCCAAAACTAAATCTAAAAAAAATTAGAACTCATAAACGTTATAAGTAAATAAACGGGGTAAAAGATGAAAATATAAGTTTTGCTATATTTTGTAAGTTATTTTTTTTTGCTAAAGTGAGAGTTGTGCTTGTCAGAATGAGTCACTGGAACAAGAACCAAATTACATTTCAGAAAACACACAAATCTCACATTTTTACCTTTCTCTGTCACGACGAAGCATTCTTTGTACCTTTAGCATTAAGCTGAGCTTAAATAAAGCTCTCTTTGATGTAGAATTTCAGCAAAAATGGACATTTTCCGAAGGAAAATATTCGTCCTTCGTGTTTTGCTCCATGTGATTGGGAATGGGAACTAGCATAAACTTGGCCGAGTAAGACTGCGACGAGTAGTTGTGACCCACTAACTATTTGGACTGTAAATATCCGAGTCCAAATTCTCACGTTTTGTTCGCCCAAATTCAAGATTTTTGCTCTAAAAATAATAATAATGGGGTTTTAAATATATATTTTGACCTTTAGCCTACTGTGGGGCTAGAAATATTTAAAAAAAATTGTGCATATTTTTCATTGAATCGGTCTTTTGGGTCGGAAAATGTCTCAAACACTAAAAACTTGTCATTAAGTTTTTGTTGGATTCTTTGAGTTCATTTGGAATGAGGAGTTATTGTGAATCTTTGTTATAACAAACGATGTTTTAATAATCATCACAACCATAATCATTATGATCATCTTCATCATTATCAATGACCATCTCCTCCATCAGTTGTTCGTCATTATCAACTTTTATTATAAAATAATTTAGATAGTACGCGCGCTCTGATTGGTCAAAAACCGTGTTGGATGAGGCTATCTAAACATGCGCGCGCGTATTGAGAATTGCTATTCTTATCAGCAATTTAAATGCCGATTTAGCTTCACAAAATATTTTATCGCCTAATGGCTCGTGCTTTTCCTACGCTCTCTCGTGTTCTCCCAACATCACGCGTGTTTAGATCAGGCTATATAACACGGAAAATCGTCTTCTATTTCTTAAATATCGGTTATTTTTAAGCATCCCAATAAATAAAACTGCCCTTTTTCACAATGACCCTTATAGTGAATGATCTCTAACAGAAGTCAAAATGATCTTCAAACTTATTTAATTGCACTTCTAGGTGTTTTTTTTTTTCCATTATGAAATAAGGCATTTTTAAATCTTGTTACACTTAAAATAAACCAGTCAGAGTCAGTTCATATTGAAATTGCTCTGGCTTGAACTTCGATAGCTTATTATAAATCAAATTATTTCCAAGTGTCATGTTGAAAGATTTTGTCGTAAGAACCCAGAGAGATGAGCAAAGAGAACACGCACTTTGGTTTTAATGAAATCTTTATTTAATTAAAACAGATTTTATTAGTCTGATTGAATGACGAAAACCTGAAAGAAAGAAGGAAAAAGAAAAAGAAAGAACAAAGAAGTACATAAAAGAGAGCAAATTAAAGAACGGAGGGAGAGAAAAAAAAATAGAAAATTAACATAGGAAATTAAGGAAAAGAAAATACATAAGCTATGCATAGACAAAGATGTGATAAAAAAACGGGAAAACAATGAAAGGATGGACGGAGAAAGGTGAGAGAGAAAAAAAAAGAGAAAAAGAATGTGAGAATTGAAAAGTGAGATCAAGCAATGAAGAAAAAATGACAATGAAATTGAAGATAAATGATTTAAGAGCACTTGATCAGTCATGTTCTCTCCACTCCAAATGCCATCCGGTTCTTGTTCTGTTTCCGTTGTTACAAGTATTTTCCTGCGTGGTCACCCATTAGTCGCCCACAATTACCTGTAATTGAAATAATGATAAGATAACTCAGACAATATCGTCTGTTTTGTGTTTTGCCATTGAACTAGAAAAGGGGAGAGAAGTGAGCAGATGAAAGGGAAATAAGAAGAAAAGAAAGAGAAGAGTAGAATAAAGAACGGTAGAAATGACAAAAGAGTGAAGTGGAAGAGGAAATGAAGGAAGGAAAGAAAGCGAAGGAGACGAGAAAACTATAATAAAAGAAAAGGGAAATTGACAAAATATGTATATTTAGGTGGCTGACTACAAAAACTAGACAGCTGTGCATACGACATCTCACGCATTGCCATGGCAGTAATCATCATCACTACCGGATCGATATCATCATCATAATTATCCCTCTACAAATCTGTCTTCAATAATCACTATGATAATCAGATCAAGTTAATTAGTATTCATCACATCGAGGAATATTCATGAACACTTGATATACACTGCTGTTCGTTCCACTTAATTACACCAGCGAACTTACCCACAGAACGATATAGAAGTCACGAAATATCACCAAATCACAAAAAGAAACTTTACAAGAACTAACAACTCCTAATAACTCCAGTTCACTGTCGACCATCAACCTGTTTGAATCAGGGTTACAAACTACTACAATTAAAAACATGAAAAACCTAACGACAACAGCAAGACCTTCTACTAACGTCAGCTACAGCCATCCACCATCAAATCTATACATCTCGGGGTCTATAAACTTTACGTTCGTAGCTCTTACACTGATTGGTAATGGATTGGTATGTATTGCTTATAAACGCTATGAAAATTTGCGAACACCATCGACGTCTTTACTAGTTAGTATGGCGACGTGTGACTTGCTCATGATCACTAGCTCGATATTGTTGTTTACTGGAGATGCAAGTAGTGCTAGCGTACAGAGTTATAGCTGCAGTGTGTCTGGATCATGGAGTTTTCTAGTTATCACGATGATCATGCTACATCTGTGTGCAATAAGCGTTGATAGGCTTTTAGCTGTGAAATACTCGCTAAGATATCATGCCTTAGTGACTCAAGGAAGAATCCAACTAGCTATCGTCACGATATGGTTGCTTGGACTAGTAGAAGCTGTATTAATGGTCATCGTTGTGACTTTAAGTGATATAATAATCCAGATAAAAGACAAGGCATATCCATGTATCTCATACTGGTCTATTATGATCCGAAAAACCTACATTAATGGCGATCCAGTTCTGAGAGGTTTTTCTATCTCAAGCTTTATCATTCTCTTCATCATTCCATTTCTGATTATTCTATACTGCTATGGGTACATATGGAGGCAGTCGTTAAGACACAGTAAAGACATTAAAATGCAGAGATTGGTGCTGGATTCACATAAGCAGCGACATCACAAAGAACATTTACGATCGACGAAAACATTCGCGCTAGTTATCGGAGTATTTCTAGTCACTTTCTTCCCGATTCTTATAGTTAGTTGCTTGGAGATTATGTTTCGAGTCAGGATTCATAGAAATGTTATGGCTGCGTTTGCGTATTTGTGCGGGACAAGCGCGATTTGGAGTCCCTTCATCTACGCATGGAGGGATAAAAGGTTTAAAAATGCCTTCAAGAAAATTAGCTGTATCATTCTTAAATGTAATCGAACGCAGTTGAACTACTGAAGTACAAATGTACGATAACTAGCGGTTATCTAAGAAACAATTGAAGTCAAATTGTGAGATAACGAGATAGCTAGTGTAAACGGCGTCAATCTAAGAAAACAATTGGAGTTTCAATGTACGATAACTGGCGGTTATCTAAGAAAACAATTGGAGTTTCAATGTACGATAACAAGCGGTTATATAAGAAAACAATTGAAGTGAAATTGTGAGATTATTAGAGGCTAAACTATTGTGAACGGCGTCAATCAAAGAAAACAATTGGAGTTTAAATGTACGATAACTGGCGGTTATCTAAGAAAACAATTGAAGTAAAATTGTGAGATCGCTAGAGGCTAAACTAGTACTGGCAGTTAAACTAATGTGGACTGCGTCAATCGAAGAAAACAATTGGAGTAAAGATGGAAGATACCTAGCGGTTTAGCTAGAGTTTGTAATGTGTTGGTTTTTAAATTGGACTAAAATATGAGCATTGCAAGTGAAAGTAATACTCAATGACAAATCAAAACGACAAAACAAAGATGTTTTAACAAAAGCGGCAATCGCATGCACTTCACTTCGTCATTAACGATTCGCATATTGACAAGTGCTTTTTAATAAATACCCGTATAGATTATTAATTATTAACATGTCTTGTCTGTATTAAGAGCTGACTGTTCTGTCAGAGTCAAAACGTGACACCGAAGTCCTCTTAGAAGAGGAAAATACGGTGTCTCTCATGTTAAGCGCGCAAACAGACGATAGCAAAAGTCCTTTTAGAAGAGGAAAATACGCCGTCTCTCATGTTAAGTGCGCAAACAGACGATAGCAAAAGTCCTTTTAGAAGAGGAAAATACGCCGTCTCTCATGTTAAGCGCGCAAACAGACGATAGCAAAAGTCCTTTTAGAAGAGGAAAATACGCTGTCTCTCATGTTAAGCGCAAACAGACGATAGCAAAAGTCCTTTTAGAAGAGGAAAATACGCTATCTTTCATGTTAAGCGCGCAAACAGACGATAGCAAAAGTCCTTTTAGAAGAGGAAAATCGCAAACAGACGATAGCAAAAGCCGCAGGCGTAAACTGTAGGATGCTTCAATTCCAAAACGGTTGTCCTGGACGACGGGTCTTACCACGACGAATAGGAAGTTGTGGACATAACTTCTAATTTAAAAAGTCGATAGTTTTTCAATACGAAAGGAATTATGGACATACAACTATAGTTTTGTACATCCAAGACTTTGACAAGCTGTACAGGGACATAATTCTCGTTCTTTTTACTTCAATTGTTCTCCTTGAAACATAATTAACTCAGTAACCCACTCCAAAGCACAACAAACATTAATAGATATTAATAATAAAGAACGATGACAACAAGATGTATGATCCAATCGTCAGACCGATGACATCATCATGCGATGGCTCACCGACCGACTTTATTAAAAAATATTCAATTACATAGTTACAATAAAATCTACGAACATTGATCATAATGAGTTATAGCCCGTTTACTCTAGCAATTTTGTCGCGCGACAAGAGCTGTGATTTCAATGGCGATTTTATCAAAGCTTTTTCGCCGCAATTTCGAATACGCTCAAATTTAGGAGACAGAAAGTCGCAGCAAATTGCACTAAATTTCGAGCATCTTCAAAGTAGCGTTGACAAAATTGCCATTGACATCGCAGCTCTTGTCGCACGACAAAATTGCTAGTGTAAACGGGCCTTAAGGAAACAGTGTATAACATACTGTTGCAGTCTCTAGCGTCAATGAGGTAGTCATTTAAAACTGGGTATATTAGCTAATATATAATATATAGTATGATAGATCCTTAGTGTATAACATACTGTTGTAGTCTCTAGCGTCAACGAGGTAGTCATTTAAAACTGGGTATATTAGCTAATATATAATGTATAGTATGATAGATCCTTAGTGTATAAGATACTGTTGTAGTCTCTAGCGTCAATGAGGTAGTCATTTAAAACTGGGTATATTAGCTAATATATAATGTATAGTATGACATACTGTTGCAGTCTCTAGCGTCAATGAGGTAGTCATTTAAAACTGGGTATATTAGCTAATATATAATGTATAGTATGACATACTGTTGCAGTCTCTAGCGTCAATGAGGTAGTCATTTAAAACTGGGTATATAAGCTAATATATAATGTATAGTATGATAGATCGTTAGTGTATAACATACTGTTGTAGTCTTCTACGTAGCTACTTGTTCTACTGTGCAACGACATTTTTCTTTCTCGGTCTTTAACTTGCGTATTACCTAAAAGACAAAAATAAGTTTCATCCAGAAACATCATACACAAACATTACATCATAATTATACACAAACATTACATCATCATCATACACAAACATTACATCATAATCATACACAAACATTACATCATAATCATACACAAACATTACATCATAATCTACACAAACATTAAATCATAATCTACACAAACATCACATCATAATCATACACAAACATTACATCATAATCATACACAAACATTACATCATAATCTACACAAACATTAAATCATAATCATACACAAACATTACATCATAATCATACACAAACATTACATCATAATCATACACAAACATTACATCACAATCATACACAAACATTACATCATAATCATACACAAACATTACATCACAATCACTCACAAACATTACATCACAATCATACACAAACATTACATCATAATCATACACAAACATTACATCATAATCATACACAAACATTACATCACAATCATACACAAACATCACATCATAAACATACACAAACATTACATCATCATCATACACAAACATTACATCATAATCATACACAAACATTACATCACAATCATATACAAACATTACATCATAAACATACACAAACATTACATCATAATCATACACAAACATTACATCACAATCATACACAAACATCACATCATAATCACACACAAACATTACATCATAATCATACGCAAACATTACATCATAATCATACACAAACATCACATCATAATCATACACAAACATCACATCATAATCACACACAAACATTACATCATAATCATACACAAACATTACATCACAATCATACACAAAGATTACATCATAATCATACCCAAACATTACATCATAATCACACACAAACATTACATCACAATCATACACAAACATTACATCATAATCATACACAAACATTACATCATCATCATACACAAACATTACATCATAATCATACACAAACATTACATCACAATCATATACAAAGATTACATCATAAACATACACAAACATTACATCACAATCATACACAAAGATTACATCATAATCATACACAAACATTACATCATAATCACACACAAACATTACATCACAATCATACACAAACATCACATCATAATCATACACAAACATTACATCACAATCATACACAAACATTACATCATAATCATACACAAACATTACATCATCATCATACACAAACATTACATCATAATCATACACAAACATTACATCATAATCATACACAAACATTACATCATAATCATACACAAACATTACATCACAATCATATACAAACATTACATCATAAACATACACAAACATTACATCATAATCATACACAAACATTACATCATAATCATACACAAACATTACATCATAATCATACACAAAGATTACATCATAATCATACACAAAGATTACATCATAATCATACACAAACATTACATCACAATCATACACAAACATCACATCATAATCACACACAAACATTACATCATAATCATACGCAAACATTACATCATAATCATACACAAACATCACATCATAATCATACACAAACATTACATCACAATCATATACAAAGATTACATCATAAACATACACAAACATTACATCACAATCATACACAAAGATTACATCATAATCATACACAAACATTACATCATAATCACACACAAACATTACATCACAATCATACACAAACATCACATCATAATCATACACAAACATTACATCACAATCATACACAAACATTACATCATCATCATACACAAACATTACATCATAATCATACACAAACATTACATCATAATCATACACAAACATTACATCATAATCATACACAAACATTACATCATAATCATACACAAAGATTACATCATAATCATACACAAAGATTACATCATAATCATACACAAACATTACATCACAATCATACACAAACATTACATCACAATCCAAACATTACATCATAATCATACACAAACATTATATCATAATCATACACAAACATTACATCATAATCATACACAAACATTACATAATCATACACAAACATTACATCATAATCACACACACATTACATCATAATCATATACAAACATTACATCATAATCATACACAAACATTACATCACAATCATACACAAACATTACATCATAATCATACACAAACATTACATCATAATCATACACAAACATTGCGCCCTAGCTCGTTATTATTGTATTTTGTTTTGTATCCTTACCTTTTGTAGGTCGTTATTTTCACGTTTGAGAGAAAGTAAGTAGCTAATCTTTTGTTGTTGATTCTGGTGACCATTTAGCTTGGCATTTTCTTCCTCTAGTTTTCTTATTGCCTGAGAACAAATAGGAATTTATGTCAACCACTCAACCACTCCATCATTCATTCAATCCATCATTCATTCAATCAACTAAATCATTCATTCATTCAATCACTCAATGAATCCACCAATCTATCTTTCAACCTATCATTATTTTAATCGATCGATCAATCAATCATTCAATCAACAATTTATTCATTCAATCAACTAAATCATTCATGCAATCAATCATTCAATCACTCACTCAATCAACCAATCTATCATTCAACCTATCATTCTTTTAATCAATCAATCAATCATTCAATCATTTCGTAATTAGGCTATGATGTTCCATTTGACCATTCATTCATCCTTGCCACAATCTGTTCACTCACTTATTTACCTGGTCATTCATTCACTTGTTCTTACATCCATACACTCATTCATTTATACATTCATGCCATTACCTATTGATTAACTCGGTCAGGGAACAGACTCGAAGTCTAAACAAGCACATCACGAACAACACTAACCTTACCACCACCAATATCATCATTGATTGATTGATTAGTTTACTTGCCCATTCATTCATTCATTCATCTATCCATTCATTCATCCATCCATTCAGCCATCCATCAATCCATTCATTCATTCACATTTATTTAGTTGATCATTAACGTTCTCTTACCGTTTCTAACTTGTGTTTTTCTTCCATGAAGCGTTCACATTTTGATTTTAAGTCTTCTTTCTCAGTAAACATTTGAGATTCGGACTTTTGAGTCCTGCAAACAAAACAATTTACTCAGAAAATGACATCAATCAGTATCATCGTCATCATTATCCTAACCATCATCACCACCACCACCACCAATATCATCATCATCACCCACCCCTACTATCGTCCTCGTCACTGTCATGGCTATAATCATCCAATTTATCATCATCATCATCATCACCACCACCAATATCATCATCACCCACCCCCACTATCGTTCTCGTCACTGTCATGGCTATAATCATCCAATTTATCATCATCATCATCATCACCAGCACCAATATCATCATCACCCACCCCTACTATCGTCCTCGTCACTGTCATGGCTATAATCATCCAATTTATCATCATCATCATCATCACCAGCACCAATATCATCATCACCCACCCCTACTATCGTCCTCGTCACTGTCATGGCTATAATCATCCAATTTATCATCATCATCATCATCACCAGCACCAATATCATCATCACCCACCCCTACTATCGTCCTCGTCACTGTCATGGCTATAATCATCCAATTTATCATCATCATCATCATCACCAGCACCAATATCATCATCACCCACCCCTACTATCGTCCTCATCACTGTCATGGCTATAATCATCCAATTTATCATCATCATCATCACCACCACCAATATCATCATCATCCACCCCTACTATCGTCCTCGTCACTGTCATGGCTATAATCATCCAATTTATCATCATCATCATCACCACCACCAATATCATCATCACCCATCCCTACTATCGTCCTCGTCACTGTCATGGCTATAATCATCCAATTTATCATCATCATCACCACCACCAATATCATCATCACCCACCCCCACTATCGTCCTCGTCACTGTCATGGCTATAATCATCCAATTTATCATCATTATCACCACCAGCACCAATATCATCATCACCCACCCCCACTACCGTCCTCGTCACTGTCATGGCTATAATCATCCAATTTATCATCATCATCATCATCACCAGCACCAATATCATCATCACCCACCCCTACTATCGTCCTCGTCACTGTCATGGCTATAATCATCCAATTTATCATCATCATCATCATCACCAGCACCAATATCATCATCACCCACCCCTACTATCGTCCTCATCACTGTCATGGCTATAATCATCCAATTTATCATCATCATCATCACCACCACCAATATCATCATCATCCACCCCTACTATCGTCCTCGTCACTGTCATGGCTATAATCATCCAATTTATCATCATCATCATCACCACCACCAATATCATCATCACCCATCCCTACTATCGTCCTCGTCACTGTCATGGCTATAATCATCCAATTTATCATCATCATCACCACCACCAATATCATCATCACCCACCCCCACTATCATCCTCGTCACTGTCATGGTTATAATCATCCAATTTATCATCATCATCATCACCACCACCAATATCATCATCACCCATCCCTACTATCGTCCTCGTCACTGTCATGGCTATAATCATCCAATTTATCATCATCATCACCACCACCAATATCATCATCACCCACCCCCACTATCATCCTCGTCACTGTCATGGTTATAATCATCCAATTTATCATCATCATCATCACCACCACCAATATCATCATCACCCACCCCCACTATCGTCCTCGTCACTGTCATGGCTATAATCATCCAATTTATCATCATCATCATCACCAGCACCAATATCATCATCACCCACCCCCACTATTGTTCTCGTCACTGTCATGGCTATAATCATCCAATTTATCATCATCATCATCACCACCACCAATATCATCATCATCCACCCCTACTATCGTCCTCGTCACTGTCATGGCTATAATCATCCAATTTATCATCATCATCATCACCACCACCAATATCATCATCATCCACCCCTACTATCATCCTCGTCACTGTCATTGTTATCATCATCCAACTTATCATCATTATCATCACCACCACCAATATCATCATCACCCATACCACCCCCACTATCGTTCTCGTCACTGTCATGGCTATAATCATCCAATTTATCATCATTATCACCACCACCACCAATATCATCATCATCATTATCCTAACCATCATCACCACCACCACCAGCAATATCATCGTCATTACCCACTTCTACTATCGTCCTCGTCATTGTTATTATCATCCAATTTATCATCTTTATCACCACCAGGAGCATTATCATCATCACCATCACCATTATCCTAACCACCACCAGCAATATCATCGTCATCATCATGATTTTCCTAACCATCATCATCATCACCACCACCAGCATTATCATCGTCATCATCATGATTTTCCTAACCATCATCATCACCACCACCAGCATTATCATCGTCATCATCATGATTTTCCTAACCATCATCATCACCATCATTGTCATCACTAAACAAGGAATAAGGAGGTAAATGGGTAAGTCGAGTAAGAAGAAAAAAAGCACAACAATTGTACCTTTCTAGTTCTTCCACCATTTGATCAGCGTTCTCTTCAGCCATGTCTTTGTTGAGATTTGCAACCTGAAGCCTGAATAATAACCAAACATTTAGAGCAAGCTTCTTTTGAGAATCGAAGACATAAAAAGACTTACTGCGCTTCTAGGTCTTGGTAACTGTTGCGAAGTTTTTCCTGAAATAGAAAAGTAGCAATTGAAAATAGGTATCATTATTATCTGATAAGGGGTGGACCATCATCATGTATCATCAACATCATTGTCATCAAAATCATCATTGTTATCACCACAACTATTATTATCATTATTACTACCATCATTATCATTACCACCTTAACCATCACCATCATCATTATCACCATCATCATCATTATCACCATCATCGCCATCATCATTGTTATCACCACTGTTATCATAATGATTATTATTACCACCATCAATATCATCATCATTACCACCATCATTACCACCATCAATATCATCATCATTACCACCATCACCACCATCAATATCATCATCATTACCACCATCATTACCACCATCAATATCATCATCATTACCACCATCAATATCATCATCATTACCACCATCATTACCACCATCAATATCATCATCATTACCACCATCATCATCATTACCACCATCAATATCATCATCATTACCACCATCATTACCACCATCAATATCATCATCATTACCACCATCATCATCATTACCACAATCAATATCATCATCATTACCACCATCATTACCACCATCAATATCATCATCATTACCACCATCATTACCACCATCAATATCATCATCATTACCACCATCATTACCACCATCAATATCATCATCATTACCACCATCATCATCATTACCACAATCAATATCATAATCATTACCACCATCATTACCACCATCAATATCATCATCATTACCACCATCATCATCATTACCACCATCATCATCATTACCACCATCATCATTACCACCATCATCATCATTACCACCATCATCATCTATACCACCATCACCATCACCATCATCGTTCATCTCCCAATAAGTCACCAGTCACTTACAAGTTCCTGGTTGATTTTGTCGTTCTTTGCCGTCGTTTCTTCCAGTGATGAAGACACTCTCGTGAACTCTTTCTTGTGCATGTTACCCCTAAACAAAATCAAAACTACTTGATTAAATAATCATTTAGAAACAACGGTGTACAATTACGAGTTTACTCGCGCAGTCTTTTGTAATTCCTCGCCATGATGATGGGGGTTTGTCTGAAAGCTCGGCATGTTATGGTATGTTGTGCTGTGTTCTGTTATCTTTGTTTTAATAGGGCGACGTCTTAACTAATAACAGAGTTATCTAACATACGGCCCTCGGGTTGGTACAGTCGTTAGTCAGTAGTTGAGTAAAGCACTGGCCACACACACCGGCAACTCCATGGCCTACTCTCTCTGAATAGTGGTGTAGAATATCCCTAAGCGGTTGGCATACAATAAACACCCATAGTTAAGAACCTTTATTTTTTTAAAGTCTGTCAAAAAGGTTCAAGTATAAAGGGGTAGTTGTTGGTAATTTAGGCAAAACAGGTTATGTTATTATTTCTTATTATAAGAATAATAAATAAGCTTGGTATGGACTAACATTACATATAACTGTGACTTTAAATAAACAATCAACTTACAATTCACAACAGTATATTATATTATTAATTTTGCCAATAAACTGTGTCAAGTAACTTCTGGGTTGTTTATCCTGTAATTTGGCTGTAACCCACATATAAGAACCTGCTTGATCATGTGTAGCTAAACAGGTTCTTATATAAAGGGGTATTAAAATAGCAAATTTCTGCCAAGAGGTTCTTAATCCACTAGGTTCTTAACTGCGGGTGTTTACTGTATCAAATCGCTTCACAATTATATATTTGGTATATATATATATTGAGTTATATTTGATGAGATTAATGTATTGTTGCTATACCTGTCTGTCTTGTCTTCTATCTCAGCTTCAAGCTGGTATTTCAATGTCTTGTTCTTTGTTTCTAACATCTCTTTCTCGTGTTTTAGAAGGTCAAGCTTCTGTCGCATGGATGAAAGTTCTTCGTTCTTTTCTTGGCGTCCTGCCTCTAGACTGTCAAGGGCGCGTGTGAGTTTTGCCTGCAGAAATGTCATAGAAGGAATGATCAACTATTGTCATTTTATCCGGCATCATCATCATCGTCTTCATTATCATCATCATCATCAGCAGCAGCAGCGGCATCCTTACCATCTTGCACCATCATCAATACTATTATTATTGTCACCATCCCCGTTATCATCATCATCGACACCACCATCATCATAAGTAACACCATCACCATCTTCATTGACAGCATCATTATTATTGTAATCTTCGCCATCAGAACTATCATCAACATCGTCATCTCCACCAGTATTATCTTCAACATCACAATCGTTATCTGCATCATCATCACTATCATCCTCACCACCACATCATTATCATCACCATAACAATGGATATTATTGTCATTACCATCACAATCGTTATCTGCATCATCATCACTATCATCCTCACCACCACTATCATTATCATCACCATAACAATGGATATCATTGTCATCACCATCACAATAGTTATCTGCATCATCATCACTATCATCCTCACCACCACATCATTATCATCACCATAACAATGGATATCATTGCCATCATCATCACAATCGTTATCTGCATCATCATCACTATCATCCTCACCACCACATCATTATCATCACCATAACAATGGATATCATTGTCATCACCATCACAATCGTTATCTGCATCATCATCACTATCATCCTCACTACCACTATCATTATCATCACCATAACAATGGATATTAATTTATCATTACCATCACCATCAATCGTTATCATCATCATCAGTAAACTTCCGTGAACCCCTATTCCCCTATTATATGTAAGGTCGGTCCATACCTGTGTTGTCTTGTAGTGTTCTAGTTCTGTAGACTGCGATTCGATCATCACAATGGAATTGTCACCAGACTCAGCAAGATGATGAAGCTCAGCGATACGAGCCTCGTACTTTGATTCGATGGCACTACACGACTCGACTAACTGTGTACGCTACAATACATCAAATGAAGCTCGTATGAATATTAATAGTGGTATTAAGCAAGTTAGCAGGCATTGTTTCTGAGCATCCCTTCCTTCCTTCCTGTACTAACTAAAGTGTAATAGTCAAATAACAACAAAAGAACACAATGGAATTAAGGTGTATCAAAGAGTAATACACTATACAAGTGTGTTTCACAGGTTAATGGAAACCACTCTAGTTAAAATGTTGGTGGTGTTGGTGATTATGACCATGGTAATAATGATGATAATGCTGATGATCATGATGATTGCGATGTCACTGATTATGATGATAGTGATACTTATGATCATGATGATGATAATGATGATGGTGGTGGTGATAATATTCACGATGATTGCGATGTCAATGATGACACTGATTATGATGATAGTGATACTTATGATCATGATGATGGTGGTGATAATGATAATGGTGGTGATAATAATGGCGATAAAGATGACAACAATGATTACGATGTCAATGATGATGAATGAAGTGAAAATTAGGATTAAAATGGCGATGATGATTTTGATGTTAATGATTATGGTTGTGATAATAATGGTGATGTCGATTATGATGGAGGTGATAATAATGATGGTGGTGAAAATGAAGAGGTGATAATGATGATGATGATCATGTTGGTAATTATTGATGATGATACAGATTATGATGGAGGTGATAATAATGATGGTGGTGAAAATGAAGAGGTGATAATGATGATGATGATGATGATGATGATGATGTTGGTAATTATTAATGATGATACAGATTATGATGGAGGTGATAATAATGATGGTGGTGAAAATGAAGAGGTGATAATGATGATGATGATGATGATGATGTTGGTAATTATTGATGATGATACAGATTATGATGGTGGTGATAATGATGATTTTGGTGATGAAAATTATGGTGGTGATAATGAAGATTACGGATGCCTGGTGATGATGATAATTATGGTAGTGATGATGATGTTGGTAATTATTGATGATAAAGATTATGATGGTGGTGATAATGATGATGATTTTGGTGGTGGTGCTGATGTTGATAATGATGGTGGTAATGATGATGGTGGTGGTGGTGATGGTAATAATGATAATGATGTTGATCATGATGGTGGAAATGATGATGTTGGTGGTGGTGGTGATGGTGATGTTGGTGGTAATAATGATGTTGATCATGATGGTGGAAATGATGATAATGATGTTTGTGGTGGAGATGGTGATGGTGGTGATGGTGATAATGATGTTGGTGGTGATGATGGTGATGGTGGTTATAAAGGTGACGACGATGATAATCATGAATGTATTACAATACAGTTCACATCGTAAGGTCCATATAATGCTATAACCAATATACCTGGATCTCAATCTCGTCAATCTTGTTGTTCTTGTCCTTTAAATCATTCTATGACAAAGTTGGATGCAATACAATGTAGCTGACTGTTCATACAATAAAATAACTTGAATAGAACATGATGCTAATACAGTAGCAAGCAGGCAAGCAGGCAAGCAGGCAAGCAGGCAAGCAGGCAAGCAGGCAAGCAGGCAAGCAGGCAAGCAGGCAAGCAGGCAAGCAGGCAAGCAGGCAAGCAGGCAAGCAGGCAAGCAGGCAAGCAGGCAAGCAGGCAAGCAGGCAAGCAGGCAAGCAGGCAAGCAGGCAAGCAGGCAAGCAGGCAAGCAGGCAAGCATTATTAACACCTGGTTAAAGTTTTAATCATCCCCATGGCCATCGTCTGATACCTTTTCTCATCCCACAAATTAATAAAAAGTAAAAGTATAAAACCTTTCAAGTCATTTTATCTAATGACATTCTCTTCTGGACTATCAATACATCGCATTATCTTCAAGGTACTTGATGGGGATATTCTAAACAATGCTTAATGGCGATGAAGATAACTAGTGATTAAACTAGAGTGAGCTACGATAGTTTTTTCTAAGGAAACAATTGGAGTAAAAATGTACGATAACTAACAGTTAAACTAGCATGGGTTGCATCGGTGTTTCTATGGAAACAACTGGAGTACACTTTCTCGACAACTAACGGTTAAACTAACATTGAATGCGTTTCTGTGGAAGCAATTGGAGGACTAATGTACTAGTGTGGACTGAGTCTGTGTTTCTTTGGAAACATTTGGATTAAAAATGTACGGAAGCTAGTGGCTTAACTAGGGTGGATTGTGTGGGTGTTTCTATGGAAACAAATGGAGAAAGATCTTACCATGACCTGTGGCTAAAACTAGCATGGGCTATGTAGGTATTTCCTTAAACTGTTTTTCGTTAAATGATGTGTAGCCAGTGGCAACAAGTTTGCGTAAACACTAAGACACGTACTCACATCGCTGTTTAAATACTGGTCTATTTATGTATTAAAACGTAACAAATACAATTATGTACAAACATATACATGTATTAAATATACAAATATAAAAATATCATCATTAGGTTTTATGACGGAGAAAGAGCTGATTGTAAAAACGTGATAGAAAAGGCTGATAGTAAAGAGAGGAAAGAAAGAAAGAAAGAGAAAGAAAGAAAGAAAGAAAAAAAGAGAGAGAGAGAGAGAGAAAGAAAAAAAAGAAAGAAAGAAGGAAAGAAAGAAAGGAAGAGAAGATGGAAGAGAGAAAGAAAGGAAGAGAAGAAGGAAAGAAGGCAGCAAGAGAGAAAGGAAGAGATAAAGAATGAAAGGAAGAGAGGAATAAAAAAAGGAAGGAAGGAAGCAACGAAGCAAGAAAGGAGAGAAATTTAGGTGCTCTCAAATCAATACTCTTCTCAACGTCAAATACATAATTACTACATCTAGTTTCTACAATATAATTAAAATAACAATAATAATAGAAATATAATAAGTCTTTTCCCTTCTTTAGACTGATAGTAGTGTACAAACTCATTGATATATTGTATAAATAACTATGAATACAGTAAATAAAAACATGAATAAAAATCTCTTGAAAGGAATATCATCCCAATAAAAGTAGTTTTTAAATACAGTTACTCGATGGGCGTATGGTTTCTTCTCCATCTTCCACTGTCAAATCTAATAGCGTTACATGAAGAAAGTTTGGTGTTTCCTGAGCTGGCATAGCACTTTGAAGTTCGTACAGAATGCATAAGTAGGAGTTTGTATATCTATTCCAATGTAATTCCAGGTGTTCAGTTAGTTCATTGGTCATGTTGTAAAGAATACGCGTGTAGCAAATGAAATCCCAAATGTGTTGTAACCACAGACTTGGAATGATATGTATTCCAGGCATTGTACGTCACATTTAGTCCTTGCGCTGTGTTGGCGATAGTTTGATTAAGAATTCACATCCATCGCCTAACAAAGACTACAAGTGCAGCAAATGACAGCATCCTGTTTAATTTTTCCTTTGTTGTAATAAATTACAGACTTTGAGAAAGAATACACATTGTGCTCATCCACTTTGTTCTTTCACAAGATGAAACTCAGTTTACCCATCGCGATGCGATTACAGACTTTGAATTGAGAATTCACATTCAGTTCATCCGTATTGTTCTTAACAACTTAATCAACATGAAACTCAGTTTACCCATCGTGGTCTCATTACAGACTTTGCGTGATCACATTTAGTTTATCCGATGTGTTGCTGTTAGCTTTAGAAAGGTGAAACTCAGTTTACCCATCGCGTTGTGATTGCAGACTTTGATTCAGTTCCTTCATTGAGTTGTACAGTATAATATGTAGAAATAAAATCCTGTTTACCCAAGGTGTTGTAATCGTAAGGAAGCATAGGGTGTCATTCACAGACTTTCAGAGCGAACTTCCATGATAAATCCATGTATTTCAACTATTTCAGTCCCCACTACCCAAGTATTACAGACTTATTACAGACTTTGTGTGAAGCAAATAGAATTGAATCTATCCATCTCATTCACAGACTTTTAGAGCGAACATCCATGATAAATCCATGTATTCCAACTATTTCAGACTCCACTACCCAAGTAGTAGTAGTGTGTGAGCTTTCCACGCATGATCGTTTGTAGCGTGTAACCTCCATCCTACATTGAGGGATACGTTGTGAGCAGCGCCGGCGATACGACATGAGAGGAGATGTTTAACGTCAGTACGACCACAGGGTAAAGGGCTGTCAGCTGACGGCCTTACAGTGAGAAAGAACAAACGTGAGAACAGCAAACACACTAAGAAACCATGTTTTGCTCCAAACACAACACACAGGTAAAAATGTAAAAACACTAAAACTGATTTTAAAAAAGTTAAAAAACCATTAAAAATATGTAAAAAGTAAAAACCGTTTAATATATATATTTTTAAAAAGTGTTAAAAATTTGAAAATGCTAATAGTGTTGCCTAGGAGCAGAAGATGGTTTCATCAAAGTACAAAGTTTCCCCTGGGGGTGGTAGTACTCAATAGTACTCTTTATACACTTGACACCTAGTGGTACAAAGTTTCCCCTGGGGTGGTAGTACTCAATAGTACTCTTTATACACTTGACATCTAGTGGTACAAAGTTTACCCTCTGGGTGGTAGTACTCAAAAGTACTCTTTATACACTTGACACCTAGTGGTACAAAGTTTCCCCTGGGGGTGGTAGTACTCAATAGTACTCTTTATACACTTGACATCTAGTGGTACAAAGTTTCCCCTCTGGGTGGTAGTACTCAAAAGTACTCTTTATACACTTGACATCTAGTGGTACAAAGTTTCCCCTCGGGGTGGTAGTACTCAAAAGTACTCTTTATACACTTGACATCTAGTGGTACAAAGATTTCCCTGGGGGTGGTAGTACTCAATAGTACTCATTATACACTTGACATCTAGTGGTACAAAGTTTCCCCAAAAGTACTCAAAAGTACTCTTTATACACTTGACATCTAGTGGTACAAAGTTTCCCCTGGGGGTGGTAGTACTCAATAGCACTCTTTATACACTTGACATCTAGTGGTACAAAGTTTCCCCTAGGGATGGCAGTACTCAATAGTACTCTTTATACACTTGATATCTAGTGGTACAAAGTTTTCCCTGGGAGTGGTAGTAGTTGATAATATAGTGATAGAAAGTTGCCCCTGGGGGTAGCAGGGTGTCATGTCTACAAGTTATTGAGTTGAGAGGTTTTTCATCAACACAGTGACTATCTAGCAGTTAAATTGTGTGAACACATTCAGTAGAATATGACATGTCAGTGCCATGTGTTACAGCGCGACGTGCAAAAGCATGGCCACATTTAATGTATTCACATACTTCTATGCACGGGAGTTTGTACTTTAAACAGACACATTTGATGTGAAGTTGTCTGATTTTACCGAATAAGGCATGTAAAAACTTGTTTCACAGCATAAAGTCTGTGCATAGAAGTATGCAAATATATTAAAAGTGGTCATACTTTTGCGCATCATGCTGTTAAAGCTGCATTCTAGTTCTATTTCTTTAAAACCCTGTGTTCTGTGCTAATACCATGTAATGGTTGTGACTATAATATTATTCAAGTCATTGTTTATACCTGCATGGTGGTTATCTGTTGCTGCTGCTGTTCTAGTGCTTCTGTTAGGTCCTTACACTGCTGTGCTGTTCGTTTGAGATCCTCTTTAGCCACCAATATCTGTTGATATAACACAGAAGTCATTATGGATAAGAAAAACGGCAACATTGTCTTCAGACTTTTTCATATCACTATTACCACAATCATGATCATCATTGTCATTATCACTATAATTATTATCATCATCACCATCATTATCACAAACACCACGATCATGATCATCATTGTCATTATCATTATCATCACCATCATTATCACAAACACCACGATCATTATCATCATTGTCATTATCACTATCATTATTATCATCATCACCATCATTATCATCACAAACACCACGATCATGATCATCATTGTCATTATATTCATCAACATCATCATTTTCATCATCCTCACTATCAACTCGTTGACACTGTCACCAACCACCATCACCACCATCATCATCATCATCATCACCATCCCAATCATTATCAACAACAACAAGACCATGCATCAATTTCATCATCATCATCATCCATCATCAACAATCCAATACCTCTGATTCACGTTGCTGACGTTCTCTTGCAGTTTTTTCAATCTCTTTCTGCAGTTTTTCTTTCAGTATAGTGATCTTGCGTTTCTGGAAACCAACAAAAAGACTTGCATGAGAACATCACCTACATACTCAACAATGTACATAATAAAGATACACAATAAGAATATCAATTGCAAGCTCTTGGCGGGACTTGAACCAACGGTTTCAGCTTTCTATAGACCACTTTCATAAATACCATAATATGTATTTTAGCACTGTCATATGAAAGAACCACCTGATGCTTTGATGCCTCGTTTTGTTGTTTTTCTGATTTTTCTTGTGGGTTTAATCATTTTTTTCCCTCAAACTTGCACAAATTATAGTTATGGTGAATGTGTACCAACAATATGAAGACATTTGGTGGGAATATAGCAAACTATATAAAATTCACACAGATTGTTGATAGATTGTTTCATTGTGTATTCATATCTGTTAGATTCATCTTCAAAATAACGGGGTTATTTGATTAACTTTACTTATAAAGTCTAATGACATTGTAAAATGATAAAAGATCACCTTTTCTTCAATTGTGTCTGCCAGTTCTTGGACCTGACTTCTGCTTTCTTCAAGCTCAGTATGAAGGCTACTTAACTCACTCTGTAATACAACACAAACAGATCAATATGTTAGGATAAAACTGGAATGTCTGACACAAATGAAGCAAGACCTGGGACAATAGTTAGTAGAGGGAAATGGTTAGGAAGCCCTTTGCTGTATGTTTTTGTACACTTTTTTCATGCGTGACCGTGCATAATCTTTTGTTTTGCAATTGTTTAGCTGGCATATTGGATACGTTTGAGTGAACAGACCAAAAATCATTATTTTGGCTGTTGCTTCAAAATACTCAAAGATTTAGAACAAACATTACAAACACATTCCCACTTAATTCTGTACTTTCCCATTTAAATCTGTACTTATGACAATTTTTTTGATGTGTGCTAAACACACAGATCAACCAATCAGAGAAGTTTACTTCAGAAATAATATACTCTGATTGGTTGATCTGTGTGTTTAGCACACATAAACACAATTTGCATAAGTACAGATTTAGATGCAAAAGTACAGATTTAAATGGGAACCTGTTTACAATATTCCTTACTATAATCTCATAGAAAAAGTTTTTTTTCATTTTGCAATTTTGATTGGCCATAAAGACAAAGTTGTTCACGGTCAAGACCGGTTGAACTTCAAAATGCAAACAAAGAAGTACAACAAAAGGTTTCCTAACCAGTCCCCTCTATAAACTATGCTGGGACATACATCTTTTTCTCCTATGACTTTCTTGAGGCCCATAACAGACTGCATTAGATTGTTGACACACTCCTGAAAGAACAAACAAAGATGTTGATAATAATCAATGTTGTGAAATGTGACACATTATAAATAGCTGACTGTCATTGTGGCTTTAGAGCAGATATCGTATGAATGTGAAATCAATAATCAATAAATTATTGTGATGTTGCAGTACCTTGTCTGATTCACTGCATTTATTAAGGTTCACAATCACTTCTTTGCTTTCTTCCAGTTCGTGTGTTAATGTTGATATCTTGTTGGCCTGTCAATACACAAAATAATGAAGGTAAATATTTAGAATAAAGTATTGTCTATAATTATAGACTACCTGTCTTTGATTAGTTCAACAACTATGATGTTTATGATGATGATGTTTATGATGATGATGTTTATGATGATGATATTGATGGTAATGATGATGTAATGAAAATGATATTGATGATGATGATGTAATGACAATGGTATTGATGATGATATTGATTTGATCATCAGATGATGTTATGGAGATGATATTGATGATGACATTGATGATCATGATGTTGATGATCATGATGATATTCATGTTTATGATGATGATGATGATATTCATGTTTATGATGATGATGATGATGTTTATGATGATGATAATAATGGTGATGTTTATGATGATGATGATAATCATGTTTATGATGATGATGTTTATGATGATCATGATGATATTCATGTTTATGATGATGATGATGATATTCATGTTTATGATGATGATGATGATGATGTTTATGATGATGATAATAATGGTGATGTTTATGATGATGATGATAATCATGTTTATGATGATGATGTTTATGATGATCATGATGATATTCATGTTTATGATGATGATGATGATATTCATGTTTATGATGATGATGATGATGTTTATGATGATGATATTGATGGTGATGTTTATGATGATGATGATGATGATATTCATGTTTATGATGATGATGATGATATTCATGTTTATGATGATGATGATGATGTTTATGATGATGATATTGATGGTGATGTTTATGTTTATGTTTATGATGATGATGATATTCATGTTTATGATGATGATGATGATGTATATGATGATGATATTGATGGTGATGTTTATGATGATGATGATGATATTCATGTTTATGATGATGATGATGATGTTTATGATGATGATATTGATGGTGATGTTTATGATGATGATGATGATGATATTCATGTTTATGATCATGATGGCGATGTTTATATATGATGATGTTGATTATGATGATGATATTGACCTGTTGTTCAGTCACTGCATTACTCTTCTGCAAGTCTGACTGTAAAGACTGACACTGTTCCAAAGTTCTAACAAGCTCCTGAAAGATAGATATGAAATTGATTGATTGCTGAGTTGATGAATTTATTAATCTATTGGTAAATGATTGAACATTTCACTAAGCCTAATCATTGGATAACTAATATTTATAATATACACTGTACAAAATTACTCAATTCTGATTGGACAAGAGGAGTACAATTAAATAGTAAATTGTACTCTGGAGAGTACCAATTAGTTTTTCAGTTTATTATAAAATTATAAAAAATCGCATGATCTTCTAGTACAATTTGTAATTAATAGATACTTGTGATGTTTTGAAAGTTATTAAATTTAACTGGCCATTTTTATAATATTTTTATTTCAATGATAAAACAGTACATCAAATTGAATATTATTTTATAATTAACGAATAAACAAATACAGTACTAAGTACTGTATCCTAGTGAACTGGCCATTCCTATACTAACAGTCCATTTCTAATTACTAATTTCATAGTTCTTATCATCATTTTGAAAGACAAATGATGAGCTTGCCATGATAGAAACCTTTGTAACACCTTGCAGGACAGTAATGTCATGTGTCTCTTATCATTGCAAGCTCACTATTAATTTGTCTCGCTTCAATGCAAAGGCACAGCTTCCTTTACAAATGGTGTGGAGGACTGTGAAAGCAGGGTTCATACTCTTTTTAAGTTTCTAAATTCCATGACTTTCCATGTCTTTTTCCATGTCTTTTTCCATGACTTTTTCATTATTTTCCATGACCAATAATTATCAAAAAGCTTCATATTTATTAAGGAATAGAATTTATATTTTAAGTATCAGGATAAGCATTGTTTTCAATGACTTTCCAGGCCTGGAAAACGTAAATACAAAACTCAATGACTTTCCAGGATTTCCATGACCCATACGAAGCTTTGAATGGGACTAGTAATAGCTGTTATTACAGTTATATGCAAATGATTTTGAACAATGGGTTGAAGTCGAGGCTTTCGGGCAAAAACAATAGGTTTGCACGAAAGCCTCGATTTGAATCCATTGTTTGAAATCATTTGCATATAACTGTAATAACAGCTATTGTTTAATACAAACCTTTTGGCTGTCTTGCTGAGCCATAAGATTGATATTTGTTTCTGTCTGGAAGTGAAGCTTCTCATTTGTAGTCTGAAAAGACAAGAAACACTGAAGTACATTTGTATAGATTGAACTGGATTATAGGGACCTTCTACTTTAATAGACCTCTTTACCTCCGTATGCAAATTGTTCATTTCAGACCATGTGTCATTCCCTTGAGAATTGTTCTTTTATGATGAACGTGTTATATCATTTATATGTGAAAGAAACAATTCCCAAGGGTAGCATCACATGATCTGAAATGGGACAACAAACAAGGAAGGTAAAGAGGTCTATTGATTGCCTAGCCTCATTTTCACGTGTCAATAACGGATTGAACTAACCTGGATCGAAACGACTTTGAATCGAAAAAACTGGTTACAATTGGAACAAAAATATTTCCCACATGTTTGATAGGCTAGCCAGCCAGGAACAATAACTTGTTTTTTTTGGTTAACAGGGTTCGTGCTGATGTCAGTAAACAAAATCTAAGAAGTTTTCAAGGAGTTTTCAAGGACCAAACAGTAATTTTTAAGCACTTTTTGCGACAACTTTGATATACAAAAATTTACGAATTTACGAAAATGATGTACAATACTATGACTTTTTGCTTAACTTTAATTTGCAATACTGGAATTTTTACCCTACTCTAGCTAGAATTAAGGAGTTTTTAAGGAGTTTTTGCTGATTTTCTAAAATTCAAGGGCTTTTCAAGTGCCCTTAAAAACGTAAATCAAATCTAAGGAGTTTTCAAGGAGTTTAAGGAGTAGCACGAACCCTGGGTTAAACAACAACTTTATTCTGTTTCAAGTATGCAATACAATCATTATTTTATATTACAATAGTACTTATTATAGTTAATAACTATTAACTATTATATATAATATAACTATTATAATATAATTATTATAATATAATTATTAACTATTATATGTAATAAAACTATTACTATAATAATTACATATAACTGTTACCTGCAATTCTTGTTCCAGCTCTCGTATTCTCTGCCGTTCACTCTGCAACATATGTTCATATTGTTCTATCTTGTGGTTGGTGAACTGTAACTCGTCTTGTAGAGTCTCCATTTCAGACTAAAAGAACAAGACATATAATAAATCAATCAATAATTAAAAATTAATAATAAATAAATACATTTTTTTTTTATAAAAATAAATAAAAAATATTATAATAAATATAAAAATAAAATAATAAATTACAAAAAATTTCATTGATGGGGTTTTCATTCAAAGGGTTTTCATAGGGTTTTCATATATATGAAATGTTTTACCTGTAAGTTTTGGATAGATTCAATTCCATTTTCCATTTCATTTTGCTTGTTGTAGTTCTCTATCTCAAGTCTTGTCACCTATAGATAGCAAAAATACATTCATCATTAGACTCATGAAGATTTGATTTGATTTGAAGTCTAAAAAAAAACCTGCAAAAAACCCTGGATTATCTGGAGAAAAATCCATAGGGGGTGGTAGAGAACAATTAACATCAAACAAATGCAATTCACATGTGACCCAGTACACAAGCTGGGATTTTTAATTCTTTACTATCAATAGACGTCACTTCTGGTACTGACTGAAGGGCAACAAAGTCGTAGTTCACCTACAAGTGACTGTTGTTTTAGTTTATAATTTATCATCTAAAAATGCCGGGTTTTTACTTAGTGTTTGGATGTAGCATTTGAAAACGAAGAGACAAGATAGAAGTTTCTTTAGAATACCAAGTGAAGTTACTTGCCCTTCAGTCCAGCACTAAAGTTTTCAAAGAAAAGTCACATGATTGATAGTAAAGAATTCAGACCACAGTGGTAGAAGGCTGGTGCTCTCCTCACTCTGCCAGAACCTTAAGGTAAGGATACCAGAACTGAACACTAATAAAGAGATGTATGCATGTTGCTAGTCTCCTAGGTAACTCCTTATCCTCCTTAAGGCTTTGTTTGTCCTCATTCTCCCTCTCCCCTCTTCCACTTTTCTAAACAGGAAGCCCATGATACCAGGTGATTTCATGTGCACACTTCCGGCTAGCATCAGCCAATGAAAAGCATCTTTGTCGTATCGCCAACAGTTCCAAAATGGTGCCGTTCGAGAGAGTTGTTTCTTGTGTTGACCCTCTATAAATACGTGCTTAACATAGCTTTACATTACAAAAAGTATATGTAGCTTGGACAATAATAGCTCTCTGCTGCTCTATCAGCAATAAAAAAGACTAAATCAAAACGCAAATGCCAAAAAGTAACCAAAATCGTTGTTGTCTCGAGGCCACATTTTGGAACTGTTCGTTGTCACCTGGTAGTGATGTGTGCACAGGAGGCTGGCATGTTTCTTACCTTGCTTTCTAGAGAAGACAGAGCTCGTCCAGTTTCAATGCTTTCTAAATCTCGTTGTTTCTTGATTGTTTCTAGTTCTTTGTCAGCAGACTGAAGCACTATCTTAAGATCATCAATTTCTTCTGACAGAACTATGGAAAGAGAGGAACAGATAATCATCACACAGAGATTAAAGTGAACACTTGTTTTCTTTGGATATTTTATAAATCATTAAAGTGAGTACTTTTTGATCTTTGGATATTTTATAAATCATTAAAGTGAGCACTTTTTTTCTTTGGATATTTTAGATAGAGCGTTACAAAGGTAATCATCATTACCTTCACAATAGCTCATACACCATCACAATCATCATGATTATCATTATCACTATTAATATCAATATCATCACCATCATCATCACCATCATCATGATTATCATCATCATCACTATCAATACCACCACCATCATCATCATTATCAACCTCACCAACAATAATTATTATCATCATCATCACCATCATCATCACCATCAATATCATCATCACTATCACCATCATCATCAGCAACATCATCAGCAACATCATAATCACTATCATCATCAACATCATCATCATCAACCTCACCAATAATAATTATCATCATCATCATCAATATCATCATCATGAACCTCACCAATAATAATTATTATCATCATCATCATCACAATCATCATCATCATCACAGTCATGATCAGCAGCAACATCATCATTATACTATCATCATCAACATCATCATCATGAACCTCACCAATAATAATTATTATCATCATCATCATCACAATCATCATCATCACAATCATCATCATCATCACAGTCATGATCATCATCAGTAGCAACATCATCATTATACTATCATCATCAACATCATCATAATCAATATCATCATCATCAGCAACATCATTACTATCATCATCAACATCATCATCAATATCATCATCATCATCTGCACTACAAATAACTGACACTAATTAGTATATAATGCTAACTTGTGTTTGCTGCCTTGGAGTCTTTCAGTTTATCAGTCAAACTCAAGTTCTTCATGTTGAGCTCAGTCTCAATGGCAGCATGCTTTTCTCTTTCACTTGCAAGACTCTGTTAGGATGTAAAAAATAAAATTGTGAGAGGCAATCAGCCAACCAATACTAAACACATACAGCCCAAAGGGAAAGGTAAAATAATATGGTAATATAGAGCAGATATTATATGACTATGACAAGCTCACGACAAGAATACCAAGTGAAGTTACTTGCCCTTCAGTCAAGCACTAAAGTTTTCAATGAAAAGTCACGTGATTGATAGTAAAGAATTGTCAGTGTTACTTACATTGCTGAGTTGTTGAGCCATATATTCTTGTTTGTTCAATGTCTGGTTTGACTTGATTGATTTAGATTCAGCAGCTTGCATCTTTTGCAGTGAGTCATTATTCATATCCTAAAAAGGAAAAGTACTATTTTTTAGTGTCTGTAGTTTAGCAATAAGCAGTAAGCTGTAAGCTGGTCTCCCAGGAAGCCGACAGTGCGCTCTTTCCCCCCCCTCTCTCCATCAATGCTCTGTTTTACAGGTATTTAAAGCTACTCAAAGCTACACAGATTAGAAAGAAGATGAAACAAGTGTGAGGCCACTAGGGATCCAACTTGTGACCTCTCGCTCAGAAAGTGGCACACTAACCAACTTAGCTACACTTGTTCATTAATAAAACTAACAGAAAAAAATGGAAATGTATGTAATACAACAGTACTATAAATGGACACAGGAAATAAACAGTCCCTCATGACTTGATTTGAACCAGAGGCCTCTTACATGCTAGCCACTGGGAGAGCATTAATCCCTTTCATAGTTCTCTGCAATATTTTGTAAGGTTGCTGTGCCTTTGCATAAAAACAGGCCTCTATAATACGCCACTAAGACTACACAAATACTACACAAATACTCAACTAAGTCACGTGATTAAAAGGGAACCCAAAACACTACAAATGACAAGTTTGCACATGAGAAATGTGGAGGAATTAACAGACTGCTGTGTAGCCAACTATTAGATATGTCAGATTTCTCTCGAGCAGAAGAATAACAACAAGGCTCAGTGAATAAAACAATTGATTATCAAGAATGGTTGAGCATTAATTAGCACAGAAGTATGTTTGTTGTGAATAATGAAATAATATAATTGCCATGTGAAAATAAATATTATAATCATGATATAAAAGAATATGGGTCAGTTCACCCAAATGCTGTTTCGCCAAAGTCGTTTCGCCCCCAAAAAAGTTGTTTCGCCCCCCAAAAAGTTGTTTCACCCAAATCGTTTTTCCTACATACGTATGTCAACTGTAATATATAGAAATTATTGCTCTATAAATGCTCTAATATATGGGCCATTCCACCGTGACGGACATTACATTCACAGACCTAAATAAGCTTGTGTTTCATACACAGTTGCATTATCTTACAATTTATTTTTTCACACAACTGTCTTAGAACCTTGTCTACAATTTGCATGAAAAAAGTTTTCAGAAATAATTTTCAACTTGTCAGTTTTTTGTCCAAAAGGACCGTGACGGACATTACAGCTAAAACTACCACTAATAGTCCAGTCAATCTATGAGATTTAATAACCCAAGATCAAACTAATTGCAACAAAAGTTTTTTCACTGCCAAATGATAGTTAGTGGTCTACTTACTGACATACTAAAAGTTCCCCAAAATTCGGATAGCGGAACCTGGTTAAAATTAGCTTTTTTTTATTTCGAAGTTTTACCACAGGGTACCCAAATCCAGAAAAAAATATTATTTTGCTAAAAATAGAATTTAACTTATCACAAATTCACAGATATTGCTTCTAACAAATAAGGAGACACTCTCTAAGTCTTCATTAAAACATTTCACAAATATTGTGTGGCAGAACATGCTAAAATAAGTGATTTATTATTTCTCACTCTTACCACAGGGTACCCAATTCGAGAAAAGTATATTTTCATAAAACATATAACTACGGTAAACATAATGAATTTGCAGATATTGTTCCAAACAATAATCCCATCATTTTTTTATTAAATAAATATATCTTTGTATTATTTATTAGACATAACTGATTTGTTTTTATTTATATCAAGTGATCCGATGGGATTACTACTAGAATATATGCTTACTTAAATCTTTGCATCTTCAAATTTTCTAAAAGATTTCTATATTCATTTGTACTGCATTACTCGAATTATAGTTGTGTTTCGACAAACTATAGTTTAGATACCTATTGTTCATTATTCAACTTGGCTATGACAGCAAACATTTATATTTGAATGTTAACAAAGCAGCTGAATTTGGCGGAATACTTTCTGGTTGAACACATAGATTTCCACTCGCTACTTGATAACAGAAGCATGTATATCGTAAGGAATCGAGATAATCTGTAGGCAAACCATTGTAGAGACAGCTGTGATGTTAAACACCTTGGCTTGGTCACGTTACAGAGCATTCTTCTGGAACGCCTTGACAACAACTCCTTACCAAATCCCTTGTACTCGCGACGTTGTGTCACAAATGTTCTGTTTCTTGACCAAGCCAAGGTGGGGGTACTCCCTTTGTCCAAGTGGTAGGGGTTATCGGCGGAGGTTTTCAAAACGACCCCTAAAAGGTACGCACAGATAAAAACAACTGATAAAGCTTTGTCGATTTCTACCCCAACAAAGCAACAAAACAGAGTAAAAATGACTCTTATACAGGTAAGAAATCATGTTACGTAACTTATTTTAAAGCCAGAACCCTAAAAGGTCCCTAAAAGGTACGCACAGGAAATATTTTTATGCCAATCACCCCTACCACTTGGACAAAGGGAGTACACCCCCGGGGTTTAACATCACAGCTGCTTCTAAAGAAGAAGTAATAGTCGGAGGTGAACAATCATAAGTTTGTCTTTACAATGGTTTGCCTACAGAGTATCTCGATTCCTTACAATATACACGCTTCTGTCATAACGTAGCGAGTGGAAATGTATGCATTCAACCAGAAAGTATTCGGCCAACTTCAGCTGCTTAGTTAACATTCAAATATAAATGTTTCTTGTCACAGAATTGAACCCCACGGTTTCGGCTTTCTAGTCCGACGTGTTACCACTACACTACAAGGACCAACCACGCTGGATACGCAGCCGGACAGAGTAGTATAGAGCAACTGTGGGGGTCCCAGGGCGATACTAATTCCCGCCAAGGGCATATGATATGTATGATCTTTATTTCACTTATACATCAAAGCGTTTCAATTAATTATTCACTTCAATCCTGCGCTTCCATTTACGATGTTCAAACTTACCTTAGAGATTAATATCACCCTGGGACCCCCCACAGTTGCTCTATACTACTCTGTCCGGCTGCGTATCCAGCGTGTTTGGTCCTTGTAGTGTAGTGGTAACAAGTCGGACTAGAAAGCCGAAACCATGGGGTTCAATTCACGCCAAGGGCATATGATATTTTTCTCTATTCTTTATTTCACTTATATACACCGAATGCATTTCAACTCATTTTAGAAAATCTGAAGATGCAAAGATTTAATTAAGCATATATTCTAGTAGTAATCCCATCGGATCACTTGATATAAATAAAAACAAATCAGTTATGTCTAATAAATAATACAAAGATATATTTATTTAATAAAAAAATGATGGGATTATTGTTTGGAACAATATCTGCAAATTCATTATGTTTACCGTAGTTATATGTTTTATGAAAATATACTTTTCTCGAATTGGGTACCCTGTGGTAAGAGTGAGAAATAATAAATCACTTATTTTAGCATGTTCTGCCACACAAT
The DNA here is from genome assembly GCA_949775045.1 of Metridium senile. Lineage (NCBI taxonomy): Eukaryota > Metazoa > Cnidaria > Anthozoa > Actiniaria > Metridiidae > Metridium > Metridium senile. The sequence goes on from OX459100.1 coordinate 8,017,349, forward strand.
ATTTGTGAAATGTTTTAATGAAGACTTAGAGAGTGTCTCCTTATTTGTTAGAAGCAATATCTGTGAATTTGTGATAAGTTAAATTCTATTTTTAGCAAAATAATTTTTAAATATTTTTTTCTGGATTTGGGTACCCTGTGGTAAAATTTCAAAATAAAAAAAGCTAATTTTAACCAGGTTCCGCTATCCGAATTTTGGGGAACTTTTAGTATGTTAGTAAGTAGACCACTAACTATCATTTGGCAGTGAAAAACCTTTTGTTGCAATTAGTTTGATCTTAAACCATAGATTGACTGGACTATAATTCCAGTTGGGTAAATTAGAAGTGAAATTCCTGTGAATTGTGAGAAGTTTATAGCAAACAATTGCTTTTTAGCATTTGGTTATAGGTTAAGTTTTCTTACTGAAGACCTATATTTTTTAGTTGTTTTTTCAATTTTTTTAAAAAAGGGAATATTTAGCGTGACGGACATTACAAAAAACGTGACGGACATTACAAATGGCAAATTCAGTAATTCAAATATAAGAAAATTGCCTAATTTGCTTAGTAAATATCACATAGAATATATTACAGTAAAATCACAATGAGAACCTTAGTCAGTTAACTCTCTTTTTGGAGCACGCTTTTTAATGTTGTCAAATTTTCATTATTTCAATGTCTCATGTGGAATGACCAATATATATACATTCTATACCTGCAACTTCTTCAACTCATCCATCAGTGCGTCTACATAAAGTTCTTCAGCGTCATTACTATCATCTTCAAAGTTAAAGAAAGGCTCGTCAAACTCATTATCACTGCCGCTGTCATGGAAACTGTCCCGTCTAAACATCCCATTGGGTGGCTTCTCGTCAGCCAGGTCTATCACAGGGGAATTGTTGAACTTGTTGATGTTTAGTTTGCTCTTGTCTCCACGCTGTGGTGTACTAGCTGCACTGTGAGGAGCTAAACGGTTTGGGGTTATGGACTTTCTTGGTGATGTTAGAGTCTATGGAAGAAAGACAGTTGAGGATGAATATCATAATCATAATAATAATAATAATAATAAGTAGCATTTATATAGCTCCTATCCAATCCTGTCCTAGGCGCTTTACAATATTAAACACTCAAAATAAATCAATAAATTAAGTTACAATAATTAGGAAAGGTATTAAGTCTTTTCAAAAAGATGAGTTTTAAGTTTAGATTTGAAAACGTTCAGAGTTTCACAAGAGTGGATATCATCAGGTAATCTGTTCCAAACTTTAGGAGCACAAATGGAAAAGGATCTGCTTAGGGGTTCTGTTCACACGGGACCGTGCTAAACGTGCAATAATTTGGATGCCTAACCTGTGAAAACAAAAGTATTGTAATGATCGGTTCCGTGTGAACAGTATGTCCAGGTCCATCTTTTGAACGGTCAAAAATTCGTACGGTCCCGTGTAAACCTAGCCTGATTGACAATTATTTTGTGATCATTATAGCCAAGCAAGGACCACAAAGGATATCAAATCTTGCTTTTGTTATTGCTTTCTACTAAATTACTAAATAATGTTCTTTTTTCATGTGAGAACACTGTTGCAATTAGGTGTATGTCAACTTATAGAAAGTTTTGAAATACCTTGATTGTCTGCATGTGGATATCATTCAAAGTTGTTCTCTCAACAGCAGTTTTCAGTTGGAATGCCTCCAATGCTTTCTGTAAACAAAACAATGATAACAACCATACTAAATTATTTTATATCAATCGCTCTGTCATATCTTTGATCACATGCATCTTAGCAATAATCATGCACTTAAATTGTAGTTGCAGATAACAAATATACTAAATTATTTTATATCAATCCCTCTGACTGTCATATCTTTGATCACATGCATCTTAACAATAATCCTGCACTTAATTTGTAGTTACAAAATAATATAGGTGGAAAATATTAGTTTCCAATGCCAATCCTTCATCTGATCAATAATGGAAAAATGTGAAAAAGCCCTTGACAAAGTTTGAGCACTTGTATGAATTATTTATAGTAATTTATTTGTTTCTTTTCTTTGTGCATTATTAAAAAAACTGTTGAACAATTAAGGAGACATTTTCAAAAGAAACCATGACGAGTGTTGTAAATCTTCCTTACCTCTAGTTCAGCATTAGCCTTTTTTAATGACGATAGCTCAGACTCAAGGTCTAGGACCTTCTTCCTGTATATTTCACCTTCATTGACAAGTTTTTCTTTGGTTTTCTGTAGGTCGTCTCTTGTTTGTTGGAGTTCTTCTCTTGCCTGGAATGCAATAATAAAATACAAAATGTATCTATAATTTGGTGAAACATTTACGTATCTATGTCTAATGATGGAACAAACAGCATTTTATAACTCCATAGGACCACAGGTAACCCATTGAGTAAAAATGTAAACATGGTTGATAAATGAATGTTTTACCAAATGGATATTCCCACACACACTGGCTTATTTAGATGATGAAGATTAATATTATTATAATGATGACTATGGTGATGATAATGATGAAGTTAATATTGATGATATCAGATAAAGAGGAAGATGATTATAGTGTTGATGATAATGATGGTAACGATGATGAGGATGATGAGGAAGATGATTATGGTGCTCATGATAATTATGATGGTAATGTTGATGAGGATGATGATGAGGAGGAGGAGGAAGATGAGGATTGTGATGATAGTGGTGCTGATGGCTGATGATAATGATAATGATGATGATAAAGAGGAAGATGATGATGGTGCTGATGATAATGATGGTAATGATGATGATGAGGATGAGCAAGATGAGGATGATAAGGACAATAGTGGTGCTGATGATAATGAATATTGATGATGATAATAATGAGGAAGAAGATGATGGTGCTGATGGTAATGATGGTAATGATGGTAATGATGAGGATGAGGATGAGCAAGATGAGGATGATAAGGACAATAGTGGTGCTGATGATAATGATGGTAATGATGAGGATGAGGATGAGCAAGATGAGGATGATAAGGACAATAGTGGTGCTGATGATAATGAATATTGATGATGATAATAAAGAGGAAGAAGATGATGGTGCTGACCATGTTTGTGGGGACCATGATAATGATAATAATGATGATGTTGATATTGATGAGGAGGAGGAGGAGGAGGAAGATGATAATAGTGGTGCTAATGATGTATATTAATTATTAATAATAATAAGTTACAAAATAATACACCATCAATCTTATTTCTCTTGTATAAATGATAAATTTGAATACTTACAGAATCAATTTGTGAGTTTAGCTGACTTCTCTCTGATTTAAACTTTTCCAGTTCTGCATTGGATGCTTCTAGGTTTAGCAATGAACTTGATAAACTTCTTTCAAGGTCCACTAATAAAAACAATTATAAAAATAGTATAATTTATTCCATAATTTATAGTTACCAACAAAGAGTACAACAATCTAACCCATGATCAAAAAACTCCTTATGAACATGAGTTGTAGTGGCATAGTTGGATAGGAGCTGGTACAACACACCAAAGGTGCTTGGTTCAAATCCAGCAGAGAGTGACCCTTTCTTTTCGTTTTTTTTTTTTTTTTTTCAAGCAAAACTACACTACATGTAATCATTTTACATCTTTCATTAATACTTTTACAAAATTAATGCATTTACAATTAATTTGATTATTTCTTTGTATGTCTTTTATTATAAAAATTAAATTAAAATATTTATTCACTGCTGCAAATTATTTGTGTCATTCTATGAGACCAATCATAGTTGAACTTGGTGACTTAGCATTCAATAATTTAAAAAGTTACGCTAGTTGTGAGTGAGAAAATGAAGGCAGCCAGCAAGTTTGAAAACAAAAAATATCCATTCAATAGTGAACATTCTGCCACCTTTATCCTCATTTATATATTCTGAAAATATTTTAAATGAATGATAGAACAAGTATTTAATTCCATTGTGATAGTAAAACTCATAACTAAGGCTCTATTGAAAATTTGCAAATGTATTTGATTGTAGAAATTCCACATTTCCTCCCTGGTTCTTGTTATTACTAAATAATATGATATGAAGAATTATGGAGATCTTGAAGAGTGCTGTGCAATCCTTCCTCGCTATGCAATCCCTCCTTGCTATGCATATTAAGTAATATAATGAACTTTGTAACACCGTAAAAAATGTTGACTTAACTTTACTAATGTTACAAGCTTTAGCCCCTCGTCGGAAAAAATGTAAACTAGTATATAGGCTGTGTCAGTGTTTGATATAAACAATAGGTAATATAATGAAATTTGTAACACCCTAAAAAATGTTGACTTAACTTTACTGACATTTCAAGTTTTAGCCCTTCGTCGGAGTAAAAGCTAACAAAGTTAAAGCTGATGAAGGGCTAAAGCTTGAAAAGTCAGTTAAATTAAGTCAACATTTTTTAAGGTGTTACAAATGTCATTATAATATTACCTATGCAGAGCATGGAGGGATTGCATAGTTTATATCAAACACCGATGCAGTTTATACTAGTTTACTCGCTAGTTTCCACTTGCTCTGCGTAATTCTTCATATCATACTCAGTCTCATTAAATAATTCTTATTAACACATACCGCTGCCTTGTGGTGACTGTAGTAGATCTCGTAACTGTCTCTCCAGTTGTAAAGTGTAGCGATGACTTTTAGCAAGTTCATGATCCATGTCATTTCCTTCATCATCAATATGGCGAAGCTTTTTTATCTCTCCTGAAATGATAAAAATGCAATTAGTTAGCTGGTTAAAATTAGGATCAATATTCTTAATACTTGTAATGATATACAAAGATGAATTAATCTACTACTATAGTGGAATCCCGTTAATCCGGCCACTGAAGGGACAGCCCAAAGTGGCCGTATTAACGGGGTGGCAGTATTAAGCAGGTAAATTTTATAGAAAATGTATAGCATGCATTCGTCAAGCCTAAAACATTGGCCACAATAACGGGGTGGCCGTATGAAGCGGGTGGCCGTAAGGCAGGGTTCCACTGTAATTATGCTCCTAATTGGCCATGCATAAATAAACATGCGCATTATGCAACTAAGTAATTGGAAATTGGAAATCCAAGTGAAACATGCCTCTTTCTGCTCAGTTTTAATGGTCACTGTGTATTTGGGAACGGCCCTCCCATAACCCCACCCTTGGCTTTCGTTTGGGTTATACTCAGGCTAACCTACCAGTCTTATTAGCTATGCTGTTCCAGCTTGTCTTATGCATCTATCAATGTCTTGCCCCAACAGGGGGAGTGCGGGCAAAGTTGGGCTATTGAACATAAACTTTGCCCGTACCTGGGGCTGCTCGATGTTTTTTGACAATACAATACAATACTTTGTGCATTCACAACAGTAGATATATGAGTAAGTATATATATGAATTTGACATCCCCAGGATACGGGTTATTGACAAAAAGATATGAAAAATGTCAATAGCCCCTGGGTATGCCCGCACTCCCCCCCGTTGGAGCAAGACATTGATAGGTGCATTAGACCACACTAACCAAAATCCATTCCCTTACCATATTTCAGCTTAGCATAATTTTTTTATAGTGTACATCACAAAAACCACAATCATTAGTGGTTATTATAAGATGGTTTTACATACCTCTCAGCTCTAGGTTCTCCATTGCAAATCTTGTAACGTCAGGATGATGCTCAATCTTTTCTTTCAGAATTGTAATTTCTTCATTTAAGAGTTGCTATAAAAGTACAAAGATTACAATGAACATGACTTAAATTTATCATCATCATTATCTTTAAGACCATTAACATCCTGCTTATCATCACCTTTGTCATGATCATCATAATCATCACAATTATTAGCATCACAATCATCAACATCATCATCATCATCCTCGCCACCACCACCATCATCATCATCCTCACCACCACCATCATCATCATCATCATCATCCTCACCACCACCATCATCATCCTCACCAACACCATCATCATCATCCTCACCACCACCACCATCATCATCCTCACCACCACCACCATCATCATCATCCTCACCACCACCATCATCATCATCCTCATCACCACCATCATCATCATCATCCTCACCACCACCACCATCATCATCCTCACCACCACCACCATCATCATCCTCACCAACATCATCATCATCATCCTCACCACCACCACCATCATCATCATCCTCACCACCAACATCACCATCATCATCATCATCACCACCACCATCATCATCCTCACCACCAACATCACCATCATCATCATCCTCACCACCACCATCATCATCATCCTCACCACCACCACCATCATCATCATCCTCACCACCACCACCATCATCATCATCATCACCACCATTATCATTATCATGATAATCAAGATACTTACTATCTGTTGGTCCCTACTATCTTCTTCACGTTCTTGTTCTTCTTTATTTCCTTTCTTCATCCTCTCTAGTTTAGCAATGTGACTTTCACGAAATTTCAAGATCATTTTTGTTGACTATGAAAAGAACAGAACAAAAATACATTATTATAAATACACAAATGATTAAAAATCACATATGCTGATTGGTGGAGAAATTCACACTATTTCTTGATAGTCACCTACAACGTTTTGCATGCTTTTAGAAATAAGAAATGAACACTTTTCTTCAAAAAAAGGCTGGTTATTTTTACTTAATAATTGAAATAATCATTTTTGTATTTATACTAAAATAATTATCCACCTCAATCTCAGTGAATATGTCTCAATTATAGTTCACCGATTGTCACATTGCCTTCAGCAAATAATTGTTAAATAGTGAACACTTGCCCTGTGGAGCAAAAACGTTCAACAATCTTTAACATTCATTCGTACCTGAACAAACTTATCTTTCTTGCTGCACAGTTCTTCAAGTTTTCGTATTTTCTCTTTATAAGTCTGAAAACAATTGCACATAGGGAATAAGTAACAATCAATAAATCAATCAATCAAAAAAAATTACTGAATTTTTCTTGGTGTTGTAAGATGTATTGTATTTTACATGTATATAGCTTAAGGCCTGGGGAAACAGTTTCAACATTTGCTTTAACATCCTTTCAATTAAAATTGTTGAATGGCAATGTTTAAAGGCTTTTAAACTCTTTCAACATTGTTGAAACATGTTGAATCGATGTTGAATTTATGGTGAAAGAGTTTAAAAGTGTTTAATAAACATTGCCATTCAACAAAATCAAATGGATGTTGAAGCAAATATTGAAACTGCTTGCCCGGGCTTTTATTTGCATTGCAGGGCATTGATTCATTCTAAGTTCTTTTTATTTGTTCTCAACTATAGTCATTTTCTTGATAAAGAAAGAAAGAAATGCCTTGCTCAAGGCTAGAAAGTCTAGGAAGTGGATGGCATGATCTCTTGTCATGCCACCAAACAAGAAAGTGAAGTGAACTACAGAGATTGTTTATATTTTGTTAATGTCTTGAAAGACCAAGAAGAGCAAAATTGATGGGGATCACAAACCAGTGTTTCTTGTTCAGATCGTTCTCTCCCTTCTGTAGCAGCAATAATCATTTCCCGCCATTCTTTGTACTGCTGTGGGTAGTCATTACCACTATTGTTGTTGCTGTCACCTGAGCAAGACTGGTCACGACTACTTGTTGTATCATTGTCAGTTCTCTCTGAAATAAGCAAAAAACGTTTATCAACAAAGAAGGGGAAAAACAAGAAAGCAAAGAAGGAAGAAAGGGAGGATAGGAAGAAGGTAGTGAGGGTGCCTTGAAGGAAGAAAAGAAGGAAGGATGTAAGGAAGGAAGGAAAGAAAAACAGTATAAGGAAAGAAGGAACAGAGGGAGGGAGGGAGGGAGGGAGTTGCAATTGAGGAAAAAACAAAGGAAGGATGATTGTAAGGATGTAAGGAAGGAAGGAAAGAAAAACAGTATAAGGAAAGAAGGAACAGAGGGAGGGAGGGAGGGAGTTGCAATTGAGGGAAAAACAAAGGAAGGATGATTGTAAGGATGTAAGGAAGGGAGGAAAGGAGAAAAGAACAAAGGAAAGAAGGAAGGGAGGGAGACAATTGAGGAAAAAAGAAGCAAGGAGAAGCAAGGAAGGATGGAAAGGTGGAATAGAAAAGGGGGGAAATGAAGCAAACACAAATAAGAAGAAAAAAACGAAATCAAGAAGAAAACAACAAAGAAAGGAAGGAAGAAAGAAAGGAAATAAGTTCAATGTAATACCTTGTCTAGTCACTTGTTTTTGCACTCCAGCTAAAAAGATACAAATAATTTAGTTACAATATTATAGAAGCTTTTCAATCCAAACAAACTAAGCAGCCTATTTATTGTAATTTATCTATATTTATTGTAATATTGACTGTAAAGTTTCTCGTTTCTGCCTCACTGGCTTTTTTGACCAAAATTTGTAATTTATTCAAAACTAGCTAACTGACTTGTTTAGCCTTATGGTTAGGGGTGGACCATTTGACTTTTGAGGGGGGAGGGGAAGGGGGTGGATGATTGGGTCCGTCCAGGAAATTATTTTTTTTGAGTGACGATTTTGGCTTGCAGGAAATTTTTTTTAGAAATCATCCACACAACCCCCCCCCCCCTCAAAAGTTAAACGGTCCACCCCTTATTTCAGTTAGCGTGTACTAAATCAAGTTCTTTAATTAATTTAAGTTAATTACCTTGTACAAAATTAGTACTAAATAAATCATTGTCATTGTCCTACCTCTTGCTTGGGTAAGTTCTTCTCGTAGTTTCCTTATCTCAGCTTGTAATGCTGTAACACTGCCGGTACTGTCTTCATTGATGACAGCCTTATAAATAACAATTACAGTGTAGTTTAGTCTCACGACCGTAATATTTGGTTATTAATAAACTATTTTTATTACAGAATAAACTATTAGTGAATATTGTGTAACATGTCGACTGGAAAGAAGATATATGCAATGCTTACTCTGTTTTTAATCATTTTAGCTCTTCGTGCAAAGTTCAGAGTGGACAGGGTTTCACCAAAACACCTGAAAAAGAAATTAATGCATTGAATACTACAGACTATAATTATATCAAATATACAACGTAGAGCTGTACCATGAGATAAAATATTCAAAAGGAAAATTATGTTTGTTATGGTAATGCTTGAAACGTTGTGAAGAAGATGATGATGGTGATGACTGTGATGATGGTTGTGTTGTTATAACAATGACATGCACAATGATGATGATAATGACTGTGATGATGGTGATAATAATGATGATGGTGGTGGTTGTAATATTCAAAATGGTGGTGGTGACGATGATGGTAATAATGATGATAATGATAACAATGGTGATTTTAATGACTGTGATGATGGTGATAGTGATGATGATGATGGTAATGATGGTGATAGTGGTGATAATGATGATGATTGTGGTAAAAATGATAATGATGATAATAATAATAATAATTAATGATGATGATGATGATGGTAATAATAATGATGATGATGACGATAATAATGATGGTGATGATGGTAATAATGATGATGATGATAATAATGATGGTGATGATGGTAATGGTGATGATGGCAATAATGACGATGATGATGATGATGATGAGAATAATAATGATGATGATGAAAATAATAATGATTATTATGATATCAATCAATCAATGTCTGACTTACTTTGCTGATGGATGGACATTGGCAATGATGTAAGTTCTGGCATTTCCTCCAAGAGAATCCTGTGTGATAACAAGGAAGCAATTAATAAACAGTGATACATGCGCTATGTAATAATGTACAGTAATGATGTTGAGGAGGAAGAGGAGGAGGAGGAGGAGGTGGAAGAGGAGGAGGAAGAAGAGGAGGCAGAGGAGGAGGAGGAGGAGGAAGAGGAGGAAGAGGAGGAAGAGGAGGAAGAGGAGGAAGAGGAGGAGGAAGAGGAGGAAGAGGAGGAAGAGGAGGAAGAGGAGGAGGAGGAGGAGGAGGTGGAGGAGGAAGATGACAGTTATGTTCAATGATGATTACTCAGGATGATAATAGACAATTACCCTTAGCAGGAAGGTCAGTTTAGAGTCTCTATAGTGTACATGTCTGTTTTTCCCATGTGTTATATCTACCAAGGCCATGATAACATTACCAAGAGCTGACAAAGACTTATTGATACTACTTGCTTCCTACAATCACAAATAGATAAACATATATCATTCAACTAATCTTGGGGGAGGGGGGGATCACAAATAGATAAACATATATCATTCAACTAATCTTGGGGGGAGGGGGAGGGGATCACAAATAGATAAACATATTTCATGCGACTAATCTTGGGGGGAGGGGGAGGGGATCACAAATAGATAAACATATATCATGCAACTAATTACTGTCAATTATGTTTTACAATAATCTTGGGGGGGATCACAATCTTTAGGGGGGGAAGATTCCAAGAAATGTCAAATTTCTAAATTTCAGTTTTAATACCCTAAAAGATACAAAATCCGGGTTTTTTTTACCCCAAAGATATATGACAGTGTTGTGGTTATGGGTATGTGATTTTACCTTCAGTCTTAGACCTTCAGCATGAGTGTCGCGTTGTCGTTCGGACCCTGCCAGGTCTACTAGGTGAAGCTTGGATACTTTGATATTACACATGCCAGTTTTCTTCTCCTGGTGAATGAAATAGTAGAGAGAATTTAAATATTTGACATTTATTGTCATAATTACCACCAACATCACCATCACGATGTATTACATACCATCATCATCATCATCACAAACACCATTATCATCATCATACAGTAGTTATCATTATCATAAATACCATCATCATCATAAATACCATCATCATCATAAATACCATCATCATCAATACCATCATCATCATCAATACTATTATCATCATCATGAATACCACTATCATCATCAGTACCACCATCATCATCAATACCAACATCATCATCAATACTATTATCCTCATCATCATGTATACCACTATCATCATCAGTACCACCATCATCATCAATACCATCATCATCATCAATATTACCATCATCATTACCATCATCATCATCAATATTATCATCATCAATACCATCATCATCATCAATACTATTATCCTCATCATCATGAATACCACTATCATCATCATCAATACTATCATCATCATAAAATATGTGTCATCATCATCATAAATACCATTGCTCATCATCATCATTATTTCACATACTGTTATCAAATACCTTAGATTCTAAGGTGACAGTGAATACTGCGTGACTACGACTGCTTTCTCTGTTCATAGATGTTGATGCAACTCTTCTGTTCAGCCATCCTGAATTCAAAACCTACATACAAAAAGCACATTATTTACATTCTTGGCATTATAGTTACAAATTAAAATGGCTACATTTTGGCAAATGAGAACAACTATATGCTATAGACAGAATCAAAACATGGCATACTCTTATTTTTCTTGACTATCTAGCCTCGTATTCATGTTGGAAAACAATAGAGTTTTCACATGTATGCGAGGCTGGGCAGTCAAGAAGAATTGTTATTCAAATTGGCCGCCATATTTTGATTCCGTGTATGAGTTAAGAAATAGATGGATGAAAGAATGAATGAAGAAAGAAATGGGTGAATAAACTAAGACATTCTGTCATCATGATAGGTGCCAAAATGGCCAACTTCAAAGTTGTTACTTTATTCGTACTTATTTTTGCGGCACTTTTTTTTTGCGAAATCAGAACAGCCATATTTAAAAAAGGGGTTTAAATTGTTTTATTTTTTTGCATAAAATTTTTTTGCAGGTCTTTTTTGACATATCGCAAAATTAAAGACTCGCAAAAATTAGTACAAATAAGGGACATGGAAAGTGTGTCTGTGACCACCATTTTTTCAGCTTATCATTGTGTCTAAACGTAGTTGTATTGACTGGAAAAATGTCATTTATTTTGCATTTCTGTGCAAGGGTACAACTGTTGTACATGGCAAAAACCCGGGGGGGGGGGGGGTACTCCCTTATATTTACTATACGGGGACGTTCCGCCAAATAGGGTATGTTTTTTTCCCTTGGCGTCTTGAATAGGATATACAATTTAGCCTAATTTGTCTTAAATAGGGTCGCACTTTCTAAATTTACTATGTCTTACATAGGGTGTCAATATGTGTCAAATGAATAAAAATGGGATAGGGTCTATTTTTCTACTAATTTGTGTTGAATAGGGTATGTATTTTTAGGATTCTGATGTCCTGGGAGGTGGGGGGGGGGGGGGCAAAAACCTTACACTATAAGCATCCTTGGCACTAGCAACATCTCTCTCCAATAATCCATCTACAAATATTCCTCGCTTCAAGTCTTCACGCAGAGCTAATCCACTTGATGCTGGATCCAATAGGTCATAGATTTGTTCATTGTAGATCTCTAAGAAGGAACATCTACACAAGAACTCTAAATGGTCTCCATGCTGAAAGAAAAAGTAAAAGAATTGAAGACAAAACATTACATCTTTTGCGTATTTACAGTTTTTTATTAATATCAATATTCTCAAGTATATTTGTAAATATGTATAATTATATTCAAGCATATTTTAAATCCGGAGCCTCGGGAAACATTGAGATTCTCGGGAAACAAAACTAACTGTTTCCCTCGGGACCAGTCATTAAATGCTTATTATTCAATATACAATAATTATTATATATTATATTTACGCAATTCAGCTTTAGCTGCAATGTTATTTATTTTAATAAAGCATCTATCTATCTACCGGTGTCCATAAATTTACAGATTCACACGAGCTTACACAAAGTGTCAGACACTCAGTCTAGCCACGTCTCATTTAGGACATGGACTTTTATATACCGACTATATGGTAGCCATATATTTACAGGTACAACAAGGGGGTAAGCGGTGAGAGCACTGGTCTTTTACCACTGTGACTATAGGCTCGATCCCCATCTTGGGTGACAAGTGAGAAGAGTTTGTTTGATGTGTTGTTCTCTCTTGTACCATGAGGGTTTTTCTCCGGGTAATCTGTTTAATTTCCTCCCTCCACAAAAATCAACATGTGAGCAGAGTTGTGTGTTTTAAATATTGAATGTAGTGGCAGTTAGAAAGCATTATGGAAAAGCCCTGATGGGGAGTAATGGTTGAAATACATATAATATACAATGTACATGTATTTAATTGATTTCTTTGTTGCAATGATTTTGGCTATAAGAGGGTTTGCATTTATTAGTGTATACGGGGGTCGGAAAATCACATGTTGTCTTTTCCAAATATTACCCAACCACCCTTTCCTGGTTGTCAAAAATGTCATAAGCCCCCTAAGGCCCTTACTTGAGATATATGTTGTGGTTCAGGTTCAATATGATTTTAAACCAGTTCAATTTATTTTGAACTGGTCAGACTGGTATAATATTTATTGTACTGGTACAAATAGTCTTGAACTGGTACAATCTGACATTCTAAAAGGGATTTTATTTATGGGACTCATAAAAAAACCCAGGGGATCTAAACTACTTACCACTCCCTCCTTTTGAACTCACTTACACATCCCCCTTACTCTCTCTCACTTACCTACCATTCCCACTTGACTTGCTAATGTGCTTTACTATACCTAATACTAACTATTGAACTAATGTAATTGGGCTACCTGTGCTTTTTTGCTTTTTGAACTAGTTCAAAATCATATTAAACCTGAACCACAACATCTATATAAAACAACATTGATATCAAAACAGTTTCATACCTTTTCTTGTTCCCGTTTAATCAAACTAAAAAGATATTCAAAGCTTCTTGGAATAACTCCTCTAAGTTGATGAGTAAAACACTCTATTTCTCCTTCAGCAGGGCCTAAAAAAAATTGGAGATTTAAAATATAAGATATGTCCACCATATACATAACAGTAGATGAGCAATTCAAGGATGTGGAGCTATATAAATTATTATTATTAGATATTATTATTATTATTATATGTGCAATTCCATAATTATAATGGTGTACAGTAACTTGTACTAGACTCTATAGGTGAGTTTTCTACTTACCAAGCATGGTAAATGTCTTTCCTGAACCAGTTTGCCCACTAAAATTACAAGAAATAAATAATTTCAGTGAAAACCATTGCTTGTGACCCTCTATTTCAAAAGTATGGTTGGATTATGTTCTATCATCAACAGGGCAGCAAATAAGCACCAGTCATCGGACAAATGTCCGATAAAAAGCGGAATTTGACTGGTAAATGACCACTTCTGGTCGGACATTTGACCAATCAAATTTTGCTTAAAATAGTATGAATAAGGTATTTCTTTTTTTCTTTTTTATTATGTTCACTTAAAATTAATATTTTTGTCCGACCAGACTGGGTTTTTGACAGGTCAAACTTGCCCCTGGCCTGACAAATGACCAGCTTATAGAAAAAATTATTTGCAGCCCTGCATCAATGAATTAACTTTGGAGGCAATGCTTATGTAAACTTGTAAACTGATGATAGGTAAAATAAGGAAATTTGTTACACCATTTTTTACGGTGTTACAAATTTCATTCTATTACCTATATTGTTTATATCAAACACCGATGCATCCTATACTAGTTTACCCACTAGTTTCCATTCAGTAAATTAAGTTTATATTTTTTACGGTGTTACAAATTTCATTCTATTACAGGTCTATCGTTTATATCAAACACCGACGCAGCCTATACTAGTTTACCCACTAGTTTCCATTCAGTAAATTAATTATATATTTTTTACGGTGTTACAAATTTCATTCTATTACAGGTCTATCGTTTATATCAAACACCGACGCAGCCGATACTAATAAACTAATGGTTAATTTGATGTTATAAGATGTGCCTCCAAACTCATTGACTGAATAGACCTTTTTGCTTTACCACTATTTTCGACTTCTAGTGCTTTTAAAACAATAGGTGAGATGAAAGATTGTACGGAATGTGAACATCTTTAGATTTTGAACAAAAGATGCTTGTATTTCATTGTTGTTGAACAATAGTTGTAGTCGGGTCATAATTTCAACATACGCAAGTGTTGCGCATTAGTTTGGCCCGACTCGTTATTAATTATAACAAAGAAATACAAGCATCTTTTGTTCAACTTCTAAAGATGTTCACATTCCGTACAATCTGTCATCTCACCTATTGTTTTAAAAGCGCAAGAAGTCGAAAATAGTGGTAAAGCAAAAAGGTCTATTGGAAAACCCCAAAATCAAATTGCGATGTGATGCAACAGCCTCACCGTAAGAGCCTGGAAGCGTCACTAAAAGGAGGCATGCCTAAGATAGATGTCACATTTTAGTTACTTACTATGCAAATATAGTGCCGTTGTAGCCATTGACACACCCTTCAACTATCTTCTTTCCAACAGCACCAAACACTTCTTCCTAAACACGAAAATAAACAAGGATTAATCAACTACTGGAAGGAAGGAACTTATAATAACCTACTAACAACTGAAGGGCAATTTAAAACTCACAATATTTCAATAGTCCTTTTCACAGTTCCGTTCAGTAACCACAAATGATAGTTCCAAGTCGAGGTTTGCGTTGTTGAGCATGATAAATTATAGTTTTGCTATACGCAACTACGCAACCTAGACTTGGAACTATCATTTGTGGTCACTGAATGGAACTGTGAAAAGGTCTATTGTATTATACTCTCGATTGCAGAAAGTTTGTTGGACACATTATACAAATATCTAATTTATTCAGTATATCTAATGAATTATGGTATACAATTTCTATGTCATGTACTATATACATATACATATACTATATACATGGACATAACACAAGGCATGGAAACGAGTATCGTTTACCAACAGTAAAAACAAATTGGGGGAAACAAAGGCTGTCATATCATGCCATTAAGGAATGGAACACTCTAAGTGAGGCTGTTTAACAATCCTCAAAAATTTCCCAACTTAAGTCTTTTTTCTAAACCAACCATTTAACTGTTTATTTAATATTTACATTTTTGCATTATTGTATTTTTTCTCACTTTGTATCGATAATTTGCCTTCTTCATTTTAACTACGTCATATGGTATATATAATTAGTTTACAGGACCTTCTTGAAAATCACTAATGCAGGGCTGCAAGTAAGCGCCAGTCATCGGACAAATGTCCGATAAAAAGTGGAATTTGACTGGTAAATGATCGCTTCTGGTCGGACATTTGACCGATCAAATTTCGCTTAAAATAGTATGAATAAGGTATTTCTTTCTTTTTTATTATGTTCACTTAAAATTAATATTTTTGTCCGACCAGACTGGGTTTTTGACAGGTCAAACTTGCCCCTGACCTGACAAGTGACCAGCTTATAGAAAAAATTATTTGCAGCCCTGCTAATGTGAAGGAGCATCCTGTTAAAATATCATTAAATAATAAAATAATAATAAACTAACAACAACCAAAGTGTACCATATATCTAAAAGAGTTTATAAGGAATAAATTATATATATTTTGGCCATCATTGTATGCGAGGAACATACAAATAAAGTAGTATTTAGGCTTTTGCATCCTGTTAGATATTAATTTTATATATTTTACAGCATAACGCGCCTCACCGTGGCCACCCAATTAAAGTTTTGTACAAGTTAGCTTAGCGTTCAAAAGTTTCTCTTTTCAAATTATTTGCTACACCTTTTCAAATTTAAACGTCCTGGGAGGTTTTTCAGACACTTATAAACTGCACTCTTGTCTTCGCTTTGAACATTTCAAAGTGTTTACCGTTTGACACTCGGCGTGTCTTATATAATAAGGTCAAATTCTCGCTTTCTGATTGGTTAACTTGTACAAAACTTTGTTTAGGTGGCCACGGTAAGGCGCGTCGCGCTGTAATAAATGTGTACTACATAATTTTTCTAAAGTTTATAATATAAAAATGTAAGTTTATCAGATTTATTATTCAATGCTACCTATTCAAACAAGCATATTATAATAAAGAATAGTATCTCATAGCAAGAATAAAACTAATTATAGAACACTATTATGAGGCAAAGTAGTATTACAATCTAGGACTATTAATAATTCAATAGCATTGTCTAATTCACAAAGTTCAGAGCTCAATCATCAGACAAACTAATAAATATAGATTATAAAATTCATGAATAATTAATGAGCAATTGACAAAAGAATTCACGTCCGTGGTTGTAAATCTCATACAGATTTCGTCCTGATTTGCATAAGTTTCAACTTGAATTTTCTCGGCCAGATTTACATTTAGTAAAATATGAAAGAACTAACATTGGACTTTCATAAGTCTTCGACTCGCCGTTGTATATCGGATACAGATCGGCCGCTCATATTGTATATATTACTTAGAATTTATAAAATAATTCAACAAAATCGTGAAGCAAGAAAGTTTTATCATAATTGTGTGAATATCCAATTTTTCAATGGCATTGTATGTATGCTACTAAACAGACCACTATCATCAGACACGTGAATACAGTAGATTAGAATTTATAAAATAATTGAACAAAATAGTGAAGTATAAGAAAGCTGAATCATAATAATTGTGTGAACTATCAATTTTTCAATGGTATTGTGTACTTCACAACAGACCACAATCATCAGACACATGAATACAATAAGTATAAGTATAAGAAAGCTGTATCACAATTGTGTGAACTACAGTATTCATTGTTGCTACCCAACAGACAAACAAATACTAAATCTGAACATAAAAGATTCATTTATTAATAAGTAACTAATCATATAAATTAAAAGTTTGATTCTAAAGTTACTTAGAAATGATGAAATAGTATCATTACTGACCTGCATTGTGTTGATATCCGCGACATGGTCATACGAGAACGTCTTTGGATCAGGCTTACTCAATAATTGTATACTATTAGCAGAAGTTACTTCAATACATGGCATACGATCTACCCCATTCTCTAAGTTCTTTGCCGGCGGTCGAACTCTCACATACACTTTTATATTATCGCCTTCATTGCTGGAATAAACACAAGACGACATACTCATTATCACGCTACTAACATAAGCCTATTATAATATTTATGCTGTGTTTTATTGCTTTAATCCCATCGCAGGGGCACAGCAAGAAATATTATGACTTGACCCAAAGGATTATAGAGCATATAACTGTCTATATAAACTAGTATTTAAAGAGTGTCATAGCACACATGTAAACATTATAAACTAAACGTCATTACGCTGAGTAGGTTCTGACAAGTTCAAAAAGAATACAAATTTATTAATACCTTAAGCCCTGGCTTACATACATTTTATCCTTAGCTTTCTACATCGATGGTTTTCTTTTGTTTGTTTTCGTTGATTATTCAACGAAGCATGCTAAATCGATTATTGCATGATTGATAGTATTTCATTCACAATCTTCGTCTAACTACGTTGGACAACTAAGGAACATGATTAATAGATGCTTTGCGTAAATCTTGACAGAATACATAAACACATGTACAAACAATGGAAATGTAAACCAAAAAGCTTTTATGAATATCTGACAAAAAATTGATGAGAAATGATATAGTTATAGAAGCGTTGTTTATTGTTTCAAGTAATAAGTTTTTTCACAACAACAAACAAAAACTATGAGAATTATATATTAAAATATATAAAAAATGTTCAAAAATATAAAAGATGAAGTTTCATTTTTTTAAATTGAAGAATTTTATTATTTGAGCAATAAGTTTTCACGGTAAAAAAATTATACGAGAATTTTAATTAAACGAAGGAAACCAAAATAATATCAATTAGACATAAACAAAGAAATTTACACGCTATCAGTTAACCATGACATTGTTCAACGTAATAACTGAAATAATACTGCAATCACGAAATCGGTGAGAAAAATTACTAAAATATACGATAGATAAAAGAAAGATTATTCTCGTGAGTTCGAAAATCGACGTGATATTTCTTTCACAAGAAAGACCAAGCACCCCAGTGAGAAAAAAACTTTAAAAAATGATCGTATATTTTGAGTTTTTATTCTTCAGTAAGCAGAACAAAAAAATGATAAAATAAGTTGAGTTTTTTTCTTGTTAGTTTTAGTTGTTCCGTTTGCGTTTTCGATAAGAAAAGATCAAATAAAATGACAACAAAAATGGCAGCCAATTGATAGGTGAAATTATATCTCCTACGTCGGAAGGAAAATATTTTTTCTTTAAAACTTTAAGTTCATATGAAATATCACTTTCAAAATGAATGAATTTTGCAATAAAAACAAGAAATTAGGCAGAAATGATGTACCAAAAATTGTCTTTTTCGAAGAGACTACAAAATCAACATTGAGCTTGTTTACATTGGAAAAATATCCTCAAAAAAAACAAAAGGTTGCGTAAAAAAGCTTTGGGAATGACTTACTACTAATCGTTAAGAATGAAATAGTACTTTTCTTCGCATTGTTAAGTGAATATTTTATCGCTAACGACACCAAAACATTATAAAATTCTGACATCCGAACTCATTCGATCATTTCCGAGTTCGTGATAATAATAATTCATCTTAATTATGACCTAAATTGGCAATAACTCTTTACCTTTCATATCCTGAAGAACCTCCATTACCTGTAAGAAGAAAAAGTATTTAACAACAGCATTAAAATAAGCGTTTTAAGTGCAAAAATGACAACTTTTCCCCTTACTTCGCGGAGTTTGCACAGTTGGTTGACGAAGGCGGGAGAAACGCGAGATTCCGACGACCATTTTCACTCCAAAGATCCAACAAATTTGTACAAAAATCGACTAAAAGGTTAACTTATAGCAACTAAATTGATCAATTAGAGCTTATAGCTTCATATCACCGCGAAAAACTAAATTACAATTGTCGAAAGTACTCTTTTACAACCGTTAGCGGAAAACTCAAATTTCGCGCTCGTTTGAGGGTACTGAGACTAGTCACGTGGCATAATGGTAGCTAATTAGCATAAATTAAAAAAAGCGAAAATTACTTCACATTAATGTTTCTTTCATTTTCTTTCTCATATCTTTTCAATTACATTTCTCTTAATTTACTCGAATTCATTTAAACTAGAAAAATAACGTGACTTCTGTGCACATGAATGGTTTGAATGAAAAATTGAAGAAACAAAAAAAATTAATGAAATGTTTGAGTATATTCAAAGCTTCGCCGGGAAAGTTCAAAAAATAAACCTTTCAAATATATTTTTATTTATAATATACAGTTAGCACAATAATTCGTTGTTATGCAATAAGACGTGCAAGAGTCATGGCCGCTTGCTGCATGTTTGCGGGTGGCCTTTAATACGCTCAGGAAACACGGTCTTCACGCATTCAATAACAAATTGACCTTTTACTCTCACGTAAACAAAAATGTTCAAAACCTAAGTGAATTACTATAAAGAAAAGTTTTTTTCACTCAAAATACGTGAATCGGAAAAGCTATAAGGGTCTATAAGCATGTATATTAAGGTATTGTAGTTTTGCAGTTTCCTGACTTTTTAATTAGCGGAACTTATTACTGATTTCAAAATTGCGTAAAAAAAACACACGTTTGCGTGATGCTTTTTCTACACAATGCTGACCTATGTCATTTCGTCATCTAATTTGTATTGATCAGCATCAACATGGTGATGGGATTGAGATCATGATGGTAAATAAGAAAGAATGAAAACAAGAAACAGAGAATTGCAGAGATGGATGGAAGGAAAGAAGGAAGGTAGGATGGATGGATGGAAGGAAGGAAGGAGGTCGGAAGGAAGGAAGGAAGGAAGGAAGGAAGGAAGGAAGGAAGGAAGGAAGGAAGGAAGGAAGGAAGGAAGGAAGGAAGGAAGGAAGGAAGGAAGGAAGGAAGGAAGGAAGGAAGGAAGGAAGGAAGGAAGGTAGGAAGGAAGGAAGAGAGAGAGAAAGAAAGAAAGAAAGAAAGAAAGAAAGAAAGAAAGAAAGAAAGAAAGAAAGAAAGAAAGAAAGAAAGAAAGAAAGAAAGAAAGGAAAGAAAGAAGAAAGGTAGGAAAGAAGAAAAAAAGAAAGAAAGAAACACGAATTAAGGAATAATAGAAGGAAAAGAGGAGGGAAGAATTGAAGGAAGGAAATGATGAAGGAAGGTAAGAAGGAATGCTATAACTATATAGAGCAGTGACAGCAAACTTCGTTACCGTCTGTTCCACTAGTTAGGTCAAACCCAGCACAAGCAGTACGACCCAGACGCGTCATAACGATAACCCTCTACCTAGATCATCTTACTAAATAACTATACAACTCCACATACAATTTACGAAGACATGGCATAAACACATTATAAATATCCTGTAATATTCTCCCTGAGGGGGGTAGCATACAACGTGGGAATTATACATATATTTAAAGGATTTAAATCAAACGCCGGAGCTTTAAAAGTTGGTCGCTAAAGCTATAAAAACACAAGAATAATTCCTTAGAGTTAAAGGTCAAAATCTGATGTTTTGAACAAGATGGATTTAAATAGTGCATGAATATGAAGAGCTGACGCGACGAGCCGGCTATGGGGTATACTGCGTCGCTCTTGTAAACAATCAAAACCTAAGCATTCGGAAGGACTTTAAAGCCTGGGCGAACTCCGGAACTGTACTCTTTTAACTAATTAGCGAAAAATTGTACAAATTACATGGAAATTTGTTTAATTTCATTCCTGAAGTCACACAGACAAGTTTGTTGGTTTTCGATATTTGCAATGAGATTAGACAGTTAGGTTTCATGACCAAAAAACTTTGGCAACTTTTAGACAAATATTTAGAAAGCACAAAATGACAGAACTGAGTCGATGACGAAAGTCGACTACGCTATCGCAACAATGCATTTCTTCGTCGTGCAAAACTCGATCCCAAGCAAACACAGTTTAATATTGTTTTTTTTTTTTTTTCGGGTTGATCTTACGTGGGGTTTTACGTACATGGAAGCTTAAAACCTTCTGTGATGAAAAGTTTAAAGAATTCTATAATTGTTCTGTTATGAATGCGCTTTTTGGAGAGGCATTTTTTATCTTTGCGGACAATAGCAATTAGCCAACATTGAAAGCACTTAACTACAAAACGTTTGAATACCGACGAATTCTTCAAGCTAATTTGCAAACAAACTCAAGCTCTTGAAAGCTGAACAACTCGATTATAATAATCGCATGCAATTTGCGTTGCCAGGACGCGAAAAGTAACCACCGTGACCGAATGCTCTGGGTTTAAAACTCGCTCGAAAAACTGCTAATTCCTTTAGAACAGTATCTATGTTTATATGCTTGTATAGCTTTGTATTCAAGGCTCACGATATAAAACAAAAGTGACAAGAGTTAGGAATGAAATTGAAAATAGACACGCTGATTGGCTAGGAGTTTTTGTTAGTATACTGGGTGTTGTTTATTTAATTGATGTACTTTGGTCGCGACGTAGTGACCGAAAAAGAACATCAATCGACGAAATAAAAAGCAAAAGAAAACCTTAGTATTCTCAATTAATCTTTGCTACGAATGTGTAATTGAATTATATTTGTTGACATTGTCGATGAATGAATAATCTTTCCCATGTTAGTTATGTTATTATTGAAATTCACTTAGCATAACAAAATGAAACTACTTAGCAGTTCTCGGCATAACTTTACAAATTCAAAAGATAATTTACACCGGACACTTTACACGTTAATGCTACGGATATCAACATCAGTATTGATAACACCAAAGCAACCAATATATATACTAACATTCCTGCGCTGTATCGCAGAGTGTAGTCTATTACAGCAAGTTAATCGCTATAATCTCGCGTACAATTCCATGACACAGCAATAGCTTAAAACAACTATAGCAACTCACAAAAACAACGCAGCAAGAAGCGCGCGAGCGAACTACAAGGTATAGTCACCGTAGTTACAATTAATATAGAGTCAAGTTGACGATTGAAAGATAAGGTCAAACCAGCAACTTACGCATCTTGGATGGTTTTCCTGGGGTGCCTTTGTTAGAGTTGGATTCCT
Source organism: Metridium senile (assembly GCA_949775045.1). NCBI lineage: Eukaryota > Metazoa > Cnidaria > Anthozoa > Actiniaria > Metridiidae > Metridium > Metridium senile. Next base: position 8,040,221 of record OX459100.1, read on the forward strand.
CCATCGCTTTCAACTGGAACCTTCAGAACAACAACACCATTCTGGTCCAGGAAACCTTTGCTCATAATGTAATCAAGTCCACAAGTTGAATGCTCCAGCGAAAGCCTGTTAAAAGACGTGAACGATGAGTCCAGCTGATGTTATTTACCGTTCGCACGCTATTCTCGAAAATCACTTTAAGAGCTGCTCAAACGCGCATGCGCTATGTTAACTCTTGTGTTCTTTGTTAATACGCGAGCAATCATTGTCACTTCGCACTTATTGTTTGTCCACAAGCTTTAAGTTGTTAAACGAAACAATGGCAGAGAACAAATCGCTTTCGTAATTGCCATATCAGAAGTATAAATGGATAAATTATCAGGCGGATATCATTACAGATAATTACTCAACGATCGATAAATGATTTATATTTTTATCGCTAAATAAAGGTACAAAAAACAACTCTTCAAGCTCCGGTAGAGATTGTAAAGTGGGTGATGGAGCAGTGAAGTGCTAATGCCTTGAGGCTATTGTACCAAGAAAGAGTTTTTTGAGTATTTATCCTCTTTCCTTCCTTCGCCTATTAGAAACACAGTTAACCACCTCTCTACCCCTCCCCATCTCATAAAACAAAGACCAACCTTGACACTAACCAATTCAAAAATAGGGAAGAAAAATGGTTGACAACAAAATGGACAGTTAAAAATATAGATCAATAATAAGAATAATTTATAATAACAATGTAATAATAATAATTATATCAACTATACAACAGAATATAGAGCGAATGTAAGCTATTTTTTCTCAACCAAAACCCTTATGAACTTCATAAGCTTCAATGTGTTTTAGTTGGGTTTTCGCGCAGAAATATGAGCAGATGAGGGGTTGTTTGCAGCCCATAGCTTGGCCACCGCAAACTAAACAAAGATCAGAGCTCTCTGACATAGCTATTAGTAATGAGAGAATAATCGAATGATCATTCAGTGCAATCTGTATTTACATCTAGATCCGAGAGGTTAAACTACTCAAACATACATGCCCTGACCAAAAACACCAAGTATTTCCTAGTACTAAAATTGCTTCCTCCCATATCACTTTACAGCGCGCGCCTTTGCTGAATTATCGTAGAGCTTCATCTTCAAAATTGCGCAGTTTTGAGAGACAAATGATGCAGATAGCGTCGCGATATAAAGGTTAAATAGATGACTAAAATAGACATAGGTTATTTCCTCAGATATTCGATAATGGCTGCGTCAAACAGAAACATGACAGAAACACGACAGCTATTTGGGTAACCTAAAACATTACGACTCATTTACGACAGGTTTACGACAAAGGCACGACAGCCTTACGACAGCAAGTATTTAGATGATTATACTCTGATGATTATGGATCCGTGATTATTCAGCCAAGTCGAAAGACTCATTTTTAAAAACTGACGAAAGCTTAACTGTCGAGTCCGGCAGAAACAGGACAAAATATTGACAACTGCATTAGTCGTAGCCTGATTTTCAGAGCGGGCCTGGGTCCTACGCTATCGCTTGACCCAGGCCCGCTCTGAAAATCAGGATACATTAGTCGCTCTTATTCCAACAAAAATAAATAATGCTGGAAACGTTCGCACGTAATACAACCTCGTTCCCGCGATAGATCAGGTTTCGTATAACTTTGTAAAGTTCAGTGCCGTGTGCATCCCTTGCCGCGACCGTGATGTTTCTGAAATTTTGAATGTGCCTTGCCGTGCCTTGACCATGTTCGTGCCGTGAGCTTTTCATAGTCATACGAAATCTGCTCTACTGTTGCTGCGAAGGAGGAAGACAACAGCAACCGTGGTGAGCTGGGTACTACAATGGGGTGCGCGCACCAAACAGACAGACTCAGTTCAATTACCGCGTAATCAAATGGCAACCCTGTCGGCGCTTTTCTGATGTTAAAACAATTGGTTGTTGTCACTTGATGTGATTTATCACCCTAATCTTATCGGTAGTGGATTATTTGTCTTATTTTTGTGTTTATACAGACCACGAAATAAGGATGTAAAGTAGAGAATGAAAAAGAATATAGAATTTAAATTTATCATATTTTTATGTTAGATTCGATTTATTTATTTATTTCAGTATTCATTGACTTCATTCATTCATTCATACATTTATTTATTTATTTATAAACATTATTATTTAATTATAAACTAATTTATTCATTCATCCATTCATCGATCCATTTATTCATTCAGATTTTTGTTTGATTTTTTTATATTTATTTATTTATTTATTTATTTATTTACTCATTTATTTATTCATCCATCTATTTATTCATTCTTTGATTCATATATTCATTTATTCATTCATTTATTCATTCTTTAATCCATTTATTCATTCATTGATCCATTTATTTGTTTGTTTGTTTGTTTGTTTGTTTATTCATTTATTCACTCTTTCATTTATATTCATTCATTCAGACAAACATCTTTCTTTCCGTTTATATTTTGATTGTTCCTTTCACGATCGAAATTAATTCCAAAATCTGCATTCATAATTTTATACTAAATCTATTTTCTTTTCGGCTAAATCTATTTTCTTTATTCCGTTTTTGTTATATATAAAGTTCCTTTCCGCAGGAATCACTTCAAAGAACTCGTATTCATAATAGTAATATTAACTTTTCCGTATCTCTTTCCTCATATTTCCGTACAATTAATTTAAAAGATTATTTTTTATGAAAAAGTTTCCTTAAAAAAGATGAAAATTATTATGAGAAGAAATTCTAAAGGACGCCATATAAATGATGTCGGAAACATTAAACTGACTTGTTCAAAACAAAAAGGTTTTTTCTTAAATAAACACTGATCGATAATATACTCGGTAAACGATATACTGTAACAAGGAAGAAATTAAACCGTGATCTTGAAGAACAAATAGAGAAAAAGCACTTATGAATAAGAGCTACTATAAAAACAAACTGTCAAAAAGCGAATAAATATAGTGAATATGATTGAAGAAAAATGAGCAACTGCTTGCGAAGATATGAACCTTTTTTCGAGTTGCTTGTCTAGCATTCACTTTAAGGCAGAATTCTGCTTGTTCTCTTGCTTAACTGAATTTAAAACTTAAAAAACAAATGCTAAAATAATATTTCATGATAACAAAAATCATTTGAATTTGCCATAGGAACAGTTGTTTCGTTGCCATACCGCACTTTCGCTATTAAAAACAACTGACGATGATAATGAACAACCAAGGCGAAACATTTCGCTCAAGTCAAACAAAACTACTGTAAAATTAGAAAACCTTTTGTTAGAAGCTTTAAAGCATGATTGGATATCATTATTGTAAACAAAGATACTAATTAAATATTAAAATTTAGCGAGGAATAACAGTTGAATGAAACGGTAAAAAATTTGCTGGAAAAAAACTCGTTTTCACAGTGTCCCGAAAGTTGAGATTTTCCGTCCGTTTTTTTTTTAACTCTTTTTGAGCTTGTACGACTAAGAAAATAGTTGAAAGATATGGAAAAGACTATAAACTTTAGTGTTTTTGTATAATTAAGGTTTGCACATGGTTTTCTTTGCATGAGAAAGGAGGCAGGCAACATGCGACCACAACACGTGCGAGCGAAACCGCAAAAATCGCTCCCCTGTCCTTTTCAATTGAACAAAACACTAATTTTCTCGCGTGAAAATTATAACCTTCCTTCCAGCAGATGAAAACACGCTTGTGTTTATATCTTTTGTTGGTTATTGAGTCTAGAGGAAGTTTAATTTTCAGTGGAGTAAAAAACTCAGCGAGTAGTCTTAACATGTAAACAACGTCAAAACGAGACGAACGAGTGAATTTTAACTCGTTTCCCGCCTAAACTTGCACACAAAACAAAAAATATTGTATGTGGGTTGTTTTTCAGCCTTTTCTAATTACTTTCGACAGTTTTGGACAGGGAAACTAAGTTACAGACTTATTTCAAGACAGCATCAATGACAACACAAACGTACGACAAATATGAATAAAATTACCTTACCCGCTTGGACTAGACCGTTAATCTGAAATGGAAATCTCTAAGTCTTTCTCGCGAAGTTGTTATTCCATCGTTTTGAGAGTTTAATTCGACGTCGATTTTCTAATCTATCAATCGATTCCCGAAGCTCTACAGGCCATGATTCATTCAACTAGTGTTGTATATGCGCTATTATGCCTATCTAAAATGAAGATCTCCCGTTCGTTTTATGCAAATAAATCCTTTTGAACTTGAGCATCGGGAGATGGTGGTTGATTGGTTGCCTTGTGAGCTCTACAGCTGTCCCTCTGTCGCAGTAATTTTGAGCCAGTTCGATAACTGCAAATGCCGGCTGCTTCTGAGATAAAGAGCTAAAGGGTTCCTGAGAAGTCACGATATTGCTTGCAAACAAAACCAAAATAAATTAATGTTTAAACGAAAAAGTCGAAAGAAATTCGGCTGCCTGACGAAGGAAGGTCGGAGGTACGACTCAACGCATCAAAATCTCCGTTTTTTTCTGTAGTTATTCTTTTTTCACTCATTAATAGAATTGTTAGATCTTTTCAATGAAAGTGAGTCAGGAAAGTAATTTAGAGAACGATGGCGATTGGGAGTTTGAAGGTATAAATCTCTCCTCGCTTTTTTACGTAACTAGTTCTTCTTGCTTCCTTTAGCTTATAATATATCTGATTTATTTGTCTCTTTATATATAACTGTTTAGCTTTCTTTCCTTTCTCACCGGCATAAACTTAAGTTAATTAAGCCTATTTGCTGAGATTGAAAAGTAAAATTGAAAGATTTTGCACTTATAGAGACGAGAACACAGAAAAATATGTTCAGATTGGACTCAAACTCCTGACCAAACTAAATTTTTCGAAGTTCTACTGTAAAAAAAACCACGTTTTCCCTCAAAATACACACACACATACAATCAAAATGTTTGTATCTGAATGAATTTAAAATTATATGTTATAAAAATGTGCCTGCAATGAAACTGCGATGTTTTTCAATCAAATTGAAATTCAATTGCAAATGTGAAGCAAAGATTTGTTCTTAAATGAAATGATAATTTCAAAGTAAATTTGTAAGTTAACTGACAATGTTCAATTAATAATTTAAGATTAAAATACTCAAAAGTTGCTTTGTTGCTTTTTGTGAGCATTAAACTGGCTTTTTGAATAAGAAAGCCACTTAAGTGCAACAAGTTTGTAAATTCTTAGAATTGATTAAGGAATAAAAAAGGTTTTGACCAATCAAAGCGTTTACAATCGACTTCAAATTACTTAAAACTAGTGAGAAGCCTCAATACACAAACCAACAAGTCGATTTCCAAAAGAAGTGAGCTTTGACTCAGTATAAAGTATAAACTATAAGAAATATTTTGCTACTGATCTTATAAGTGAAACTACTTCTTACCTCCATGGACCTAGTTGGTTTAAGTAATTTGCAATACAAATGGAAACTAGCGAGTAAACTAGTATGCGTCGGTGTTTGATACTGATAAACGATTGGTAATATAATGAAATTTGTAACACCGTAAAAAATGTTGACTTAACTTTACTGACGTTTCGAGCTTTAGCCCTTCGTCGGAGTAAAAAAGAGAATTTACATTACGGTAAAATAATCAAATTTGTAACACCTAAATAATGTTGACTTAACTTTTCTGACGTTTCGAGTTTTTCTGAGCTTTAATTCAAGTGATCACATTTTCAGCAGTGCATTCAAGTCAAATCAAGAAAAATAGTATTTGACTTGAAATTAAATAAATATTTTGTTGGATTTTATGCGATTTTGGAAGCTATGTAGTGTTAATTAAATCGATAATTAAATCTTGAACGAGTACTCTTAGCAACACAAAAGTGCAGTGAAAAAATGTATCGACTTTAAAAACATAGACTTCAGCCACGTCTTGAAGTGAGTCGTTCTTCCGAAAATGAAAACTAAAGCATATTATATTACATTCTTCAGCGTCATTCTAGCTTTTTCTTTACTGTGTATAGCTTTAGAGTTTTTAAAACTAAACAAAAATGTGAAATACAAGTCGAAAAGAGCTGAAAGCGGCTGGAAAGATTTGATTTCGTCTTATATTGAGAACTATGATGAACTTGGCGATGAAGACTACGAGAGGTTGGACGTATTTGATATGAAGCTCAAACAAGTTAAAATTGTAGGACGAATCAAAGCATCAGACGAATTCAACCTGCAGAAAATTGGGTGGAACTTTCAAGAAGAAAAAGACGAGAGTGAGATAATTACTGATGTCGTTAAGATGGAAGATGGTAAGATTACCAACCGGCCAGCAAATTTAGCCGAAACAAATCTGACTGGTACCTCTTCATATTATCAAATCTACAAAGATAAGCAACAAGATGAAGACAAACGAAGACATGATGAAGAATCCTATAAATTAGGAAAAAGCAAGTTTGCTGAAGACAACGTAAAACAATCAGTGAAAAAACGTCCCCAAAAACGCAGAAAATTGGTGCGAGGTTTTCTCAATTTATACACATGGGATAACATATGTGGACATGGTATTGCTAGTTTAAAAGAGTTCATCCTTTTCCCAAGTCTGCCAAAGTTTAAGAAATTTGTAAATCAAACTGCCGTTTATAACATTAACATTAAAAAAAGTGGGGCTCGCATGTTTGGATTTCTCAAACCGGAACAAACCGGTTTATACAGGTTTGGGATTTCTTCAAGCGGGAATTCGGAGCTTTGGTTGAGTAATGACACAAATGCCAAAAACAAAAGAAAAATTGCATTTGTTGGTTCGGAAAATGAACGCCTTTCAACAAAGCCAGGCTTTTTCAACCAATTTCACTCGCAAACTTCGAACGAGATACATTTACAAAAAGGAGTTGACTATTTAATTGAGATTTTGTATAAACACACTGCTGGTACAGGTCGTTTTGAAGTGGCTTGGTTAACGCCAGAGTCAACAACTTTTCAAGTGATTCCTGGGAAATTCCTCAGTGCTGCAAGCGGTAACGCAAGTAGCGTGACAGCTGGCGTTACCAACTCGAGTAGCGTGACAAGTGGCGTGAATAATCGAGAGGACTATCAAGGAATAAGAGTTCAGATGTCGACCGAAGGGTATAATCCAATGGCCTTTATGGATTTCGGGGACTTTGAAAAGGCGTTCAATGTTTGTGACTACGAACCGAGTTACTATATTGCAGAGAAACTTGTCAGATTTCAGGTAAAATGATGGCTTTCTCACACATGATGATGAGGATGATGATGCCATGATGGATGATGGTATATAGCGATGATGATAACGGTAGCCTTCTCAAACATGATGATGATGATGTCGTGGTACCGTGATGGATGATGATGATGATGATAATGACCTTAACAATATCAAATCTTAGTTCTAAGTACTTGTTGTTACTTTTCCTATACTTCCTATTACTATTGAAGAAATAGAAAACGCACACGCGTGCTGTATGCAGTTAAAAAGTACGCGGGGATTGACAGAACACGAGAGAAGTGTCTAGAGAAGCACGTTGTGAAATGGACAATCCCCAAGTGCTCTATAACTGCATACAGCACAGAAAGCAAGTTTTCTAATTCTTTTATAAAATAAAAATCGATCAACAAGCAAACGCGCGTGCTGTGTGCTCTTATAAAGCACGCGCCTCAACCAATCAAAATACGTGATTTCAAATACATGTAGTTATTTTATATTGAGTATTAAAACGTCTGACATGTAGTCCCCGGATGTAGACGTACGTCATCTCTGATCGGCGTTATTTACTTGTGTATTACACAGGGAGCCCGCAACAAAAACAACACACATTTTGCAGAGATCTTCCCACCTGATAATTCCAATGAGACTCTACCGCTGGTCAAAGGTCAAGACATATGGTGGACTAAGAACAGCTACGGCAATGACGTCATAGATAACGCGACTGCACAGCATGTTAGGAGGATGTTTACTGAAGCACTAGAGAAAACGTACAAAGAGTGAGTTATGATTGTAATCGATCGTTATCATCATCCGCATTGTTATCATTACTATCGTTATCATCATTATCATCATAATCATGGTTATCACAATCCTCGTCATCATCGTCATCATCGTCATCATCATATCTCCTGATCATATTCATGGTTATCACTATCCTCATTATCATCGTTATCATCATATTCACGGTTATCACTATCCTCATTATCATCGTTATCATCATATTCACGGTTATCACTATCCTCATTATCATCGTTATCATCATATTCACGGTTATCACTATCCTCATTATCATCGTTATCATCATATTCATGGTTATCACTATCCTCACCTTCATCGTTATCATCATATTCACGGTTATCACTATCCTCACCTTCATCGTTATCATCATATTCACGGTTATCACTATCCTCATTATCATCGTTATCATCATATTCACGGTTATCACTATCCTCACCTTCATCGTTATCATCATATTCATGGTTATCACTATCCTCATTATCATCGTTATCATCATATTCATGGTTATCACTATCCTCATTATCATCGTTATCATCATATTCATGGTTATCACTATCCTCACCTTCATCGTTATCATCATATTCATGGTTATCACTATCCTCATTATCATCGTTATCATCATATTCATGGTTATCACTATCCTCATTATCATCGTTATCATCATATTCATGGTTATCACTATCCTCATTATCATCGTTATCATCATATTCATGGTTATCACTATCCTCACCTTCATCGTTATCATCATATTCATGGTTATCACTATCCTCATTATCATCGTTATCATCATATTCATGGTTATCACTATCCTCACCTTCATCGTTATCATCATATTCATGGTTATCACTATCCTCATTATCATCGTTATCATCATATTCATGGTTATCACTATCCTCATTATCATCGTTATCAGTATCATCGTAATCATCATATATCAATTATAGTAATAATAATAAATAATAAATAATAAATAATAATATTTATTATTATTTAATATTATTATTATATCAATTATCATTCTATCATCGATTCCATCATCATTATTGCCAACGCTATTATTAGCATCACTATCAAATTTGTCCACAAGTGGCAATTAAAGCAGCTACCAAATCAATTTGATAGCTTCTTTAAGTATGCTAGTGATTTCCATAGTTATAATACCAGATACCGTTCCCGTCAAAACCTATATATACCATCTTGTAGAACTAATACAGGCAAGCAAACCATCTCATTCGTTGCATCTAAAGTCTGGGGCAAAGTCCCTAAGACTATAAGATCTTTGAGATCAGCTATCTCCTTTTCCAAGGAGATGAAAAAATACTTACTCTCACTCCAACTCAATCAACTCAAGATGTAATTTACATAATCAAATTTTAACATATTTTGATAGTTATCTGCTTCCTTCTCTTTCATTATTCACCCAAACATAAAGTTGAACCTCATTACTAAAGACTAACTCGATAACTTAACAGTTTATTTAGTCTTTAGGCACTACCTCACTAAAACTATCTTTTTACTTCAGCCTATTTAACTTAATTTTATACTACTAATTATGTAAATATCATGTAAAATGTGTGAAATAAAATTGATTTGATTTGATTTGATTTATCACCAACATCGTCACCATCTTTACCATCAAACAACCATGTTTTCTTATTAGGTGGTTGGAGTGAGGTCAAACTACAAACCTCAAAATAACCCGGTTATTTAGGGGCACTAAATAGATAGTAATATCCGAATATTTTCAAACGCTATAATAATTCAATCCATAAAGAACATCTGGCCATAAATTCTCAAATGGAGAAAAACACAGTTAGATTTTGAATAGTCCCCTTCACAGTTCCCTGCGCCATCTTGAAAGGTAACCGAGCCTTTGCATCGAAACGAGACGAACGTTGAGCTTGCAATGATAGAGATCTTGTAACACCTTGCTGGACAATTGTTCACGTGTCTCTATCATTGCAAGCTCAACGTTAGTCTCGATTTGATGCAAAGGCCCGGCTACCTTTCAAGATGGCGCAGAGAACCGCGAAGGGGACTATAGGAGACTTTTAAACTGATTACGTCATAATGTTATGAGCATGGGTTCCCTGTGTTAAATGCCACCAATGGAATATTGTTATTGTCCTCCTAACATAAAAATCATTTTTTATTCCTCGTGATTTTAGTGATTTTGAAGTTATCAAGATGCTGTACCTGGAAAAAGTGGAGGACAAAATCAAAGGATCCCGATACCACCTTCAAATGGAAGTGAGAGATATCTACAGTGGACGCCATTTTGAATTCTCAGAGTATCTTTATCAACCCAAGGGATTGGACTCCCTGTGCCTCCCACGTGACTTTCGATGGCATAAGTTTGCTGATGTGTACATTATTGTTCCTGTGAAGAATAGTGGGAGATGGGCGCTTTATTTAATCAAGAATCTTGCAGGTACAATTACATGATGATGATGAAGATGACGATGATGATGATAGATGATGATGATAATAATGACGATGGCGATGATGATGATATTGATGATGATGATGATTAGTGATGCACTTCAGATGATGTAAAGTATTTATTGAATTGAGTGTTGTATGTAACGAAAGATATTTACTGATCCTGAGGTGGATAACAGTTTTAGTATAAATTCACAAGTGATTATTTCAAAAGTTAAACGCTGTAGGTGATTATTTTCCATAATCACCTAATGCGTATTTATACTAAACAAGGATAATGCGAAATATATAGTTCCCGATATATTACGGCCCTCCCCGCGGATAGACATCGGGAAACTCCCTACAACTCAAGTGGAATACTTGACGAATAAATGGATTAAGTTGCTAGAACCCTCAATCTAACTAATCCAATTCTATTCCATCCAGCAATAATCAGCAAGACTCTCGACCCTCATGTACACCTTATCATCGTCGATTACCAAACCACTGACGTCGATATCGAGGCTGCGCTCAAACAATCTGTCGTGGTACGATACACTATAGTACACATGTCCAGTGGTAAGGACTTCAACAGGGCAGATGCGTTACAGAAAGGCGCCGATGTTGTCCTGGACCCCCATAGTATTCTATTCATGTGTGATTTGCATCTTACTATGCCAGCGACCTTCATTGAGATTATTCGCAAGGTAGGAGGGTGGTTATGTAACAAATCCGTTAACGTCTTGCTATGGATATGTTTTCATCCAATTCAAATCTTTTGGGAATAAGATTCTTTGTCTTGTGTATTTCGATATCACATGTAAAGGTTTTGGAACTAACGTTTTTATTGCCAGTGGCTTTGGGTTGGGTGGAAACGTACATAGCAACGCGTTAGCCGATTACTGATGTCTATTGCCTATATGCTATTGCATTGCAGCCTAACTTAGGCCGTTGCTTTAGTGCTATATTACTGACTTTAATACTTACTATCAATCTCTTACTTTAAGACCCCGTCTACACGGATCCGGATACTTTTGAAACCGCATACTTTTTGATGCGAATCGGCCTATCGTCCACACGAATCCAGTGAATCCGGTCACCGAAACCGCATACTTTTGAATTGGAAACGATCAACAGGATTCGTGTGGACGCAAATACTTCTATGCGGTTTCAGCCGGATCGGATTCGTGTAGACGAGGCCTAAGTAACACTTTCTTTCTACTTTGGTACTAACTTATTTCCTTATTCATTAATAAACTTCCTCATATACAGACGTTTTTTACAGACTACAATTATCTACTTGTTTACTTCAGTGACTCGATCTTATACTAAATTTGGTATTTGATCTAAACGACATCATTGCGTTCATTGTTTGTCAGTTATTTTAAAGCATACACTTTAGCTACAAGGTTTGATCATACATTGGCCACTCGGAGTGTCACCGTGTGGTAGCAGCTATAACAGATCATCCATTATAACTTTAAACACCCAAAAACGCATATAACGATCGCAAAGCATTGTGGTAAAAATGTACGACCGCCATTTTGTTTTTCTCTCTAAAAAAGTAATTTAATATTTACCTTTTTGCAGCATTGCATCGAAGGAAAAATGGCGTTTGCACCTGTAGTGAAGCGTCTTAAATGTGGCTATTATCCAAACAAGCCTTTTGGTTATTGGGAAACGCTTGGTTTTGGTCTTTTTGCTATTTACAAATCCGACTTTGATAGAGTTGGCGCCATGAATGTCGAAGAGTTCAAAGGTTGGGGTGGAGAAGACTGGGAACTACTGGACCGAGTTCTCGAGTCCCGGATAGAAGTAGAGCGACTTAAAATTCATTCATTTTATCACTTTTTTCATCCGGCGTATGGAAGTGAATTCAGTCGTAGTAATGCTTAGTCAGTATTGATAAAGTAAGATGTAATTAAGTATATGTTGGGTTTCAAAGGAAACAACTAAAGGCCCGGGCAAACGCTTTCAACATTTGCTTCAACATCCGTTCGATTTTGTTGAATGGCAATTTCAACATTGTTGAAACGTGTTGAATTATGTTGAAATTTTAACATTTCCATTCAACAAAATCGAACGGATGTGGAAGCAAATGTTGAAACCGTTTGCCCGTGCCTTAAGGTGTAAGTCCATGTTGGGATTCAAAGGAAACAACTAAGTACAACAGCTTGAAAACATCAGCATATTACTTTCCATTAATTGGTTCTCAATACTGAGAAATCATTAGATATTGTGTACTATAAGTGGCAATCATGTAATTTTTAGTAAGTGTTTCATGTTTGGAATATCAAACGTAATTTATTCACCGTTGAATGGCTACTACTTGCAGACGTTTCCGACATCAGTCCTCGGCGTCTATTCCAAGTTATTTAATATTTTTATCACTGACCAACTACAGCGCACCGATCGGCTTTATTGATTTTTTTTTCATATATATTAGAAGAATTCAAATAGAAATGTATATAATACTTCATGATCAATTATTATTATTAAAAATGACAACAAAAGTTGCTTTGAATCGTAAGTAAAATAAGCGCAGAGCTATTGATTCGATCCTAGCACGTCAGTTGATGCAATCCCCTGGGGGACTCCCTTAGAAAAATGTTATTAAAACTTATTTCAAGACAGCATCAATGACAACACAAACGTACGACAAATATGAATAAAATTACCTTACCCGCTTGGACTAGACCGTTAATCTGAAATGGAAATATCTAAGTCTTTCTCGCGAAGTTGTTATTCCATCGTTTTGAGAGTTTAATTCGACGTCGATTTTCTAATCTATCTAAAATGAAGATCTCCCGTTCGTTTTATGCAAATGAATCCTTTTGAACTTGAGCATCGGGAGATGGTGGTTGATTGGTTGCCTTGTGAGCTCTACAGCTGTCCCCCTGTCGCAGTAATTTTGAGCCAGTTCGATAACTGCAAATGCCGGCTGCTTCTGAGATAAAGAGCTAAAGGGCTCCTGATCCTGGGAAGTCACGATATTGCTTGCAAACAAAACCAAATGCTTAATTATAAACGAAAAAGTCGTAAGAAATTCGGCTGCCTAAGGAAGGAAGGTCGGAGGTACGACTCAACGCATCAAAATCTCCGTTTTTTTCTGTAGTTATTCTTTTTTCACTCATTAATAGAATTGTTAGATCTTTTCTTAGCTTCATAAGGGATGAAATACTATTTCATTTGGGATCGAGACCTGAGCTACACTTCCCAGATTGACCTTATTTTTTTCTTTTCGGGTTCCATATTTGAATACATCTCTCGTTTTATTGTTAATTTGCATCTTTTGTTTGTTTAATTTAAATTTCGTTAGAGTATTGTGTCTTTCCTTATTTGAGAACTGGAAAGAGAATAAAATACATATTTTGCATCACATTGGGAGGTTTGGTCTTTTATGTCACAAAATGTTTTGATAAGACAGTTGCCATCAGTAATGTTGTAAGTTGTCTTATTTTGTTGCATTGAATAATATAGTTTATAGAATAACCAGAGAAACAAAGCATGAAACCGGTTATTTTGATATTAATATTTTCTATAATGTACTTCTTGAGGAATGTTTTACTTGAAGAACTACTTCATGTTCAGTAACTAATGTGCATTCTAGGTCAATAATGGTATCATATATCTTTAAAACATTTGCAATTCACTGGCATCATTTTGTAGAAAACCATTACAAATATTATACAGCTTAGCATTCTCATTAATGGAATCTAATGTTACATAATTCCAATATCCACAGGATTTTATAGCGTATGCTGCAATTCATAAGAAAATATGTTTTCCTCTCAGCAGTATATTTAATGTGAGCGTTTATGTTATCACTGCAACCATCAGATTCATTTATAAATGTTAAAGAATTAATTATCCAAAAAGTTGAAACATAATGTACTTCATCCACATGACCAATATTTATTGTAGTATAATTAATTTCTGTATATAGAGGACTAATCAAATTAAATGGTGCAAACTCCCTCATTTGATCACCTGCACCACCAACATCTAACAATTGTAAAACCTCGTTTAGCTAATCTAGACTGCAATAGTACCACTGGGGGAATTCATGGAACAGTTCCCACAATATTATCTAGAGTTTATTAGAGGGCCAGGATGTGATTCAATGTCACATGAAATAAGTAATTTTCGTGGAGAAATACAATAGCTCTCATTTTGAGTACAACATTTTATTGAATAAATGCATTTGGTGTGATTACAATTTAAACTTCGTCCTTGTTTTACTACAATAAGATTTACTATTGAATAGATTATTAAGACTTACTCATGTTCTTGATTTGTGAGTTAAACCAATGTTTAACTGTTTTTCATCTTATTAGTAATTTGTTTTGACGGTTTTTCGACCATCCAGGTAGCTGTATAGTAGTCTCTTCGTTTGCCGCTGCTAGGACAATTTCCTCACGAATGGAAGGAGAAGCGACCATATACTTGCTGATTTCTTGGAGCTAGGACAGCTTCCTTACGAATGGAAAGCGTGTTGATTGTGTTTATGCTTTCGTAAAATGGCCGCCTTGAAGTCCGCCTTGATTATTCAGCTTGTGTGTCGCAAAGAATGCTGGGTGTTAGCGCCTCGTTTTCAAAAAGTTTGACGCCCTCAGACAGGCAGAAATCGTTGCATTTTAAGACTCGTGCCGGCCAAAGGCCTGGGCACGAGTAATTAAATGGTGCAAAGCCCTCATTTGACCACCTGCACGATCAATATCATCTATTAAACAATTGTAAAACCTCATTCAGCTAATCAAGACTGCAATACTAAAAAAGTAATACTACAGGAGGAATTGTTGGAACAGTTTGCACAATATTATCTAGAGTTAGAGGGTAAGGATTTGATTCAATGTCACGTGAAATATGTAATTTTCCTCTAGAAAAACAATAGCTCTCATTTTGAGTACAACATTTTATTGAAAAAATGCATTTGGTGTCATTACAATTAAACTTCGTCCTTGTTTTACTACAATAAGATTTACTATTGAATAGATTATTAAGACTTACTCATGTTGTTGATTAGTGAGTTAATCCAATTTTTAACTGTTTTTCATTGTAATAGTAATTTGTTTTGACGGTTTTTCGACCATCCAGGTAGCTGTATAGTAGTCTCTTCGTTTGCCGCTGCTAGGACAGTTTCCTCACGAATGGAAGGAGAAGCGCCTCGCTTTCAAAACCTTCGACGTCGAAATGAAAGTCAGACAGAATTAGTTGCATTTTAAGACTCGTGCCGGCCATAGGCCTCGGCACGAGTAATTAAATAAATATTTTGTTGGATTTTATGCGATTTTGTACGGAGCCCTCTAGGGGACATGTATAATTTTTTTTCTGTCGAGTTTTTGGACGACTTTTTGGTCAAGTTTTTGGGCGACTTTTTTTCTGTCGAGTTTTTTGTTGACTTTTTGGTCAAGTTTTTAGTCGACTTTTTTCTGTCGAGTTTTTGGTCGACTTTTTGGAAGAGCTCTTGGACGAGTTTTTGGTCGAGATTTTGGACGAGTTTTTGAACGAGTTTTTGGACGAGTTTTTGGTCAAGTTTTTGGTCGAGTTTTGATATATATAGTGATTAGTTATAATGAACTTGTAAATCAAATGATATATATAGTCTACATTTTATTATATAATTAACATCGATTTGTGATGTTACTGTTAGTTATTTAATGAGCAAATCAAATGATTTATATAGTCTATATACATTTCATTATGATGTAATGCAAGATTGTTACAAACACAAAGAAATATGACCATGTTAGTCCTTTATTACACCAACTCCAATGGCTACCCGTGACTCCACTACCCGTAACTCCACTATAAAGACGCAGTCGTGGCATTTAAATGCCTTAACAATCTTGCTCCTGACTACCTCAACAATAAACTGTCCAAGCGATCTGAGATCCATAACCGCCGCACAAGAAATTGCGATCTGTTGGAAACTGCTTTGAATAGAACAACTACTGGCCAAAGGACATTCAAATTTAGGGCCACCAAAATAATGAACAAAATCGATAAAGAATTGAAAGAATTAAACTTAAAACAATTTAAAGTACATTATAAATCCGAACTTGTAGATAGATCGTAAATAGTATTTTAACTCCCATTTTATATTTATATATTTTATTTTTTCAAATTGTAAATTGATTCTGAAAAGCCCTACGGGGAGATTACAATAAAGTATATGTATGTATATGTATGTAGATCAATGAGCAGCTGAGGGCTTTAAGCTTTCTTATCGTAAGAAACTATTAACATCTACTCTCCCCCTCCCTCAATTCTACACAGTCATTTACACCCTATTACAATATAATTAATAATTCATACAACTTCATGATCATACGGTTTATGTGTGCCGGCACATGTTATTATTCAAAATTATAAGTATTATTTGAACTGCAGATAAAAAGATCTAGATCAGATTATCAGAACTAAACAAAATATTTTGGCTTAAATCTTCTCAATATTATCTATTAAAGCCAAATACAATATTTTTGCATCTTCAGAAGAGTTTGGCATTTGAAAATTTTGCTCACTTGCTCATGATAACGTTTGCCAGTTCAGAAAATTCAGCGATGTAGTTTTGTTTTGCCTCTCCGATCTTGCTCGATAACACTCAATATCTTTCCGAGGTTTGAGAAACTGCCTTTCTTGTTAGGCTTTTTGAAGCAAGTACTCTTTTAATGTTTCTTAAACAATTTCTTTTTGAGAGTATCCAAGGTTAAAGTATTGTTCCGATTAGCCTTTCACGTTCCCTCTGGTCCACCATCTTGGTTATATAGAGCATGCGCAATTCAAAACACAAACTCGACCAAAAACTCGACCAAAAACTCGTCCAAAAACTCGACCAAAAACTCGACCAAAAACTCGACCAAAACCTCGACCAAAAACTCGACAGAAAAAAAATTATGCATGTCCCCTAGAGGGCTCCGTATATAGCAACACAGAAGTGCAGTGAAAAAATGTATCGACTTTAAAAACACAGACTTCAGCCACGTCTTGGAGTGAGTCGTTAGTTCCGAAAATGAAAACTAAAGCATATTATATTACATTCTTCAGCGTCATTCTAGCTTTTTCTTTACTGCGTATAGCTTTAGAGTTTTTAAAACTAAACACAAATGTGAAATACAAGTCGAAAAGAGCTGAAAGCGGCTGGAAAGATTTGATTTCGTCTAATATTGAGAACTATGATGAACTTGGCGATGAAGACTACGAGAGGATGGACGTATTTGATATGAAGCTCAAACAAGTTAAAATTGTAGGACGAATCAAGGCATCAGACGACTTTAACCTGGAGAAAATTGGGTGGAACTTTCAAGAAGAAAAAGACGAGAGTATCGAATCCTATAAATTAGGAAAAAGCAAGTTTGCTGAAGACAACGTAAAACAAGCAGTGAAAAAACGTCCCCAAAAACGCAGAAAATTGGTGCGAGGTTTTCTCAATTTATACACATGGGATAACATATGTGGACATGGTATTGCTAGTTTAAAAGAGTTCATCCTTTTCCCAAGTCTGCCAAAGTTTAAGAAATTTGTTAATCAAACTGCCGTTGATAACATTAGTATTAAGAAGAGTGGGGCTCGCATGTTTGGATTTCTCAAACCGGAACAAACTGGTTTATACAGGTTTGGGATTTCTTCAAGCGGGAATTCGGAGCTTTGGTTGAGTAATGACACAAATGCCAAAAACAAAAGAAAAATTGCATTTGTTGGTTCGGAAAATGAACGCCTTTCAACAAAGCCAGGCTTTTTCAACCAATTTCACTCGCAAACGTCGAACGAGATGTTACAAAAAGGAATTGACTATTTTATTGAGATTTTGTATAAACACACTGCTGGTACAGGTCGTTTTGAAGTGGCTTGGTTAACGCCAGAGTCAACAACTTTTCAAGTGATTCCTGGGAAATTCCTCAGTGCTGCAAGCGGTAACGCAAGTAGCGTGACAGTTGGCGTTACCGACTCGAGTAGCGTGACAAGAGGCGTGGATAACCGAGAGGACTATCAAGGAATAAGAGTTCAGATGTCGACCGAAGGGTATTATAATCCAATGGCCTTGATGGATTTCGGGGACTTTGAAAAAGCGTTCCCTGTTTGTGACTACGAACCGAGTTACTATATTACAGAGAAACTTGTCAGATTTCAGGTAAAGTGATGGCTTTCTCACGCGTGATGATAATGATGATGATGTCGTGGCACCGTGATGGATGATGATGATGATGATGGTGATAATGGTAGCTTTCTCAAACATGATGATAATGATGTGGTCGTCGTGGTACCGTGATGGATGAAGGAAATGATGATGATGATGATGATGATGATGATGATGATGATGATGATGATGATGATGATGATGATGATGATGATGATGATGATGATTATGATGATGGTGATGATGATGATGATAAGGATAATGGAAGCTTTCTCAAACATGATGATAATGATGTGGTCGTCGTGGTACCGTGATGGATGAAGGAAATGATGATGATGATGATGATGATGATGATGATGATGATGATGATGATGATGATGGTAATGATGGTGATAATGAGGATAATGGAAGCTTTCTCAAATATGATGATAATGATGTTGTCGTCGTGATACCGTGATGGATGATGGTAACAATGACAATAACAATGACAATAGTTTTTTCAGTACCTTAGATATATATACATAATTTACAATTTTTGTTATTAAACAGAAGATAAGGTACAGGCTACCTACAATAACCATTGCTGGCTAACCAAGATAGATAGCTTACATAAGTAATTTTATATATATTATGGTCAATGTGTTTTTAGTTAGCATAATATTATAGAATAGAAAAAACGAGACGAAAAAAAAGATAACATTAAATAGAAATAACATAAATAGAAACGGGATCAAGTATGAATTTTGAAATATACATATATAATGTACAATGATCGATATGTACCATACATATATGATTATGATAACTAAGCTAATATAATGAAAGATTGTGTTGATTTGTAATAAAAGATACATCAGTAAACATAAGTTCTTATCCTATCACAACTGATTTGATCCTTAAATTTGGTTCTGCTTAATTTTTTTGTAGGTTCACTTATTGTATTCCAGATTTTGGCACCACAGAATCTGATATTAAATTTTCCATAATTAGTTTTAATTTTGGGCAAGGAATAACTATTTTTAGATGCTAATCTAGTGTTGTAGCCATGTTTTTGGCTAACTTGTGAAAAGTACTGATGAGAATTATTAGGTAAATTTTGTGAATCATAGTCGTACATGAATAATGCTGTATAGATGAAAACGAGATCAGGGAACTTCAAGATTTTTAATTTAAGAAACATTGGACTGGTATGCTCATCAAAGCTGCTTAATGTCATTAGGTGCAACGCCTTCTTTTGAAGAATGAGAAGAGGATTGATTGAAGATTGATATGTGTGACCCCATGTAACAATGCCGTATATTAAATATGGATAAATTAAACAATAGTATAAAGTTTACAAGAATATCTAGGTTGACATAGTGTCTGGCTTTGCAAATTATACCAATACTACGCTTTATTTTACTTGAAACAAATGATATGTGAGACTTCCAATTTAAATGACAATCTAGCATTATACCTAGGTATTTTAATTCAGATTCATGCTTGATGATTTTGTTATTAATTTGTATATTTTTTGAACAGGATGGAAAATTACGAAATTTGATTTATCCACATTAAGTAGAAGTTTGTTGGCACAGAGCCAACAGCTTACTCTTTGCAACTGATTGTTCACTATTGTTTCTAGAGACTGTAAACTTTTGTTCTTATAAAAAAGATTGGAGTCATCAGCAAAAAGATGAAAATCAAGTATATCTGATGAGTTTATGTAAAGTAAAAATAGTATCGGTCCAAGGACAGAGCCTTGAGAAACTCCACACGATATATAAGATATATCAGACTTTGTATTACCAAGAGATACAAACTGTCTTCGATTAGTTAAATAGGAACTAATCCAGGAATTTGCAAAACCTCTTATGCCATAATGTTCTAACTTTTGTAACAAAATTTCATGATTAACTGTATCAAAGGCTTTGCTCAAATCAAGGAAGATGCCGCAAGAATAGGAACCCTTCTCGATTGCACTTTGAATCTTGTCAGTGATAGTCAGAATGGCCTGAAGAGTTGAATGTTTAGGACGAAACCCGAATTGTCTATTAAAAAGAATGTCATTTTTATTGACAAAGTCCAATAGTCTGTTAAATACTAGTTTTTCAAGTATCTTATTGAATATAGGAAAAAGAGAAATTGGTCGGTAATTATTAACGTCTAGTTGAGAACCTTTTTTGAATACGGGTATTACACTAGCTAGTTTAGAATGATCTGGAACTGTGCCATTCGAAAGAGATAAATTATAAATATCTGCTAGAGGTTTAGCTATGATTTTTTTAATCTTTTCTTAACAAAAACGTAGGAATGCTAAAGGGGCCTATCGATTTTTTGATGTTCAAATTATCTATTTCTTTCTCAATTTCAATAGTAGAAATTTGAGAAAAATTGAGACTTTGCTCTATGCACGGTGGCATGAAATCAAAAGGGGAACTTGATGTTGGTAGAATTGTGGAGGCAAGTGAGCTACCAATGTTCGCAAAAAAATCATTAAACGTGTTTGCAATTGACTTACAGTCTGTGAGCTCAACTTTATCGCTTGTAATTAACTTTGATGGCAAGTTTGAATTGCTGCATTTAAAGCCAACGATTTCTTTAATGCCTTTCCAAGTTTTTTCAGATTAGATTTGTTATCAGAAAAATAGTTTTTGTAATAACTTGACTTACTTATTTTTAATAGGTGGTTTAGTTTGATGTAATGATGATGATGATAATGGTAGCATTCACAAAAATAATGAATATAGTGCTAACAATGGTGATGATGAAGATGATATTGGCTATAATATATGATGATGGTGATAATGAATATAGTAGTGATAAAAATGATGGTGATGATATATGGTATTGACTATGATGATGCTGATAATGAAGTTAGTGTCGTTGATGATGATAGTTATAGTGACTATGACGGTGTTAACGACGATGAAAATAATAACGATAACAATAATGATGATGATGATATGACCTTATGAATATCAAATCTTAGTTCTAAGTACTTGTTGTTACTTTTCCTATACGGCTTCCTATTGTGCACTATTGAAGAAATAGAAAACGCGCGCGCATGCTGTGTGCAGTTAAAAAGCACGCGGGGATTGACAGAACACACGCGGGGATTGAGAGAAGTGTCTAGAGAAGCACGTTGTGAAGTGGACAATCCCCAAGTGCTCTATAACTGCATACAGCACAAAAAGCAAGTTTTCTATTTCTTTTATAAAATACAAATTGATCAACATGCAAACACGCGTGCTGTGTGCTCTCATAAAGCATGTGCCTCAACCAATCAAAATACGTGATTTCAAATAGTTCTTTTATATTGAGTATTAAAACGTCTGACATGTAGACCCCGGATGTAGACGTACGTCATCTCTTATCGGCGTTATTAACTTGTGTATTACACAGGGAGCCCGCGACAAAAACAACACACATTTTGCAGAGATCTTCCCACCTGATAGTTCCAATGAGACTCTACCGCTGGTCAAAGGTCAAGACATATGGTGGACTGAGAACAACTACGGCAATGACGTCATAGATAACGCAACTGTACAGCATGTTTGGAGGATGTTTACTGAAGCACTAGAGAAAACGTACAAAGAGTGAGTTATCATTGTCATAATTATCATCATTCATCGCTTGTATCCCTATACAGTTCCCTGCGCCATCTTGAAATGTAGCCGGGCATCGCCCTCAATATACCCACGAATGCTGCGTGCTATGCAGAGGCCCGGCTACCTTTCAAGATGGCGCAGAGAACTGTGAAAGGAACTATAGGAGACTTTTAAACTGATTACGTCATAATGTTATGAGCATGGGTTCCCTGTGTTAAATGCCACCAATGGAATATTGTTCTTGTCTTCCTAACATGAATAACATGTTTTATTTCTTGTGATGTTAGTGATTTTGAAGTTATCAAGATGCTGTACCTGGAAAAAGTGGAGGACAAAATCAAAGGATCCCGATACCACCTTCAAATGAAAGTAAGAGATACCTACAGTGGACGCCATTTTGAATTCTCAGAGTATCTTTATCAACCCAAGGGATTGGACTCCCTGTGCCTCCCACGTGACTTTCGATGGCATAAGTTTGCTGATGTGTACATTATTGTTCCTGTGAAGAATAGTGGGAGATGGGCGCTTTATTTAATCAAGAATCTTGCAGGTACAATTACATGATGATGATGAAGATGACGATGATGATGATAGATGATGATGATAATAATGACGATGGCGATGATGATGATATTGATGATGATGATGATAAGTGATGCACTTCAGATGATGTAAAGTATTTATTGAATTGAGTGGTGTATGTAACGAAAGATATTTACTGATCCTGAGGTGGATAACAGTTTTAGTATAAATTCACAAGGGATTATTTCAAAGTTAAACGCTGTAGGTGTTTATTTTCCATAATCACCTAGTGCGTATTTATACTAAACAAGGATAATGCGAAATATATAGTTCCCGATATATCACGGCCCTCCCCGCGGATAGACATCGGGAAACTCCCTACAACTCAAGTGGAATACTTGACGAATAAATGGATTAAGTTGCTAGAACCCTCAATGTAACTAATCCAATTCTATTCCATCCAGCAATAATCAGCAAGACTCTCGACCCTCATGTGCACCTTATCATCGTCGATTACCAAACCACTGACGTCGATATCGAGGCTGCGCTCAAACAATCTGTCGTGGTACGATACACTATAGTACGCATGCCCAGTGGTAAGGACTTCAACAGGGCAGATGCGTTACAGAAAGGCGCCGATGTTGTCCAGGACCCCCATAGTATTCTATTCATGTGTGATTTGCATCTTACTATGCCAGCGACCCTCATTGAGATTATTCGCAAGGTAGGAGGGTGGTTATATAACAAATCCGTTAACGTCTTGCTATGGATATGTTTTCATCCAATTCAAATCTTTTGGGAATAAGATTCTTTGTCTTGTGTATTTCGATATCACATGTAAAGGTTTTGGAACTAACGTTTTTATTGCCAGTGGCTTTGGGTTGGGTGGAAACGTACATAGCAACGCGTTAGCCGATTACTGATGTCTATTGCCTGTATGCTATTGTATTGCAGCCTAACTTAAGCCGTTGCTTTAGTGCTATATTACTGACTTTCATACTTACTCTCAATCGCTTACTTTAAGTAACACTTTCTTTCTACTTTGGTACTAACCTATTTCCTTATTCACTAATAAACTTCCTCATATACAAACGTTTTTTACAGACTACAATAATTTACTTGTTTACTTCAGTGACTCGATCTTATACTAAATTTGGTATTTGATCTAATAACATCATTGCGTTCAATGTCTGTCATTTATTTTAAAACTTTTGCTACAAGATTTCATCATACATTGACCACTTGGGGTGTGATAGTAGCTATTATAGATCATCCATTATAACTTTAAACACCCAAAAACGCATATAACGATCGCAAAGCATTGTGGTAAAAATGTACGACCGCCATTTTGTTTTTCTCTCTAAAAAAGTAATTTAATATTTACCTTTTTGCAGCATTGCATCGAAGGAAAAATGGCGTTTGCACCTGTAGTGAAGCGTCTTGTATGTGGCTATTATCCAAACAAGCCTTTTGGTTATTGGGAAACGCTTGGTTTTGGTCTTTTTGCTATTTACAAATCCGACTTTGATAAAGCTGGCGCCATGAATGGCGAAGAGTTCAAAGGTTGGGGTGGAGAAGACTGGGAACTACTGGACCGAGTTCTCGAGTCCCGGATAGAAGTAGAGAGACTTAAAATTAATTCATTTTATCACTTTTTTCATCCGGCGTATGGAAGTGAATTCAGTCGTAGTAATGCTTAGTCAGTATTGATAAAGTAAGGTGTAAGTATATGTTGGGTTTCAAAGGAAACAACTAAAGGCCCGGGCAAACGGTTTCAACATTTGCTTCAACATCCGTTCGATTTTGTTGAATGGCAATTTCAACATTGTTGAAACGTGTTGAATTATGTTGAAATTTTAACATTTCCATTCAACAAAATCGAACGGATGTCGAAGCAAATGTTGAAACCGTTTGCCCGTGCCTTAAGGTGTAAGTCCATGTTGGGTTTCAAAGGAAACAACTAAGTACAACAGCTTGAAAACATCAGCATATTACTTTCCATTAATTGGATCTCAATACTGAGAAATCATTAGATATTGTGTACTATAAGTGGCAATCATGTAATTTTTAGTAAGTGTTTCATGTTTGGAATATCAAAAGTAATTTATTCACAGTTGAATGGCTACTACTTGCAGACGTTTCCGACATCAGTCCTCGGCGTCTATTCAAAGTTATTTGATATTTTTTAGTTACCACTGACCAACTACAGGAGTTGAATTAAGGCTTAATTCATTCATTTTTTATATTAGAAGAATTCAAATGGAAATGTATATAGTACTTCATGATCAATTATTATTATTAAAAATGACAACAAAAGTTGCTTTGAATCGTAAGTAAAATAACAAAACATGTCAAGCCATTTCAAGCGCAGAGCTATTGATTCGATCCTAGCACGTCAGTTGATGCAAACCCCGGGGGGGGGGGTGCTCCCTTAGAAAATGGATAGGGGTGCTCGACGGACTTTTTAGGGTCGAAAATAAGACCCTTGCGTACCTTTTAGGGTCTCGAACTGGAAATGTTAAATGTGGTCGTCTGTTTAGGGTCTGAAGTCAGTATCTGAGTTAATTTATGCGTACCTTTTAGGGTCATTTTCAAAACCGTCTGTCCGCCGGAGCACCCCTATCCATTTTTTAAGGGAGTAACTTCCCCCCCCCTCCCCCCCCCCCCCCCCCCCCCCCGGGATGCAAACTCCACGCATCGTTTCGTAACGTATCGCGCCGTAAGAAAACGTATACATTCGCATAACGATAGATTGATAGAGAATGTGGATCAATAAATAAATAGCTTAAATAAATATGTTCGAATCCCATTCTGTGACGAATCTAGTACACGGTTCTCACACGACCAACGCTTATTAAACACAGGGAGCCCAGTGAGGTCTTGCCTCGCTGGTTTGCTATCACGTGATTAACTAAATACACTTGGAATTCGTTACATCAGTTTATTCTTACGACTTAGTGAAAATTGCAGTATGATCAATTTCAATCTTTTATGTCAAATAGAAAAATCACTTCGTTTGTAATTGACAAAAAAATATATCTACAAAGAAACACTGTCTATTCATTTACAACAAATTGCATGAACGTTGTCACTACATGCGAGGCAGTATTCATCAGACGGCATTCTCAATGCCTATATGCATTTTTTTTTATTTTGCAACATAATTGCAAAATAGCAAATTCAATAACAATTTTTTCAATTTGAAAAATAACCTAAATAAGAGATTCGTACCCATTCTCTCTGTCCGTCTATTAAGGTAGAGAGAGTACTGGTACGAGAAAGCTGTAACCAAGTCTGATGTGAGAATGTAGCCACGTGATCCCGAGTGTTTAGATCCTTATCAATGATCATTATTATATTTCAATAACTATATTTTCGTAATTCCATTTATCTCATTTCCCGCCCCACCCAAAAGCGAAGGGTTTTGGGAACGAGTTTTGGGAACGAGTTTGCCGAATGTTCCCAAACAAAAGCCTATAATTTCTAGACTTCACGTGAAATTTGAACGAAATTTACATCTCTTTGTGTGATCTATGTATAATTTGTGATTGAGTAAATGAATCACCAAAAAACTCTCAGAGTACTCGCTCTTCGTGTAGAATACGCACTAAATAACCACACTGAATAATCAGTTTGTCCAGTGCTCTTATGAAATGAGTTTCGACATCATCTTCAGAAAGCGAAGAGAGAGGGCCCTGGGAACGAGGTTGATCAGTCACTATATATATTTGTGCTAAATGACATTGTCATGCACCGATAAAGACATTAAAACTAAAGGAAATGTCACGTGATATCACATAAATCATTTCGCTCTAAATGCTCGATACTAGCATTAATTGTGAACATAGATTTCATAATCCTCATTGCACATCACTGTTACTACTTATCATACTGTCGGTTAGAAATATGATCTTAACATTGAAATCTCTACTTCTGAAAAACTTTTTTTTTTAAATCACGTGTCTGGCACTAAAAACATATAAGCGCTGCTTGTTTCAGTCACTAGTTCAAGTGCGAGTACTCTAACATGTTCGTAAGTTTATACTCGAACGAATTATCTACGTACGTTTCTGTAGAAGATATTGTGGCTACGTTTTCACATAGACAAAGTACAGTATTGATTGTAAATCAGACAGAAATGTTTACACCACTAGCATGTAGCCTGCGATAAAGCATTGCTGGGACTCTATTCCAATCTTGACCATTCAAATCAAACGAATCGCAACGGTCAGCGGGTGCCCTCATCTTCATACGCTCATTGCCACCAAGTAAATACAACTGGTTATTTACTACGCATGCGCTGAAGCCAAACCGCGCCCAAGGCATGGCGGGTAGGTCCATCCACTTTTTATTGCGCATGTCGAACATTTCCATGGTATCCAAGGTGATATCGTCTGACGTCAGACCTCCAGATACTATCAGCTGGTGGTCGCCATTGGCAACCAAGGCGCAGCGTCTTCGCCTCGATTTCATGGAAGGAAAGGTTACCCATTTGTTGTCGTTGATGTTGAACGCCTCAACTTTGTTGGTTGGTCGACGCATTACATCACCACCAACCTAAAGACGACATCACAATATGGATAATAAGGCAAAACACTGCATAAACGACAAAGTAGTGGTTACTCAAATAACAGAGTAAATCGATGTATCCACAGTTGCTCAATGCAATAACGACTGAGTAGTAGTGAAATGACTGAGTAAAGTGGCGCATGCACAATTACTCACTGCAAAAATGACTGTTGCATGGTTAGTGGTTAATTAGACAAACAAGTACATCATCCACAGTTCTCACCGCACAATCGTGACTCCTTGTCAGTAGTCTCCCCCGCAGCCGTTTTTAGTCTCGTTCCACTCCCCTACATGTCCACTTCTCTCCCCACAAACTGCATTGTGGGGAGAGAAGTAGACCGTAGGAGAGTGGAACGAGACTAAAAGCGGCTGCGGGGGAGACTAGACTCCTTGCCGTCTTCAACAAGCAAATAGCAAACTTACCGCAAAAAAGTGATCGTTGATGACTGCACCACCACTCCTCGCCCTAGGACCTCCAGGCATGTTAGGTAGACTCTGCCATTTCTCTGTGTTCAAGTCAAAAGCAACACACGTATCTAACTCGACATTATCGGACCCGCCAGCAACCAATAGACGACCATTATTCATAGCAGACGCAGCATATCCACGAAGTGACGGCATCGACGTACTCATACTCCATTTCTTTGCCTGCCAATCAAAAATCATGACGTCATCGAATGACCTCTTGCGATCCGAGCCGCCAGCGAGAATGATGACCTTCCCATCGGTCCCCGCGGCCATGCTGTCACGTGCCAGAGGCATGCTGGGTAGCTCGACCCAGACTCTCTCGTTCACGTTGTAGGCTTCTACTGTGTCTAGTTGGTAGCGCCCCTCGAACCCCCCACAGCATACTATGACGTCACCGGTTAGGTTTGACCAATCGTCGTGGTTGACGCCGTTGTTGTTTTCTTCTGACATTTTCGGTGTTTTCTATTTGAGAAAAAAAGTGTTTGTCAAAAACAAACACAAATTCGTTTGATTTTTTTAAATGCCAAAAATGTCAGTAGAACTTGAAGTACTTTAAATTTTTACTTGCATATTTGTTTATTTGATAATAAAGATTATAAACAAGAGCTTTAACAGTAAATAAAAACAACTTCAGTATTATATAGATATCGATGAAATACCAGGATTTCTCTAGTGTCTAAAACTTCATATCTTTCACATGTAAAGATATCGTTTTCAGATGCAATTCGTTTTGCATAAAGGTTTTTAATAACGAGTCAATGAAGTTTTATTTCTCTTGACATTTCATCGATATCTATATAATAAACAGAACATTACATGTTCGCTTAATATCCTCTTTATAAAAATGGCAAATAACATATTAAAGTAAAAGAAAAGTTAAACAACAACAACAATGGCGTCGACTTTAAACATGAATTCAAAATATGATTGATTTACTATTTTCATTAAGATTCATTATAAAAGAGTATTAAGTGGGTTTTAACTCAACAGGTAATCTAATTATAGGATTAAACGTATTTCTTTTTTTTCAGTTATTTTTGTTCGCGCGCGAGTCGAAAAAGGCGGGAAAACGCAAACAACTACTTCGCCCTAGTGAAAAAACATGGCGAATCAGTCACTCCCACTGAGAGATAAAAGAGCTGAACAAAATTACCGTATAAATAAAAAGAATAATAGATAAATAAATACATATTTGGTTAAGTGTCGAAAGTCAAATAAAAGATGACAGGTTATAAGGTTTTGTGGTTGCGAATATGTTTTCCATCAAAACCACATTGACCGAGAAACAAGAATAAGCTTACATCAATTCCAAAAAATCTCCTCCAAAAATACACTTATTTTGTGGTCGCCTCACAAGTGGTGTTTTTCTGCATTACTAATTTCTATTCAAAATGAAATATCAAGCTGTGATATTTTTTAAATAAATAGCAAAACAATTTAAATAAATAGACATTTTCTATTACGGGTTTTGTTCCTTCCTAACATGAATAAAAACTATCTATCTACCCAGACTTTCACCAAAATAACCAGATATTTTTCGTTTTATTCTTATATTTCGCCGTGTTTCAAATTAGCAATGATTTCCAAATGCCTATTTTCATCGGCATTTGAGCGTTAGAAAACCAAATTCGCATGTATTTATAAATACATATTCACAATTCGTTTTGTCTAGTTTGTCTTCATACCTTCTTCAATGCAGCTGCAGAAATTCAATGACTAATTCTTCAACCAAAAGGAGAAGTAGCTACTTCTTAAGGCGAACAACCGGGCGAACAACACTTACTTACTGTAACGTAAAATCAAATTGCTTGTCTTTTCCCGTGGAAATGTTACTATCACGAGCAACATTGAACGTGCACTGGCTCGTTTCAAACGACTTCCTTAACACTGGTTTCTCATTTCTAAAGAAACACTCACCTTTCAACCCTTTAAGTCACCTCCTAGCGCTTTCAAATCGAGGAAAATATCTCAAATCCTACGAGATAAAATGGAGAGTTTCCTTTCGCCGTCCCACCCGAATCTATCCCCAGATCTCCTGAGAGAGCGAGAGAAAAAAAACAATATAATTATATTTGTAAGGGAAAAAAACATGTCCGGTTATTCATATTATGAATGGTTGAATCGAAAAATTGCTGTTGATTTTAAACGGAAAATTACTTCAAAAATTATATCAAAGAAATAGGATAAAATTTAGATGGATTGCAGTTAAATAAATCAACGATATATAGACGAAATTGAGAAGGGAATTCTCAAATGACATTTTTAATTAAACGTTTTTGGTGATATGAACAATGAATGGGTCGAATAGAATATGAATTAACAGACAAATTCTTCGCATATGCAAATACAGACTCGCTACAAACGAAATTCATTAATATTACGATTTTGAACAATATTTTCGATAAAAATGTTACAAAATGGCTAACATCTTTTCACCATGCGAGCGAAGGCTGCAAGTTAGAAAATTTTCTCTTTTAAATTGATTATTAATCAAAAAAGTAATGAAATACCTTACCGTTTTTGTCGAATCGATTTGACGACGAATCCAAACAAGCTTTATAGATACTATTACCTAGGAAGCATGAAAAGCCATTAGACAAGTATTTACATTATATCTTACCATATACATTAAATACATTTAGGAATAATTTAAAACAATTATTGCACACTCGGTACCAGGTCTTCTCGAATAGTAACCTAATGGATTACTGCGGCAAATTTTGCGCAAAATATGCAAGTGTGGTTATAGCTGAAAAGATATATGCTCCTTTAAATCAAAATGAGCTCATCCCATAAGATGTTTTTAAAAAAATTAAAATGTTTTTATCCATGTTAAAAAATCCATTACAAAAATTTCTTATTCCCTCAGTAATATTTATATTCTGGATATTTTTTTTGTATCTTGTAATATTTATATTCAGGTTATAATCCACATATCTCGTTTTGCAAACTGTACTTTTCTTAACTCTCATTCACAAAATTAATTCTATCTGGTACGGGCCTGTCTCAAATAAGCCGTCTTCAATAGCTCAGCATGCAAAATAGATGTAGCACGCTGGCTACTATGATCCCGTGTAAAATTAACATAATAAAAAATAACAAAACACAAACTCATACATTGTACAACTTGGAAAGAAAAAATAACGGCTAGATCATTTTAAACTCAACGTTTTTATGGAATAATGTGAGTTTTTCGTGATTTTTACCTCGGTGTAACGAAATGTCACAAGCACGACTCTCTCATCGGATGTCAAAGTTCCTAAGAGAGATAGACTACGATCAGAATCAAAGTATAAACCAATAATTGTGTTTAACAAGATAAATAAAACTGTACATGAGACTTACATAAATATTTACAAGCTGAACAATGTTTTTTTTAAAATAACTAACCTTTAAAGTTGTACAAATAAAGATGCGAACTCTAGGCGTAGTATATTGGGATATTGCCACGTCCAATGACACCAAATTGTCGCCTAAAACTGGTAAATTCTTTCTAGTAGCTCCAAAGACAAGAGCTGATAAGTTCGCCCTATTTCTCTGTAAGAATTTCCGAGAGGAAATGCTCTTTAAGTCGTGTTTCGGCGCGTGAAACCAACTCAATGGGGGACGCAAACTGAAGGGGCGTCCAACTTTTTGATCAAATTTCAAAATTTTAGTTTTGGGGCATGTTTGGCTAATGAAACCAGCCAATGAAAGATCCTGATTTGGTCTTGCATCACGCTATCTGCAAAATAGCCGCCTTTTGCGTGACCCGTGACTAAAGGCGTGCGTGACGTAAACTCACCACAGGAACCCCAGTATGAAACTGCGAGTTACTATAAAATAGAGATACATTTTAAATGTTTTTCAAAGAAACTATAAACAAAAGTAATTTTGACACGTTTTAATTTTTATATAGAATATAAATCAAGCATATTTTAAGAATAAATATTGTAAATATTTCGAAAATACGGATTTAAATCACGTTAGTTTCGATCCCTGATTCGAAAATACTTTCATAAGCAAGAAAGAACACGTAGCGATCAAAAGTTAAATGGAAATGATATATCGAAATACAATAACAAAGATAATTGGAAATGAAAATTTGTTTCCGGTGAATGAACGATTATTAATACAATAAAATGAACGATATTAATCATGTGATGCACTGGTGGTTCAGTGGTAGAATTCTCGCCTGCCACGCGGGAGGCCCGGGTTCGATTCCCGGCCAGTGCACATGATTTTTATTTTCCTTTTTTTTTCTTCTTCTTCTTTTTCTTGTCTTTCTTCACTTTTTAATGAGTGTAATAACTGTTATTTCAGGGGTTGAGCCTAGTCTTATTGGAATGCCCCAATAGACAGTCCCAGACGACACATAAATCCAAGTGTCCTTCATTCGGTAAAGTCCTCTGAAAAACGGATTCCATAAATAAACTGGAATATGCAGAGGAAAGAACTGACCACCATGGGTATGTCCCGACAGAATCAAATCAATGTTGTCATACAAGTTGATGGCTTTTTTAGCAGCATGAGGTTGGTGAGCAAGGAGGATTGTGGGATAGTTTGGGTTTCTATTTTGTAGAGCTTTTGTAAGATCCATACCATGCCCAGGAAAGCTAGATTGTTTTTTGAAAAAACAATGATAATTATTACAATATAATTGTTGTCAAAATAATCATCAAAATAATTGTAATTTATAATCATTATCATCATCATCTTAGTCATCATTATCATAATTTTAAAAATTTTAATATTAGTCGTTTGTGTATCATTATCATAATCATAAAAATATGAACATTTAAACAATAAGTTGGTTGCAATATGGCATCATTTTATTATCAGTACCAGAATGCCTTACAACTTAATTTCCTTTATTATTCCGATTTTTAAATATTTTTGCATATAGTTGAACAATTGGCAATAGGCAAAGCATTATGGCCTTTGTAGTATATGACACTGTAATGCAAATATCTCATTCACATTAAACAAAATTCTAAGAAGCAAGCCTCTTTCCTCAAACCTCTTCCCTGTCCCCAACATTTGTAACAAGAAAAAGAAATATGACTCAACTCATATAGTTTCACAGTTCCCTGCGCCATCTTGAAAGGTAGCAAGGCCATTACATCAAAGCGAGACAAACATTGAGCTTGTAATGCTAGAGACCTTAAAACACCTTGTTAAAACACCTTGCTGGACAATTATTTTTGACAGTGTCTCTATCATTGCAAGCTCAATATTCGTCTTTCTTCAATGCAAAGGCCTGGATACCTTTCAAGATGGTGCAGGGAACTATGAAGGTGACTATTATTTTCTGTCTATACTCACAGTGATGGGTTTGCCTGTATATCATCTACGCCAGCCAAGTATATCATGTCAGATGGTGAATCAGGATTGACTATTTTAACTTGTTGGTTGTGAAGAGGAGTTATGCCAAGCTTCTTTAGCTCCGTAAACCAGAAATTGACATTACCAGCTATGTATTCATGATTTCCTAGAAAAATTAAATAGTATTATAATGTAATTTGATTTTTTAACCTTTAGATTATGGACACATTAAAAAATATATAAATATATTTTTTTACATTAAGATATTATTTTGACCGAGAAAGAATAAAGGGAGGAGTGATGGACAAGTGGGAAGTGACACATTTCAGTATAACTCCCCTCGCTCCACATGCACTCATACGTTATGTCTCTCCTCATTCACTCTTGGTTAAAACTTGTTTCCTCAGTGTTTTTTTTGTGTGTAACAGTAGGGACTGTTTTGTAGTTTACATAATCATATCATCACCAAAATCATCATTATCATAACAGGGCTCAAAAAGCCGCCTGCCAAGTGCCAAATGTCAGGCCAAATTTGACGTCAGGCAAAAATAATTATGAATTGCCAAATGGAAGTCAAGATTGCAGTGAAAATTTACAGGAAATCATCTTTCAATGTTTCTTTATCTGGAAGTGGCTTGTCAAATTTTGTTCCTATTTCGAGACTTTCATAAGCATCACTATCATTTTTAACTTATCTTGATAACAATAGAGCAAATCGGCTAACGAGTTGCTATGTATGTTTCCACCCAATTCAAGTCTTTTGGGAATAAGAATCTTTGTCTTGTGTATTTTGACATCACATGGAAAATGTTTGGAACAAAAATTTTTATTCCCAGTGGTTTTGAATTGGATGGAAACTTACATAGCAACGCGTTACCCAATTTGGTCCAAATATATAGCAGACCAAATATATAGCAGACCAATCTGCAAAACAAACAAAATTGTTCTTACCAGTGATAAAATAGCATCCATATCTTGCTTTAAGTCTCCCTAATGGCGCTGCAGCCTGGACCATGGCCTTCACTCCTGTATCAATAAGATCTCCAGTAATAACAACCAAATCTGGACGCACACCCTCAACACGATTGACAATACTCTCAATGACTGACCGTCCAACAGTGGGCCCTATATGAATATCAGAAAGCTGAACAATTCTGGTACCATTCATGGAAGCTGGAAGTCTTGTGATGTCGACATTTATATTTACAACCTCCCCTCCTCTTGAAGCAACTCTAAACCCTGATAGGCACATAAGTATTGATAACCCAACAAGTACAAAAGGCTTGTTTCGATTGTATTTGCTCTGGGAGCGTTTCCATGGTAAATTAAGGTAACTCCAGACCGTTGAAAGTATATTCCAAGTGAAAACATTGAAAGATGTTATTATCATAAAACCTAGACACACAAAGGCCACTTAACGAATGCATACGGCTCTGGAGCAGCAAAGTTGTAACCTAGAATCACACTTAAGCTTCCCAGTAGTAGAACAAATGCTAAACTTGCACGAAATATCTTCCCTAACAAAGATGAATGACTGATTCCGGCAGTGAGTTGACACCATAAGAATCTCGAAAGAAAAGCCACTAAAACGATGAAAAAACAACCGATCTGTAGTCTGTATAGATAAAATTTCTTTTCTGGCTCAAAGTTTAAGAAAAATGTGCCAGTAAGAGTAATAGAAAGGCCGGCAAAACAGATGCCAAGAATTGCACTTGCTCGTTCAGGCATGTTGTTTTGGTGCTTTTTAGCTGTCTAAAATCGGCCCAGTCCCTTTTCATTTACTGGGTACACAGGAAACCCAACCGCTCAAGAGATAATACTTTTAATCAACCTGGGAACAGCTAAAAATTTATTACGTCAATAATATTATCATTGTTAACCTTTTTTGTAATATTATTGAAAAATCAATAATTTGGGAAAGAGATACAAAAGAGATAAAACAAAGGAATTAAAACAAAGCAGAAAGAATGAAATAAATGAACAAATAAAAAATGGAAGGTTTTGTGGATGGAAGCAATTACTGTGCGACTCGCACCGTACCGTAGACACTTACAAAAACTTTTGATGAATTTTTGACATTATTTTGACATTTTTTTATCACAACCGGACCAATCACAGACATCAAAGTTTCTAAAGTCTCCGCCTCTGATCGATATTAACTCCGCCTCTCAATATAAACTCCGCCTCTCAATATTAACGTGAATCTGATTGGTCCGATTGAGATGAAAAAAATGTCAAAATAATGTCAAAAATTCATCAAAAGTTTTTGTAAGTGACTACAATACAGCGAGTCGCACAGTAAAGACAGAATCAAACACAGTATAATGTAGGTTTTCTAGTCTTTTATTAAACCAAAATAGAAATACCAAGACATTGCTACTAAATAAAATACACCTTGTCTAGACATTCTACAGATTATATATAAAACTTCTTATTACATTTTGATCACTATGTACTTGGTTCGTCTACCACAGAGGAAATTAAGGGACTGGTCATAAAGTATAGGGGGGGTGGGCCAGGAAAATTCAGAATTCCCAAGGAATGACTTTTATTGGCCCACCCCTATACAATGCACCACAATTACCCCCTAATACCCCCAGTGTATTTTTCATTTTTCATGGCCCACCCCCTTTTTCATGCTCAAAAATTATGGCCCACCCCACCATTTTTTCTGGCCCACCCCCCTATACTTTATGACCAGTCCCTAAGAACCAGTGCTCAACCTCACATATGGACAGTACTTTCATCTCCTTCTTCTTGTACTGAAAACCTAAGATGATGCCGTATTTACAGCTGTATAGTATATACCGTAGTATATTAATTTTGTTCTGATGTAAGGAAGCTGTCTAAAAAAGTGTGTTTTAGAAATTGTGGCATTAGAGAGAAAAAAATATAAATAAAATCAAACTGCTACTTTGTAATAGTCCTTATTTAGTGACTATTAGTCAATCACAAGTAAAGTTGTAATGAGGTATTGAATTTTCTGGAATATATCCAGATATGTGAGAGCTAGTACAAAGAAAAAGTGTTAAATATGTGAAATGCTGTCAACCCTATAGAGCCAAAAAAAATACACAATATATCACACAAAATTAAACAAAAAATTCACTTCCACACTTCCACTTCCACACCTAAAAAATATACAAAGAAAAATGTTCTTGATATCCTTCAGTAAAACAGAATGAGTATAATTCCTGAATGCTGATTATATAGAGCCTCACAGGAATTCTCTTTGCTTAATGTTAATCAGGTATATTGCCTGTAAACTATATACATATATTTGCACTCTGTTTGTTATTGACAGACCAGTTACTGCGGGTTTTCGACTTTCTGCAAACTCAGTCATTTCAACAGCTCATTGTGAAATACGTGTTTAGCTGCGGTCAATCAAGGATTTAAAAGGTACTGACTAATTAGTTTTGATTGACGGCAGCTAAAAACGTGTTTCACAATAAGCCGTGGGAATGTCTGAGTTCGCAGAAAGTGGAAAACCGCAGTAAGAGTTTATCATTGCTCAGTCTAATTGTCAGTGATAGCATGGTACTGGGACAAATTGAGACTGGCATGAGTTTGAATCGGCCCCAATACATTTCTTTAGTTGCCTTAATTAACATGATACCGGTCTGAAAATGCCGAAAATGAATTTAGACCGGCCTAACTTCGTATTGGTTGCTGGACCGAAACGTTCCTCCCAGTCTATTGTAATCACTGCCTTAGTATCTAGTGCAACCCATGCCAAGTCAAGGAATGCATTGTTAAATAATAATACAAATACCACAGATTGTGTATCTACTCTTTGACTAATTTACCTACAATCAAGTCTAAGGCTCTGCAATAATAATGAGCACAAAACTGGTCTGAA
Organism: Metridium senile; assembly: GCA_949775045.1. Classification (NCBI taxonomy): domain Eukaryota; kingdom Metazoa; phylum Cnidaria; class Anthozoa; order Actiniaria; family Metridiidae; genus Metridium; species Metridium senile. Next base: position 8,077,051 of record OX459100.1, read on the forward strand.
GATCATTGTGTAGTTTAACCAAAATATTGTATTCTTACCACCGTTGTATTATATTGACTCATCAGAAATAATTCATTCTATATTATTTGCAACTGTTGTTTGATTTTGTGTCTCATTTATTTACCAGTTTTTTCTGATTCATTTCCCATTTTTTTCTGTTCATTTCCTTTCCCTGTTCCTTTCCTTTGGTACTTCTTGAGTTTCTTGATCATTGTGCGAGGAAATTGACAAGCCACAGTACGAGCAGCTGAAGGTGCTGGTAAATTGCTCACTGCTGACCAGGTATCTGTTGGTATGTGGTAGCATTCAACTATTTGCGTGGCCAAACCCTGACCTGTCCAGCCACCACAAATGTAGATGGTTTTGTGCAGAAGGGCTGACCCGGCATGGTAACGGGACCCAGCAGTCATTGGTGCTTTAAAATCCCATCTATTGGTGTCAAGATCAAGTTCTTCTACAGATGAATAGAAGATGTTGTTGTAGTAGCCGCCAATCACATAGATCTTGCCTTCAAATGCTTCTGACATAGCGTCCTCTCTTCTCTCAACAATTGATGGCACCTCTATAGAAACAAATTAAAGTAAAAATATGATAAATACAAAGTGCTAATAAAAAGTATATGACATGATGATAATGATGACTATGATGCTGATGACTATGATGTTGGTGACTTAATGATTTTGATGACAATGATAATATCAATGATATATACTTTTTTTAAATATGATATAATTGTGATGATAATTTTCCTTTTTCAAATTTTTGTTTCTGAATTATATTTTATTATTCTCACACATTACAGTGCGGACACTCCAACCGGGACCACTTTAGATGAATTGATAATAAACCAATCATATTGCAGCTTTCAGTTCAAGAACGTTATGAGCATGAGAACACTATAATTTGATTGGCTTGTGCTGTTATCAGTTCAATCTCTGTCTGGTTTAAATGTTTTTTGAGGGTTGCGATATAAAGCTGAAACTGAAACGACTGAAACGGCTGATAGCTGAAACAGCTGAAAAAGCTGAAACACCCCCAATTTTTTACATTTTTTCAAAAAATGTGTTTCATTTTTCATGTTTACATGAGATAGGGTTACCCTAGGTGTAGGGCTAACTCTTATTGTTTACTTTTCCCTGGGGATTCTCAAACAAAAGAGTTATCACCCTATCTCCATGTAAAAAGCCCCTTATAGTCTGCCTTCACATACAAAAGGCTTATACTTGTATATATTCGCTAACTTTAAAATGATTTTGATTTTGTTTGATTATAGTTGATCTTCCTATTTTGTCGCCATATGCAACATCCAAATAGCTAAAAACGCAGAATAAGTATAACAGCTATTTTTTTTAATCATATATATGCAAGTAATCTTGTACAAGATTTTTGAAGAATTTTTGAAGATTTTTGCAGAGTTTTCTTTCATGTAACAACTGATAAAGGCCACTTTATTTCACTAATCTTGTACAATTTTTCAAACTAATTTATTGTTGAAGATTATTGCATACTCATTATTTACTGTAATTTGAAAAGATCAATAAAATGTTAATGAATCCTTTCCTTAAAAGGTCATTACTGTTTCAATCGGGACCCCATTTACATTGGAAACGAAAGGGATTTAACAAAATTTAAGAGAGTAAAATAATCTCTAAACAAGAAAGGAAGAGAGGTAAGCATTTCACTAAACTGGTCTGAAATGAGCTTAATGACCTTTCATGTCAAACTCGCGCTTAAGTTATAAACAGTGATTCGGCAGCTTTTAAAAGCAATCATATTATTTACGGAAGGACAATTTGCATGTGGATATGAAAAGCATGATACTCAGAGATACTATTTATATACTGCTTATTATATACAAATGGTTTAAATGCAAATTGATATACTGCTTGTTTTAAAATTATACTAATTATTAAATGAAACATATTTTTGGAAAAAATGTAAAAAATTTGGGGTATTTCAGCTGTTTCAGCTTTTTCAGTCGTTTCAGTTTCAGCTTTTTATCGCGACCCTGTTTTTTGATTGGACGGTTTTGTGGTTCTGGTTGGAGTGTCTGCACTGTAAAAGATACCAATTTTAGAGTGTTGAAATGATCTCTCACAATTAGTGAGCGCAGCAAACGAGTAAGAGACTTTCATCAATAAAAGATAAAATTTGTATCTCTAAGCAACCATGCAATGTTCTGTTTATTATATAGTTATCAATGAAAAGAAAATGAAGCTTTTTGACACAAGAATTTCCGTAACCATAGTGATGATGTGTAACCATAGTGATGTCAGATATGTTGTTTTCACATGTGAAAATATCAAATTTTTTAAGCAGAGAAATATTTCATTGACAATTATATAATAAAAATTGATAGCTGATAACTACCGGTATAATTATCAAATGATTACCTCCGACTGTCCATTTATCCAACAGCGGATCATAGACCTCCACGCTACCAAGGTAATTATTGCCGTCATATCCACTGATTGCGTATATTAGGAGCCCGTCTGTCACATAACATGCACCATCACGGCTATTGTGCATCTCCTTCTTAAATGTCCATTCATCCTTTTTAGGATTATAGCACTCCACATTACTACAATAACAAACATTTAAATAATTATAATTATAGCTATGGGGAAAATATTCAAGCTAAATAGAATGGCCATTTCACGTTTCATGAAGATTCAGAAAATCTTTTCATGTTTCACAAAAAAATACAATAGCCTAAAAATAGGAACTGTGTACTTGTGCCACTTCATGCCATCATGCTGACACCTGGAAAAAGTCTGGAAAATAACACCACTGGTTTTGGTCTAGCTGTCACTTGACTGGAAAAAACATTGCCAAATGTATGCTATTATGTACAGTGTTTACAATCATATATTATAGATTTCTAGCAAAAACTCGATTCTTGGAAAATAAAAAATAAAAATCACATTTTCACAGTTATGTGCAAAAATAACTAATGTTGACGTAGTGAGTGCAACTTTGAGTCTCCCCTATTAGTAGGGCACTTGTGTCTGGCTAAATACAATGAGGGGTACCCATTGAGGCGTTAAAAAAGTTAGTTATTTTATTTGTTAATTTAATTAACCCACATTTCAAAAATTAAAAACTTGAATCATGTACCTCAAAATAACCCTTTGCCACCCTGAATTATGTATCTTACCTGACAACGGCATGTCCGTCATATCCACCAATTGCATACAACAGTCCATTCAAAGCAACTAGACCAATATTGCTTCGTCCAATCTCCATAGGCGCAATCAATGACCATTCGTTACTTTCTGGTTCATACCGCTCGCATCGGTTATATCTTTTCCATTCCTTGCTGCCACCAACAATGAAGATATTATTTTCCAGGGTGGCCATGCCTGGGCAATGCCTTGTGACAGGGGGGGACAATGGCACCCAAGTGTCATCCTTCTCGTCGTAAAAATTACACAATGCACCCCCACCAACTGTTACGACTACTTCAAGCGAGCGGAGACAGCGTCGTGGATGACTCCATGATTCAGGAATTTCAATTGAAGAGCCTGTGCTTGTAGTGTCTGTTTCTTGTGAGCCAGTCAGGCCAGACAGCTGATTTCTCGCAGCTGACACAATTTCATGTGCTTCTGGTATTTCTTCTACCAAGCTAAACGTGGCAACTGTTTCGTCGAAATACTCCTGCTTCAGCTGTGAAAGTCGCACTTTCTTTAACATGCTAGGGAAATCAAACTTGCGTCCATCTAGATCATGGTTAATCCATTTAAGTAGAGCTTCGAAAACTTGTTCTTCGGAAGAGATGACGATGAAATCATCCGACAACAAGTTGTTGACCTCTGAGCTAGGAAGCAAGAGAAACTCCTCTCCTTGGACTACATCTCTGAATGTCTGCTGGATAAAACGATTGACAGTGCTCAACATATCCCGGCATTGGAACTTATCCGCTAAAGTACGAATGCCCCAGCAGTTGCCCAAAGTCAGACGTTCCTCGATGAACTGACAGCACGCTTGAGTGACTGACTCCAACAATAGCAAACACGATCCACAAAACACATCCTCAACATTATCCTCGGTTATTTGAAGCTCTCCTGTGTACATAAAATTCAGCAGAAGCTCCATGGCATCGACAGAGATTTCTTGGATGGTCACAGAGTCGGTAACGACCGCCATTTGACCATTGAACATTGCCATGAAATAGTCACTACTGGCAGCCAGGACATTCTTATGTGCGCGGAACTCACGCTTTTCAACGTTCAAAACAATGTCTGTCAGTATAGAATGATAACGCATTTGGCCGATTCGTTTGATGAGGAAATTGTCATGGTTGTCTTCCTTGAAATGCTTAACAGCATGCTCTTCAATGATTTGGTCCAACTCGTCCGCCATGTTGGATTTCGTACTTTCAAATGACCCCGGAACAAATGTTATTACAACTGCGTAGCACTTTAACCACTTCCGCTACAACTCGCTGTTTATATCAAGTCTTCAATCTTTTAGAGTACAGCTTGTATGGTTTAGAAGCTACAACGAAAGGAACTTTTTCGTACAAAGTTCTATAATTCAAAGCACACCACTTCTAAGAAGCACCTTCACACCCGGGTCCCACGTACTACCGTCTGACTACGTCACGCTATACAACACTCAACAGGAAACCCACGTGGCTTGGCATGGAACGAACTCACTCACATTGGGCTAAAAATAACGACGCTATTTTTCATCGCTTTGTCTAATCTTTATTATCAATTATTTTAGCAAAATAAATAAGTTTATAGTTGTAATTTGTTTCATTTATACATAAATCCTATTTTTTATTAAATTCTATTCAATTTTTTTATTCTGTCACGTGACTGTATAGTACGTGGTCAATTATAATTAAATTTATTTATAATTTTCATAATCCTTATTACAGGAATATAATATAATAATATACTAACGATGTTTTGTGTCTCTTTTTAGACAAAACATCCACGTTTCTGTGTGACTGGTTGTTATGGTAACAATCAAATGCTTCTTATGGCGAAGCGATTTCTATGGAAACGAATAATAGCAATCTGCTTTATCGCTTGTTCTCTATTTTTCCTCAAGCTAGGAAACATATCCTAACACAAAACTCTGTTTTATTTCACGCGAACGTCCACACTTCTAGACCTATTAATATGAAGTCTTCACTCGATGCCAGTATTTCGCTGTTGAATGTCTCACAAGCTGTGCTACGACCTCTGTAAAGATCAGCATCTAGCCAAAGACCAAACGTTCCCCTGAAATGATATAACATTGAATTGAGTAACTTGAATGACTAATCTTGTTTGCGTTTTAGAAAGAGATTATACAGGCATTTAAGAGAGCGAGGAGAGCATCCAGGCATGCAGCGCATTCAGGCAGGCAGGCAAGCAAGCAAGCCAGCAAACTGAAAATCAAGCACCTAAACAAGCATGCAACAAGCAACAAACAAGCAAAGCAGTAAAAAACAAGCAAGCAAGCACACAGGCAAGCAAACAAACAAGCACCTAAACAAGCATACACACAAACAGACAAGCAAACAAACAAACAATAAACAAGAAGTAAACAAAAACAAACGAGCCAGCAAACACACAAACAAGCAAGCAAACAAGCAAGCAAACAAGCAAACGAACGAGTGAGCAAGTCAGCAAAGAGGAAAACAAATAATTTAATTATTGACCAACAAACCATTCAAACAACACAGTTTAAACAACAACAAACAAAGGAATGATACAAAATCAACCCCGCTCACAAACAAACCGCACTGCAACTGCAAGCAAGCGTATACAGACAAACAACCGAATACACAAAGTGAATATACTTACTCGCTGCAGCCAAAAGCCAAACTATTCATTTCACAGTGTAGGTAATACTCATTCTTACCGCTGTTTGGAAATATCTATAAAAGAAGAACATTACATGAAGATATTTGTCACTTGGTAACAATGTTAAAGCGACGTATTGAATGTGGAAATACTCACTTTAAATGTTGGTTTACATGTAAAGAAAAACGACTTCCCAATACCAAAAAACCCTGGTTGGATATGGGGTGGTACAGGAGAATATGCACCAAAAACCTGAAAAATATAATTATTATATTACATGTTAGGTTGATGGAGTTAAACCGCTGGAGTTAAAGTAAACAACGATGATGTCCATGATAATGATGATGATTGTGATTGTGAAGATGATGATGATGATTATTGTTATGGTGAAGATGATGCTGATGCTGCTGATAATGATGTTGATGACAATGCTGCTGCTGATGATGATGGAGATGGTGCCGATGATGATGATGGCGAAGATGATGATGTTGATGATGATGTTGTTGATGATGATGATGCTGATAATGTTGATGACAATATTGATGATGTTGATGACAATGCTGATGATTGCGATGGTGCCGATGATGACCTTGATAAAGACGATGATGATGGCGAAGATGATAACGAAGATGGTAACGCTGATGATGAATCTGATGTTGGTGGTAATGATAATGGCGATAACGATGATGACGATGATTGTAAATGATTCTGACTATAGTGATAATGATAAAACAAGTATGCTATATACCCAAAGCTAGCTGTTTCTGCTAGCTTATGTACTTACATAGTCATTCTGGTCTTTGATTGCTAATAACACAGGTGTTTCTATTTCGTTTAGTCTGTGGTACAGTGTTTTTAGGCTGATACCATGGTCATAGGTACTGTACAGTAATATCCAGGCATTTCCTGGAACACTGTCACATAACTACACAGACAGAAACAAACATTTAATTCATAGGTATGTCTTGATAAACTATAAATGGAAACTAAAAACTAAACTAGTATAGGCTGCGTCGGTGTTTGATATAAACGATAGGTAATAAAATGAAATTTGTAACACTGTAAAAAAACTTTCGTTTTCAGGTCTATTCCTTCGTCGGAGTAAAAAAACTAACGTTTTCAGCTTTAGTCCTTCGTCGGAGTAAGGGCTAAAGCTCGAAACGTCAGTAAAGTTAAGTCAACATTTTTTTACGGTGTTACAAATTTCATTATATTACCTATCTTGTTAAACTAGTTGCATGATTACTGGCCTCCACTTGGGCTTCCTGTGTATAGCTCGCAAAACAAACACATGATCGAATTCGCATTTGCATTAACGAGAACACAGCGATTTGAAACAGGCATTGCACAGGAAACCCAAGTATTTAATGTACTATTATAGGAGCGTTATGCCCACTTGCTCGTTTAGATAGAAAGTCAGAAAATACAAAAGAACATCGGTCACACAGTAAATCAGTTTGTTATATACCAACTGTCAAAGTTCATTTTTCTCGCACTTTGGGCAAGAGGGTATCACGTGAACGTGAACAAATTTGGTTGTTATATAGCAAATCATTTTGAGTATATAACGAGCATTCTCATTGGTTGATAGATGCTCACGTGATATTAGTTAAATCTAACTGTATCCCGACCGGGATACAAGTGCCCAGCGCATTGAATAAAAATTCAAATTTTCTTAATTTATTTGTCCAAAATGATTAGCTATATAACAAAACGCTTAATGACTGATCCCTCGGGAAACCAATTAGTTTTGTTTCCCTCGAATCTCAATGTTTCCCTCGGCCGGAGCCTCGGGAAACATTGAGATTCTCGGGACACAAAACTAACTATTTCCCTCGGGACGAGTCATTAAGTGTACAATGTTTCCGCAGCAAAGACTCTCAGCGGGCAACAATATGTTATTGACCGGGAATAACAAAACCGGAAGTCAATTACCGGAAGTCGATTGAGTAAAAAGCGGGAAAATCCCAGCACAAGGCGCGCGTTTCAAAATCGTTCAACCAGAAAGACAACATGGAGGAAAGTAAGAGATTTGCAAGCAGAACAGAGGAAGATATTGAAAAGTTGTTGGACGAAAAAGAGTCAAAATCCACAAAGAACTCCACCAAACTAGCCGTGAAAATTCTAAAAGATTTTTGCTTAGGAAAAGGAGTTTCTGCCGACTTTGAAGAGCTAAGCAAACCTGAATTAAACTAGCTTGTTAAAACAGTTCTACGCAAGTGCAAGAAAGCGAGATGGCTCGTTTTTTCTTTGACAGTTGGTATCTAACAAAACACTTATAGACTGAAACCTTGGGAAACAGTATGTTTTGTGGACCCTCGACCGCCAATGTTTCCCTCGGCTCCGCCTTGGGAAACATCAGCGGTCTCGGGACCACAAAACATACTGTTTCCCTCGGTCCCAGTCAATAAGTGATAATTATTGATCAATCAAGTCACTTGCATCATTCAAACAGTTAGTCATTCAGTCAATCAGTTGTACCTTTTCAAGGTCTGAGTCATCAAGCAGTTTTGATTCGTCGTGCAGACTCATTTCAATATCCAGAGATGGAAGCCTGGAAGGTCATGAATAACATCGTCAGGAAATAATGATATTGATAATGATGGTGGTGGTGGTGGTGGTGGTGGTGGTGGTGGTGGTGGTGGTGGTGGTGGTGGTGGTGGTGGTGGTGGTGGTGGTGGTGGTGGTGGTGGTGGTGGTGGTGGTGGTGGTGGTGGTGGTGGTGGTGGTGGTGGTGGTGGTGGTGGTGGTGGTGGTGGTGGTGGTGGTGGTGGTGGTGGTGGTGGTGGTGGTGGTGGTGGTGGTGGTGGTGGTGGTGGTGGTGGTGGTGGTGGTGGTGGTGGTGGTGGTGGTGGTGGTGGTGGTGGTGGTGGTGGTGGTGGTGGTGGTGGTGGTGGTGGTGGTGGTGGTGGTGGTGGTGGTGGTGGTGGTGGTGGTGGTGGTGGTGGTGGTGGTGGTGGTGGTGGTGGTGGTGGTGGTGGTGGTGGTGGTGGTGGTGGTGGTGGTGGTGGTGGTGGTGGTGGTGGTGGTGGTGGTGGTGGTGGTGGTGGTGGTGGTGGTGGTGGTGGTGGTGGTGGTGGTGGTGGTGGTGGTGGTGGTGGTGGTGGTGGTGGTGGTGGTGGTGGTGGTGGTGGTGGTGGTGGTGGTGGTGGTGGTGGTGGTGGTGGTGGTGGTGGTGGTGGTGGTGGTGGTGGTGGTGGTGGTGGTGGTGGTGGTGGTGGTGGTGGTGGTGGTGGTGGTGGTGGTGGTGGTGGTGGTGGTGGTGGTGGTGGTGGTGGTGGTGGTGGTGGTGGTGGTGGTGGTGGTGGTGGTGGTGGTGGTGGTGGTGGTGGTGGTGGTGGTGGTGGTGGTGGTGGTGGTGGTGGTGGTGGTGGTGGTGGTGGTGGTGGTGGTGGTGGTGGTGGTGGTGGTGGTGGTGGTGGTGGTGGTGGTGGTGGTGGTGGTGGTGGTGGTGGTGGTGGTGGTGGTGGTGGTGGTGGTGGTGGTGGTGGTGGTGGTGGTGGTGGTGGTGGTGGTGGTGGTGGTGGTGGTGGTGGTGGTGGTGGTGGTGGTGGTGGTGGTGGTGGTGGTGGTGGTGGTGGTGGTGGTGGTGGTGGTGGTGGTGGTGGTGGTGGTGGTGGTGGTGGTGGTGGTGGTGGTGGTGGTGGTGGTGGTGGTGGTGGTGGTGGTGGTGGTGGTGGTGGTGGTGGTGGTGGTGGTGGTGGTGGTGGTGGTGGTGGTGGTGGTGGTGGTGGTGGTGGTGGTGGTGGTGGTGGTGGTGGTGGTGGTGGTGGTGGTGGTGGTGGTGGTGGTGGTGGTGGTGGTGGTGGTGGTGGTGGTGGTGGTGGTGGTGGTGGTGGTGGTGGTGGTGGTGGTGGTGGTGGTGGTGGTGGTGGTGGTGGTGGTGGTGGTGGTGGTGATGATGAAGCTTTTGATGATGATGCTATTAATATTGATTATGATGCTTACGATGTTGATGGTGGTGATGAAGATGATGGTTATGATAATAACGGTGATAAGGATGACTACTGTGATATTGATAATGATGATGATGATTAAAATGTGAAGGATGATGATGATAATGACGACAATCAAAATGGTAATCATCACAAACTTACTTTATTTTTGCATCATCATATGAAAGCCACTAAAAGAAGAGACAAAAAGATGTTATTTCCAAAGTCTTTCTAAATAAGCTATAAGGCCTTACATCATATTGTATTTATATACATATTTTCATGCATACATATAATTCGAATGAGGGTTTTACCTCCCACTTTGACGTCTTAGAAGCTCGATCAAACGAAACATCCCAACTTTCACCAAGATCCTGCAACGTAACATAGCAACACAAAATAATTAAATGTTGATCTGAAACTCTTCTCTGTGAGATAGTTATTAATTGTTGATCCATTGATTGGGTTTTCAGACTCACTGTGGCGTCGAAACGTAGTACACAAACGTTACACAGTGAGCCTGAAAGCCCAATCAATGGATCAACAACAAAATAATTAGTTACTAAAATGAAAAGCGGGAACAGTGCAGAAAAGGAAACAAAACGAAGAGAACTTTGAAGTGTACGTGAGAGGAGAAGAGAAGAGAAAAGAACTGAGAGGAGAGACGAGAAGATAATGTGGATGCATTGTGAGAAGAGAAGAGGAGAAAATAGAAGAGAAAAAGAAAAAATTAAACAGAAAAAAGCAAATTTTAAAATAAAAGAGTGAAATGTGAAGAGAAAAAGCAAACGACTTAGATTGGTCATTCTAATTCAATTTTTCAGCTTTTTCCCTGATATACCTTGTAAGGTCCTTCCTTCTCTTACCTTATAAGGTCCTTCCTCCTGTTCTATATCCATGGGGTCACTGTGTGATCTTCGCGATGAACTGCTACTCGCACCAAGCCATGCATTATCAACACTATCTTTCTTTCTCATTGCAATTCTCGGAGTCCACTCCTTGTTTATTGGAATTCTTCTTCCAATTACCGTGTCCTCTAGCGTCTCTGCTGTGAGTGCTCCTTTAGTCTCGGGCAGGAATACACGCACAAAGAGAGCAGCAAGGACAGATAATGAACCAAGGATTGCTAGAGGGATGGTTGGGTTGGTGTATTGAAGTTTCATGATAGCTGGTGTCAAGGCAGCACCCAGAAAACCGTTGCATCCTACTAGACCTAAGGCAGAGCACCTATGGGATGAATAGTGAATGGAAATACGTGAATGGTGAACGTGAACTGAAATGAACGTGAATGGAAATGGGATGGTTAAATGGGAAAAATACGTGTTAAGTTAAAAGAATACAAACCTACACTAAAGTTAAAAGAAATACGACAATAAATCTTCATCATCATCATCACAACAACAATAATTATCATTACTATCATTATCATCATCATTACCTCATCATCACAACAATAATTATCATAATCATCATTACCATCAATCTTCATTATCATCATCATCATCATCATTATCATTATCATCATCACAATACTGTACCTTACAACAGTAGGAAACAACTCAATGGAGTAAAGCGACAAAGAGGTAATAGACAAAACCACAAACATTCGTCCCAAAAACTGTACAACAATGGTAACCGCATCTTGAGCTATTATGAAAAAGATAAAAGAAAAGTGTCAGATAGTGCTGTGATTTATATGTATAGTTTAATAAATGAGCAGGAGTGTTTTGTTAGGATTTAAAACCACAAGGCGAAGCCAAGTGGTTCTAGACCTGATAAAACACGATTTGCGAGTTTATTAAACGGCTTCAAAAACTCCAACCTATATTTTATGTTTTCGTAAAAAAAATCAAGGATTTATAAAAGTTTATTAGAGAAAATTAGGACTAAAGTTTAGGTAAATTAGGGTGAATCTTTATCTTCAGTTAAAACACTCGTCACAGTTACGATTTCTTTTCTCAATTTCTCATGAATTATTAATGAGTTTTTGAATGAAAGATAAATAATGATGAGCTTTCGTACTGACCAGATACGAAAAATCCATGCGAACCAAACGTGAACAGAATACATATAATACCACAAAACGTCATTGATAGTACTGTAGTCATGCGACGACCCGCACTGTGAAATAGATAAACAAAATGTCTTAGATACTTTGTACAATGAACAAACATGAAAAATGCGCTATATAAACCCCATATGCAATGCAATGATTTTGAAAAGCCAATGCGAGAAGACAGTCAACCACTTTCGTGGACGTACTCCTCAGAGACACGGGGCTCATTAACACTTCTGAATTAGAGAACTGCATGAGGGACACACATGAGTGGCATTTCCTATACCGTGGACACTATTGTGTCTCCAACCGGAAGTGAGAAGGTAAGTAAGTAAGCAATGATTCTGGATGCTTTTGCGCGAGAATGATGCACACAATCAATGAGATAGTAAGTCATAAAGTAGACTCACCATGTAACAAACAAGACATTGAATAAAAAACCAAGCAAATTGACCAGCTCTCTTACTGCATAGTTGGCGTAGTAGTTTTTTAATAGCTGTATGGAGCTGGTATTTAAGCCTCTATATAGCATGCCTACTGCAAACCTACAATTAATAAAGAATACTTGGTTAATAAATAGACACTGCAAGTATGCTTGTGACTTATAATGGTACAGAGAGAGACTGACAGAAGACAGATAGACATATAGACAGATAGACAAACAGATAGATAGACAGAAGACAGACAGACAAAGACAGATAAAGACAGAAGACAGAAAGGCAGAAGACAGACAGACAGACAGACAGAAGACAGACAGACAGAGGTATGCAGATAGACAGAAAGATATGGAAGGCAGCTAGACAGACAGACACACAAATGAATTGACTGACTGACTATGGCTGACAGATTAACTGACTGCATGATAGATTGAACAACTGCCTGACTGTAAGAGGAAAGAGGAAGGTACATTCAAATATCCCATCTGTTTCAGATCGTTTTCCTCTCCAATTTCTTTTGACAATTCTCCTTCTTGCCTATTTTCTCAGTCATTTCTCAACTCTACTTTGAAGTCTTTTAAACAATGTTTTCCTTCCTCCCTGATCAATTCCTCTTCCCTTCTGACAGACAGACTGATTGCAGAGAAACAAAAGCACGACAGACACATGGAGTAAAGACACACACACATGAACCCTTACCATGCCAATGCAACGATGATCAAATAACGGCACAGACAGACAGACATAAAACATGACAGACACATGGAGTAACAGACACACACACACGTGAACCCTTACCATGCCATTGCAATGCTAATCAAATTACGGCACAGACAGACACACAGAAAACATGACAGACACATGGAGTAACAGACATATACACATGTGAATCCTCACCATGCCATTGCAATGATAATCAAATTATGACACAGACAGACAGACATAAAACATGACAGACACATAGAGTCACAGACATATGTACATGTTGACCCTTACCATGCCATTACAACAATGATCAAATTACTGCACAGACAGACACACAGAAGACATGACAGACACATAGAGTCACAGACACACACATGTGAACCCTTACCATGCCATTGCAATGATAATCAGATTACGGCACTGGTCTTTGTTCCCAATAAATCTCATACATTGACCATTGTTACCACTACAACCATAGGATTTGTGTGACTGGGTAGATAATTCTTCACTGGTGAACTTATGAAGTAAAGTCTCTGATTCCTTATCCTCTTGATCTTGGTTTGGTACTGTCCTAATGGATTGGGTAAGAAGCCACCTTGGTGACTCAGGGATAATACTGAAAGAAAAAAACGCTCTATGTGTGACTGGGTGACTTTAGGTCCTAGGATGGATAGTGAGGAGGAAACATGGAGGGTTATGCTGAGAGAGTGTAGAACTCTTGTACAAACAACCACACAGGTCAAACTCTAGGACAGAACTGGTTTATTACAATCCAAACACGGATTTTACAATGACATGCTCGCACAATATTTGGAGAGTAAAAATACTGGATTACATTACATTAGCAGTGTGGAGTTAATATGACTTCCAGTGAAGTAACTAAATATTGAATCAGAATCGACAGTGTTAGCTTAACACAGGAACCGGAGACAATACACTATGTCAACAATTTAGATGCTTCGTTCACTAAAACCTTCTGTGTCTCTCAGTTAATACTTGAAGTAAGCTATGTGAGCTAAAACACTTTTACAACAAAAAGGGAAAAGATAATTTTAAAACAACACTCAGCTATATATGTATTGGGGTAAAATATATAGGCATTGATATATAGGCTCGTACAAAGCCTGAATAGCGCTATACACCGGATAAATTCCTATCCATTGGATAAAACCTATACAAATTCTATACACTGGATAACCTTTATCCAGTGGATAACTTTATGCAGGTTTCAAACAACTGGTCCCAGGGTGTGAGCTAGAAACATTTTAAAAACCTGAGCCATTGTGATTGTGATTTGGCATTTATCAGTTTTTGTGGTTTTCAACCCCCAACCCCCTTATGCCCCCCTGTTGGATTTTAAGGTGATAATGGCAAGCTTACCCCCTCTTATCCCCCTGGATCGGCCCCTGTAATGAGAATAACGAACAAGAGACTTACCTATAAAATAATACCATAAGTAATAAAGGAAGAGTAATGGACAGCATCAAGACTTTTCTACTAGTTATTGCATAAGCTAAACCAGCAAACGATATGATTGATAGTGTAGAAGACAGCCATAAAGTTATCAATATCAATGGACGTGGTGACGTATGGACATACTCTGAGGCTAGTACAAAGATTGTGAGTAGAGCTCCACCTAAAGAGTCAACAAATAAGTGAATAAATAGCATATATATGAATGGATGAATGAATTAATTAAAATAAATAAAACATTACTAAGTAAATGAATGAATGGATGAATGAATGTGGGAATGAATGAATGAATGAATGAATGTGGGAATGAATGAATGAAAGGATGAATGAATGGATGAATGTGGGAATGAATGAATGTGGGAATGAATGAATGAATGTTGGAATGAATGAAGAAACAAATGAATGTGAATGAATGAATATATAAATAAATGAATGGATGAATGAATAAATAATGAAAAAATGTATAATGAATGAATGAATGAATAAATAAATGGAAGGAAAGCAAAGAAGAAAAGAAATAAACATTTAAAGTATTTTACCTGTTCCAAACGCTGCTAATATTCTCATAGTTACAAGCACATCAATTGACTTTGCAAAAAATGCTCCAAATAAGCTACTGCTAAACACCAAGGCTAATGAACCAAATAGTACTTTTTTCCTGCCAAACCTGTCTGCTGCTATACCCAGGGATACAATACCAACAAACAGTGCAACAAAGTGACTGGCCATAAGAACTGTACCATATTTTTCAAAATTAAGCTGAAATTTAAAAAAACAATTTTCCATTAAAGTTCTCATTCATGAAAGTGATTGGTCATTGCAGTATTACTATTTATATATTTATGTTTGGTAAATGTCCATTTCTCTTTTCCATTCAGTTGATATTTCATAAACTCATTCATTCATTCATCCACTCAATTCTTTATCCATTCACTCATTCATTCATCCATCCATTCACTCTATCCTCTCATTCATTCATTCATTCATCCCCTTATTCATTTATCCACTCATTCATTCATTCATCCACTTACACATTTATTTATGCTCTCATTCAAACATTTATCCACTCATTCATCCACTTATTCATTTATTTATCCACTCATTCATTCATCCACTTAATCATTTATCCACTCATTCATTGATTCATCCATCCACTTATTCATTTATCCTCTCATTCATTCATCCATCCACTTATTCATTTACCTATGCTCTCATTCATTCATCCATCCACTTATTCATCCTCTCATTCATTCATCCACTTAATCATTTATCCATTTTTCCCCAATCCACTTTCAAACATTGGTATAAAACAAACAAATCATGCCCAATCATATATTATCTCCTCCAACAGCAGATAATCCAGCTAAATTATATAATCCACCCGAATCCACCCACAAAACTTTGCTTTCAGTACGAAGTCCAACATACAAATCAAAAACACGGCCGGATATGACCTTTATTCATTGACCCGAAACACGCAGTCACGTTTGCACAACATCCATAAAATAAAGTTTATTCTAGAAAAATATCATATATTTATTCACGTTTTCGCTAATTCAGAACATCGAAAATAGCAAAAGTATTTCGTGAGACATATTTTGTATAAAATAGAAAAACCTTTATGAACACAAAATATCGATAACTTTAACAAACAATTCCGCTTTGAATACAAAGGTTCAACTGCTGAAAAACACTTATTGTTAAAACTATTGCTAAACAAAGAAGTGATTTAGATAGATTATTATATAGATCTTACCTCGAAATATGGATTTATCTGCATTGGTCTCGTCTTTGTACCATTTATTATCGTGAATTGGTAATGTGGGCAACGACCTTTCAGCAAAAACATGCATAACAAATTTTTTTATATCATAAATAATGCAAATTTTATTTTGATAGTTAGATGTAAACACGGCCACAAAATAAAACAATAGGAGTATTTATAATAAAGAAATTGCAATTAAACTTTGGAGCTTCTTTAATTGATTAAGCATTTTGAAATAGCTTTGAAAGATATGCGAGAAGTTCAAAAAGAACACATGTTTAAGAATAATTTCATTTGACAGCTTGCGACTTTCAAAATTAACATAAAAACTGCGAATTTTGATAAAACATGATGCAATAATAAGAAGCTAAAATTTGGAAGTTTTAGCAAATGACAAGGTTTCATTCATTTCGTGGTCTTGACCTACCGGTGTAGTTACACGCACCGAGTGACTGTTCTTCAACCAAAAATTCAACACAAATAACTTGGTAGGTTAAAGGAAACATCATTAGACTCAACAATGATATATTCCTTAATAGGACTTTCCTAAGTTGTGTAAAAGAGTCCCAATATTGAGACAAATCCACAGCTATTCTGCCAGCCATTTTTCGCACGTTCGTTGTTCGGTGTTCGTGTTCGTGTTTGGTAAGATATGTAAATGAGACATGACGTCATGATCCAAAGTCCTGTTGTAGGGGGAGGGGAGGGGGAGTAAATAACGCAACAAAAATGTTTTTATTTTTCCAATCATTCATTTTATTATTTGATCGTTTTAGTATATATTCAATGAGTCGTATTAACTCAAACACAAAGAAAATATGAGTAATGAGACATGACGTAATGATCCAAAGTCCTGTTGCATGGGGAGGGGAGGGGGAGTATATAACTAAAGAAATCTCTTTTTATTTTTCTAATCATTTATTTTATTATTTTATCGTTTTTAATATATATTTAATGAGTCGTATTAACTCAGACACAAAGAAATTAGTATATAAATAAAGAACCATAATTATAATAGTAAATAGAGATTAAATGGGCACACAGAAATATGAAATTCAACTAGTCACGAGTGAGCGCAGCGAATAAAAGATAGGAGGATTTCCATGTGTTCTATGAAGTTAGTGTAGCGAATCGATTTACGCAAGGGCTGTTTTCGGTATTATCTTAAACACTCCTTTACATTCTATTCTATCAGGGGCGGATCTAGGGGCTGTCCCTTCAGTCACCGGACACCGGACCGGACCTCCTCCCCCCCCCCCCCCCCCCCCAACACCCCCCTGACAAATTTCTTGATCCGCTCCTGGTTCTATTCATACAATCCAAAAACATCCACACAGACCATCCCCTTGTTATTAAACTCACTACTATCACCCAAATCGTGTCCAAACCAGATACGATATTCCAGACCTACAACCATGGTCAGCGGATTTGCCAACTTTGGGTAAATAATCTCAGGTGAGTGCACATTGTACCCTGGGATACTATAGGTCTTGGTGTTCCGTGGTAATAAGGGAAAGTCAGCAGAGTCAGTAACAACGACTGCCATGGTGATTTGGTTGCCACTAAAGTCGGTACATCCCCAATTGTTCCAGCCGTTAGAGTTGAACGTGTCGCACGTTAAAGAACCGTTTAGTCGGACGAGTTTCATCGTTAGCAGTACGCCTGCGTGGTTGATGGTAAATGCGCTGTACGAGTTATTGCGGGCACCGAAACATCTTGGACTGGTATTGAGTTGGAACCATTTTTCTGAAAATATAAATGTAATGTTAACTATCGTTGCGTGTAATTGTTGTAATTATAACCGAACTTCAGCGAATCGTCGTATTTTCGCCTGCGCTTACAATGATTTCCCTTTGGGGGACGTAAAGTACAACTAAGTATCTGGCAAATTTAACCCTGGGCGGGACCATACACGTTCATCGACTGTTCCATATATCTAACACATCCACTACACTCACTAACCGGCATTGGAGGTAAGGGAGGGGGAGTTGGTTTGAAGCTTTAAGGGACCACTGAGGACGTTAGAAACCCTCAGGCTGGCTGTGCATACTGTGTATGTAGTCATAACACGCAAAAAGCGCGGACGTCAGTGATGGTATTTACTTTACCAAGAGCCTGAGATAACACAAGCACACCTGATACTTCTACCCCCGTATCCCACACCCGCGGGATTACCTTTAGTTCACATGCACGTATACGTACAGGGTTTCCCGTTGTAATAGAGAAACCACGTACATAATACTAGAGCAGCGGTCACCCAATGTAGTGAAGAAAATACGCATTTTAACAGATTTTAAGGCCCGCGGGCAATCGACTTCAATATTAATTCGTTCGATTTTGTTGAACGCTGTAGAATGATTGTTGAACGATGTTGAACGTAGGGGGCAAAAACTTTCAACAATGTTGAAATGGGGTGACAAACGGCTTCAACATTGCCATTCAACAAAATCGTACGCACGTACGGATGTTGAAGCAAATGTTGACGCCGTTTGCCCGGGCCTTTACATACCTATCTCGCAGTGTTTCCCAGTAAAGGTCGGTGGGCAGTAACAAGTGTAATTGTTATTGTGATTAGCGCACTTTCCGTTATTCTTACATGGGTTAGGTCTGCAAGGCTAGAAATGTGGAAACATACCATGAGCAACAAACTAATTATCACATAATAAATAAATGTCAGGAATTTATTTAACGAGTAATAAAAATGATACATATCGTGTTTGTTTGACTTGCAGGTTACCATATCTATAAACAAACCGAACAAATATCCCACTCAAGTATATCTTCAAAAGCCAAAATCAGCATTATGCTCTTGAAGTACATCTCTAGTAAAATTTGGCATTTTTTCATGAAGTTGACAAGTAAAATTCGACGTTGAATTGCAATTTTATCGCAGCTTTAATTGTCGACACAACTTTGAAAATGCTCAAACTTTGGTGCAGCACGCAGCAAACTTCAGTTGCTTAAGTATCGAGCATATTCGAAGTTGCGGTGACCATGCTTCCATAAAATTGCTATTTTGTCCCGATACGAACAGCGATTTCAATGGCGATTTTAACACAGTCGTTGCCGCAACGTCCGCAACTTTGAACAAAATTTAATTCTGATTTTCTGTCCCCTAAATTTCGAGCATAAAAGCGGCGTAAAAGCTGCGATAAAATGGCTAGTTTAATCTTTGGCCGGAATTAATAAATGCATGTTTGAACCGTGTGTAAATCTTTCTTTTTACGACATATATTGGGTACATTTTTACTATGACAAACGATCGAATCAACTGTCCGAAAGTCCATCGACAAGTAACACTCCCTCATTTACAGCCGATGAAAAGCATCCATTTTCACTTCGAAAATGACGAGTCATACGTCTAAAATTGCAGCAACTAAAACTTTTTTTGGGGGGGGAGGGGGGGGGATTTTTGAAAAGTTGTGTTCAATTATCGACTTTGAGATGGAGATGAAAAATGAATTACTATCTTACTACTTACCATCATCACAAACTCGTAATGTTGAAAACTTGAATCATGGGTTAATGAATGTGTCGCCATACCTACAGAGAGTAACTCACACTCGTACAAACCCTCCCCGTCCATTTCTTTAGCCAGATTAAACGATAAGCAAAACTCAGTGTCAAGACAAACTAATCCACAATGAATAGGACCCGTTGCTTGGATGTACTTGATGTAATTCTGTGACTGTAGTGCGCTGGATTGGTACAACACAAAGAAGCCATCCGCGTTCAAATCAGATGCTACACTGAATTGAAATAGCATTAAAAGAGCAAAAAATTCTTTGAGGAATTTAAGTTTCGGTTGTTTTTGTCGTGAGAACATGGTTATGTCTGAAAACCTTTCTACTGCTGTTCTTCACAGCTACTTTAGTCGGGTTTAATAGTGCTTCTCAAGAAGAAGACACAGCCAAATCCAATAAAGGATGGCAGATAGCATAAAGCATGTACCTTTGTATTGTACTTCTTCTATAGACTTTGACCCAATCATCTATAGTTGTATACAAATGTATATTTACATTGAACTGAAATGTTTGAATAGACACATGCAGAGTTTGCTAAATAAGTACACATTTCGTGGAAAATCGATTATGGCTGGCTTTATTTCTAGCTACTTGTGTTAATTGAAATAATCCCTTTCGAAGAAACGCTATCAATTTTTGTCCATTAACAAACACTAAGAAGGCGTATTTTGAAGTTCATCCAAGATGGTAGTCGTGACGTCATCTCTTCGTGGCGTATTTTAAAAATCGTAGAGAGTTTAAGATTCACGTTTACAGGAACGCCAAACGTCAGATTGGCCTTTCTAATATTGCTTTAAAAGCTTCAAATAACTGCGCAAAAGAACTCAATGAATAAAATGTGTATTAACAAACAACATAAGGACCTTGTTTACGCGGAGATGTCAAATGGTAAAGAGTATATACGCAGAAAAATCGGTTAGCTTTGACGTTTGGCGTAAACGTTAATCTTAAACTCTTTAATGATTTTAAATCACTTGTTTAATAGACCATTTCACGGTTCTCGTCGATCAACCTCAGCCTCGATAGCGTGTAATATATTCTTTAGAATTTGACTACAGCCCATGGAACTTGAGTGTTTCAATTTTTTGAAAATTAATGAGTACATTTTTTCAATTACCGCGAGCTGTAGACAAATTCTAAAGAATATATTACACGCTATCGAGGCTGATTTTGATCGACGAGATCCGTGAAAAGGTCTATCAACGTCTCAAATCTTCTAGCCAGACACGAGTGTCCCACTTATTGGGGAGACTCAGGCCCACACTCACTACCCCGACATTAAATATTTCATACAATATAGCACACAACTCTATTCACATGTTGATTTTTGCTGAGGGAAGAAAACCGGATAACCCGAAGAAAAACCCTCGTGGCACTGGAGTGAGCGATGCATCCGATTGGTCCGAGTAAATGATAGAGGGGAATGAGAAATAGGCTTTGTCCAATATGGCTGCCGTGACAAACACGGCGGTCAAACGACTACGCATGCGTGGCAAAATCTCACAGTGGTAAATTTGCCATTGTAAACATCAGGAGTTTCGGACTACAGTGTTGAAGTCGATTTATAAGAAATTTCCTGAATATATTTAAGCTTGAAGTTCCGTGTACATAAACTTTGTTATATTTTAAAGCTACCATGAGTCTATACTTTTGGGTTTTTTCTTTATATTTTGAGAAAAAAGCGATGAAAGTCGTCCACACCATCCTTTTTTCATAGAGTCCGTTCGAATGTTGTACGTGTGCTGGATCATTTTACTTGTTTGTATAAACCGTTTGTTTTGGCTCAAAGTTAATCTTATGTCCTCAAGCTCAGAAATTAATTGTACTGAACATATGAATGTTTCTTCTAAACACAGTTGTCATTCGTGCACTCTTCTATATAGTATATATAATCATCCATATTTGTTATTAAACTACAAAGGAACTTACAAATATGTAACTATCTCGATAAAAATACAAAAGCTTGTGATTAAGCTCTATTGTAGTTTGGCAGCCAAGGGCCCGGGCAAACGGTGTCAACATTTGCTTCAACATCCGTTCGATTTTGTTGAATGGCAATGTTGAAACGCTTTTAAACTATTTCAACATCAATTCAACATCGATTCAACATGTTTCAACAATGTCGAAAGAGTTTAAAAGCGTTTAAACACTTCCATTCAACAAAATCGAACGTATGTTGAAGCAAATGTTGAAACCGTTTGCCCGGGCCTTAAAACTGATGACAAAAAAAAACAACGTCAACGAAAAATTGGTAAGTAGCGAGAATTGGCGACTATTTATACAGACCAAATACATCAACACAAACTTTCCCGCCGTTGTCAGAATCCGATATATTATCTAAATCCTGGCCAAACCATATCTGATACTGCTCACCGCTGACCACAGGCAGCAGGGTCGAAGGTGTAGGAAATACCAGTTCCTTTGACAGCGCGTCCATACCAATGCTGTTCCAGACCTTCCCGTACACACCGACGAACTTATCACTTCCGGGAAGTTTGACTGCTTTTGTATTGTCTGTGATAATCACAGACATTAATTGGTATTTGCCATTGGCGTCGAGGCAGCCCCAGTGATTCCAGCCTTTGGGGTTGCTAACTTCACATGTTAGTTCACCGCTGATGTGGACAAGTCGCATTGTGATAAGTGAGCCTGTTTTGGGGATGTTGAAGTTAGCGTAGTAATCGTTTGTAGCGCCAAAACATAGAGGGCTTGCGTAATCAAACTTTGTCCAATGAACTAATGAAATGATACAAGAGAATAGTTATCCTGATAATCATCATCTTTATTAGTATCATCATTATAATCACCAGTATGTTTGTCCAACATCAACATGAACAACATCATCAATATCACCTTCACCTATCACCCTCACCACCACCACCATTGCACATCATCATCGTCGTTACCATCATAATCATTATCACCACCATCACCATCACTATCATAATCATCACCATCACCATAAACTTCATCTCCACCACCACCACCACCACCACCACCACCACCACCACCACCATACCTGTTTGGCATAATGGTCCTGAGAATCCCAGTGTACATTGACAATTGACGTCCCTCGTTGCCTGGACGAAAGTACACTTGCCTCCATTTAAACAAGGACTGTCATTACATGGATTCTGATGACAATCATTATAAAGATAACAATGAACATTTTCATGCAATCTTAATAAAAATGTGAATGGTTTGAACCCACGTCTAAGTGTTGTTGATAAGTTGTGATCATCTGTGTGTGTAGTCTTGAGAACCACTATTGGGATGGTTTGATCTGGGT
Source organism: Metridium senile (assembly GCA_949775045.1). Lineage (NCBI taxonomy): Eukaryota > Metazoa > Cnidaria > Anthozoa > Actiniaria > Metridiidae > Metridium > Metridium senile. The sequence continues at coordinate 8,100,036 of OX459100.1, forward strand.
GTGTCTAGTCTTGAGAAATGGTTTCAACCAAGGTGCAAGTGATGTTGATGAGTTGTGATCATCTGGGTGTGTGTAGTCTTGAGAACGACTGTAGGTGTTGGTGTTCAAGCTAGTGATGTTGATATTTTGTGATTACTTGGTGTGTGCAATCTTGAGAACTGAATGGTTTCGACCCAGGTGTAAGTGATAGTAGTGACTTTGATTGGTACAGCGAAACTACTTTAAAATGGCAAAACGTGTAACATATATTTGCTATTTGCAAAGCAATATATCCTCAGTGTGTTAATTTGACAGTAAAATTTAATTAACGAAATGTCCTATTTCAAGCCACCTGATAAAAAAAAAAAAAATTCTGACATTTATATTTGCTGTTTGTGTCAAAGTATTGTCTTTGTATTATATTAGTATTATATTGTGCTGTCAACAATTTTTGAGTAGGGAAATTTCCATTCTCAAGGAAGTAACTTCTATTTAGATTGTAGACACGGCAAAAATAATAATGATAATAAATCGAATAAAAACAAGAAGTTGAGTGTAGATGATGAAAAAACAAAAACAAATAAAAAAACAAGGTAGAATAACCAAAGATATTAAGAATAATAATGAATTTACAATTACAAAATAAAACGACAGGCGAATATAAACGATTAACAAAAAAATTAATGGAAACTAGCGAGTAAACTAGTATAGGCTGCGTCGGTGTTTGATATCAATGATAGGTAATAGAATGAAATTTGTGATACAGTAAAAAAATGTTAAAGTAAAGTTCAGTTAACATTTTTTACGGTGTCACAAATTTAATTCTATCGTAAATATTTTACTAATAATTGGAACAACAGAGAAACGAATAAATTATAACTAAAACGGCACTGAGCAATAATAGCAAAAAACAATAAACCAAATTAGCAACTAAAATCAAACGAACTATTTCAATAATTGCAACAAGAATGTACAATCAACAACAAACAACAACAACAACGATTGTTAACGAGCTAGTTCCACAAATATAAATTTAACAAACTTACCAAATAGAATATTTGATAATGATGAAACTTTTGATTCTCTGTAAGCGACTTCTCGAACATATCCACTGTTAAAAGCTGACAAGTGAATTTACCAACGAAGCTCTTCACAGCAGCAAAATTGAACGACTTACACTCAGCCCTGTGATTACACGCAAAAGCACAGTCCAATTCTCGTTCGACTTGTAATACTTTGATAAACGAAGACTCAGGAAGGACTTTAAAAGAATGACGAAGGAAGAAGTCGTTTTGAGAATTACCAAAGTTTAAGAGAAGAATAAGGAAGATTGTACAGACTTTCTTCTTCGTTTGAGATGACACCATTTTGTTCGCCTTATACTCCGGCTTGACACTACTGTCGTTTTAGTTATGCACTAGATACTTTCAAGGCGACAAAACCATATTTGGGATAGTATTATTTTCCCAGCTTGACTCTTTGAAAGAAGCCGCTCACAGGTTCCAAGAAGAAGACAATTGCCTTTGAAGTTGATAGAACTGGAATAAGATTCAATTAAAATACTAGTATTTCAAAAGCTCTACAACTGTTCTCTCTCAATTCCAATAAGGTGTTATCACTTAGTTTGTTCAAGGGGAAAATTGGGGTGTTTTTTATTGACATTGGTACACCTGTCTACTTGACGGCGAAGCGAGCGAAGCCAAGAAAAGCCAATCTTGTAGTGAAGTTCAAGATGGCGAATTTGAAATGAAAGTAAACCTTTACACAAAGAACAAGAAATTTATATCATTTATGCTCAAACTTGTGTATATACTTGAAAAAACAAAACACAATAAGCTAGTTGATTGTTTCCTGTAAGACAATGTTTTAAACATGTAATTATTTTACGAAGAGCAGAGAGATAAACAAACAATACAAATACAAATTTGATAATATTTTTGTTTGTGCCGAAAAAAATGATGAAATATGAGATACGGGAAGTGATAGTGTCAATAGACAAGAATTGAGGCGTAAATTGGTACAGTATTTTAAAACTAATACTAATTGTGATTGAAATGAATAAAAACGAGACATTTTGTCATGTTACTAATAAAATGTGCTATGATAGAGAAAACGTGCGAAAAATGTCATGAACTTAAGAAAAAATCGCGCAAAATCCGAACGCAAAATGCAAATATCATCAAAATCAAAACGCAAATAAAACTACATTTACAAAGCGTAAATGTCATTTCTCTTATTACTGACAAACACGCCATCAATTTCATCATTTTAATAGTATTTCAAAAAATAGATTATTTTACTTTTCTAGCTAAAAAGTTTGTTGAAGCCTTAATATAAATTTGACTCAGAAGCGGTAAGAATTACATATGTATATAGGGTAAATCTCATTTCTTTATCACAAACAAACACACTATCAATATTACTATTTTAACGTAGTGCGAATCGAAAAACCTTGGGCACCCAGAAATATTTTAGAAATCGTTTATTGTTCGTTGAACAACTCACAAACAACTCTAACTAAAAAAAATACTATACTACACATCAATCAAACTTTTTGCGGTGATATAGTTGTTTCTGAGTTGTTCAACGAATAATAAACGATTTCTAAAATAATATTTCTAGGTGCCCACGGTTTTTTGATTCGCACTGTAAATGTATTTCAAAAAATATATCTCATTTTACTTTTCCAGCTTAAAAGTTTGTTAAAAGCCTTAAAATATTTTTGGCTCAAGAAGAAGATCAAGATTTGGCTGAAATGCATGAATTAGTTTATTCTGGCAACCATACATACCAAGACACGTACAACGCGGCCATTTTAAAACATGCTCGTCTTCTATCCCTAAAGTAGCATTTCAAGTAATAATGGTGTGAAGAAAGACTTTATAATAACTTATTCTCGACTATTTTTTTTTAGTATTTTGAAAATTTCAAACTTTCTCATGTTTATACAATTCTTTCCTATTTTAGCACAAACTTCCAATCTTTAAGAACACATTATATGTACATTTGTAATTTAATTCAAAGTGTTGAATCACTGCTTTCTTTCTTTATTTCCATTGTAACTTCAATGATTTTGAAGTGTTGTCGATCAGCTATAAAATTATTTACTGTACTTCCACCTGCAGTTATACCTTTTTCAAAAAGGCTGTCCAAGGCGAAATGCTAAATCAAGACAGAAAGGAATCATGGTTAAATTATTGCTTATTCTAAAGTATTGCTTTTTCAGCTGTGAATTCTAGTTTACCGCTTCTTCTAACAGGTTGTCCAAGTAGATTTTTGAGGTCGAAATGGAGTTATGGGTAATCCTGTTGAAAGTAGAATGACGTCACTATATTAGTCGCGCCCGCGTTTACACTATAAAAGCGGTCTTCCCTACCCGTTATTGACAACATTTTCAAAGGAATAATAATAATCTTTATTAATGACTTCTAATAACATACTAAATTTCTCTGTTATTTTATTTCTATATAATCATCGGTAATTGGCTAATGACCGCCATTTTGTTTATTTAGCACAGCTAAACAAATTATTATTGTTATTATCACACACACAAGTAAAATAGACGGCCCTAGAAGATATATAGATATTATCCGCGTCTAACTCACTTTAATGTGCTGGGCTCCCTGTGTAATTAATCCTTTCTATTCTGATGGGCTTCCTGTGTTTTGACACTTCTTTACGAGCTTCCTGTGTTGTAAACCTTCATGCTTGAAATGGGTTTCCTTTCTAATATCAAATCGTAAGGAGACTGGAATCTAATGTGTTGGTCACTTGAACACAAGTAGACCACAAATGTTTTTTTTTGTCTATTTAGTACAGGAAGCTCAACTAGGGACTAAGTTTCTGACGAGACGATTTCAGGACATTTTTACGCTTATTTTTGCAGCAAATTGAGGAACCATTTTTGTCCATAATAATCCTGACTTTAAGGACATCAACTTACTTGAATAAATGTATCTACACAAATACAATAACTTTCTTTCTTTTAAAAAATAGCACCTCAAAAATCGCCGCAAAAACGCGAAAAGGCCTTTCTTAACTAGGAAAATTGTTGTTACTATGGAAATCAATGGAGTGGTAAAATGTTCGTTTGAAATACTGTCTTGTTTCTGTATCACATGACCTTGCTTCTGGCCAATCATTTAGCTCAAAAACAGTCATGTGGTACAAAAGTCACATCACGAAGGTTAACCACTCTAGAGATTTTCACAGTAGTAATCAGTTCATCACTAGTAGAAAGCGACGTTCGACTACAAAACCAAACCTAAGGAAAGATTGTTCTTTCATACTCTCTTCTATATTCGCCATATTGGCTGCTAATTCTGCAATATGCACTCGCAATATGCGTCTCCAAGCAACGGTTGGCATGGTGATCGTTGCCATTTATAGTATAGAGTATGATTAGTTTAAATATATATATCGTCTATATACAATATAAAACTCTACGGTACGTATGGACTATTAGTATCTAAACTGTATTATATATATAGGGCTTCAGAAAACTGCCCTCCCCTACCTAAACCCAGTCCCTCTCTACTTGACTTGTTATATAGTTTTTCATGAACTTTCTAACTATAATGGGCTTCCTGTGTTAGCTTATGACCGAACGAGACAAGCGCTTGTAGGAAGCATTCGAAAATATTGAGTATTTTACATCACAGTAAGAGCCCTAGCGAAAACCAACTGAGTAAACCGATGCATACACAGTTACTCACTGTCAAAACGACTGTGTAGTAGTTACTAAAATAACTGTGTAAATCGATGCATACACAGTTACTTACTGCAAAAACGACTGAGTAGTGGTTACTAAAATAACTGAGTAAATCGATGCATCTACAGTTTCTCACTACAAAAACGGACTGAGTAGTGGTTACTAAAATAACTGAGTAAATCGATGCATCTACAGTTTCTCACTGCAAAAACAACTGAGTAGTGGCTACTAAAATAACTGCCCTGAGTTAATCAATGCATCTACTCCAAAAGTAACTGTGTGGTGAGCAAAAGACCTCGGATGTATTGATCTAGTTAATTGAGTTACCACTATGCAGTCATACAGGTATTAGGCTTGGCTCAGAATCGTTGATACCCGTTGGTCTGTTGTCCTTGTTCTCCTATAATAAATCTTTTTCTATCTGCAGACACGTCGTTTCTGTTACTTCTATAACTTTCTCGTGGTGTTGCCGCTTGAGCATACGACGCTGTAGGGAAAATAGTGAGCTTTAACGACAGAACACACATACGAAACGTAAATGCGATGCAAGTTAACCGTGCATTTGTGACAAAGATGAGTTATGAGTTGTCAATGAATGTGAGTTCGCTGATAGTATGTCAAAAGCTCGTGTTTGCAATAGACCAGTTTAACGTTATATAGCACTGCTGTACATTTAACCAAGACGCATTTGCGCATGCACAGGGATAGCCTCAATTCAGAGTAAATTCAAATATTTCTATTGTTAAGCGATGCATTGTTTCTGCTTTGCTTGGGATTTGTGCATATTTTGACAACAAATCGAGGCTTAGCCTTTATACTGCGCCTTTTGTCAAATAGTACAGCGGTGATAGATGACGTGGAAATGGTGTATCAAAGCCACAGTCTACACTCTAAGCCTGCAAAGGATGTCGGTATTTCTTCTCTTTTTATCAATTTCTTCATAGCATATTTTTGTAGTGCGTGTTTGTAACACATTGTTGTAGTGGTAGATGACTTAATCGGCACTTGGTCACTGGTTCGCCAGTGTCCTTGTCACAGATATGATTATATTTTAGATTCATTTTTAGCTATTGATTTAGTTAGTTCATTTTAATAATTATTATCTTTTAACGTAACACTGAATTTTCTATTATATAGTCCAAGGGAGGTGTCTTGCATGGGACGTTCGCACTTTCCCCTTTTGTTGACATATAGTGATGTCAATTTTCTTTGTATGTTTTCTTTTGAATGTAGTATTTATCAATGAATAAAATTGTTGAAAAACATCCGACATCCTTTGCGGTCCTTGGTGTGTTCACTAAAGCTTCAGCTGCGGCAACAGTTTTTGACTAACACGTATATAATGTCACATCGTAAGCGATATCGATTAAACAGCATTAAAGTATAGTTAAATATGAGAATACATCAATGGTTAGTAGGTGTGAGCTAGGAACGATCAATGAATGAAATGTTAGTTGCATGCATGATTCACACTACCTTTCACAGTTCCCTGCGCCATCTTGAAAGGTAGCCAGGCCTTTGCATTGAAGCGAAACGAACGTTGAGTTTGCAATGATAGGGACCTTTTAACACCTTGCGGGACAATTATTCCCGTGTCTCTATCATTGAAAGCTCAACGTTCGTCTCGCTTTGATGCAAAGGCCTGGCTTCCTTTCAAGATGGCGCAGGGAACTGTGAAGGGACTATTGTCGTGTGATAGTTCATCTCTCACTCATCTCGCAGCTACTCTTCAAGAATAGAAAACGTTCCTTCTTGCATGTCATCCCCTCAACCCCTAGTTCTTTTCTCTCTTTTGAGTTAGAATTCCCCATCAACTAGGCTCGGGCATGGATTATATGTGAGTTGAGTTTGTTTGATGTGTTCTTCTATCCTATGCCATGAGGGTTTTTCTCCGGGTTATCCGGGTTTCCTCCATCTGTAAAACTGAACATGTGAGCTGAATTGTGTGAAAAATAATTAAACGTAAAGGTAGTGAGTGTGTGTCTGAATCTCCCCATTAGTAGGGCACACGTGTCCAGTCTAGAAGAATTGAGAAGTTAAAAAGTGATTTATTTATTTATTTAATTTTAGTCATCACTTGTTATTAAAGCTTAAACCTTGATTTTTAACTTATCGAAAAGTTTACATTCATTCGCTTTAGTTTCTGCCATGCAGCATGCACGAGTAAAGGAAGCAACGTCAGTGCACGTGCAGTGACAACGTGCTAGCGTTCCAAGTGCTTGGATAGGAGACGAATTAAGACGAAATTGAGAGCGTATTTGGAACTCTATCTAATTAAGACGTCGTTGAGCCACGTGTCAAGAAAGAGTTAAATATTAGATAGATTGGAGTCAGTTTTTAAGTTACCGAGTATTACTAGAAGTTATTCTTGATTACAAAGTTATTTTAAAGCCGTTTAGGTCAGTTCAAACGTCGCATCTCACATGTGCCGAATCTAATTCAAATGAGCAAAACCGGCTATTGTTTTAATTAATTTGCATTAGATTCGGCACATGTGAGATGCAACGTTTGAACTAGGTCGCAATTTAGAGTAAATAAAGTTCGAAAATCGTTAAAGAATTTACTGAAATGGTTTAGTTTTACCGTTACTGAGAACTGGTGGTGACCGGGGGTCCCTTCTCGGGGTCTTGGCGGCTGGCGTAAAACTGACAGACCTAATGGTAGTAGTATTAGACTGATGACGTACTACTGACTACTAACCCCCCACCCTCCCCTGGACAACACTTTACACAGCATGCGTTAACACGTATGTATGACGGGAAATGGTGACGAGTTTTGCATGCATGGATTGAATGAAAAAAGGCAGTATTTCGCAATGCATTACTGGGTAGTTTAAATGTATAGTTCGCAAAGCATTACTGGGTAGTTTAAATGTATGGTTCGCAATGCATTACTGGGTACTTTCAATGTATGGTTCGCAATGCATTACCGGGTAGTTTTAATGTACGGTTCGCAATGCATTACTGGGTAGTTTCGATGCATTATGTATGGTTCGCAATGCATTTTACTAGGTAGTTTTAATATATCGTTTGCAAGGAATTCTGGGTAGTTTTAACATCGTTTACAACGCTACACTACAGAATACTTTTAATGCATGGTTCGCAATGCTTCATTGGGTAATTAATTGATAACATCCATAAAATAAGTTCAGCTTGGCAAAATGTTTTTCGTCACAATTTTTTATATATTTTATCTTTCATGCAGGTTTATTTCTGTAATGCACATTATATTTTCATCGTTTATCATTAATAGTTTATAAATGATTAATAGTCATACTTACGGGATGTCCGGTGAGGGACAATTTAGAGACCAACGGCCTGAATCAGCATCGCCGAACTGAGAAAGAATCATTATCAACGTTTAACCGGGATCCCTGTGGTTGATGACAGATCCCTTAAATATCGTAGAGATATTTCGAGACGTTATTGAGTTATGTTTTGTTTTAATGATCCGTTGTTTTTAAACACTATTTTGAAATAAACTTTAACGAAAAGAAAAACAGTGTTTGATTACAACGACATTCTTCATTAGGGAGCATTCATTTTTTAGAAGAGAGGGAGGGGAGGGCCGGAGCAATCACTTTTCACATTTGCCAAATTTGTTGGCCCCCAGCAAATTAATCTTTGATATTTTGACAATACCTACCATGGCCATCCAGACTAACATCAAGAAAAATCAAAGTGGCCATCCCTTTTCGTACTATGTAAATACTTGATGGCCATACCCTTAATTCCTCCAGCCCTCTCCCCCCCCCCCCTAAAAAACTGAAAGCTCTCTTGATTAATGTGTGTAGATTTTTATATTTTACTGAGTTCATCTCACAGTACCATGATAACTTATTTTTTTAGTCTTTTATAAGGTTAAATTGCAATTATTGTATTGTATTTTATTTGTTTAGTTACAAAAAGGTTTATATATCATCAGTTTAATTGTTGTGGTTAGTACATGAGATATCAGTATACTTACTGTCTGCATAGCCACGTGATCTTGAGCACCGGATAGCTTCACGTCTATAAACACATATCAGTGGTCAATAGAATATCAAATAAGTCACTTTTTTAACGTCTCATTGTATTTAGCAAGATAAAAGTGCCCTTCTAATTGGGGAAATTAACACTCACTCACTACCTCTACGTTGAATATTTTAGCACACAACTATTCTCACTCTTCTTTTTTGCATGACATACACGAATATCATCATTATAGTCACCATCTCACAAAACATCATCATAATAATCTGTACCATAATTATCATCATCACTATCATTATTGTCATCATTATCATAACTACTATCATTATTGTCATCACGATTCTCGCCAACATCAACATGCTATCTTAATGGAGCATATTCCTCAACATCATCATTATCACCACCGTCGCAACTACCACCATCAGCATGCACATCATACATTACTATCATTATCACCACCACCACTACCACCTTCATCACCACCGTCATCATCATTATCACCATCATCATCATTATCACCACTGTCGCCACCACCATTACTATCACCACCACCATTATTATCACCATAACATATCTTGACACGTACCAGAAACGCTTCGAATGGCTTTAGTAACAATGATATCTTCATCTCCTGTAGAGTTAGTCTCACGAGAATTCATTCTTCGTTTAAATTCCTGGAAAAGAGAATTGTTGTCCAGGAAGTTAGAATGGCACAATCACCGAACACTACCTGATTTCAATTAACAACATTAAAGAAACTTATCTAAAATAAAACTGAAGTAACGAAAGAATATTCTTGCGTTAGTTTTTATTCTAAATACGTTTTCTTAATCTCTTTTACTTAAAGAAACTTATAAATCTTTATGTAGTGGCGGATCTAGGGGGAGGTCCTTTCGGTTACATAGATGGGAGGTCAAAAGGTTCATGGAACCCCCCTTTGTAACGACATTACACTGTCTGGAATCTCTTTTCTCTGCTCTTGGGCTACCTGTGGCTACTCTCGCCCCAGTCTTCTATGTGTGGAACCCCCCTTTGTAACGACATTACACTGTCTGGAAACTCTTTTCTCTGCTCTTGGGCTACCTGTGGCTACTCTCGCCCCAGTCTTCTATGTGTGGAACCCCCCTTTGTAACGACATTACACTGTCTGGAATCTCTATTCTCTGCTCTTGGGCTACCTGTGGCTACTCTCGCCCCAGTCTTCTATGTGTGTAACGACAATACACTGTCTGAAATCTCTTTTCTCTGCTATTGGGCTACCTGTGGCTACTCTTGCCCCAGTCTCCCCCCTCTAAAATCCTTGATCCGCCACTGATGTGATTACGATTATATCGAGCTTACCTCGACGTTCTGTTAGAGAAGATCAAGTCAATCAGAGAAAAGAGAGAAGAGAAGATTAAAACAGCATTAGTAGTCTGTTAAAGAACGTTATACGTTAAAGAAACTAAAGATACACCTAATTGCAACGAAAACGTTGTCCTGACTTTTGTAATTTAGTGGGAAAGGAATTCATTACAAGACAAAAGAAGATCACTCAAAGTCAAGGAATAACAAAAGAAAGAGTTCAGCTTGAGTGAATTTCTTTTAATTAATTCCTTTCTCACTAAATTACAAAAGTCAGGTCAACGTTCTCGTTACAATTAGGTGTGCACCTATTTCAATGAACGTTGTCCATCTGGAATGGTTGATCTGAGACCGATAGGAATTGTGGGAGCTCGTTAAACTGCAAATGCACTATCATAATCACGCTTGAATATTAATGTTTACTTCTGAAATACTGTTATCTGTAATTCAGCACCATTCAAGCTATGTGATTAAAACAATGTATTTGAAATTTAATGAACTCCCACAATTCTTATCGGTATTACATCAACCATTCCAGATTGACAACGTTAATTGAAATAGGTGTATACAGCAGATTTCGTATGACTATGAAAAGCTCACGGCACGAACTTGGTCAAGGCACGACAAGGCACAATCAAAATTCTAGAAACATCACGGTCGTGGCAAGACAGGCACACGGCACTGAACTTATCACAGTCATACGAATATGATCTATGGTTTATGGTTGATTTTTCCTTCATACGGGACACTACAACAGCTTACAAAGCCAATAGTCCTTTTCACAGTTCCGTTCAGTGACCATGAATGATAATTCCAAGTCGAGGTTCCAGTTGCTGCGCATGATAAAATATAGTTTTGCTATGCGCAGCACCTGGAACCTCGACTTGGAACTATTATTCGTGCTCACTGAACAGAATTTTATAAAGGTCTATTGACAGTGGGTCCTTAGCCTGCGTGGCGGCTCTTGGGGATTGGGGGAGAGAGGGGGAGGGGAGGTATGGCGGGGAGAAGGAGGGAAGGAAGCTCTCCCTTCTTCCCTCTTCCCTCCCCTTCTCTCCCCAAACCCTAGAGCCGCCACGTGCACACAGGCTAGTGGGCCCTCTAATTATGAAGTTTGAAGTTATTCAGTTAATTTCAAGAAAACATGCGAATATTACATAAATTACGCGAAGATTGGGACCTCTAATTATAAAGTTATTCATTAAATTAAATATTAATTTCAAGAAAACATGCAAATATAACATAAATTACGCAAAGATTGGGCCCTCTAATTATATAAAGTTATTCAGTAAAGATTTATTTGAAGAAAACATACAAATATTACATAAATTACGCGAAGATTTAAAAACAGTAAATACCTTATGGTGGTTGCCCGAGGACAGCGAGTGTTCGGGCATTTTGTTCAGCGTGCGCTTTTCGTGGAGTCGTTTGTATGCAACACGAACCTGAAGGAAAACAATTATGGGTTAGCACCATATTTGGAAAGGCAACGTTTATTTGGTAACAATGTGAAACAAGTAGCTTACCTCAGAATTTCCAATGCAGTGGAATGCAAATATAAACAGGCCCTAAAAGAGGTAAGGATGGTAAGTAGTGAACACAACTTTTATTATCACCACTATCATCAACATCATCATTATCATCACCACTATCATTACTATCATCACTATCATAGTTATCACCAGCACCATCATCATCGTTGTCATCATCCTAACTACCATCATTATCATCAGTACTTATTTATTACTGTCATCATTATCATCATCAGCAATATCATCGTCATCATTATCCTCACCATCACCAATATCACCACCATCATCATTATTACTATCATCACCATTATATTTATCATCAGCAGCAGCAGCAATATCATCGTGTTTATTATTATATTTATCGTCATTACTATTATCAACATCCTCAATATCATCACCACCATCATCTTCATCATCATCTCAATCAGTATCACCACCACCACCACCACCACCACCATCATCATCATCATCATCATCATCATCATCATCATCATCATCATCATCATCATCATCATCATCATCATCATCATCATCATCATCATCATATACATTACAATCATCATCATCAACCTTACCTGCAGTGAGTTAAGAATAGCGAAGACATATTGGAATGCAATGGTCTTCTCATTGACAGCCATGAGTCCAAACACCCAGGTAAGACCGAGTAACGGTAATAGCACAACCATTCCTTTTAGACCAGCCCTACAGTCAATAACAATAACATTCTCTCTCAATTTAACACTTTTTCTGATTACAGGAAAAACGATTTAACAACAAGATACGGGGAACCCCAGTGGTGAGCAATGACAAGATGGTATTTAACCTTAGTCACCCTGAGTCATCTTGAAAGTAGTTGCATCGAAAGTAGTTGTTGCATCGAAACGAGACGAACGTTGAGCTTGCAATGATAGAGACCTTTTAACACCTCGCAGAACAATTATTCACGTGTCTCTAGCTTTGCAAGCTCAACGTTCGTCTCGCTTCGATGCAAAGGCCCGGCTACCTTTCAAGATGGCGCAGGAAACTGTCAAGGAAACTACTTTAAAACCGCTAAATTGCTGGTGAACGTTTGTGATGACCAAGGACTACAATCTTGGACAAAGGCTGTTAGGACTTTCGTGATGTTAAAAAGAATGCTCTTCTCTCATCAGACTTTCGTGCTGTTTTCCTTCCAAATATTTAAGTAGTCCCCTTGTATGCAATGTCGATCTACGCAGGTTGCCGTTGTGTTCGCAGCCACTGCCGAACATTGTATAACCTTCAGTGTATACGATAGGTAATATAATGAAATTTGTAACACCGTAAAAAGTGTTGACTTAACTTTACTGACGTTGCGAGATTTAGCCCTTCGTCGGAGTAAATTAAAGCTCGAAACGTCAATAAAGTCTACATTTTTTACGGTGTTACAAATTTCATTCTATTACCTATCGTTTATATCAAACACCGACGCAGCCTATACCAGTTTACTCGCTAGTTTCCATTCAGTAAAGTTAAGTCAACATTTTTTACGGTGTTACAAATTTCATTGTATTACCTATCGTTTATATCAAACACCGACGCAGCCTATATTAGTTTACTTGCTAGTTTCCATTTAATATATCCTTAAGTGTATACTTACTTGACTTGTGATGTGTTACCAGGGTTTTGGATGGATGACACCGATGCAAGAATGACTTTAATAACCATCACCATGACCACCAAGTTGATCTAAAAAGGATGGTGAACATTAAAATAAAAAAAACATGGATTATGATGACAGTAGAGATGACGATAATGAAAGTGATGATAATAATGATGATGATGATTATGAGGGAAATAATGATAAGCATTATTCTGATTATGATGGTGAAAATGAAAATGATGGTCATTATAATGATAATGATGATGATGGTGATGAGGGTAATAATGGTAAATATTATGATAATGATAATGATAATGACGACGATAATGATAGTTCTAATGATGCTGATGATGATAGTTCTAATGATGCTGATGATGATAGTTCTAATGATGCTGATGATGATAGTTCTAATGATGCTGATGATGATAGTTCTAATGATGCTGATGATGATAGTTCTAATGATGCTGATGATGATAGTTCTAATGATGCTGATGATGACAATTATAATGATGCTGATAATGATAGTTCTAATGATGCTGATGATAGTTCTAATGATGCTGATGATGATAGTTCTAATGATGCTGATGATGATAGTTCTAATGATGCTGATAATGATAGTTCTAATGATGCTGATGATGATAGTTCTAATGATGCTGATGATGATAGTTCTAATGATGCTGATGATGATAGTTCTAATGATGCTGATAATGATAGTTCTAATGATGCTGATGATGATAGTTCTAATGATGCTGATGATGATAGTTCTAATGATGCTGATGATGATAGTTCTAATGATGCTGATGATGATAGTTCTAATGATGCTGATGATGATAGTTCTAATGATGCTGATGATGACAATTATAATGATGCTGATAATGATAGTTCTAATGATGCTGATGATGATAGTTCTAATGATGCTGATGATGATAGTTCTAATGATGCTGATGATGATAGTTCTAATGATGCTGATAATGATAGTTCTAATGATGCTGATGATGATAGTTCTAATGATGCTGATGATGATAGTTCTAATGATGCTGATGATGATAGTTCTAATGATGCTGATAATGATAGTTCTAATGATGCTGATGATGATAGTTCTAATGATGCTGATGATGATAGTTCTAATGATGCTGATGATGATAGTTCTAATGATGCTGATGATGATAGTTCTAATGATGCTGATGATGATAGTTCTAATGATGCTGATGATGATAGTTCTAATGATGCTGATGATGATAGTTCTAATGATGCTGATGATGACAATTATAATGATGCCGATGATAAAGTATACTTACACACATAATGATGAGCACTGGGCCTACAAAGGCCCATATCAAACCATCTTTGATAGATATCCAACACCTAAAACATATGCACCAAAAGATAATCAACAGAATTCAGGGGTCGTAAGTAAGAACACTGTAAGAGGTTTTTTACCCTGGTTACTAGGGGCTTGACTAGCGGCTCAAAATACATAGCAGGGGGAGAGTTAGTCAAGCCTCTGGTGACCAGGGTAGAGGTTATTGCGTCTCCCTCCTTGAATAAAGCTATTGTATTGTACTTTATAATATACTGGAATATCCAACGAGCCAACCTCGTTCCCAGGACCCTCTCCCTTCGCTTTTGGGTTGGGCGGGAACCAACCAAAAAGGGAAGGGAGAGGGCCCTGAGAACGAGGTTGATTTTCTAGTATATACACGAGCGTTTAGGCGAGTGTGAGTATGCAAAGAAAATGCAAAGATTGACGATTTGGATATTCACGGTATGTCACGGAAAAAAAACAATGTATAACTATTTTATCCCACATCATATAAAATAAAGAAAACCCGCAATGCCTCATGGGAAGAGGCAGTTGATTACCGCCGAATATACAACGGCTTTCAAGCATTCTGATTGGCTGTATTTGATATGATATGGGATACAATCGATTATCTTAGTGCATCGCGTGTCATGTTCCACTTACGCTGTTTCTGTCCCATATCCACCTATTCGTGAAGCAGCTGAGATAATGACGATGATGAGAGGAGCTCCTGGAAAAAAAGATCATCGATCATTCGTTCGAATTGGAGGATAATCTGTTACTAATTGCTTGATCGTTTGTTCCAATTGCTTGAAAATTCCTTTCCAAACATTGATCGTTTGAACCAATGATTTGATCTTATTTTAAGTTATTTAATTTGTGTTGTCAGTGACTTGATCGTTTAATCTAATTATTTATTTATGTTGATAATTTGTTCTATGTTGATAATTTGTTCTATGTTGATCAGTTGTTCTATTCTTGATCATTTGTTCTATTCTTGATCATTTGTTCTTGTTATTTGCTAATTCTTTTCATTTTTGATCAGCTGTTCTAACTACTTAACCATTTGTTTAACAATGCTAGATGAAGACTTCCAATTGCTTGTTCATCTGTTTCGTCTGTGTGATCATTCGTTCTAATTATTTGATCATGGATTTCAATTACACATTCATTGCTTGTTCATCTGTTACAATTGTTGATCATCCCTTCGAGTTTTAATTACATGATTACGCGTTTGTTTTAGTTGCGCGATCATTGCTTCTAATTGAATGATCATTGCTTCAAGTTGCGCAATAACTGCTTTTAATTGTTCGAACATTTCTTTTAATTGTACGATCATTGCTTCTAATTACACGGTCATTGCTTATAATTGCACGATCATTGCTTCTAATTGCACGACCATTCATTCCATTCATATATCACTACTTACCCCATCCCAGCATGTAATAGTATTTCATTTTACTCGTCTCTGAGCTGAACACCTCGATGACTTTAGTGTAGAGATGAATTCCTTCACAACACATCCAGGCGAAGGCAGCCATGTAGAGGTAGTGTAACGATAATGCAACGATCTTACAAGCAATCTGATTGGTAGAGAAATGTAACGCATTACACACAGATAAAAATGCCTCAAAATGAGCAATCAGCGTAACGCAACGTAACACAATGGATAAGAATGGATAAGAACTGTAACGCATTATATAACGTAACGTAAATGACAATGGGACAGTGTAACGGTAACGCAACGATCTTGAAAACTATCTGAATGGATGAGAACTGTCACGCATTATATAACGTAACGTAAATTGCAATGGGACAGTGTAACGGTAACGCAACTATCTTGAAAACTATCTGAATGGATGAGATCTGTAACGCATTATATAACGTAGCGTAACGTAAACGACAATGGGACAGTGTAACGGTAACGCAACGATCTTGAAAACTATCTGAATAGATGAGAACTGTAACGCATTATATAACGTAAGGTAAGGTAAACGGCAATGGGACAGTGTAACGGTAACGCAACGATCTTGAAAACTATCTGAATGGATGAGAACTGGACAGTGTAACGGTAACGCAACGATCTTACAAGCAATCTGATTCGACGAGAAATATCACGCATTACACACATATAGAACGGCTCAAAATGAGCAATCAGTGTAACGTAACGTAGCCTTAACAAGACTGGGGTAATGCCGTAAGCGTAATACAACTACATTACAAACAATAATGAATAGATGAGAACTGTAAAGCGTTATAAAACGACATTAGAGCAGTTTAACGGTAACGCAACGATCTTGCATGCAAGCAATCTGATTGGACGAGAGATGTCACACATTACATACGTAGAATGCCTGTTCTTTCACCACATTCAGTACAATTCTGAAGTATACTCGTTAAGTGCCACTTATCAACTAAAATCTTATTCAAAATAACATGGCACACTTCATGTTCCCCTCTCCCCTTTCGCAATGCTGTTTACTGTAATTATTAGCATGAAATCAATGTAAAATGATCAACCAACTACTAAACAACATTGGAGGGGGCCAAATGAGTGATGTGTCCCACTATTTATGCATAAGTTTGTAGCTAAAAATAGTTTACTTACAGGGTTATAGACAGCGTCGATTCCAGCCAAGAAGATGATCTGCGCAAGTCCAATCGCGACTACAAGGTTCTTGTGGATGGATGTGCGCTCTGACGCAAGTGTCCTACACAACAACAACAACAACAACAACAATGAAATAAGTTAGAACAGTTGTTGAAAATAGTTCAATATTTCAAGAAATAGAAAACGCGCGCGCGTGCTGTATGCAGTTATAAAGTACGAGGGGATTGACAGAACACGAGAGAAGTGTTAAGAGAAGCACGAAGCAACGAAGTATTTACGCTTTTTTTTAAGTATTTGACTTACTCCAGTGATAGGAAGGTTGCCAGGGTAAGAGCCAGCCCAAAGAGAGATATGCCACAGCCGATGTATGTGATCAGTTCAAGAGCTTTCTCGTGAGCTCGGGATATCTAGATAAACACACGATATTAATAGGAAAGTAGCACCATTTATCAACGTGTTATCATCATCATCATCGTCATCATCATCATCATCATCATCATCATCATCATCATCATCATCATCGTCACCATCATCATCATTGGCATCATCATCATCATCATCATCATCATCATCATCATCATCATCATCATCATCATCATCATCATCATCATCATCATCGTCACCATCATCATCATTGGCATCATCATAATCATCATTATCACCATCAACGGCATCATGGTCATGATTAACCATCATCATCATCATCATCACCATCATCATCATCATTGACGTACTCTGAATTCCTTGACTTGCATGAGAACAGCAAAGTTGGTAAGATGGTTACACTCGCACTTCACTTTGGGGTCGTCTGCAGAAGATGTCATTGAACAACCTTGGCTGGACCAATTACCATGTGATCTAGGAACAAGTATTATTATTACCATCGTTATCGTGGTCATCATTACAATAATTATTATCAACAACATCATCCGGCATCTTTATTGTTACTGGTCCTTATCACCATCGCCACTTCCACTGTCACCATTATCATCACCATAGTCATCAGCATTATCACCACCACCATCACCATGACCATTATCATTATCACCACCACCATCACCATTATCATCATCATTATCACCACCACCATCACCATTATCATCATCATCATTATCACCATTTTCACCACCACCACCACCATTATCATCATCATCACCATCATTATCACCACCACCACCACCATTATCATCATCATCACCATCATCATCACCATTATCATCACCATTATCATCACCATTATCATCACCATTATCATCACCATTATCATCACCATTATCATCACCATTATCATCACCATTATCATCACCATTATCATCACCATTATCATCACCACCACCACCACCATTATCATCATCATCACCATTATCACCACCACCACCACCATTATCATCATCATCACCATTATCACCACCACCACCACCATTATCATCATCACCATTATCACCACCACCACCACCATTATCACCATTATCACCATTATCACCATTATCATCACCATTATCACCATCACCATTATCACCATCACCATTATCACCACCACCACCACCATTATCATCATCACCATTATCACCACCACCACCACCATTATCACCATTATCACCATCACCATTATCACCACCACCACCACCATTATCATCATCACCATTATCACCACCACCACCACCATTATCACCATTATCACCATCACCATTATCACCATCACCATTATCACCATTATCACCATTATCACCATCACCATTATCACCATCACCATTATCACCATTATCACCATCACCATTATCACCATCACCACCACCATTATCACCATCACCATTATCACCATCACCATTATCACCATCACCATTATCACCATCACCATTATCACCATCACCATCACCATTATCATCATCATCACCATTATCACCACCACCACCACCATTATCATCATCATCACCATTATCATCACCACCACCACCATTATCATCATCATCACCATTATCACCACCACCACCACCATTATCATCATCATCATTATCACCATTATCATCACCATTATCATCACCATTATCATCACCACCACCACCATTATCATCATCATCACCATTATCATCACCATTATCATCACCATTATCATCACCATTATCATCACCATTATCATCACCATTATCATCACCATTATCATCACCATTATCATCACCATTATCATCATCACCATCATTTTCACCACCACCACCACCATTATCATCATCATCACCATTATCATCACCACCTCCATCGCCAATATTATAAGCACGCATCATAATCACCATCATCATCGTCATCACCACCACTATCATGTACTTACGTGTTCTTAAAATCCAAAAACGAGCATGTTGGATCTGTCAAGTTCTCCCAATTCTAAAAGACAAACTTGTATAAGAAACAATTCCTTACACGGATATACAATGTAGTTTTCCCTGTTCTTCTCCCACCGGCCATACTTACTGCTTTCTTAGTGAAGGTGATGACAACAGGTCTTTCAAATGGTCCAGTAAACTTATGTCCAAACTCTAGGGAAAGCACTCTTGAGTTGATCATTCTGTCTATAGCCAAATTCCTGAAAAATAACAGGCCATTTATCGGAGATTATCATATAGAGATGCCATTTAAACGATACAACATCTTAAAAGATGATGACGATGATAATGTTAATGTTGTTAATACTGATGATGTGTGATGATATTGATGATGGTGATGATGATGGTAATAGTCATGATGATATTGATGATGATGGTGATGTTGTTAATAGTGATGATGATATTGATGATGATGGTGATGTGTTGTTAATACTGATGATGGATGTGATATTGATGATGATGGTGGTATTGTTAATAGTCATGATGATATTGATGATGGTGATGATGATGGTAATAGTCATGATGATATTGATGATGATGGTGATGTGTTGTTAATACTGATGATGGATGTGATATTGATGATGATGGTGGTGGTGTTAATAGTCATGATGATATTGATGATGATGATGATGTTGTTCTTAATAATGGCAATAGTGATGATGCTGACAATGATAATGATGGTAATAGTTATTTATGATGTCGTTGACGTTGGCCATAGTCATGGTGTTGGTTACGGACATTGCTGGTGACGATAACAGATGTATGATGGTGATGATAAACACAATGATGATGCTAACAATGATAAACACAACGATGCTGGTGACAATGATGATGATGATGACAATGATAAACACAATGATGCTGGTGACAATGATGATGATGATGACAATGATAAACACAATGATGCTGGTGACAATGATGATGATGATGACAATGATAAACACAATGATGCTGGTGACAATGATGATGATGATGACAATGATAAACACAATGATGATGTTGTCAATGATGATACTGGTGATGATGTTGTCAATGATGATACTGGTGATGATGTTGTCAATGATGATACTGGTGATGATGTTGTCAATGATAATACTGGTGATGGTGTTGTCAATGATAATACTGGTGATGATGTTGTCAATGATAATACTGGTGATGATGTTGTCAATGATAATAGTGGTGATGGTGTTGTCAATGATAATAGTGGTGATGATGTTGTCAATGATAATACTGGTGATGGTGTTGTCAATGATAATACTGGTGATGCTGTTGTCAATGATAATACTGGTGATGATGTTGTCAATGATAATAGTGGTGATGGTGTTGTCAATGATAATACTGGTGATGATGTTGTCAATGATAATAGTGGTGATGGTGTTGTCAATGATAATACTGGTGATGGTGTTGTCAATGATAATGCTGGTGATGGTGTTGTCAATGATAATACTGGTGATGGTGTTATCAATGATAATACTGGTGATGGTGTTGTCAATGATAATACTGGTGATGGTGTTATCAATGATAATACTGGTGATGGTGTTATCAATGATAATACTGGTGATGATGTTGTCAATGATAATAGTGGTGATGGTGTTGTCAATGATAATACTGGTGATGGTGTTGTCAATGATAATGCTGGTGATGGTGTTGTCAATGATAATACTGGTGATGGTGTTGTCAATGATAATGCTGGTGATGGTGTTGTCAATGATAATACTGGTGATGGTGTTGTCAATGATAATGCTGGTGATGGTGTTGTCAATGATAATACTGGTGATGGTGTTATCAATGATAATACTGGTGATGGTGTTGTCAATGATAATACTGGTGATAGTGTTGTCAATGATAATACTGGTGATGGTGTTATCAATGATAATACTGGTGATGATGTTGTCAATGATAATACTGGTGATGGTGTTGTCAATGATAATACTGGTGATGGTGATGGTGTTGTCAATGATAATACTGGTGATGGTGTTGTCAGTGATAATACTGGTGATGATGTTGTCAATGATAATACTGGTGATGGTGATGGTGTTGTCAATGATAATGCTGGTGATGGTGTTGTCAGTGATAATACTGGTGATGATGTTGTCAATGATAATACTGGTGATGATGTTGTCAATGATAATGATGGTGATGGTGTTGTCAATGATAATACTGGTGATGGTGTTGTCAATGATAATACTGGTGATGGTGATGATGTTGTCAATGATAATACTGGTGATGGTGATGGTGTTGTCAATGATAATACTGGTGATGGTGTTGTCAATGATAATGCTGGTGATGATGTTGTCAATGATAATACTGGTGATGGTGTTGTCAATGATAATACTGGTGATGATGTTGTCAATGATAATACTGGTGATGGTGATGATGTTGTCAATGATAATACTGGTGATGGTGTTATCAATGATAATACTGGTGATGATGTTGTCAATGATAATACTGGTGATGGTGTTGTCAATGATAATACTGGTGATGGTGATGGTGTTGTCAATGATAATACTGGTGATGGTGTTGTCAATGATAATACTGGTGATGGTGTTGTCAATGATAATACTGGTGATGATGTTGTCAATGATAATACTGGTGATGGTGTTGTCAATGATAATACTGGTGATGGTGTTGTCAATGATAATACTGGTGATGCTGTTGTCAATGATAATACTGGTGATGGTGTTGTCAATGATAATAGTGGTGATGATGTTGTCAATGATAATACTGGTGATGGTGTTGTCAATGATAATAGTGGTGATGGTGTTGTCAATGATAATGCTGGTGATGGTGTTGTCAGTGATAATACTGGTGATGATGTTGTCAATGATAATGCTGGTGATGATGTTCACACTGTATATAATAATAACAATAACATCAATGATATTTACCTCTGCAGTGCTTGGGATATTCCATTATAGAGTACAAATACAATAGTAGTTTGGTTGACTCCTGTTGATAACCACATCTTATCAGTAACATATCAGAAGAGAAACTGTTTCCTGCACTAAAAACTACAACTGTCAATTCCTGTACAACTTTTTCAATTAACGTTGTCCATCTGGAATGGTTGATCTGAGACCGATAGGAATTGTGGGAGCTCGTTAAACTGCAAATGCACTATTATAATCACACTTGAATATTAATGTTTACTTCTGAAATACTGTTATCTGTAATTAAGCACCATTCAAGTGTGATTAAAACAATGTATTTGAAATTTAATGAACTCCCACAATTCCTATCGGTCTCAGATCAACCATTCCAGATGGACAACGTTCATTGAAATAGGTGTGTATACACCAGGTAGATCTTATATACTTGTCGTCGGATTCCTTTGAGGATCATTTTTGGAATCCAACGACAGTTATATAAGATCTACCCTCATTCCAGTCTACCCATCGCCTGATGAAGACTAGAAGTAGCAGTCGAAACGTCGCGGTCCAAACCTTTGACATTCGTGAGACAAACGAACAACTTACTATTTATCGTAAATCCACGATGACTCATCTTTATGATATTTTATGATAATAATAGTTATAAAGCGATAGAATATCCATGGTTTTCTACCTTGTTTTTTAATCTGCATGACAGATTCTTTAGGGATGGTGATAGTATCGTCAAACTTCCAAGAATCGCTCAGTTGTTTGTACTCTGGGTATGTGGCGTCTTCGACGTCAGTTAGATCTCGACTCTCGATACCCATCACTACAAATATATGATCGTCAATACAAACAATCAGACAATCAGACAGATAGACAAACAGACAGACAATCAGACAGATAGACAAACAGACAGACAGACAAACAGAAGGGAGACAGACAGACAAACAGACAAACAGATGGACAGACAGACAAACAGATGGACAGACAGACAAACAGATGGACAGATATACAGGCAGACATAGAAGCAAATGGACAGACAGACAAGCAGAAAGACATGCAAGAGAGGTGTAGAGAAGCAAACGGTTAAAAAGACGAACAGAGCACGAAACAGACAGGGAAACATGAACACACAAATAGAGGTAAAACAAATTATCATTTCAAATACAGTAGAGTTATCTGTAGTGCTTACCTAAATGGCTAGATTCGATGGTTACTTTCTCCTTGAGCGGCAAGCCTTGTCCGAGATCAATACCAATTTTCTCAACGGCCTCCAGTACGTTATTAGGAGAGAAACGCTGGTAAAGAAACAAAAACACATTACGATTGCTGTGATGATGATGGCAATGAAGATTATGATGCTGGTGCTGATGGTGCTGATAATGCGATGATTCTGGTGATGTTGGTGGTGATGATGATGATGATTTTGACAATGACGGTGATGAGGATAATGATGGTGGTGAAAATGATAATAATGATTATGGTGATGCTTCTGCTGCTGCTGGTGATGATGATGATAATGATTATGATGTTGATGATGACTCTGGTGATGATGATGTTGGTGCATGGTGATCATTATGAAGATGATGGTGATGATTCTTGTGATGATTCTGGTGATGATGATTCTTGTGATGATGATGATGATAATGATTATGATGTTGATGTTGATGATGACTCTGGTGATGATGATGGTGCATGGTGATGATGATGAAGATGATAATGATGATTCTGGTGATGATGATTCTTGTGATGATGATGATGTTGATGATGATGGTGCATGGTGATTACGATGAATATTATGATAATCACGACGTTGATGGCCAGTGATGATTATTAAGACAATAATAATGATAACGATTATAGTAATCGTGGTTGAGTTATAGTAATGATAATAACTATAGTAATGATATATATATTATTATATTGTCAAACCTCTTTGTTCGACTCATTCACTGACATGACATTTTGCCAGTTTGCAGAGTTTGAAGATCCCAGGAGCTTGCTTGCGGTGTGAACGATATCCTGGAAAATTATCCATAAAGGAAAGTTTGAGCATAATCATATCAATGGAAATGTATGGTTGTACGAGTGTTATAAATGACACACATTTTTTACAGGAAAAAAACCGCCGAAGACTGAATTCGAACCAGTGCTAAATAATCTATAAAAAACCGTTTCGTTCAAACATTTCTATTTATTAATTGCAGCGAAACAAGTATCCCAAAAAATCTTCGCATAAAAGAGGTGGTTTGTACCCAGGAATAAGGAAAGACAAACAACCTCTTCGATTTTTGTGTCCATTTTTACCGGTTTGCTTTTGTCCATAAAAATCATTTAACCCTTTTCAATCATCAACCAAATAATGTAGCTCGTTATACAACTGTTTGCTCGTATCCAAACTGGTTTAGCCAGTTACAAACTGGTCATTTTAGCATTTTACAAACTGGTTTAGTTTGTTACAAACTTATTACAAACCTGTCCATAGTCTTTGGTCTCTTGAGGGTTCTTTGGAGTAAGTACATTGCTAGCCGCTAGCTTGGTTAAAATACTAACAGCGGCTTGTGTGTCACCGCCATTGAGGACTGTCTCGGTCGTCAGGTTGAAGAGTTCTTGGACGATTATCTTGGAATTGTTTGCTGTGATGTTGACACTGTCGAGGTCTTGAAACTATAAGAAAGACAAGAAATTCTTACTTTGGTGTCAAGGAATAAGGGATGAAAGTAAAGGCACGTACACTACATTCAATAACCTGCACCGACAGGACGTAAAAGAACAACTGAGGAAATAGCAAACCCTGGCTGTGACCACCCTCAGTGACTGGCTCATACCAACACACAGTACACTTAATAACCTACATTGGAGAATGTAAAAGAACCACTGAGGACGTAACAAACCCTGGCTGTGACCACCCTCAGTGACTGTATTTCTACTGTATTTATGTATTTTACGCTGAAACTTTGCACTTTTACTAATATCAAGGTGCTCTTTCCATTTCTGAGGCCTATTGGTACAGAGCTGTTTGATTAAGGGTCACCTGACCTCTTAGTGCGAGTCGCCTTTTGTATCGTGCGATACGAGCAGCGATTTCACTGGCGATTCTATCGCAACCCCAAATCGTGCGAGTAATGGCGATATCACGGGGACAGATCGCAGCCCTGTCGACGCAAATTCGAACATGCTCAGTGCAAGTCGCTGCGATGTTCACCTTGGCAGCAAACAGGTCTTAACATAAAATGTTTCAGTAGTGTACCTTTTTGGATGGTTCTCCATGAGGACGTGTAGTGGGAAGTACGGTAGGACCAGGAGTAGTTGGAAGTACCACACCTGTAGAAGAAAATATATACAGGTATGTATTTAAATACACCACAACAACTACAGTCAAAGTTTAGTAATATCTTATTCAAAAAAAAAAATGAAAAAAAAAATCCACTGAATACAAGTGATTTGCTTGGGCTGCCTGTGGTGCTTGCTGCACGAGTGTTGCTTACCATGCCACCCATAGTGCATTTCGGGCATTATAAGCAAAATGAAACAGAACCTTCGCCAATCTTTTTTGAAATAGCAGTATACATCAATGCTTACTTACTTACCTACTTACTTACGTACTTGTTTACTTACTAACTTGTTTAATAACTTACTAGCTTGTTTAATTACTAACTGCTTACTTACTCACTAACAGTTATTCAGTTACTTACATGCTAACTTACTAACTTACGTACTTATTTACTTACTTACTTACTTATTTTCTTACTTACTTAATTACGTACTTACTTGCTTGCTTACTTACTATAAGCTATTCAGCGAATGTTTCTTACAGATGCACTTATTACATACAAATATATCTACCAATTTATTGACTTACTGACGTACTTACCAGTACTGTAAACACTATACAAGTCTTCACTATCACCACCACATATGTAGTTGTACGAGGCTGGACATGGCTTTGCGCACGAGTTTTTGACGCTTTCAAACGACATGTTATTGTTCGTACAGTAACAAGTCTTGCCATTGACCAACGCGAACACGGTTTTGTTACAGATTTCAAGGCATTTACTTGGCATAGCTTCGTGTTCTAACATGGTGTGCGTCTCTGGAGGTGATGACAGGACTTTGCGGCAACCGATAAAGTCTTTAACGCGTTCTACACCTATATAAAAACAGGAAATTTTAATCAATAGACTGAATCGAAATATGGCGATCTGCTATTGTTCTTGACTGGTCAGCCTTTTGCTCATGCTGGACCACAATAGAGTTTCCACATGTACTATACGAGAGGCTAGCCAGTCAAGAACAATAGATAATCAAATTGGTGGCCATATTTCGACTCGGTGTATACTTAAAATATTGTTTTAATCGAGTTAATGGCAAAACAAAAAGTGATCAGTGTGGATTATAATGATGGTGACAACGAGCTCAACTAAACGATGATGATGAAGATGGCGGTGGTGATAATAATGCCGTGATGATGGCGCTGGATAAATGGATAAAAGGATATTTAATTCAATATTGTTATTATAATCTTTTAAATTTCCTATTCATTTATTAATTGTAAAGCATTGAGATTATATGTGGTGCGCTAAGAATTTAATTATTATTATTATTATTATTATTATTATTATTATTATTATTATTATTATTATTATTATTACTATTATTATTACTATTATTATTATTATTATGATTATTATCATTACTATTATTATTATTATTATCATTATTATTACTATTATTATTATTATTATGATTATTATCATTACTATTATTATTATTATTATCATTGTTGTTATTGTTATTGTTATTGTTATTGTTAATAATATTTGTGGTAGTGGAGAGAAATGATGATATGATGACAAATATGATGACGATAGCTGTGATGATAATATTAGTCATGATAATATTGTCTAGAGTATTCGTACCTGGATAATACTTCTGGCGTATTTGTTGTTTGTTAACAATTATAACTCCACTTTCACCAGGACTGATTCCTCGTCCCCCTGCTGTTGCTATGGTTACATTCGGTTGTTTTCCTATCAATGCTGAATTGGTAGTGATTGAAATCACCCCACCCCCTCCCCCACCAGCAATACTAACAGGTGTACCATTGCTTCCTTTCGCTTCAAGGACTGCGCGGTCGGTAAGGATGACCTACAGAATAAATATAAATCCACTCAACTATCATACATGCATTATTCATTCCTTTATACATGCATTCATCCAATCAATTAATCATTCGTTCATCCATTAATTTATCCATTCATTGATTTATGAATGCATTGATTCATTCTTTAATATATTCATATATTTATTTATTTACTTATTCCATCTTGATACACATAAAGTAGTAAAAAAGACACTGAACAAGAATATAATATTCTTGTTCTGACGTTTCGGAGCCATCACGCTCCATTATCAAAGAATAATAATAATATGTGAGATTATTCACATAAATTAGATTATCTGTGTTCTTTGTAAACTCCTTACATTACTGTTATTATTCTTTGATAATGGAGCGTGATGGCTCCGAAACGTCAGAACAAGAATGTTATATCTTTATTCAGTCTCTTTTTTACTACTTTACTTATTCCTTCATTTATTTATTTATTCATCTATCTATCCATTCATTAATGCTTCCATAATGCTTAGTCACTAGGCCTAGTCTGGGACCTTAACTCGCCTTAACTCGCGCAAACTCGCCTTAACTCGCACAAACTCGCATTAACTCGCACAAGCTCGCAGTAAATTACTCAATGTCATAATGCACAGGGAATTGCCTTAACCTCATCTCACAAAGCTGAAATATACACATATAAGTCAGGTTCTTTTAGTGTCACTCCAAATTATGGGATTTTTCTTTAACTCGCCTTAACTCGCAGCATTGAAATTTTGATTTTCCCTTAACTCGCCTTAACTCGCCTTAACTCGCCCAAACTCGCTGCGAGTTAAGGCGAGTTTAGGTCCCAGACTAGGCCTGTCACTAAAATCATACAATACAATACATTACAGTAATCAATAATGGGCTCCTGGCTCAATAAATAAAATAAAACGGGATGTGAAGGGGACCAAGAACATGGGTAACTTACGTCTACCTAGAAGCCCATTTTAGTGTCGGGCTCCCTGTGTGACTGAGGGACACAGGAAGCCCGACTCTATGAAAACACTTGGAGGTAAACTAACGTCTCCATAGTTTATACTCATTCAAACCAAACTTTCACAATGTATTATAAATCTTTGTTACTACCACGTAGTATTATAGATTTATTTTATTGTCACCAAGCTTTCGGACTTAGCGTCCGTCTTCAGGGCATGAATGAGCTACTTTATTTACATGCGAGTAACAAAGATTTATAATGACAAACACACAAAGGCGTTTTAGATTTTCCCAATGTAGTTGTTATATGTAGTATGTACTTACGTATTTGCCTTCTATAAAAATACTTCCACCACTACTCCCACCGACCACTCCAACTCCAACACCAAATAGAGGCTGGGCGTATCCGTTGGCTTGAATGGTTGCATCTAAAAAAAAAAAAATAATAATTAAAATTTAATAAAATGACCTACAAAGTACGCAAGATACCCAATAATTAAACAGAGGAGTGTCCACTGGAAAAAAATACCAACTTCTAAAGTATAGGAGTAGTTTGTAAATAGATATTCACATACAATATAATATCGTCATTTTTAGCTATTTTTTCCCTAAATTTTATTATTTTTTATTGTTTGTGGGCTGTGCCAGTAGCATGGACGGTATGTCCCGTTTTGCACACAGCCTTTTGACCATTTTTTCTCTTTCTGTTATGATATTACTATATAATTTATGTTGTCAATATGGTCAATAAAGCAGTTAAAAATATACAGCTATTTCAAAAAACGTAGAATACTGAATAGTGCATACTGAATAGTGCATTGCAAGACTGAAATGCATTCTGGGTCATGTAATATTGTTTAAAGTAAAATAAATGATAATTAGTTATTTTATTCTTAGTGCATTCCATTCAAAACAATATACAAGCTAGTTACAGGGGGTAATTATCGCTGTAGATGTATTATTTACTATGAATCAATGAGACCCACAATGCCCTTTGGTCTTGGAATGCACTATTCAGTATTCAACGTTTTTTGAAATGGCTGTATAATAATATATATTTTTACAACACTTGTGTGAATTCTCGCGCGCTGATTGGTTAATTTACCGTGATCAATAAGAGGACAGACACACTGTGCTCACGTCATCATGTCACACAACACTCGAGCAGAATTGAGGGAAAGTTTGTTAGCGACAAAGTTTTTTCATAAAAAAGGATTTTAAAAACAAGTTTATGGATAAAGTATCAATGGAAATTACTTTTCTGTAAGTAGAAAATGTTAATAAATGTAACTATGCTGTCATAGAGTTGTTGTCGTTTTAATTTTATGGCTTTTTCAGTCTTTTTGACAAATTTTCACTTACAATCAAATCGGTAGTCTTTTCAACAAAAACGTGCTCAAAATTACATTTTGGATGAACAATACCATTCTTTCAGGACTGATTTGAAAAGCTTAGAATGTTATACAAAGGTTAGACATATCGAGTATTGTGTAATCTTCTATATGATCAGTTCTTATGGTTTTTATGGATAATCGGCCATGTTTGACGTTCTTGTACATTTTTAACTTCATTTAGCTCTCTGAAGACAAACAGTACACTGTATTTCTGTATAAAAATAGGCTTATTTCTTTTTTTCCGACTGAAAAAAAGATCATTTTCGTAAATTGTGAGATTTTCCGTAGCTTCAAGAGAAACCATTGATGCGTGACAAATTCGTCATTTTTCGTCCTTTAACTTACATTTTATTTTTTGAACATTTATTTTGGTTTGTGTTGTAAAAAACAAATTGCACATGGATTTTTCGTTGTCTGTCCTCTTATTGACACACTCTTGACGTCATAAAATGTTCAAAACTTTGCAGTGAAACCCCTCGCTACGCTCGTGGTTCCACTTGAGTTTTGAACATTTTATGACGTCAAGAGTGTGTCAATAAGAGGACAGACAACTCAAAACCATGTGCAATTTGTTAAATATACAATGTAAATGGATTTACATATTATTTACAAAGATGAAGAAATGGTGGTATAAATATTTACAAGGAATTTACAAACTATTTACATAGTTTTGAAGAATTCACATACTATGTAAATGTACCTTGATCTTGTAAATCCGTATTTACAGTCTATTTACAAACTATTCACATACTATGTAAATGTACCTTGATCTTGTAAATCCGTATTTACAGTCTATTTACATACTATGTAAATGTACCTTGATCTTGTAAATTCCTATTTACAGTCTATTTACAAACTATTCACATACTATGTAAATGTACCTTGATCTTGTAAATTTGTATTTAGAGTCTATTTACAAACTACTTACATACTATGTAAATAAACCTTGATCTTGTAAATTCCTATTTACAGTCTATTTACAAACTATTCACATACTAATATGGAAGTTGATGGCTTTTTTCCAGTGATGTCGTTTAGAAATATTATTACAGTCGAATACTCCAACAGGACACTTTCTTTAACATCTTGTATCACAACCAATCACATTACAACATTTAGTTAAATGTTTGCAATCAGCCAATGAGGTAGCACATCTATTTATATACTACGATATGATTGGTCTAAATCCACCTATTGTATAAATATTCGAATGTGATTGGTTAACGTTATACAAGTGGTCGCAGTTGGTGGTACACACTGTATGTATGTTTAGTTGTACGTACCAATTGTGAGGTTCTTCTTTGATGTGATTCTAATGGCGCCTCCGCCACATCCCACAATTCCAGAGTTATTGGATGTCCCTAAAATACAAACCCAATATTTGAATATGTTAGTCACTTCGTAGCCACTTCGAAGCCATTCCGTAGCCACTTCGTAGCCGCTTCGTAGCTAGTCTGTAGCCAGTTTGTAGCCACTTCGTAGACATTCCGTAGCCACTTCGTAGCCGCTTCGTAGCCAGTCTAGTCTGTAGCCAGTCTGTAGCCACTTCGTAGCCAGCCACTCCGTACCAAACAAACAAACAAACAAGCAAACAAGCAAACAAGCAAACAAACAAACAAACAAACAAACAAGCAACCAAACAAACAAACAAGCAAATAAACAAGCAAGTAAATAAACAAACGAGCAACCAAACAAACAAGCAAGCAAATAAACAAACGACCAAGCAACGTTTCAAACCAATGTTTGGGTTACCTGTGCTTCCACCAGTAAATTTCAACGGTTTTACGTCATACACCCTGCCATATATGACACCACGTTCTTCTTTAAAGAGACCACCCCGTCCACCATGACCACCCCCAGCAGCGATACTAGGATACCCTTTACCAGGTCCCGATCCTACAAACAAAACAACCAATCAGAATATCATATGCAGGTGAATTCTATTCATTGGATAAACTTTATTCGTATGGTACTGTAACCAAACTTTTCCTTGGAAGAAATGGTACACCTACCGTATATTCCTTGGTTCTGTTTTGCTACACAGTATCCGCCCATGAACCGACTCTCTCCTGCCACCGTACTGCTATCCAGGACAAACTCTGCACCAAGATACATGCCCTGTGTACTCTCAATAGACAAGGCGTGTTGTCCAGACAGTCTTACAACAGCAGACCCATTCACGATGATCGGTGTCTTGAAATGGAAGGTACAGGTATCATTGAGCTTGGTTCCATGTTGAGAGTATGCGATGCTGTTCTTGGATATTGTTTTATGTGACCATATACACTGTGTGGTGTTGATGAGTAGACTGCCATCTTGGATGAACTGAGCTTGGTAGGATTGCTTGGCTGAAACTGGAAACATTATTAGATCAAAGAGAGCTAACATGGTATGATGATAATTCTGATGATGATGGTGGTGATGAAGAAGATTACGATGATGACGAAGATAATGATGACGGTGAGGATGATGTTGATGAAGAAGATTATGATGTTGATGACGAAGATTTGTACCGCCGCGAAAATGATCCCCGCCGCAATAATGATTCCCGCCGCAATATTGATCCCCGCCGCAATAATGACTCCCAAGTCGCCGCAAAAATGATCCCCAAGGAATTATGAACTTGGACAACTCGTGATCGATGGAGCATGGACTATTTCTATATTTTTCCATGCATTTATCATCATATATGTGAATCCCTTTTTGTGTTTTCGTTTAATATTCGTTTCTCTTTTCTTTTTGTTTGAGTTTTTTTGTGTCATGAAGTGTTAAATATAACGCGTTTTAGCTATCATTTCAAAAGTTATTTTATATATTGAAACTCATTATCTATATACTGACTTTCATCTTCGTTATCTATGTAGTGCTGTATTTTATCTTTTTTGTACTATTTTTGAAGTCTCAATAATTTCTGTGTAGCTCATGTAATCAACTACATAGTTGGAGTTTCAATTCAAATGATATCAGGGTTATCTGTTAAGGTCAAGCTAGTAAAAGAGTTAAACGAGATTAACTTCGCTTCAACAATATGTGAGATCAAATTCAAGTTTGACCAATTTTTAAAGCGGTCTCGTCATAGAAATATTAAATTAAAATCAATTATTTGTAGTAAAGACAGTTTTTATCAAGCAATCCCCATTGTCGCACAGTAGTTAGAAGTGATGATATAATAGGAGATTTGTGGAATTTTATGACAACCTCAACAACTATGATTGTTCTATAAACATATCCTGGTCATCTTTGTCCAAAGTACTTTGCTCATTTAACTCCCAGTGATAATATCAACATGAGCGAACAGCAGAAGAATGGAAATGTTATATAGTTTAAAGAAGTCCATACTACAAGGCCTCCTACAACGATGTCCAGAAAGGAATCCACGAGGTAGAGAATGAAATTTGATATGTTTGTTTTAAATGTGACATGCTCCATCGATCCCGAGTTGTCCAGGTTTATCATTTCCATGGGGATCATTATTGCGGCGACTTGGGAATCATTATTGCGGCGGGATCAATATTGCGGCGGGGATCACTTTCGCGGCGGTACAAGATTATGATGATGACGAAGATACTGATGATGTTGGTGAAGATGATGAAAAAGATTACGGAGACAATGATAATTCTGATGATGATGTTGATGATGATAATGATAACGATGAAGAAGATGGTAATGAAGAGAGTTATGACGATGGTGAAGATTATGATAATCCTAATGATAATGACGGTGATGGTGATGAAAATGAAAATAATGATGATGATGATGATGATGATGATGATGGTAATGATAATGATAAAAAATCAGTATTTCTTTTACAGCGTTGATAATGACAGTTTTCCTCTATACAATTACTAAAAAGACATCCATAACATTGAACACTATCGAAAACATAAAGTACATCGTTCAAACACAATTAAACTTACCAATTATATTAACAAAACCACTACAACCGCCAGTAACATTATATTTAGATTCACACAAGCCTTCCATATCAATATCACTTTGGATCTGTATGACACCACCACAAGCAAGTCTTTTACCCTTGGTTGACGATGTGGCAGACAGATAAGCTGTGCTCTTTAGATGCACCTGTGGATTTGAAATAAATCAATGAATGAATGTCTGGATGGATAGACTACTTGAATGAATAATAATAATAATAATAATATTTAATTCTTGAAAAATACGCATTTAAAAATCTCAATGCTTTTACAATATAAAAATATATATACACTAACAAATATATTATTACAAGATTGATAAAATAATTTAGAAAAAATAGTAAAAATTGATTGATATATATTAGTTCTCTTTAAAAAGATAAGTTTTAATTTTTTTCTTGAAAATGTCAATTGACGGTGCATTCTTAATGTCCATGGGGATAGTGTTCCATAACCTGGGTGCACCGACTGAAAAAGCATGAATGAATGCATGGATGGATGAATAACGGACAAATGAATAAATGGATTAAGAGATGAATAAATGAATAATAAGATGAATATAGAATTGAATAAATAAATAAACAAATAAATAAATAAATGAAAAAAAAAATAATAATAATTATTAAAAAATAAATAAATAAATATAAATAAATAAATATAAATAAATAAATATATAAATAAATAAATACAAGAATATATAAATAAACAAATAGATTAATAGATTAATAAATAAATAAAATAATAATGATAATCAATGAATAAATAGATAAATAATAAATAAATAAAATAGATAATAATAATAATAAATAAATAAATAAATAAATAAATAAATAAATAAATAAATAAATAAATAAATAAATAAATAAATAAATAAATAAATAAATAAATAAATAAATAAATAAATAAATAAATAAATAAATAAATAAATAAATAAATAAATAAATAAATAAATAAATAAATAAATAAATAAATAAAATAAATAAATATATGAATAAACACATAAATGAATCAGACTTAATGAATGAATGCACGGTTGGATAAATGGATGGATGGATAAATAAAGAAATGAACCCAAAGTGTGTTATATCATAAATACCTTTCTGCCTATTAATCGAATAAAGCCCCCCATGGCTCCTGCTTTATCAGTATTTGATGAACCATCCGCAATGATACTCTTACCTTGAAGAAAAACGATATCAGTATCAGCATTATCGTCTTCTTCTTCTTCCTTATATTATCACCAACTTCTTCTGTGTCATCATCATCATCTTCTTTGTCATCATCATCATAACCATCACCGTCATCATTATTATCATTATTGTCATTGTCGTCTTCTTCCTCTCATATCATCCCCGTCTTCTTCTTTGTCATCATTATTAACACTACCATCTTCAACTGTTTCATCATCAGTGCATTATCATCATCATCATCTTCTTCTTCAACCTCATCGCCATCATTATCATCATCACTTTCTTTCATCATTATTGTCATTTTCATCACCATCATCGTCATTGTCACCATTATTATCATCATCATCTTCTTTTTCATCATCACATCATTTTCATCACCATCATCAATAACTTCTTTTCTTTTATTATCATAATCATCAACATCATCATAATTAACTTCTTTTCTTTCATCATCATCATCATTATCATCATCTTCGCTTACTTCGTCAAAATCATCTTCATATCATCACAATCATCTTCATCATTATCATCATCTTCGCTTACTTCGTCAAAATCATCTTCATATCATCACCATCATCGTCATTATTATCACCATCTTCGCTTTCCTTTCTTTGTCATAATCATCTTCATATCATCATCGTCGTCGTCACCATCACCTTCCTTCAATCCTGTCTATGCTGACTTACCAATAACAAGATCTCCATGTTCAGCTTTGATTTCAATGGCTCCACCTCCTTTAACATCCACACCTTCGGCATCTATGAATAAAGAACATACAATGAGCTTCAAGGCAAACCACAAGCAGGCAGCTAAGGTCAAGTCCTGCACCTAGACTACTAACACCCCTGCCGGGAAAACAAGACTCTTCCAGGACTCTGCCCCCCAGGCGATGCACTCGGGAGGTAAGATGACGGGGAGGTCCGACGTATTTTTTTGGGTTGACAATTTTCGTTCTGGGTATTATTTTGGGGTCAAGAGACCTGCCATGTATTTTTTTAGGTCTTAAAAAGAAACCCGTATTTTTCTGGGATTTCACATCTCCGAGTTCAATTTTTGTTGCGATCCGTGTATCAGAAAATTATTCGTTTGAATTTGTTTCAGCAAGGCGTGAGTTCCGTAAAGAAACATACTATATACATACTATATACATACTATATACATGCAATATGAAGCTCCGTCGGATCCCCCCGTCATTTTACCCCCCGAGTACATCACCTGGGCTCTGCCCGGCAACTCTTCAATGAATTGCCACCTGAAGCTCGTTCAATTAGACCTATCACTGGCTTCCTAAAAACTATTAGAGAAATACTCTATAAGAAAGCAGCCGAAAGACTTAATAAATAAACTCATATATGATATAAGAACCGTTTTATTGTAATGTAACTGTAATCTTTTCCACCTTGCAAATCAATTTATGGTATTCTAACTGTGTTTACGTAGCCTTTCCACCTTATAAACCGTCATTATTATTATTATTATTAATATTACATACAAGATTGGCTGACCTTTTATTTTATTACAAACACTTCCACCAATCAGAGCGTCGAAATCGTAATCGTAGAGACCTGTTGCGTTACAGTTTGTCACGTTTCCTGGACCTATGACCAAATATGGTTGTTGGTAAATATTGTATATGATGATCATAATTATGGTAATGATGATAATGATGTTAAAGGTGATGATGATGTTGATGATGGATATGATGATAGTTATGATATGATGATGGTTATGATATGATGATGGTTATGATGATGGAGATGGTGATAATGAAGATAGTCATGATAATGATCATGATGGTCATGATATGATGATTATGATGATGGTCATGATATGATGATGATTATGATGTCGTGGATGATTATTGTCATTATCGTAACTATTCATTCATTCATCCAATATTCTGCTGTTTCTATCGCAAAGATCCCTAATTTTTTAAGTAATGGCGAATGTGATGATATTAAATGTGATGATAATGATGATGATGATATTAAATGTGATGATGATGATGATGATGATATTAAATGTGATGATGATGATGATGATGATGATGATGATGATATTAAATGTGATGATGATGATAAATGAATGAATGTATGATGCTGATGTAAACGTTGATAATAATGACGATGATGACACGGCAACCAGTGACAACCGATGATGATTCATCATGATGTGGGATTCATCGAAAAAAATGGAGCAGAGCTTTAACATTGAAAGAAATATAATGCGAAGCTGAAAACAAATATTCTGCACAGAATCCATACATTAAAAATATGATGGTGTAAAATCGTCTTTCGATGATACATATATAAGCTATGATAACAATGTTCCACCTAAAAGGGGTCAACGACAAGGTCCCAGATGCCCCGAGGTCATTTCGAACACTTAATCGATCAAAGCTTCCGTCTGGTGTGGATTATGACATTTTACGATTAATGAGCATATTAAATGGTTTTTCATACTATAAAAAGGCTTAGCAGTTGTTAGTAGTTGGTGATATCCATGATAGCACCATGATGGTGATGACAATGTCCATGATGATGATGACAATGTCTATGATGATGATGACAATGTCTATGATGATGACAATGTCTATGATGATGACAATGTCTATGATGATGACAATGTCTATGATGATGACAATGTCTATGATGATGACAATTTCTATGATGATGATGACAATGTCTATGATGATGACAATGTCTATGATATGATGATGACAATGTCTATGATGGTGATAATGTCTATGCTGATGATGACGACAATGTCTATGGTGATGATGATAATGTCTATGGTGATGATGACAATGTCTATGATGATGATGACAATGTCTATGATGATAGCACCATGATGATGATGACAATGTCCATATATAGTGATTATGACAATGTGATGGGAACAGTAGTGATGAAACACCCACCCTATTTTACTTTCACTGTCTCATGCGATGAGAGTCAATGTTGTCAATGACAGTAACATGATATTTTTATTACCAGCGGTGACTAAAATATCCGTAGTTGAAAAGAGTATCGTGGCACATTAGTACAGACGTACAGCGTGGGCAGAGATATTCAACTACAAATACTTCCGAAAAGACCATATAATTTGTGACAGACTTACAAAATGGTATAAAATGTGTCTACTTATTGTTATGTCAATTCGGCTTGACCAAGATAGATAATTAATTAGAATATATAACCTCGACCTACTACAGCTGGTTTGAGTTTATTTTGCATGGTTATCTTACTTTTTGATTGTCTGCTTGCTTGTTTATTCGTTTATTCGTTTGTTTGTCTGCTTGCTTGTTTGCTTATCTACTCGCTTGTTTGTTTGTTTGCTTGTTTATCTGCTTGTTTATTCGTTTATTCGTTTGTTTGTCTGCTTGATTGTTTGTTTGTTTGCTTATCTACTTGCTTGTTTTAGTTGTTTGTTTGCTTGTTTATCTGCTTATTTATTCGTTTGTTTGTTTGTTTGTTTGTTTGCTTGTCTACTTGCTTATTTGTTTGCCCGCTTGTTTGTCTGCTTGTTTATTCGTTTGTCTGCTTACTTGTTTGTTTGTTTGTTTGCTTATCTACTTGCTTGTTTGTTTCTCTGCTTGTTTATCAGCTTGTTTATTCGTTTGTTTGTCTGCTTGCTTGTTTGTTTGTTTGTTTGCTTATCTACTTGCTTGTTTGTTTGTTTGCTTATCTATTTGCTTGTTTGTTTGTTTGCTTGTTTATCTGCTTGTTTATTTGTTTGTTTGTTTGCTTGTATTCTTGTCTACTTGTTTGTTTGTTTATTTTTTGTTAATTCATTTGTTTGATTATTTGTTTCATTGCCTGCTTTATTGTCTGTTCGTTTGCTCGCTTGTTTTGCTATGTTTCTTCGTCTATTTGTCATTTCTGTCTGCCCGTCTCTCTCTAGCTACTATGTTTAGCTACTTGATCTAAACGCAATTATCGCGACATCTCATTGTCTAATTGATACTGGGCGAACCCGAGCTTCAACGTAAACGCTTCACTGAAACAGTATTTCACTGGAACAGCAAGAAGCCTCATTGTTCCAGTGCCCTTTAATCGACTGACACCACAAAGATCTTTTTATATAACCTCAATATTTTCAAGTCTGTGAAAGAGTGTCACGGAAGACTTCTGACATAAAGTTGATATAAGAAGAGAATTATCTTTGTTTCAACGTATCATCATAACAATGATCATAATAATCATTATGATGATAATTGTGATAGTGGATTGATAATGGTGGTGATGACGATGATGATAATGATGATAATAATTACGATAGTGATGATGGTGGTGGTGATTATGATGATAATGGTGGTGATGATGATGTTGACAATGATGATAGTGATAACGATGATGATAATGGTGGTGGTGGTGGTGATGATGATGTTGATAATGATACTATGATAACGATGACAATAATGGTGATTATGATGATGTTGATAATGATTCTATGATAACGATGACAATGGAGATACCAATGATAATAATAACAACACACCTTGATTCTGCCCTTGTAAAGTATGCACACCAAAGCCTCCAAGTATCCCTCCAGTCAGTTTAATATCCGTCATGATTTGAACATTGCCATTCTTACTAACGATTCGGAGAGAATGATTCCCAACTACGGTAAGAGTTGCTCCACTCCCAATATGAACAGACGAATCGAATTCAAACGTACACACTTTGTAAGGGACGGTCATTTTATCGTCAGGGGTACGGAATGTGCGGTTTGACGTGAAGCCTTTGTGCAGTAATAGTCCCAGCCATTTCATAGTGCATTCTGTCGTATCGATGTCCAGGTTTCCAGTATTGAACAGGACTGAAAGATGAAGAAAAACGCTTTGTTAAATTGTGATGACGATGATGGTGGTAATGGTGGTGGTGGTGGTGATGATGATGACGATGGTGGTGATGATGATGATGATGATGATGATGGTGGCAATGGTGGCTGAGTTCCCTGCGCCATCTTAAAAGGTAGGGGGCCATAGAAGCGAGACACACGTTGAGTTTACAAAGATAGAAACCTTTTAACACCTTACGGGACGTCAATTATTCACGTGTCTCTATCGTTGCAAGCTCAATGTTCGTCTCGCTTCGATGTCAGATTTTTCATTTTTTATTACATTTGTACCTTTGTTTACAATAGTGTATATTTCATAAAACAAATAAATAATCATATAATCTGCTTCGATGCAAAGGCCCGGCTACTTTTCAAGATGGCGCTGCAGGGAGCTGTGAAGGAGACTAGTGCGGTAAACCGGCGGGCATAACAACTGGGTCGGTAGTCTTATCTTATCTTCCTCCACGTCTCACAACAACGCAAACAGCAACGACAGCAATTCAAAACTTGTTGAAATTTTCATTATCTCGCTACCACAAACGATCATCGCCGATTATCAAATGTCAGCACGCACAAATCTGGTAAAAACACCATCTGTCACGCTCGTTAGAACTACAAATGGAACCATAAGCTAACTGACAGAGCTTTTATGTCTTCAAGTGTCACATTTATAGCGCAAAGACGCAACGGCGTGGCGAGAATAAAAAGATTTTGGAGATTGCGGTTTTTGGTGTAGCAAGCGTGGGAAGTCAGGTTGTCAAGTTATTCTTCTAATTCAATTAAAACCGAGAAATACTTTTTTGTGATTTTGTTAATTTATGTTTATTTTACGACGATGATTGTAAGCCGGAGTTTAAGGTAAATGTTCCCTCCTACTTCAGCAGGGATTACAGGAAGTACCTCTTTTACTCCGACAAAGGGCTAATTAAAGCTCGAAACGTCAGTAAAGTTAAGTCAGCATTTTTTACGGTGTTACAAATTTCATTCTATTACCTATCGTTTATATCAAACACCGACGCAGCCTATACTAGTTTACTCGCTAGTTTCATTCTATTACCTATCGTTTATATCAAACACCGACGCAGCCTATACTAGTTTACTCGCTAGTTTCATTCTATTACCTATCATTTATATCAAACACCGACGCAGCCTATACTAGTTTACTCGCTAGTTTCTATTTCTGTTTATTTTAAAATGATGGTCGTATACGTAGGAGGTTAAGGTAAATGTTCCCCTTATCAGTTGAAGCAAGAATTACAAGAGCTTAGAAAAGGAACATCTTATTTAAAGCAGGAGTAATTTCAACAATAGGCCTTTTTCTATATTTTGGTTGAATGATCGATCATACACAAATGAATCAAAGACACTCAAGAGATACAAAGAGATTTACTTTTTGTTTCCCAAGAGTCTCGTTTTGGTTTAGAGCAAATACAGTTAAACCATGAAATAATATCAAGTAAATTCTAACACATAGTCACTATTTAGTGACTAATTGTTGCTACTATTCACCCAGAATAAATAATAAAACAAAGGATAATGAGGTTTCTTGTGTATTACTCTTTTGTCTCAAGATGTTCTGGTTGAGCGATAGTGACAAAATAGTCACTATTTGTTAGTACTTTCTTAGATTGCATTTCATGGTTTAACTGCATTTGCTCTATATTGACGGTGTATGATCACTCAACCAAAATATTGAAAGTGGGCTATTGGAAATATATATTTTGGTTGTCAGTGCAAATAGGGAGATACAAATGTGTTTGCACCAGGTCTTTACGACTTTGCTTCATTCTGTTTAGAGGATCGAGACTGCTATAGTTGAAGTCAAATCCGATCAAAACACTTAACGAGTGAAAATCGTAGATTATTTTTACAATGTTACACTTTTGATTCGATAGATTTAGCAACAGGTTTCGCTTTAGTAATAGCAAACATAAAAACAACAACAACAACAAAAATTTGAGGAAATGCGGAGAATAAAATAAGAGGGATAACGTCACGATATTTTTTATAAAATCGCAGTGATTTCGTGTCATTCGATCCGAAAAATGCACAACTACTGGGCGAAATATCCTACGAATGGACGATAGTCCTTATATACTGACAGAAAACTACTTACAGTCGGGATATCCATTGCTAGCAGAAGTGCTTCGGATCATTTGATTCACAAAAACAACCAAAAAAGCCCAGTCAACCTTCCAAGATCTTCGTCCCATATTCATGTAGAATTATGTCAAACTGTTTCACTTTAAATAATCTTGTTGCCTCTTGGAAGAACAAAATCTACAGCTTGGCATGCCGCGAGGTCAATACCACGAAAAATCGACCCATCCACGATGGAATATCGTAGAGTATACCATGGAGATGACTCAAGGTAATTATAGTGTATAGATTACAATAGAATCTTGATAATAAGGTCTTCTAGAATCAACACCATCTAACTTACGATCGATATAGATATAAGGTAACAAAAATAGTTTGGACAGCGGGAGTTTACCCCGCAGCTTTATTCACCCAAACAAAAAATGATCGTCCAATGGGATTGATGCTATTATAATATGCTCATGACATCGGAATCACTTGAAATTGACAATCGAACACTTGATCACAGCATAACTGTGATTGTCCAATGGGAGAGGGAATCGCTTGAAATGTATAATAGAACATTTGATCGTTCGAACACTTGATCATGGGCATGATATACTCTAAAAGAGAGCATTGTCAGTAGCAGAAGAGTGATTACTAGATATCAATTATGTTATCGTAGTACACTTGAAATTTACAATAGAACACTTGATCGCAGTTCTTTAACTGATTGATGACTCGTTCGAACACCTTAGCTGATCGTCATCTTTATGCGATGCACTGTTTTTGATAAATTATTAACTCCTGATAAACAACATCGTCCAATGAGAAATCAGGTTTTATTGGATTATTATTATTATTATTATTATTATTATTATTATTATTATTATTATTATTATTATTATTATTATTATTATAAATATTATTATTATTATTATTATTATTATTATTATTATTATTCGTTATCAATTAGTTTGTACAATAGAACAATTGATCGCATGATGATGTATTCGTAATCAATTTAATAGTTTGTACAATAGAACATTTGATCGCATGATAACGTATTCGTAATCAATTAGTTTGTGCAAAAGAACAATTGATCGCATAATGATGTATTTTTAATCAATTTAATAGTTTGTACAATAGAACATTTGATCGCATGATAACGTATTCGTAATCAATTAGTTTGTACAATAGAACAATTGATCGCATGATGATGTATTCGTAATCAATTTAATAGTTTGTACAATAGAACATTTGATCGCATGATAACGTATTCGTAATCAATTAGTTTGTGCAAAAGAACAATTGATCGCATAATGATGTATTTTTAATCAATTTAATAGTTTGTACAATAGAACATTTGATCGCATGATAACGTATTCGTAATCAATTAGTTTGTGCAAAAGAACAATTGATCGCATAATGATGTATTTTTAATCAATTTAATAGTTTGTACAATAGAACATTTGATCGCATGCATGATAACGTATTCATAATCAATAAGTTTGTACAATAGAACACCTGATCGCGATCATTATCCGATCATACGTTCGCCGGTAGACAACATAACGAGCGTTTGATTAATGGCTCGAAGGCACAAACTTTTAGTTGTTGAAAGATGAGGTAAAGTGGATCAGACAGACAAGGAGGATATAGGATGTTTAGAACACAATTCATACTTCCAGTGATTCTCGATGGTGATTGATTACCTTATTTCGTACTAATTTTCGCGAGTCTTTAAATAATAATAATAATGATGATGATGATGATGATGATGATAATGATGATGATGATGATGATGATAATGATGATAATAATAATACACAGTTCCGTTCAGTGAACACGAATTAATAATAGTTGCAAGTCGAGCTTGGAGTTGCCACACATAACAAAACTATAATTTATCATGTGCTAACTCCATCCTCGACTTGAAACTATCATTCGTGGTCACTGAATGGAACTGTGAAAAAGACTGTTTTCAAAATGAAAACAAATGAGTAAACTTAGCCTCCTCCGCAGGCTACTCCTTTTTCTCCTTTGGGATTCCTGTGGGATTTCTGATTTTTCTCCTCACCACAGGAATCCCGATGAAAAGAGACATGCCTACGGAGGAGGCTAGAGCAAACTTACATCCAAGAAAGACCGTTCCTTTCTCTCCAGAAGACAGCCCTTTTCCACCTCTTACATCCAGCTTCTTTACGTCGGCAACATAAGTAGAGATGTCATAGGATGAAAATACTTGTATCACACCCCCTCCCCCACCGTCACCGCATCGGTTATTGTAGTTTTTATAACTGAACCCACTGTTGCCTCCTTTAGCGCTCAATCTGCCACTATTGAAGACGACCTGGGAAAAAAAAGTATCATTATTTAGCGTCGGTAGTTCCTTCAGCTATAAGCAGTAAGCCGGTCTCCCAGGAAGCCGACGGTGCGCTCTTCCCTTATATTTTTGTAAACATGGCAAACAAGTATTGCAGTGCGTCCACACGATCCAAGGCCACCCAGACAAATTTTTCACAAATTATCCAATCACGTCCAAGTATCGAAACAATAGAATTACGGGAAATTTATGATTCAGAAAATTTCACTGTCGATATACAATATCAAAGTGTCAACAAAAAACACCAGAATTATCTTGTATAGGGATAGAATAATTTGTGAAAAATATGTCTGGGTGGCCTTGGTTCGTGTGGACGCATTGTAACTTCGCGTGACTTTCTTTTCTGGAAAATGCGGAAACAAAGATGGTTCACTCAAAAGAGCCTTGAGTATTATTGCTTCTATGTATGTTGATATTTGTCCAGATTTTGTATACCACTATTGTAGACTTGTCCTACTTTTGCAGAAGGACCTTGACCACAGTGCCCCCCCCCCCCCCCCCCCCCCCCCTTCTAATCAGGGAGACTCACTCACACTCACTACCTCTACGTTTAATATTTTGCACACAACTCGGCTCACATGTTCA
This sequence comes from Metridium senile, assembly GCA_949775045.1. NCBI lineage: Eukaryota > Metazoa > Cnidaria > Anthozoa > Actiniaria > Metridiidae > Metridium > Metridium senile. The sequence continues at coordinate 8,144,861 of OX459100.1, forward strand.
TTTTTTACACTCTGGGTTCTCATTAGGCCTACTCCAGGCACAGAAGTCGCCCTAAGACGCCGTACGACGCCGTAAGACGCCCTAGATCGCCCCCATTTTTAATCAATATCTCTTAAGACATCTAAAGACGCCTTATGACGCTTATAGTCGAGGCGCCTTAGGGCGACTTCTGGGTCCGAAGTAGGCCTCTCATTGTCTAGTCCAGGTACTTAAAAGTCTCTCAACATTTTTCAGCCATCGATTAACAGACAGGTAAATAGAAAGATAGAGTTAACCGTAGTCTATATATCACAATACCTTATTTCCAAGAAGGCGAATCAGCCCACCAGAGCTCCCTCCAGCACAATGGTCTTCACTCGTTGTATTTGGAGATGTGTAGCCATTTGCTTTGATATCAGCACCTTTAAAAAGAAAACCCGACAATAAACCAATAAATCAACAAATCAACAAATGAAAACAAATATTTAGTTCAGTATGTTTCCTCTTGAGAGACAGAGCCCCCCCCCCCCCCCCCCCCATTTGAGTTGAGTTGGACAACCAACTCCGTGAAGTCGCCCCTCTCCTCGTTTTGCTCGTTTTGCCTGCTCCACTGTAACCTGGATCAATTTTAAAAACATTGCAATTTTAAAAGTGAAAAAAAAATAGAGGCTAAACTAGTTGGACTGTGTCGGTAAGGAAACAATTGTAGTAAAAATGTACAAAAACTGATAGTTCAATTAGTGGGCTGTGTCGATTTTTCTATAGAAACAATTTGAGAGAAAAGGTACGATAGGTTAATAGCTGTAATACAAGTGTGGACTGTGTCGGTGTTTTTAAGGAGGAAATTTAAATAAAATAGAGGTTTAACTAGTTTCGACTGCATCGATGTTTCTGAGGAAACAATAGGGTTAAAAATGTAAGAAAACTAGCAGTTATACTAGTCAGTAGTATGCACTTTGTTGGTGTTCCTAAAGAAACTAGTTTGGACTGCGTCAATGTTTCTGAGCAGAAAATGGGGTTAAATATGTACGAAAACTTGCAGTTAAATACTTGTGGATTGCGGCAGAGTTTATTAGGAAACAATTGGAGTAAAAATGTACAAAAACTGGTAGTTGGCTGTGTCGATGTTTCTATAGAAACAATTTGCCGGTGAAAAGGTACGATAAATATATGTTGTTATACTTGTGTGCACTGTGTTGGTGTTCCTAAAGAAACTAGTTTGGACTGCGTCGATGTTTCTGAGCAAAAAATGGGGTTAAAATGTAGGATAACTAGCAGTTAAACAAGTGTGGATTGCGACAGAGTTTATGACGAAACAATTGGAGTAAAAATGTACGATAACTAGCAGTTAAACAAGTGTGGATTGCTGCAGAGTTTATGAGGAAACAATTGAAGCAAAAATGTACTCGATATATCTGAATAAAAATGGGAATAAAATTTACTATATATAACTAGGAAACTACCAGTTAAACAAGTGTGGGTTGCGACAAGGAAATAATAGTAGTAAAAACGTAAGGACCCAACACGAGAACAAAAGAAATGTTGGATGATGATTCATCCAGCATCATCAACATGTTGGCCCCGTTTAATCAGAGCTTAAAGGCCCGGGCAAACGGCTTCAACATTTGCTTCAACATTTGTTCGATTTTGTTGAACGCTGTAGAATGGTTGTTGAACGATGTTGAACGTAGGTGGGCAAACGGTTTCAACATTTGCTTCAACATCTGTTCGATTTTGTTGAATGGTAATGTTGAAGCCGTTTGCCACCCCCTTTCAACATTGTTGAAACGTATTTGAAAGAAAGAAAGAACAACTAAATGCGCATGGGTGTCACATTGACCATAATATATATAAAATTACTTATGTAAGCTATCTATCTTGGTTAGCCAGCAATGTCATGGTTATTATAGGCAGCCTGTACCTTATCTTCTGTTTAATAACAAAAATTGTAAATTATGTATATATATCTAAGGTACTGAATAAACTTTTGTCATTGTCAACAATGTTGAACGGAGCAGGGCGAAACGACTTCAACTCCGATTCAACATTCACAGAACAAAAGAAATGTTGAATGGATGTTGAAGCAAAGTTTAAACGCGTTTAAACTCTTTCAACATCAATTCAAAATCGATTCAACACGTTTCAACATTGCCTTTCAACAAAATCAAACGAATGTTGAAGCAAATGTTGAAACCGTTTACCCGGGCCCTAAGACAACTATAAAAAGCTCACCTATAGTAAGTGTTCCCTTGTGTGCAATGATTTCAATAGCTCCACCACCCGAACCAGGCTTGCTCTCAAACATACCAGTACCTAGATGTTGGCAAAATAACATTAGGCAAAAATTGGAACTCAGTCTCTTTGAGGACACGTCCATATTATGGACTGCATGTTCCTGGAAAGTCAGAGCTCAACATAATCCCTTGGTAAAACAGCTTCTTTACATGATAAATTACAAACACAAACAGTTTTCTCTGGTCCTAAAGCCGACGACATGCACATTGTGCCAATTTCTACGCTTGGTCGAGCGAATTACAACAACAAACAGTTTTCTCTGGTAGCAGACGACACAATTGGTCGAGCGACTTCATACGTCGCCTATCGCCAACGAATTTGATCGCCAACGAATTTGATCGCCAGTATCTGACATGTCAGATATGGGCGATTGCGATCGTTGACCAAGCCGATCAAGATCGCTCCAAAATTTCGCCGTGTGTTGTCCGCTTTAGTGTCCGAATTATAGAGGTTGAAAAATATAATACCAAATAAGGTCCTGTTACACTGTGCAATTTTCTCAGCAACTTGTCTTGCAATGCTTGAAAATGTTGCATTGCATGCAAGTTGCTGAGGTGAAATGATACACTATACTACAAAGCAATCTCGGCAACTTGCAATGATTTTTGACGATTCATGGTGCTCTGGGGGACTAGGGAAGAGAATTGAAAATGTGCGCATGCGTTCTTGAAAATAAATGCTTTAAAATTGCGACCCAAGTTGCTGAAGGGGTGATACACCGCGCAATGGCGTTGCAAGTTGTTGAGCTCCGTTGCGAAAAGTAGAACTGAACTCTACTTCGTGCAACGCTGTCTGCAACAAAAACAATTGCGAGACGGCCACTGTTACACTGTGCAATTCTTCAGATACTTGTGTTGCAACGGCATTACGAGACAAGTTGCTGAAAAAATTGCACGGTGTGACAGGACATTTAGTCAATGAGAGCAAATTAGTTCATACTTGTACTTCCACCAAGGAGGTAGTCGATGTCATTGTATTCCCAACTGTAGTACCGCGATGTATTTCGGTCTTGATAGAATCCTCCTCCTCTCCCACCATGCCCCGCGCCATGAAAGCTGAATGCTGCCCCTGGTCCAGCACCTGTGGAATAAAAACCATTTTACCATGTAAACGTTTGAAATGACTATAAGGAACATTATAGTAATGATGATGGCAGTAGTGTCGAGGGTGATGACAAATATGATGATAACAAAAATGATGATGGCGATAGCATAATGATAGCATTGATGGTGATAGTTGTGGTGATAGCCTTGATGGTGATGGTGGTGGCAACGATGGAAGTGAGGATGAGGATAATGTTAATGTTGATGATAATGAAGATGGTGGCGATTACAATGATGGCTGTGGCAGAAGGGATGATGGCAATGATAATGATAATAATGATGGTGGTGGTGGTGGTGTTAACTATGATGATAACGAAGATGACGATGTTAAAAGGATAATGATGGCAATGATAACAATGATGATGATGATGATTATGGTGGTGGTAGTAGTGGCTGTAATGATGATGATGGCAATGATATGATGATGACCACATGAAGATGATGATGAGTGTGGTGGTGATAACAATGATGAAGATTATTGTGGTGGTAGTGATGGATGTAAAATATGATAATGGCGACAACACGGTGACAACACAAAAATGACGACGACGCCAATAATGATGGCGATGACGAGTACTACTACGACTACATAATTAAAATAACGACAATAACATGGATAAATCTACATAACATTACCTAATAACTTACCTAATACACAGCATGAATTACTGGTCCTAACGAACCCACCAAGAACGAACAATGTACCATCACTTAGGTTTTCCACCGAACTTCCACTCACATCCAACGGTGTATTAATACTAAAATCACCACTAGCATTCAACGAAAGAGAATTGTTCCCTTTTATGTTCACTTTATTAGGGCTATCAAAAATATTCTTCTGTTGGTCTGATAAGTCGAATGTAGCGACGGAGTGTTTCCAACTCGCTCCATTGGGACCTTTGAACGTCTTCAATTGTAGAGTACCGCTGACCTGCAGCGTTCCTGAAGAATTTCTGATTGAAGGCTCATTTGTATCGACTGTGTAGACTTCACAAGAAACTGTTAAAAAAGATAATTAAAAAGTTGATGGTAAGAGTTTTACAAAACATGCAAGCATCTATTCTTAGCATTTTAAACGACACGATTTCTATTTGAAAGCATTCCCATGATTCCTTTCAGTATCGAAAAGAACGTTTGCCTTTGACAACCCTTTTTAAAAGGATGCACACACAATGGCTGTTTACCAATTGATTCAAAACGAAAAAGCAAACATTACAAACGTAGATGACAGTTACTATGGAAACACATTTCAAAAATTGCTACAGCTAGGGCAACGAGAAAAAGAGAGTGTTCTTTTATTAAATGTAATTCTTAGCAGGGCTTAACTTCAAAACAGTCAGTAAGTAACATTCTCTTTTATACGGTGTATAAGTTATCAGTTATAATTATACATAATAATTGTCTTGAGTTTTTTGTTTGCATATAATGGCAAATATGTCAAATTACAATGAAGAACATACGCAAATTGCCATCTGAGAAAACATTTTATTTTGTTTTATTCGTTTCCAATTATAATGAACATTTTGATTAAGAATAGATAGATAGATAGATAGATAGATAGATAGATAGATAGATAGATAGATAGATAGATAGATAGATAGATAGATAGATAGATAGATAGATAGATAGATAGATAGATAGATAGATAGATAGATAGATAGATAGATAGATAGATAGATAGATAGATAGATAGATAGATAGATAGATAGATAGATAGATAGATAGATAAAACGGACACACAACTACCAATTTTAAAACGTGTTTCTTACTATTAAACCAGACAAAACAACTACAATAGGCTGAATTACAAGCATATGATCATCATGTCGGAAAGGTTCAAAAGAAAGCTATTAGCAACCTTGTTTTATTTGAAGAGGAAACTTCCTACTTATAATATTTCTAAGTAAATAAAGACTACAATGTGTTTTTTTCTATCCGGCAATAAACAGTTTTTAAAAGTCGATTTAAATGCGCACTACTCGAGGTGAGAGATTCCAAGGCTCCCTGCTAAGTTTAATATGAATCTAAATTTGATTCCTTTTTGTTAGTTAAAAAGCGCGGGAAAGGAACGCGCGCGCGCTTCACGTTTAAATTGGCGCCAAAATAATTCTGATATTGAATGCCATATAAACCTGGAAAAGGGCTGGAAAAACGCATGCGCGCACGCTTCAAGTTTGTGTCAAACTGGTCAAAGAAAGCAAACTAATAAAGATTAAACTGATAAAGTAAAAACGTTTCCTATTTCACAATTTATCAGTGCTCGTTAAATAAAAATTGAGATATTTATCCTACTCGAAAAACAAATGAACAAACAAATGAATTGAACAACTGCTGAACAAATAGTTATTTTGAGAAAAACTAAGAAAATTGACATAAAAATTTGCGCATTTTACTAGATATTATAGATAAAAGATAAAAAATAAATATTGCATTTATTACAATTGATTGAAAATGAAAATAAAAATTGCAAAGTTCTTATTCAAAATATAGGAAGACAGACATTTTGGACACGAGTTAGATTAGAGTTGATCGATAATCTAGCAATAAACGAAGGAAACTACTGATCCATTTTGAAATTGTCAATTTTTAAAGCATTTTTAAATGGGTCGAAATACTTTTTTTTGTGTTGCTCAAAAATCTAGAGCTTCGAACATTGTCTGAAATATTTTCGTCTTCAGTGACAAGTATAGTATTTCTCAGTAATTTAAAGAGAAGACGTATTAAGTTCCTTCTTTCTTTTTTGCGGAAGCGGAAAAAGGATAACCAAAACTATATTGATTCATTAAAGAAATTAAAGTTTCTGAAGCTTTTAGTGGCAATATTTTCTTTGAGTCGACATGTTTTTTCCTCAAGTATTTACTGTTATCTTGGAATCTTAAAACGCGTTTAATGACAATATGTCTGTCTGTATTTAAGTAAACGAACATACGACACCTTGAAGAAAAGACTTTCCAATTCTTCTTCAAACAGACGCAGGATTTTTGAGTAGAGTGAAAAGTGCGAACCGCTAGGCCGCCATATTGGATTTCAGAGCGGAATATTTTTGCGACAATTTGTGAACATAAAACATGTCTTTTTAATGAGAGCTTAAAAAAGAATTAAAAAAGAAAAGAAAAACAGAAAGAAAAGGGAAGAAAGAAAGATGATGAGATGAGAATGAGGGGAAGGAGAAGGAGAAGGAGAAGGAGAAGGAGAAGGAGAAGGAGGAACAAGTTATTGTATACTACAAACATGGCGCCTACATTCATCAAAAGTAATATCAACCTGCGACAATGTAAATCATATTTCTGACAGATAAATGATTTATTTATATATATTAAAGCTCTGATCAAAAGCCGGAATTTGTAAGTTAATATATCTTCTATCAAACTACTAAATCATTTTATTAGATTTAAAAACTGCGATGTTTACAAAGTAAAGTTCAGATAACAACGGACTGTTTTTTAATATTATAACCAATATACGTGTCAAATATATATGAATCAATCAAAAATGTTATAAAAAAGTTAATGGAGAATATGACAGTGGTTGACAAAAGATAATAAATATTTTGAAGAATAAAATAGAAAAAGGAAGAGAGGTTACAGTACAAAGAAGAACGAAAGATATCTTTAGCGATGAAGATTATGTAAAACGACAGAAAGAATGAGAGACAGAATTGTCAATGGAAAAGCCGGCATGATAGAACGAAGAAAGAGAGAGAAACAAAGATAGTAAACATCAATACAACAAAGAATGAAATTCAAAGAAAGAGAGAAGAATATAGGTCCGAAATACAACGAAATGAAGACAGAAACACACGCACACAAGACGACTGGAATAGAAAGAGTAAAATAGTAAAGGAAGAAAGAGGAAACAAGCAAACACAGAAAGATTTAGCGCAAAAGCTTCCCAAAAAAATAGAAATACTCTATAAAAAGAATTGCCCAAAGAATAAAATGACTCATCGGCATCTGTATTCATGAAATAAAGGTTTTCTTATCGGTCTAGTCACTCTTCCTGTCTCATGCAGAGTTTGACTTGTTATTTTAATCACACAAACACAAAACTAACTGCAAGTTTATTTGGAAACGTTGATGTTTTGAATACAGGTGAACTAATTAAAAAAAACCCGCTAAATCATGTTAAAGTTGTGCTTCAGTAGTATTGTGTGTAATTATAATAGTTGATTTAAGGCCATATACTACTGTTTGTTAATATTTGAATCTTTAGCTTTAGTCGGGAACCGAAATCATCAAATTTTGTACAATCTTTTCCACTCTTCTGATGATGTCGGTGCCCGACGAAAGCTAAATTTGGTCGTCTAATTCAAATTCTACAAAATCAGACGACTTTTTGATATTGAAATTGTTTGAAATTGTGTCCGTCCCTTTTTCTGACCAGACGACTTATCCGTAATAAGACGATTTATCCGCCGTCCAGTCGATTTATCCGTCTCTTAGGATAAAATAACTAATGTAACATCTTATGTTAACAATATTTCAAAACTTAGAGAACGAAGAGGGAGAGGGTAAACAAATAAAGGACAGAAAACTGAAAAATAAAACAACAACAATTAACAACAACAATAATTCGATTCTAAGAATATGAGGAGTAAACAGAATAGAAAACATTGAATTTCACAAAACAAATAAATAATATACAGACAAATTACCACGATCTTTTGGAGGTCACAATTCCCAACAGTAAAGAACAAAGAAGTGAAAATTATAACAGCTATTTTTAGCAAAAAAAATAATAATAATAATCAAATAAACTTTGTCTCGGCAATACGTGTACGAAGGTTTAACGTGCAGAAAGTCTTGCCTACTTACTATACGACATAAATTTCACAAGTGACTCTTAATACGTGAACTTTAATTTAATAATGTATTGAAAAAGTAAAAAAAAAAAAAAAAAATACAATTTATCTCGGCAATACTTATACGAAGGTTTAACGTGCAGAAAGTCTTGCCTACTTACTATACGACATAAATTTCACAAGTGACTCTTAATACGTGAACTTTAATTTGATAATGTATTGAAAAAAGAAAAGAAAAAAAAATACACTTTATCTTGGCAATACTTATACGAAGGTTTAATGTGCAGAAAGTCTTGCCTACTTACTATACGACATAAATTTCACAAGTGACTCTTAATACGTGAACTTTAATTTAATAATGTATTGAAAAAGTAAAAATAAAAAAAATAAAATACAATTTATCTCGGCAATACTTATACGAAGGTTTAACGTGCAGAAAGTCTTGCCTACTTACTATACGACATAAATTTCACAAGTGACTCTTAATACGTGAACTTTAATTTAATAATGTATTGAAAAAGTAAAAATAAAAAAAATACAATACAATTTATCTCGGCAATACTTATACGAAGGTTTAACGTGCAGAAAGTCTTGCCTAATTAATATACGACATAAATTTCTCAAGTGACTCTTACGTTCACTTTAATTTAATAATGTATTGAAAAAGTAAAAAAAAATAATTAAGAGTTTTCTCTTTTTATGAATTAATGGCGTAATGTTGTTAGGAAGCTTTTTAGTTTAATTTTAAGTATTACAATGACGTCACAGTAGTTAAGACCGTTATTTTTCTGCCTAGTTTATGATATATGACCTGTATTAAAGTTCTTGGCTAAAATAGTCACTGTGTGCTATTTAAGATGTTTCTTACGTAGTGGGTCAACAATAGAAATAATTTAAGTTGGCTGGTACTTTAGGAGCCTGGGGCGCTGATCTGTTGTTGATAATAAATATAATAAATGATTGTAGTGGTAGTTATCATAACTGTGGTGGTAGTTATCAGTGATGATGGTAAAGATTACGATAATGGTGATGATGATGGTGGTGGTGGTGGTGGTAGTTATCATAACTGTGGTGGTAGTTATCAGTGATGATGGTAATGATTACGATAATGGTGATGATGATGATGATGGTGGTGGTGGTAGTTATCATAACTGTGGTGGTAGTTATCAGTGATGATGGTAAAGATTACGATAATGGTGATGATGATGATGATGGTGGTGGTGGTAGTTATCATAACTGTGGTGGTAGTTATCAGTGATGATGGTAATGATTACGATAATGGTGATGATGATGATGATGATGATGATGGTGGTGGTAGTTATCATAACTGTGGTGGTAGTTATAAGTGATGATGGTAAAGATTACGATAATGGTGATGATGATGATGATGATGGTGGTGGTAGTTATCATAACTGTGGTGGTAGTTATCAGTGATGATGGTAAAGATTACGATAATGGTGATGATGGTAATGATGATGATGATAATGATGATGATGATGATGATGATAATGGCAATGGCAATGACAATGGCAATGGCAAAGATGATATGATAATAATGATGATGATGGCAATGATGATGATGACAAAGATGATGATTATGGCAATGATGATGATGATGGCAATGATGATGATGGCAATGATGATGATGACAAAGATGATGATTATGGCAATGATGATGATGGCAATGATGATGATGATTATGGCAATGATGATGATGGCAATGATGATGATGGCAATGATGATGATGGCAATGATGATGATGATTATGGCAATGATGATGATGACAAAGATGATGATAATAATAATACTAATACTAATAATGTAATACTTATAATGCGCAAATATACGTTCTACTGATGATGGTAGTGATGATGACATACTGATGAATATAATACTGTTAATACTAATAATACTAATAATCAAATTCTGAATCGAATGAATCGAAAAATCTTAAAAAATACTAAAAAGATATTAAAACAATACTAAAAAATTAAAAAATATTAAAAAATATTAAAAAATAAAAATCCCGAAAATTGTGCTAATTCTGCACACCTCGTATTCTTTCAAAAACTCCTTCTTAATAAATGCCCTAAACAGCCTAAACGCTCCCATCCCTTCCTGCTCAGCTGCCTAACTCCAAGATGAGTAGGTAAACATCTGCAGAAACTTAGCCTATCAAGTTTGTTTTCCGAAAACACCTTTATTGTTAACTGCTAACTGTCACAACCATACTCAAAACCAGTTTTAGTGTTGACTAAATCATTAAAATCTAATACAGCACGAAGAAAACAGAACTAGAAAAATGAAGAGAGGTTACAGTTCAAAGAAGAACGAAATTTATTTCGAGCGATGAAGATTATACTCTGAAAACGAGAAGGAGATTGAGAGAAAGCGTTGTCATTGGAAAAGCATGAAAGACAAAAGAGAAGTAAAGAATAAAGGAACGAAATACAATGAAATGAAGACACAAAAACACGCATACACAGCGAATAGAGGTAGAAAAATATAAAGAATTGATGAAGAAAAATGGCAAACAAACGAAGACAGAAAGCAAAATCAAAGTTATAATTATACAGAAAGGATTTTTTCTTCTTTTTTTGGAGATTCGTGCCAGTAAATTAAGCCTCGAAATTGATATAGTAATGGATGTGTTTTGGTCGAATTATTTGGGTTACTGAGACTGTTTACTTAGTAAGTCGTTGCTTAGTTACTTCAATTACGAGTTAGATGAGAAATGCTTGAAACTTTTCTTGTTTTTAAGTGTGAAAGTGTAAGTTTTGTGACTGAAAAGAAGCACGATTTTCCATTTGTTCGGTTTAACTCTACGTGTAAGTTAAACAAACAAAAACGTTTTTCTTGCGATGATAATAATGATAGTTGCTTGGCAATATCACAAGTTTATATTTTGCTAAAAATAATATAAATGAAAAGAATAGCAATGTTGACTGATTAGGACGAAAATAATGCAGCTAAATCGGTTGGACATAAGTTGAGATTAGCAAAGAAAAATTAACACTCTTTTTGTAAATATCAAAAAATGATTAAATTTAACGGAAGCTGAAAGTTTTTAAGCCTATTTAGGTATAAAAAAAGCAATTTTCAGTCATATTTTCATCGGATTATCATATTATTCGATGAAGTAAAATATTCATATTTGCGTTTAGTGGCTTATTACTCGGATCAGAAAGTTCAGTACTGACTACTTTTTAGTCTAGGTACCAAGATATATATTTATAAATCCAATTTTTTTGTGTGTTATGTTTTCAAAAGGATAAAATACTCAGTTCTAAGGGTCCTTTAACGTGCTCACGATTTAAGTAAGCATACAAGACTCGGCAAATCCCCTCATTTCATGACTTTTAATATCGCTGACGCCTGGATTATCACAATTTCACAAGGAAGGCCATAATCATCGCAAAATCACGAGCAAATGCAGGCTTCAAGTTAAATTTTTAAAATATTAATGTGACTTACTTAATAAGCTTAATCGAAATCTATAGAATTTCGTAAATATATATACTGAGGAGTTTCCATTTGAAAAACGAGCAAATTCTTATTAATGTTTTGTACGCGCGCGCTATGAAAAGAGCAAAACATTTTTCAGAAACGATGTAAATATTAAATTCTAAAATCTAACGAGCAAATTAATTAAAAAAAACGAAAAAGAGCCGTGTCAAGACATAGTATGAGAATGATTTACAAGTGATTATCTACGAAATTTCGCTCAAAAACTGATAAAGTTTATTACTTTACTAACGATCGTTTTAAGACGTAATAAATTCCCATTTACAACGAAAATATTCGATTCACATTGAATAATCTCACGGAAATTTGGCGCTTTCCCAGAGCTAGTAAGTACGGAAGTTTTGCGTTTAGAAAACCGAAAAAAGCTAAATTTAAGTGGAATTACGATGTCACACAGTTCGGCGAAACTGAGTTTCAATTTCAAACTTTGCGCTCTTCGAGAGCGGAGGAGCTATTGTTCCTTCAATGGACTCCAACTTCGAATGTAGTCCAAAATTTCGACAACAATTGTTACTTACTACTGGGATGTAATTAAGAATGTGATCAAATGCAGAATTTGCATGGATATATTAAAGATTAAATTGTTCACCTCGATATTATAAAAGATGATTAAAAAGACGCTTTTAAGTTGTACAAGAAAAGTGTTTACAAATAACATGGAAAATCCTCAAAATCTACGTGCTTTTTCACGCAGATTAGTCCAAAAACCATCGATTTTAATCCCAAAATTGATTAGCTCTTACCTTTACTCACAAATAGAAGAAATATTAGCAATACCTATAAAAGAAAAAGAGTTATCTTAGAAAAGTACATTTAAATTTGAATTTCATCGCAAGCGTACTCCACATCTGACTGAAAAACACATATACTGACCGAACTAAAACCTTTTCGCTGCATTTTCCGCTGCGGATTTCCTCCAAACTCGAACACTATGCTGTTAGTTTGTATTTAGTGCCTTTTCATCACGGCGGGTCTTAGTTTGGTTGTTATAAAATGGGTTTTATGCGATGCGTAAGGCGATTGTTCGAGAGATTTCGTCACAAGTTTGAGTCAAGCTTGAAACAGTCGTTTGACGTAGAGGATTTGATTGGCATTCGGCAGCTGTCGTTTGAAAATCAACAATCAACGAAAACTTTATAGTAGCAATTAATATTCATTGATTAGTATTCGAAACATCGTAATATCCGCAAACGTCTTTTCACAAAGAAGATTGATGTATTTGATCGATTTTGTAAACTAATGGTTAAAATCATTAGCTGTACATTCTAGCTTTGGAAATTGCTAATCGTTATCGCAAATCTGAGAAATTTCTTTTCTGTCTTTCCGTTTTGCTAGATACTGATTGTTGGAACTATTTCCGATTCTTGGACTAGCTTTACGACAGAATGTCAACTAACAGTTTTAGTTTTCGTAGACGCACAAAAATAGCTTTTGCGCAAATTTATAACACCTTGTAACTTCAACGTACAAAATATTGTACAATTTCAAGCTTTTTAACAATTTCAAGTTGGTTTATATTATGCTTTACAATATAAAATTTCGTCTAAATGAGAGACAATGTCTTTATAACTTCAACGTAAAAAAAAATTGTACAATGTGAAGCTTTTTAACAATTCCAAGCATTGGTTTATGCTTTGCAATATAAAATTTCGTCTAAATGAGAGACATAATGTCTTTATAACTTCAACGTAAAATAAAATTGTATAATGTCAAACTTTTTTAACAATTCCAAGCATTGATATATGCCCACAATGTAAGATGTCTAAATGAGAGACAGAAATTGTCTTAATTACTTCAACGTAAAAAAATTAACAATTTGAAGCAATTATATTATTCACAACTTCAAATTTCGTTCAAATTAAAGACATAAATTGTCTTAATAAAGACAGTTTTGTCTTGATAATCTTGGGTTGATCAATCCGAACTCACACGTTGTATATATTATCAGATATTTTTCGCTTAACAGGTAAAACCTTTGTGAAACGCTATCGTTTAGCGTAGAACCAGACCGAAAAGAGCAGCGACATATCACGTAATTGAGAACAAGTCGTATCATTGCGATCTTTGGGATTATACATCTACTTCTAAAAACGTTGAATACCGAATAGTGAATACCAATGCTGAAATGCATTTTGGGCATGTTATATTCTCTAAATTAGAATATACAATAAATGGAAACTAGCGAGTAAACTAGTATAGGCTGCGTCGGTGTTTGATATAAACGATAGGTAATAGAATGACATTTGTAACACCGTAAAAAAATGTTGACTTAACTTTACTGACGTTTCGAGCTTTAGCCCTTCGTCGGAGTAAAATAATAAAAAATAGTAATAAATTATTTTATTTTAAGTGCATTCTATTCAAAACAATATACTAGCTAGATTTACATATATAGCTAGAGGGAGCATATCGCTGTATATTTATGCATATTTCACATTGATGAGACCCACAATGCTCTTGGGTCTTGGAATGCACTTTTCAGTATTCAGAGTTTTTTGAAATAGCTGTATAATATAAAAGGTATACGCCTATTGTCAGAAGGAGATCTGCAATCTGCAATCTGAGTCCGAAATGAATTCAGGAAAATTGCGTACTGCAAAAACCTGGCCTGGCCCTGTTTTTTGTTTTTTGTGCATAGCACCTTTCCTTTAGATTTATATTTACCGTCGCCATATCCGAAGCCAGAAAGTGCACGCAATGAGAAAAAACTGCCGTACCCCACAATTCATTTCGGTCTCAGATTGCAGATTGCAGATCTCCTTCTGACAACGTTTTTTGAAATAGGTATACTATTAAAGGATGATGATGTTGATCAGGTGGTGGTGGTGGAAATGAGGATGACGACGACGACGACGACAATGATGATGATGATGGTGGTGGTGGTGTCTGGGTGTAGGTAATGATGATGATGACGACGACGATGACGACGACGATAATGATGGTGGTGGTGGTAATGATGGTGGTAATGATGATGACGACGACTATAATGATGATGGTGGTGGTAATGATGGTGGTAATGATGCTGATGACGGCGACGATAATGATGGTGGTGATGGTGGTTGTAATGATGATGGTAATGATGATGACGACGACTATAATGATGATGGTGGTGGTAATGATGGTGGTAATGATGCTGATGACGGCGACGATAATGATGGTGGTGATGGTGGTGGTAATGATGATGGTAATGATGATGACGGCGACGATAATGATGATGGTGGTGGTAATGATGGTGGTAATGATGCTGATGACGGCGACGATAATGATGATGATGGTGGTAATGTTGATGATGATCACGACGACGATGATAAAGGCGATAATGTTGATGATAATGATGTTATTGATGATGATGATGATTATAAAAATGGTGTTTATAACGATAACGATAAGAATCAATGCTTTAAAGAAGATGAAGAAAAACGATTGTTCAAATAAATTTATGTTCAATATATAACGGAGTAGAAAGTAAATATTTAGTGCATATATTTTTGGTTATGTCATGATTTCTGCCTGCTCATGCCGTAGTTGCTGGTGAAAGGCCTTATCAAGGGGAATTATAGTGGTAAATACTTGTTTGATTACATTTGGCATGAAAAAATGAGAAAACAATTGAGAACATAATTATATTATAATAAAAACTGGATAATAATTTTTTTTAAAACATAAGCTCAATTAATGTTTTTAAACCATGAGACGATAAACGACAACGGTTGTGGGGTGAAGGGGTAGGGCATGAAGTATTTCAATACGGTCATTTTGCTCAGAAAAATCATAAAGTGCGCTAAGCTTTCCTGGCAAAGAGAGTTCGCGAATCTCTCCAAGGGGTGACAATCTCCAAGGAAATGGCAACATATTCCTAGATATAAATAGAAACTAGCGAGTAAACTAGTAAAGGCTGCGTCGGTGTTTGATATAAATGATAGGTAATATAATGAAATTTGTAACACCGTAAAACATGTTGACTTAACTTTACTGACTTTTCGAGCTTTAGCCCTTCGTCGGAGTAAAAGAGTGGCTAAAGCTCGAAACGTCAGTAAAGTTAAGTCAACATTTTTTACGGTGTTACAAATTTCATTAAATTCCTATGAAACCGTAAATTAATGTGAAAATAAACTTCTGTACCCTCAGTTTAATCATTAACAATTACAATACAGTGTCACTCAAACATACTACGTTTATAACGTGCAGGCGTTCCTAAAGTAAAAAAAAGATCTCCAAAGAAAGTTCTGAGCCATTTTTAGTGCTAAATATCAGTTGATATCTAAAATCTGCTGTTTGTTCCTGTATATATTCTTTGTGTATCACAGACGTCACAGTAAGTTGCTAAACATATATCCACTTTACAATACATCGCAGTACTTAGTGTTATCAACTGACAGACCTTCCCATTAACTATCCATCCATTTATTTATTTATTTAATCATCTACTCTCCATTTGCCCATTTCGCAAATTAGAACTTTCAATCAATCAATCATTTAAGACACTTTTAAGGCACCATTAATGCTCTGCATGTGTTAGTTATAAAAGTTCTTCAAAATGCTCAAACATTATTTCGCTATTGACTTTACATTTGCCTTTTTCCCATTTAAAACTTTAAATCAATCATTTCTTTAACAAGGCTCGGTTTTAGTTTAAAAAGTTCCTCAAAATGTTTGAAAAGAAATATTTCGTTTTGAATTTTCATTTGGCATTTTTCCATTTAAAACTTTTAATCAATTATTAATTATTTGTTTGTTAACTTTGTATTTTACACAATTTTAATTGAAAAAGAAGTTTCTATGAAGCCGGCATTCGAAAAAATATATTTTTCTACATCCATGGCAATACTTATGTGTATGTGTATATTGTATATAAATAAATTTGTCTTGTTCATTATATATTTTTCCTTATATATATTTTTCTCTTGATCACATTTATGTAAATATATATAATATTTTTTCTACATCCATGGCAATATTCATACACAATAACATGAGTATATGTGCATATAAATTATATATAAGTAATTTGTCTTGATTCTTCTATATTTTTCCTTATATATATATATATATATTTTGTATCTGTAAATCGCTTTCATGTAAATATTTTTTGTACTTTATATAACCTCTTCAGTCTGGCTGCACTTTCCTAGCAAATCTAATTTATGTAGCTAGCTGTCTATTATATATCTAGGTTTACTTTTTAATTATTATAGACAGCCTGTACCCCGGGGCCTCGGTACCTAAAATACTTGTAAAATAATTACAGTGTATTGTAAAATATATCATAAGAGGTACTAAATAAATTATATGTCTGTTTCTATGTTTTTAAAGCACTGTAAGTATTGGTTACAAACGTTCCTCAAAACACATAAACATATCTTCGTTATCGACTTTTCATTTGTCATTTTCCCATTGAAAACTGTGAAACAATCATTCATTTATGTAAGACACTTTTGTGGTATTAAAAGTTCCTTAAAATGCTCAAACATTATTTCGTTATTGACTTTTCATTTAGCTTTTAGCAATTTAAAACTTTCAGTCAACCTTTCATTTTTGACACTTTTTACTCAGTAGATCTTTTTGAACATTTCCAAACATAATTTAATCAAATGTTTCATTTTATTCTTACTTTATATTCTAAACTTGTACCATTTCTTACCAAGTTTTTGCAATACGAAACGCGAACACGAAACTTTTTTGTTTTCTGGCAATATTAATCGTTCCACATCATCATTTTTAAATGATTAAAATCTTTTATTTCATATTTTCCAAATAAATGCTTTTGTAAGCACAAAAGAAAAAAAAAAAACTGCAATTTTGTTTCGATAAGAATACTAAATCTTATCATGGTCATAAAAACAATTTCAATTATCAATGATCTTATCAATATTTCCGCTACTTTCTTATTTCCTATTTTCCAAATATTTCATATTCTTAATGCAACAAAGGTCTTGCAATAACAATCAAAAAGAGGAAACGATAATTTTGTATTTCTCTTGTAAACATTTTTGTTTAATTATATATTTCCTATTTTCTGAGAAAACAAAATAATTGTGTTTATCTTGATAATATTTTTGTTTTAATAATTCTAAATGTCTATTTTCCGACATTTCAGTTTTCTTATAACGAAGTTCTCACAACAAGAAAAAAAACCGTTTAGTTAAGATAACCTGGACAAAATTTCGTTTCTTAATATGCAATGTAATACTCTAAATGTCACATAACATGACAAGACATTAAAAAGCACGGCTGAAATGACTGAATGTCTGAAACATGGTTTAAAAGCAAAAGTTTTCTTTGCAAAATAAGTCTGTAAGAGGGGAAATCTTCTTAAAGTAAATTATGACTGCTTACATCCTTTTGTAGACTTATAACCAATTTGATAATTACGACGGTTTCCTTTGAAGATTATCCATAAGTCTCTTACAACAGTTGCAAAAACGTTGTCAAAAAAGATCAGCGATTGAAAGACCGAAAGGAATGATGTGCATACATCTACTTTAAAAACGTTGTAAACACTCATCCTCATTATAATTACCATCAGTAGCGCTAGCAGCATTAGCAACATAACATCTGTTACTATAACCACCATCATCACCACCACCAGCAGCATCATTATTACAGTACCATAATCATGGTCATCATTACAGTTGCCATCACCACCACCACACCACAACCACCACCACCACCACCACCACTACCACCACCATCATCATCACAACATCCGTTACAATCACCATTACCAACGTCACCACCATTACAGTACCATAATCATGGTCATCATAACAGTTACCATCACCATCACCACCACCATCACCATCACCATCACCACACCACACCACACCACACCACACCACACCACACCACACCACACCACACCACACCACACCACACCACACCACACCACACCACACCACACCACACCACACCACACCACACCACACCACACCACACCACACCACACCACACCACACCACACCACACCACCACCATCACCACCATCTTTACACCTTAAAAACGACCAGTCTAATACACATCTATTTCGAAAATGTTGTCGAAGTCCATATATATTCTATGGCAGAATGGTGGTGCATATCGTAGGTAATACGACGGGAAACACACGGCAAAAGTTGCGAAATTGAGAAGCAAACAACGAAATGAACAATGTTAATTTCATAGCAATTTAATTGGTTGCTTAGTGATTTGAAAGTACACATGTCATGGCAGTCAATCCTGATGAGGAAAGGTAATTTATCTGCATTTACTCTCAATGACAAATAGAATAAAACATAGTCCGCTTTTGATAGCCTTAATTTATCATGCCAGAAGGGAGTACACAAAGTCATCTTATAAGTAAACATGTTTTCCTTCATATGAGTGGCAGTTATGAAAGTCATTTAAGTTATATAAATCATGCCTTTCATATCCTTAAAAACATCTTTCTTATAAATATGTCTTTTTCATATGCTTCAACTAGAGAATGACTGATATGAAAGTGATCAGCTAAGTAATAGAAATTATGCTTTTTTCATGTGCTCAAAATCTACTGACATCTTTTTTATAAATATGTCTTTTTCATATGCTTCAACTAGAGAATGACTGATATGAAAGTGATCAGCTAGGTAATAGAAATTATGCTTTTTTCATGTGCTCAAAATCTACTGACATCTTTTTTATAAATATGTCTTTTTCATATGCTTCAACTAGAGAATGACTGATATGAATGTGATCAGTTAAGTAATAGAAATTATGCCTTTTTCATATGCTTAAAAACTACTGACATCTTTTTTATAAATATGGCTTTTCATATATGCTTCAACTAAGGAGAGACAGATATGACCAGATATGCAAGAGAATTAAGTTATAGAAATCATGTCTTTTTCGTATGTTTTAAAAAACTACTGATATCTTATAAGTAAATATGTTTTTCTTCATATGCTTTAACTAGAGAGTGCCATTATGCATCAGGTGTTCAGTTCGAGAAATCATGCCTTTTTCTTATGGTTAAAAACTACTGACATCCTAAAGGTAAATATGTCTTTAGAGAGTGACAGATATGCAAGAGAATTAAGTTATGGAAATCATGTCTTTTTTGTATGTTTAAAAAGCACTGACATTTTATGAGTAAATATGTTTTTCTGCATATGCTTCAAATAGAGAGTGACATGTATGCAAGGCATTGAGTTATAAAAATAGAAACCATGTCTTTTTGTATGTTTAAAAAGCACTGACATCTTATAAGTAAATATGTTTTTCTGCATATGCTTCAAATAGAGAGTGACATATATGCAAGGCATTGAGTTATAGAAATAGAAACCATGTCTTTTTGAATGTTTAAAAAGCACTGACATCTTATAAGTAAATATGTCTTTCTTCATATTCTTTAATTCTACAGAGTGACAGACAAGCAAGTGAATTAGTTTAAGGATATATATGTCTTTTTTCTTATTCTTTAAACTACTGAGTGACAGATCAGCTAGAGAGTTAAAGAAAGGCATGTATTTTTCGTTTAAGACTACTGAATCATAGAATTGCAATCGTTTGAGTTATATGTTTCGTATGTTTTAGAACTGCTGCCGGACTTACTGTTCTGCATACGATTGAGTTATACATGCCTTTTCTGAGATACTTTAAAATGCTGATTATACTTTACTAATTAAATAAAAACTAGAGAGTAAACTGGTATATATCTTTACAAGTTAGATAAGTTATAGAGATATTCCTTTTCTGCACCGATATGGTTCAGATTCTACTGGGTGACAGGTGTTTTATGCTTGATTTCTGTACACGATTGACTTTATTATCTGATATAATGTTGATGATTTACTCTTGTGAGTCACTTAGAAGGAATACAGCGGTATAATTTCAGATTTGTGTTTATCACATTTTCTATTCTAATTCATGCTTTAGTTCGGAATTGCACAATTTTGTTTGACATATTAAAAAATTAATGGAAATAGTAGCTGCAATAATGAATTTGAACGTTGGCAGTAAACGCCTGAGTGGCATTATTAGTCAGTGGACTTTGTGCCAGTAAATCGGAAAACTCTATTTCAGAAATTTCTTTATACATAGTTTTCTTAAGCAACGATTTTAATGACTGAATGATGAATAAAGGGATAAATAAAAGAGCCAATTAAAAGGTACACAAATAGATGATTGAATGGATGAATGGATGGATGAATGGATGGATGGATGAAAGAATGGAACGGGATAATGAACATGGGATGGAAAAATGATAGAAAGAACGAATGAATAATCTTGAATGAAATAGTAAATGAATGAATTATTGAATTATTGAATGGATAAATGAATGCATAAATGAATGAATAAATGAATGAATGAATGGATATATGAATGAATAAATGAATGAATTATTGTATGGATAAATGAATGAATAAATAAATGAATGGATAAATGAATGAATGAATTATTGAATGGATAAATGAATGAATAAATGAATGAATGAATGAATGAATGTATTTATAAATAAATGAACGATTGACCGAACTGTATAACTGAATAAATAAATAAAAGCATCCAGCATTAAATAGACGAAAGGACAAATAAACGAATAAAAAATATATAAAAATAATCCATACATTCTTCATTAAATAATTCATTTATCAACCTACTACCACCCAACTATTATCCCACTCATGCATTCATTCTCTCATTTATCAATTCTTATTAAAATCGTCACTTTCACTAAACCTATAAATCAAATATCCTAATGCGCATGTTCCTAAATGAAAGACCGCTACTCAAAACCATGCAACAGTACCAGTCAAAAACAACACTTCAAAACTTAATAGAAATGCTCTTAAGGTGCTAAACCTTTTCTCTCGTGATGGTGGTACACGTTATATCACTTGAACTGCCAACGTTTTTATATTGACACTTGAGCGGTGACTCACTAAGTGGACGTAAAGGGAAACAGCTCCAGGCTACCCGGATGTTGCCAAAATTCAATGAATTTATTGATGTTTTTCAACAGGAACTTCTTGACCCGCTAATAAGAGAGTCAGCTATTGTGGGGTCAGTACAAGAAACGTGCATTATTTGCTAATAGATAAAGTACGTGCAAGTTTTGACGTTTATTTATACTCAGTATCTCTCTTAGTCTAACTCTTTTTCTCCGACGAAGGGCTAAAGCTCGAAACGTCAGCAAAGTTAAGTCAACATTTTTTACGGTGTTACAAATTTCATTATACTACCTATCGTTTATATCAAACACCGACGCAGCCTATACTAGTTTACTCGTTAGTTTCTATTTGTGTTTATTTGTAAGGTTTTGATATAAGCAAAGGTCGTGTTTTAATTGTAACGGCGCAGCAAACTGAGTCACGAAGGACGGATGTTGGTCTTGTTAAAAATGAAATTGGTTTGTAAACAAAACAACCAAAAACAAGTAAAGAATGTGCCGAGCGAACTAGCATACAGACATACAAATGAGCAATGAAGTAAGAAAACAAAAACAAGCAAAGGGGAAGCTAGGAACCAAACAAACACACATAAAGACAGAAAAAACGAACGAAAGAGCAACCATAGCGACAAACAAACAAACCAACCAAACATATAAACAAACAAACTAAATATACAAGCGAACAAACAAAAATTAAACATACAAACAAACAAACAAACAAACAAAAAAACAAACGAACAAGCACACACATACACACATATACAGACGAACGAACGAGCAACCATAGCAACAAACAAACAAACCGCCAAACATATAAACAAACAAACCAAATATACAAGCGAACAAACAAAAATTAAACATACACACAAACAAACAAACAAACGAACAAGCAAACAAAAACACATACGCGCATGCAAATAAACAAACAAGCAAACAAGCAAACAAAAAAGCAAACGAAAGCAACAAAGGACAAGAAAACAAGCCGAGCAAACTAACAATCAAAACATAAAATTCCACATTCGCCAATCCCGTCCTTCCAATATTTCAAAACGTTAAACTAGAGTGAATTGAACTTGGCCTAAATTTCATTGCAATATTCAAACAACTAATTGAATCAACAGCAAAAGCTGTAATGAATGTTCAAGTGTTTTGTTTAGTTATAGGTGCTAAGTAATTTTTCCTTTCTCGTATGTTGATTTATTTGCCCTAAATGTATGTAAGTACACATGTAAAAAACCCTAATCAGTTAAAAAAACAGCAAAAGCTAAAAGCACTCGATATCGGTCTGGAGTAGTGCACTTAATATCATCTAATACATATGAGGCTTTTCTTGTAAACATGTTACTCGAACTGAAGTGATCTTATTATTGATAATAAACAATATCAAGAAATTTCCTATTTTTGATGTGGTATTAAACTCAAGGGCGCTCAATATCGCGATATCTGACAAAAGACTTATCACGCGAGGATGAGATCTAGTGCGGTTTTAAGTGTTTTGTAGTGTAGGCCTTCTCGGGTCCTTGCATCTTCTAAAATTGCCGAGGGTCGCTTAAAATCGCCATATATCGCCAATTTTTATAAACCATTTTTGTTGAACATTTCTGAGATCGCCTTATATTTTCTAAGATGACCTAAAATGTTCTTAGTTCGCTCTATATAGCCTATGCTATCACAACATTTTTTGTGATTTAAGTCGTGAATTGACAGTACTTGAATTATGTTTGTGATGATGATGATGATGATGATGATTATGATGATAATGGTAGTGAAGCCGATAGGGATAGTGAATGAATTCAGATGAAGGTGATGATGATCAGTAAATAATGATGCAGTTTATGTTGGTAGTGATAATGGTGTTAATAATGGTTTTGATAATGGTGTTATTTATGATGATGATGATGATGATGATGATGATGATGATGGTAGTAGTGAAGCCGATAATGATAGTGAATGATTTCAGATAAAGGTGATGATAATCAGTGAGTAATTAATTATACAGAAAACGGTGATAATGGTGATGATGATGATGATGATCAGTGATTAATCATGCATGCATACAATGTTGAAATGATAATGATGATGGTGATGACGATGATGATGGCGGTGTTGATGATGATGATGATGACACAACACTTACCATTCTATATATGCCATCGATGTCAATCAACATCTACAGTGGAACCCCGCCTTACGGCCACCCGCTTAATATGGCAACCCCGTTATTGCGGCCAGTTTTTCAGGTCCCAACGAAATACATGCCCATACATTTTCTATAAAATTTACCCGCTTAATACGGCCACCCCGTTAATACGGCCACTTTGGGATGTCTCTTCGGTTGCCGGATTAACGGGGTTTCACTGTATTCATAGTCGTACCTTATAATATGTCCGGCATAATGCATCAAATCTCCAAACATGTCATACTAATTCATCAATTCATCAAATCTAAAAAATAACAAATAAATCTATCATTACTGGACGGAAGTGGAATCGAAAACGTTAAAGGTTAGTAGAAGTGTCAAAAACATCAAATATCAACTCATAACATGTCATCATAATGCATCAAAGTCGTGAAACATGTCATGTTAAATCTTTACAACCAAACTAAAGAATGCCTTAACTGAAATGGAAATAGAAGGTCGTTAAGGGTCAGTTGAAATGTCAAAGACAAGAAAATCAAACTAATAACACATCTCGTACTATAATAATAATAATAATAATAATAATAATGATAATGATAATGATAATGATAATGATAATGATAATGATAATGATAATGATAATGATAATGATAATGATAATGATAATGATAATGATAATGATAATGATAATGATAATGATAATGATAATGATAATGATAATGATAATGATAATGATAATGATAATGATAATAATAATAATAATAATAATAATAATAATAATAATAATAACTTTATTGGACAGGGTGACACCATTACCATACATGTTAATTTTCAGGTGGCCCTCAGTAGGCCCTCGTACTACTTCTTTACATTATGTTATTCATATTATTGGTGTGAAAAAGTACAAAAACTACATTATCATTAATGTAGATTAAATAACTGTCTTCATTAATCGTCATGGCAACAACCACTGTAACAGTGTGTATACAGCGGTTGCTCGGTTAGATGACAAGGCATCATAGGGCTGTCATTGTAAAGTGTTTTTAGCATGACATTGTTTATATAGAAAGAGAGAAACGACGACACGACGACATGACGTATGAAAAAGGGTTTTATTCATCAATTAATTAATTAATCTCAAAATGGCAGTGTTTTCTTAGAAGGAGACATGACGTAATGACACATGATTAAGGCCTGATGACGTATAGGACAGATAATATTAGTTGGAATTAATAGTACAAAATTAACTGAAAATATCAATAACTATCAGTGTTTATCAATCTCAAAATAGCAGTGTTTTCTTAGAAAGAGACATGACTGACGTAATGACACACGATTGAGGCCTGATGACGTATAGGACAGATAACATTAATTAGAATTAATAGTACAAAAATATCAATCTCAAAATGGCAGTGTTTTCTTAGAAAGAGACATGACTGACTGACGTGGTGACACATGATTGAGGCCTGATGACTTTTAGATAGACGTAGACGTTAAGATGATTTTAAATTTTAAATAATTTTATAATATTATTCTTCCTTATTTTCTATTTGCATAACATTATCATATCAGTTACTATAAATTTAAATTTAAATGAAATAATTTTATCTATTTAAATACTATTTATATTTTCATGTTTATATTTTCTATATATAATCCAATACATTTATATAATTGTCATACGTTTTTTACATGAGCCTCTGGCTCGGATGGAAGGGCGACCTTATCCCACGTTATGATTGATTGATTGAAGACAGATATCATTAATTGGAATTAATAGTACAAATTTAACTAAAAATATAATGAACTATCAGTGATTATTAATCTCAAAAGGACAGTGTAATGCATATGATGGCAGTATGATGACGTATAGGACAGATTATATTAATGGAATTCCGTCTACTTTCACAATAACCATAATGCCTACTGTTTTTGGGGGGACAGCTCAGTATTGTAATTCAAATCACAACCTCGTTCCCAGGGCCCTCTCCCTTCGCTTTTGGGTGGGGCGGGAGAGCGAAGGGAGAGGGCCCTGGGAACGAGGTTGATTCAAATCAAACAACTTGGAATTACAATATCTACCCCTAAAAACAGAAGGCATTATGGGTATGTGAAAGTAGAGAATCAGGCAAAACGGCAGTACAATTTTCTAAAATACAACGAAAGAATAGAATATGTACTGGCCAATAAGAAATCTCAAAACATAAGAACAAGTGGAAAAAAATATCATTAGCTATGAAATAAAGAATCTGGTAAAGTGGGTGTATGTTTATGCTTATTAGTGTTTGTTCTCGTAAAATTCTGATAGTCATAGATAATTAGAAAGTTCAAATATAAATTCATAAAATATGTGTATCGTAGTTGTAAGTCGTCGTGAATGTTGTTTATAATTTAGTTTTTTCTATTAGAAATGTAAATAACATTAACGTACTATAGTTATCTCGTGTGTCACATTTATTGTGACATTCTTGAATTGTAAATAATGTGTGTGTGTGTTCTTTGTTTTGCTTGTAGTTTTTATAATTTTCTATATACTGTAAAGCGCCTTGAGCTTTGGAAAAGGCGCTATATAAATATATTATTATTATTATTATTTGTTAATTATTAATAAAAAATAAATAAATAAATAAAACGGCAGTATTTTCTCAGAAAGAGAAACATGCTGATGACGTAACCGGACGCAATGACACATTATTGTAGCTTGTGGACGTTCACATAACTAACAGAAGCTATTACTCAAATGCTGATCATGTATATACGTCATGAAAATGATTGCAGCTTGATGAACAGTCATTTCGCGGTTTTCGTGGTTAAACCTCAATCTCTTGTATATATATTCTTTAGAATTTGACAACATCCAGAGGTTATGGAATTTAAATTAAAAAAATCCACGGACTGTAGTCAAATTCTAAAGAATATACGGACTGTAGTCAAATTCTAAAGAATATACGGTCTGGTGTCAAATTCTAAAGAATATACGGTCTGGGGTCAAATTCTAAAGAATATACGGTCTGGTGTCAAATTCTAAAGAATATACGGTCTGGTGTCAAATTCTAAAGAATATACGGACTGTAGTCAAATTCTAAAGAATACACGGTCTGGTGTCAAATTCTAAAGAATATACGGTCTGGGGTCAAATTCTAAAGAATATACGGTCTGGTGTCAAATTCTAAAGAATATACGGTCTGGTGTCAAATTCTAAAGAATATACGGTCTGGTGTCAAATTCTAAAGAATATACGGTCTGGTGTTAAATTCTAAAGAATATACGGTCTGGGGTCAAATTCTAAAGAATATACGGTCTGGTGTCAAATTCTAAAGAATATTTGGCCTGTAGTAAAATTCTGAATTTTGTTTCCAGGCTTCACATTTGCTGTATACACTGCACTGTAGAGACGAGGAACGCCTGACGTTGATTGCTTGACCTCAACCGTGACGTTTGACGCTTGAAATATTTAACATGTTAATCACCACTGTTATGTGATTACATACGTGTATTTATATTCTGTCAAAACATACATATACAAAAATCTTATATATACTACTAAATTAGTTATCAAAGTTGAAAGATCTCGGCCACTTAAAAGACTTGAAAACCAAGACGAAACGCAACATGGCGTACGGGAATACCGCCTCGAGGTTTTCACAGATATTCACCGAAGAGCTATCTTGTCCTGTCTGTCTTGAGGAACTAAAAGAACCAAAATGTCTACCTTCATGTGCTCACAACGTTTGTAGAGAATGCCTAGAGAAAATGGCTGTCAGGAGTGGCAATGAGATTTCGTGTCCAACATGCCGAAGAGTCACAGCGATTCCTGCGAGTGGCGTAAGAGGTTTGCCGACAAATACTGTTTTAGTGAAGCTACTCGAGGCAACTCCTGGTAGAAAAGAGCGATTTGAAATCCAAAAAGCTTTAGAAAATGGTAAGCCAGTGGTAAAAAAGATGGAGGAAAAGGTTTCAGATTTTGAGAAGTCTTTAGATGAGTTAGGTTCAACTTGGGAGGCAATGGAAAAGGACATTCATGAGAAAGCTGATCAACTTTGTGCAGTTGTACGAAAGCAGGAGTCAAGTTTGTGTGCTGAAGCCAAGGAATTTTATCAAAAGAAGCAGGAGATGCTTAACCGTCAAAAAAGTAACTTAACAAAGCTACTTTACAGTGCTTCCAGCAGTGTGCAAATTGCAGAAGAAGTGCTTTCACAAAGCAATGTCGATGAAATGCTTGAGCTTTCAAATGCACTCATCCAACAACTTGAGGAAGTAACTACACTAAACCTTGATGAGGCAGATTTTAATACCAGTTCAGATGAAGAACTTGTATTTAGCTTGAACGAGGAAGCAAGCTTCATTATTGATGAGAGAAAAATTGGGAGAATTTCTCGCAAGATTTTGCAACCAAACAAACCATTAAATTCTACCACTTTAGATTGGTCAAGGTCTGGTGAGGTTATCTACAAACTTGGTTACAAGGGAAGTAAAGTAGGTTGTTTTAAAAGTCCTGCTGGCGTAGCTGTGAATGAATTTGGTGAGACTGCAATTACAGATTTCTTCAACAACCGTGTACAAGTCTTCGATTCCAGATTGAAGTTTCTGTTTGAGTTTGGTAAAAAAGGATTGGCAGATGGACAATTTAATGGACCTATGGGAATTGCTTACACACCTTATAACAATATAGTCGTCTTTGACAGCAAGAACTCCAGAATACAAATATTTAACTGTAAAGGAGAGTTTGTCAGTAAGCTCGGTAAGCCTGGAAGCAATGTAGGCGAGTTTGGTCGTCATGGAAGCCTATTCGTTGATTCATCCGGTAACATAATTGTGACTGACACAGACAACACCCGAGTGCAAGTGTTTTACAACAACTGTGAATTCAAACTGCAGTACGGTAACAGAGGAACGGAAGGTTTTGATCAACCCTTAGCAACTGTTGCTATGGATGATGAGTACTTTACTTCAGACAGCGGTAACAACTGCATTAAGGTGTTTAATACTGAGGGGGAGTATGTGAGGCAGTTTGGTAGGGAGGGGAGTGGGATGGGGGAGTTTCAATGCCCAAGAGGACTAGCTATTGATACAGTAAACAAACTTTTGCTTGTAACGGACAGTGATACTAATCACATACAAGTATTCCATCCCACTGGAGCTGTTCTGAACATGATTTCAACCAAGAAAGTACCAGTTGCATTGGCAGTTATGCAGAATAATTACATTCTTGTATGTTCATATTTAGGCAATTGCGTTCGACTTTTGTCATATACTTGAACAATTTTACTTTATAACAATTATAGGATTGATTAATATTCAAATCTGATTACAACAAAATTCAAATACAGTAATTTAATTTTAATTTTATGATTTGTTACAGCGCAAGGCGCAAAGGTATGACCACTTTTAATATATTCGCATACTTCTATGCACAGACTTTATGCTGTGAAACAAGTTTTTACACGCCTTATTCGGTAAAATCAGACAACTTCACATCAAATGTGTCTGTTTTAAGAACAAACTCCCGTGCATAGAAGTATGCGAATACATTAAATGTGGTCATACGTTTGCGCCTCGCACTGTAAAACTCATTTTGAGGTTTGTTTTAGCGGCCATAAAATTGAAGATTGAAGAATCATAGAACATAGAACTTGGGCCTGTAGGATGTATGGGTAAGGGTGCTTTCATTTAATAGTGTATAGGGGGTCGGCAAAATCACCTGTTGTCTTTTCCAAATATTACCCGACCCCCTTTTCATGGTTGTCAAAAATATCATAACCCCCCTATATTTTGTCCGGTTTTTATCCTCACAGCCGTTCTTAGTGTCGTCATGCAATGTTCTCTCCCTAGTGGAGAACATTGCATGACGAAACTAAGAACGGCTGCGAGAGAGACTACATAACCTGTTCTCTGTTTTTGCTAAAAGCATCAAGACCTTGTAAGATACATACATTTTCAAGAACTCTATAATATTATTATTATGTTTGTAAGGAGAAATTATCTCTCTAATTCTTAACTCTAGGCATATTCAGGAAAAAGATTACAACTATTAAGTGTTGTTATTTGGCTAATTTAACACTTTCCCAGGTATCCTTGCGGTCGTAATTTCTATGTTCAATGATATGAAACCCAACAATTAATTTATTGTATAATATTAGAGCGAAAACACTAGAACCACGAAATAAAAACAAAATAGTTACTAATAGTTTTTATTTAGTGACTATTTAGTCAGTATCACTCATCCAGAAACATCAAATACAAAAGGAAACAATACCTTATTACAACTTTACTTGTCTTTTATCAGTAACTAATAGTCGCTAAATAAGAACTATTACACACTAACAATTTGATTTTGTTTCATGGTTCTAGTGTTTTCGCTCTATACAGGACAATAGATTAATAATAAATAAATAATAAATCATTAATAAATTAATTTTATATATTTTTATTTCAACCATTTTTTATTTACAATTATATTTATGTCCATTATAAATGTAAATTATTATTTTTATAGAATATGTTAAAAGACCTGTATTGTACAGTTTAGTTCATTTGGCATTACAAAAACAGTGTAAGAAAAAGTGCAATTTTTTTGGCGATTCTATTTTTAAGTCTATTGTTAATTTAGTTAACTATTTTTTTTATTTTTTTTAGTAATTTGTATTTTATTGATAACCTTTTTTACATTATATAAGCTATTATTACCTCAATAAAAACGTTTTTATTTACATCATCGAATTGTTTCTGTTGCTATCGTAAACCTCTGAATTAATATGACTTATAAAAGTGAAAGAATCACATAAAACAGAATCAATTACATTGATTTTTACATTGAAGTTTGTAAAAATCACTCCATTTTCAAACTTATTATGGATAGAACGTATAATTAAAATCCAATTGTTTTAAATTATGAGCAATAATAAAAGAACAGCAAGTTTAAAATATAAAAAGCTTGTGGAGTCTCCTCGTTTACATCCTTGGGAACCCAGAGGTTAGATTCCGTCACTCGTTTCTTGCTCCCTGAATGAAACGAGTGACAGCATATTATAACCTCTGGGTTCCGGTATATTCCGAATTAGTACAAAATGTCAATCTTACCCCTTTACCAGCATGCACTGCGCTTTAGACTTTTTTTGTGGACCAATTTGTTTTCTCGTAATATGACTGACTGCGAAAGGATTATAACACTCAAATCAAAATAAACATTGATAAGCATGCTGGTAAGTGACCATCAGTCTTGAATTGAATCCTGAAATTCTGTGTGAGTAATTCTGTGTGAATAAATCCTCCTATGATTAATCATAAACAACAATTCCTATACCCTCTTTCCGCTTACAGTGCGATTACTAAAACCAGGGCCACCAAAACATAATTCCTGCAATCACTACCAAGAATATGAACAATAGAATATTTACAAATGTTTGATTTTGTTGCTTAAAATGCTAAAACTTTCCATTATATGTGAATGAAATAGATCAAAATTGAATAAGAAACATTTTAGCTTGTGAGAACCTTGTACAAGGTTTTTGTTTGATCTCAAAAAATATATATTTTGAAATTTGATTGGGTGGCCCCGGTTTCAGTAGTCGCACTGTAAATGCTAAGAGACTTGTCAAAATGGATGCTCTTCCTAGAGTTCATGATAGAAACATGTGGGTAGCATCCCCCTTGGATAAATAAGTGATACAAATGACATGCCATAACGGCAATCCTCATAGGACTTATGACAGAAACATGTGAATAACATCCCCCTCGGATAAATGACAAAAAAATCTGTATCACATTCCTCCTTAAATCCTGAGTGATACAAGTGACATGCCATAACAGATGCTTCTCATAGAACTTTTGACAGAAACATGTGAATAACATCCCCCTCGGATTAATGACAAATAAATCTGTATCACATTCCCCCTTAAATCCTGAGTGATACAAGTGACATGCCATAATGGATGCTCCTCATAGAACTTATGACAGAAACATGTGAATAACATCACCCTCGGATTAATGACAAATAAATCTGTATCACATTCCCCCTTAAATCCTGAGTGATACAAGTGACATGCCATAATGGATGCTCCTCATAGAACTTATGACAGAAACATGTGAATAACATCCCCCTCGGATTAATGACAAATAAATCTGTATCACATTCCCCCTTAAATCCTGAGTGATACAAGTGACATGCCATAATGGATGCTCCTCATAGAACTTATGACAGAAACATGTGAATAACATCCCCCTCAGATTAATGACAAAGAAATCATTACCCTATTCCCCCTTAAATCCTAAGTGATACGAGTGACATGCCATAACGGACGCTTCTCATAGGGTTCATTTTACTCCACTTTCCTGCACGTATATCAAGCATTTGTACAGAGTTGAGGTTTTTGATGCCGTCAAACCCTCCTGCAACGTATATACAGTTATTGATGGAGCAAGTGCCTGCACTGCTACATGGTGAGAGCAATGACGATGTGCAGTACCACTGGCCCTCGCGTGGGTCATATCTTTCTGCTGCTTTCAGCCATGATCCGTTGTATCCTCCCAAGGCATAGAGTGAACCTGAAAATATAGTTTAACTGTGTAAAATAGACATCTTTACCTTCCTTGTTTGTTTAGCCATTTCAGATCACATGATGCTACTTTTGGGAGTTGATTCTTTCACATGTAAATGTTATAAGATGTCCATCATAAAAGAACCATTCTCAAGAGAATACTACATGGTCTGAAATGGGCATTTTGCATAAGGAGGTAAAGTGGTTTTGCAGTATCAACTTACTGTGCGACTCGCCGTACCGTAGTCACTTAAAAAAACGTTTGATGAATTTTTGACATTATTTTAACTTTTTTTTTTCATCTCAATTGGACCAATTACAGACATCAAAGTTTCTAAAGTCTTTGCCTGTCTATATAAACGTGTACCTGATTGGTCCATTGAGATGGAAAAATGTCAAAATAATGTCAAAAATTTATCAAACGTTTTTGTAAGTGACTACAGCTATACTTATTTTCATCTCTGGGTACATTTTGGTTAACATTAAATTTTATTATCAGGGACAAAGACTAAATAACCATAAAGATAATAAATAATAAAGACAATGAGGAGATAATGAGTTGATTATTATAAATTTAAAATAATGTTGCCAATGAAGACTGTTAATTATAATGGTGATAATTTAATGGTGATAGTGATGAGAATCATGTTAATGATATATGATGGTGATGATGATAATAACAATGATGGTAGTATAGTGATGATAATAATTCATGATGAAGACTATAATAATCATGAAGATTTCACTCTAGAAATGTTAGCTAATATTGAGTAATGGGGGGGGGGGAGGGGTCAGTTATGTATATGTTTAGTAATTATTTTGATTCTAGATTTTTATACTTAGGGAGTTTATGGGTAGCTGGTAGGTGTACATAAATGCAGGTAGGGTAGAGGGAGGATATTTATATATCATTTATATCATTGTATTTTAACATTTGGTTAATTAATTAATTTAAGTTTTGCAGGACCCTACTGTAAAACACGTATGTGATGTAGGCTTTCCTGAATAAAATTAAGATTGATTATTATGAAGATGATTATTATAATAATAATAATAATTAAATGATGACATTTTTAAAGCCACAAATCCACTCCAAATATATCAATCTTTGCTTGTAAGTTCTATGATTCACTATCCAAACTATGCTAACCTCTTTCAGATATCAGTCCACCATACGCTCTTGCTTGCAGCATTGATGGAGTTGGCACCCATACATCACTTGAAGGTATGTAGCACTCTACGCTTGACAACAAACGGTCATCCTCACCAGTTACACCTCCATAGCCACCCACGGCATAGATATACCCATTCAACTGTGCCACACCCAAGTAGCTACGTCGTGACTTCAAAGGTGCTACAATGGTCCATTGGTCAAGTAGAGGGTCATACGTTTCTACGCTGGATAGATATCCCTTTTGACTGCACCCGCCTATGGCAAGAAGTTGTCCATCAACGATTGCTGATCCAGCTCCAAATCGTGCTTGATTGAGTGATGCAATCTGTTGCCATTGATTATCTGGCCATTCATACTTCTGGACAGTATCTAATGCCTTCCAGGAAGCTCTTCCTCCAATAACATAAACATGTCGGCCAGTACTGCTAGTTGCTGCATAGTTGTGAAATTGACACAATGGCGGCAATGTCACTGGCTCTAATTCCTCATTAGAGATCGTCCAGTTCCACTTTAGGCTGTCAAAATCCAGGCACTCGACGCTGTCCAGCAAAACACCAGCTGACTCGCCACCAATTGCCAACAACATTTCTTTTGCCTTACCATATTTTCTGTTCATAAACATTGGGAATTCATATGCACTGACTACATTCTTTGATCCAAGAGCTTCCAGCTGTTCCAAGATCAGTTCTATACATTTAGGATCTGTGGCTAAAAGTGTGTCTTCTAGTAAGCTACGCAAATGACACGCATCAACCTGCATCAAGTGAAGTCGTTTCAAAAGACTATGAGCAAATTGTGCTCTGCTGACAGCATCCCAGTGTATCCATTTTATAACACCATCCAATACCTCAGCTTCGCCAGAAATGCCAAGATAATCTCGTTCAACAAGTGTAATGATAGACGCGTAAGGCTGCAAGACGAACTCTTCACAGTTGAGAACTTGAGAGAAATTCGCCGCAGTGTACGCATCTGCAACTTGAAACAACTCCGTGCATGAAAGAGTATCTGCAAGCGCTCGGATTCCTAGACAGTTAACCACACAAATTTCCTGCTCAAGAAAATCACAACAGTATTGTTTAACGGATGAGACAGCAAGCAAACACGAAGCATAGAGTACAGATTGAACATTTGCTTCGTCAATGATTATTTTGCCAGTGTAAAAAAAGTCAACCAACTGTTCAACAGCCGTTGCTTCCAAGTCAGAAAGCAATATCTCTTTCTGAAAACTTTCCAGCATGTTACCCGAAAACATGGCTCTAAAATAAGGACTTGAAGCAGCTAGGACAACCCGGTGAGCAGGAATACGAGTCTCTTCGACGCAGAGTACGACATCGCAAAGCTCGCGAATTTCGTGAAATTCGTGGAACAATGCAAACGCGATTGTTGAATATTCTTGTAGGAAATATTCCTTTCTTGTATTTAAGGTTGTATCTGATTCCATTGTGGAGCAAATTGGCGAGAATCGAAGCGATTAGTTGGATTTTTTATGTGTCTATGTTCTGGCACCTACTATATCGAATGTCAACAAAGACAAATTCAAAACAATCGTATGTTTACAACGGAAACACGTGTTCAAAGCCGGTAAATCGTGTAATCAAAACAAGTTTAAAACTCGTATAGTACCGGTAAACGTCCATTCTAACATGGCTCTAAATATACAATAAATTTTAGGTGTGTTAAAAAAGAATTAATTAGCATTCATTTGAACAAAAAAACAACAATATTATTAGATTCGCAAATGTGGACTTTGTACGCTCTCTGTTAGCATGCCACGAGTCAAAACAGCGGGAATTCTTCATGAAAACTTTGGCATTTTTACCAAACAAGCAAGAACATTACCCTTTGTGCGATTTGAAATATTAAATCATATCTTTTTGGATTTTACTATAGAAATCACTAGAGCGATGAAACACCATTCACAAATAAATTCTGCCCTCCAGGCATGCACGCAGGAGGAGTGTTTTTAGAGGATATCATTATGATTTGTCTTATAGTGTACGTAAATCGATTCGAGGCTCAATAAAATGTCTCGGAGTAATCTTCCCACTTTCCTGTCTATATTTCATCTTTTTATTCTTTCTCTAACAAAGTATATTAATAACAACGATATTTCCTTAATATACCTTTGCTTAGCTGTGGCGAAAACTACATGTTCTGTCGAGAGAGCTCCCAAAACTTCGCACTCTTCCAAGAAGTTTGTATACCACTGTCTTGATAATAGCTTGACATTTATAAACATGTGTTGTTGCTTGCATCTACCCGTTAACAGTTGTTTCAAATATATTATATTCGAAATTTACCTCCGTCTCGGATACTCGACGCTGCTCGATCCGCCCCGGCCAGGCCGCAGTCCAATGTGTCCCGGATCACGATTTTGCTCACATGTGCTACCCACTCAAGTACATTAAGGCCTGGGACAGGCCTTATTTTTAGATAAAACGAAATATTTTCGATTTTTTCGTGAAAACAATCCAAAAGGCAACAAAACTTTCAGATAACCTTGATTCCATTTGGTGGGATATTTTTGTGTTGCTTTTGGGCAGAACCACTGATTACATGGTGGGTCACGTGACTTTTTGATATTCAAATTTTCAAATATTCCTCCGGTAATGAGTTCAAAACGTATCGGATAAGTAAATACTTAAAGTTATTTCTCTTCTGCATTGCTTTTCAACAGTGTCTTGGCTCGTTGAAAAAGTAAACTGCTTTAAGGGGTTGTTATGCAAAAAAGGTCACGTGACTTCACATATGCCCATTTATCTCGTTACCTAAAAGTCAAAGGTCGTCAGCTAAGACAGTATCATATATTTATTAGTGAGAACTAACCTTTGTTGCCAAAAATTTTGTTTCAGCAGCTTTCTCCACCACCGGAGAGAGCTTTTTATGTTTAGTCATGTGACCTAGCCTGTGACGTCACTAATTATCAAAAAGGCCATAGAAAAGTTAAGGTCGTTGAGTTCCATCATATTACCAAAAATAAAATTTATCGAGAAACATTAAGGCAGTTAAAGGTTATATTTTAGTTTTTAGTGAGTTCTCTTGTTATCCCAGGCCTTAATGTACTTGAGCATGATTCGCTACGAACAAGAACGCGGCAAAATCAAAATGGCGAACACTTGCATTGGTGGAAAGCTTCCGTCAAGAAGACAACATTTTGCAAGGTATGCGATACTTTTAAGCAGTAGAAAATATAACAGATAAACATTTACGTTGGGTTGGACACGCGTAGAGTTTTTTGTGGGTTGTTGTGAAGTTTTGTGAGTGAAAAATGAGAAAATATTTCATGGCTCAAGACACGTGGAACTTTGTTGTTGACTGGCTTTTTTTTCACCGTAAATTTGTCGTTTTAATGTAACTCTATGTTTAAATGTTTCTCCTTTTTGTTTTCCTGAATTGTTTTGTGTATGTTTTTGTACTTTTGTAGCTGTTGTTTGTACATTTTGTGTTTGTTTTGGTTTTGGTTTATGTGAATAAAGGCAGCCCAATCTCTTCTCATATTTGCAAGTGTTTTATCGCTTAAAAATTGCTTTATTGACTAAAATGTTCTCCTTCTTCGTTCAAGAATTTGTTAAGCTTACAGAATATGTACTTTATGAAAGATGAATATTTATTATATATATTTTTCTACAAAAGTTTACTAGAAGTGGGTTATTTTGCGAATTTTAAAATGAAGTTGACTAGAAATTTGGCTGCCTGTTTTTCTGTTGTAAACTTTTAAAAAACTGGACATTCATGACAAATGAAGACTGCAGATAGCTGAGAACTTCTACTACTACCACAACAAGATATTATCAATAACTCTGACACCTTACTACCACAACAAACGACTGTTACTATTACACTTCTTTTACTGCTACAACATTGATTTTGACTATGACACATATATACTACTACATAAAAATGACTGTCACTATGACACCTTGCTACTTCCATGACAAGATATTGACTGTTACAATGACACCTTAGTACTACTACCATGACAACAAAATGACTGTTACTATTACACCTTACCTGCACTACCATGACAACCAAATGACTTTTACTATCAAACCTTACTACTACTAGCATGTAGAGATTTGGTCTGCGCATGTGTTTGTTTTGCATTTTTCCATCCAGAGTTTGTTCGATTGAAATAATTAACTACAGCGCACTAGTAGACGGTCAACATTTGATATCTCAGTAATTTGGTTCTTGAACATAGTTGTGCAAGATGAGATTGCAAACTAAATGTTCAATGTCAGCATAAAATTCTTTCATTCGACGTGAAAAGGAATTTTAGCATCAAAACAAACGGATGCGCAGACAAAATCTCTACATGCTACTACTACTATCATGACAACACATTGACTTTGACTATGACATCTTATTACAACTACCATGACAACACACTGATTGTTACTATGACACCTTATTACTACTACCATGACAACACATTGACTGTTACTGACACCTTATTACTACTACCATGACAACACATTGACTGTTACTGACACCTTATTACTACTACCATTACAACACATTGACTGTTACTATGACACCTTATTACTACTACCATGACAACACATTGACTGTCACTATGACACCTTATTACTACTACCATTACAACACATTGACTGTTACTATGACACCTTATTACTACTACCATGACAACACATTGACTGTCACTATGACACCTTATTACTACTACCATGACAACACATTGACTGTTACTGACACCTTATTGCTACTACCATTACAAAACATTGACTGTTACTATGCCACCTTATTACTACTACCATGACAACACATTGACTGTTACTATGACACCTTATTACTACTACCATGACAACACATTGACTGTTACAATGACACCTTATTACTACTACCATGACAACACATTGACTGTTACTATGACACCTGATTGCTACTACCATGACAACACATTTACTGTTACTATGACACCTTATTACTACAACCATGACAACACATTGACTTATACAATGACACCTTATTACTACTACCATGACAACACATTTACTGTTACTATGACACCTAATTGCTACTACCATGACAACACATTGACTGTTACAATGACACCTTATTACTACTACCATGACAACACATTTACTGTTACTATGACACCTAATTGCTACTACCATGACAACACATTTACTGTTACTATGACACCTAATTGCTACTACCATGACAACACATTTACTGTTACTATGACACCTTATTACTACTACCATGACAACACATTGACTGTTACAAAAATAGCTGCTAATTAATTACATTATTATTGTGCCATTGTTGAAACATAAAAAATTTAAACTTTTTAAATTTAACAATAGTAGTAAAACTGTATTGCTATTATTATTGACTATTTATAAATGAAAAGTTGTATCAATGTTTTATAAATTGAGTTGAATGAATTTTATTGAAAAGTTGTTGGGCACCTATTTAACTTTGGGCAGATTTATAAAAACGTTATTGAGCAAGCTTGTAAGCAAATACCTGGAAGATTTCACCTCATTGTGCTTTAACAAAAAGCAGCATGCATCTTTTTGTGCTTTGTAAAAGCAAGGAGTTCATCTAAACCACATCAATATTCTTGTTCTACATATCAGGATCCTCTTATTTTAATAGAGTTGAGATGAGCTTTAGCATTGAGTTAAATTTAAATCTTTACCAATTTCTGTAAATCTGAAAGTTTTCCAAAGTTTAAACACATTGTATTATCATTTTCAAATATTTTACACAAAAGTGTCAAATAACAATGCTTGGATTTGAAGTATTTCTTTTATTCACAACAAATCAACTTTTGGCTTGTATATCTGGCCAATCTATCTCATTTCCCTCTTGTTCTTTCTCAGTTTATATGCTGTGATATAAACACATTGAGATGTCTAAGCAACCATTCAAATATGAAGCCTGAGGCTTATTGGCTGGTATAAGAAAAGTACAACTTTAGTTTTTGCTCTTTTTTTCTTGTACATTCTTAGTGCAAATGACTAGTGTACAGAAACGAGCAAACGAGAGATTTGTCTATGACAAGTTACATTACAAAGCATTGTTTTATTGTAGCAGTGCTTGCTATATATTTCTTGTCATTGTAATGGAAACCAGATGACACTCTGAGCCTCTGTAAAACAACATTAAAATTTCCAAATAGCTAGAAATGATTTTACACAAAGATTGGTTAACATAGCTGTTACAGAAGGTGCAGGGTTCTTTATGCTGGAGACTGTCAGGGTTTATCATGCTGCTGCTCAATGGAACAAATCAGGCATTCTGCAACAGATGTTCTATCTGTTCTACCTTTCCGTTGAATTCCAGTTTTGGTTTGAGAGAACAGCAGAGCACTATAGTGGCCATCAAGTCAGAATCTACTATCAAAGTTAAAAGTTTTCATGGCAGAAGAATGTGATGTCACCTTGTAAGTCAACAGTTTTTATGACTTAAAAAAATAGTACCACTAGTTCTGAAAATAAGGGGACACTAGATAAAGTTTCAGAGATATTTTGCAATGAATTTAAAGAAGGAACTTCTGAGAGAATGCTATCACAGCTGGTTTTGTCAAATTCTACATGGCCGAGCTAACAATACAATACAATATCTATATTTAAGGAGGGAGATGCAATAACTATGAACAGTTCTCTCCAAGTAAAGATAGTGTTAACAAGACTATCAAGAAACAGTGACACTTTCTCAAGTTTGCACAAGTTTTTTCATGGTACTCTTTGAGAATCTTTATTAAATTCTAAACTTTTAAAAATATTGCCATTATTTGTGAATGCTTTGACAAATTGTTCTGGAAGTACATTTTTCTCAACAAAGATTTTTTAGGAAGCTTGAATGAAACTAAAGAACTTTCATTTTGGATGATCTCATGTATTAAAGATTTGTTGCATTAAAACATTTTTTCCCCTCATTCTGAGACTCTAAATACTAAATTACCTTGTACAATATGACCTAAAACCGTTTTAGATAGAGCTGGAAATAGTGAACCTACATAGGGCAAAGTACAGAAGAAAACAAAGAATAGAAGTGAGCTAACTAAACTCCCATGTTGAACAGAATTTACTACAGTAAGCCGTCTTGATAAGCCTTGCTCTTGGGGCAATGCATGAACATTTAAAAACTGTGTGTTTAATTCCGACCAGTCAGTTAGTCCTGTGGCTGTCACATGTTCCCTAAAGTCTTGGTCATACGAGAGTCACACTCAACCGCCAAAGTGTTGGAGTTTGTAGGGCGATAAATCCCTCCAACGATGCAGAAAGATGAGGTTAAGATCAGAGAATAGATAATGAAGGGTTTTGTCCATGACACAATGTCCTATATTTTGTGCTTGGGTTTGCATTTCCCTGTTGTAAGGATAATGCGTCCATCCAACAGCAAATGTGACTCGTCATCTTGCGGGGACAACAGGTTGGATGACAACATGCAAGTCTTCCAATTCCAAAAACTTGCCACAAGTGATTGAAGAAACCAGCTGGGCTGGAATGTACGGCTGCAAAGGCTGCCTTGTTCGCTGCTGACTTAATAGCTTCTAGAATCTCTGGGGACAAGATTGCCGAACTGGTGCTTGGTGTTGTTGTTCGAGTCGCCAAATTGAACTCTCCTGACAATGACGCTGTGCTACCTGACGATAATCCACCATCCAACGACGATAAGCTATTCAACATTGATCGAGGCATATGCCTCACAGTAGAAATATATGAAGTAGATTGATTAAAAACTTGACAAAAGGAGAAGACTTAGAATCAAACTCACAACTATGAGAAACATCTTTATTCAAAGAATAAGGCTTTGGTACTTTTGTAATAATATATTGAAGACAAGACACCGGCCTCAAAACCTTTTAAATTAAATTTTCTGAAGAACATTTGCAATTTCTAAACTGTAATCTTTGCTCTATGAAGAGCTTTGGGAATGCACTATGTTTTCAAGACAAGTCATCACTTTCAGAACCTAAAAAGTTACTTTGTGTGTATGTGTTTCTCAAACTTATCAACACTGCATTATGCTGGTCAGGAGGCTTATGTTGTGTTTACATGTACCTGTGTACTAGAGTCAGTGTATTCTTGTACATTTTTGTACAACAAACAATATTTTAAAAACATAGTATTCCCTAAAGAAATATTTTCACTCATATTGCCACAATATCAAATAATTAAATAGAAATTTCATGAGATAGCGAAACATTGTATAGTTTTTCAACTCACCCATCTGTAAAATTTATACACTCGCCTTAAGCTACGAGCTGTACACAATTGTTCTGCAATGGCTGGCTCTTCTTCATCTTTTGTAACTGAGAAATCTTCAAGATATGCAAGCAAATCTAATGAAACATTGAGCTATCTGTTCCTTGCGCTCCTTAGACGAGTTTCACTGCTGCATTGTGATTTTTGCCTTGCAGTACTAGCTTTCCTTGTACTTGTCTTTTTAAATCTCGAACTTGATACATGGTTGTACAAGCATGTGATATTGTCTGTTTTTGGAAGAAGACAAAGAAGAATGCAAACTGGACTCCACTGCAACAAGATGCAAGTCTCCTTGTCCAATGTCCTTTGCTAACTTTTTTTCATAAAATCTGTTAGATGTCTCTGGATCAGTGATGCCGAAAAAACGTTCTTGTAACGTTGCCATTTAACTTAGCCGTGTCGTTCGCATCCGCTTGTTTGAAGAAAGCTTTGATGTTCAGCTTCCGATGTATAACGACGTTTGTGTTTGGACTGTTTGCTGTGCTGCTCATACTTGAGGGGTTGGGCATGACCTTCACTGTGAGTTCGTTTTTGTCCTCGTCGCCAATTTTAGATCGTGTCCTGCTTTACTACCTTATAGTGTGTTCTCTATTACAATCATGCATCACACTATTTTACATATCATAGTTATCATGGATGTGACTTAATAATAATATCAGATTAAAACAAAATCCACGGCTCGTTTTCTTTTTGTTGGTGAAGGGCTTGATGTGCATCACATTGGGTACTGAAAATTGTTATAACTCTCTCCATCTTTTTGTCATTACCATCATAAAATCTTTTGATTGTTTACAAATGAATGTCCAAACGTTTGCGCTGTGATCACATGAAAAAGCAACTGGTCTAAGGGCCAATCGGTGAATTGAACGGCAGGTTATCTATACAATATACTGATGCAAAAGTCAAGTTTGGATGAATTATAAATGTATTTTTTTTATACAACCAATATTCATTAACCAGAAAGAAGCTGTTTTACATCCTAAGAAATCATATCATGAGCAGAAGTGACTGACTTCAGTCAGTCTTTCAAGCATTAGAAACAAGAGCATTTCCTTTGCACATTAACTTGTTGGAAGATCTAAATGGCCTCTAAAGAGACTTTTACATCTTTCTGTGAGTCTTTTCTTATTAAACCCAATTGCAATGTGCAGTATCTTTCTTGAGTTATGTTCGAGTTGGGTCATTGAATTATTTTTTTTACATGTGAATCTTTTCTTATGATGACCAATTACTACACTTGGGGAATAGTCTACAAGAAATTGACCAGCTCTCACACCCAATAAAACATTTTCATGCAAGGAGATTTTTGAAGTTTTTCATTTTATTGCAGTATGTAGTAGTTATTTTTACCTTAAGTGTTTCACTATATCTTATAATCAATTATATAACTATTCAAAACTTTCCCCACCTCTTCTTTTTAATATAAACTTTTCAAAGCCAGCCTGACTTTTCCTAGTTAAAACTTTGTTGTTGTGTTGAAATAGACTCTGTTTACTTACCTTCTAGCAGAGTCTCTAATTAAAAACTGGAATTGAGTAAATGAGTAAAAGCATGAGCAAATGAGACAAACTGCTAAACGTCTTTTGGTCCTGCAGTACCAAAATAAAAATAAAGTTATTGTTGCAAGCAACCTTCAGTTGTCTTTTTTGAATAAAAGACAAAGACATACCATTTGCTCTCTAATAATTTGTCCTTTCAGTGCTTTCAAAACTCTCATAAAGTCGAACAAAAATCTATTTTTTATACAAAGAATGAACTTTTTAAATAAATTTGGTTTTAAATATATTTTTTCTATCTTTAAGTGTTTCTTTTTATCACAAAAAAGGGAAGGGGCAAAATGAACTACAGGAAAAAATTCAAGGATTATAAGAAAATCATACCAACATCTTAAGTTATTTCAGATCATAAATAACCTAAAATAATAAATGATAAAAACAAATGATAATAATTCAGTAACATAAAAAGTGAAGATTGTCATGATGTTAAAAAAATTTAAACTTTCAAATTTAAACTTTTATATTTTGGTTGATGTATAA
Organism: Metridium senile; assembly: GCA_949775045.1. Classification (NCBI taxonomy): domain Eukaryota; kingdom Metazoa; phylum Cnidaria; class Anthozoa; order Actiniaria; family Metridiidae; genus Metridium; species Metridium senile. Next base: position 8,188,601 of record OX459100.1, read on the forward strand.
AAACTGATATATAAAATAAATGGTCGAGTTTGTGGTGCTTTGTTAGGTAATATGTAACATTTTAAACTTGTCTTTTTGTGCGGCAGCAACAGTAACAGTCAATGTGTTGTCATAGTAGTTATAATAAGATGTCATAGTAACAGTCAGTGTGTTGTCATGGTAATTGTAATAAGAAGTCATAGTAACTGTCAATGTGTTGTCATGGTAGTTGTAATAAGATGTCATATAGTAACACTCAGTGTGCTGTCATAGTAGTTATAATAAGATGTCATAGTAACAGTCAGTGTGTTGTCATGGTAATTGTAATAAGAAGTCATAGTAACTGTCAATGTGTTGTCATAGTAGTTGTAATAAGATGTCATAGTAACAGTCAGTGTGTTGTCATGGTAGTTATAATAAGATGTCATAGTAACAGTCAGTGTGTTGTCGTGGTAATTGTAATAAGAAGTCATAGTAACTGTCAATGTGTTGTCATAGTAGTTGTAATAAGATGTCATAGTAACAGTCAATGTGTTGTCATAGTAGTTATAATAAGATGTCATAGTAACAGTCAGTGTGTTGTCATGGTAATTGTAATAAAAAGTCATAGTAACTGTCAATGTGTTGTCATAGTAGTTGTAATAAGATGTCATAGTAACAGTCAATGTGTTGTCATAGTAGTTATAATAAGATGTCATAGTAACAGTCAGTGTGTTGTCATGGTAATTGTAATAAGATGTCATAGTAACTGTCAATGTGTTGTCATAGTAGTTGTAATAAGATGTCATAGTAACAGTCAATGTGTTGTCATGGTAATTGTAATAAGATGTCATAGTATCAGTCAGTGTGTTGTCATGGTAATTGTAATAAGATGTCATATAGTAACAGTCAGTGTGTTGTCATAGTAGTTGTAATAAGATGTCATAGTAACTGTCAATGTGTCATGGTAGTAGTAATAAGGTTTCATAGTAACAGTTAATGTGTTGTCATGGTAGTTGTAATAAGATGTCATATAGTAACAGTCAGTGTGTTGTCATAGTAGTTGTAATAAGATGTCATAGTAACAGTCAGTGTGTTGTCATAGTAGTTGTAATAAGATGTCATAGTAACTGTCAATGTGTCATGGTAGTAGTAATAAAGTTTCATAGTAACAGTTCATGTGTTGTCATGGTAGTTGTAATAAGATGTCATATAGTAACTGTCAGTGTGTTGTCGTGGTAGTTGTAATAAGATGTTATAGTAATAGTCAATGTGTTGTCATGGTATTTGTAATAATTGTTCATAGTAACTGCCAATGTGTTGTCATGGTATTAGTAATAATTAGTCATAGTAACCGCCAATGTGTTGTAATGGTATTTGTAATAATTGGTCATAGTAACCACCAATGTGTTGTCATGGTATTAGTACTAATTAGTCATAGTAACCGCCAATGTGTTGTAATGGTATTTGTAATAATTGGTCATAGTAACCGCCAATGTGTTGTCATGGTATTTGTAATAATTAGTTGGTATTTGTAATAATTAGTCATAGTAACCGCCAGTGTGTTGTCATGGTAGTTGTAATAATTGGTCATAATAACCGCCAATGTGTTGTCATGGTATTTGTAATATGTCATAGTAATAGTCAATGTGTTGTCATGGTATTTGTAATAATTAGTTGGTAGTTGTAATAATTAGTCATAGTAACCGCCAGTGTGTTGTTATGGTATTTGTAATAATTGGTCATAATAACCGCCAATGTGTTGTCATGGTAGTAATTGCAAGTTGTTATCATAACAATAGTTGATATGTAGCTGTTGTTGTAGTTATCAGTGTTGTAATAGTGGTGTTAACAATCATAAGCAGTTTGACTATGTCCTGGTGTTCCACTTGGTAGACTATTTTTTTCCACTGTTGTGTTTTTGTCTGCTGTCTTTACATTTGTTTCATATTATACTCAGTTGTTTTCAAGTACTCACTGTCTGCACTCACTTGATTTTCTAGGGTGTAGGGGAGGAATAACTACTTTATAAACTTTAATGTGATTATATAGTATTTTTATATTATTTGTTGATATTAACCTTGATGTTTTGAGTCTCTCCATCTGACATATATATAGTAGGTGGCTGCAACAGCATGATGCAAATGGAGCAATATTTGTTTATCAAGTTTGAAAGGATGTTATACACCTAGCTATTGAACAGTAACCATTACAAATGTTGTCTGCAATTGTTTAAACTGCTAGCCTTCATCAGGTGATGGGTAGACTGGAATGAGGTCAGGTCCTTTGAGGATCATTTCATGTGGTCATTGCCTTGGCAGAGTGTTTGGAAATTGTTGACATCCATATACATTGTGATATCAACTGAGGAATGTTTTCATGAATGTTGGTTGGTAAGTAATACATAACATACTCAAGATGAGTAATGAAAAATTAAAAACGTGAATACAAACAAGAAGGAAGTTGAAACATGTGTTGAAATAATACACAGCAAAACCCACAAATTTTGCATGCACATAATTATGCATGCCACCATAGTTTATAGAGGGGACTGGTTAGGAAGCCTTTTGTTGTACTTCTTTGTTTGCATTTCGAAGTTGAACCGGTCATGACCGTGCACAACTTTTTCTTTATGGCCAATCAAAATTGCAAAATGAGTCAACATTAACTTTTTCTATGAGATTATTGTAAGGAATATTGTAATATTTGCTCTAAATCTTTGAGTATTTTGAAGCAACAGCCAAAATAATGATTTTTGGTCTGTTCATTTAGACATATCCAATATGGCTAAAACAATTGCGAAACAAAAGATTATGCACGGTCACGCTTGAAAAAAAATGTACAAAAACATACAACAAAGGGCTTCCTAACCATTTCCCTCTACTAACTATGATGCCACACTGTTGCATAACTAAGATGCCACACTGTTGCATAACTAACTTTCCCTCTACTAACTATGATGCCACACTGTTGCATAACTACCTACATCATTGATGATGGATTGATTGATTGGGAAATTGATGAATCAATGAATGAATGAAAGAAACAAATGTGGTTATTGATTTTGGCTGGTTGATTAAATGAATGGTTAATGAATTGATTGATGTGTTGATTGATTGACTGATTGATTGATTGCTTGATTGATTGATTGATTGATTGATTGATTGATTGACTGATTGATTGACTGACTGACTGACTGTGTATGTGTGTGCATGTTGATATTGATTTGTTCATGAATCAACCAATCATGGATTTAATATCATGGATTAATTGATTGGAAAATGGATTGATGAATGAATGAGTGAATGAATGAAAATGGTTGTTGACTTATTGCCAGATTAAATGGATGATAAATAGATTGACTGAAATTGATGTGACAAATGGATGAATGGATGAAACAATGTTGTGGTTATTTGTATTGTGGTTGTGTGATCAGTTGAGTGCCGCTTGTTTATGAATAAAACTAAGATGACACTTCAAAAATAAGAAGAAAAAACAAAGAAAATGAGCCAAGGAAGAAGGAAAATCAAAAATTGTTGACATCAAAACCATGTATTTAAATCAATGTTGTGCTAAGGATTACAATACTGAGCTTATGAAAGATAGTTTTTACATACATAAACCTTATCAGCTTGTCTTAATGTTTCAATAATTGACAACTACATTTATGTCTTAAGGACCATTATATGTTACCATGTGATATGTGGTCTAGAACAAGCATATAATTTTGCTTGAAAATAGGCAATGTTCTATTTGTATTCACAATTTAGTCAACATAGAAAGAAACAATATGTCACTTCTGCTTATGATAGAGTGCATGTCTTATATTTATGCGCCCAATATTCAGACTGTCTAGCAACCATGACGTATATTATCCACAGAAAATTATTGTAATTGAGATAAGAACAGTGAAAACTACAGCAATATGTTTTATTATTATATGATTATCAATAATATACCTATATTTCATTATTTCAAAAATTTGAAGAAAATATCATCACTATGGTTACACAGCTTTATGATATCTTCTTGTGTCTGAAAAATATTTTTATTTGTTTTCATTGATAATGATATAATAAACAATAATTATTACGTGGATGTGCAGAGATATAGATTTTGTCTTCTTTCAATTGTGTTGAAAAGATGAAACACTTGGGATAAAATTTGTATCTCTGCGCACCCATGTAATATTCTCTATATATGACATGCACTTTATTTGTTAGCATAACATTAAGGCAAGCTTGACAGTATCAAACATTTATGTCAAATTTTTTTAATGTGTACTCGTGTTGTCTTGTGAAGTCATTATTTTACAGCTACAACATGATAACCATTGAAATCAAATGAAGTACATAAAACCTCAAGGACCAGAAGAGTGTTTACAAGTCCATCAGAAGATTAAAAGGGATCACCATGACATCCATAGGCTGTAGGTTGTCTCTGTGATTGCACATTAAAAACAAATGTTGAGTAAATGAAATACCATGGAATCATGCACTGCTCAATGCTAAATTAGTATAACTTCTATGAAAACAATGAAAAATAAGTTTGTAAAATACACCAATCGAAATGATTATGGCATCCAATTTTAATAACTATTGTTCTTGACTGACTAGCCTCGTGTTAACGTTGAAACACAATGGTGTTTTCACATGTATGAGAGGCTGGCCAGTCAAGAACAACAGTTATTGATATTGAACGCCATATTTCGATTCGGTGTATGGGCATGGTTTGATGTTACACCAAGGATTCCATGGTATTTTGTAACACTGTAAAATTCTGAAAATAAGGCCTCGTCTTTTATAATATCATCAATTTAATTGATCCATTCCCACTATTACCCCCCTGGAATTAGAAAATCATCAAAAAGTGCTTTGATTGGAATTTGAGACTAGTATAATTAAGCCATGACTGGATTATTGGAAGATATTCTAGCATTCACACAACTATAAAACCTGGATATAATGACAAGTGGTCATTTGTTACCCCATGATATGTGATAAAATATCACAATATCATTGAGTGAAAAAAGCTTGAAAATGCAGCTGATAAATTTGTTTCATGCATAGATGTGTATTTTGATACCCAAAAGTTACAGTTACTTCTTTTGACAAAAACCCCTTTGACAATCAATACCCTTGACAAAATCCTCTTTGATTTTTTGGCTTATTTCAGAATTTTACAGTACTAGTATTTGATTATTTCCCCCATTGATAATAAATTGAATCAAAACAACCACAACATGCATACATAAACAGACATTGTTGTCAGTTGCTGTCTATTTGGGAAACCCAGTTACAACTGACAGATCAATTAGCATTGGTTTATCTACTCAAACAGTTTTAGAGATCAATTACGTGTCCTTTAGTGTATTGAGATGCAGTGCATGCACTGTTACTTATTTGTTTTCTATTGTGTTTGTGTGATTAAAGTGGTTTTCAAAAGTCAATGTTAGAACTGATTTTCAATATCTGAGTATTACACTTTAAGGAAAACCACTCTAATCTGACTATTGCACACCTGAGTGCATAGACCTTAATTCTGACTAAGAAAAACTATTGAATGACTAGTTTGTCATAAGGTTTAAGAAAACCACTCTACCAGCTTTTAAATTTGTTCCAGTTGATGATTTTGATCTAAGTCAGTTGTAACTGGGTTATGGTTTATTTCCATCATGTAAATTATGGGTGGTTTTTAATGCATTGCGATGCGCTTTTCATTGCCATAATATTCTACATACTGTTATTTGATGCACAATGCTCTTGGTAAAAGGTAAGTTATTTGAAACCGTACTGAGAAAGATGTTGATACTTGTAACCCTGCCTTAATTGATCTTAATAGACTGCATGCCACATATCTGTGAACTAGAGCTAAAGACAAATGTTCTTAAATATTGAGCTACTATAGTGAACATCACTTGAGTACACCAGCAAGAACAAAATACATATCTATAAAATGTTTGCTAGGTGACAACCTACAACTGGAGATGAAAATGCACTCACACATAGGACAACAACAAAAAAAAAAAATGTTTTATTCTCTGATTTTTACTTGTATTGCATTTGAGCTTTACATCGAAAAAAGTAATGAATTGACAGATAATGTGGCTTGCAGTCTATCACATACATTTCACTCACAAAAAAAGCATTGTTTACCTGATTTTGAAGTGTTTATTTCAAGTACTTAAAACAATGTTTTAAAGAACATAATTTGCAAAATTGAAATAAATGCAGGCATTCCCTTTCTAATCGTATACAACCAAAATGGGAACATCTAACTGCTTATTTTGTACACAAAACTTTTGACTTGGTTATTGCAAATGTATCTTGGAATTAAAATTGTTTAAGTGCTGTCACTCACTGTTAATCACCATCTTTCTCAGTACGGTCCTTTTGGGTTGGGGCGGGGGTAACTTCTTAGGGTGGGGAGGGGTTTACTTCTTAGGGTGGGGAGGGGTTTATGCTTTAGGGAGGGGAGGGTTTTTAACATAGGGTTTTGGGAGGGTTCTTTTATTATTGATACATGTCTTTTTTCCCCCTCTTGGATAAAACATAGAAAAATTGTTTTACTTTGTTTTTCACTTAGCCTTTTGACTTTTGTTTAATTTATTGTTTTCACTTGTATTTGTTTTCACTTGTATTTTTTTGCCTTGTAAATTTGAAAAATAAAGTTTGACTCTGAAATTTGTTCAAGTGTTTTTTAATGTATTCCATAACTATAGGGTACACGCCCATTTGACTTTTAAAAAAAATACCTCCCCGAGGCCCCACCAGCACCAAGTCTCACCACCCCACAGGCCAGATCCTTTAGGTAGGCCCACTGCCCTGACTAGAGCCAAGTTATAAGACCAAGACCAGCAAACTTTAGACTGCCCTGATACTGAAGACTATTTGCATAAGTGCCAAACCTCCACTCACTACAGACTCCATGGGGGAACTCTGTTGTCATCCAAGCCAGCACTTAAAGTGAGGGCCAGTATGAATGTGAGTCTCGAGTGATCCTACCCCACCACCCACTGGATATGCATGACAATGATGTGCTGTTTAATCAATAGACTTGTTGCTTAGCAACATTCAGACCCTCTGCATTAAGTTTTGATTATCAAAGCTGACACTTAGGAAGACTAAAAAGTATTTCAGGGATAATAAAGTAAGATCAATGTGAAGGTCGAATCTGATAAGGCAACTCTACCACCATGTAATTCAATTGGAAAAGATCTAATACCTAGATTTTGAGTTTAATTAACTTTGCCACCATTTTGAATTTAATAAATTAGAAGCCATTTTTAATTTATGAGCCTAGCTGCCATTTTGAATCTAGACGCCATTTTGAATTGATTAGCCTAGAACTGAATTGATTAACCTAGACGCCATTTTGAATTGATTAGCCTAGAACTGAATTGATTAACCTAGACACCATTTTGAATTGATTAGCCTAGAACTGAATTGATTAACCTAGACACCATTTTGAATTGATTAGCCTAGAACTGAATTAATGAACCTGGAGGCCATTTTGAATTGATTAGCCTAGAACTGAATTGATTAACCTAGACACCATTTTGAATTGATTAGTCTAGAACTGAATTGATTAACCTAGAGGCCATTTTGAATTGATTAGCTTAGAACTGAATTGATTAACCTAGACACCATTTTGAATTGATTAGTCTAGAACTGAATTGATTAACCTAGAGGCCATTTTGAATCGATTAGCCTAGAACTGAATTGATTAACCTAGAGGCCATTTTGAATTGATTAGTCTAGAACTGAATTGATTAACCTAGAAATATGTATATACTTAATAACTGATACAATGTTAAATTTTGTTTACAGAAAATAATGGTGGCAAAATGTTGAAAAGGTTTAAGATTATTGTTATATATAGCCTAAGATAAGTTTTTTCACCAGCAAAGAAACTTGTCGACAAGTGAAAGTACCGTTGTAATTTAATTTTCTCAGTTTGTTTTGGCTGTATAAATATAAATAGCAATATCAACTTGTAGTCCAACGTAATTTGTATCAACTGTGAAGGCTTGGTTTTGTATTTGGCAGTTTAGTGTAACAGTATAGCAATATTTATACAGTTCCTAATGACTTCTCTTTCTTTTCTGAAAGAGGATTGTTTCTTAAAATATTCATACACAACATTTTTACATGTTGTAGTTTCAATGGCGTTGGAGGTGGTGTTTTACCCTTTCTTTTCCTGGGTCACCTTTTACCTCTGATATTCATGTCTACAGTTGACTGTGATTTGTACACTTCTATAAACCATTCACTCGGTTGTGTACCTCTTGTACTTTTATCAATTGAGGTGGTGTTTTACCCTATCTTTTCCTGGGTCACCTTTTACCTCTAATATTCATCTATTCATTTGACTGTGATTTGCACACTTCTATAAGCCATCCACTAGATGTTTTCAAACAATTTAGAGTTGATATTGCAGGACATGATGTTGGTATTTTGTACAAATATTTTCTGGCCATGAATTGATCAAATTCTTGTAGAATGAGTCATTAATAACATTTTGATATTTTGCTAATCCTCATTTGAAACAAATAATTTAGAATATTTTGCAAATGATTAATGTTTTGTTGAAGACCTCAGTTCCCATTTTGAAGTTGTTTATTTATTTCGGATGTTAGATGATAAAGTCGGTAAAAGTACTATATATAAGTGAGAGATTTTCATTGACAAATATTTTTTCCATGACTCTAACTGTTGTGTTTTTAAAAAATTTGTAGAGACAAAAAATAACAGTATTTATGAGTCACGAAGTTGATAAATGTTTTGTATTTGAAAATTCTTTTGTATAACGTGCTGGCAGTAATATATTTGTAGGAAATCATCTTTACAGCTTGTTTCAGAGTTGACATTGTTTTTTATTTGGATATTTAGTGTTTAAGTTAAAGGTTTAGGGAACTGGGTCTTCGCTTTGCTGGTGAAAAAACTTTCAATTGAATTGCAATCCTGTAGTAGAGGCCGTTTACCAGTTGCCAACAACACCTCACCCACAATGTTATCCCAGAAAAGGTTCAAATTAGTCTTCCATGTCAGTTTGATAATCACTTATATTAGAGAAGTCTGAATGAAGCATCACTTTAAGCCTATCGATTACCCAGCCCATCACCGCCATACACACCAGTGAATGGTGGAGCAGGACCACCCAAGACTCACATTCGCACTGACCCTCACCTTTTTTGGCTGACTTGGATGACAACAGAGTTCTCCCATGGAGTCTACAGTAAGCAGATGTTTGGCACCCATACAGACAGTCTTCAGCATCAGGGCAGTCCTCAATTAGCTGGTCAAGGCCAAATGTTTAGGCTCTGTCAGGAACAGCAGGACCTACCGTTTTTGGATCTTTTCTGGCCTGTTGTGGGGTAGCTTCTCTTCTGGTGCTGGTGGAACCTCGGTGGAGGTATACAGGTTTTATTTCAATTTTTCAAAAACAATAGATACAGGAGAGTGTCCAGAGACTGCACAACTGAACAGCAGTTGGTTAACAAACAGAAATCTTACAAACCAGGAAATCTAAACCTGGTTCAATGGTAGGACACTCTCCTGTATCTATTGTGGCTGGAGGGCTGGCGATATACTAAAGACCTTCATGGTCAACTCTAGTCTTCTTGATATTATAATATATACTATTCTAGTGCTAGCCCTCCAGCAAAAAAAAAAAATATTTCATTTCTAGTGTTCTTGCTCATCTTCTGGTTTCTTCTCTGACAGTTCTGTATGATCTGTAATAAAAGATACAAAGTTTAATTTAGTTTGATGCCTCACAAATAACAGAGTGTTAGATGTTATAAACACCATTTACAGTCAACTCTCATTATAGTAGAGTTTGAATAGAGTTTGTGTTTCTAGAATACAGACACACTGCAATAGTTGGAGGTATGCATGCTCTGTCTGCAAAGAAAGGTACTCCTAATAACAGGGGTCAATAATGCTAAGAGTTGACTGTACTGAAGAAATAGAAAACATGCATGTGTGCTGTTATAAAGCATGCAGATTGATCGAACAAGAGATAATTGCCCGGGGGGGGGGGGGGGGTACTCCCTTTGTCCAAGTGGTAGGGGTGATCGGAAGAGATTTTGAAAATGACCCCTAAAAGGTACGCCCAGATACACATAAAGCATAGTAAAAACGCCCCTTACAACTGATTTTTGAGCCAAATCTCTAAATGGACCCTAAAAGGTACGCACTGGAAATATTTTAACCCTAAAAGGTACGCCGATCACCCCTACCACTTGGAATAAGGGAGAACCCCCCCCGGGATAATTGTTAAGGGAAGCAAACTGCTTCTCAACACTTCTCAAGTGCTTTATAACTGCATACAGCAAAGAAAGCAAGTTTTCTATTTCTCTTATAAAATAAAAATTGACACATTTGATCAACATGCAAACATGAGTGTTGTGTGCCATAAAGCATGTGCCTCAGCCAATCAGAATGTGTGTATTCTAATGGTTATTTTATAAAGTGAAATATCCAATGTCATTGAGTTACTTACCAAACTGTCATTGGTGAGATGCCAATGCTTGACAGGATGGTGCTTGTGCACTGATGTAGTCAAGCTGTTGAACAAATAAAATAATTATATTTAATAAAACACTTTATTCACTCAATTCATTATTAAAACACTTGTATGATCCAATCGCTTGTGGAATATTTTCACACTACCCCTCAACACTTTCAGACACTCTTGTCCTGCAAAAAGTACCCTCCCATTCTCCCTCAAGTCAAACTTGTACATACAAACTACAAACTACACTCCCCACCCCCCTACCTTAAATAAATTGTTACAATTATGAGTGTGTATCTCTGAATACGTACCTAAATGCCATAAATGGCATGTCCATTATTAGTAACGTCTATTGTAGTCTTTGATAGACTAGCAGGGCTACCATTCACTGGTCATCATCATGGTACAACTGTACTTGGATGTGTCTTGGATAAACTGAGTTCTGCTGGCTAGAGAAAGGTTCCCTGTACAACAGAAACTGCTGTTTAACGCTCTGTGACACTTGCCATGCCTCTGTTTAGACACTTTTTGTGACATTTGAAGTCAGAACTATATCGTCCTACAAGAATTAAAATATACAAAATGAATTTTGATGAACGGATGCGGTATAGTGATCAGCCTGTACACGAACACAAGCTAGAACAAAATAAGACACTCGACAAAAACACAAAAATATCTCACACATTTACATTATTTAAGATAATAAATGAGTTTCTTTTATGAACATAACTGTTTTTGAGAGTTTTTCGATATGAATAAGCTTTAAATTTGCATCACAAGTAAGTAGTCTAGCAGGTAACAATAGAACTCTCAGTTCGTGTCAACAGCGAACCATAAACTGCCCAGAAAACACAAAATTACTAGATTTTTACCTGTTTTAGGCTTGGCAAAGCCTTTATGAATCCTTTAAGATGACCGTCAGGTAGATTTTAGCTGTTTATCTTGTAGAAATACAGAGAAAACTGCTGTTTTCTACAGACATCACTTTGCAGCCATTTTGGTTTTTCACGTGTTGGAAGACTGGCACTAGCTTGATTTTGGCCGAAAAAGACTGGGGCTAGCTAATTGAGAAGCGCTTTCTAGAAGAACTGGAAGTACAGAAGCAAGAAAAATCAGACTTTTTACCGTTTTTAAGAAGCATTTTTCACCAAAATTGCAGCGCAATGCTTAAATCCTTTATACGGCATATTTACGCTTCCAAAAATTCCCTTTTGGAGCTCTAAAGAAGGGAAAACATTTTTCAGGCCATTAATTTTGAAAAGCGCCTTGTGAAAAGAGAAAATGCTTGAAATGACAAAATACATATTCTGCGCATAGTATATTAAAGTATCAATTTTGCTAGCTTCAAGGTTCATTATTTTTTGTATGAGAAATATTTGCGAAGGCTCGGTATATTGAGATTTTCCAGTGATGATAAAGATAATATGTCTTAAAATCTTTTTTTGTTCCTGTAATTGATATTTGTAAGAGCATTGAGATATTATGGAATGCGCTGAAGAAATAAATTATTATTATTATTATTATCAGTGAGGATGATAATGATGATGATTATAATATCTTTATATTTTAAAAACATTTCATCATCATCAGTCATATTATTATCATCATCAAAAGTCTGACATTGAAGTCAAAGTTGTATTTCGCGTTTCCAAGTTCAACTAAAATAACATTCACACCAGGTTTTTATAAAAACAATTTTATTGTTTCCTCCTTTTATTCAATACAAGTGTTCTTTTAAATATTTATACGAATGTTACCCAATATTATTGCATAATAATTAGTGCATCAATATATATTATTGCATCTGTAAATTTCGTGTTTTTTTATTACTTCAATGTTGATACATTTCTGCGGCTCTTCAGTTGACGCTTCCGCAGTTTTGACCGTATTTGTCTGGTCTTTGTCACTGTAAAAATTTCCTCCAAATTGAAGTAACATATGTATTAATACTACTTTTAATTTCACATTATTTCCTACTTTTTAAAGCTATTTTGCATATTTCCAATGTGTTTTCTTTTTTACTGCAAAAACGACTGAGTAGTGGTTACTCAAATACCTGAGTAAATCGATGCATTCACAGTTACTGCAAAAACGACTGAGTAGTGATTACTGAAATAACTGAGCAAAACGATGCATCCACAGTTACTCACTGCAAAAACGACTGAGTAGTGGTTACTCAAATACCTGAGCAAAACGATGCATCCACAGTTACTCACTGCAAAAACGACTGAGTAGTGATTACTGAAATAACTGAGCAAAACGATGCATCCACAGTTACTCACTGCAAAAACGACTGAGTAGTGGTTACTCAAATAACTGAGCAAAACGATGCATCCACAGTTACTCACTGCAAAAACAACTAAGTAGTGGTTACTCAAATACCTGAGTAAATCGATACATCCAAAGTTACTCACTGCTAAAATAGATGCGACTGGAATGTATGTTTTTTTACCAATTAGTTACTCAGTTGTTTTTGTAGTGTTGAAATTGACGAAAATTTGTAAAATTTGTCCATTTTTTCTCATATTGAGCATCGAGAATTAGGACTCCTCCACTTTGACTGTGAGTCCTTCATCGTCAATTGAAACTTCATAAAATTCAATTTCATCTGGGAACTGAAAGATATAAATATATATATCATTAGAAACAGCGAAAAAATATTGAAAAAATGAATGGAAGCGAGAATGAAAGAAAGAAATCAAGAAAGAAAACAAAACAGAAAGAAAGAAAAACAAGCCAAGAAGAAGAAAAAAAAGAGAGGTAAAAAAATGAGGACGGAAGAGCAAATAACAACAACAAAATAGGAGTCATTTTCAGTTTTTCGTTGATAGCTTATTCTTACCTGGTTCTGCAGTATAGTTTTCACTTTTGAAGCATGTTCACTTGATCTTGCTATGATACATAAGAAACCACCACCACCTGCGCCTGCGAGACATTGACCTGCGGTTGACACAACAAGGTAGTCAATACTTACTATCTGATCATTACCAATAACACCAATAATAACCTTTGTTATCAACACTACCATTATCATTATTATATTATCATCACCATCATTTCTTCATCACATTACCATCAGTATCGCCATCATCATCTTCATAATCGCAATCATCATTATCATTCATTATCATCATCATTAACACCAACATCACTTTAATCAACGCCATATCACCATAGTTACCATCCTCCTCCTCCTCCTCACAATCATCATCATTATCATAATCATCATCATAATCGTTATCATCATCATTATTAACATCAACATCACTATATACACGCCATATCATCATAGTTACCATGCTCCTCTTCCACCTCCTCCTCATTCTCACAATCATCATCATTCAGTATCATCATCAAAGTAATTATTACTATCATCATCATCATCATCATTATCAAAGTAATCATTACTATTATCATCATCATCATCATCATTATCAAAGTAATCATTACTATCATCATCATCATCATCATCATTATCAAAGTAATCATTACTATTATCATCATTATCATCATCATCATCATTATCAAAGTAATCATTACTATTATCATCATTATCATCATCATCATCATTATCAAAGTAATCATTACTATTATCATCATCATCATCATCAAAGTAATCATTACTATTATCATCATCATCATCATCAAAGTAATCATTACTATTATCATCATCATCATCATCAAAGTAATCATTCTCACAATCATCATCATTACTATCATCATCATCATCATCATCAAAGTAATCATCATCATTACTATCATCATCATCATCATCATCATCATCATCATCATCATCATCATCAAAGTAATCATTCTTACAATCATCATCATTACTATCATCTGTTTGTAACGTAACGTACCGTAAATATGTGGCTGTACTGCTTCCATCATACGGCGAATTGTTTCAGGCTCCGTCCCTGTACAGCAACCAAGACACAAAAATTATTGCATTAACATCGTTATAGTTAAAACCCACGTTACGTATGGTAATCAAGATATAAATAGTATTGCATCAATAACTGAAATCATGGTTTGGACCCACGTATAACTGAGTGATGATGATAAATTGTGATACAGTAAAAACCCGCATAAAAGAACAAGTGGATTAAGAACACTCAGGCTGAAATTTGGTCAATAAAGTACCATCTACATAAGAACAATATATAAGATATATAAGAACAAAATCAGCCTGAACCGAAAACCGTGTGTTCTTTTATGCGGGTTTTTACTGTAATCAGGGTGTAGGTGCAATTTGTCTTAGAATGACTTTTCATGTTAGTGATCAGCTTTTCAGTAGCATCATTCTGACTTCTATGACTTAGGCCGTCAATTACTGACATCAATTGTCATTTGTACACTCAACAGAACGAACCCAGGTAATCACAGTTTACCATCTTACCTGGAGCTATTAGCTTCTTGTGGTTTCTGTAGTTGCTAACACATTGACCAAAACTAGCTAAATCACCTGAAAAAAAAGATATGTTTTTACCAACACTGTATTCATTTGGTAATCATCACCATCATTATCATCATCACCGTCAATATCACCATCAACATCTTCATCAATATCACCATCAACATCTTCATCAATAATAAATATCATTATCACCGTCATCATCAATATCACCACCACCATCAGCATCATCATTATCAGCACAACTTCGATATCACCATCAACATCATCAACATCACCGTCATCAATATCATCATCAACATCACCGTCATCATCATCAATATAATGACCATGACCATCACAACTTCAATATCACCATCAACATCATCATCATCAATATCATTACACCATCATCTTTGGCATACCTATCGCCATCATCAATATTTCTTTAAAGCTATTATCACAATCATCATCATCTATTTCATTATTATCACCATCAACAAAGTAAATACAACCACCATCACCAATATTCATGTACTGTCTGACATTTACCTTCAACAAGTGCTTTAGCTATGTCCTCAGCATTGCTCGCCAGATCATCAACTACCTTTACAATACTTGGTTCCCTGCCATACCAGTTACGGACCACATTCTAAACAACAACCAAAAACAAACAAATAAAGGAACGCTGTTAGAAAATAAAATAATTACGAAGGGCAAACGTAAGGGGACGCAAAGGGACCGTAGGTCACACGTAATGGTTACGGAACACGTTCTAAACAACCACAACCACAACAATAACAAAACAGAAAACGCTGTTAGGAAAAGAAAATAATAACGAAAGGCAAACGTAAGGTGGACGCAAAAGTTCCGCAAGTCAGATATAATGGTTACGGAAATGTAAAGTAAAGAGGACACAAAGGAGAGGGATTGCAAAAGGGACGCAAACCAAACACTACGGTTATGGAATGGAAACGCAAAGATGATACAGAAATAACACAAAAGAACTTAAAGTCAACATAAAGAGAACACAATAGTAACTACTACGCAGTGCAATTATGCCAAGGAGGGAATGTTCAGTAAGAGTAATATGAAGTATATATAGCAAGACGCACAGTGAAATAACGCAAAGCAAACAGTAGAAAGACAGTGCCAACTCACCTGCAGTAGATTCTTCGCCAGTCTAGTCTTCCCCGTATACACAAACACCAGACATTCATTCAATTTCTCAACCATGGACGATGGGACTTGAAGCTTTTCATACTCGACCTTAATAGGAAGCGCAGCCCTGGAGCGAGCGATTTTAAAACCAGGCGCCAGTCCCCCAACGTTATCCTGCCATCCTCCACCGCATGTCAGCATCTGCTCCACCACCATGACGGCATGGACTAGAGAAGTAACGTCCGCAGTGCAGCCAGCGGCGTGTAGAACCGCTGCCATGACAACGCCTGAGAGAATACTACTAGTTCCCAGTCCACTACCGTAAGGGAGATCAGCCATGGATTCGATTTCAAAACCTCCACCGTATTTGGACTTGAGTTGTTCCGCAAGGGATTGTGGGGAGTTTAAGGTAACTAGTTGAGCTGCGCAGAAGCAGGCCTTTACAAGGGCCCCAGGTGCATTGGGTTGCGAGTAGTCAGCCAAATCTTCTAGTTCTTTGCAAACAATACGAATATGATGGCTTGAACCTGCTAGGATTAGCAGCTCAATGTGTAGCCTTAGGAAAAAGACAAACGAATCAATTTACAATATGAGAATAAAGAAAGAGTATGCACAAACCGCATACATGAATATCAGGTGTTTACTCAATGCGCTATACAATAAAATAATAACAACACTATTACAACTAGTAAGAGCGCACTATATCAATGAAGGATGTAGGAAAGAGTACAAACACTACATCATGAAATGGGATCAATTCACTACTGTGAAATAGAGTGCAAATACTATACCTATGAAATAGAATCAAATTCTTACTGAGCACAAACACTATATAAATGAAAAACAATGGAAAAAGAGTACAAACATCATATCCATGAAATGGGATCAATTCACTACTGTGGAATAGAGTGTGAACACTATATCCATGAAATAGAATCAAATTCTTACTGAGCACAAACACTATATACATGAAAAACAATGAAAAAAGGGTTCAAACACCATATCCATGAAATGGGATCAATTCACTACTGTGGAATAGAGTGTGAACACTATATCCATGAAATAGAATAAAATTCTTACTGAGCACAAACACTATATAAATGAAAAACAATGGAAAAAGAATTCAAACACTATATCCATGAAATGGGATCAATTCACTACTGTTGAATCAGAGATTAGGTGCTAAAACCACAAAAAAGAAATACAACACTCACTCAGGTATTCTTCTAGCTTTCACTGTCAATGGTTTCTGAAATAGAAATAAACATCAACGATTTGTGATCACCTTTGGGCATCCTGTGGCGGATTGTTAAAGGGCGCAATAACAAAATCAAAGCTTCTCATTTCATTATTATCATTATTATCATATATCATGATCATGCGTCATCATCATTATCATCGCCAGCTAACATTGTTATCATCATCACCATCATCACTATCATTGCCATCATCACCACCATCATCACTATCATTGTCATCATCATCATCATCATCGCTGCCATCACAACCTCCACCATTATAATCATCATCATCATCATTTTTATCTTGAAAATGAAAGGTTATACATTGCACATATATCCTGTACCTTTCCATTGAGTTTAATAGCAACGTTGGTGACCACCCCGCCGTGTTCGTAAGCAATGGGAGGTGTATCGGTCCATCCACCACTGAAGTCGATACGAGCTGCAAACATAACACATACAATAATATGCAAATAGAAAATGTACGTACGTGCTTTGTGCAATTATAAAGCAAGCGGAGATTGACAGAACACAGGATAAGTTTTAAGAGAAGCAAAACATGAAGCATAGTGATTCTCAACACTTCTCAAGTGTTCTGACATTCCTCAAGTGCATTATAACTGCATACAGCACAGAAAGCAAGTTTTCTATTTCTTTTATAAAATACAAATTAAAATATTTGATCAACATGCAAATGCACATGCTCTCATAAAGCATGCACCTCAACCAATCAGAATGCGTGATGTTTAATAGTTATTGTATAGTAGGCATCGGTCTATCTCGTAAGATAATGGTAGGGCTGCGGTATAAGGTCAGTCAGTCCTGTTGAGTACATCGTCTGAATGACTCAGCAAGCCAATCCTTGCATGACAGTCCTTTCCACACCAATCACAGGTAAACTTGGAGGGCAGGTTTGGGGATTGTTGTCTCTGCTGTCTCTGCTTTCTACGCTGTCTTCTTTCCTCTGAATGTTGATTGAACTATTCCTCGCCCCTTTTGTATAATGTTAGAACAATTGATATTGACTGGTTTTATAAGGAGGTACCTGGTGCTTCAGCTACAACCCAGCGATTCATAGGAGGGCTGTCTATCTTCTTGAAATCCATGAACTGCAGAGAATATATAGAAATCACTATTATCATCAACAAAATCATCATTTTCAGTAACATTAGCTAGCGTAAACCGTTAATATAATCTTTGCCATCTATGCTATAAGACATTAGATACTTTTATAAATTGAAATAATGAAAAGATGATGGCAATGTTCATCGTGATCATGATGATCAACTTTATCATCATTATCAGTAACATTATCACGTTCATCATCAATAACGTTCATCATCACTACTTCATCATCATCATCATCACCACCACCACCATCATCAACACTATCATCATCACCATCACCATCACCATCACCATCACCACCACCACCACCACCACCATCATCAACACTATCATCATCACCATCACCATCATCATCACCATCACCATCATCAACACTATCATCATTATCACCATCATCATCACCGTCACCACTACCACCATCACTACCACCATCAACACCATCACCACCATCATCATCACCATCATCAACACTATCATCATTATCACCATCATCATCACCATCACCACTACCACCATCACCATCAACACCATCACCACCACCATCATCACCACCATCACCACCATCATCAACACTATCATCATTATCACCATCATCATCATCATCACCATCACCACTACCACCATCACCACCACCATCAACACCATCACCACCACCACCATCACCACCACCATCAACACCATCACCACTACCACCATCATCAACACCATCACCATCACCACCACCATCACAACCATCACCATCACCACCATCACCACCATCACCATCACCACTACTACCATCATCATCACCATCACCATCATCTCCACCACCTCTAACCTGTTGTGCTGTCATAACAGCATGTCTTCGTAGAATCTGTTCAGCTCCTTCATAATGACGGGCTGCACGAGTCAACCGATCTGGTCTATAATAATCAAGCAAAAACAAAAACCTTAATTGAAACAGTTCTAGATTGAAGTCCCTTTGACAGTTCTCTAGGCATCAAAGAGAAACGAACAGTGATAGAGACCTTTTTAACACCTTTGATAATCATGCAGATATCTATCATTGCAAGCTCACCGTT
Organism: Metridium senile; assembly: GCA_949775045.1. Classification (NCBI taxonomy): domain Eukaryota; kingdom Metazoa; phylum Cnidaria; class Anthozoa; order Actiniaria; family Metridiidae; genus Metridium; species Metridium senile. Next base: position 8,208,061 of record OX459100.1, read on the forward strand.
CATCTTGCTGTGATGCAAAGTATGGCTACTTTTCAAAATGACAGAGAGAACTGTGAATGGAGCTATTACCTGAATGGCATAGCCCCAGACTACATCTCCAACCTACTAACTCCTTATAAACCAGCTTGCTCCCTAAGATCCTCTGGACAGAACTAACAACTCACACCAAATTCAAACACAGCAACTTATGGGGACAGGGCTTTTTCAATCTCAGCCCCTAAACTTTGGAATACATTGTTCCAACACATCAGAAACACAGATAACATCTCATCATTTAAATCCAAACTTTTCTTTTTCAATAATTTTATTTCGTTTTTTTTTTTTTGTAAGAGCATTGAGCTTTGATAATCCTCCTAAAACATTGCATTATTATTACGAATAAGAGCTAACATACCTGTCCATCCATCGTGATCTTTCTGCTGCCATTGCTTTTACACCTTCATCTATTCTCTTTTGCTGAAAACAAAGATAACCCATCAAAAAAAACACCATGAAATACAGTGGAAAGCAGTGGATGTGGCTAAATAATGATGATGATAATAATGATGATGATGACGACGATGATGATGACAAAGTTGACATGATGGAAATTTATAGGATAATTAAATAAAAGCATGCCGCATTTTCGTGAAAATAGTCAACATTCACCACACTTTATCTCGAAATCAAGCTCGGGGACCCCCATTTTTTATTTCATATTTTAAACTCTTATATAATCAAGTTTTCTTATGCAAATCACAATCACAAAGAAGGTCCTATTTGCGAAGCCGAGTAGGAGATATTACAGAGATCCATGGATAAAGATTGGACAGTTGATGGGAACATCAGTGGACCAGGCAAAGAGATTGACACAGTCCAAAAATGAGTTCAACAGAGTGAACCACCAGCGATTCACTCTGGCTCTTCGTTGACTAGGTCAACAATAGAGAAATTAAACTGTACTGTACTGTAAAGTTTCAAAAAAATGACATCACAACTTCAATTGCCCGCGAGCGTCTTTTAGAGGATAATTATTGTCTTGCTGGTGATAATGATGTTGTTTACTACTGAAAAGGATGATTATGCGCATTTGATCACATTGCAGTGAATAAGACTATTAGGAAAGGGTTTGATTGCCATCTGGGACTCAGATTTTCTTTCTCAGATTTCCTTTTCCAACTCGTAACATTTATTCATTGATCATATTCATATGCAAATTTGTCAATTATAAGTACTAAACTATTATGATTCTGCAGATGATGATGATAGTAATAATGATGCTGATCACCTGACAGCCAATACATGTGGTCTTTATACAGATGTGATCTTACAGCCGATAATGATGATGATGACCTTACAGCTGAAAATGTGATCTTACAGCCGGTAATGATGATGATGTTGGCAGTGATAATGATGTTCCTCAATGATAATAAAGACAATATATTGTAAAGTAGTTTACAGGGGCCGCAGAGCGTGTTTTAAAGTGGGGGGCTGAGCCCTCAATATAGATCATGTGAGTGATTTTTAAGTGAATAAAAAAAAACACAGCGAGACCACGAAAAAAGTGGGGGGCTAAAGCTCCCCAGTCCCTCCTCTGCTGCTCCTGCTTTATTGTGAGGATGTATGGGAAAAGTAGTCTCTGCTAGCAGGGAAGTAATAGTTAACAATAACAAACTTGACGGCCCAAGGGTTTACCTCAAGAAGCTGGAAAGCTTCTTTCCATGCAACATTTTGCGCAGGACCACTACGTAGACCTGCGTTCTCTCCCGCCATTGCTCCAAGTACATCAGCAATACAGGCCAAGGTACGAGCTGCTACCCCCATGGACGCACTAGAGTCACTCTTGCAGGCAACTAGAGATAACAATACAATAGTTAATACTTATAAAATTCATGAATAATTAATGAGCAATTAACAAAAGAATTCATGTCCGTGGCGGAGGTTGTATATCAGATACAGATTCGTCCTGATTTGCATAAGTTTCAATTTGAATTTTCTCGGCCAGATTTACTTTTATCTTGACAATTTTAGTAAAATATTATAGAGCTAATGTTGGAGTTTCATAAGTACTATATACAATATGAGTGTATGAAGACTCGCCACTGTATATCTCATACAGATCGGCCACTCATATTGTATAAATATTTTAGTACATAGCAGACTGTAGGCCTGTGTCATATCCAGCCTCTTTCTCTTAAACAAGAAAGATGACGGATGTGCTGCAGGCTATATATGGACTGTGAAATATACACCTATTTCAAGTGTAGACTGTACCTACGGCTGCGACAACGATTATTGAAATAGGTGTATTCAAACATGCTTTTTAATGTATGTTATTACTTTTTGACTGATGAGAACAATTAAATAGTTAGACAAATAAAACAAAGGTAGAGAAAAAAAAGAAAATAGAGAAAGATAGAGAAGGAATTGAAGGAACAAGGGAAAGGAGGAAATAAGAACAAATTGTGAATTACTAAATGAGCTATATATTATAAAGGCCCATGCAAACGCACGCAACATTGTTGGCCAACATTGTTGCAATACGGTTTGTTAAACACGAGAACAAAAGAAATGTTGGATGAGTTTCATCAAACATCATCCAACAGGGTGTTTAAACGGGACCAACATGTTGGAGCAACCATGTTGGTCCAACAATGTTGCGTGCGTTTGCACGGGCCTTAATAGTAATAAGAAAGGATAGAAATATCTGTAAAAATTAACAAGAACCAAATAAATGCAGGTCTGGAATAGATTTTCAGGGGAAAAGGAAACTAGGAAATTGAAAGAAAGAAAATAAACTTATAAATGGTTGAACCTGGATGGAAAAGGAAAATAAATATAACATGAAAATGAACTGCATTAATTCACATGCATTTATCATCAACATACCCTTATCCATTGCAGCCAATATTTCATTATGGTAACCCTCTACCGCGCATGTCTTCAGGAAGGGCAGGAAGCACTTGTTGGTACCACCCTCTAAGGCATCCTCGACATCACGCTGTCCTATTTGAAAGAACAGTTGTCTTCTCCAATCAAACTCGGTACCAGGGTCCATGCATGCCATGATTTCCTTCAATGAAAGACGCCATGAATTGTGCCATCTGAAGAGAAAAACAACATTATTGATTTTAAGTAAACACAGCCATCATCACTATATCCAACATCCTTGTCGTTATTATTATATTAGCCAGCAGCATCGCTGTAATAACTGTCATCATAATATAATCTCCATAACTATTATCATCATCAATACTATAATAATCAACATTATCATCGTCCTCATCATCATCATCATTATCATCTCCTTTACCAACACCATCATCACCACCATTATCATCATCACCATCACCATCATCATCACCATCACCATCATTCTTATCATCATCATAACCATCGATCTTCACCACCATCAACATAACCAATAGCATAACGGACAACATAATATCATCATCATGTGACATTATACAGTACCTTCGTTTCATGGTTTCATTACAAACACCAGTCTCTATTCCAGCCAACCAAAAGCAGTCACTCAAAGGTGACATTGTCTCATCAGTATGTGGATGAAGGACGGGATAGAGACGGGCATTAAAGAGAGTACGTTTATCCTCAGGCTGCAATGATGAACAAAAGCAATTGATGTTTATGATAAAACAAACCAACATGAAAACAATAAAACAAACAACAACAATAGCAAAGCCAAGATTAATTAACCAACCAATCAATAAACCAGACAATCCATTAATCAACCAATCAATCAATGAACCAGACAATCCATTAATCAACCAATCAATCAATGAACCAGAAAATCCATTAATCAACCAATCAACGAACCAGACAATCCATTAATCAACCAATCAATCAATGAACCAGAAAATCCATTAATCAACCAATCAATCAATGAACCAGAAAATCCATTAATCAACCAATCAATGAACCAGACAATCCATTAATCAACCAATCAATCAATGAACCAGAAAATCCATTAATCAACCAATCAATCAATGAACCAGAAAATCCATTAATCAACCAATCAATCAATGAACCAGAAAATCCATTAATCAACCAATCAATGAACCAGACAATCCATTAATCAACCAATCAATCAATGAACCAGAAAATCCATTAATCAACCAATCAATCAATGAACCAGAAAATCCATTAATCAATCAATCAATCAATAAACCAGAAAATCCATTAATCAACCAATCAATGAACCAGACAATCCATTAATCAACCAATCAATCAATGAACCAGAAAATCCATTAATCAACCAATCAATCAATGAACCAGACAATCCATTAATCAACCAATCAATGAACCAGACAATCCATTAATCAACCAATCAATGAACCAGACAATCCATTAATCAACCAATCAATCAATGAACCAGAAAATCCATCAACCAACCAATCAATGAACCAGACAATCCATTAATCAACCAATCAATGAACCAGACAATCCATTAATCAACCAATCAATCAATGAACCAGAAAATCCATTAATCAACCAATCAATCAATGAACCAGAAAATCCATTAATCAACCAATCAATCAATGAACCAGAAAATCCATTAATCAACCAATCAATGAACCAGACAATCCATTTATCAACCAATCAATCAATGAACCAGAAAATCCATTAATCAACCAATCAATCAATGAACCAGAAAATCCATTAATCAATCAATCAATCAATAAACCAGAAAATCCATTAATCAACCAATCAATGAACCAGACAATCCATTAATCAACCAATCAATCAATGAACCAGAAAATCCATTAATCAACCAATCAATCAATGAACCAGACAATCCATTAATCAACCAATCAATGAACCAGACAATCCATTAATCAACCAATCAATCAATGAACCAGAAAATCCATCAACCAACCAATCAATGAACCAGACAATCCATTAATCAACCAATGAACCAGACAATCCATTAATCAACCAATCAATCAATGAACCAGACAATCCATTAATCAATCAATCAATGAACCAGACAATCCATTAATCAACCAATCAATGAACCAGACAATCCATTAATCAACCAATCAATCAATGAACCAGACAATCCATTAATCAACCAATCAATGAACCAGAAAATCCATTAATCAACCAATCAATGAACCAGACAATCCATTAATCAACCAATCAATCAATGAACCAGACAATCCATTAATCAACCAAACAATCAATGAACCAGACAATCAATCAAACTATCAACAAATCAAACAATTAATCAATCAATAAATCCATTAATCAACCAATCAATGAACCAGACAATCCATTAATCAACCAATCAATCAATGAACCAGACAATCCATTAATCAACCAAACAATCAATGAACCAGACAATCAATCAAACTATCAACAAATCAAACAATTAATCAATCAATAAATCCATTAATCAACCAATCAATTCATCAATCAATCAATCAATTAATTAATCATACAATGAATAAATCAAACAATGAAACAATGATCCAAATCAATCACCAATCAATCAAACAACCAAGCAATGAATAAATCAATACTTACCAGGCCATGAACCCAGACATCATCAGCTGTTAACCCAGTCCTTTTAAAGAACTCTTCCCAATGGACATTACAGAAATGACTGTGATCATCTGGTGCTATTTTTTTCTAAAACATACAAGTTTGCATTCATTCATAAATGGTTACTGTATAGTTTCACCTCACACTTATTGATTTATTTATGCATTGATATCTGTCCACTTATCCTTCATCCCCTCTTTGCTTCCTTCCTTCCTCCTTTCCTTCCTTCCTTTCCTCTTTTCTTTCTTCCTTCCTTCCTCCCTTCTTTCCTCCCTTCTATCTTTCATGCCTCACTTCCTTCTTTCCTCCCTTCCCTCTTTCCTTCCTCCTTTCCTTCCTCTTTTCCTTTCTCCCTTCTAAGTTCCTTCTTTCCTTTCTTCCTCCTTTCCTTTCTTCCTTCCTTCCTCCCTTCTCTCCTCCCTTCTCTCCTCCCTTCTCTCCTCCCTTCTCTCCTTTCCTTCTCTCCTTTCCTTCCTTCCTTTCCTCTTTTCTTTCTTCCTTCCTCCCTTCTTTCCTCCCTTCTATCTTTCATGCCTCACTTCCTTCTTTCCTCCCTTCCCTCTTTCCTTCCTCCTTTCCTTCCTTCCTTCCTCTTTTCCTTTCTCCCTTCTAAGTTCCTTCTTTCCTTTCTTCCTCCTTTCCTCTCTTCCTTCCTTCCTCCCTTCTCTCCTCCCTTCTCTCCTCCCTTCTCTCCTCCCTTCTCTCCTCCCTTCTCTCCTTTCCTTCCTTCCTTCCTCCCTTCTTTCCTTCCTCACTTCCTTCTTTGCTTCATTTCTTCCTCCTTTCCTTCCCTTCTTCTATTCTCCATTCCTTCCGTCATTCCACCACTTCCTTCTTTCCTCCCTTCCCTCTTTCCTTCCTCCTTTCCTTCCTTCCTTCCTCTTTTCCTTTCTCCCTTCTAAGTTCCTTCTTTCCTTTCTTCCTCCTTTCCTCTCTTCCTTCCTTCCTCCCTTCTCTCCTCCCTTCTCTCCTCCCTTCTCTCCTCCCTTCTCTCCTTTCCTTCCTTCCTTCCTCCCTTCTTTCCTTCCTCACTTCCTTCTTTGCTTCATTTCTTCCTCCTTTCCTTCCCTTCTTCTATTCTCCATTCCTTCCGTCATTCCACCATTTATTTCTCCTTTCCTCCCTTCTAAGTTCCTTTCTTCCTTCCTTTCTTCCTTCATTCCTCCTTCCTTTCTTTCTTTCTCCCTTCCTTCTTCCCTTCCTTCCCCCATCCATCCATCCATTCCTCTCTCTTTATTTTATTCACCCATTCATTTTCTTTTCTTACTCACCTCTAATTGATCATTGACACCAAACACAACAAGGACCTTGACAGGTTTAGAGTTCATGTTAGGCAGAGACACGTTATAACCAAGTAGACATAGGTACTCTGGCAATGCACCTGGTACACCCTTCAAGAAAACAGTAGAGAATATGTAATGCTGAGGACAGTGTACGATAATGCTGCAAACATATTCTTAGTATACAGCTATTTCAAAAAACGTTGAATACTGAATAGTGCATTCCAAGACCAAAGGGCATTGTGGGTCTCATTGATTCATAGTAAATAATACATATACAGCGATAATTACCCCCTGTAACTAGCTTGTATATTGTTTTGAATGGAATGCACTAAGAATAAAATAACTAATTATCATTTATTTTACTTTAAACAATATTACATGACCCAAAATGCATTTCAATCTTGCAATGCACTATTCAGTATGCAGTATTCAGTATTCTACGTTTTTTGAAATAGCTGTATGTAAACAAGCATAATAGCCAGTACGAAAGTAAGCAACAGAAAAGCAAGGATAAAACTGTGTACAATACATACAAGCTTGGTAAAGACATGACAGAGCTCAAAAGCAGTATTGGTACATTTCAAAACATTTCAATGCAGTTTACAACTAACAAGATGTGTGGATTTGCAGCAACTTGGCTCACAATCAAGAGGGGTTAGTAGTATATTAATGCATTAGTACAAGCCAGCCATGTTGACTGATGGATGTTTTTGTATTTACCTTCAAGTCATTGGGTCCTATTCCTGAGAGAACACATCCAGTCCCTATTGAGAAGTCACCCTGAAATAATAGAATAACATAAGGAACGTAATTAATAAATGCCATTCTTTCATTGACCATAATTATATAGAAAAATGTATTTATTCTCATTTGCTTAAAAATCCTTCAATTATGTGTTGATTCCTTTATATCATTCAACAACTGATTTAGTAATTTGATATTTTCTTATTTGTTCATTCATTTTCCTTTCATTTGCTCATCCATTTGTTCATTGATTTCATATGTATTTTCTAATCTGTTTATCCATTTCTGATTCACTTTCGCATCTGTTCAATATTGCTTTTGTAGTCTTTTGACATACATACCTGCAAGTAACAATGAGTAACCACAGCTTTTTCACATATCTTTATTGGGCCTTTGACAACAGAATTGATTACAATTGCCTTGTCATCAATGGCTTCCCTCTGAAAAACAAAATTTTGAATTTTAACAACCTAGAAAGCTGAAGTCATCTTAAGTCATCTCTGACAATGACTTCTGCTCAGGCTGTCAAATCTTTATACAGCAAGACTAACATGTTTTTTTTTTCATACCCCTTGAGGTTCAAACCATTCAAACATCAGATACCTGCAACATCAACATTATTTAACTATACATACCCAGATGATCACAATTCACCAACATCACTTACACTTGGGTTCAGATCATTCAAACGTCCAATATACTAGCATCAACAGTATTTCATTACATACACCCAGATGATCACAATTCATCATCATCACTTATACCTGGGTTCAAACTGTTGCAGTCATCAACACCAGCAGTCTTTATCAAGACTACACACACCAAGACAATCACAACACCTCATCATCATCACTTACACCTGGGTTTAAATTGTTGGAGTTATCAACACCAACAGTCTTTCTCAAGATAACACACACCAAGGCAATCACAACACCCCATCATCATCACTAACACCTGGGTTCAAACTGTTGCAGTCATCAACACCAACAGTCTTTATCAAGACTACACACACCAAGACAATCACAACACCTCATCATCATCACTTACACCTGGGTTCAAACTGTTGCAGTCATCAACACCAACAGTCTTTATCAAGACTACACACACCAAGACAATCACAACACCTCATCATCATCACTTACACCTGGGTTCAAACTGTTGCAGTTATCAACACCAACAGTCTTTCTCAAGATAACACACACCAAGGCAATCACAACACCCCATCATCATCACTAACACCTGGGTTCAAACTGTTGCAGTCATCAACACCAACAGTCTTTATCAAGACTACACACACCAAGACAATCACAACACCTCATCATCATCACTTACACCTGGGTTCAAACTGTTGCAGTCATCAACACCAACAGTCTTTATCAAGACTACACACACCAAGACAATCACAACACCTCATCATCATCACTTACACCTGGGTTCAAACTGTTGCAGTCATCAACACCAACAGTCTTTATCAAGACTACATACATCTTTATCAAGACTACATACATCTTTATCAAGACTACATACATCTTTATCAAGACTACATACATCTTTATCAAGACTACATACATCTTTATCAAGACTACATACATCTTTATCAAGACTACATACATCTTTATCAAGACTACATACATCTTTATCAAGACTACATACATCTTTATCAAGACTACATACATCTTTATCAAGACTACATACATCTTTATCAAGACTACATACATCTTTATCAAGACTACATACATCTTTATCAAGACTACATACATCTTTATCAAGACTACATACATCTTTATCAAGACTACATACATCTTTATCAAGACTACATACATCTTTATCAAGACTACATACATCTTTATCAAGACTACATACATCTTTATCAAGACTACATACATCTTTATCAAGACTACATACATCTTTATCAAGACTACATACATCTTTATCAAGACTACATACATCTTTATCAAGACTACATACATCTTTATCAAGACTACATACATCTTTATCAAGACTACATACATCTTTATCAAGACTACATACATCTTTATCAAGACTACATACATCTTTATCAAGACTACATACATCTTTATCAAGACTACATACATCTTTATCAAGACTACATACATCTTTATCAAGACTACATACATCTTTATCAAGACTACATACATCTTTATCAAGACTACATACATCTTTATCAAGACTACATACATCTTTATCAAGACTACATACATCTTTATCAAGACTACATACATCTTTATCAAGACTACATACATCTTTATCAAGACTACATACATCTTTATCAAGACTACATACATCTTTATCAAGACTACATACATCTTTATCAAGACTACATACATCTTTATCAAGACTACATACATCTTTATCAAGACTACATACATCTTTATCAAGACTACATACATCTTTATCAAGACTACATACATCTTTATCAAGACTACATACATCTTTATCAAGACTACATACATCTTTATCAAGACTACATACATCTTTATCAAGACTACATACATCTTTATCAAGACTACATACATCTTTATCAAGACTACATACATCTTTATCAAGACTACATACATCTTTATCAAGACTACATACATCTTTATCAAGACTACATACATCTTTATCAAGACTACATACATCTTTATCAAGACTACATACATCTTTATCAAGACTACATACATCTTTATCAAGACTACATACATCTTTATCAAGACTACATACATCTTTATCAAGACTACAATTATCACTACTTAAGGCAGTGATAGTTACATCTCATCTACTTACATTTTCAGGCGATACGTGTATGTGTGATGCTGCAATATAAGGGAGGTCACCACTCTTGAAGAAGTCAAGACACTTTTTTAGCTGACATCGATAACACACTCCAGTCTGATGCATGTAATTGTATTGACAACCTGCTCCCATCACAGCTTTATGGGAAAAAACATGGACAATGTCAATCAGTCAATCAATCAGTCAATCAATCAGTCAGTCAATCAATCAATCAGTCAATCAATCGGTCAATCAATCAGTCAATCAATCAGTCAATCAATCAATCAATCAATCAGTCAATCAATCAGTCAGTCAATCAATCAACCAATCAGTTAGTCAATGAGTCAGTCAGTAAGTCAATCAATCAATCAATAAGTTAGTCAGGCAGGCAATTTATCAGTCAGTCAATGAATCAGTCAACTAGCAAATGAGTCATTCAGCTGAGTCTCATCCTGTTAGTCAGTCAATCAATCAATCAGTCAGTCAGTCCATAAGTCATTTCCTTAGTCAGTGAGTTATTTAAACAATCGAATCAATCAATCAATCAAACAAACAATCAATCAGTCAGTCAATCAATCAAACAATCAATCATTTCTTACCACCATGAACCTTCATCCCTCTCAAGTGTTTCCACAGTGTCTGCCATGCCCCCTCCATGACAGATCTATCATTTTCAGTCATCTTTTTCACTCCAACTCTTGTGCTCTTTCCATAAGCACAGCTTTCTTTTCCAGTCACAAAATCCTCTTTTGCAACTCCAGTCGCCATGCTTAGGAGAAGGTCAAAGAAGAGAGAAATCTGCACAAAATACAAATAAAACAAGTTATAAATCAACATAGTGTCTCAATGGTTTAGTGGGTTGAACACTTGACCAGCAATCGAACAGGTGGGTTCAAGACTAGTTCAAGGCAGGAATTTTTTTCTTCTCTTTTTCTCTCTTTTTGTTTTGCTAAATAAATAAATCTTAATCCTAATCCCAATGATGATGATAATACAATAGCATTTCCTCCTAACTATATAAGGTCAATCCATAAATAAAGCGGTTCTCATTAACCTGTGAAACATTCTTCAGTGTCTCACTCTTTAATGAACCTTACTTCCATTGTGTTATTTGTTGTTATTATATTATCATGCTTTAACTTATACATTTTGTTTCACGGGTAAATGAGAACAACTCTATAATAAGAATGATAAATAGCTCCACTCACTTGTATTGGTTTAGCTCCGTTGTCCAGCCCATAATATGTACAGGCATCAAGAGGTGGGTAAGAATGTAATGTCAGTAACTTCTCCACAGCTTTGACATTAAAAAACACAATACTACCAACCTGACAAAAACAAAAACAAAATACATCAAATCATCAACATACAAACTTCCAAAAATAAGCATTTCCAAAGTAATTGCAAGGAAACAAGCACACTGTATCAAAATAAAAATATTAATTTACAGGCCAAAGATTAATAAACATCCAAAGTCAGGTACGTTTGACCTACTTTATATACAGGGCTTCTGGTATAGTGCATTTTCGCACAATTCCGCACAAATCACCTAAAATTGCACAAAACTGCATAAAATTGCACAATTCATAAAAATTGCACAATTGTATAAAAATTGCATATTTTTAAAAAATTTCACAATTATGACCAAATATTATAATGAATATTCATCAGAAATGCAAACAAAATCGGAAAATATAAATGATTTCAATGCAAAATCTCTCTAACACTTTTTGCAGCACTGTACCAGAAGCCCTGTAAATAGTGTACACTTTGTCTATATTTTCTTTGTTTTGCCCTGAGGCTCATACAAGTATGTATTATTCTCTTTCTTTGTTTTGTGATAAAGTGAGTCAGTGTAGCTTACCAGTGGTACTTTGCCATTTTCAAAGGCACAGCTTTTCACCTCTTCCTCTGTTCCTTTATATATAATATTCTTGATATTTCCCTGCACAACAAATAAATAAACATAACTTTCAAAGAGAGTTATAATTTAGCTCACAAAAACCCTACAACTTAGAATGATAGGCCCATCTGTAATTTATATCCATCAAATTTGAGAACATCCACTGTGTGGAGTGAGGTAAAAAACAAGTTTGGAAAGTATTATAATCAACACTACTCCAGTAGTTGTTTAAGGTTCGAAAAGCACCTCTTGGATGACAATGAGGATGACAAAAATCTTGATGACTTGGCCAAGTTAATCTTCTCATTCTGTAAATTATTATTTCCACAGAATATTGAAATGATAATTTACCTCATCGTCGAGCTGGCACACTCCATGATGAAGAGCATTTTCTACAGAACTTTGAAACAACAACAGAACAATATCTTGAGTGATATTACTCCATTTGATTTCTACATGGGGAAGAAAACATATATCACTCATTGGATAACTCACCTATTGGTTATTAATAAATAGTTATTGGTAACAATTGTATTACAATCATACAGCCATTATATTGTAGTGTCACCTTAATCATCATGTTCATCATCATCAACAACATCACCATTAATATCATGACATGAAAAATGCACTCTATAAGTTATAAAAATGATTAAAGTATCATTATTATCATCCTAACCATCAACTTTATCATCAACATCATGATCACCATCCACGCACAATCACCATTATCATAACCATCATCACCATTATCATCATCTTTATCATCAATACCATCATTATCACCATTATCATAACAATCACCAACTTCATCGCCATTGGCATCACCATTATCATAACCAACATAATCATTAAGATCATCATCATCATGATAATGCTGCAGAAGATACCTACCAGTTTTTGATGGTATTGAGAGCATCATATCAGTACTACACACCCAAACACCATTTGGTGATCCAGGGCAGATCTGGAAAATACCATTACAGGACAGTTATGATCAAATGACATGAAGTGATGAGAGGAAGGAAGGAAGGAAATAAATGAATGAGATGCCATCTGACTATCTAAATGGATGACTTAATGATTGAACAAAGAGTGAATATCCAAACAACATTAGTGCTCACCCTATTAGTGAGATAATACAGTAGACAGTCAAAGTTGGTAACCAGGCAATCAGCTAATGACACCTGTGACTGGTTGCTATGGTGTTTGGCTGGTAAAGTGGTAAACACTGGACCACACATACTGAATGGATAATCACGGCCCTAAAAAAAAAAACACCACAGAATATTGATAGTATTGTTGCTTGGTAGATCCTGAATGTTATTAGTAAAAAACAACCATTAAAATAAGCCATGGAAAGTAAACTTATTTGAAAAACAAATTGGTCACATAAATGTTAAAAGGCTGAGACCAGCAATTATGGATAGGCATGTCATTCATTAGCCATCGATTCACCATATTGAACATTTGCAAGCTCAAAATTGTGTCAAAAGGCTTAAACTTTTCTGATATATTAAGCATGATCCTTAATGCTCATGGGGAAGGGGGATACAAGCAAGATGGGGATTGTGATGAAATCAACGATCTGGTACTGCATAGAGACAAAAATGGAGGTCATGTTTGACATTGAATATCATACCCGAAATTAATGTAAGTGTCACAATGGAATGACAAATAATTGGTAGCTTGTAGTGGTAGAAATTAGTTGTTGTTCGACACACCATTTGGACAAGATGTTGGTACATATTGTATCTTTTAAAGATTATTTTCTTTATGAAATTCCCGATGAGCATTTATAACCACCCTTTAATATAAAGGAGTCTCTCTGGCACTCTACGATGTCAACTTTGTATGGTATTTGGTGATTATTATACAATTATGTTATATCATTAGAAATAGTTTGAATTTCTCACCAATCTAACCGTGCATTGTTTTCTATAATCACTTGTGTATATATTTATACTAAAACTATATAATATATGGAAATAAGTATATATATGCTAACATAATAACATACCACATGCATAATAAGGATTCTGCTCTTGGTGATCACACTTGAGTCTATTGTCTGTTAGATAGAGAGAAGGCAATAAATAAACTTTTGAGAAATAATTTTCAATTTTTAGCATTTAAATTAATATACTTACTGTAAAGCCTTGTTTAGCACTAAGATGCTCAGTTACAACCAGGAGAGCATTCAGTGTTGCACCACCACTACCCACTCTAGACTTAGGATCTTCAATGGTCAATATCAATGTACTCTTGTCAATGAAACCCTCACGCTGACGAATCTCAAGCTCTGTATATACAAGGATAATAATTATATGTAAGGGAGCAGTGATTATTTATGGTGGGGTAGGGGGTGGGTGATTTTTTGCTTCAAATTTACAAATTGTCACAACCACTCCCTTGCCATAAACATGTTTTTTGTGACCTTTCCTTCTGATGTTTGCCAAAATTGTGATCCCTCCTTCAGTTGCCTAGGAAAATTAGTAACCCCTCCTTCAGTTGCCTAGGAAAATTAGTAACCCCTCCTTCAGAAGCCTTGAAAATTCCATAACTCCTCCTCACAATTACTCACCCCCTACCCCACCATAAATAATGACCGCTCCCTTACATTATTGTAGAAATTTGGATACTAATTAACTTGGTAAGAATGGGGCCAGGCAGCAGGGTGACCCAGAGGTAATAATTAAAGGAACAATATGTTTTAGGCTATTGAAAACTATAAAATAATCAGTGCATGATTTGTGAATTCCATGCTGATCATGACCCATGACTCCCTTTTTAAAATTTACATGATTTGTGAATGATTAGTCTAAATTCAATTTTGTTTTACATGTTTAAAGGGACCCTCAGATACTTTTCGACTAGAACTTATTTTATGTAAAAAATAATGCTGATTTTAAAAATATTATCGAAATTTCCATAAAAAATTTTTCCCACCGAAAATGTGATTTTTATTTCAATGAAAATGCGTTTTGAGTTAACTGTGGTTTTGTCACATGGTCTGGTGACGTCAAGTCGTGGTCGAGTTTTGTTGATTTCACTTCAAGACTAGATAATATACCGAAAAGATGTTGTAAACCTCACTGAAATCACTTTTTTTTTTTAAATCATTAGGGGATACCTTGCGACTATTAGGTGAATTTGACAAACAAATTGTATGTGTTTTATTTGTGAATATCAGATATAATACTGAAGTATGAAACATGCTGGGCCTACCCCCCTGGCTACACTGATGTATTTAAACACCTATTTCAAAAATGATTGTCACGGCCAAAGCTACAGTCTACACTCTGTAGTACTTTGTTCTTGATGTAGGTACTTTGAGTTGTTGCTTGGATGCTGATCTTAGGACTCTCGTTGGCTTGTATGGTTTCAATAGATTACTGAGATAGTCCAGAGCAAGACCATGAAGAGATTTGTAGATGAGTAAAATGATCTTGTAGATAATTCTCTTCTTGATGGGGAGCCAATGGAGTTTTCTTAGAACTGGTGTAATATGTTCATATCTTTTGGTTCGAGATACTGTTCTCGCTGCACAGTTTTGAATTCTTTGAATCTTGGACAACTCTTTATCAGGAAGCCCATAGAGCATGCTATTACACTGGTCAAGTTTTGACGTTATTAAAGCGTGGACAAGTTTCTTGGTGCTAACATCATCAAGGTACCGCCTGACTTGACCTACACGTCTAAGTGAGAAAGATGCCGATCTACAGAGTTGGTTTACATGCGAGTTCATTGTGAGATGACTGTCAAGAGTAACACGAAGGTCACGCATTGAAGACGTGAGTGCTACTTCAGATTCACCAATGTTGATGTGTGGTAAAAGTCATGTTTCTGAAATCGTGACGAAAACTGAATAACATCTGTCTTGGATTCGTTACACACTAATATGTTAGCTGCCATCCTATGGAGGATAGATGCGATGCAATGCTGAAGGTTAGCCATGTCACTATCTAGGTATTGATCGAGAATTATCTAATGTTACATACAGTTGTGTATCATCAGCATAGACAGCACAATTGAGACCATAACTTTCTATGATATCTTCAATAGGTGAAACATAGAGTGTTGATAATGATAATGGAAACTAGGGAGTAAACTATAGTAGTATCTAGGCTGAGTCGGTGTTTGATATAAAGCTTGAAACATCAGTAAAGTTAAGTCAACATTTTTTACAGTGTTACAAATTTCATTATATTACCTATGAGGCCCTTTTAGGGGGGGTCGGAATAATCCATAATCCTGATTGAAGTTCATAAATAATCGGTAATCCTAAATTGTAAATAATGATTTACCGAAAATAAATTACAAACGAGTAATCCTAAATCCTCAATTGGTCCTAAATGCTGCAAAAATAATCCATAATCCTTAAACTTTTGGGTCAATAATCCATATCCCTGCTCTAAAAACCCCTAATAATCAATAATCCTAAAACCCTAACAGGGCCTCACCTATTGATGATGATAATAATTATTGTCAATTATGCGATGAAAATGATTCCATGAATGATGATGATGATGTTAAATCAAGATGCAATGATGACACTAATAGAATCATGATTATAATGCTGATAATGATGAGTAATTATGGCAATGATGCATAAAATCGACAACATAATTATGGTAGCTCAAACAATATTGCAAAATGATCGATTGTTAACGTAGATTTTCTACTAAGTAATCAATCTATAAGGTACCATATTTTGTCTTAGCGATTAACCATGGATTACAAATAAATAATAATCCATCCATTACCGTTCTTTCGATTACAATCAATTTCTTTTTCTCCTGGGAATCTTATAACAACAATTCAAAGAACATCAAACAACGGAGGTACTTAAAACTGAGACTGTTCAAAGCAAGCGTGGAAAAAAAGTTTCTCTAGGTTTAGAGGTTAAGTTGTGTTTACCTTTTCTAAAAGCATCTGCACTGGTTTTATCTTGACAAGTAAGAACAATCGCTGACCATCTTGGATGTCCCGACGTAGACGAAGACGAAGCCATATTTACTCGACAAAAACTTCACATAAACTCAAGTAAAGTTACGTAGATTATATTCTAATAGATTTAGAAAGACGATTTGTGTCTTTCACTGTGGAAAGAAGCGGGAGAATGAGTTATTAAATACGAAAAAAAGCTTCTAAAATTATTCTTTCATGGTCAAGTCAGCCGCGGCCATCACAACACCACAACCAAAATTACTGCATATGCACCACAGGAAGCCCACGCAAAGAGGGACTGACCTGGGCGGGTCCCCTAAAACTGAAGAAATAGAAAAAGCGAGCGTGTTGTTAGTCTTAATAAATCACGACTCGAAGCAGAGTGTTTCTTAACACTTCGCGGGTTTTCTGACAATTCCCAAGTGCATTATAACTGCGTACAGGACAGAAAGCAAGTTTTATATTTCTTTTATAAAATACAAATTGATCAACATGCAAACACGTGTGCTGTGTGCTCTCGTAAAGCACGCGCCTCAGCCAATCAGAATGCGTGCATTCTAATAGTTATTTTATTAACTACAGTAAACGAATAAACAAATGGAAGAAATCAAAATATTGCACATATAAATGGGTACTTATATTAATAATGGATGATTCAAGAAAGGTAAGAGATAAGGAAGGAAGGAAGGAAGGAAGGAAGGAGAGGGAGGGAGGGAGAGAGAGAGGGAGGGAAGAAAAGGAAAGAAGGAATTAAGAAAGGGAGTGATGGAGAAGACAAAAAAAGATTGAGAAAAGTAAGAGACGATTTCCCAAAGGTAATAAGTACAGGTATGAAGAAACAAGTGAAGGAATTAAGACAAGTTGAAAGTGAACAAAACATAGAAAGGAAAATAAAGAAAGAAAAAAGAAAAACAGTATGGGAGAAATGAAATATCTCAGGAAGTACACTCCTCTCCTATTGAAATAAACAAAAAGTCATCCATATTGCTTTTTTTCAATGCTTTTTATTTTTCACTTGATCTTTGACAATGATCTCAACTACTTATACTGTAAATTTTCAATATTCTAAAGTGTTTGCTGCCCAAATAAGATATTTATACAAGTAGGCAAATATAAACCTTATGTAGAATAAAATACAACAGGTTTTACACCAGTATAAAACCAGAGTAATAAATAGCATGAATCCTTGAAGATGAAATAATACAACATCAATATTATTCAAATCAATGTTTTTGTATTTAATACATATTCAAATCTAGCCGCAGGCATCTCTTATATAGACTGAATCGAAATATGGCGTACTCTTATTGTTCTTGACTGTCTAGCCTCATGTTCACGTTGGAAAACAATAGAGTTTTCACATGTATGCGAGGCTGGGCAGTCAAGAAGAATTGTTATTCAAATTGGCTGCCATATTTCGATTTGGTGTATATATCTCTTTTTATTGGGCTTTCTAACTCGTCCCCAGTTCTTCCATGCCAAAAATTTAAACACAGGAATTCCAATAGTGTCAACAAAGGAATCCCTAAGGAGTAGCCTGTGGAGGAGGCTAATTCAAATCATTGTCAGCAGGTGTTTACAAAGGTTTTCTGTAGAGAAGTTGGAGATGAGTATTGTAGTTCCATTCCTGTTTTTCATGATTGCATCACACTGAAAGAAAATAAACATAGTTTGAAAAAATGTGTCATATTGACTTAGACTTAGGCCTCGTCTACACGAATCCGATCTGGCTGAAACCGCATAGAAATATTTGCGTCCACACGAATCCGCGTATCCGGAGGATTCAAGTAAAAGTATGCGGTTTCGGTGACCGGATTCACTGGATTCGTGTGGACGATAGGCCGATTCGCATCAAAAAGTATGCGGTTTCAAAAGTATCCGGATCCGTTAAACAGGGTCTTAGAAGATGGTTTTATTAGTTACAGTTAACACCTGCAGTTAAGAACCTAGTGGATTAAGAACATCTTGGCAGAAATTTGCCATATTAATACCCATTAATATAAGAACCTGTTTAGCCAAACAGGATCAGGCAGGTTCTTATATGTGGGTTACAGCCAAGTTACAGGATAAACAACCCAGAAGTTACTTGACACAGTTTATTGGAAAAATTAATAATATAATAATTTTTACAAGAAAATGCCCATTGTAATAGTGCAAACACAATCTTTGTTTACCATTACTGTTGTGAATTGTAAGTTGATTGCTTATTTGTTTGTTTAAAGTCACAGTTATATGTAATGTTAAGTCCAAACCGAGCTTATTTATTATTCTTATAAATTGATAAGAAATAATAACATATCCCCTTTATAACACTTAAGAACCTAATTAAGAACCTGTTTTGCCTAAATTTCCAACAACTACCCCTTTAACCAAGAACCTTTTTTGCCAGACTTTACAAAAATAAGGTTCTTAACTGCGGGTGTTTACTGTATTCTTATTTTTTCAAGGAGGTGACTAGTCAGCCATTTCACCCACTGGAACCACCCTTGTAAATCAAATTTAAACATTCATTCATTCAACACACCAATTCATAATGAACCAGGAACTGTATTGTTCCTACAGTAAACCAGCTGAGTTGATCGCCTTCCCCGAAAGGAATTATGGGTCACTGTTTTTTGTTAGCAATTTTTGAGCATTTTCCGAGTATACAATGTAGACTTTTTTTGTTGATTGAAATATAAACCCACCATGTGTTTGACTAGCATTTACGATTAATTTAAAGAAGGAACAACTTGTATTTTATAAATTCTCTTGGCAGAATAATGGGAAATGCTAATCAAAATATGATGTTGAATCCTCAATTCTGATTGGTTGACCTTGTGTTTGTTCTGAAGGTCAACTCAGCTGGAAAGGTAATCTAATCTAATTTAGTCTTTTTCTTGACATACCTTGCAATGGCTTGCCGTTCTAATCGTTCACACTTGTGTAACTGTTTTTTGAAGACAGAGGATTCTATGAAGAAATCAATACATTGCTTTTAGTGTTACCATCATCAAATCATTATCATAGCCATTATCACTATTAAATCATCATCACCTTCATCATTCACACTATCATTATCATTATCATCATTGTCTTTAGGGCCTAGATGAAAATTTATTGTGTAATTCTAGCTACCATAGAGCGAAAACACTAGAACCATTAAATAGAAACAAAACAGTTACTAACTAATAGCTTCTATTTAGTGACTATTTAGTCAGTATCACTCAACCAGAAACATCAAATACAAAAGGAAACAATACCTCATTACAACTTTACTTGTCTTTGATAGTGACTAATAGTCACTAAATAAGAACTATTACACAGTAGCAATTTAATTATATTTCACGGATAAAGTGTTTGCGCTCTACTGCTCACACTAATGATACATTAAGCTGTTTTACCTTGATCAGTCTTGGCTTCATACATGTTCTGCAGGTTATGGAGGAAATCAGAAAACACTGCAATCAAAGCTGACTGATCCTGCAAGAAAAAACAATAAGAAAAATACATGAAGGTTTTAGCACTCTTGATAGTTCTTTTTGTCCATTTGGGAAAAGAAAGAAAGGAAAGGGATGGGAAGAAAAGAAAAGGGATGTGAAGAAAAGAAAAGAATAGAAAAGAAAGGGATGGGAAGAAAAGAAAAGGGATGTGAAGAAAAGAAAAGAAAAGAAAAGAAAGAAAAGGGATGGGAAGAAAAGGAAAGAAAAGAAAAGAAAAGAAAAGAAAAGAAAGGAAAGGAAAGGGAAGGGAAGGTTAATCAAAATGACAGGATGAACAAAATGAAGGAAGGGAAAGGAGAAGAGAACAAAGGATTAGGAAAGAAAAGAAACAGTAATAAAAATGAAAGGACAGTAAAAATGTACAGTAATAAACATTACAGGATGAAAAAAATGAAGGAAAAGAAAAGGAAAGGAAATGGTAGTGAATGTAGAGCAAAAGAATATAGAAATAAAAATGCAAAAGAAGGAAAGGATAAATGTAGGGAAAGGAAGGGAAATTGAATGACAGAAAACAACTAAACAACATGGATAAAAAAAACCTAAAACAACCATCACTCCCCATCGGGGCTCTTCGGTGAGGTTCACTCACACTCACTACCACTTCATTCCATATTTACAACACACAACTCTGCGGAGGGAGGAAAATCGGATAACTCGGGTAAAACCCTTGTGGCATGAGAGAGAACAACACATCAAACAAACTCTATTCACCTTCACCCAAGCTGGGTATCGAACCCAGGTTACAGTGGTGAAAGGCCAGCACTCTCACCGCTAGGCCACTCATGCCACCCATGAAAAAAAGAGGGATATGAATGGAAGAGAAGTAAAATGAACAAAAGAAAGGGAATTGTTACCTCTTCTTCTTCTTCCCAGCTGTCCCAGTCTGACATGTCTGATTCGTCTTCATCTTGTCTCACTGGACCTCTACCACTACCGTGAGATGCATCTAGCGCTTCTGATTCTCGCAGAACTCCTAGTGTATCTGCACATAATGAAGGGGAATGATTCACATTAACATCATCACTATGAGCATCATCATTATCATAACTTTTAATCATTGCCACCATCATTCATCCTCATCATTCTCATCTTTGTCACCTTCCCACCATCATCATAATTATTTATCAACATCATCACCGTCACCACCACCATCATCATCATCATACTCATCTTTGTCACCTTCCCACCATCATCATAATTATTTATCAGCATCATCACCGTCACCACCACCATCATCATCATTATACTCATCTTTGTCACCTTCCCACCATCATCATAATTATTTATCAGCATCATCACCTTCACCACCACCACCATCATCATCATACTCATCTTTGTCACCTTCCCACCATCATCATATTTATCAGCATCATCACCTTCACCACCACCACCATCATCATCATACTCATCTTTGTCACCTTCCCACCATCATCATATTTATCAGCATCACCACCATCATCATCATCATACTCATTTATATCATCATCACCATTATCACTCATACTCAAAATCTTCACACCATCATCTTCATAATCAACACCATCACCATCATCTTCATAATCACCATCATCTTCAACACCATCATCTTCATCACCATCATCTTCATAATCACCACCATCACCATCATCTTCAACACCATCATCTTCAACACCATCATCTTCATAATCACCATCATAACCACCATCATCTTCATCACCATCATCTTCATAATCACCACCATCACCATCATCTTTAACACCATCATCTTCATCACCATCATCTTCATAATCACCATCATCATCATAATCACCATTATCTTCATAATCACCATTATCTTCATAATTACCATCATCACCATCACCATCATCACCACCATCATCTTCAACACCATTATCTTCACCATCATCTTCAACACCATTATCTTCATAATCACCATCATCACCATCATCACCACCATCATCTTCAACACCATCATCTTCATAATCACCATCATCATCACCATCTTCATCAACACCATCATCTTCATAATCACCACCATCACCATCATCTTCAACACCATCATCTTCATAATCACCATCATCTTCATCACCATCATCTTCATTATCACCATAATCACCATCATCTTCAACACCATTATCTTCACCATCACCATCTTCATCACTATCGTCTTCATAATCACCATCATCATGTGAATAAAGTTTGTATGGACCTGATTCATCATCTTCTTCTTTCACAGGGACAGCAGGTTCATCAACAGGACTAGTTGGTATATCATTATTCAGTATGTACAGGTCAGGGGTGTTGGTACGACTTGCACTATCAATGGTCACCAAACGAAGCAGGTCAGGGTCCTAGAACAACAACAACAACAACATTATACATAAACCATTTGGATCTTGAAGTGTAAACTATGTTCAAAAGCTAATGAATAATGAATAAGAAATTTACAAAAGAAATCTTGACCATGACGAGTGTTGTATACGTTGAAACAATACTAGTGTTGTATATCCTGATTTGTATAAGTTTTAACTTTGCACCTTTGGCTTGTGATTGTATATACTGATACAACACGGATGCTTATATGTTTTAAACATTACATGGTGATTGGATCATGGTAGTGATGATAATAGGAAGTCCGAGTGATGATCACGATGATGAAAATGATAATGGTAATGATGATTTTGGTGATGTAGATATTGCTGTTGATGAACATCATCATAATATTGGTGATAAAGAAGATGATGCCATAATGATGCTGATACTCATGGTGATGATGATGCCAATTTTAATAGTGATGATGATGATGATGATGATGATTAGGATGATCATGATCATGATCATGATGCTGATGATGCTGATTATGATGATGATGATGATGATGCCAATTTTAATAGTGATGATGTTGATGATGCTGATTATCATGATGCTGATGATCATGGTGATTATGATACTGATGATGCTGGTATGATTATTATCATTAAATATTATTATCATGGTAACAATGATGTTGTTGATGACAATGTTCATGGTTATGATTATCATTACGAATAATGAATTGAAATACGTTCATTGTATCAATATGATATTGTTCTCATGTATCTTTATTATTATTATGATGATGATGACCAGAAGAAACAATAAAGAAAGTCTATTAATCTCAGTATTTACTTACATAATCAAGCTTCTCACTGATGGCTTTGAATATATGGCTAAGAGATGGATGAACAATGAACTCACAGGCTTTGACAGTCAAGTCAAGTAATTGCCTTAGAGTAGCTGTATCCATCACCTGAAACATCATTCATTGATACAACAATGGTAAACTGAACAACAAAATGTAGAAAAAAACACAATCATAGAAAAAAGACTCAAAAGCCCTAGAAAGCAAACAAACAAGCAAGAAAACAAATGAGCAAACATATGAACAAACAAATAAGCAAGCAAGCAAGCAAGCAAGCAAGCAAGCAAGCAAGCAAGCAAGCAAGCAAGCAAGCAAGCAAGCAAGCAAGCAAGCAAGCAAGCAAGCAAGCAAGCAAGCAAGCAAGCAAGCAAGCAAGCAAGCAAGCAAGCAAGCAAGCAAGCAAGCAAGCAAGCACACAAATAAGCAAACATATGAACAAACAAATAGACAAGCAAGCAAACATGCAAAACAGACAAACAAATAAGCAAGCAAACAAGGAAGCAAGCCAGCAAGCAAACAAGCAAGTAAGTAACCAAACAAGCAAGCAAGCACACAAATAAGCAAGCAAGACTGACAAACAAATAAGCAAACAAACAACACAGACAGACAGACAGACAGACAGACAGACAGACAAACAAACAAACAAGCAACCAATAGAGTAATTACCTTTGATGATCTGATGGCATCACCAACAGCAACCAAAGCAAGTTCAAAGTAAGTTTGAATCAGTGAATCAAGTTCTTGTCTAAACACCAAATAAACATATATATATCAGTACCACAATAACAGCTGTACTCTTCTGGATACAAATGTTTTGAAGAAGTAGATTTAGATGGACATGTAAGAAGATGAATTTTGTTAGTACATCTTTACATATTGAACAGGTTCCCATTTAAAATTGTACTTTCCCAGTTAAATCTGTACTTATGCAAATTGTGTTGATGTGTGCTGAACACGCAGATCAACCAATCAGAGTATATTATTTCTGAAGTGAACTTCTCTGATTGGTTGATCTGTGTGTTTAGCACACATCAACAAAATTTGCATAAGTACAGATTTAAATGGGAAAGTACAGATTTAAATGGGTACCTGTTATTGATAAAAATAGAATGGTGAGATAATAATAATTATTATATGTACCTTTGTTTAGTAGCATTGATTAGTTCTTGTGTTTTGGTTAAAATGTGCTGCAAACTGGAAAACAATTACATCAAGACAGTCAATGAATCAATAACTCAGTCACTATACAGCATGTTTATGTTTGAGGCACAATCTCACCTATCCATTAGTGAGTGGCATAATGCTGTTTCCTCAGACAGCCATTCAATGTAGTGAATAAGAACAGGAAATATCACAACCTGTAAAACAATAATAAATTATTGTAAGTATTATGGTGGAGATGATGATGATTACAGTGATGCTTTTCAGGATGATGATGGTTATATGTTGTCATCAACATGTCAGTAATAATGATGTTACATTCTTACCAGTTTGTTTACTTGGCATGTCTTCAGAAAACTCTTAAACGTGACATGGACCTCAGAGAAGAAGTGTTTACCAAACTGAAAGAGAAATACACAACAAAACAATGATATAATTCCATGTTTCTATCTCTCTTGATTTAACAAAGTTAGTGCAAACCTGTTGTGCATTCTTCTCAGGAGATTCTAACCGGGATGAACAACTGAAATAAACATAAACAACAATTAATCTTTACAACCTGGAGCACCTTAAGGATGCTATCATTTATTTAATCCTTTTTTCATGCAAAGCCCAGGAGGACACAAGGGGAAACCAAGTCCCATACGAGGTATCCCGGCCGTCATCCACACTCACTTACACACTACATTCAATATTCTAATTATACTACACTCTACTCACATGGTGATTTTTATGGAGGGAAACTGGAGCAAAGCCCTCATGACATGAGAGAGAACAACATATTAAACAAACTCTATTCAATTGTAGCCCAAGCCTGGAATCAAACCCAGGTCACAGTGGCGAATGGCAAGCACTCTCACCACTAGGCCACTCATCATCAACAGTGTGGCTGTTGATAATCTGTCTTAACCACAGTGTTAAGCATTATGTGAAAAGAAACATCCATGCAGAATAATTAAACTACAATCTTGGACATAAATAGTTGACACTCGCCGTAAATGCTTGATACTATCAATTTCACAACCATTTTCTCCCCTCCCTCCCCCACCCCTAAACAATGTTGATATTCCTGAGATAGAAACACCTTCAGGGAACACAACATTGCATTTGGGGGAAGGGGGTATCAAAATAAGATCGTTCTAGTGATATTTAGCGACGAAAATGCAAAAAAATGATTAAGTTTTCAAACAGCGTCAACATTTATGTCCAAGATTGTAGGTACTAAGCATTACCAAAATGGTTGTATCTATATCTCACCTTAGAAACCCATCCAAAGGGACTAGGAAGTCAGAGGTATGTTCCTTGCAAAATGACTTTAATGCTACACCTACAGAAATAATCACAACAATAAATTTAATGTATGGTTTGATAACAATGATGGAAAACATATACACCTATTTCAAAAATCGTTATTGCAGCCAAAGCTACAGTCCACACTCTGAACCTTGCAAAGGATGTCGGTATTTCTTCTTTAATTTGTTATATTCATAGCATATTTTTGGATGGGCGTATTTGTGTTATAGCACTGTTACAGTGGCAGATGATGAAACACTGATATTTCTTTAAAAAACGTGTTATAAACCACAAATTATGTTCATAATACCGACAACCTTTGCAGGCTTCAGAGTGTGGACTGTAGCTTCAGCTGCGACAACGATTTTTGAAATAGGTGTATAAAAATAAAGTTCAATGTTGTTGTTACTTACTAAGAGGTTTGTCAGGGAAGGAACGTGTAAAGACAGTCAATAAAACATCTAGTATGAGGTTCTCAGCTTCTAGTTTCTGAAACAAAAAAATCAACTTACTATTAAATCAAAATGCAAGAAATAATTCATTTGCCATTTATCAATTGGAATTTATTAATTGGACAAATGTTGATGAGAAAATGTTTGTCCCATCAACATTTGTCCAATAAAAAAAACTAATCAATCCAGAAACAATCAATTCACCAACCAGTAAATCAAACAATTAATCAATCAACTCCTCAATCAATCAACCACTCAATCAGCTATCAACCAATCAATCAACCATCAATCAACAACTCAATCACTCGACCAATTAATCAATCAATCAGCTACTCAATCAATCAATCAATCAACAACTCAATCAATCAACCAATTTATCAATCAATCAACCCCTAAATCAATCAGCCATCAATCAACCATCAATCAACAACTCAATCAATCAACCAATTTATCAATCAATCAACCAATTTATCAATCAATCAACCACTAAATCAATCAGCCATCAATCAGCCATCAATCAACCATCAATCAACAACTCAATCAATCAACCAATTTATCAATCAATCAACCACTAAATCAATCAGCCATCAATCAGCCATCAATCAACCATCAATCAACAACTCAATCAATCAACCAATTTATCAATCAATCAACCACTCAATCAATCAATCAACCATCAACCATCAATCAACAACTCAATCAATCAACCAATTTATCAATCAATCAACCACTCAATCAATCAATCAATCAATCAGCCATCAATCAATCAATCAACCATCAATCAACAACTCAATCAACCAATTTATCAATCAATCAACCACTCAATCAATCAGCCATCAATCAATCAATCAACCATCAATCAACAACTCAATCAATCAATTTATCAATCAATCAACCACTCAATCAATCAGCCATCAATCAATCAATCAACCACTCAATCAATCAACAACTCAATCACTCGACCAATTAATCAATCAATCAACCACTCAATCAATCAGCCATCAATCAACCATCAATCAACAACTCAATCAATCAACCAATTAATCAATCAATCAATCAACCACTCAATCAATCAGCCATCAATCAATCAATCAACCATCAATCAACAACTCAATCAATCGACCAATTAATCAATCAACCACTAAATCAATCAGCCATCAATCAATCAATCAACCACTCAATCAATAACTCAATCAATCAACCAATTAATCAATCAATCAACCACTCAATCAATCAGCCATCAATCAATCAATCAACCACTCAATCAACAACTCAATCAATCGACCAATTAATTAATCAATCAACAACTGAATCAATCGACCAATTAATCAATCAATCAACCACTAAATCAATCAGCCATCAATCAATCAATCAACCACTCAATCAACAACTCAATCAATCGACCAATTAATTAATCAATCAACAACTGAATCAATCGACCAATTAATCAATCAATCAACCACTAAATCAATCAGCCATCAATCAATCAATCAACCACTCAATCAACAACTCAATCAATCGACCAATTAATTAATCAATCAACAACTGAATCAATCGACCAATTAATCAATCAATCAACCACTAAATCAATCAGCCATCAATCAATCAATCAACCATCAATCAACAACTCTATCAATCAACCAATTAATCAA
This sequence comes from Metridium senile, assembly GCA_949775045.1. Lineage (NCBI taxonomy): Eukaryota > Metazoa > Cnidaria > Anthozoa > Actiniaria > Metridiidae > Metridium > Metridium senile. The sequence continues at coordinate 8,236,460 of OX459100.1, forward strand.
TCAATCAACCACTAAATCAATCAGTCACTCAATCAATCAACTACTCAATCAATCAACCACTCAATCAATCAACAACTCAATCAATCAACCAATTAATTAATCAATCAACCACTAAATCAATCAGCCATCAATCAATCAATCAACCATCAATCAACAACTCAATCAATCGACCAATAAATCAATCAATCAACCACTAAATCAATCAGCCATCAATCAGTAAAGTAGTAAATATACAACAGTTACTAATGAATCAATCAAACAATTAATCAATCAATCAACCACTAAATCAATCAGCCATCAATCAATCAATCAACCATCAATCAACAACTCAATCAATCGACCAATAAATCAATCAATCAACCACTAAATCAATCAGCCATCAATCAGCCATCAATCAGTAAAGTAGTAAATATACAACAGTTACTAATGAATCAATCAAACAATTGATACAATTTTTCAAGTAACAAACCTGTTGGACATCAAGAGATGTATAGAAGTATATATGTGACAACATGATGGTTTCCATAGCAACTACTGTAAGCCTGTCATAACCTGGATATTGTACAATCCCCTGGACCTGTTATCAACAAATAAAAACAATCAATGACAATCCACAAACTATAAAATACTAAAGCCTGGTTCACACTAGCGACATAAGCATAAAAATAAGCAACATATGCAGACTCAGTGAAGCATTTCTCGAATGGGTCTGAGAAAACACAAGTGCGGCTAATGAACAAAACAGTTTGAGTCTGCATAAATTACTTATGCTTATATCACTAAGTGTGAACCAGGGCATCACATATATGAGAAAAGTAGAAAATTATTTCCTTGTCTCACAAATGTCAAAGGTTAGGACTGCAACATTTTGCAACTGCTACTACTAGTCTTCATCAGTCGATGGGTAGAATGATGTAAGGTCTTGTATATTGGTTGTCTGATTCCTTTGAGCCCCCTTTTTTACTCCGAAGAAGGGCTTAAGCTCGAAACGTCAGTAAAGTTAAGTCAACATTTTTTACGGTGTTACAAATTTCATTCTATTACCTATGATTCCTTTGAGGATAATTTTGTATTGTGATTTGGATTGCATAAGAACTACACTCACCTTTAGGAGCCATTTTTTAATTCCTTTTTTGACTTCATTAACTATGTACACAGCAACCCTGCTGCAGCTTTCTGGATCCTGATTAAACAACACAACCAATATCAACAAATGATGACAATGATGGTGTGTTGACTATGATGATGATGTTGATAATGTTGATCAAGATGATGATTGTGATTTATAGATAATGATGATATGTAAGGGTGATAACAATGATGAAGGTTGTGTTGATTATGATGATGATGATAATAATGATGAAGATGATGATGATGATGATGACAATGATGGTGTGTTGACTATGATGATGATGGTGATAATGTTGATGAAGATGATGATTGTGATTTATAGATAATGGTGATGAAGGTTGTGTTGATTATGATTATGATGATAATAATGATGATGATGATGTTGGTGATAATGATGATGATGGTGATAATAATAATTATGATGGTAATGAAGGTGATTATGATGATGATGATGTTGATGACGATGTTGGTGATAATGAAGATGATGTTGATGGTGATAATAATAATTATGATGGTAATGAAGATGATGATAATGGTGATGCTAATTATAATAGTTATGATGACAATGATTATGATTGAAGTAACAATGCTAAATTGTGATGATGATGACAATGACTGCTAAATTCAGTAATGATGATGATGACTGTAGTAATAATGATGATGGTGGTGATAATGATAACATTGGCAATAATACAACCCTTCATAACCCTATTCCCATACCTTCCATGTAGTTGGCGGCTGGTCCAGGTAATACCTTAGTCTCCCAGCATGCATCACAGAGTTTTTCAGTGCTATACAAGCTCCAAAACATAAAAGGGTGCTCTCTCTTGTTAGATGACTGTCCCATAGATACGCCAGGGGAGCCATGTTGAACCATCGAATTGTCTCTGTTACTAATGGAAGAAGCTGAACAAATACAAAACAATAAACAAGATGCATACTTCAATAACGTGGGAACTGAGGGAGTGTTGGATAAAGCAGGAGAATAATTGGTAATTAAATGATAGAAAAAATTAATGAATATATGGATGGATGGATGCATGAATAAATGGATGAATGAATAAATGGATGAATGAATAAATGGATGAATGAATAAATGGATGGATGAATAAATGGATGGATGAATGAATGAATGGATGAATGAATGCATAAATGAATAAATGGATGGATGAATAAATGGATGCATGAAAGAATGGATGGATGAAAGAATACATGGATGCATGAATAAATGGATGGATGCAAGAATAAATGGATGGATGAAAGAATAAATGGATGGATGTGAAATAAATTAATGGAGTGTTGGATAAAGCAGGAGAATAATTGGTAATTAAATGATAGAAAAAAATGTTCTGGAAAGATGAAACAATGAAGGAAAGGATGAATGGATAAGGCAATTAAAGAAAGAAAAAAATAATGAATATATATGGGTGGATGGATGCATGAATAAATGGATGCATGAATAAATGGATGGATGGATGAATGAATGGATGAATGAATGAATGAATGGATGGATGGAAGGAAGAATTAACAAGGCATTAGAAACATGAATAATTGAATGGAAAAAACCAAACCTGTTGTCCCATCCTACGTAATTCCCATCTAGAATCAGCTAGACATTCTATAGTTTGAAATAAGATCTACAAAACAAAGGATTTCAATGCAATTGTCAACTTATAAACATTTTCAAGAACAAACAACCCTGTATAGGAATCTACAATTAATGCCCACCTGTGATAGGATGCAAGTAAGCGGTTCTAATTCCAGCTGGACAGCCCATGGTGGCAAGTCCTCTCTACAAACAAACATAAAATGACAATTGAATTAATTAATTATTGTATTGTAATAATTCAATGCTTATATAATACTAAATAACAAAAGACATGTGCAGATACTCACAAAGGTTTGCTAGCGTTACTTCTTAAGTCTCTGTACAAATGAAAATCACCTGCAAGGAAATTATTATAAGTATCATTATAATAGAGTGTTCAGAAGGAAAATGTATTGTTATTATTATATTCAGGATACCTGTGTTAGAGGCACATGACTCGGGGTCACATGTTTGGAGCAATGCGGTCAAAATGGCGTCTAGTACAGTTGTTTTTGATTAGGTGTTTTTTTATTGGATTAAAGTAGTTAAAAATCGTAGTATTGTCTAGCATTCTTTGAGTCATAGAGTGTTTTTGTATAACCAACTTTTAAAATGCAAATGAGCATATGTGTGAAATAACATGGTAATGAGGCGTGCGTATAGCTATTTGCTTTCATTTTTTTCACAAGCCACTATGGAAATCATTCATAATAGTGGTTTCAAGGATATCTATAACTATTTTTGTTGTCTTTTCGTTGTCTTATTTTGATTATTTTAAGCTGAGAGCGCATATCATTGAAGCACTTTGCTACACGCGTACACACACCTAATTAGAATGTTATTTTACACATATTCTCATTTGCATTTTAAACTGGGTTATAGGAAAACACTCTAATGATTCAACAAAGTATCCATGCTATAGAAAGCTAAACAAAGACAAGAAATAGTCATTCAATAAGGTACTCACTATTTTGTTGATCAATCTTTCCTAAAGGTGAAGCTAATGTTTTGACAATGTTTGAAACTGGACCTGATACCTACAACAACAAAATATAACACATACATGTATATTCATGAAGAAATGAAGAAAATGAGGAAAATCTAAAACAATTTCCAACTAAAATTGATGACATCATTTTCCCGCCAAGAATCGTAACATTTGTAAAAGTGAAAAACAGAAAATTTTTCTTTGGGTGTGTACTTTTCACATGTAAAATGTGAAGATGATCGGACTTGACTATAAAACGTTATTCAAAATCATGCTTAAAAACGCCGATTTCAGTACACTGCCAACCCAGCGTGATTACTCGATAGAGCAATGCTGCTGAGTTTTCTATTTCTTTTATAAAATATTCAGTAGTTAAAATCACACAAACGACACTCCATGCACTGTTGAGTTATAGAGAACGATTCTCAGCCAATCAGAGCGTGCAGTTTAAACCAAATATTTTAAAATGTACAATACAACCTAAAAGTAACAATAATTTCAATGAAATGTTCATTATTATAAATTGATCCTACCATTACTGAAGCTTTGCTACTTGCATCCACCTCTAAGTCTGATGCTTGACATAGGAGTGAGTTGGCCTGGCAAAATCATAATCACACTGTCAATACTATATATTAATTATCAATGAAATACCCATATTCCTATATTTCAAAAGTTTGATATTTTCACTTATTTTCACATGACTGAAAATATAATGAATATGGGAAACACAGCTTTATTGTAACTTATTGTGTCCAAAAAACTTGTCTTTTCCTTTTTATTTATATATTTTAATAATAAAAAAATGGAAACTAAGCGAGTAAACTAGACTAACTATAGGCTGTGTTGGTGTTTGATATAAACTTTAGGTAATATAATGAAATTTGTAACAACTCCGACGAAGGGCTAAAGCTTGAAACAACAGTAAAGTTAAATCAACATTTTTTACGGTGTTACAAATTTCATTATATTACCTATCGTCAATAATAAAAAATATTACATCTGCACTTGAAAATACGGATTTCATCTTCTTGTATTGAAAATCACAAAATTCTTTTCAACACTTGAAGAAAAACCTTAATATCACCACACACCCATGTAACATCCTCTATATAGTATTCAACAATCATTAAAATAACCTAATGGAGTGGTCATTATTTATGGTGGGGTAGGGGGTGGGTGATTGAATATTCAAGGCTTCTGAAGGAATGGTTACTAATTTTCCTCAGCAACTGAAGAAGGGATCACGATTTTGGCAAACATCAGAAGGAAGGGTCATGAAAAACATGTTTATGGCAAGGGAGGAGTTGTGACAATTCATAAATTTGAAGCAAAAAATCACCCACCCCCTATCCAACCATAAATAATGACCGCTCCCTAAAAATATTATTTTTAACAAGTTATATGTCAATGTAGAAATACTTACCAGTAAAACTCCTTGAGGTTTAGGTGGTCTAAATGGTCTCTTGGGGTATTTTTGACAGGTCACTGAGTACTGACGAATAAGTTTTCTTGTTCTTGCTGCATCATCATCAATCTTACTGAAGGATGATGATCTCCTAGAAGTAAATAGAAAATATTTTAACCTATAATTGTATTATTACAAGATAGAGTGGTTTTCATTAACCTGTGAAATAAAGTGTATTAGGTAAAGTGTAATAGTCAAATAGAAACAAAAGAACACAATGGAATTGAATTGTAGAGTGTGCAGTTTAATGTGAATATCAATAGTGTTCACTTACTTGGCATGTCTACTCCAAGCATCCCTGATATTAGATGGATTCTAAAAAGAAAACAGAAAAGAAAACAGCATTAACTATGCAAGCATCAATAGATCTCTGTACCTTTGTATGTAAGGGGGCTTTCATTTATTAGTGTATGAGGGGGGGGGGGGGGGGGGGGGCAAAATCACCTGATATTACCTATACTTTTTTTTTAGGTCTATTGCAAGATATATTCAAGGTTCAAGGTTCAAGGTCTATAAATGTCTGACTGCATTCTTTGTATACGTAAGTACTGGTAGCAAGTTCTGAAGTAAATCCTGAATTCCTACCTGGTGGTTATAACATGATTCAGAGGCAGCCTCAATGTAAACACTTTCATCTTCCTGTAATGGAATATACCATAATTATCACCATCATCACCTTCATCATCACCACCACCAACATCATCATCATCATCACTACCACTAACATCACGATAACCATCATCACCACCACCATAACCATCATCACCATCTACCACCATCATGACCACCACCACCAACATCATCACCACCATCACCATAACCATCATGACCACCACCAACATCATCATCATCTAACACCATCATGACCACCGCCACCACCACCCACATCATCATCATCTACCACCATCATGACCACCATCATCATCATCACGATCTACCACCATCATGATCTGACCACCACCACCACCATCAACATAATCACCACCATCACAACCACCACCATAACCATCATGACCACCACCACCACCACCGACATCATCATCATCATCTACCACCAACATCATTACCACCACCACCACCGACATCATCATCATCTACCACCAACATCATTACCACCACCACCGACATCATCATCATCTACCACCAACATCATTACCACCACCACCGACATCATCATCATCTATCACCAACATCATTACCACCACCAGCAATGCTACCAGCACAACCATCATCCTTATCAGCATATCATAATCGTCTTTCACCATGTCATATGGACCATCACAAACCTGTATTGTCATAGGAGTAACACTAGACATGTGAGAAGAAATGGCTGCAAAACTGTTACTTTTTAAATGGTGGCTTGTAGGAGATATATCAGACTGCCGTCTGTAAGGAATTAAAGGGTAAAAATATAAATAACCCAGTAAGTGAATGAATGAATGAATAAACAAATTCATTCACATGTTTAGTATTCTTTCATTCATTCCTTTTATAATTCTACTCATCCATACTAAGTCTTTTCTTTTATCCCAATTGCTAGCCTTGATGATCGCCCAGTTGCTACTGGGAGCACGCACCTAACCTCCATTTTAGGTATACCAGTCGAATATATTATTGAAATATAATATATTATCGAATTTTCTTCTTTTTTTTTTTTAATTATCCAATTTTTGTGATTTCTTTGTGTTAGTTTGCAAATGTAATTTTATTGATTATAATTGGTGTTATATGTTAGCATCAAATAGAATTAATAAAGGTTTTTAGACCTGAGTTTAGGTAAAGGTTTTAAAGCATCTCCATCTTGAGAGTTGCTGAAGTTTAACTCTGCCAACGATTCATCCGTCCAAGCCCTTTGAATGAAATACAAACTTAGATATTTTCACTGAAAAAGGGTTTAAATTATTTGGTTAATGTTATTAGTGATTGATTGATTGATTGATTGATTGATTTTTAGATTGATTGAAATATTGATTGAAATATTGATTGATTTGATTGAACTATTGATTGATTGAAATATTGATTGATTGACATATTGGCAGTTCGATTGATAGTTTGTTTGAAATATTGACTGACTGAAACATTGATTGAATGATTGATTGAAATATTGATTGAATATTGATTGATTTGATTGAAATATTGATTGATTGACATATTGGCAGTTCAATTGATAGTTTGTTTGAAATATTGACTGACTGAAACATTGATTGAATGATTGATTAAGATATTGTTTGATTGACATATTGACAGAACTTTTGATTGATAGTTCATTTGAACAATTGACTTACTAAAACATTGATTGAATGATTGATTAAAATATTGTTTGAAAGATTGATTGATTAACAGATTGATTGATTGATAATTTAATAGATTGATAGGTAACAAAATTAAAGTTGTAAAAAATGTAACTTAACTTACTAGTAAAAAAATAATTATTTAATAGATTAATTGATTGAAAGTGCAATTGTCAAATATGAAATCTCAACTTTCTCTTCATCAAGAAATTTTTTTGAAGTATGACAAACAGTTTACAGTCCTTTGTCACTCCTTTGTATGATTGACAAATAAAATTGGCTTAAAAACTGTTCTGTTAGAGCAATAACACTATATCCACGAAACAAAATCAAATTGTTAGTGTTTAATAGTTTTTATTTAGCGACTATTAGTTACTGATAAAAGACAAGTAAAGTTGTAATAAGCTATTGTTTCCTTTTGTATTTGATGTTTCTGGTTGAGTGATACTGACTAAATAGTCACTAAATAAAAACTAACCATTTTGTTTTTATTTCATGGTTTTAGTGTATTCGCTCTAATAAAATGTTGTTAAATAGTTTAGTTATGTAATATATATATTAGTCTGATCCATGGTTATGAAAGTGTGCATGATGATGATCGTTAATTAGTTATGTGCAAAGAACAGGACCAACTAACGGTACTGACCTTGGTCTGCCTTGATTGCTGCAGTTATAGAAATGAATGAAAATACAACCCACATGTTAATGATGATGAAAAGAACCATGATTTAATTGTTAAAACTTTTGAGATTATAATGTAGAACATTTTGATATTGTGTAATAGACCTTTTCCTAATTTATTTTACCAATCATGAAACACTAGATTCAAGTCTGGAGTAGATAAAATACCTTATTCATACTAATTCGCAGGCACTTAATAATTTTGCGAAATCGAAACAGGCATATTTCATGGGCATCAATTTTCGCGTTTTTGCCAAAAAATAAATTTAAGGGCATTAAATTGATTTATTTTTTGCGTAAACTTTTTTTTGTGGGTCTTTAATTTTGTGATTTTGTACAAATTGCGAAAATTGCAAAATGAAAGACTCACGAAAATTAGTACGAATAAGGTGGAAGAAATGTAACCATTTATCCACTCCAGCCTTGACAGGAATCAATTGTTTAGTGGCCAGTCAATCATGCGAATTTCAAAAAGGTTTATACATTCTTTAGAATTTGACTACAGGCTTTGGTTATACAAAGAAACAAACAATACTTTTATTTATAAAAACACCTGCTGTAGTCAAATTCTGAAGAATATATTACACACTATCAAGACTGAGGTTCAACAAGGAGAACAGCGTAATAGTCCATTAGTAGAATATGCCCACTTGTTAATCTTACATTAGTCTATAAGATAGCACTCCGTTTTAATACTATTATATTATTAACCAGTGAGATTCATCGTATATCTTTTTAATACTGAAGGTTAATGTTAGCATTTTATGAGATTAGAAAATGTTTATGCTTAAGTAGTGCTATTATGTGAAGCTTTAGAGGCTCCTCTGCAATCTACTTGAAACCTATTTTATTTTTTATTACATGCAGCTTTGTTAAGTTGTTTAACATGGAGTATTTTGTTGTCTCTATTAAATAATATAGATTGTACATGTCAAGTTCATGAGCAAGTTGCTTATTTAAGACTGTCAGCTAGTATTTTTAATATCGATTTACAAGTTAAATATTAAATTTTAGAAGAAAACTACATTCATCAAGAGCTAGCACAGACATTTACTTGTAAGACTAAAAGTAAATTATTTTAGATAGTAAAAGTTAAGTGCTATGTTATTAGATATTGAAGATCAAACTCTCTTGCTAATTGTGCTTGTTGTATTTCCAAACCAGATTAATACAGATTGGTACTACATTTTAACAGTGTCACGACAACCACAGATTAAGCAACTGTGACACAACTGTGACACAGGAAACCCACACCGAACACAGGGTTCCCATACACTACAGTGCTATGTGCAAATGATGAGTTCAGCCATGGGTGTTGCAGATTAAGGTAGATGCATATTTGCAAGTGGTTGTGAATTCATGCAAATACTTTTGACAGCCAATATTATTATTGACATACAGTAAATACAAAATGGTATAAGAATAACTATTTTGATTTCATACCTGATTAAATTTTCATCCACTGAAGCTGAAGCGCTTGCACTACTTCTAGTCAAAGCAAAGGTAGGAAAGACGTAGTGTATGTGGTTTGCTATCAAGAACTTTAGAATGAGTTCATAAGCCAGCAATCTTCCTTCTCTCCATTCCCAGGACTGAGAAACAAGATGACTTGATGGACGATCTGAACAAGAGAACACAATAAATTCATTTATCCATCCATTCATTTATCTATACATTCAACCATATACTCATTTATCCATCCATTCATCCATTTATCTATTCATTCAATCATCTACTTATTTATCCATCCATTCATTTATCTATTCATTCAACCATCTACTCATTTATCCATCCATCCATTTATCTATTCATTCAACCATCTACTCATTTATCCATCCATCCATTCATTTATCTATTCATTCAACCATCTATTCATTTATCCATCCATCCATTCATTTATCTATTCATTGAACCATCTACTCATTTATCCATCTATCCATCCATTTATTCATTCAACCATCTACTCATTTATCAATACATCCATTCACTTTTCTATTCATTCAACCATCTACTCATTTATCCATCCATCCATTTATTTATCAACTGTCTATTCATTTATCCATCCATCCATCCATCCATTTATTTATTCATTCAACCATCTACTCATTTATCCATCCATCCATTTATCTATTCATTCAACCATCTACTCATTTATCCATCCATCCATTTATCTATTCATTCAACCATCTACTCATTTATCCATCCATTCATTTATCTATTCATTCAACCATCTACTCATGTATCCATCCATCCATTCATTCACTCACCCTTTATTTCATTCATTCATCCCTTCATTCAACTATTCCTTTCATTCGCTTTTACTTACCATCAAACAGTTTCTGTACATTTCTAACACTTATCCTTTGCTGTTTATATAGTTGTGGTTGTACACCAGCCTGTCTCTCTTGACTACAGTCAGCTGTACTATCAGGTGGTGGTGTGCATGTTGTACTCCCTTGGCTTGTACCAGGTTGAACCAGGGACCCACCATGCCTTGCCTCAGGGGTGGGTGTCCTGGTGCTGTCCGTGTGTTCCCCACTAGTGGCTACTGTACTTTGAAGGTCACAGGTTAAGATAGTGGTGTCTACTTGCCAGTCTGCTGCTAATCCCTGTAGTACTAGTTTTAGTAATACAGGACTACTGGACTCTTTAGCAACTGAAAGAATCATGTGGGTTTGTTGAGGGTGTATTTGGTTGTTCAAAACATCAATAAACCACAATCTTATAAATCAAAACTAGTGAGACAATTTTATAATTTTCTCTATTTTGACCTTAACCTAGTATACATTTTCGATATAATCCTTCCCTCCTCAAAACGTCAGACATCAACATCATCAGTCTTTCTCAAGACTACACCACCCCGGATGACCATGCCTCATCTACATATATTTTACACAGTTATATTCACCTAAGTATTTGAAGACAGCACTGGTTGCCTGTCTGACTGTAGATGCTGGGTGCATCAGGTAGAGGTTAAAAGTAGAGAAATATAATGGCCACATGGTGAGAAGGTACCCTGGTGGAATATGCTGTAAAAAACATGGAATAAAATAGTTATACAGTCACGTCTCACTGCACATTATAAGTGTTACATTTCATTAATTTTACAATATGATACATTACATTATGTTACATTACTAACAATACAATACATTACACTAAATTACATACATTACACTACATTACACCACATTACATTACATTACTGACACTACATTACCTTACATTACATTACATTACATTACATTACATTACATTACATTACATTACATTACATTACATTTATATTACATTACATTACATTACACCACATTACATTACTGACACTACACTTCATTACCTTACAATACTAATCTACAATCAACCAACAATTTATTGTGCAAGCACATGGTTTTTTTGCACCATCCATCATAATTCTTTTACAAAAAAAAGGTTTTTACTGAAGGCCATAGCAAAGGTTGAAATGTCTAATCACTAACTTGAAAAACCAGTGATAAACATATTTCATACACAATATGCACTTTTGAAAAAAAAATCCCATTGACCCATTGAAAAAAGGGGGAGTTGCTTCAAAAGTCTAATGGTCCACCCCATATTTTTAGTCGTCTTAGTATAATATCGTTACCTTGATAAGAAAGACACAGACACCTAGCAAACCTTCTGCCTGGTATGCTTGTAAGAATTTAAAATCAGACCTCAACACAGCTACATGTGGTAGCAGGATACCATTGCCATCAGGCTGAGGAGAATCAATGATTCCTTTACATAGTCTTTGGATGACATCTTGGAAGGCAAAGAATGCTTCCTGTAGATACACAATCACCAGTAAAACAAACTACAACTAATGCTGTTGTTGAGAAAGTAGTTATTTGTTTAGTTATTTGTTTAGCTTTTTCCTCCATACATAGAAATTAGAGAGAAGGCAGACTCTGTTCTTGCAATTAGGTTTATATATTATTTATCTATTTTGTAATTCACTTGCCTGGAATTCACATCTTGACAGTATAGAGGAGAAAGCATTAGTGGCTTGATCTCTGATACTGAGTTGTTTATGAGCAAGAAGAGAGTAGAGAACAGAATTGACTGAATCCATGATGAACTTAGGCAGAGAGCTCTGCTCTGATGATCCAAACTGTGGATACAAAACAAATACAGTTATAATTTATGGGTCAAAACACTGTATTTTGGTTTCTCTGTTCCCCTCTGTAACACTTGACATTTTTTATTGTGACCAAGATACAGATGTTTGTATATTTGTTTACTCTCATGTGACTGTAGTACTGGTAGGTTTCTGGAAAGTTAAAGGAAAAGTTTTGTCTTCCCTTCATAACATTCCAAACATCTTGTAAAAGTACTAGATTTACCATACAATGACGATCATGATAATGATGATGATTTTATTGGGATGGTGATAAGAAGGGTGGTGATGATGATGATAACAATGGTAACGATGTCCAGATCATGATTGGATGATATCAATAATGGTGATAATGATCATGTCAATAATGATGATTGCGTTGGTGGTGACGAAAGTGGTGATGATGATGGTGATGGTAATAATTGTGGTGGCAATAATGATTATTATAATTACGATGATGGCAATAATGATGATGGTGGTGGTGGTGGTGATGAGGAAAATGATGATTATGAATAATAATAATGATGATGATAATAAATGGTAATGATAATGATGACAATCATGATTGTAGTCATCATCGGTCTGCCGCTGAGCGGTCAATGGCGATGGTAGTGATCATAAATTATAAATTCAAACCATGTAGATATAAGATTCAAGAATCAAAGATAAAAAGGCCAAACCACTATTACCTTCAGCATGTATTCTGATATTTCATCTTTAGTATTGTTGTTCATTTGATGCTTCATGACACCTGTCCAACTGAACCTTCTGACAAGAGTGGTCATTCCTGATGAAGATGATCATTTAAAGAAACATTGAGTAAATGATAGCAATGGTTATGATGATTGTGATTGTGATGGTGATGATGATGATGATGATGAAAGAAGTGATGGTGGTGGTGGTGGTGATAGTGATGATTATATTGATGATGCTGATAATAATGATAATGGTGATGATGACAGTAATGGTGGCGATGATGATGATGATGATGATGATGGTCATGATGATAACAGTGATGATAATGATGATGACAGTGATGGTGGTGGTGGTGATGATGATGATGATGATGATTTTGACAGTGATGGTGGTGGTTGTGATGATGATAACAGTGATGATGATGATGATGATGATGACAGTGGTGGTGATTATGATAACAGTGATGACAATGATGATGATGATGACAGTGATGCTGATAAAAGTGATGGTGATGATGATGATGATGATGATGGAGATGAAAATTATAGTGATTATAATACATGATTATCATAATGCTGATGATTTATTTATTTATTTTATTTATAAAGATTCTGGACAAGATTACAATATCCACGGAGAAAACGACAATAGGACACGAAGTCCCTTACAAAGTTCGTTCTCCAATGGTCAAACAAAACAAAACAAAACAAAACAATAAGGCGAGAAATACAATGACAACACTAATAATCAAAAATTATAATAATCAACAAGTAAAATTATAGTAAAAGTGAAAGCAAAGCAAAGCTATAGAGAAAAGGGAAATGGGCGAAAAATGGGATAAAAGAGAGAAAAAAAAGATTAACAGTGGAGTAGATAACACTAACACGTGCATGCCGAAGACATGATGATGATGATGAAGGTGCATCAAGTCATTTTCTCACCCATAACAGCTCCTTCAATAGCCTGCCATGAACTGTCCTTTGCTTGACAAATCTAATGCAAACAACACATTAATTGGATAACTGAATTGATTGAGAACTTACACAGTGAACTTACAAAAACTTGCTTTCTGTGTTGTATGAAGTTATTAAGCACTTAAGGATTGTCAGAACTCTTGAGAAGTCTCTTGACACTCTTAATTGACAATCCATATGTGTGCTTTAAAACTTCACACAGCAGGCCCACAGGTTTTCTATTTCTTTAATATAAAAGTCAACATGCTATGTATGTCATATCAACATGTGAGGAGTGATGTATGAAAACTATTTAATGTAGAGGTAGTGAGTGTGAGTGCCAGCAGAAGAATAACCACTATGTGGATCTGCTGTGGAAAATATTATTATTATTAATTATTATTATTATTATTATTATTATTATTATTATCATTATCATTATCATCATCATCATCATTATCATTATCATTATCATTATTATTATCATCATCATCATTATTATTATTGTCATAAAGTGTACCTGAATCAATTCGCTGTAGAATACATGAGCTTGGTCCAGTGTAAAGTGATCCAGGCTCTGTGCTAGCCTTGCAACACAACTATTCCTTATTGCTGACCATACATCAGTTATCCCTGAGACTATTAAAGCCTGGAAAACATATAAAACATATCCACATGTAAACTCATATTCTATTTAGTGAAAAATAAATTATGTGTAGCAAATTTTCTTTTAGATTTTTCATGAAATGCATCTATTAGGTTTTATCAAATATTTGATATAAATTGGCTGTGAAGCGTTCTCTATAACTCAACAGTGCACAGAACGTCGTGCTTCTCCTAACGCTTCTCTCGTCTTCTTAAAATTCTATGCCTCGATAGAGCACGCTGCCTCATTTTCTATTCCTTCAAAATATCTTCTTTTTGTGTTGTACTGAAATTCCCAAGATACCCCAAGATACATGTAATGTAAATTTGAATGGGAAACTTTTTATGGACTTGTAACAAATCCTACCTTAATAATTAAATAAGTGTGAAGTTTTTTACCAACCTTTACTAGAGGAAAGACTTGATCATTGAATCCACTATCTGACCTTATCTTGATCCATTCCATGACATGGACACATGTATGGTTTCTTACTACTGGTAAACTATGCGCTGAACAACAATAAAAGTGCAATTCAATTGTAAATCACACATTGTAGATATAAGATAAGTAGATTTATTTTATGCACATTGGATAGGGTAGAGACCACCTATTTACTACTTGACGTATATTTCACTCTAGAAATGTTAGCTAATTGAGTAATGGGGGGGGGGGGGGGTCAGTTATGTATATGTTTAGTAATTATTTGGATTCTAGATTTTTATACTTAGGGAGTTTATGGGTAGCGGCTAGGTGTACATAAATGCAGGTAGGGTAGAGGGGGGATATTTATATATTATTTATATCATTGTATTTTAACATTTTATTATTTTATTTATTTAAGTTTTGCAGGACCCTACTGTAAAACACGTATGTGATGTAGGCTTTCCTGAATAAAGATTGATTATTATTATTTATTTAATAGAGAATAAATATTTTCTAGTAAATAATCAATCAATGTTTCACAAATGTAGAATTCCTCAGTGTATAATTATAAAACAGGAATGTTTGGACTGCAACATTTGGACTGCAACTGCTCACTAGTCTTCAGGCAAGGCAAGAGACAAATAAGTATTCACTATTAAAAAAAATGAAAATTTAAGATTACAAAAAAAAACTAATTTAAAAGGAAAATATAATAAGCATTTTGTTCATAGTTTTTTTCTGAAATATTTTTCATCAGCCGTGTCAAAAAGATTAATAATTATTAAAATTATAGGAAACTTTAATTCTTTTAATTAGTTTTTTTTCTGAAATATTTTGATCATCAGCCAATGTCAAAAAGATTAATAATTGTTATAATATTATAGGAAACTTTAATTCTGTTGCTCATAGTTTTTTTCACTGGAATATTTCTGTCATTATTCAATGATTACTAAGTAGATATATTCTTACAGCTGCTGTAGTTCGTTATCATCAATAAAAAGTTCATTTATTTACATTGGGTGTTGCATGGCTATGACATCTGGGTTATGAAATTTGGTGAGACAATTCAAGACATATTGACACAGTATCTAATCTATGATGATCTAAATTATCTTTCTTAGGAAATATGCTTCTGTGAATATTATTACTGTTTACATATTTTGGATATTCAAATAGACCTCTTTATCTCCGTATGCAGATTGCCCATTTCAGACCATGTGACATTCCCTTGAGAATTGTTTTTTTATGATGAACGTGTTATATCATTTACATGTGAAAGAAACAATTCCCAAGGGTAGCATCACGTGATCTAAAATGGGACAACAAACAAGGAAGGTAAAAGAGGTCTATTACATTGAAAAAAAAAAAAAAAGATAATGATCAATTTTAAAATATCCTTTCAAAATGATGATGCTGGGCTGGTAGTTGTGATGATGATGATGTTATTGAATAGTGATGGAAATAAGGACTGGATATAATGAAGGTTATAAATATCAATACAAAAAGGTGATGATGTTGATGATTGTGATGATGTTGATGTTTGATTAATGAAAATCGTAATGGTGGTGATGGTTGTGATGATGATGATGATAATGTTGTTGGTGATGATAATGATGATGGTCATACTGATAATGAAAATCGTAATGGTATTGATGGTTGTGATGATGATGATGATAATGATGTTGGTGATGATAATGATGATGGTCATACTGATAATGACAAATTGTAATGGTAGTGATGGTTGTGATGATGATGATGATCATTGTTGATGATGATAATGATGATGGTCATGATGATAATGAAAATCGTAATGGCCCGGTAGTGATGGTTGTGATGATGATGATGAAGTTGGTGATGATAATGATGATAGTCATGATGATAATGATGATGATGACACTGTTGATTGTGATGATGATTGTTTTGATGGTGCTAATACGGCTGATGATAATTTTAATGATACAGTAACAGTGATGATGACAACGATGATGGTGATGATGTCAGTGATGATGATTATCCAAAGTTGATGATAACAGTGATGATGACAATGATGATGGTGATGATTTCAGTGATGATGGTAATGATGTGAGTGATGATGGTGATTCAAGGCTGATGATAAAATAAGGATGGTGCTCAAAATAACAATCCTATTTCTATTTATTAACCTTCATACATACCTTGTGCTACAGCGTATTTAAGGCTCTCTAAAAGCTCCACATTGAGAGGCTGAGACAAGAACCTGAAGGATAAACAAATGATCAATTAGACAACTGCTAGTTATTTTTAAAAACAGGTGTCCAACATTTCAAGGAGTGTGTTTTGAAGAAATAAACTTACTATATTTTCTGGGTATGTATTTTTAATTATATTAAAATGTTAGGTAAAAACCTGAGGTTTGAGACATAATTTCTTATGAGAGTTTTGGCAAAAATATTACCTCATTTGTACTAATTTTCGAGAGTCTTAAATTTCATGATTTGTAAAAAATTGTGAAATTAAAGACCCACGAAAAAAAGTTGACGCAAAAAATAAAACAATATGATGCCCTTAAATTTATTTTTCTGGCAAAAACGCGAAAATTAATGCCCGCCAAACATGTGTCCGATTTCACAAAATTAAGTGCCCGCGAAAATTACTACGGTACACAGATTGGAATTGATTTAGTGTTAAGATAAATAGACAGACTGATAGATTGCACAAAGACAGACAGAAAAAGTTTTAATTATTTTAGATTGCCTGGAGATAGCTCACAAAACAACAGACAGACAGACAGACATTTTAGATTGACTGATCAAATGATAAATATCTATCTATCTAAATATCAAAGCTCCTTCCGGATTAACGCTGTTAAAACTTGGAATCTCCTGCCACTTCAAATCTTTGTAATTTCTTTTGGTTTTCTCCTTTTCGTATTGTGTTACCATATTTGTATTTAATGTTTGTATTGTTAGATTTAGTTATACAGGTCCCCATTTAAACCAGCCATGCTGAATTGGGCAACCTGTTTAAATATAATAAAAAATAAAAAATAGAAAAATAAAAATAATGTAGACAGACAGAAATATTAAATATTTCTTGTTTCAAACAATATAATTTAAAAATAATAATAACAATAATATATTTGTAAAATTTTAAAATACATAGTTTTATTTAGAATAAAGGGGACAAAAAGAGACGAGAATCTCAAGCTAAAAAACCTATAATAAACATAAAAAATGCAATATTATCAAGAATAATATTTTGATCTTTTTCAAAACATCATCTAATTGAATCAAGTACACTATTTTGCTTTCAACTGTCCAACATCTTTTAAGTACATTAAAATAATTTCTTTGTTTAATATTCCTGTCATAATCATCATCTGTTCCATCTGGTTTCAAATTCATGTAAGATAGCAAAATTCTCTCTAGATAAAAAATGGTATATATAGTTGCATGCTGAATTTCACAAGTCTATTAAGTGGTTCTCAAGATACATGTACTAAAAAACTTGTAGCTTTACTTAAAATTTGGAACACATCTTAAAAAAAACATGCTATGAATATAAGGACATTTCTTGAAGTAGAGTGCATTTAGTCAAACCGTCGTCACCTAAACTAGATTAATAAATTACTATTTTTCTTGACGTCACAAATTTGAAATCACATGAAAACCGTTTCAATGTTATTTCCGGGGGAGCACGACAAGATTATATGCCTTTTTTTCTAGTAAATGTTTGTTGATAGTGATTAGTGAAACTCACTGATTTGCTTGACAGGGTTTTACTATTTTAGGTGACGTCAACTAAATATAAATATTGCTAAATTTATCTAACTATTCAATGGTTAAACTGAATGCACTGGAGACACTTGGAATAAGTTAAGTCAAGAAGGTAATGTTCAATAATAATCTGCTTATGGAAGAGCATCTGCTTGCTTGTAGAATTTGCAATATTATATTCCAAAAAATAACTTTTTTCTGTATAAGAAATGGAACAAGGTGTTAAAATATAAAAATGAAATATATAAAGGAAATTCAATATTTTTTTTAGAGTTCAAAAAACAATAACTTTAAATAATTAAGTTTGGTGTCGACTTTTAAACAGTGAAATTAAGTTAATAGGGGAAAAAAATAAGTTTTTGTCAACCTTTTAAACTGATGAATAATTGCTTCTTTAGAGAATAGAATAAAGGAATAAATGAAAAGAAAAATGTGAAAAGATTGAGAAAATGCGAGAAACTAATTTACCATTTAGGTGATCAAATTTTCGTCAACTTTTTTAGAATGACAAAATTGAAGATTTTCAAAATTGGAGTTTTGAGGAATGAAAGGCAAGAAATTTGTTTTAAAAGGCGTGAATATTTTCTTACATGTAATTAATGCACAAAACTTTGTTAAATTACAGGACGACCGGAAAATGGACAATATTATTGTTGCTGTCTAACAAAAACTAGACAAAATTAGAACACCTGTTTTTAACAGAAAATATATCCCCTCTTTCAATCGACTCAAAACTGCAAGGTTATTTACTCATTTTAACACATTTTCCCAACACATAAACAAAATGAAATCATCATTTCTTAATATTATATTATTCTGGGATAATAATTTAATAATATAGAGCCAGTAAATTAGATAAAGTATTCAGTTAAACTATGTTTAGGATAGGAGTTTTTCTCACCATCGAAGTTGTTCGTCGAGAAGTGTGTTCAATTTCACTAATAATCTCCCATCTTCCTGTCCTCGCGGCGATGTTACCAAAGGATCTAGCCCATCATCTAGCCCTTCAAGATTGTCATCGAATGTGGAATTGATAAGGAATTTTGTCCGGCCATAACGACGTTCAAAAATATAAAACGTGAACTGTTCAAACTCTGTTTGTGAACCAAACAATTTTCCGAGTTGCGCACCTGGGAATGGGTCATCATCGATTCCTTTTTCGAGCCATTCTCGCTCACAATCATCGTCACTTTGACTTGAACTAAGACAGCCAGGTTTCAGAAGTTCCTTTAGTTGTTCCAGTAAAATAACATCTTGCTCAATGTTTGTAGATTTTAGTAAATCTTGCAAAGTTG
This sequence comes from Metridium senile, assembly GCA_949775045.1. Taxonomy (NCBI): domain Eukaryota; kingdom Metazoa; phylum Cnidaria; class Anthozoa; order Actiniaria; family Metridiidae; genus Metridium; species Metridium senile. Next base: position 8,256,513 of record OX459100.1, read on the forward strand.
AAGCCGAAGCGAAATTGGTTGCCCCCATCAACGAAGACGCCGGGCTATTCTGACTCATTTTTCCGGAGCATTAATCCATAGTTTTTCACACCTTTAACGTCCAACACATTGTAAATTATATACTTAACATGTGTGTAATCTTTATAGATCCTTAAATCCTTTCTTCGTGTGAGGATTTCTTCAATAAAGACGCATGCTTCGCTGATTTGTCCCAAAATTTTGAACTGAAACCCCGGGCTTTTTATTTTGGCACGTGACTTGATAAAAATGTGCCGAACATCGATCGATTGTCCGATCGATTACTAATAACAAATTTAATCAACTCATTTATCCACAAATTGAAATATCCATATTCTACTGTAAAATTACATATAAACGAATTAAAACGCAGTAGTCTGAAAATATAATATATAGGAATTAACAAAATATTTTAAAGAAAATTAAGAGATTATTTTGAGTTATTTTAGTTCGGTATTTTAGTTCCTTTCGGTGCTCACTCGGAAATCATTTCGGCACAAGTTCGGCACATTCGATCTTATGACCTGTTGCTGCTATCTTTACGATCGTTCCAAGCCTGTCACAAACTCCTAAGGTAAGTGCCGTTTCTGGTAGTCCATTATTGCTTTCTGATCACTTTTTCTCTATAATACCATATAACAATTATAAATGTCTCACTTATACATAAAAAATGACAAATTTTATCAACACATGTTTTTGCGAGGTCGATTTTGCTCTTACTTGAAATCAACAGAAAATAAACAACAATGCGCTTTTCAAGCTAAAACAGACTCTGTTTATTTAATGAGCTGTTGAATTGAGCTGTTGAATTTGAATTCTACCTACTTGTAGTGAAAATAATCAGAAGATAACATCCATAACATGCATTAAGCTTATATAAGCTTATTTTTTAAAGTATTTTTTTAAATCACATTATCGTTGATAATTATTTCCAAAGCATTTTTTTTTGTAGCTTATGGGTGTGTAATAATTCTTGTAGTATCAAAAACATAATGTGCATTGTTGTGATAATCGCTTAAAGTGATTACCAACCTGTACAAAGGCATTGTTTAAAACAATCAAAACTTATTAAGTACCAGTAAAAGTAAAAGCGTGAGAATTAAACAAGCCTTTTTGTTTGGCTTGTTTTACGCTTTGCTAAATAAACGATCGATCTATTATTTAGCAAAGCGTAAAACAAGCCGAATAAAAAGACTTGTTTCTCACGCTTTTACTTTTACTGGTACTTATTAACTTTTGATTGTTTTAAACAATGTCTTTGTACAGGTTGGTAATCACTTTAAGCGATTATCACAACAATGCACATTTATGTTTTAGTTGATACTACAAGAATTATTACACACCCATAAGTTACAAAAAAAATGCTTTGGAAATAATTATCAATGATAATAGTTTTATTATCCATGGAAACTTAACAACGGTCCTCCTAAATTTGTTTCTTAGCTAGATAATATCTTCTATTTATGAAAAGTTAACTGGTTCGTAGTCAACTCTGGATATTTCAGTCAGCTAACATGCACCTAATAAAATGGTATTGTAAAATATTTTTAATTACTCCCTTCCATTTACCCTACCCTCCCCCCTCTCTCTCCAATCTGCAAAAATGCTATGCAGGCTGGTAAATTGAATGTATAAATTAACCTCTTATCATTGTCTCCATTATTGACTAAGACTTTTTTTATTTCAATTACAGCATCTTGATGTTTAGAGCAGCTTTCCAACTAGCAGCCCTACCAAGGTCTAACATTACTTCAAGACTAGTTAAGACGCAGGTCAGAGCCATGTCGAAATCTCTGTACGACTTCACAGTCAAGAACCTCAAAGGAGAGGAGGTCAGCCTGTCGAAGTACAAAGGCAAAGTGGTGCTGATTGAGAATGTTGCATCTCTATGAGGAACAACTGTCAGGGATTATACCCAGGTGTGTATGGTTTGTGTGATGATGATGATGATGATGATGATGATGATGACAGAAATAATGATGTTGGTGATCATGATAATGATTTTAATGGTGGTAATGATGGTGATGATAATCAATCAATCAATCAATAACTTTATTAAAGTCTGAAGTCTTCTAGTGTTATATGAGTGTACCACTTATCGGGGAATAATGCTGATAATAATGAAGTTGCCAAAAAGGGAAGATGACAAAGATGATGATGATTGTGGTGATTAACATGTTGGGGCCAGTATCTATTATATCTATTATATGATAATGATGAGGGTAGTGATGATATATGATGCCAATGATAATGGTGAGGATGATGGTCATCATTATCATCATCCTAATTTATACATGCATGTTGGGACAACACTATAGACTTGATCAGGAGTGATCATTTGACATTTTTATTTCATTTCCACAGATGAATGAGCTTATGGAACAATACAGTTCCAAAGGTCTCGTTATTCTGGGTTTTCCCTGCAATCAGTTTGGCCACCAGGAGAACACAACTAATGCTGAAATCCTCAACTCCTTGAAGCATGTGCGCCCTGGAAATAACTTTGACCCAAAGACAGAGCTCTTTGGAAAAATTGAAGTTAACGGCGACAAGGCAGACCCTCTATTTGTGTTCTTGAAGGAGAAACTACCCCTTCCACAGCCAGATGGTGCAAATGGTTTCCTCATGCAAGATCAGAGATATATCATTTGGAATCCTGTGCGACGTTGTGATATTGCATGGAATTTTGAGAAGTTTTTGGTCGATAAAAATGGCAAGCCTTTTCAGCGTTATAGTTGTAAATTTGAAACAAAAGATATTGCCAGAGATATTGAGAAACTTGTGAATTAAATACTGAACTTTTAGTTAGGATTAGGATTTAAAAAAACATGGAATAAAATCAAACTGTCGTGATATACACCATTTCCAAGAGAGTTTGTCACCTGTCGAAAAGCAAACAAGCTAGTGCCACAAAGGATTATGGATCAATTCGCACATTCAGAACACCTTTTATGTTGTTTGATAAGTCAAAACGGTCATTTCTCAATAACAGATTGACAAGTGTAGCAATGTGGCCACGAAATCCCTGTGTCCTTATAAAATTTACATAAGTTACCCATAGTCCTCTGCATGTAGGCTTTTCACTTCACGGTTGACAAAGTTTCTCGGAAAGGGTGTGTAGTTCATTTTGGTGGCTATTAGTCATTCTCAACTGGAATAGTCAAGACACATCAAATACAAATAACTAATACCTCATTACATCTTCACTTTCTTACCCTGGTACCAGAGGTTATTTTAAGTGCTTTAACATTTGTAAATCTGACAGTTTGTGAGGATAACACAGACAAACAAATGATAAATACAAATACTAGATCAAGAAACCCTTTACAGTTTCTATGGTACACTTGTCTGCAATAGGAAATATATACAGTGGTACCTCTATTAGGCGGCCACAATAAAAAGTCCCAAATCTATTCCTATACCTATTCTATACCTCTATTTAGTGGCCAAGCGGCCACTTTGGAAAGTCCCGAGGGTGACCGCTTAATAGAGGTACCACTGTAGTTTATTAACTCATCTTTAATAATGAATTATGGCCACTTTTAATGAATTTATTACAGTGTACCAATTTGATTTGATTCCATGGATTTAATATATGTTTTTAGCCTAGATGACTTTTTAAAATTAAATGGCTTTGCTAACTTTTACAAATGAAGCGTATGTATGACAATATATTCTTAAAGCTTCCAAGAATGTATTTGATGGTAGAATGCTTTTGCTTGTATAGTTTAGTATCAGAGATAGTGATTGCAAGGGATGGTGATTATGACGGCATGTGCTCAAAGTTGCATGCCTGCACTGTACATGCTTGATGTCTCACCGACTGAGTTACATCTCGATTTGACCATCAGCCAAGATAGAAAATATTTTGTACCAGGAAATCTTTGAAATAAAAATATTTGTTGAACTTGAAGAAGTGGAGTTTTATTCCAATTATTTTACAGCTAAGTGCTATTGTGCTGGGTTCTCAAACATCAAAAGAAGACTTTAGTCAGTGTACAACTTAACCGTCTCAACTTGATAGTAAATGGTAGTTCAATGTGATTGATGGAAGACTATTGCCAATTAAGAGACTACAATTGTGTGTGGTGGAAATGCAATTGCGATTGATGAAAAAATATTGCCAGTCTGCACTTGTGTGTGCTGGTGGTGCAATGTCATTGATGGAAGATTATTGCCAGAGTCTGCACTTGTGTGTGCTGGTGGTTCAATGTCATTGATGGAAGACTGTCACCAGTGCAGACGTTTCAACTGTGGTGGTGGTGTGTTGTGATTGACATAAAACAATTGCCCTTTCAAACACTTAGAACTGTGTGTGTGTGGCATTGTGTTTATTGTACTAAATAAATAACATGGTGATTTTAGTCATTGATGGTAAAGCTGATCTGATGCTTCTGCCCTTTACATTTAATTCACTTGCTTACCTACAAAATCCTCACAATTCTTCCACAAATTGATTTTTCAATCTTCATTGTATCTTACATTTAATTCACTATTTTCAACAATCTGTTTCTTACCAGCTTTCAGGCATCTCTTTTCATTGGGCTTCCTGTGGTGAGAAAAAAAAAAACGAGCGGGCAAGGGTCACAGGCAAAGAAAAAGAAGAACTTTTTTCTTGCCTAACAAGCGCTACTAGTCCCTCTCTAGTAGCAGGACGGGAAACCAAAATCCAAATTAGGTCACAGAGACGCCTGTGGAGGCGGCTAGAAGACTATATTTATTCCAAAAATGTTCAGGAAATACTATGGTGCAAATGGTATACCTGTGAAATAGTTAGCTAACTATTTAGGGCAATTTTGTATAATTTCTATAGTTTAATGAGCACTAATTAGTACTATTTGTTCCATGTGTATATTATTTGCACTCTAGTTAACTCAATAACCACAAACTAACATTCAAGCAAACATGTTTATTCCTATGTACTTGCACTATAACATACAAAAATCTTACAAAACTTATATGTCAGAAAGCTGCCTTTAAGACGCTTCCCTCTTCCGCATCAATACCATCTTCTTGGAACTACTATTATACAATGTCTAAATCTTGCTGCACATCAAAACTAGACATGGAGGAATACAGTTTTCACATGCAGCAAGAAATGTCTTTTGTCCAAGAGGTTTGATAAGGAGAGGAAGGTTCTATTCTTGTGCTTCAGTGGAACTTTCTCTCTTGATCTGCTTTTGTTGCATACAGCTCCGTGCTACAGACTCAAACAGCCTAAAAACAAAGTGAAAGTAAGTAAGAAGGTTACGGAATGATGATGATCATTTCAGTTAAGACAGCAGATGTGACTTGAGCTTTTTAGACTCTCACACCGATGAAGGACTAAAGCTAAGTTTCATATTTTAGAAAGTTTGATTGCTTATCTTTTTAGACTAAACTGAAAATTCAAAACCATCTTTACTTTACAAGAAAATTCCAACGAAACAAACTTCAACTTTAAGCTATAATGTTTTAACTTTAAGCTCTGGAATACTTACTTCTCGATCTCTGGGGCACAGTGTACGAACTTGTGGGTCCAAAACTTGTATTGATGGTTTTTGATCAACTCAATAAAGGTAATGAGAAGTCCCCAAGGATGAGGTCTGTTGACTATCAGTCTTTCCAGCAGAACCCTGACAAAAGCACAGAAAATAGTTGGAACAATGTATGATAACTAGACATTAAGTTAGTGTGGGTTTCATCTGTGTTTCAAGGGAAATAACTGGAGTGAAAATGTATGATAACTAGCAGTTAAAACAGTTTAGACTGAGTCAATGTTTTTAAGCAACTAGTTTAACTATTAATGTACAATAATTAGCAGCTAAACCAGTCTGTGTTCAATGTATGACAACAATATTAACAATAACGGCAATGATAGCAATAATGATAATGACAATGATAGCAATAATGATAACGACAATGATAGCAATAATGATAACGACAATGATAGCAATAATGATAACGACAATGATAGCAATAATGATAACGACAATGATAGCAATAATGATAACGACAATGATAGCAATAATGATAGCAATACTGATAACGACAATGATAGCAATAATGATAACACTAATGATAAGTTTAAATACGGAGGTGAAACCAGGATTGTACATAGTAGAATTTTGATGTTCTCTGGCTTTTATTTTTTAAGTTGAGCTTTCAACCTTTAGCACTAAGCTCAACTTAAAAAATAAAAGCCAGAGAACATCAAAATTCTACTAATGATAAGGTTGATAATAATGGTACCTGGTAATTTGTTCTTGAATGGCTTCAGTATTAGCCTCAGCAAACAAGTACAACAACACACAGCTGAAGTAGTGAGTGTGACTGTTTGGGTAGCGGAGTTGGTTTGCTATGGCATTGAGGAACAAATAACGACCTAAAGCACAACAAAAAATTTAATATCTATTACTTTATTATTAAATTAATGATCCAGTAATAGCCCACGTATAAGAACCTGAATTTTTCAATTTAGCCTAAATAGGTTCTTATAAGGTTCTTATATAAATGGTACTTAAACCTTAATAATAATCATCTTTATTGAGGAAAACTTTTTCATTTACCTGATTTTCAAAAAGGACCTTAATAGGTTCTTATGTGGAGGGGGCTTGAAATGAAACTTTTAGCCTAACAGGTTCTTAAAACCCAGGTTCTTATACGTGGGCTATTACTGTATCATAAACTGTATTTTTATAATTAACATTAATTGAAATAAAAGGAAAATGATAATCATGATAAAAAAACTAGTTAAGTTGCACAGAGAATGTTTCTCCTATTACCACTCCTGGGACAACAATCGCAATCAAAACTGTTGGTAAGTTTATACTCAAAAGAGAAAAAAAGAGAAAAATGTATGAAATACTATTGTATCATACCTTCTGTATCAAGATCAACAGCCAAGTTTTGGAAGATATCCATATGCGAGGAGTGAGTAATGGTTGACATTGATGGTGTACCACTTTTGCTGTGGATATACGCAATGGCTTGTGTACCAACATACAACACTAAGGCATTCATCAGAGGGACATTGTATCTTGTACCAGGCTCTGTAGATACCTGAGGAGGTTCAAAGGTTCAAAGGTTTTTATTTACCACATACACACAAGATAAATTTACAATGAATAATGGAAAAGAATAGGTGGAGGGTGCAAGAGAGACAACCCAAAGGGTTAAACAATAATGTAGTTATATGAGAATGGATGAGGATATACAAGGTTGATTAGTGGTGATAATAATAACTAGTTGGGTACCAGTAAAAAATTCACTATTTTTCCTAACGCTTGGGCTGATCTTTGTAATGATTTAAGGCTCCATGTCTCAATGATTATCCAAGATGGCGGCCGAGGTTAGATCGCTGCGAGACGACTTTAATTTCTCGTTCCAATTTACCCCCTATTGCACCCCACAATTACCTGTTCTTAGCATTTATGGAATTCGTTAGGTGGCAAAGTGGCGGATTTATTGGAATAAGATGCGGACATTTTTCGCTTAGCGTATTATATATATGATGATAGTAATGATGCTGTTGATAAGATGATCATTATGACTGTGATGATGATGGTGATTATTGTGATTGAGATTGTGATGATGATAATCGTGATGATGATAATAGTGATGATGATAGTAGTGATGATGATAATAGTGATGATGATAATAGTGATGATGATAGTAGTGATGATGATAGTAGTGATGATGATAGTAGTGATGATAACAAGGAAAATGATGATGACGATAATAATGATGGTGATGAAAATACTAATGATGATGAAGACAGTGATGATGATGATGATAAAGACTATGGTGATATTGAAGATGATGCAATGATAATAAGGATGATGATATCCATCAACATACCTGTAAGTGACTTCGCAGCTCAGTCAAAAATGTCACAGGGGCTCGTGTCTTCAAATAGGAATCCAAATCCTAAAACAAAACGATCTCAGTTAACAACCAAACTCACACCACTATTCTATTCCTTCATCCATTAGATTTTTGAGGGGGGGAGGGGGGGGGGTGGAAGATTTGGTTGATGCAAGAATTTTGTTTTCAACCGACACAATGCAGAAAATGTTTTTGGGATAAAAGTGGTGCACAAATTTTTTTTTCAAAAATCATCCGCTTTTTTTTTATTCAAGTCTAAGCAAGAATTTTTTTTTTGAATTTATCTTGTAAGAATTTTTTTTCCACCTCTTTGAAGCTGCAAAAATCTAATGGAGAGCCCCTAACATACCTTCTTAAATGTTACTGGTTGAATTGCCTGAGCAAAGGAGGTTAAAATACGTGGTGAGTGAGCAATGTCAGTAAGTAAATCAACCTGAAAACAAAAGAAATAATGTCAGTAAAACAGTGAGAAACAAAATCGCAGTTTTGAATGACAAATACTTATAAGACTGCTAAAATATGGCACATATTGCTGCCACGCAGTTTACAATCATGAGTGTGCTGAACAGAAGTCTCAGTTTTGAATGATGAATAGTGCTAAAATAAGGAACATATAGAATACCGAGGTGATGACGTCACAATTTTGCTTTTTTATCTTTTCGTATTAAGACTACTTTTATCATAGAATGCTAGTCAAAATATAGGCCGCCCGAAATAGACTAGCATTCAATGATAAAAATAATCTGAATAGGAAAAGCCAAAGTGTGACGTCACACTTCAGTATTCTATTGCTGCCATTCAATAGAGTGCTAAAGTGTGACGTCAGTTGCCATGGATTCCGGTTCCAAACAGTAACTTTTCAGCACACATTTCTATAGAGGAACAAAAGCAATACGGTTGATGGACTTAAGTTTGGAACAAGTTTCCTTGACAACTGACAAAAGGTGACGTATTCACTTTAGTACTCTATCATGACTGCGATTTGTAAATGCCTCTGAGATAAATGCATACCTTTAGATTGGGTGTAAATGGATCTGGTAGCCTCATATTTCTAGGAAAAGCGCTCAATATCAAGTTCCTCATCTGTATACAGTTGGGTGGTATGACGTCACAGAAACTGAAGTGATAGTCACAGAGGAATTCTGGGAAGTCATGGAGAAGGACCAACAAGACACGTAAGGTACCCTGGGAGAGAAAGATATTGAACATTAATAGTGTATTGCAAGCTTTTTTATTTGTTTTAATTTTTTTTGTTTATTTGTGTGTCTGGTTCTTTGTTTGTGGGCTATTTTAATAGCTTTATTTATTTGCTTGCATGTTTGTTTGTTTGTGGGTTTGTTTATTCGTTCTTTTGCTTGCTTTTGTTAGATTTCTTGTTTGTTTGTGTGTTGCTTTATTCATTTATTCTTGCTTCTGTTATTTCTATGCTTCATATCTTGTTTGTATGTTCACACTTTACAAACTTGTTCATTCGTTATTTTTTAGAGCAATCAACCATTCAACAAATCCTATCAACTTAGAATATTAAAGTTGTCCTTCAGTAGCATTGTATGTAATTATAAAAATTGATTTAAGGCCATATACTACTGTTTGTAGAATTATCTTAAGCTTTCGTCAGACGTACAATCTTTTCCACTCTTCTGGTGATGTCAGTGCCCGACGAAAGCTTAAGATAATTCTACAAACAGTAGTATATGGCCTTAAATCAACTCCTATCAACTTACCTTGTACAAGAGGAGTGTTTGCTTTGCAAGTTCAGCATTCCTCAAAAATGGCGCCAAGAACTTGAACAAGTCAAGCAGCAACTGCTGAAACAAAGACCATCCCTTCTGGTGTGGTGTGTTCAGAAGTAACTTTGACATGAACAATCGATGTGAGATGAGTTCCAGCCATGCATACGCAAAGCCTGGTGCACGTGAGGGCTTTAAAGCATGGAAAACAGTGCTGTAAGTCTGCAAGACTTGGAAGTTGATTGCTTCCAGTACTGCTTCAGGTTGGTTGAGCTCTAAAAGAAGCATGATGAAGATCCTGTGGTAAGGAAGTTGCTGGAAGTCTGTGTGACGTAGTTCATGGTCTTGGAATAATACAGTGGCAACGGTACTCAATACCTAGAAAACAAGTCAAGATAGATATTGATGATCATGATTAGATAGTCATGATGGTGACAATAATAGTGAAATTGATAATGATGATTATGGTGGTGACAGGGTCAATGATGATGTTATTGATGATGATGATGTCGATAATGAGGGAAGTATTGTGATGACAATACTGCAGATGATGATTGTAATGATGATGATGATGATGCTAGTGATGAGGATGAGGATGATGGAGATGATAGGGAAATTGATGATGATGATGACGTCGATATGGTGATTATGATGCAGATGATGATGATGATAGTAATGAAAGGCATGATGAGGATGATGGTGAGATGATGATGAGAAATACAAGGATAATGACAAAGACAGCCATATGATATAATAGTGATGATGTTGATGCTAATTATATGACAATGATGTTACTGATGCTGATGTAAATGATGCGATTGATAACATTCAAAAACTTACCCTATTGAGTAGGTTTATCTTTGTTACATTGTTAGAGGCATCACCAGAATGTCTAACCAACAAAGCTATCAGCCTACAATATGCATCAAGGGTATTGAAGCACTTAGAACGGGCTTGGGTAGGATTGTTGGGCTAAAAACAAACAACAACATCACTTTTAGACAATCCCCACTGACCAGCCTATAGATAAGCTTTAGTGATCAAACAAGATGAAATATCTCATGTATTATATTTTAAGTAATTGCTGTGAAAAATTAAAGACAACCGATAAGTTATAATAATTATCTAGTTATTCTGTTTTGTGTATAAAATATACAGAATTAACCACCATATTTCTGAACTTATTATTCTGCCACAGATGCTGTTGAAACATCATTTTTATAAACCTTAAACTATAAATTTCTAACTATGAACTATGAACACCTCATGTAGAACCATAGTCAATTACAAGAAATAATTCTAGAATAATAAAAAAAAGCAAAATGTTTTTTTTCTCTGTCTCGATACTCACATGATCAGAAATGGCCCTGTAAGTCACCTCCACACACAGTTCTGTACATATCCTAAAGAATCTTGTGATAAGATCATCTGATCGTAGGATACCTTGTTGATGCATCTATAACAAGAAAACATGTATGAGTCAAACATGTATGAGTCAAACATATATATTTACAACCATCCCTCCCCGTCGGTCCTCTTCTGTGAGGTTTGCTCACACTCAATACTGCTACATTAAATATTTACAACACACAACTCTGCTCACATGTTCATTTTTGTGGAGGGAGGAAAACCGGATAACTTAGCACGGGATTTGCATTAAACTGATGCACATTATACTGATGTGTAATGTAATGTGGTACACTACAAGTAACACAATGAAACTAAACATGTAAAGTAATGTAATGTTATGTAGAGTGTAATGTAATGTAATGTAATGTAATGTAATGTATTGTAATGTAATGTAATGTAATGTAATGTAATGTAATGTAATGTAATGTAATGTAATGTAATGTAATGTAATGTAATGTAATGTAATGTAATGTAATGTAATGTAATGTAATGTAATGTAATGTAATGTAATGTAATGTAATGTAATGTAATGTAATGTAATGTAATGTAATGTAATGTAATGTAATGTAATGTAATGTAATGTAATGTAATGTAATGTGGTACACTACAAGTAACACAATGAAACTAATCATAATGTAATGTAATGTAATGTGGTGGTTGATAATGTGTTGAGATTTGTTCATTGTTCTTACCAGAGCAACAAAGGTAGAGAAAGCCTTCTCACTGTCTTTGCCTGCACCAGGTTGATGACATAGTCGAACCCATTCACGTAACAAGTATTCAACCTGAAGAAAAACAGAAGAAATCAAATGTTTGTTATGATAAGGTTAGAATCATTGCCAGGGTGAATACATTGTATCCTTGGCAAGATGCTTCACTTCACACAGGGACCAGGTTGTACAAAGGGTGGATAAAGTTATCCATGGATAAAAGGTATGTACTGTATCAGTTTTTTATAGATTTTATCCGCTGTATAAGAATTTATCTGGTGGATAGTGCTATTAACCATTCGTACAATTGGACCCAGGAGTATATATGAGTTTCAGCAAAATTGATGGAGGTAAAGTTGGGAGAGGAGTGGCACACCTCACTACCTCTATGGTAGTAAGCTAATGAAAGAGAAGCCTTAAGGTTGTCTCCGACTGCAGTGTACTTACTGTACTAAAAGTATATGAATAACACAATGATAATGACAGTCACACTGATGTGAACAATGATGACATCAAATATCAAGATGATAATACCTTTTCATGTAGTCCAGGTGGGTCTTCAAACATAGAGAAAGAAGGCATAGCGTTAGGTGTCAATGATGTGGGTCCGCCTGGTGCCTTGTTATCAGAATGACTTGAGACATTAGATGGTCCATTATGGGCGGCCTCAAGAAGAGTTGACAACCTAAACCATAACAATATATACCAGTTATACAAAGGTTTCCAGTGAAATATTCCACAAGTCACTTTTTAGTATAGAAATGATAATGAAGATGATAACAATGATGTTGATGTTGTTGTTGTTAATGATGATAACAATGTTGTTGATGATGATGTTGTTGTTAATGATGATGAAAAGATGATGTTGTTGTTGATGAAGATGACAATGGTGATGACAATGACGCTGTTGACAGTGAATAATGATAACAAAAATTGGATGGTAAAGATGATGGTGATGACAAAGATGATGATAATGTTGTTGTTGTTAATGATGATGATAATGATGATGTTGTTGATGATGATGATGACAATGGTGATGATGATGATGATGTTGTTGTAATGATGATGATGGTGTTGTAATGGTGATGATGTTGTTGATGATGATGATGATGGGATTGATGATGATGATGTTGATGATGATTGTGCTGATGGTGATGGTGATGACAAAGATGATGGTGATGACAAAGGTGATGACAAAGGTGATGACAAAGGTGATGATGATGATGACATTGATAACCTACCCTTCAGAGTTCTGTCTATTGTGCGCTATTCTTGTAAGAGCCTCAATTGTGTGGCAAAGGTCACCCTGACAAAAGTAAAACATCATTTCATCAAACAAGGATAAAACTTGCATTAACATTGACAATACTAATTGTGAGGACACTTAGTGAGGACACTTGAACCATGAACAATTTGAGTTCTTTTTTTTCTTGCACTTTTTTAACCTGCATCTCTTGGGTCAATAGAAAAGAAATAAGATATATCATGAGTACCCACTGTGTAAGTGCAAACTAGTATTTCCATTTTTATTATTTCCGGTCTTTTCCCTAGAGTTATGTTATTTTGTTATGCTTCATTTATTGTTTTTCCATCAGGTTTTCCATATGTAAATTCAGTTAGATTTTGTACTTGTACTCAACGTTTTTGAATAATTGTTTTTTAGTCTTCACAAGTACTGCGTCTTTGCGGATCATTTTTTCATTGCGTATTGATGGTTCTTAATCCACCGGTTCTTATATGCGGGTTTTTACTGTATATCATGAGCACCACTGTATTTGAAGTGAATGTATAAAGTATGCTGTACCTCAGACACATGTGGGGAATGCTTGTCATCAGACACATATTTCACTAACTGAATAGCAAAGTGAACTGCACTGAGGTTTTGCCCATTGTCCATACACTGCACAAGGTGTTGATCAAAGTCTCTCATGTTCAACATATGACCTCGGATCAGGAGGTCAATTGCCTCGACATTGAACTTCAGTTCTTGAGGGCAATCGCAGACAAACCTATAGAATGTTCAAAAAATATTTAGAACAATATTTGGGCAAAACATCATCATCATCATCAACAGCAACATCATCATCATACTTACTTAGTAACATTTCTTGCCGTCCAGTTGATTCCATAGCCACGTGGATCCTGCAGTCCACGTAACACAATCAGGTGACAATCACGGAATCGTAAAGCAAGCTCCTGGTCACTCGGTAATGGTGTAACACCATCCAGCAAACCTTCAACGGCTTTATGAAGAAGCCTTACAGCTGCCAAATTGTCACGAGAGTTTCTGGCCTGTACTACAGCGTCAAGAAGACTGTGGATAGCTATTACTGGCAGACTGGAAGGTGGTGCAATAATTGCATGCAGGTGTTGTTCAATCTCTGCTGCGCACTTATTTAAAATCTGGACAACTTCATCTGGCATCAAAGACTGTGGGAAGGGACTCTGTTGGAATGTAATGTTCTCAATAGGTAGCTTATCTATTGGACGGAAGTCTTCATGTATTGGTGGAATAGAGCCCTAGAATTGTAAAGAAAAGTAACCGGTTTCAATAGAGTACTCGAGTGATGACAGAAAACCTTTGGAACTGAGTTTAAATCACAGTGATTTGTATGGGAAAATTATGTATTCAAGTGCCCATATCTCAGCTGATATTTGACCGATTCTCAACGTCACTTGAGTACTCTATTCAAATAATCATCAGATGGTTAAGGCTTCAGCGAACCATATCCTGGTCCAAGGTTCTTTTTAATGAGTGTTTGAAAAATACATCAGCATTCATGTTAATGTTCTTTAGTACTTGTTGTTCCAGTGTTATCATCAGCCTTCCTCTCTTGATGTTAGTGTTGTTGTTAGAGAGGAGTCTCTTTGTTAGGTTGCTGTTTGGCTTACGCGCCAAGTGTGCTAGGTATTTTGTTTGTTGTATTTTCATATACACCTATTTCAAAAATCGTTGTCGCAAACAAAAACACAGTCCACACTCTAAAGTCTGCAAAGGATGTTTGTATTTTCTTCTCTTCTCGATTTATTCATAGCATATTTTTGCTTGTGTGTGTTTGTGTTTGTTTGTGTTATATGATAGCTGTTGCAGTAGTTTATGATGAAACAAATATTTATTGAAAAAAAACGAGTAATAAACCAACAATTTATGTTCATGTTACCGACATTCTTTACAGGCTTCAGAGTGTAGACTGTACATTTGGCTGTGACAACGATTATTGAAATAGGTGTAGAAAGTATTACGGTATTTACTATTGATAGTTTTGTTGCCAACTAACCTCATTACTGAGTATTCCATGTTGTTCGTACAAAGGTTTACTGATAGGGGGCATGGTAATGCTTTCTCCTGAGGGAGGTAGTTTGAAACCAGGAATGCTACGGGCAAACTCTTCGTAGACAGCTGTCTGGTTGGAGTTGACACCACCGACCTGTATTAAGCAGGGATAAGAAATAAATAGCAAGTTAAAATAGAATAGATATTTAAAAAACAGTATTGCTCTAGTATCAAAATGATTGACCCTAGCAATGGAAATTATCATATCACCATTATCGTGATTATCATCATCATCATTATCTTCACCATCGTTATTATCATGATCTATATACTACAAATAATAATAATCATATCATTATCATCATCTTAATCATCATCATTAACATTATCATCATCATTAACATCATTAGCATCATCATCATACTCCTGATGATGATGATAATCACATCATCATCATAATCATCATAATCATCAATCAGCATCATCATCATCATCATTGACATCATCATCATCATCATCATCATCATCATTAACATCATCAACATCATCAACATCAACATCATCATCATCATTAACATCATCAACAACATCTTATCATCATCACATTCATCATTATTACCATGCATAAAAGCATCACAACCACCATCATCTCTTAATAATCTGTTAACTAACCTTAAGTCTTATTTGTTCAGGCATTCGTTCAGCTTGGTAAGTCAATATCATTGGATCACAATATCGTCTACCCTCACTACGAGCATGTCTACGGACATCAAATTCCTGGCGGAAAAAAACAAATTCAGATTAATGATGTTTAATAGAAAACTAGACACACTTAGTGCGTTTACTCTGGCCTGCTACTTCATAGAGTAGTAGTAATTGATAGGTGGTTTAACTGTGTCATTACGTCATGTGTAATCTCGACACAATGATAGACCCATAGATAGAAAAGGTTAACCTAGACTCAGGCTCCCCTGCGGAGTAGCCTGACTAATGAAATTGTCTTACATGTTGTCAAAAACTCAGACATCTATGCATACAGTTTTCCCTAAGACAGTTTCCCATATTCAAGTGCCTTGGATTTGCCTATGAATTCTTAGGATTTGTATATTTCTATCATTTTGGCAATAGATCAAATCAGCTAAAACTTTGCTATGTATATTTCCACCCAATTCGAAAAACCTCTGCAAATTAAAACTGTTGTTCCAAAATTATTCCACATGATACCAAAATAAATAAGAAAAATAATCTTATTCCCAAAAGATGTGAATTGTGCCAAAATGTACATAGCAAGCCTTATCATAGAGTAATTTCCCATCTTCTGCGAAAGAATAGTCAACGTAATACATAGTAGTACACACTAATCCCATTGGTTTCTTTTCTTTTCTTTTATTTTGACTATTACTCACTAACTAGTCTACTTCGAAAATCCCTCTATTTAGTCTATGGTTCCAGGTTGGTAGTAATGAAAATACAATTTTGGTGGCTGGTGTTTCAACACTGGAGTTAATTCAATATGGAAAAAGCAGTAAGACTGCACACACCTGGACTATAACAAAAGACAAAATAACACTTACAGTAGCCAAACGTTTGTCCATCTCTGGTAGAACCTTCTCTACTGCTGTCTTCTGGATGAATGAACAAGCCAGTTCTGTATTCTCTTCACTTACAACAGAAGCAGCATGTTCTATCATGTCTTTTTGTTGTTGGTTTGCGCTCTGAAAGAACACAGAAAGTATTACAAGTTAAGGAAGTAACATTATAGTGGCATTGAGAATGATGAAGGTTATAATAAAGTTAATTATGACGATATGATTTTGATAGTGATGGTAACTCAGATTATTATGAAAATGTTGATGATAGTGAAACTAATGATGATGATGATGATGGTGATGAAGATGATGGTGATGATGAAGATGATGGTGATGATGAAGATGATGATGATTATGAAGAGGATGATGATGATGATGAAGATGAAGAAGATGATGATAGTGGTGGTGGTGGTGGTGGTGCTGGGATAATGAAGAACAATTATGTATAATGATGATGAGAGTGATGATGATAATAATAGTGATTATCACTATTTATCCGATAACCACTGTGATCGCCATGACGAACATGATGGTGTTGCAACAGATGACAATATTGACGATGATGATGGAAATGGTGTCGATGTTAATACGATAGTGTTATGGTAAACTTACCCTAAATGCAGTCTGTAAACTTGATCTCAAAGTGTTAGTAATACTAACAAGTAGTGGTTCACGGCATGTAATCAAAGCCATTCCAGCTGTCATAAAACGAACCATGTGATGAGCCGCAGCACGCATACGAGACTCTTCAGGGTCCAACGCAAAGTCCTGCAAAAAAATGTGAAACAAAAGTATAAATATCTATATATACAAACAAAAGTATGACCAATTTTGTACACTTTCCCCGTGTTTGATTGGCTGATTAGATTAATGGATAGATGTATTAATAAATAAATAAAGATAGACAGAATTGACACAAACATCATTGGAAACTCAGAAAAAATCTGAGTTTCCATATGGGATTTGAACCCACAACCTTCCGATCTCTAGGCAGATGCTCTAACCACTGAGCTACTGGTGAGACAAAGGTCATCTGTAAGTCATATGGGTATATTGTTACCTTTTTGACAATCATCTCAGCAGTTGTCAAGCAGATCTTGATGGATCTCTCAACCACAGGGTGAACAAGTTCTTGTACGGCCCGTTCAATAGAAGGACGAACAAACTGCTTGAGGTGGGGATTTTGTTGGAACAGAGGAATCTGAAATACAATAACATCAAAAATTGTCAATGCAAGTTGTATTTAATAAAGAAATAATTCTTATTTTCAAATTCAAAATCATGGTAAGGTGGTGTGTTAGGGGGTGGTGGTCAGGTACTTTTGTTACCTGTGGGTTTATCTGTATATGTAGTGCTAGCCCAGAAAGACCAGATACATTAATCTCATGGTAGCCATACTGTTGGGGTGGGGGTTAGGGGGTGGTGTGTTAGGGGGTGGCGGTGTGGTGTGTTAGGGGGTGGTGGTAAGGTGCTTTTGTTACCTGTGGGTTTATCTGTATATGTGGTGCTAGCCCAGAAAGACCAGACACATTAATCTCATGATAACCATATTGTGGGGGTGGTGGTGTGTGGCGGTGTGGTGTGGTGTGTTAGAGGGTGGTGGGGTAGGGGTCAGGTGCTTTTGTTACCTGTGGGTTTATCTGTATATGTGGTGCTAGCCCAGAAAGACACATTAATCTCATGGTAGCCATACTGTGGGGGTGGGGGTGACGTGGTGTGTTAGGGGGTGCTGGTCAGGTACTTTTGTTACCTGTGGGTTTATCTGTATATGTAGTGCTAGCCCAGAAAGACCAGACACATTAATCTCATGGTAGCCATACTGTGGGGGTGGTGGAGTGGTGTGTTTTGTGTTAGGGGGTGGTGGTAAGGTGCTTTTGTTACGTGTGGGTTTATCTGTATATGTGGTGCTAGCCCAGAAAGACCAGATACATTAATCTCATGGTAGCCATACTGTGGGGGTGGTGGAGTGGTGTGTTTTGTGTTAGGGGGTGGTGGTAAGGTGCTTTTGTTACGTGTGGGTTTATCTGTATATGTGGTGCTAGCCCAGAAAGACCAGATACATTAATCTCATGGTAGCCATACTGTTGGGGTGGGGGTTAGGGGGTGGTGTGTTAGGGGGTGGCGGTGTGGTGTTTTAGGGGGTGGTGGTAAGGTGCTTTTGTTACCTGTGGGTTTATCTGTATATGTGGTGCTAGCCCAGAAAGACCAGATACATTAATCTCATGATAACCATACTGTGGAGGTGGTGGAGTGGTGGTTGTTTGTCCTGCCGATGTTGGTGTTGGTGTTCCTGATGTTGGGATACCTGTGCTTGACAATGCTGCAAACAACAATTACAACTATTTCAAAAAGTGTTGAATACTGAATTCCAAGACCAAAGTGTATTGTGGGTCTCATTGATTCGTAATAAATAATACATATACAGCGATATTTACTCCACAAAACTTGCTTGTATATTGTTTTGAATGGAATGCACTAAGAATAAAATCACTAATTATTATATGAAATTAGCCCACGTTAAATTGACACAACTACAACCTCGAAAAATTTGAGCCCCAGGTGGGAAACAAACCATTTATTTACTGATTGATTTCAGTGTATATCAATATAAATATCATAATCAAAACTTGTAAGATATTTCTAGTGACATAAAAATAAGAATAAGGTAACTTACCAGGTTTTTCTTTCTCTGGAGAGGACAATTGTTGTGGAACTCTATCAAGTTTCTCAGTAGCCTTGAGTAGTTCCGTTGGTTTGACATCCTATGATAAACACATAATAATAATAAATCACTTTTTAACGTCTTAATGTATTTAGCCAGTGGCTATTTGCCCTATTTCATTATGACGTCACGATGTATTTTAGTGGGGGATAGAATCGCCGAAAACAATGGTAATTTCAACTAAATCTTCTTTCTCTTTGAAAATCGAGCTTCAAATTATCTAATTTTTATGTATGTTATGTTTATACTTTCATATTTATGGCATTTTGTTATCATTTATTTCCTATCTGTCTTGTAAATGCAATTTTATCGTGTATTCTTGTATTGTTGTTATGAATCTGTCCCCCACTGGCGACCATGATCCTTAGCGTTAGAACAACAGAATGTTTTGATGTGACGTCATAGTGAAATAGGACAATTAGGGAGACTCAGAATCAGACTCACTGTCTTTATGTTAAATATTTTTAGCACACAACTCTGCTCACATGTTCATTTTTCAGAGAGAAGAAAACCGGATAACCCAGAGAAAATCCTCTGTGGCATAGGAGAGAAGAACACATCAAACAAACTCAACTTACATATAATTCATGCCTGAGAAGGGACTGGATCACAGTGGTAAGAGGCGTGCGGTAAACCACTACACCAACCAAATATTTCAAAATACATAAATGATTTATTGAATGATATGGCTAAACCTGCTAAGAAGAGCTACTGTGATTGGATATGAAACATGTACATGTTTTAGATAAAAAAGAAAAGAACCAATAACATTGAATTTTCTAAAACGTTCAGAGAGTAAACATCAAGGTTGTTTCTATTTACCTTCATGTCAATAGATAAAGTATTGCACAAAACCTCAACTTCAAACTTCAGATTCAACTGCAAGAAGAGTAATAATTAACAATTATATCTAAATGTTTTTTTGCTTTTCCAGAGGAGCATGTTGTGTCCAAGTTGAACATGAATGGTTGGATATATGGTGATGAATAAAATAAAAAAAAATTTAATGGATGAATGGATGGATGGATGGATGGATGGATGAATGAATGAATGGATGGATGGATGAGTCAATCAATTCAAATAATAAATAAATAAATAAATAAATAAATAAATAAATAAATAAATAAATAAATAAATAAATAAATAAATAAATAAATAAATAAATAAATAAATAAATAAATAAATAAATAAATAAATAAATAAATAAATAAATAAAAAATAGACAATGACAATAAAAGAATGGATGGATTGATTGATGAATGAATGAATCTACAACGCGAATAAAAGAATGGATGAATGAATGAATCAGTAACAACCTCTTTTTCGACTGACAAGCCTTCGTGTATCACCAACATACTCCAAAAGCTTCAAATACATCAGACATGTCAGTGTACAGTAAAAACCCACATAAAAGAACAAGTGGATTAAGAACACTCAGGCTGAAATTTGGTTAACATAGTACCATATACATAAGAACAATATATAAGATATATATGAACAAAATCAGCCTGAACCAAAACTTGTGTGTTGTTTTATACGGGTTTTTACTGTACACCATTTGTAATTCTATGTTGACTTTGATGTGTACCACCTACCCTTAGATCTGGTACTTGATGTAGTTCTACTAGCAGTGACATGATGGCCATAATCCATGGATTTGGAGGCTTGAAGACTTTACTCTTAGCAGCAGACTCCACAACTTTGGCAACGAATGGTACAACATACAGTAGCTCTTGCTGTCCTTTGAAGTATGCTTCAATGACCAATGATTTAAGATCTAGATCCTGTAATAAAAACAGATCAATAAGATTGCTGTATTTTGTTGTTAGATAAACCTTTATTTATACAGGGTAATCCATTCAGAATACTAGGTACTCTGTTATTAACAGGAGCCCTTATATCGGGGCTTTTCCGTGAGGTTCACTCACACTCACTACCACTACATTCTATATTTACAACACACAACTCTGCTCACATGTTGATTTTAACAGAGGGAGGAAAACCGGATAACCCGGAGAAAAACCCTTGTGGCATGAGAGAGAACAAGACATCAAACAAACTCTATTCATGTGTGTATGATTATGATCGTCGCGGAGAAATAACCAATTTATGCAATTGCAATTATAGAAGCCCGGAAAAAAAATTCGGGGCTTCAATTCTATTCACTTTCGCCCAAGCCGGGTATCGAACCCAGGTTACAGTGGTGAAAGGCCAACGCTTTAACTGCTAGGCCACTCATGCCACCCATTGATCCCTTGATAATGATGATGATGAAGACAATAGTTATGATAAGGATGATGATAGTGATGATCTTCACAATGATGATAAGGGTGATTATGAAATTTTTGGTGGTGGTGAAGATTATGATGCTGATGATGTTGATTATGGCAAAGTTGATGATCATGATCATGATGATGATGATGGTGGTGGTGATGATGATAATGATAATAGTAGCAACAATAACAACAGTGATAACAGTGATGATTATGATGATGATTATGATGATGAAGATAAAGCTACTGATAACAATAGCAATAATGATGATTATAATGATGATGATGATGATGACTTTGATGATGATGATTGTAAAGATGATTATGATGATGATTATGATGATGAAGATAAAGATACTGATAACAATAGCAATAATGATGATGATTATAATGATTATGATGATGATGACTGTGATGATGATGATTGTGAAGATGATGATGATGATGATGATTACGATAATGATGATTATGATGATGACGATTGTGATGATGATGATTTTGATGATGATGAAGATAATGATATATAACAATAATAACAATTAAAATCATAGCAATGATGATAATGCTAATAATGGTCCTTACCCTCATTAGGATTGGTTTGTTACGAGACAATGTCAACAGGCCCAACCAATGACCAAGATTCTTGAGTAATGAACGATCTGAAAAGTTGGCCGGGACTTTCTCTGACTGGAGTAGAACCTGTGTAATACAAACACCAAAAACAGTTATTATCATGAAATATGTTATGACAACCCTTCTCACATTCCTCTTTATTATTGTAAAGATTATAATGAATTGTAATGATCAAGGTAAAAAAGAAATTTCAAATTTAAACTTGGATTATAATGCTGATACCTTCGAGCCCAATCAAACTCATTAACTACAATTTTATTATCTTATAATCAGACTCACTGCCTATAACATTATTGTCTTATAATCAGACTCACTGCCTATAACATTATTGTCTTATAATCAGACTCACTGCTTATAACATTATTGTCTTATAATCAGACTCACTGCCTATAACATTATTGTCTTATAATCAGACTCACTGCCTATAACATTATCATGTTATAATCACACTACACACAACTCATATGTACATTTTTAATATGTAGATTATTATTATTATTACTATTATATGGAGATAATTATTGCGCATGTCACGCAAAGAAATTTCAAATTTAAACTTGGATTATAATGCTGATACCTTCGAGCCCAATCAAACTCATTAACTACAATTTTATTATCTTATAATCAGACTCACTGCCTATAACATTATTGTCTTATAATCAGACTCACTGCCTATAACATTATTATCTTATAATCAGACTCACTGCCTATAACATTATTGTCTTATAATCAGACTCACTGCTTATAACATTATTGTCTTATAATCAGACTCACTGCTTATAACATTATTGTCTTATAATCAGACTCACTGCCTATAACATTATTGTCTTATAATCAGACTCACTGCCTATAACATTATTATCTTATAATCAGACTCACTGCCTATAACATTATTGTCTTATAATCAGACTCACTGCCTATAACATTATTGTCTTATAATCAGACTCACTGCTTATAACATTATTGTCTTAAAATCAGACTCACTGCCTATAACATTATTGTCTTATAATCAGACTCACTGCTTATAACATTATCGTCTTATAATCACACTACACACAACTGATATGTACATTTTTAATATGTAGATTATTATTATTATTACTATTATATGGAGATAATTATTGAGCATGTCACGGATCAAGATGACAGACAAAAACTGTGAAAAATAGCATGCTAACTGAACTCAATAAGGAAATTAGAGCACAAATATTTAACCTGAGTGAGCTAGATTATGAGATTGACGACACCCAACAGTATCTGAGGCGTAATAATACTTAATAAAAATAACAATTTATTAAACATATATTTCTCAATTATCAATAAGATGATGAAAAATCATCATAGGAGAGATCCCCTCTGTCATGGGAGCATGGAGAAAAGTGCATTAAACAAACTCAACTCACATGTGATCCATGCATGCCCGAGCCAGGGCTCGAAGCTGGACCACAGTGGTGATTGGCCAGTGGATTAACCAATTGACCACCCATACCACCCATGATAGAAATATTCTTGAGAAAGATTGTTGATGTTAGTGACTTATTAATGAGCCCCTAACCCCTCCCTCAGGAAGTGTAGTCTTAGTATTGGAATTTAAGCACTTCATGCAGGCCAGTCGTTGTGTAAGGATATATCTTATTAATGAGCCCCCAGCCCCTCCCCCTGGAAGTGTAGTCTTAGTATTGGAATTTAAGCACTTCATGCAGACCAGTCGTTGTGTAAGGATACATCTTTGGTATTGACACAACAACATAGGCTTGCTGCCCAAGACCAAAATAATTAGAGACATATTGTAATCAAATAAAGCCAACCAATAGACGACTTTCATAAATGGCCGCCACTAATTATCATAATTTTTTTAAATTGATGTTTTAAGAAAAAGAAAGCTATCATATGATAGACATTCACCATAACAATAACTTGTGAAAGTTTGAGAAAAAACAATTAAATTTGCAAGAAGCTATAAGAGTTTGAAAAATCAGAAAAACACCGAAACGAGGCATCAAAGGCCTCAGCAGAAATTTACATACAAATCTTAACATTTTTTTATTGAGCATAACTTCTTTGGTATTTTAGCCAGAGCATCAAAATTTTCCAAACCTGCCTATTTCAGGTGGTTTTTTCATATGACAGTGCTAAAATATTATAATATCTGTTTACTTGAAAAATCATTTTCCGGTACATATTATGGTATTTATGAAAGTGGTCTATGATGATGTGTTTACAGTGTGTGTGTTCACTCTTACCCTGATGTTCCTAAAGGTTTCTCTGATGACTTCTTTGACAAACTCAGGGTTATCAAGGGCTTCCATAAAGTCGACGTATAGCTGGTGAAAGTTTGGTTCGATACTGGCTCTCTTCATGACCATGTACTGGGATACCCACTGGAGGTACTCACCCTGGATGACAGTCTTGAACTCTTCCGCCTAAAGAATGTATGGCATAGCATGTCAATAGACCATCAAGATATCTTCATGGAATAATTGTGGTGATGACAGTGATGATGGTGATGACAGTGATGATGGTGATGATAGTGATGATAGTGATGATGGTAATGAAGATGGTGATGATAGTGATGATGATAATGATTGTGGTGATGGTGATGATATTGATGATGGTGATGATAGTGATGATGGTTATGATAGTGATGATGGTGATGATAGTGATGATGGTGATGATGGTGATGATAGTGATGATGGTGATGATGGTGATGATAGTGATGATGGTGATGATAGTGATGATGGTGATGATAGTGATGATGGTGATGGTGATGAAGATGGTGATGATAGTGATGATGGTGATGATAGTGATAATGATGATGATGATAGTGATGATGGTGATGATAGTGATGATGGTGATGATGGTGATGATAGTGATGATGGTGATAATAGTGATGATGATGATGATGATAGTGATAATGGTGATGATAGTGATGATGGTGATGATAGTGATGATGATGATGATAGTGATGATGATGATAGTGATGATAGTGATGATGGTGATGATGTTGATGATGGTGATGATAGTGATGATGGTGATCATGGTGATGATGTTGATGATGGTGATCATGATGAAGATGATGATGATGAAGATGATGATGATGATGATGATAAAGATGATGATGATGATGAAGATGATGATAAAGATGATGATGATGAAGTTGATGATGAAGATGATTATGATGTATGATGTAGTGATGATGATCATCATAATAGTAATGATATGATGATCATAATGAGGATAGTAATGATAATATAATAGTGATGATAGTAATGATGATGATATTTATAATAATAATAAATAATAACGTGATGATGGTGATAACGATGAAGGTGATGGTAAAAGTATTCCAGTGATAATGACAAGATTTACAACAACAATAATGAAGAAGATACATCTATACTGTTAAAAAACTCATGAATAATTAATGTGACATTTACAGAAGAAACCATGACGAGTGTTGTAAATCTTAGTGTTGTATATCCTGATCTGCATAAGTTTTAACTTGTAATTTCTCGGCAAGATTTATTTTAATCTTGAAAATTTTGGTAAAATATGAAAGAGCTGACCTAGACATTTTATTAATTGTTTACAACATTCGCATCTGTGTTGTATCTGCCGATACAACACGGCTGCTCATGTTGTAAACATTACTTACAAACTAGTATGTGTTTACCTTGGTTGTCAAGTTACTACTTGAGATATTGTTGAAAATAAAGTGGATCTTGTCCTGTACGTGTTCTGGTGGTTGTGCTATTTCACTCTTCTCTGATGCACCAAGGAGAGTATCGATGTTACTGTTATTGGCAATGGATGGTTCCTTGGTTCTATTGGATGCCAATTCTGTACAGAAACAAAAAGGTTAACTTCAGTTTTACTTTCTTACTGTCAATGGCATCATTGTTAAAGCATTTTCATCATCCCCACAACATCACATAACCATCATTTTCATTACCATTTATAACCACTATCACCAACATCATCATCACCATCATAACAAATATAATCATCATCACCATTTTCGTCGCCATTATCTTCATTGTCATTATCATCATCATTTATAACCACTATCACCACCACCACCATCATCAACATCATCATCATCACCATCATAACAAATATAATCATCATCACCATTTTCGTCGCCATCATCTTCATTGTCATTATCATCATCATCTATAACCACTATCACCACCACCGCCACCACCATCATCATCATCACAATCATAACAAATATAATCATCATCACCATTATTGTCACCATCATCTTCATTGTCATTATTATCATCATCACCATCACCCAACAATTGTCACTTTCATCATCATCATTTGTCCATTATATCCCTCCATCTATGCCCCCACCATATCTCTTACCAGAAGAAACTGTTGGTTTAGGTGATGG
The DNA here is from genome assembly GCA_949775045.1 of Metridium senile. Classification (NCBI taxonomy): domain Eukaryota; kingdom Metazoa; phylum Cnidaria; class Anthozoa; order Actiniaria; family Metridiidae; genus Metridium; species Metridium senile. The sequence goes on from OX459100.1 coordinate 8,283,137, forward strand.
AGCACCAGATGATGTAGCAGAGTTTGTTGTTTGTCCAGGTTTAGGGATTGATGTGGTCAAGGTAGGGCTGGCACTACCAGATCCAAGAGATGTCCTGTTTAGTAGTCTTGACGTCATTGGATCCTGACAACAACAAAACATATTACAACATCAGGGATCTTCTTTTTCATCATCAACACCATCTTCAACATCATTACCACCACCATCATCTATGTCTTCATCATAATCATCATATCATCATCTACACCAAACAAAAACATGTACTACAATGGACCCAGGGTCATATTCTCAACCACTGCATTCTAGTCATTTGTGCAAAATAAGATAAATCACATTTTTAACATCTCAATGTATTTAGCCAGTGACTAATTGGACACTAACTACCTCTATCAGGGTTCGTGCTGATATCAGTAAACAAAATCTAAGGAGTTTTCAAGGACCAAAAAGTAATTTTAAGCACTTTTTGCGACAACTTTGATGGTGTATATGGCTGATGCATTCTGGGATAGTCATTTACAGTACCCCTCAATAGATGCAGGGATGCCTGTTGAATAATTTCTTTGTGATTTTAATTAATCTTGTTGAACTTATTTTACGAAAATGATGTACAATACTAGAATTTTCAATTAACTTTAATTTACAATAGTAGAATTTTCACCCTACTTTAACTAGTTTTTAAGAAGTCTTTCTTTTCTTGATTTTCTAATATTCAAGGGCTTTTCATGTACCCTTAAAAACGTAAATCAAATCTAAGGAGTTTTCAAGGAGTTTAAGGAGTAGCACGAACACTGTCTAGGCTAAATGTTTTAGCACACAACTCTCATCAATGTAGACAATGACTGCATGATGTTTTTACCATATTAGTGAGCCACGCTGATGCTGATTGGTCCTGCATTAAAGATCTGCTTGTTAATGGTGGTTCTCTTGACTGTTGTCCATACTCAATAAACTCTATCAGTGACTGTGGGAAGTCCCTGAAGTGAGGAATGGACGCAAGGTGTTGGCAGTAGTGAGGGTAGTCCTTTAACCTGGGAAAGAACATTAACACAAGGTTAGTATAACAAGAAAGAAGAATAAAAAAGGTAAGAAAGAGAAAAGAATGGTGGGGGAAAGAAAAATAAAGGGAAGAAGGAAGAGTGAAGAGAGAGAACAGATGGAAGGGAGGAGAGGGAGGAATAAAGGGGAAGGGAAATGAAGGGCAGATGGAGGGAAGGAGGGAAGAAAGGAAGTGAGGAAGGAAGGGAGGGAGGGAGGAATAAAGGGAAATGAAGGAAGCAAGCAAGCAAGCAAGCAAGCAAGCAAGCAAGCAAGCAAGCAAGCAAGCAAGCAAGCAAGCAAGCAAGCAAGCAAGCAAGCAAGCAAGCAAGCAAGCAAGCAAGCAAGCAAGCAAGCAAGCAAGCAAGCAAGCAAGCAAGCAAGCAAGCAAGCAAGCAAGCAAGCAAGCAAGCAAGCAAGCAAGCAAGGATAAAGAAAAATGCAATAATTGAAACAACATCAACAACAACCAATTGAATATTTCTTACCTTGTTTTAAATCTATCCAATGCAGCAATACCAAACATGTACATTTTACTGTTATACGGCTTGCGTAATGCATCCAACACATATCGTAATGCTATGCCAAGGGCCATATACCTAATTAACACAACAAAATAAAACTTCTAACAACTGATATAGTAGTGAATAAAACCAAAACAAACAATACAAAAAAAAAACGAATTCCATTGCTTTTGTCCATTCAGAGAAGAAAACAAGAAAAAACTACAAAAGACTTTTACCAAATTCACTTCCCTGATCATGAAACAATAGATTTGAGTTGAGGATGGAGCAGATAAAACACAGTGAATGTTTAGATTCATCCACCCCAGCTCTGACTTGAATCTATTGTTTTGTGATAAGCAATGTGAATGCCGGAAAGGTATACACCTATTTCAATTAACGTTGTCCATCTGGAATGGTTAATCTGAGACGGATAGGAATTGTGGGAGCTTGTTAAACTGCAAATGCAATATTATAATCACACTTGAATAGTAATGTTTACTTCTGAAGTACTGTTATCTGTAATTCAGCACCATTTAAGTGTGATTAAAACAATGTATTTGAAATTTAATGAACTCCCACAATTCCTATCGGTATCAGATCAACCATTCCAGATGGACAACGTTAATTGAAATTAGGTATATAAGGAATAGAAAACTGGATTTACAATGTAAGTGTAAAACATTTCAAATATTAGGTCTTCAGAAATAAGATCTTACGTGACAAGTCCTTGCTCAATGATTCCTCCAAACAGACAAGCTGTGGTGTGAAGTTCTTTGTCAGGATACTGAGGGAAAAACCTGTACTCCTCAAACAAGTTACGCAGCATACATAGGAAGATATCCTGGAAATACAGACAGAATTGAGAAAAAATGCAGAGATGATTATGATGATAATTATGATGATTATAATGATCATGGTGATAATAATAATAATAATTCTAATACTTATAATGCATAAAATACATATGTATATGATCTAATGCGCAGAAGATCTAATGCTCAGAAAAATGATGATAATGGTGATTTTGATGATCATCATCATCATAAATGATAATGATGACTGATGGTAGTGTCAATGATAATGATGATGGAAGGTGATGATAATGATACGATGATAATAATAATAATAATAATAATGATCATAATAATAATAATGGTGGTGATGATAATAGCGAGGTCCTGTTGTTGATGGGCAGTGGGCTATCACTATTGCATCTTTCCATGAGATATCTAGGGCTTTCAGCCATCTCTCAGTTTGACTCTCAAGGTTTTCTTTAACAATGATAATAGAATAATAATTATAACAACTATACCCTTTCTTTCTTGTTTGGACTGTCTTTGAATTTCTTCAGCATATCCAGTACTTCATCAATGCTGATGGTAGGGTTGGGTGGGTGGTTATAGATTCTTTGGAAGTAAGAGTTAGCTTCATCTTCTACTTCTTTACTAAAAGACTGTTCCATTCCTGGCCAGACCTGAGATACATCTAGTGACGAGAACCATACATTTGATCAGTGTACATCATTAAACAGTAAAGTTAAGTCAACATTTTTTACGGTGTTACAAATTTCATTATATTACCTATCGTATATATCAAACACGACGCAGCATATACTAGTTTACTTGCTAGTTTCTATTTCTATTTTTTTTTACGGTGTTACAAATTTCATTCTATTACCTATCGTTCATAGCAAACACCGACGCAGCCTATTCTAGTTTACTCGTTAGTTTCCATTTATACATCATTAAGGGATGATTTGAAAGGATTTAAGAAATGAAATATGTTTTCTGTGTTTTCGCAATTCATTGAAAGCTTGGAAAATACAAATTGTTTTAAACAAAGTCAATGATGTAATGTTTGTTGATGGAAAGATTTGTTGTATTTACTGCAATTTTTTTTATTGATAAGGTCAATTGATCAGGCTCTGTATGGGACCTACCCATAGTGTAGCTGCAACGTTCTTGGTGCTATTCTCATTGTTTCTATTATACAGTGGTACCTCTATTAAGCGGTCACCCATTAAGCGGTCACCCATTAAGCGGTCACCCTCCATTAGGCGACCACAATAAAAAGTCCCAAATCTATTCCTATTTAATACCTCTATTCAGCAGCCAACCTCTATTAAGTGGTCACTTTGGAAAGCACCGAGGGTGACCGCTTAATAGAGGTACCACTGTATTAACATTACCTATTCATCACATCCAAACTTACCTTGTCTTAGTTTATCAGGAGTTGGTGTTCTCTGCTGCTGTGCCAACAACTGTTGTTGCTGTTGTTGTTGTTGTTGCTGCTGTTGCTGTTGCTGCTGATGTTGCTGCAGCATTGAGCTGCCACCCAGTGGCTTAGTAGAAGTCAAACCGGATAGCATACGAAAACTCTCTGAAGCTGAAGTACTGACTGACCCACCAAAACCTGACTGTTGCAGTTGCTGGAAGATGGGATTCTGGGATGTACCTATGCTTGAGTTTGATGAAACAGGTGATTGCATGCCAAGGTGGCTGAATTGACTAGAAGATGGTGGTTTCTGTATTGGCTGTGTCATACCTGAGCCAATGCTACCCAGGCTGCTACCAAGGTTTCCACCCAGGTTGCCAGGAAGGTTACTTCCCATGCCACTACCCAAGTTGCTTCCCATGCCACCACCCAAGTTACTTCCTAGGTTACTTCCAAGGTTGCTACCTAGGTTACTGCCCAGGCTACTGCTCAAGTTGCTACCCAGGTTGCTACCTAGGTTACTTCCCATGCTACTGCCCATGCTACTTCCCATGCTACTACCCATGCTACTAACAAGGCTACTACCCAAGTTGCTACCCAGGTTGCTACCCAAGCTACTTGTGGGAATGGAGAGGGGGTGTGGAGGAAACGATGGCATTTGAGAGTTAGGTGTTGATGTTGGTTGTGAAAGACCAAGGCCAGGTAGAGGATCAACCTTTAGAATGATTGTGGAATAAACAATGTCAATATATATGTTGTAGTACAAAAACATCATCATTTTGTGAGGGTGGATACATTATTATTGGTTACCCGGTAGTTCTAAATAAATAAATATTTTATTTGTTAAGGTTAATGTGATTGCTATTATGCTTTATCTGAGTGACTGATCACAGTTACGGATACAACACAACTATAATCTTTCAAAGTTTTATCTTTGCTGTAGTTCTTACCTGGCTGTTCAATGGTGTGGGAAGAGCAGAGTCCAAGCTTCCCTGTCGTTTCAGTCCACCGATTGCAGACGGGTTTGGGCGTGGCTTGACAAGTGGTCCATGGTTAACTATCATCTGTCGAATGGTATCAGCCAATGGTGGAGTTACTTGGCTGGTATGACAAATAGAATATATTACATGAAATTAGAAGGTGACTTTTACTGGTATGACATATAGAATATATTACATGAAATTACAAGGTGACTTTTACTGGTGAGTTCATGCCATAACAATATCGACATAGCAATAGAGGAAAAAAGAAAAAGACAGATAGCTGGAAGGTGTTTATACAAGAAACAAATTAGACAAAACGTTATGGGGGAAAAAAAGGATAAAAACATAACTGGAAGGATAGATAAAACATTATAGAGGAAGAAAAAAAGAACAGAAAACTGGGAAAAGGATGAAAGGTAGTATGATAGAAAGAATGGGAGTTCAAAAGAATAAGAACAAAAAGGAGTAAACTAAAAAAGAGGAAGAGAGAAGAATGAAAGGCAGAAAGAAGCGCAGAAGTATGACAGAAACAAATTAATAAAGAACATAGAACAAAAGGAAGGAATAACAATGAGAGAAAGAAAACTACTGGAAGAATGAAGAGAGTACAAAATAATGAAAAGGGTGAAGGAAGAAACAGAGGAAAACAAAGATAGAAAATGGAAAGACAAAAATAAAAAAATGGTCCGAAAACTAGATGGAAAGAAAAAGAAAAAAAAATATTGGGTGCACTTAAATTGGAGCCTCGCTATGTTGTCTTGTCCCACACCATAGTCTTTTTTCTTTGGTCTTTTATCTGTATATACATATTTTGTTCTGGTGGAAGTTATTAAATAAATATATAAATTCAGTACCCACCTATTAGACAAGCATGTCAGCATTACCATGACTATTTCTGGTGGCAACTGTACACTCTTTGGTAAGTCTTTCTCTATGGTAAGACCCACTAAATATGGACATCTTCTCTTCAAGAAAGACACCAAGGCTTCAGAAAACTTTTCCTGTGGAAAAACAATTCAAATAGTTCAAGTCAAGTCAAGTCAAGTCAAGTCAAGAAACCTTATTTAACGTTGGTAACTAGTGACAGTCATATGTGACCCTCCACAGGTAAAAAGGTGTTTGCACGTGCACGCGTGTCATGACACAGCACGCTATGCGTGTCCAGTTTGCACGGATATGCACATAATTAATTAGATTGCATGCTCCTATTGTTTTGCTGGCTTAACACCTTTTACTCATCGATGACACAGTTAGAGTGCAAAATAACTCATCTATATTTGACACGGGTAGCGTGCAAAATAACTGATCAATTTAAACGTAAAACTTTGATTTGTAGTTTTATAGTAGAATTTTAATTGATTGTGTCTTCGTCCAAAACATTAGCGGAAATCAGTTAACTTTTCATATTAAAAAAGGAACTCAAAAACTCTTTCTTACTAAATATTTAGAGTATTTCTGGTCTTAAAAAAACCCTTCAATTATTCACCTAAGTTTAAAAGACGAAAAGGATGTTTTTTATCGTTTTGTTTACTTGAATCAGCAACTTACTCTGGGAAATATGCATGCTAATTTTACAGTATAACCAGCCAACTCCATGCTTTGCCTCATTGTTGTATCAAATGTCTTCTTTGAAGAACATTTTTTGTAATGTTTCTGGAGTTAAAATGTTTTTAAGCGTTCTAACATATTCCCGTGTTCTCACACAAAGTGCCAGACAATCGTCTACACCCGTCTTGTTTGCCAGCATGTTACAATCAACAGCAATTTTTTATGCGATAGTTTTAGCAATTATAAAATTGATCTTTTTAGAGTTTGGTTATACATTAAATTGAAAAGACAATAGCAGTTCAATTGAGAATTTAATATGGATCTTTGAAATAAAATAGATCAATGTTTCGACAGCAATTTTTTATGCCATAGTTTTAGCAATTATAGAATTGATCTTTTTAGAGTTTTGTTATACATTAAATTGAAAAGACAATAGCAGTTCAATTGAAAATTTAATATGGATCTTTGAAATAAAATAGATCAATGTTTCATCAAACACCGTTGATCAGTCCCCTTGTATCGGACGGGCATAGAGTGGTGAAGTGTGACATCACGAAAAAATAAATTTTGGCTTTAACACTTTTTGGCTGCCAATTTCGATGGACATTCAAAAAAGATGTTCACACTCCAAATGTGACGAGAATCGGTCAAATAGCAGCTGAGATATAGCGACTTGAATAAATAATTCCCCCATACAAATCACTGTAATTTACGCTCTGTTCCAAAAGTTTAGAACAGACCCGAAAATACAGTGTTTTGTATGGGGAAATTATATATTCAAGTGTCCATATTTCAGCTGCTATTGGACAAATTTTGGTCAAATTTGCTATGTGAACATCTTTTGTGATTGCCTATCAAAATTGAGAGCCAAAAATATGAAATAGTGAAAATAATTTTATATGACGTCATCACTTCACCACTCTATTGTCCGATGACCGGCTATTTTTAGCCTTGCAGCCTCCTTCTTACGGGTGAGAATATAACTTTTTGCAATAACTTGGCCATCAGGTAGAGTTTAGAAGTAGATAAAACAATATTTTTCGTTAAGAATCGATTGTTTATGACTCAAACTTGACAAGCTCCAACAGACTACGTTCCCAGGAGACAATCCCCTACTCTTTTCGAAGAGCACAACAGGATCTTTTATGTCCATCTTATAAATAGGAATTAGAGTAAAGGCAGACGGGACCTCTGGCTTTATGTCCTTATCCGAGAAGACGAGGCACATAGAGAGTAAAGATGAACACTTAGTGTATTTGAACTCACTGCTTCATTTTTAGAGGTTTTGAAGTCACTAGCAAAAGGTTCAGAAAATATTAACATAAAAAAAGTCAAGCGTACATGGGTTGAGTATCCTCCCTGTAAATCAGAGGACATACTAAGCTAAACCATCAACAATGTGTTTATTTTACCTGGTGTTCTCTTATTTTGTCATTTAGCCACTTGTCAAGTTTAAGGTATTCTCTTCTTGATGCTAATGCTGCCAGATCAATCACAAATACTAGTGGCTGGTAGTTGAGAAGAACTGACAATGCCTGGAAAGTAGAAACAAAGAAAATTCAACTAAAGAAATAATGGATTTATTCAAAGTATGTTGAAAATGGGAAATAAAGTGAGGGAAGCTAGGAGGAAGAAAGAAAGGATGGGAGGAAGAAAGGTACAGTCCAACATTGACCTCTAACATGTCTGTTAGAAGTATAATATTCAGTATTTATTTCAAAAGACTAAAAGCTTCAGTTTAAAACATATTTAAATACATGTTTGAAAGGTTTAAATCAACTTTTTGTTAGCCCACTTTTCAAAGATCATAACTCATTAATATTCATGAAAAAAATGGGACCAGAGAAGTCCGGATAATAGAAAAGTCTGGATAATCGAGGTCAGGATAATCGAGGTTTGACTGAATTCCTTCTCCATATTTTAAACAGTCAATATGTGAAAGTTTTGGGAGTTACCTTGAGATCCTGTGCTACGTCAAGAATACGTGATAATCTTGCCTGGTCTTGGTCACCGTTCATATACCAGTCGGCCATTGATTGCATCATGATTTGACGCACTGAAGTTGACTGACCCTGAAAGAGAGTGTTGTATAAAACTATTAGTTTATAGTATTTCTAGATTTGGATTAACAAAAAAGGATAAGGGACAAGTAGTGAGAAATTGAAAAGAAGAACAAACTGTCAAGAAAAAGGGAAGGAGAAACATTTAGAGAAAAAGAAATGAGAAGACGTTCAGGCAAAAAAACAAAAGAGCAGGGGCCTGTTGTACGAATGGTAAATAGCTCTATCCACCAGATAAATCCCTATCCAGCAAATGAAATCTATACAAATTCTATACACTGGATAACTTTTACCCAGTGGATATCTTTATCCAGGCTTCGCACAACTGGCCCCAGAAGGATATTATGATGAAGAAGAGGGAAGAGGAAAAGGAAAGAGAAGAGGAGAAGTCATCCTCTGGAACCCAGGGGTAATCTTCTGTCGCTCATTTCTTGCTCCCAGAATAAATACCCCTGGGAACGTAGTCTGTTGGAGCTTGTTGTGGAAGTCAAAATCCAAACTTATTTAACAACTTTTTTTGAATGGTTATCTTGATTTTCATTGGTCGACCTAATAAGGTCGACCAATCAGGAAAGAGCTGAATATTTTATTGACTTCTGGAACAAGCTCCAACAGACTACGTTCCCAGGAGTATTTATTCTGGGAACGAGAAACAGAAGATTACCCCTGGGTTCCCGAGGATGAGAAGAAGAAGAAGAAGAAGAAGAAGAAGAAGAAGAAGAAGAAGAAGAAGAAGAAGAAGAAGAAGAAGAAGAAGAAGAAGAAGAAGAAGAAGAAGAAGAAGAAGAAGAAGAAGAAGAAGAAGAAGAAGAAGAAGAAGAAGAAGAAGAAGAAGAAGAAGAAGAAGAAGAAGAAGAAGAAGAAGAAGAAGAAGAAGAAGAAGAAGAAGAAGAAGAAGAAGAAGAAGAAGAAGAAGAAGAAGAAGAAGAAGAAGAAGAAGAAGAAGAAGAAGAAGAAGAAGAAGAAGAAGAAGAAGAAGAAGAAGAAGAAGAAGAAGTAGCAGAAGAAGAAGAACAACAACAACAAAGAAAGGAGGAGGAGGAAGAAATGAATACAACAGAAGATGATAAAAAGAACAATAAGAAAAAAGAGGGTTGAAGAAAGAGGGGAACAAGACAAAAAGAGATTCCAAGGACAAACATAGAGAAAAAGGAGAAGGGGAAGGGAAAGAAGGGGAAAGAGAAGGTAAAACAAAAAAGACAAAGGAAGAACAAGACAAATGAAAGAAACAATTTTATTTTATGACTTAATAAACTTACTAGTCCATTCCAGGCGTACTGTAAGACACTTGCAGCGTTAGGGTGGTTTGACAGAAATATTGGTACTAGCTGTAGCAGTAGTTCATTCCTTAATGTGTGCCACATTGGCTAAACAGAGAACAAATAAAACAATTGAGAAAAGAATGTGATAATCATTGAACGTTTTTTCAAAACAAAGCTGTTCTAAAATATAAATGGAAACTAGCAAGCAAACTAGTATAGGCTGCGTTGGTGTTTGATATAAGCGATAGGTAATATAATGAAATTTGTAACACTGTAAAAAATGTTGACTTAACTTTTTTGACGTTTCGAGCTTTAGCCCTTCGTCAGAGGGCTAAAGCTCAAAACGTCAGTAAAGTTAAGTCAACATTTTTTACAGTGTTACAAATTTCATTATATTACCTACTGCTCTAAAATGTTTTTATCATGATAACACTTGAGGAAACTTATAAGCTGTATAATGTTATGTTATTTTGTTGCTGATACAGTGAAACCCCTCAATACCAGACAGTGCTGGGACTAAATAAACTGTCCAATTCACTAAGGATTCCAGTTCATTAAGGTTTTCTTTGCACCTTTGGGGGAAAAGTCCACTATGCACCTTTTGGGGAAAAGGTCATCCAAAATCATGTCCACTTTAGAGAGAATTAAGTTTTTAGGGTCTGTTATAGAGGGGTTCCTATGTATTATGTTTTAACATGTGAGCAGAGTTGTGTGTTGTAAATATGGAATGTAGTGGTAGGAGTGTGAGTGAACCTCACAGAAGAGCCCCAACAGGGAGTGATGGTTGTAAAATATCTATTTCATTTTATTGTTTATTTTAACTATATTACTGGACACATTGTCTTAGTGGGAAGTTACAGTGCGAATCACAAAACCGTGGGCACCCAGAAATATTTTAGAAATCGTTTTTTGTTCGTTGAACAACTCAAAAACAACTATATCACCGCAATAAGTTTTTCGATTCGCACTGTAAACAAAATATCAAGTTTTTAATCAAGTTTTACATCTGTTTTCCAAAAGAAAAATGTTATATCAGCTCAGAGAAAATGTTTTGGAGGAATAGTAATACCAACCTTTGTTTGCAGAAGAGCAAACAACAAAATATCAGGGCAGTTCTTGAAGGGAAATGCAAACACATTCTTGACATTCTCGTACTGTCCAGCCTCTGCCAAAGCTAGCAGGGTTTCAACTAGGTTCAAAGACTTCCTAGAAAAACAATTAAAGTCAGATAAGCACTAAAGCAAAGGCCATTGTACACCTCCTTAAATACCCATGGTCACTTACCAGCATGCTTTGCATTTTTTATTTTCATTTGAGTGTTATAAGGGGTGGACCGTTATTTTTGAGGGGGGTTGGGCAATTTTATTTTTTTTGCAGGATATTTTTTTCCCATTCTACATAATGTGCAGGAATTTTTTTTCAACTTGCACAAATATTTTTTTGTCATTGTTACTGTGCATGATTTGTTTTTCTCTCTTTAAGGCTGTGCTCAAATTTTTTGGGGGGATTTGCCCAACCCCTCCCCCCCCCCCCCCCCTCAAAAATCTAATGGCCCACCCCTAATTCATTCACAGTCAGTTGCATTACAAGAAAACAAATACAATAAAACGCTAAACAATTTAGTAATCTTGAGCGTAAACACCCTTTCACATTGTAAAATATATCAAAATGTCTGAAAGTGCAATCTTCATTGTCCATGCAATTCAGTCTCTATCGCGGTGCATAATGGATGATAAATAGGCCCTTTGCAGCTAGAGGTCACATGGCCCCACCCACCTTTAATCCATCAGCTGTGCCAAAATGATGTCCAGAAATGGAAAGAGCATGTTGACATTAGCAAGAAGTTGAAGTTTCAGCTCTTGATTTTAAATACATAAGAAATGGTAGAATCAATAGCTGAAATTTTGACTTTTTGCTCATGTGGACATGTTCTTTCCATTTACAGCTGATGGATTTAAGGTAGGTGGGTCACGTGACCTCTAGCAGCAAAGGGCCTATTCTCATCAACAAAAAAATGGTAACTTTGACACACAATGCAAAATGTAGGATATTTTTTTAGCCAATATGTTTTCACTGACCAGTTTAATATCTGTCTTGTCTCTTGTTCGGGCAGGATTTTCAGCGTGTCCAGTGATACAGCATGGCAAGGATATTCAGAAAAACAGAACAGATCTGGACTGTTTAGTAGGAGCTGGATCCAAGACAGCTAAACAACAAAAAAATATGTTTTACCATCAATAAGACATTCATAGCTTATGGCTTCATTGTAGTGGTAAAGATAGTAGTGGTAATTGAAAGGATGAGTGGTAATTGAAAGGATGAGTGGTAATTGAAAGGATGAGTGGTAATTGAAAGGATGAGTGGTAATTGAAAGGAGGAGGAGGAGGAGGAGGAGGAGGAGGAGGAAGGTAACTATGATTGTAATGATGATGACAAAAAAAGGATGATAAAAATGGTAATAGATATGATGTTCTTGATGCTTATTATAACAATCACAATCACAAACCCAATGATATAGGCAGTGTTTATTTGTTTCTTACCTGTCCTTCAGTGTTGTTCCATGTCCTGTACAGCATTTCCACAGGGAAGACATCCTTAAGACCATGGTTGATAAACTTTGTTATGATATGCAGTCCTTCAGTATTAGGAATAATGAATCCAGGGTGGTCTAACTCAAGGATGACTTGACGCCAGTTTAACATTGGAATCTAAGATAAAGCAAATAATTAAGCTTACAATGTGATTTAGTATGGATGATTGTAGAATCCAAAACTAGGAAAAATTGTGATGATAATGATGACAACAATGATGATGACAACGTGGACCAATGCTCTTGACAATAATGAGGGTGAAAGTAACAACTATGATGATGATGATAGAAATCATGATAAATGATACTGATAACAGTGACTATGATGATGCTACGATGAAAACAACAAGGAAGATGATGATAATATTGACAATGACATTGATTATTATGATTGAGATTATCACTGATGTGATAATGACAAGCATAACGATGATGACAAAACGATGATGATGATGATTCAGTTATGATTATGATGATTATGTTACATACATATATACATATATATTTTATTTAGCATCATTTTTGTAGAATATATTTTTCCATATTAAAATCTTACAGGCTAATAGATGCAAGCTATCTATAATAACATATACAGGCTAGCCAAGGTAATAATGATGATAATGATTATGATTATGCTGGCAATGATCTTCATATTGATAATGATGATGATAATGAATATACCTTTCTGGTACTTACCAGTTCATTAGCTATCTGTATAAAAATATCCACATTCCAGGTTAAAGGCTGATTGTCATCTTTATCCAGGGTACTAGCATTGCTATTCAAGTTCTGGCAAATACATTAAACAAACAAATACTAAATGATTTGGAATAGTTATTCTTTGAAAGTAGTTGGGTATAATTAGTTTTAAAACATTCACCAGTGCATTCATACTAAAATAATTTTTCTCCTCAGGCTCAATAAATATAGGTTTCTAAATTAAATGGTCATCTGTATCTTCTGTGGGACCTTTATTACTATCATAAAAAGTCTCTGATTCTTGAATATTAATGTTCTTTTGAAAATGCTAGATAGCGTTGAAACGTTGAGGAGATGATTACAAACTTACGTTTTTGTAATACAAATAACGACTAAAGCCACTTTAATCAAGATCTGTATATTCATACTCAAAACATTTCTCTCCTAAGGCTCAATGAATATTGGTGAATAATAACCTTGTTTTTGCCTCAGTAATTATTCCTCTATATTCACCTTGCCTTCAGTGAATGATTGTTAAATAACATAATACTTTACCTGTATAGGGATATGCTGACTTAGACCTGTGACTGTCTTGACCATCATACCTTAAAAGAAACATGATAAAATCATGTTTAAGTTGTATGTAGCAATAAATTGTGTATTCTGATACAAGAAAATACCACTTAAAAGGAATAAATCAAAAGTTTACAATGATACTCTAGTAAGGGTGAGTGAGTGAGTGAGTGAGCAAGTGAGTGACACTTTCATTTTAAGTTGACTGTAGCAAAAATTGTGCATTTTGATACAAGAAAATACCACTTAAAAGGAAGAAATCAAAAGTTTACAACGATACTTTAGTGAGTGAGTGAGCAAGTGAGTGACACTTTCGGTCCAAGAGCTCCATCCCAATAACTGGAGGATCTTCGATCCATGAGTTAAAAATATAGATCGTATTATAGTAGAAGTAAATTCACTTACTGATGACTCTAGCAATAACAGAAGGGCTGAGGTCCTTAACACCAAACTGTACCAAAGTATTGCGGCATTCATCAAGGCTTTAAGAAAATAATAAGACAATTTATGAACACTCATTATGTTTTATGATCACCTATGATTGTAAATCATCAGGGGAATGAGCTAAAAGTAATAATAACAGGTTCCCATTTAAATCTGTACTTTCCCATTTAAATCTGTACTTATGCAAATTGTGTTGATGTGTGCTAAACACACAGATCAACCAATCAGAGTATATTATTTCTGAAGTGAACTTCTCTGTTTGGTTGATCTGTGTGTTTAGCACACATCAACAAAATTTGCATAAGTACAGATGGGAAAGTACAGATTTAAATGGGAACATGTTATATTTATTAATGGAAACTAGCGAGTAAACTAGTATAGGCTGCATCAGTGTTTGATACAAACAATAGGTAATATAATGAAATTTTAACACCGTAAAAAATCTACAAATTCCTATTAAAAACTATACAACCATGATAAAAAAGGCCTTTTTAGTTCCTTCAAGTTTTACTGGAGGCGGCCTAAGCTGGTCATAATATTTTCTATCAATTTAACACAAGTCTAAGAAGGAGTAGGTTGTTTACCTTGCACAGCAGATGTATCCAATTTCTCTCATCAACTCAGCAAGGTTGCCCTCCATCTACAAAAAAAACAGCAAAAAACTTAATTGTTTCATCAATTGGATACATAAACATCCAAACAATAAACCAATAAATTATTAACTATATAAATAAGTCAACACATTCAAAGGGAATGAACATTTTATTAAGAAAAATTAATGACAAAAAGATTGTCAGAGAATTTCTTTGGAGTGAGTCATACTTTCTACAAAGACTACTGTCATAAATGGCCGCCACTAATTATCATAATTTTCAAAAAAATTGATGTTTTAGAAAAAAGAAGCTATCGTAAGATAGGCATTCACCATAACAATAACTTTTGAAAGTTTGAGAAAAAAAAATGATTAAATTTGCAAGAAGTTATAAGAGTTTGAAAAATCAGAAAAACACCAAAACAAGGCCTCAGCAGAAAATTACATACAAATCTCTACATTTTTCATTGAGCATCACTTCTTTTAGCCAAAGCATCAAAAACTTCCAAACATGCCTATTTCAGGTGGTTCTTTCATATGTCAATGCTGGAATATTAAAATATCTGTTTACTTGGGGCCGGTTGTACGAAGGGTGGATAAAGTTATCCGCGGATAAAAGTTATCCACTGCACAGGTTTTTTTATAGATTTTATCCGCTGGATAAGGATTTATCCGGTGGATAGCGCTATTTCGTACAACCGGCCCTTGGTCTATAGACCACTTTCATAAATACCATAATATGTACCAAAAAATGATTTTTCAAATAAACAGATATTTTAATATTCTAGCACTGTCATATGAAAGAATCATCTAAAATAGGCGTGTTTGGAAGGTTTTGATGCTCTGGCTAAAATACCAAAGAAGTTATGCTCAATGAAAAATGTAGAGATTTGTATGTAATTTTCTGCTGAGGCCTTTGACGCCTCGTTTTGGTGTTTTTCTGATTTTTCAAACTCCTATAGCTTCTTGCAAATTTAATCGTTTTTTCTCAAACTTTCACAAGTTATTGTTATGGTGAATGTCTATCATATGATAGCTTAAAACATCAATTTTATGAAAGTCGTCTATGTACATACTAACAATCAATGATTAATAATATATTAATACTTATTGAGAAGGAACTTTCATCCTGATATGTCATATATACTTACTGCAACTTTTGCTGGTGTGTTTGGGTCTGGAACAAGCCTGAAATAAAGAAAAAAACATAGTTTCTTCCTGTTAGTCATCGACAGCTGCGTAATATAGTCTTACTAGCACACTCTCTTAGACGCCCACACTACAATGACAGCTGAGCATAAAAGCTTTCCTTTTTCTTGTTTTGAAAACATTTTTGGTAAGAATATTGTTTTGAAATTCGAATAAATAATAGTTTCTACAATTTAAAATAATAAAATAATATAATAAAAAATTTCTCCATGACTTCATCATCAAGAATAAATGAACAATAATAGACAAGTTACTTAACGTTAAACATCTGAATTTGTAATATAATATTGTTTTGCACTGGAATAGTCATTATACAAAAAAAAATAGATATTAGAATAATAACATGTTTGGTTTTGGTTTTAAACTACTATTCATAGGCAGTTAAATTAAGAAAAAAGGTTGTTTATCTCACAGATGTTTTAGGTTGTGACTGAGGTGTTTTGACTGCCCCAACTAGCTTTCTTTATAGAGTGGGTCATAAATTGTGTGTGCTGTCATTTTGCTAAATTTAAACTTTGAGGACTAATTTTATGTATGAGAAGAGTGAATATGATTTATTAAGTAGCTTCAGAAACTCAGGGGATTGAAACGTGCAACCACCATACATTTCTTTTGATCTATGATCCAAAATATTCACATTTTTTGGTTGAATTTTTTCCTGTAGTTATTCAAGTCTTCTTGCTTTAGAACTCTTAAAAAGATATTGAAGGAATAGAAAACGAGGCAGCGTGCTCTATCGAGTCATAGAGCACGTGGGAATTTTAAGAAGACGAGAGAAGCGGAGTGCTTCTCAGCGCTTCTCAAGTCTTCTTAATATTTCCAAGTGCTCTATGACTCAATAGAGCACTGCTTCCGAGTTTTCTATTTCTTTTATAAAATATTCACTAGTTAAAATCAAACGAATCGACATTCCGTGCACTGTTGAGTTATAGAGAACGCTTCTCAGCCAATCAGAGCGCGCGATTTATATCAAATATTTTATAATAAGGAATATAATATCAAGCCACCCAATCTAAAATTTGGTCTATCTCCTCTGAATGCCAACAAATTTAGCAAGAATTTTGAAGCAGCCATCTTGGTTTGAGCTTCAAATACCAAATTTGGTATCAAAACTCCTAATTTGCATATCTGAATATTCCGAATCATAGGTATAGTGTTTATGTTTCAATCCTATTATGAGTTATCATGTAACTTACTTATCTGTAGGAATATCGTGAGAGTCTGGATACAACAGAGGTGCAAGAACAGCAGGTACACGTTCCTTTGGAAAGTCTCTTCTTAGAGTGTCGAGAAATGCATGAATTTGATCTTCACCAACGACATCTCGTGGAACATTAATTATGAACGATAGTAATCTATGTAGAACCTCGATGGATACATCTGAAAGGCCACCTTCTTGACTTCCAGTATCTGGAAAAGACAAGGAAGAATAACCAGGGATAAATATAAATGGAAACTAGCGAGTAAACTAGTATAGGCTGCGTCGGTGTTTGATATAAATGATAGGTAATATAATGAAATTTGAACACCATAAAAACTGTTGAGTTAACTTTACTGACGTTTCGAGCTTTAGCCCTTCGTCGGAGTAAAAGAGTTAGACCGAGTCAGTCTAACTCTTTTACTCCGACAAAGGGCTAAAGCTCGAAACGTCAGTAAAGTTAACTCAACATTTTTTACGTGTTACAAATTTCATTATATTACCTATCAGGAATAAATATATCTTATTGATGTGTAATATTAAGTACTTATTGACTGAGTGGGAGGGCCGGACGGGAAACTATTTGGCTCACAGTCATGACGTACGGACCATGTGTTACGTTGGAAAAAATGATTATGATGACGAATGATGATGATAGAAATAAGGATAGTGATAGGATAATGATGACGTATTGATCATAATGATTGTGACAATGATGATGTCGTTGATGGTAATGATGATGGTTTAGATGTCAATAATGGTGATTATCATGATAATGATGTAAATGATTATGCTGATGATGATGAAGATAGGGCCAATGATGGTGGTAGTGATGACGATGCTGATGAAGGCCAATGATGGTGGTAGTGATGACAATGATGCTGATAAAGGCCAATGATGGTGGTAGTGATGACAATGATGCTGATGAAGGCCAATGATGATGGTAGTGATGACAATGATGCTGATGAAGGCCAATGATGATGGTAGTGATGACAATGATGCTGATGAAGGCCAATGATGGTGGTAGTGATGACAATGATGCTGAAGAAGATACAGCCAATGTTGCTGGTGGTAGTGATGATGACAATGATGATGATATTGGTATGGATGATATTGGTGGTGATAATAGAGTACTCAGTACTCAGTGATGATGTCATGAAATAAAATTTCACTGTATCATATTTTTGGTCCTCAATTTTAATAGGCAATCAAAAAGACGTTCACAAAGCAAATTTGACCAGAATTCGTCAAATAACAGCTGAGATATAGGCACTTGAACATATAATATCCCCATACAAATCACTGTATTTTCGGCACAGTTCAAAACTTTTGGAACTGAGCTTAAATTAATGATATGTATGGGGAAATTATGTATTCAAGTGCCCATATCTCAGCTGATATTTTACCGATTCTCTCCAAATTTTAGCGTGTGAACATCAAATTGTTAAAGCCAAAATTTGTTTTTTCGTGATGTCACACTTAAGTACTCTGATGATGTTAATGATTGTGATGCTGAGGAGCAGGCTTATGATGATGACAATAACACCTTCTCTATACTTACCAGCATCAATGTAGGATCTCAAAAGATCTGGAAGCTTCTGTTTCACAAACTGTCCAGCTATCATAAAACAATACAAAATTTACAACAATGACAGTGGTTATTCCTTATAGGCATTGAACAGCTATTGATAAAATTCTAATTAATTTATTTATTTACCACAGTAAGAGCAGTCCCTCTCTTCGAGGCTTATATGTTCTGGTTTGAGACCTGACTGCTGTGCCAGGAGACAATCCCCTACTCTTTTCGAAGAGCACAGCAGGATCTTTTACGTCCAGCTTTTATAGGAAGTTTAAGTGAAGGCAGACGGGACGTCCAGCTTTATGTTCTTATCCGAGAAGACAAGGCACATAGAGAGTAAAGTGTCTTGTCCAAGGACACAATGTAATCGCCTGGGCCAGGAGTCAAAACCAGACCATTAGGCCTGGAATTCGATCCCCTGACCACTAGACCATCACGCCTCTCTAATAAAACACTTACAAGCTCAAATATTTCTACACATTACCAAGGAAATCACAATAGATTACTTTGAAATACGAAAATTAATAGGGTTTTTTATAACTAATTTTGAACCTATTTTGATGTAAGTTTTGATACCGTTGAATTGTCACAAAGACTCGGATCCTTACCATAGTTTTTAAGTTCATCACTGGACGAGCTTATCAAGCCAAGGCCAAAGACTACCTATACAACAAAGGTAACATATTTAGTAAATTATTGTAGCAATATAGGGATGTCAAAACAATGGAGCTTTACGTAAGTTGATTTTGAAATTTGTATTATATGTGCAAACCAATTTATTTGTTGTTTATGGATGAACTATTTATTTCAAGGGTGTTACCCTGCTAAGCTCTAAAATCTGCTCATTATTTATATTATATGCCATAATATTCACTGTTTTTACATTTTCTTCTTCTCTCAACAAAGTTCTATATACACCTATTTTAAAAATAGTAGTCTCAATCAAAGCTACAGTCCACACTCTGAATCCTGCAAAGGATGTTGGTATTTCTACTCTTGTTATCATATTTTGGTTATAAGTGTTTGTGGTATATGAACATAACAAGTTTTGCAGTGATAGATGATGAAACAAATATTTCTTTAAAAAGCGTGTAATACATCACACATTCACATATTACCAACATCCTTTGCAGGCTTCAGAGTGTGGACTGTAGCTTCGGCTGCGACAATGATTTTTGAAATAGTTGTGAAGGTGTTTCACTGTACATACCTCTTGTACTTTGTTAAGTTTTAATGTTCTGCTGATATTGGGAAGCAGTTGTGGTGATGGTTTTAGGGTTTTCTGTTTCTGTTCAGGGTTCTCAATGGCACAGCATAAAATGGTTGGAAAGTTAGGCTTTGTGATCAACGCCTGACACTCTTGTGTCAACAGCTGAATCTGAAGAATGAAAACTTTAATCAGTAGTCTGTATGTGGTCAATATTATTTATATCAAAGTTGAAAGAAAAACATGACACTAAGTGAGTTTAAGTGATGATCCTACTAAGAGTAACTCATGTGGGCAGAATGATGTAATACAAAAACAAGTACTTTTCGACAAGAGTAAGACATGGAAAAAGTTGGAAGACCTACTTGGAATAGATAGGCAACAGGCATTACAATCTATTTATGAATAAAAAGGACTTAACTGGTTGTTGGAGTGTAGGTTCCCTTGCTCCAAACAATCACGCCCCAAGGCCGATCACATGCCGAACAGGAAACAATGATGTTGATCAGAGGAGGTTGAGCAATCATCGCAGTGCATCATGGGTCAAAAGCTAAATTTATTCAGTCGAGGTCCAACCGTCGTGATGAGAAGAGCTCTGATTAAACTTTCCAAGTCAAAATAAAACGATATTTTTGCGATGAGAGAGAGAGTAGTTGTGCTTCCAAATCTAAGAACTATCCTTAGATTTCATAGGTTTGTTTTAATTCCTTCATTTAACAAGCTGTGAGCTTTTTAGGTCACTGAATTGATGTACTTTGTGACACGGCGATGACTGCTAAAATTCACCATTCTCAAAACCTCCTTGAATGGCCCAAAAAACCTAAGAAAACCACACATAAACCTTCCTAAACTCATAATCTCTTATTTTCGAAAAAGTAATATATTACTAACTAAAGAAAAGATTTCAAACGGGACAATATTTGAACGTTATATTTATCCATCAGTTGAACTTCGAACGAGCCGCGTTAAATAACACAGGAAGCCCAAAACCACAGATTTCTAGTAAGCGCCGTAAGATGACTGAATATCTTCAGGACCTTCAGCGAATCCGAAAACTTGTATGCTCTTAAAATATTTCAAATAGATAAATATATTCTTGGAAGCCTTGTTGAAAAAAGTCTAGTCCAAAATAATACGTTTGAATATTTAGATAGGCGAAGAGATCGCGTAACGCAATGTGTACAGCGCCATAACAAAAATTGTTTATTCCTTCTTTGAAAGCGTATATCTTGAAAACGGTAGGAGGTTCGATCGGGTTCGATCGACGTTTTTTCTTCAATTATTTATCATCTTTAAATCTTTCAATCATAACTATGTTACTGAAGTGCACACGAACAGTTCTTTTGTCTGTATGTTTAGTCGTTCGTTTGTGTCTCCGCAATTTGCATAACACCGAGTTCAATTGATGAATTAAACATGAATTTATTACTTATCTGGTTTCAGCCTCCATAGACTAAGAGTTTGGTTTCTGGTTACATGTTTGATCTTTTATTTTTTTTTTAATTTAAATTTTGAACCGATTTATGAGTCGTTCTTCTTGTATACTTGAAAAAAACTTTCTCGAAATTAGTGCTCCATCACCATGCAATTTAGCACGTTCTGATTGGCCGAAATTAGCACGTGGGACTTGCACAACCTCCTCTGGAAGTTGATGAAGAACTAGGGGGCTTTGCGGCATATGTAAACAGAGACAGTTGGAATCCCCTAGTTCTTAGGAGGATCATCACTTAACAATTAGGGGTATGTTAATTTATGGGAATTAAGTTTCTCTCTCACATAACCCTTTTTGATATGTATTTATTTACTTATTTAATAAAGTTGTTATATATAAAAAAACAATCACGTTTTAGGGAGAAATGTCTACCAATTTAAGGAGGGGGATCGCTGTGTTGCAGTGTTGATGAATATTTTTTGTGGTATTGAAAAAAATGCTCAGTGTTGTGTAGTGTTACGGTGAGAACATTGTAGATTTATGCCCTACCTGTTGGTGGTCACGACCAGAGTTTTTATTGGGATCAGAAGTGAAATCAATAGATGAGAACAGCACATAGAACAGATGGCGCTCTGCTTCAAACCCATGTTTGTCTATCAACTGTAGAAGCAGATAGTTAATAAATTAATCAGTCATTCAATCAATACATCAATCAATAAATCCAGTAACCAAACAATCCATCTATCAATCAATCCATCCATCCATCCATCAACCAATCAATTAATCTGTCAATCAATCCATCCATCAACCAATCAATTAATCTGTCAATCAATCATTCATCAACCAATCAATATATCTGTCAATCAATCCATCCATCCACCAATCAATAAATTAAATCTGTCAATAAATCCATCCATCAACCAATCAATCAGTCAATCAATCCATCAATCAACCAATCAATAAATCTGTCAATCAATCCATCCATCAACCAATTAATCCATCCATCAATCAATCTGTCAACCAACCAACCCATCCATCAACCAATCAATAAATCTGTCAATCAATCCATCCATCAACCAATCAATATCTGTCAATCAATCCATCCATCAACCAATCAATTAATCTGTCAATCAAACCATCCATCAACCAATAAATATATCTGTCAATCAATCAATCCATCCATCCATCAACCAATCAATAAATATGTCAATCAATCCATCCATCAACCAATCAATAAATCTATCAATCAATCCATCCATCAACCAATCAATCTGTCAATCAATCCATCCATCAACCAACCAATCAATCCATTAACCAATCAATCCATCCATCAAATACATCATTGATTTTGCAACACAGGGAGCCCAACAAATCATCAAATAAATCAATAATTATGAGTGTATTTATCTCCTGCAAAGAGGAAAAGATTTTTTTATGTGCAAAGTTTTTTGTTTTATTTGAAATATAAAAAGAATTTGGAACAATCGCATTCAAGACATTGACCATCTGCAGTGTAAAATATGCTGAATTGCCATTGTCTAGAACAAAGACTCAAATATGTACTTCTCTGAAAATTACGTTAGATTTGGTTATAATTGAGAAACCGTCTACATTGGACTTTATTTTCATCATAGATCAGGGCAAAAATAGAATAATGACGATAAATTGGCTGAGAATAAAAAGAGGGTAGAAATTGAGGAAAAAAATTATAGAATGCGATAACAAAGTTCTATTTTCTCCGATCGATTGCTTTCAAGGCAAAAACTACTTTGACAATTCCTTACCTCGTGTATCTCTGTAACTGTGTTTTTGTAATTCTTTTTCGATAGTTCCTTGACGGCAGAAGAAATCTGCCCCAAAGCAAGGGACAAAGGATCGGTTGTGCTCATACTCCCGCGTCGAGCACAATTTTTCAAACAATCAAAAAAATCCTTTAAAATTCCTGTGTCAGCTAACGGCTTGCACAGTAAGTAGGCGCATAATCTAGGTCAAAATCGGGCTACATTTGAATGGAGTGCGTTCACTGGAAAGGAGTTAAAATGTTGTTTTTTCAATCTCGCTTCACCACCAAGACACAAAATGGCGGCTCCACGCCGTAAGCGATCCCGAGGTGCACCGCACGAGTCAGCGGAAATAACTCAAGCATGCGTAGAATTGAGAGGGAGGCGGTCGGAAGCAGCCATCTTGTTTCACAGAGAAAAAGTTACAGGATTTTTCGAGCCGTCTAAATCCTCTAAAAATGTCTGCAACTTTAAGACCATATCTCAGTGCTGTCCGTTCAACACTCACGGCTGCCATGTGCCTAGAAAATTTCAATTCTCAAGTGGTGGAAAGGCACAACAAGCCAGAAGTTGAGGTACGTACTTGCAAAGAGTTGTTGCTCACACCGGTGTGCATCAGCAGGAACGAGAAGGAAAGAGTTCTAATCGAAGGCTCCGTAAACTCTCTACGCATCAGCATCTCAGTGAAACAAGCCGATGAGATTGAGAAAATCCTATGCAAGAAGTTTATGCGCTTCATGATGATGAGAGCAGAGAGTTTCTTCGTTTTGCGGCGAAAGCCAGTCGAAGGGTTTGATATCAGCTTCCTCATCACAAATTTCCACACCGAAGAAATGTTCAAGCACAAGTTAGTTGACTTCGTCATTCAATTCATGGAGGAAATTGATAAAGAAATCAGTGAAATGAAGCTTACTTTGAATGCAAGAGCGAGAATCTGCGCGGAAGAGTTCTTGAAAAACTTTTAACATCGCAAGTTTCAAGGAATGTGATCAACCTATACAGACTTTGTTTATATCAATTTTAAATGACACTTCAATCTAGAGACGTATAAAGTTATATTGTAGGTAGAACGACTATTCAACTGCTTTTGTACATCTCATTTGGAGGTAAAGATTAAGATATTTTCGTATATTATTATGATTACTAAATAGCTCATTACCGCGTCAAATAATTATATAACCCTATAAATGTCATGAGACCCTTTCGTTCAACTTCAAATTAATGTGAAAATTTATATTTTTTTCTTCATAGTGAGAAATTTGTTTATTGTTTTAGTAGTTACTCAGTTGTTTCATGTAATGTAAAACTTCATATTAAATTTTATAATAAATAATATTATTATTAAGAAATAGCAACAAAGAGTTTCAGTATTGATTGTAAAGTGAAAGTTGTATTTCCTTGTATTTCAAACTTTCTTCTGATAGAGTGGTTTTCATTAACCTGTGAAACACACTTTAGCGTAATATGCTTTATTACACTTTAATACACTTTTATAATCATCACTTTTATAATCATTTGTTCAATAGCACTATTACACATTAATACACTTTATTACTCTTTCCCTATTACACTTTGTTTCACAGGTTAATGAAAACCACTCTAAGGAAACAAATGAAGTAAAAATGGCAACCTTAACACCATTGAAAATAATGTTACTTCCATTTGTGTAAGGTTATTGTTTTTACTCCAATTGGTTTCTTTCTGGACATAATGTGATTTTTATTTGCCGTAAAAGAACAGTCAATGCTTTTGTTCTTAAACAAACTAAATCATCAATAATTCATTTCACAGGCAAATCAAAATTAATCAAGCCATTGTTTACTTTTCTGTTTATTTTAATGACATATTGCCTAAAATTTTAAAAATTATATTCCCATTAGCCCAGATAGTCTAATAAGATTTGATTCATTAAATAAAAGCTTATAAAAACCTAAATTTCATATTTGTGAGAATAAAATAGATAATATATATTAATTATACTATACTACTATCCACAAAGAGTATACTTACTTACTCTCTTGTACATTTAGAGTGGTTTTCATTAACCCCTGAAACACTCTTTAGTGTATCACTCATTAATACACTCCAATTCCATTGTGTTCTTTTGTTGTTATTTGACTATTACACTTTAACTAATACACTTTGTTTCACAGGTTTATGAAAACCACTCTATACTCACCTTAGTTAAATTCTTGGTTGCTTATGTTACTAGTTGTGTACATATTCTTGTACTATTATTATTATCACAGTCTATTGCTTTAATTATTACAGCATTGTTACTATGCTATCATTATGTTACATCTTGAGGAATCGCCAGAATGCCAATCCTACTGTAGTCACCGATAACAAACTAGCTGTGAACAAAAGACAAATATATATTTAGATAGATATATTTGTAATATATACAATATGATTGGCCAATCGGTATGAGATATACAACAGCGAGTTAGTTCTTTCATATTTTTTTTA
Source organism: Metridium senile (assembly GCA_949775045.1). Classification (NCBI taxonomy): domain Eukaryota; kingdom Metazoa; phylum Cnidaria; class Anthozoa; order Actiniaria; family Metridiidae; genus Metridium; species Metridium senile. The sequence continues at coordinate 8,308,518 of OX459100.1, forward strand.
AATTGTCAAGATAAAAGTAAATTTAGTCGAGGATGATTAGGATGATTTTGTATCTAAAATACAACCTTCGTCACGGACGTGATTCCTTTTGTCAAATTCTCATTAATTATTAATGAATTTTATAAATATGTATACTGTATTCTATTTCCATTTTCATACACTTATTTCAATTAAGTTTGTCACCCCCAAAAAGATTAAAGCCGAGACCAAAAAGCATCACGGGATATACTTGAGTTTACATGCGTTTCCGTAGGTTCTACGTACGGCATTCGACCACGATGCTGGGCTAAGAAAACCAGTAATTTCTCTAGTATATGCTTATACGCAAGAGTAAAAGTGCAAACCATATTATCCGCGTGAAACTAGCTAATAATACTTAGTTTAGTATCAACAAACTAAAATTTTTCTGGCGTACAGAATGAGCAACACAAAGAAACGTAAAGTCTGCTAATTATGCCTCTATTGTCTCTCAAGCTCTGAATGTGTGCATTCCAGTATGCAACGGTAATGAGACATGAATGGGCTCTGATGTTTTGTTGTGACATTCACAGTTGTTGATCTGTACAGAGTGGACTGAATATGGCAAGCGTTAATTTTTTTTAAAAGTACTGAAATTTCAGAACAAAAAACAGAGCATCAAATGTTAGTGTTAGCTGTTACCTATTTACATCGCACCTTCTGCTGCATAAGGCCTCGTATTTAAAAGACATGGCTATATTGAAAGAAATACCTGAACAATACTACAATAATGATTACTAATCAATATCGTACCATACTTCACTGTTAACACAGGCTCCCGAAGACGTCTACAGGATCCTCTGTTAGCAGGGTAGTATGATTACTAATAAGATATAGAAAAAAAGAAGAATCGAAAGAAATATATCTTTTGAATGAAATAATACTTTTTGCTGATTACGTTTCTGCAGGAATTATCAGCTCACCTATGCATGACCTTCGATTTCAACGTGCATGTAGATCTGATGCGATTACATGCAAAATCACCCTTACTTTAAATGAGATTCAAATCTGTAATTCCTAGTCTATTTACGTGTTATGCCATTCCTTTTAAAGAAATAGTGAATAGATGATAATATAAAGCGAGGGTCCTCCCATTAACTTGTCGAACGTCTTCTTGTTCTAACGAATTCTGCTAGCATCTGTATTTCCATTTTGAAAATGCCTCATTTTGTATCTTGCTACAGAGCGTTTTTATCTTCCAAGTAATCTAGCAATGGTTTTTGAAAACATTGGAAAAAATTGTCTGAGGCGACCCGCTCTCATCCGCAAGTCGTTACTGATAGCTCGCGGCATTTTTAGTGTGTTAAAAATTACGTACCCACAGTACTTTTGGGTCTCACCTTTGTGGCTTTTATTTTTGGGGGTGACAAACTTAATTGAAATAAGTGTATAATAGTTGTGCCTTTTAATGTACATTTCTCATGAAGCAGCTAATCGTATGCAAATGCCAAACATTGCACCATGAACCTGAACAAGGCTTGTTGGGCATTTGCATATGATTAACTGTGTTGTAAGAAAGGTCCATTCTTCTTAAACAGTGGTATTTCCTATACTAATTGTCCCTATACAATTCATACATGTTGACAGTATTGATTGGCATTGTTATCATTACTGTTACAGCGCAACAAGCCTTACCATTTCCACCAGACAAACATTTTTGACACTTTTTTTGATTGAGAGGCGGAGTCATCGCAAAGGTTCCGACATACCATTTGTTAGCGTTTCAAACTTGCTATCAAATGGTGTGTCGGCACCTTTGTGATATGACTCAGCCTCTCAAAATAAAAAAAGTGTCAAAAATGTTTGTCTGGAGGAAACGGTAAGGCGCGTCATGCTGTAATATCCTTATTATTAACATCATTACCAAAATCATCATCATCATCAACAACAAAATCATCATTACCTTCTCTATATTAATACCATCACCAAAATTATTATCAATGTCATCACCATTATCATCACTACTGAATCACCATTGATACTAAAATCAATATTAATCAATGTTTTCTACCTACCAACTAAATATTTAATGAGATCCAACTTTTGTGTTTCCATAAGAGTTCCTAATTTGGCAACCTGAAAAAATAATATTCATTGTCATCATATTCATAATAATAATCACCATCATCTCTGCCATCATCATCATATTCATCATCATCATCATGATTATCATTGTTATCATCATCTCAATTACCACTACTATCTTTACCACTACAATTACCAATGAAGCCATAAGCTATGAATGTCTTATTAATGGTAAAACATGTTTGTGTTATTTATCTGTCTTGGATCCAGCTCCTACTAAACAGTCCTGATCATAATCTTTAAAATCATCATCACTATCACAACCATTGTCAACATCATCACAAACACCATCTTTACCATAACCACCACCATCATAACTTTTACAACCATTGTCATCATCATCACAAACACCACCTCACTAACACCACCATCACTATTATAACCATCTTCCTCACCATCATAAACATCATCACTAGTACAACCATCACCATCATCACAAACATCATCATCTTCACCACTATCAGAACCATAATCATTATCATCATCACTACCATCATTATCATCACTACTATCATCATCAACATAACCACCATCATCATCACTATTATAACCATCTTCATCATAATAAACATTATCATCACTAGTACAACCATCATCATCATCACAAACATCATCATCTTCACCAACATCACCATCACTTTCAAAACCATCATCATTATCATCACCACCATCATCATCATTATCACCATAACCATCATCACTACCATCATTATCAACAACCACCATCATCATAATATACCTCTGTCTCTATTTTGTTTCCATTGTCTTTAATTCTTTGATCACGAATAGCAAGCTAGAAATAAAATGAAGATAATTATTTTTGTTTCTATATATATATATATAGTTGCAGCTACATTATCATAACCATATCTATGTATGCATACCTCTTCTCTTGTGAGACTCTTCTCCAAACTTAAGTCAAGTTTTGTGGAGCTTTTTAACTTAGAAACTTCTTCCTTGAAACAAAAAAAGAAAACAAAAAAGACTTGAAACAAAAAAGCATTTCATAATCAGGGGCGGATCAGGGGGTGCACACCACAAAATTATCACAAAGGAGACACACAAAATAGGGTTAAATGAGGGTATAAGGTCATCTCAGGGAGGGGTGCGCACCCCCTGCACCCACTAGCTGGATCCGCCACTGATAATTTCTACATGATCTACAAAAATAAAACAGCAAAAGGGCCACAATTCTCATGTTTAACGTTAGACTGGGAAGACTTACTGCAAGTAGCTTTTCAACAGCCTTAACTTTTTCTTTAAGTCTCTGTAAGTGTTGCAACAAAAAAAATATTAGTGCAGTACTTATCTTTCTAAGACATGGGAGAAATAGGGAATCATAAAAAGATATCATACATTATATACTGGTAGATTACAATAGTCGGCCCTTCACACCCAGGGGATGTACTCCGGGGGTAACATGAGAGGGTTGACAATTTTCGTTCTTGGTATTTTCTTGGGTCAAGAGACCTGCCACATATTTGTTTAGGTCTTAAAATGAAACCCATATTTTTTGGGTGTCCATGCATGCACATCTCCAAATTCAATTTTTGTTTCGATCCTTGTATCAGAAAATTATTCCTTTGAAATTTTTTTCAGCAAGGCATGAGTTCCGTAAAGAAATATACTGATAATTCAATAAATCAGTTTTGAAGTATTTGTAAATACTTAAAAACTGATTTATTGAAAGCCTTGTATTTTTTGGGGTTCGAAATTTGCATGCCATGTATTTTTTATTGGGTGTAAAATATCAGGTTTGAGTATTTTTGGGGGGTTGCAATATGAAGCTCTGTCGGACCCCCTGGTCATGTTACCCCCCGAGTACATCCCCTGGGCCTTCACACTTCCCTGTGTAATCTTGAAAGCTGAGCAGTTGCATCGAAGCAATTAAGGCGAACGTTAAACTTGCAGTGATAGAGACACATGAATAATTATCCCGCACAGTATAGAGAAAAAGTATAGAGAGTATAGAGAGTATAGAGTATAGAGAGGTCTCTATCATTGCAAGCTCAATGTTTGTCTCGATTCAATGCAAAGGCCTGGCTACCTTTAAAGATGGCACAGGGAACTGTGCAAGTGATTATTCTTTACCTCATTTTCTTCTTTTACTTTTGCAAATTTACTCTGCTCTAGTAGAAACATTTCTTTTCTAAAAGATAACAAATAGATAATAAGGACATAATGTAAATAATAATAACCTTTTTGACAATGTCATTATAACATTAAAAGTAGGTTAATAATACAAATAAATGAACTAAAATACCAGTGACGAAAGAAAAAAATTCATGATATAAAACTGCAAGAGTTGATAATTATATCAAATAATATTTTAAAATCTAAACAACCTTTTTTAAAACTTACTTCACATCATTTATTGAATTCTGTAGTTTCATTTCTAATCTTTCCTAAAAAGAAATTGAACATTGGAAAACAAAAGGTATTTAAAAACAAACATTTTTTATCTTGAGCTCAGAGCTCCTTGCATTGGGTCAGCCAGCTGTGCACCATTTACAAACCTGGTCAATCTTTGTTACATTTGTAGTTTGAATATCTTTAAGACAGCCACTTAATACATCTAATAAACATGTTGTCATGATCACTGCTTGTTGTTTACTGTAACCTAAAAAACAATCAGTAATTAACTTAGTTTATTATCAGCTGTTACGTTGAACAGTAGCTGCCCACCTCTCGCCCCCCCTCCCCCCTTATGAACCCCTCCCCCCTATGAACAGTTACTATCAAAGGAGGGGGACATGGGGGAGTCCTCAACACCACAACACCGCAAAAAGAATTTCAACAACACCACATCACAATATCTCTCACCAAACACTGATAAGACCACTACAGCTTTAGAATTCACCACACTTTGCAGCTTTGGAAAAGCAAACAACGTACACCAAATGCACTTAATTACATCACCGCAACACCACACTTCGAGAATTCTTTCACCACAACAATGCAAGAAATATTCATCAACACTGCAATCCCCCATGTCCCCCTTAACTAGTTTATTTTTTGCCTGTTTTTATCAACACTGATCAGCTGACTAATTTTAATCCATGAATCTGTAAGACTAACATACTTAGCTGTTGGATTTAGAAATTGTAATTGTTTCGTGAGATTGGAATTTTAAGTCATCTTCAGATAACATTACCTATTTGCATAAAGCTCTGACTGTCTGTCTGTCTATTGTCTGTCTGCATGTTTATGTCTGTCTGTCTACATATCTGTCCCCTCCCTGTGTCGGAATAAACAAAACTGTCTGTCTGTCTTTTTGTCTGTTTGTCTTTTCGTCTATCTTTCTATCTGTCTGTCTGGCTGTCTACATATCTGTCTTCTCCCTGTATGGAATAAAAACAACTATATGTCTGTGCATACCATTTTCTTCTAATTTAGTGACAAGGTTATGTGTGTCAAAGTGTGCAGCTCCCAAGTCTACAGTTGAATGCAAGAATCCTCTGAATCGTCCCATTGAAGTCCCCCCTGAAAAAAAAGAACCTTAATTTTGTACAGAAAAATGAAATGATATATCAATCTAAAATGGAAAATGTATCAATTATTTTCAGAAAATAATGCACAAATGTAAAGAAAAATATATCAATTAAATGCATTTTTCCAAAGAGATTTTATGTAAATGTTTTGAATGTAAAACAAGCTTATGTCTTCATTTATTTATCTATTAAACTTCCAACAGAGTTGAGCATTGTCTAACTGGTGGAATTACAACTATAACCTAGACATCCATAATGTCAGACGTAATCATTTTAATTGAAAATTTCAAAAGAAAACGTAACAATTTAAAAAAGGATATATAAAATATATGTATTCATATAGATTTGAGTTATTTATATATGTATCAATGTAACGTTAAATTGTATCAATTCCATAAGAATGTATCAAATATTATGCTTAATACAAACCTGACATAAGACCAAGGCCATTTTGCTTTAAATTTTCACTCAAAGTCACAAACGATTTTGACTGAATTTTGCAGCTTTTTCCACTCAGAACGGCAAATGTGTTGCTTAGACTATAGACATCTTTAAAGAGTTTCTTAAAAATAAACGTTTTTCTTGATATCGACTTCATTTTAGAAGTAAGAAATCATCAATGTTGAGCCCACGCTATTATATGACAGCGTAATCAAATACACCAATTTTCAAAAAGGTTGTCAGGGGTGAATGGTCAAAATAGAGACATCCATTTTAAGAAGGTTGCCCAAATAATACGTCAGTCGTATTTCATAGATGGCCGCCACTTATTATCCTGTCATAACTTTTAAAATTGTTTTTATTTTAAGGAAAAGAAAGCTATCATATGATAGACATTCACCATATCAATAGCTTGTGAAAGTTTGAGAAAAAACGATTAAATTTGCAAGAAGCTATAAGGAGGGTCCTGAAGGGGTAAATTGGGAATTGGGATTTGCCTTTTTTCGAGGCTGGGAATTGGGATTTGCCCATTGGGATTGGGATTTGTCCATTGGGATTGGGATTTGTCCATAGGATTTGGCTATTTCTTGTCCATTCGTTTTCTCTTTAGATGCTAAAATAATGTTTTAAATTGAGTAATTTGCAACATTTTACGTCGTTTTAGTAGACTAGAAGAGAAAATCGAACTATCTTGGGCTTCCTGAGGTTAGTATTCAATTTGGGCTTCCTGTGGTTAATGTTTGGGCTTCCTGTGGTTAATGTTTGGGCTTCCTGTGGTAATTGGGATTTTGATAAAAAATTGATTGGGAATTGGGATTGGATACCCCCCTTCAGGACCCTCTATAAGAGTTTGAAAAATCAGAAAAACACCTAAACGAGGCATCAAAGGCCTCAGCAGGAAATTACATACAAATCTCTACATATTTCATTGAGCAAAACGTCTTTGGTATTTTAGCCAGAGCATCAAAACCTTCCAAACATGCCTTTTTCAGGTGGTTCTTTCATATGACAGTGCTAAAATATTAAAATATCTGTTGACTTGAAAAATCATTTTCCGGTACATATTATGGTACGTATGAAAGTGGTCTATTTCAACCTCGTTCCCAGGGCCCTCTCCCTTCGCCCTGGGAACGAGGTTTGTCTATTTCTGGATGTAAACGAGTTAAACGAATCATAGGTATACATCTATTCTAACAAGGTTGTCAAAGGTGATAGGCTATTCCAAGACGGAAAGAAATGATGGCATACTTTTTTGTCTCAGAAAAATTGATGATCGATCATACATTTTAAACTGAAGGTTTTCCAAAGCAAATCTTCGTTCCTACAGAGAGAAGGCTGCTGGGCAAGCCAACTATAGGGATATCGATGTCTTCAAAAAGAGGATATCACAAACCACTCTAATACTTGTTTCTCAAGATCATTTGGGTTTATAAAGCAAGTAATTAATCATTTTGAACAAAGTGACAATTGAATAGCCGGAAACGAGACAAATTTGTCTTCTATTTTTACTTCACGTACATTTCCTGTTATGATCCCTAGTCGCAAGCGATTGTAATACAGCCAATTTCTTTAACATTGTCAGGAGCCCATTACCGCATTGTCCAACAAAAAGACATCAGTAAACCTAAAAGAAATGTCACGTGATACGATCTAAGTTCTCTCTAAATGCTTGATACTAGCATTAATTGTGAACATGGATTTCATAATTTTGATTCCATCTTCACTGTTACTTACTAATATACAGTTAAAAGTTGAAATTACAACTGCTGAAAAAAAATAAACAAAGAATCACGTGTCACTTGTATACACAAAAAGGTTTACATCGCCAACATAAAGCACAGGGAGCCCAAGCTCATCACTTGTGATCTTTTACAGTAAATGTATGGAGTCGCGAGATATTCTTTCGCTGTGCCTCAAATATACAATAATTAAAAAAATGTTTACGTAGATAGTTGTGTATAATTGTTTTCTAGTCTGTGTCCGAGTTTTAGCTCAATTAGAGCGATTTTGACGAAAATAGAGCTAAAATCTCGGACACAGACTAGAAAACAATTATACACAACTATCTACGTAAACATTTTTTTTATTATTGTATATTTGAGGCACAGCGAAAGAATATCTCGCGACTCCATACATTTACTGTAAAAGATCACAAGTGATGAGCTTGGGCTCCCTGTGCTAAACACAGATAACCGAGGCCTTTAAAATGGTTTCGTGAACTACCAACACTATAATCACTATATACGCATGCTGCTAAGGATGTCGGCAATATCAACATAATTTAAAATTTATTATAGACGTATTTTCAAGAAATATTTGTTTCATCATCTACCATGCACTGCAGCAACTTGTTATGGTTATATAACACAAACACGTACAACCAAAATATGCTATGAATAAATCGATAACAAGAGAAGAAATACCGACATCCTTTGCAGGCTTCAGAGTGTGGACTGTAGCTTTGATGACTTTGATTACGACAACGATTTTTGAAATAGGTGTATCAACCAGAAACATCAAATACAGAAGGAAACAATACCTCATATGAACAACTTTACTTGTCTTTGATAGATCTAGTGACCAGTATAGTCATTAAAACGAACTCTTCACAGCTGTAGACATTTTATATTTTGTATTTTCGCTGTTGTTTTAGACTTAAGATACCCTGTTTAGAGGTTCTAGTTATGATTTATCAAGTTCTGGCAAATAGGCACTCAAGTTCCTGTTGATTTAATTTTCAAAATTAACTGTTTTAATCGATCAATTTGCACGCGGGATGTCCGCGAAATGCGCAATTTGAGTTTTCCAGATTTATCAGTTGTTTTTTTTATTTCTGTCGAATGCTTAATTGTTTGAATAAACCTATCACGATGCAGTTTGAAAGATAGAGTTTGAAATCAAAATCGCTGAAAGTATTGCAGAAAATCACTGTTCCTTTGATATAGAATTTTGTAACATAGACTTTGAACTATTGAACTCAGTTTTGGATTGAAACCATTGCGCAAAAAGTACTTCTTTGAGCAAAAAAAAAATGAGTTGAATTTCATGTTATGTCTGTTATGATGACAAAACAATTGACACTAGAGAGAAAACCTCTATATAGAGATGTGAATTTGATATATACATCTTACAATCATTCCCCTCTATGTTATAATCAAAGAACTGCGAAAAAGACCGCAATATTTCGTGGAAAAAGTGCAAATCTCAATTTATTGTATATTAATCCATGCAAGAAGACTGATCAAAACAGGCACTTCATATAAATGAAAAAAATATTGTTAAGTGCTGTGTAAAGATCTCCATTAAACACTTCTTATCAACGACAGCAAGAAAACGAGGCCTTTACAGTGAAGACACTACATTTTACTGCTTCAAAACCTCTTAAAATGAAGCAGCTGATTTCAAATACACCGAGTGCTCATAATAAATCGTATTTCTAATATATTGGCTCAAGGGATGTGGGTTAAAAAGAAGTAACAAAAAACTGAATTGTTCACCGAGTGTCTTCACTGTAAAAGATCGAGAAAAGATACAGCATTTATTTTGGATAGTCTTTTAAATATTATTTTGTAAATTAATTTTCTGACATAATTTTTTAATAAAAATGACAACTTTTTAAGAGCTTCATTTTACATAATTAAGGTAAGAAAAAAAAGTGCCATGCTTGTTCTTGTTTATTATACGAAACAAAATAAAAAAGGATATGCAACATCTTGGCAAATATGGACTAAGTTTTCGTGACAAAAACTATAAATAAATACTGAAATACTTTAATACTCAATGTTAGTCAACAAAGATTTTGATTTATTAAAGTTTGTTTTCATTTCAAAACCCTCCAAAAAAGCCAAACGAGGCATGAAAATGAACGGCCGCAAAAAAGACACTTATTGGTTTATTTAATCAACACAAAAAATAGCCCTATTGTATAGTATTGACATTAATTAATGACGACCATTCAATAGCTCTAGCCGCATGGCCAGGTGAAATTGGACTAACTCACAATAAAACTAAATTGGTCGCTTATCGATCATGTAATTGCACCGAACTGTCTTGTCTTTAGAAACGCCGCACTAAATTGAATGCATTGTACTGATGCACAAGGTTCAACTGTAAGTTATTGTCACTGGACACGTACTATGTGACGCACATAAGTCCTGCCAGTGCATCAAGGCAACAACCACCACACATACAAGCTGCTGGCCACCTGCACGAAGCTTCTACTAGAGTTAATCCTCTCTCGTCTAAAAGAAACATACTGCGGGATAGCTAGTAGTATCATGTCTGTCAAAGTATTAGCCTCTGTTTTAACAATGCCTGTTCTTCTTGTGACGTTAATTGGGAACGGGTTAGTTGTTGCAGCGATTGTGAAAAGCAAAAAGCTCCGAGAAAGACCAGGGACATACATTGTTGCTAGTTTGTCTCTAGTAGACGGGATCTTCATGCCCATTTCTATGGGTTATGACTTTCTGGAGAAACTCTCCGTTGGAAATGAATTTTGTGTTTATTTCGCGACTTATTTTGTTATACTTGTGTACGTTTCGATTCTGCACCTGTTACTCTTGAGTGTTGATCGTTATATTGCAGTAGTCTTTCCTCTTCATTATAAGAGCATCTTAACTCCACGACGATGCCTATATCTGTTGATCGTTGCTTGGTTTTTGCCGATTTTTTCCATGATCGTTGTTCCATTCATTTACGGAGAGGGGAATAGTTCGCTCTTTCGTGGAGGATTGATCGGCTGTTCTTCTACTTCCGAAGCACAGACACCAGCTCATTTAAAACACCTCGTTATCAACACAATCTTGATGTTTATAGTGCCGTTTGTTACTATGCTAATTCTAAATGGGAAAATTGCTATCATCTCATACAAGCAAGCTAAGAAGACTATCCCTGTTCTTCACCTGACGTACACAGAGAGACGAAACAAGGAGAAACGGATGCAAGAAATGAAGTGGGCGAAGACCATAGGTAGGATTTTACTTATACAAAGATGGTGTTGATGATGATGATGACGATGATGATAATAATAATAATAATAATAATAATGTAAATAATGTAAATAATGTAAATAATGTAAATAATAATAATAATAATAATAATAATAATAATAATAATAATAATAATAATAATAATAATAATGATGATGATAATGATTTTAATGATGATGATGATGGTGGTGGTGTTGATGGTGATTTTAATGATGATGATGGTGGTGGTGGTGATGATGATGATAATAATAATGATATGATGGTGGTGGTGATGATGGTGATGAAGATGATGATAATAATAATGATGATGATCTAAATCTTTTCTCGTATACTCTCTCCTAGGGATTGTGATTGGTACGTTTGCAATGACGTACATCCCGTCATTCACGATCGCCACTGTACAGGCAAAACTAGGTCCAGGAGTGATTTCGCCAGAGGTGCTGACAGTTTACGAGTTTGTGATCTACATAAACAGTGCGTTTAATGCTCCGGTCTACTCCATTCGCTGCAAGGAATATAGAAAAGGAATTAAACGTTTCTTCAGGGACTTAACGCGAACACTGTTTCTTAGATTGGACAGAGTAGAAGACGAAACCACAAGCACCAACCAGGACTCAGCTACGAATGAAACTAGTTTGGTGGTGACCATATGCATCGAGAGACTCAGAGCTGAACAAGCATGTGTAGTTACAAATTAAAAGTAGAGCAGAAAATAGATGTATTACAAGCAATCTTCTCCGCATATGTAAGACGACGTCAGTGACTGACTTCACGGCTGTATTACAGGCAAGATACCTTGCCCATGTTGCTCGACGACAAAACCTTAATACAGCTAAACAACTACTTTTTAACAGCCAGAAACATACAAAGACGGGCCGGCCTACAGAGACATTGGAACAGAGAGTGATGGCTGCCCAGAGACTAACAGCAGATTGCTTCTACAGAAGGGCTCTTGAGAGGAAGTTATGAGATATGATCTTGAAGAGATCACTCAAAGACTGTGAATGCAGCCATGAGCTAAACATTTATATATATATATGATAGAGAATATGGCGATGTCATGAGCAAACGGCACCGTCTAGAAGTGCGTTTTCGAAAGATGATGAATGCGGAAACAGAACAGAAAAACAAGACAATACGTTTTCCTGATATCTATATGCCGGTTTATCATTGCAATAAAATCTCCTATGCAAGTCAACATTATCATTTATAAACGATCTAAGCAGGATGAAGGGTGCATCAAGCTGACTAACTACTCTACCATTAAAGTCAGAAAACTTCAACCTGAATAAAAGGGAGTTATATGATGCGCTCAGCCTTAGGTTCCGTTGGACACCAAAGTACCTTCCATCAACGTGCCCCTGTGGTAAGAGATTTGATGTTGACCATGCTACGTCATGAATGAAAGGCGGATTTGTTTACAGGGGCCACGACGACGTTAGAGATCTGTCCGCCTATCTACTTAAATATTAAAGTCTGTCATGATGTTCAAGTGGAGCAACAGCTTGAAACACTAACTGGAGAAGTTCTTCCCTGTAGCGCCAACTTGGCAGATGAAGCCCGACTAGATGTCAGCGCAGTACTATGCATGGAAGAACTAGAACTTTCAAACAATTTAAACCATGATGTAGATAATATTGATATTGTAAATAGTTTTAACAGAATCGAGTAGGTATTTATTTTTTATACCTACGACCCATCATTTGGGATTTTTTTTTTAATCTATTAATTTATTTTATTCACTGCATATATATTTATTTAAAGAGTTTGTCAATAAAGTACATTATAAATTATTACCAGTTCAATATTGTTTGATCCGCCATATTGGATTTCCCGAACTTCATTCAGCGAAGTCGGCCGTCCTTTTAAACGCAGGCTATAGGTTTCAGTAATTTACTCTGGTTTATAGCTTGCAGCAAGCTCCAGGTGATCTCGCTTCGAAGCGCGCAAAGGATTGTTTGTCATAATTAACGAACAGTTCCAAAATGGCGCCTCGAGGCAGCAACAATTTCGGTTACTAATGTGGCATTTGCGCTTTGTTTTTATTCTTTTTTATTGCTGATAGAGCCGCGGAGAGATTTTATTGTCCAAGTTACATAGAATTCAAATGTTAAGTTATGTTAAGGACGTATTTATAGAGGGTTCACTTGGGAAACAACTCTCTCGAACGACGCCATTTTAATTTGAAACTGTTGGCGATGCGACAAAGATGCTTCTGATTGGTTTATAATAGCCTGAAGTGTGCGCGTGAAATCACCTGGTTCAGTTTAAGCGTTCTTGTTTATTTGTTTGTTTGTTTATTTATTTAATTGTCTGTCTGTCTGTGTTGTTGTTGTTCTTATTCTCGTTTTCTTGTTTATTGATTTTCTTGTTTGTTCATTCTTTTATTTATTCATTCATCATTCCTGATTGCTAATTTTAATAGCAGCAATAGTTTAGAGTGGTTTTCATTAGCCCGTGAAACAAAGTGTACTAATTAAAGTGTAATAGTCAAATAACAACAAAAGAACACAATGGAATTAAGGTGAATTAAAGAGTAATGCACTAATACAAGTGTGTTTCACGGGTTAATGAAAACCACTCTACTACTGCTGATATTGAGATGCAGCAATTTATAAACCTGTATTTTATAAATTTTGTAAATCATTTTATATTACACGATAAAAAATATTTAATAGAAATTCCATAATATAAAAACCTAATAAAAATATCGTATCTATATAACAGTTCGCCTCGGTGAAAGTTCAGTGCGGTAGAGATATTGTCCTTTAGCGTTTTTATGAGTAACTTGTAACGATGAAATACTAGCAGTAAACATTGTGAAGCCACCACTTGCGCCATATATTATTCTATACAAAAGAGAAAAGAAAAATATATTAAAATACAGCTATTTCAAAAAACGTAGAATACTGAATACTGCATACTGAATAGTGCATTGCAAAACCAAAATGCATTTTGGGTATCGTTTAAGTAAAATAAATAATAATTAGTTATTTTATTCTTAGTGCATTTCATTCAAAACAATATACGAGCTAGTTATGGGGAGTAATTATCGCTCAGTGTATATGTATTATTTATTACGAATCAATGAGACCCACAATGCTCTTTGGTCTTGGAATGCACTATTCAGTATTCAACGTTTTTTGAATTAGCTGTATAACAATTTAAGGATACGGTCCACGTTCGCGGGGTGCTCTCAGTTAAAAATTGTTTAGCGCGTCATTTTACAATAATAATAGACAAATTATATATCATTTTAAAGCTTATATGACAGGCATTGGTTACATATACTCTTTTTTTGTAAAAAAAAAAATAAAAACTTACAGTCTTTTTTTTTATTTTTTTTATTTTTATTTTTTATTTTTTATTTTTTTTATTATATCTACAAACATACATAATGACATACAACACAAAAAAGATAATTAATTTTACAAAAACGCCATTCTTTTATCGGGCTTTTAGGATACTCAGTATATCTAATTAAGCGATAAACATATATATTTACATACAGCACGAAAATAATACTTACAATAACTAATCGGGCTTTTTAGATACTGTACTAATACTCTGTTTTATATAAATTTATTATTTTGCTATATTTTTCTAAATGAGTATGCAACCTGGAATTTTTTTTTGCTATAATATATTCTAATTTTTCATATTCTGCAAGCTTAGCTTTGTAATATTCTAAAGTTGGTATTTTTTCTTGAAGTTTTGTACTATACAAGACATATTTATACAACAAAAATAAAACATTTTCAAACATATTGTCATCCGCTCCTAATATTATATTTTTTACACTAAGTTGTGGAATATTAATGTTAACTTTGTTCAGCCAGTTTCTAATGCTAATATAAAAGTTATATGAAACTGAACAATTAATAAAAAAATGCTCTTGTGTCTCGATATAGGTTTTACAAAAGGAACAGTTAGGTGACAATATCTTTTTAAATTTGTATAGTTCGTTATTTAAGAACAAGCAGTTGTTCACAATCTTGTATTGAAAAAGACGCAGTTTATTGTCGATTGTAGTTGTATAGATTCTTGAATATGTAGATGACCACTCAATGTTCGGGATGTTCAATTTACGTGATATATTACTTTGTGATGTTGGAACTTTAACTTTGTTTTTGACGATTTCTTTGTATATCATTTTTGTGTGTACCTTGTGCACTGGGATGAGGTTATTATTCAATCTAATACCTTTTATTTTTTCTGTTTCAGGGAGTCCTGTAGGAGTATTTTTAAGCATTTTTTTCCATCCCGATGGGAGTGCTTCAATGATGAATCTCCATTTAAAATATTCTTTGTCTTTAAAATATTCTTTGTCTATAGACAAATTATATATCATTTTAAAGCTTATATGACAGGCATTGGTTACATATACTCTTTTTTTGTAAAAAAAAATAATAAAAACTTACAGTCTTATTTTCTTTTATATAAGCTTTAAAATGATATATACTTTGTCTATCTTTATTGTAAAATGACGCGCTAAAGTGAGAGCACCCCGTGAACCTGGACCGTATCCTTAAAAAGACTAGAAAGTATAAGAAGTGTAGAAGTTTCACATCAAAACTGTTGTCGATGATCAGGTCATTTTTGTAATAAATGTTTTGTTGACTTTATGTAGTTTTAATGTTTATATAGCTGTTTAAGATGCTGCGAGTTTAATTGGCCGTTATTTTATGTGTTTATTCATCATCATCATCACCAATATGCATATCATCATTATCATCATCATCATCATCATCACCATCATCATCATCACCATAACCATCAACATCACCATCATCAACACCGTCATCATTAGCTATCATATATACTTACTTGAGTGAATTTCCTAAAAGACTGCGTCGTGAAGGATTTCCAGTATCATAGTAATTACCATTTCCACTGATAAAATAATTCATCCTTTTATCTTGTATATGCTTAAAAAAATAAGAAAGAATTAAGTTGATGGTAGGATCATTGCATATTAACGTTATAGTTAGTCTCCCGCGCAGCCGTTATTCACGAAACGCTCCTTCATCACAAACGGCTGCATCGATTAAAAAAATGCCTCAATTTATATAGCGCTATATCTCTCGAATAGCTCATAGCGCTTTACAATCTACTAATGGGTATATGGAGGACTTATCGGACAGCTGTAAACCAGCAGTTTACAATCATGGGTGTTGTTATTGAATGCCTCCAAGGCCTGACTGTTGTACCGGGAGAAAATTCCCTACTCTTTGCGAACATAGCACAACAGGATCTTTAACGTCCACCTTATATAGGATTAGAGTGAAAGCAGACAGGACCTCCAGCTTTACGTCTTTATCCGAGAAGACGAGGTACATAGAGAGTAAAGTGTCTTGTCCAAGGACACAACGCAATCGCCCGGGCCGGGAATCGAACCCAGACCATTAGGCCCAGAATCCGATCCACTGACCACTAGACCATCACACCTCTCTTATTAGAACAACATTCCTTTCCCTTTGTAATGTTTTTGAGCCAATCAGCGCACAGAAAATTTGTGAGGAGGGACACAGGAAGCCCGACACTAAAAGCGGCTGCAATGGAGACTACGTTATAGTCGACTTAAAAAAATCGTTAAAGACCCATTAACCATGCACCGCGCGAAAGACTGAATTTCGTGGACCATGAAAATCGCTAATCAGACATGTTGATAACTTTTACGATGTGAGTGGGCATTAACGCTCTTACCAAATCGTTTAGCGTTTTGTCATTTTGTTTTCTTGTATAATATGCATGACTGACTGCGAATGAATTATAACACTCAAATAAAATTACTAAACAACGCAAAGCATGTCGGTAAGTGACCATGGCTCTTTAATCCAACTCTTCAGAACGACAAAAGCGAGTTCGACTTCATAGAACTCATAGGACAATTAAAGAAACTAACATATATCTATGGAAACTAGTGAGTAAACTAGTATAGGCTGCGTCGGTGTTTAATATAAACGATAGGTAATAGAATTAAATTTGAAACACCGTTACAAATGTTGACTTAACTTAACTGAATGAAAACTAGCTAGAAAACTAGTATAGGCTGTCGGTGTTTAATATAAACGATAGCTAATATAATTTGTAACACCGTAAAAAAATGTTGACTTAACTTAAACTGACGTTTCGAGCTTTAGCCCTTCGTCGGAGTAAAAGAGTGAACATATATCTACCTGAAAGTTGTGATCATGGCCGCTGACGTAGGCTGTGACATCATATTCATCAAGCAGCGGTTTTAGGAATGATAATAGACACGGCAGGCCGCCGTGTTTACCAGCAGAGAAGATGGGATTGTGACCAGCAACAATCAAATACTCTGATCTAAAAACAATTACAGAGATTATTAGTACCATCATCATCGTCACCATCATCATCATTACCATCATCATCATCATCATCATCATCTATCACCACCACCACCACCATCATCATCATCATCTATCACCACCATCATCATCACGACTACCATCATCATCATCATTACGAACATCTTTATCTTCATCACCATCATCTATCACCACCATCATCATCATCATCATCATCATCACCATCATCATCATCATCATCACGACCATGTTTATCTTCATCACCATCATCTATCGCCACCATCATCATCATCATCACGACCATCTTTATCTTCATCACCATCATCTATCACCACCACCATCATCATCATCATCATCATCATCATCATCATCATCATCATCATCATCACCACCATCATCATCATCATCACGACCATCTTTATCTTCATCACCATCATCTATCACCACCATCATCATCATCATCATCATCATCATCATCATCATCATCATCATCATCATCATCATCATCATCATCATCATCATCATCATCATCATCATCATCACGACCATCTTTATCTTCATCACCATCATCTATCACCACCACCATGATCATCATTATCACGACCATCTTCATCATCACCATCATCATCATGATCATAATAATTATCAGTGTCATAATTATTACCATCACCATCGTTATCCTCATCGTCATCAAACGACCCTGATCGGCACCGGCATCACTACCACTGCTACTACCATGTTAAATACAGATCAAATCATCATCATCACCACCACCATCATCATCACCACCACCACCACCACCACCATCATCATCATCATCATCATCATCACTACAACCATTATTATCGCCAATATCATCACTTACTTTGAATTACGTATTGTTTTCTCGACCCATTGTCGATGTTCATCTTTAGAAGGGAATTCTTCTCTGTTCAATAAAAATAAAGAGAGTTCAAAACATTATAACAATCTTTCTCAAGACTACACACACCCAGATGATCACAACACATCATCATCACTTACACCTGGATCATACAAATCAAACATCAGAACCCAACACCAACAGCACGTATTCCCCAAGACACCCCCAGGTGATGATAACTCACCAACATCATTTACACCTGGATCAACCATCAACCATCAGATATCAACACCAACAGTCTTCTTCAAGACTACACACACCCAGATGATCAAAACTCACCAACATCACTTACACCTGGATCAAACGAATCAAACATCAGACACCAACACCAACAGCACGTATTCCTCAAGACACCCCCAGGTGATGATAACTCACCAACAACATCACTAGCACCTGCATTCAATTCATTCACCATTAGACACCAACACAGTCTTTTTCAAGACCACACAAACCCAGACGACCACAACTCATCAATATCACTTACACCTGGATTTAAATCATTCACCATTAAACACCAACACCAACACCAACACCAATAGAAAACTCGTTTTCTATTTTTTCAATATACCTATTTCAAAAAGGAAAGGAGTACTCTTTTTTTGACAAGAAAAATTAAATTCATGAAGTTTTAGAGCCTAAAAACACAAGGAAAATCCAAGTTCTTTCGGTTTTAAAGTGCCATTTACGAATTATATCAAGAATCACAGTTCCTGTGGTTTTATTTATTTATTTATTTATTTAAAGATTCGTACATTTAATACAATGTACAGGTGAAACGAATAATATGACATATGTCCCCTACAAGATTCGATCACCTGTCCAACCCCATAAAATAACTACTAAATACCCTTCCCCGAAACATTACCAATTATTGAATAGAAAAAAAAGAAAATAGACACGGAGTGACTGAATTATTAATATATCAAGGCACTATACCTTGACCAACAACAACTACCTGGCCGAAACACGGAGATCAAGTTGGTCTAACAATTATTCAGTCACACAATGTAAGTGGTTCCTTTCGGTCGTGCAATTGCCAATTGCCAATCGCCAATTTTCTCCGACAACCTTTTTTGAATTAGGTGTATACATACTTTTTATTCTTGTGTGATTTACTGCACAGCAGTTTTGTATCGATCACCACTATTTGAAGACTTACTTTAGACGAATCAGATATTCTAAAGACTTGAATGAAAAAAGAAGAAAAAAATATATAATAATAAATCTTTCTCAAAGACCAAACAGAGTAAGTTGTGCATCTCATGAAGAACTTTGAGAACCTTTTTAAAATAGTTGCTCATCCCATAAACTTTTACGAGGGTCCTGAAGGGGTAAAATGGGAGCTGGGATTGGCCATATTTTTGACTGGGAAAATTGGATTGGATGCGCTGGGACTGGGATTTACAAATAAAAGAACAATAAAAAATGGGAATGGGAATGGGATTGAAAACTTGAACAAAACTGATGGGATTATGTGATTTTTGACTGGGATTTGGTCCAAATATAAAACTGGGAAATGCGATTCGGATCCCCCCCTTCCCTTCAGGACCGTCTTTACGCATCACCGAAAAGGGCAATTCCTTGTGACAACCTTATTAAAATAGCTGTATATCTCATAAACAATTACGCATACCTTGTGTGTAATATAAATTAGGGAAAAACCAACGGTGTGATTTTCTGCTATATTGAATTTGAGCTGTGACGTTACCCTCGTGGTCATGGTTACCCGCCATCATCAGCCACCTCGCCTTCATTAACGCATGCGCAGAGTAGACGTCCTCAAATGTGGACTGGAAGCGAGAATCGTGGACGTTTCTGACGCCGTGTGGGTAGAAATTGTCACCCAAGCCGACGATGGTTGAGACGTTGTGAAGTCCAGCTTCCTGGTAATAGAAAATAAAATTAGACCTTGTATATAGTTTTGAACAATTTTTTATTCAGTTCTTTGAATTTCCACCTCGTTCCCAGGGCCGTCTCCCTTCGCTTTTGGGTGGGTCGGAAAGCAAAGGGAGAGGGCCCTGAGAGAGGGCCCCCTTAGTGCATAGGGGTAGGCAAAACATTACGCAACACCCCCCCCCCCCCCCCTTTTCCTGGTTGGCAAAAATATTACAACCCCCAGTATATTTGCCCAGTTTATTACTAAAGCTGCATACAATTAGTAACATATATAGCTACCGAAAATAACATGACCTTCCCCCCCCCCCTTAATATTGCCGACCCCCCTCCCCGCCATAACACCTATAGTAAATGAAAGCCCCATAGAAATAACAATTTTAGTTTTTATCGCAAATTTAGACTGTGACAATTTAACGAATTCCCATTTTAGAAGATTTTCGAGATTTTATCGGTACAATTGGCGGCAAATTAGATTCTGTAAAGTGCTTGTGGCTGGAAATGCAAACAAAACAAACCTCAACAAATATCTCAATCTTTTTTGGAAGCCAACGACTACTCTAACGAAGGATGAACGTCCAAACCGACAGAAAGTGACACTTTACAGTGTACAAAGTGACACTTTACAGTGTACAAAGTGACTATTTTAATTTAATTTAATATGTATGAAAGGAAGGATGAAGCAAATTTATTTATCAATAATAAACTTTCAGCACATTTTAAGAAACATACACAATTATGGATAACAAAAACATTCCGGTATTATCTATGAGAGAATTGAAGAGAAGTGGCGAATTATTGCATCTAATAGTATAAAAACATGGATAATGAAAATGTCCAAAAACTTAATTGCAGAAAACAAAACATAATTTTTTCTTACTCCAGTGTATAAAATGAGTGTATTTGTATTTAGTCCCCGATATAAATATAAAACAAACAGGAATATGTTGTGCAATAACAACGAATTGTTGAACGTTTTCCTGAGAAATTCAAAGAAGCATTCCCAGTCGAAACTGAATTCACACAAACCTTCGCCATTGCATTTGCCACCTGTCGTTGTGTACGCGTCGAAAACGGCTTCCGTCCTGTACCACCAAAATCTCCTATCGCTAAAAAAGTAAACCTCTCCACTTTCTTAGTCCGTATTCTACTTCTGGAACTCTGGCTGTAAGAAAATAGATGAAGAGCAAAGACGAGGAATGATAGAATGCCCATTGCAGTGAAGAATACTCTTTTTCGTGTGCCGGAGATCATTTGGTTGAGTCTTATCTATACCAATAGAATGTGTGGCTTCACTGCAATTAAAATTAATATTAAAACATAAATCAAAACAAGCTTTTTAAATGGAAACTAGCATGTAGGCTGCGTCGGTGTTTGATATAAACGATAGGTAATATAATTAAATTTGTAACAAAAAATGTAAACTTAACTTTACTGAATGGAAACTAGCGAGTAAACTAGTATAGGCTGCGTCGGTGTTTGATATAAATGATAGGTAATATAATAAAAATTTGTAACACCGTAAAAAATGTTGACTTATATGGAAACTAGCGAGTAAACTAGTATAGACTGCGTCGGTGTTTGATATAAACGATAGGTAATATAATGAAATTTGTAACACCGTAAAAAATGTTGACTTATATGGAAACTAGCGAGTAAACTAGTATAGACTGCGTCGGTGTTTGATATAAACGATAGGTAATATAATGAAATTTGTAACACCGTAAAAAATGTTGACTTATATGGAAACTAGCGAGTAAACTAGTATAGACTGCGTCGGTTTTTGATATAAACGATAGGTAATAGAATGAAATTTGTAACACCGTAAAAAATGTTGACTTAACTTTACTGACGTTTCGAGCTTTAGCCCTTCGTCGGAGAAAAAGAGTTAGACTAAGAGAGATACTGAGTATAAATAAACGTCAAAACTTGCACGTACTTTATCTATTAGCAAATAATGCACGTTTCTTATATAAATATATATCATTATCATCATTACGTTGGTCATCATAATAATCGTTATCATCATTATCATCACCATTGCTATAACCATCATTATCATCATTTACATCCATATCATCACTGTTACCATCATAATCATCACCATCATCATTATATCGACATTCATCATCATTATCATCTTGAATCTCCGAATTATTATCATCATCGTTATCATCACCATCATCATCGATAATATCACCATCATCATATTGACATTCATCGATATTATCATCCTGAATCTCCGAGTTATCATTCATATCATCATCGTTATGATCATTCAAAGTATGATTATCATCAATAGCCAATTATCACCAATATGACCATAGCCATCATATTATTACTATTATTCAACCGTAAATTTCCAGCTTCAGTGTGCATTAATTTATGTAAAATAATACAAAACATGACATAACATAACATCATTGTTTTATTTATGCCTCTCTGAAATTCAAATTTCCCGATTCTAAACTGATGTAATGCATTGCAAACAAATAAAAACGCCATAAGTTCAATACTTTTTAAGTTATTACAAATTTGGATACGTAAAAATTAAGTTTTCAAGCAAACTTATTATGACAAACAGTTTACAATCATTCAGATGATAAACTTGGGTAACCGGTGGATATATTATCTTACTTTGGCGTCTGTAAAACTGACGGTTTCATTGTAAGCAACAAGAAATATTGATTTTCAAAGTACAGAAATTACGAAAGTTAAATTAAACACTAAAGCAATTTAGAAACCGTCTGGTTTCCAGAATAGTTACAAACCTGTAGTAAGCTTATTTCAGTTTCGATGTTGATGCAAAGCATTTGGTGAATTCACTTTAATATTCTGAAGCTTCGACTTTTGTGGAACTTTTAGTGAACTTTGAAGGAATGTTATCAGCCATCTGAAAGCTAAAAGAGAAAGATTTTTATCGGTGAGTTGAAATGTGTGGTCGAAATGCCAATGCTACGATTCACAGACAGGAAAGAGTTATGCAAATTAAGTTGGTTTCAAATAATGTGTTTCGAGTCACGCTATAGGTGGACGTACAGTGACGTATTCTGTTCAAAAATTCAAAAATCTATTATTTAAATGGTTGGCAAATTAGAATCACAATACCAACACTTGTAAATACTACGATCACCTATACTCTCTACTTTCGTATATAAAATCATTATGCCTTCTGTTTTTTAAGGGTGTAGCTAATGGATTTCAAATCAAACAACTTTGAATTACAATATATAAACGACCCCCCCCTCCCCTC
Organism: Metridium senile; assembly: GCA_949775045.1. NCBI lineage: Eukaryota > Metazoa > Cnidaria > Anthozoa > Actiniaria > Metridiidae > Metridium > Metridium senile. The sequence continues at coordinate 8,331,941 of OX459100.1, forward strand.
CCTCCCCAAAAAAAAACAACAAAAAAACCCCGAAGGCATAGTGGTTAATTAGTAGATTAATGAATAAATGAATGATAAACTAAATTATGGATTAATTAATAAACAAACTGACCTGATTAAAAGAATACATTTGTAATAAATAAACAAATTATCAAGTGGATAAATACATAGGCAATTGGTAAACAAAGGCACCAATGAACATATAAATGAGTGAATGAATAAATGCAAATAATATGAATGAATGCATTAAAAATATCTCAAATAATGACAAAAAAGGAAAAGAAGGAGAAAACGAGAAAACTGTAATGAAGTTAATTTCAGCCGATTTTGTTCAGGTGAAGGGATGCAAGACAGGGAGAAAGTAACTTCACCTGAACAAAATCGGCTGAAATTAACTCAGAGGATTAAAGAGACCAACAATAAGACACTATAAGAGTTCTTTTGGATTTTATTAAATTTTAAGGCAAAAAAAACGGAGCTTCAAAAGTACCCATATATCCTTTAATAAATCAACATTAACAGTGAGCTTGGGCTACCTGTGGAATGAATAGACTGGTGTGAGCTGAGGATGGCCTGGACCCGAGTACTCAGGTTATAAACAAGATGGCGTCCGAGAAGGAAGCAGAAACACTCCGTAAACAAATCGATGTTTTATCTAGTAAGTGTAATCATGATCGACTTTTTATCATTCAGAAACGTTGATAAAACTTTAATTTACTATGTTGTAAAATTAGCTTTATGATCGTTTGAGTATTTAAGAGGTATTTTTTTTTTAAATGAATGTATTTTTCATGACGCAGATTTAATACACAGTCATAAACAACTGAAAGACACAGAAAAAGACACTAAAAACTACAAATGCAATAATGCCAAAACTAAAAACAAGTCAATGATTGTTTCGAAGAATACATGTAAGTATAGCAGCTCAAAACAGCCAACGAATTTCGCACTAGAGAGACGAAAACAGCAATTTTCGAAAAGCCTTCCCGCTTGCTCTGGTACTTCTGCATCTTCGAGAAAAGTGTTTCATGTTGAAGCTAATAAAGACATTATACCTTCTAATCTGTCACAAAACTCTACAGATAAGACGTCTAAGGGTTCTACAGTGGCTCAAAATGTTAATTCAAAGTCGAAAAAGGTGGAGACAGCAACAGGAGTTCAAAGTGTTACTTCAAAGTCAAATGATGATGACAAAGCAAAAAGTGGTTCAACTAAAACTTCTGAGGTTAAAAAAACTAACAAGCCTTCCATGGAAGCAGCATTACTTTCTGCAAGATTGTCTTCATTATCATCGTCCATTGCTTCAGCAAAGTCGAAGTTGCAAGCAAATAATAATGCCAAATTATCATCAAAATCATCATCATCCACATCTTCAAGCATTGTAATTAAATCATCACTTCCCTCATCATCACTATCATCTGTTGTTATTTCTACAAGAAGTATCAGAGATAAACCTAAACTACAATCATCATTTAAAACATTGTCTCCTGTTTTAACGTCAAGTATTGGAATTAAGCCATCATTTCTATTGTCATCATTACCTAAGCCTACATCTGCTTCTTCATCATCAACCATTGGAATAAAACCATCACTCCTATCATCCTCTTCTACCTATGCTTGGAAAAAAGCAGAATCAAAACCTTCTACTGTTAGTAAAGTGTCATCATTATCATCAAAAGTACAATCAAGGAGTGATAGCAAAAGTCCATCAACAAAATCACAAACTTTGCCTGAGAGTAAAACCAAATCATCATCATCATCATCTAAAGTTGTGTCTTCTGGTACACACTTTTTGTCAAGTGCTTTGAATAAACAATCCAAGCCATCATTGGCATCATCAGCATTCTCTTGGAATAGAACAGAATCAAAATCTAGAGAAAGTAAAGCTTTGTCATCATCACCATCAAAACTGGTATTACATGATAACAAAACCTCACAAACTTTGTCAAAATCATCAGCATTCTCATGGAAGAAGAAAGGAACTGAACAATCAAACATTAAAACTACTTCAGTTCCAGCAACAGCGTCTAAGTTAAAGTGGAGTAAAGATGGGCCATCAAAGGGGAAATCTTTGCCGATTGGAGGATCTAAACATGTCTGGAGAGCTAAAGGAAGTTTGAAGATTGATAGAAGAAAGAGGAATTCAGCTGGATTGTCAAGTGGATTTATAAGAAGGTACTGTCTTGCTGGTGATGGTGATAGTTATGTTGTTATAGTTATGATAATGGGAATGGTGATATCAATAATGATAATGATAATGTGTAGTTCCAGAAAATATCCATACCCCCCTGTAACTGTGTGCCACTATATATTTCAGGAGACAAAAAGTTGTTGGGACGACTACATCGTCAAGGTGAATGTTACAGTCTTTTTAATCTATTGTTACAAACTTACCTTATGAACATTATATTATATTAAATATAGAATTGCTATCCATAAAACATATTTAAACCAATGCACAATTTTGTATTGATAATTACACAATAGAAGTTTAATAAATTATTATTAGCATAAATTATTTAATTTAGAGGTAGTGAGTGTGACTGCTAGCAGACGAAGAGCCACTGTGTGAAAAATATTATTATAATTATTATTTTATGAAAACAATTTCCTAACATTGGCCTGTTCTTCAACAGATACCATTTTGTCAGCTCTAGGAGAAGGAAATCGTCAGAGGTATGCTACATTTTATTTATTTATCAAATTTACAATACATAGAACAGACAATATTTAAGTTGTTCTTCTTTGTATAGAAACCAAGTAAAGTGAAAATCATTGAAGGAGAAACAAGCAGAATGCAGAAACAAAGTCTACTTGCTCAGAAATTTACACCCAAGAAATGTGAGCATCTATATTCATCATTATCTTTGCTTTCACATACGTCATTTCTGAGAATGTTTGTCAACCGTGAAAAGCCTACAAACTAGTGACACAAAGAACATGGATCAGTTCAAAATCTAAATAAGTTAAAATAGTTATTTCTCAATAGAGTACAAATATAATACCTTTGAAACAAATAGTACTAAATAGTGCTGATTAAACAATAGAAAACAATAGAATTAGCATAAAATATCACTATTTAGTACTATTTATGTTTCACACTTTTAGGTTACGTTTACACGGGGCCGAACGAATTGTTCACCGGTCAAAAAAACATCCGCTTACGGGTTCCGTTCACACGGGACCGCAGCTTACAGGTTCCGTTCACACAGGACCTCGCTAAACATGCAATAATTTGGACGGCTAACCGATCAAATACTTGTCTGAACCGGATGAAAATGTTGTTCGGTTCCGTGTGAACAGCATGTTCAGGACGATTTATTGACTGGTCAAAAATTCGTCTGGTCCTGTGTAAACCTAGCCTTAATGTTTGTACTCTAACACATTGACAAGTATATTGATGTGGTGATGAAATCCTAGCATTCTAGTAAAGTATACATAGGTTGCCCATAGTCCCCTCTAAACTACTAGCAGAGCAACTGGCTTTTCACTTCACAGCTGACACTTTCTCAGAAAGGGTATATATTATGATCATTACCATTGCCATCACAAAATCTTCTCCATCATGTAAGAAGTAATGTGTGCTGAAATATTTATGTAGGGGTAGTGAGTGTGAGTGTGTTGAATATTTAAACATTAGCCACTGGCTAGGGAGATTGTAAAAAATATTTTTCTTGTTCAATTTCAGTCAAACAAAAATCCTCTAAACTACTTAACATCAGTGGTAATAAATACCTGATGAATGCATCAAGAAAAACCCTGAAGAGAGTCCACCCAGAAGTCAACCAGCCAAGTACCTCTACTGCTACTAGTATACCTGCAAAGAGAAGGTCATCATTGACCAAGGTTGTTTTGAGTGGAGTAACTTTTATAGAAACAGCTCCTGGAGTTCTTGTTAGGTCAGGTCCTGGAAAACGATCAGTGGCAAGGTAAATATATTGATGATCATCATGATTATGATGGTGATGACGATGATGATGATGAGAATTATGGCAATAATGATGGTGATGGCAACTATGCCCATGATGGTGGTTATGACAAGTGATGATGAGGATAATAATGATGGTGGTGCTAAAAATGGTGATGACAAAGGTTGATAATTCTGACAAATGATGATGATGATAATGGAGATTTTGATGATGACGACAGATGATTGTGATAATGGTGATGCTTTTGATGAGAATGATGAGATTGATGATAATGAAAATGATGAGAGTGATGTTTATAATGTCCATGATGTTTATGATGATAATGGAGATTTTGAGGATGACAACAGATATAATAAGAATCTTAATTAATCAAATCAGTGATGATGTTGACAGTTTATGGTAATGATACCATGTTTGTATCTCTTGACAGTCAAAAACGGCTGCGAAGTGTTCAAAATGCCATACTCTACAAATACAAGAAGAAAGCAAAGTCTAACCAGTACTGCATGTTCTACAACCGTTTTGGTAAGTTGCTACATATTGTAAATGCTTATCAAAAAATGATATTTTCACATAAAATGATATTTCTCAGTGGCAGAAATCCCTGTAAACCACTGTTATTTATATAATTAAGAAAGTATTTGTATTGTATTGTTGTTGAATTGTTTATTACATTAACAGGTAAATGCAACAAGGGGGATGACTGTCCTTATATCCATGATCCATCCAAAATAGCAGTTTGTACAAAGTGAGTTATACTACATAATTAATATGAGTCATTAGATAGTAAACAAACAGACAGATAACAGTGGCAGTGATGTAATGATGATGGTGGTGATTATGGTAATTGTGGTTGTGATGATGGTGATGATGATGGTGATGGTGCGGATGATGAGCATAGAGGGTTTATTGATGGTAACAATAATGATGATGATAATCATAATGTCTCTTTCATTACAATGGAATTGGCAAAATCAATGATAACAATCATTGTAATGATAACAATTTCAATAACACCAATGCCGATGATACCAGTAAAATTAACAATAATTCAGAGTTTAAGATTCACGTTTACAGGAACGCCAAACGTCAGATTGGCCTTTCTAATATTGTTTTAAAAGCTTCAAATAACTGCACAAAAGATCTCAATGAATAAAATGTGTATTAACAAACAACATAAGGACCTTGTTTACGTGGAGATGTCAAATGGTAAAGAGTAAACGCAGAAAAATCGGTTAGTTTTGACGTTTGGCATTTAGCATAAATGTGAATTTTAAACTCTCTAATATTACAATTACTGACTGTGATACTTACACTGCTATCTTCTACCAGGTTCCTTAAAGGCCAGTGTAGCAAGACAGATGGATCCTGTCCTTTCTCTCACAAAATAGACAAAGACAAAATGCCTGTTTGTCAGTTCTTCTTACAAGATACATGTACAAACGAGGACTGTCCATATTCACATGTTCATGTCAGTAGTAATGCTGCTGTGTGTCAAGACTTTGTCAAAGGATACTGTCCACTTGGGCAGCAGGTTAGTTCTTTCATCCACTCTCACACTCATGAAGAATTTATGACCCTGCAGCGTCATGCTATCTAATGTTTTGTCATGTTTTGAAAACTGATAAAACAATCACACTTATGTTTCAAATATTACTACTATCATCATCTTTGGTCATTTTCTAATGTTTCTTTATATATAATTATGACTTTTTACAAGCCTTCTATTGCTTCTCTCTTCTTTTGTTTGCTGTTGTCTTTCCTTTCTTTTTATAACTTTTTTATCTTGCTTCTTTACTTTCTATTTTTTCCCTCTACCTTTATGTTTTATTTCTTCCTCTTTTTAGTTCAGTCCTCCTGTATTCCAAGTTCCTTCCTTCTCTTCTCTCCTTCTTCATTCCTTCCTAAAGTAGTTGCTGTTCTCTGAGATATCTATATTATTATTTTCCTAAACATTTCCACAATCACTAATTCATACCCAACTAACACCTCTCATCCTATCAGTATTCCCTGAGATATCTATATTATTATTTTCCTAAACATTTCCACAATCACTAAGTCATACCCAACTAACACCTCTCATCCTATCAGTGCAAGAAAAAACACATTGTCAACTGTGAAGAATTCATGCGCTCTGGTAAATGCTCAAAGGGTAAAAAGTGCAACCTAATGCACAGAACACAGAAGACAAGAAAAAGAAAACGTCAGCCCTCAGCTAAAGACGACAAACCAACTCAAGCTAAACAATCTAAGGTTGTAATGACTGAAGAAGAAGGTTTTCTACCGCTAGAGACATTAAGTAAGTAATATAATGCAGACATTCATAACAAACATTCTCTGAATGTTATATCTCAATGTCTTCTAAGCTAAGGCTCCGATATTTTTTTGAAATCATCAAAATTAGCAAGGATTTGTATGACTGACTGGCAAGCCTTCCCAGTCAGCTAGGCTTGCCAGTAAGCTATATAAACTCTGGTGATTTTCGAAAAAGGTTAATGTGACCATGTCTTGCAAAAGGCCTATTGAAGTAAGTAATGTTGGCTAACATGTGAGAGGTAACTGGTCTAAAACCAGTGTGGGGCTGGGGTTTTTTGTTTCCATTTCAACTAGAAGTATCATACATTTCTATTTATAAATAATCCCCAAAACAACAACTAAAAATGTCAAGCTGTCTTTAGTGCATTCATATCTAAATCATTGTGTGTTAGAATCAGCAGAACACAACACTGATGAAACAAGTCATGACACTGAGGCTAAAGAGCAAGGTACCTAATATACAGCTTATTAAAGGAAAGTATTGACAATGATGATTGTGATGATGATGGTTAGAGCGGATTTCGTATGACTGTGCAACGTATGGTACCGTGCTGTGACCGTGTCATAAAGTTTTTGCCGTGACAGTGCAGTGCCTTCACGGCCGTGCCATGTTCGTGCCGTAGTTTCTATAAAGACATTCGAAATCACTGCTGTAAACAACCTGTGGTGTTTTGATAGGCACAGGAAAAACTATTTAAATTTCATTTGTACTGTACCGTGCTGTGTTTGTGCTGTTTGCATAATTGCACAGTCATACGAAATCCGCTCTATGGTGGTGGTGGTGGTAGTGGTATTACTCAGGGGTGAAAATGGTGGTGGTGATTAAGGCCCAGGCAAACAGCTTCAACATTTGCTTCAACATCTGTTCGATTTTGTTGAATGGCAATGTTGAAGAGCCATTTGCCATCCCCTTTCAACATTGTTAAAACATGTTGAATTGATGTTGAAAGAGTTTAAAGGCCCAGGCAAACAGCTTCAACATTGCCATTCAACAAAATGGAATGATTGTTGAAGCAAATGTTGAAGTCATTTGCCTGGGCTTTGAGAGTAATGATGATGAAGTGACGAAAATGAAGATGGTTGGTGGCAGTGATGATGATGATGATATATAGTAATGATGTTGTTGAGAATGATGATGATGGTGATGACAATGGTAGCAGTGGTAATGATGATAATGAAGGTGATTATGATGATGATGATGATGGCGATAATCAGTGTAGTGATGATAGTAATACTGATGATGATAATGTTTTCTCTCATAGCGAAAAACATTCCAATCAAGCCCAGGTTCCCACCAAATAACGAAGACCAAGGATAAGTATAAATGGAAGAAAAAAGATAATGAATGGGAAAAAGAGAAATGAGAGTGAATGGGAATTGTTTATAAAATTGTTAATATTGTTTTTTTTTTGCTAGGATGACAAGCTACTTATTTTGATAGAGAATATTTAATAACAATTATAATAATGAAACAAATACAAAACAAACAAAAAACAGAAAAAAACAACAAATGAAACAAAAAAATAATGTAAAAGATGCAAAAATTGATTAAAATAAATAAAGTTTTCCAAGAAAAACAAATTGTCTTGTCATAGTAAGTTAATGGGAATACAGCTGGGGGTGTCTATCACATTCATTCATCTATCCGCCCACCCATTCATCCGTTTTTTCATCCATCCAATCAGCCCACATTAATTCAATTCATCTATCCATGCATTCCTCAATTGGCCTTTTCCAAAACGAGTAAAGGACTGGGTACTAGTTTCCCTTATTAATGTAATTAAGAAACCTTATAATTAAATAGAGCAGATCAGGATATGTAAGATTCTTGAAATTGGCTGTATTGTGACCATGCAAGATACAGCCTCATAAAAATGCCTAAAAATAGAAGGAAATGTATGTTTTGGAAGGACGCCTGGACACCAAATGTCAGGAATCTTACAACATAGCTTGATCTGTTCTTTCATATTATGAGCTTCATTTCTTAATTACATTAATTAAGGAAACTAGTACCCAGTTATTTACTTGTTTTGGAAAAAGCCAATTAATCTCTCCACCTGCTCATATACTAATAATATCTAAACAATGAAACCTTCAGAAATTCTCAAAAAATATCTTTATTTCACTTTGAGTGATTAAGTCCCATTTTGTCCAAAAAATATCATATATATTCTATTTCATATCAATATCTACATTGTTTCCCTATTTTACAATCTTCCATAATGATAGCATAACTATACCCTAAACATAGTTACAGAGGAATATCTGATGACTCCTGAAGATAGTAGTCATTTTACAGTCTCCAGGGGCGGATCTAGGGGGTGTCCCTTCAGACAACCCCTAGTGCCGCAATTACCCATATTTTATTTAAGACATTTAAGGACTGGACACCCCTTAAATTCACTAGAAAGCTTTGCATGGTAACTGAAGCACTCCAGCTGCTGACCATGGCCTTCAGTTCCATCAAGTTAAAGTGGCTAGCCAGTTAATATGGGAACATTATGTTACTACTGTCACAAAGGAATGTTTGACAGTTAATATGGGCACATTGTGTTACTACTGTCACAAAGGAATGTTTGACAGTTAATATGGGCACATTATGTTACTACTGTCACAAAGGAATGTTTGACAGTTAATATGGGCACATTGTGTTACTACTGTCACAAAGGAATGTTTGACAGTTAATATGGGCACATTGTGTTACTACTGTCACAGAGGAATGTTTGACAGTTAATATGGGCACATTATGTTACTACTGTCACAGAGGAATGTTTGACAGTTAATATGGGCACATTGTGTTACTACTGTCACAGAGGAATGTGTGACAGTTAATATGGGCACATTGTGTTACTACTGTCACAGAGGAATGTGTGACAGCATTCCTTCTGTCAATAGTTGTCACGCTACAACTAATCATGTATGGCTTGGTGCAGTTTGTAGTGACTGCGCTTTATTATTCTCTCTTCTAGATCTCCCTCTGTAGTAAAAATATGTCTAAAATAAAGTCGGGCAAATGGCGTTACTACTGTCACGAAGGATTATGTGACGGCATTCCTTGCATCTATATCAGCAGCTGTCATGCTACACCTAATCAATTACGACTTGGTGCAGTTTGTCATGACTGCGCTCTTTTTCTTCTCTCTTTTGTAGTAAAAAACGTCGGGCACATTGCGTTACTTTCGTCACGGAGGATTACGTGGCATTCCTTCTATCAACAGCTATCAACTACACCTAATTAATCACGACTTGGTGCAGTTTGTCTTGACTGTGCTCTTTTTCTTCTCTCTTCTTCTTCTTGTAGTCCAAAAAACGCGTCTAAAATAGAGTCGGTTGGGTCATCTAACTCATCATCATAGTCGTAGCTGTTAGGTATATGGCTCTTCTTGGAACATCGTCGGTGAAATCGTGGCGGGATGGCTGTATAGTGGAGTGATTTACCACGACTGTTTATGAATCGTATTTCTAGTTTTTGTGGTGTAGCTTCTAGTAGCGTGAAGCCACCGTGTTTGCCGTCAAAGAACCTGAACATATTAACACGATTGTTAGTATTATCATCATCATCATCATCATCGCTTTTACCATAATTATGAATGTTATCGCCATAATCATTAGTGTCATCATCATCATCGCCATATTAATTGTAATTATTGTTAGCTTGATTATCATCATCTACATTATCAGCATCAGCATTCTCATCGTCGTCATCGTCGTCATCATCACTATTATCATCTCCATCAACATGTCATGCTATCCACTGTTATCAGCATGTTCACTATCATCACAATCACAGGCATCTTTATCGTCATTATCACTGTCATAATTAACATCGTAAACGTGATCGTAACACTTCATGTGCGCTACGGTACATCTACAACGTTTGTCATCATCATCACTATTATCATCTTCATCGACATGTCATAATATCCACTGTTATCAGCATGTTCACTATCACAGGCATCTTTATCGTCATCATCACTGTCATAATTAACATCATCAATCGTAATCGTAACATTTCATGTACGCTACGGTACATCTACAGCGTCTGTCATCGTACTTACTTTAGTGAGCCACTAGGGATCGCCCACTTGTTGTTCTCGTGTGAATTGTGATTGGAAGCGCTCCCACTTACAAAGTAATCAACCCTTGAGTCTTCAGGCTTGATGTGCTGCGTAGAGATCGAGAAGTTGATAGATTAGCAAAGCAATAACACGATTATCAAACGAAGTCAACACTATTGCCCCACGAAATCAGCACGAAAGCTGCACGAAGTCAACACAATTATCCACGAAATCAGCACGATCATCGCACGAAATCAGCACGATTACCCCTCGAAATCAGTACTATCACTGCACGAAGTCAACATGATTACCCAAGTAATGAGAACGATCATCGCACGAAATCAGCACGATTACCCCACGAAATCAGCACGAAAACTGCACGAAGTCAATTCAATTACCCACGAAATCAGCACGACCATCGCACAATCGAATCAGCACGATCATTGCACCAAATTAAATCAACACGATCGTTTTTTTTCAAGATCACTCCACGAAACCAGCGCAATAACGGCGAAATTACAATCTCCCAAAATCATTACACCTAAAGTCAAAGCATTATCACTCCATGCAGACTTCATATTACTTACTTGCATATTATGATCATGTCCGCTGAAGTACGCGGTAACTTTGTACTCGTCAAGAAGAGGTTTCAGTTTCTGTAGGAGACAATGATTGGTTCCATGCATTCCTACCGAGTACACTGGGTGATGGCCAGCCACCAACAAATAGTCCGCTCTAGAATCAAAACACCAAATATTAATATGCACGAACATATACAATCGAACATATACAATCATCTTTATAAAAAAGCTTTTAGAAAAAGCGTATTCGGATTGGTTGGGGTGCGTGCACTATATAGAGCACACAGCACGCGCGTTTGCATGTTAATCAAATATGTCAAATTGTATTTTATAAAAGAAATGGAAAACGTGCTGTGCTGTGCTGTGCTGTGCTGTGCTGTGCTGTGCTGTGCTGTGCTGTGCTGTGCTGTGCTGTGCTGTGCTGTGCTGTGCTGTGCTGTGCTGTGCTGTGCTGTGTTCAGTTATAAAGCACTATAGGGGATTGTCAGGACGCTTCACGCCATTCTTCTCCTATAACACTTCTCTCGTGTTCTGCCAATCTGCGTGCTTTATAACTGCACGCGCGCGCGTTTTATATATGGCGCTCACTCACTACGCTTTCAACAACTTTGAAAGGATGGAAACGAGGCAATCAGTGAGCGTGGTTGGAACCCGACAACGGCACTGACAGAAGATTCTATGCACGTTAATTGTTGAGGTACGAATGCATGCTAATTGCAAAAATGTTATTGTCTTGTCTAGTACATGATCAACTGGGAGTGCAGTCTATACCTCCGTATGCAAATTGCTCATTTCAGACCACGTGTCATTTCCTTGAGAATTGTTCTTTTTATGATGAACGTGTTATATCATTTACATGTGAAAGAAACAATTCCCAAGGGTAGCATCACGTGATCTGAAATGGGACAACAAACAAGGAAGGTAAAGAGGTCTATTGCAGTCTATACCTTGATGTCTTGAGAGTATTCCGTATCCACTCATGCTGCTGCTCCATGCCTGGATACTTTCCTCCTCTACAATTGGACAGTGTACAAATATAAGAGACTAACAGTTAAATCAATGACACTATTGTTATTAAAGTGAGCCCCTCCAAAGGGTGGGGAGGGGAAGATGCATGTTCACTTGAATCCTTAAAGTTTTGCATTTTCTGTTTTGTTCCCCATAAGTAAAAAATCTGTTTCCCTAAAATGTATCTTTTGTTCCCATGATTAAAAAAACTATTGTTTTATCATATGTTTACTCTCTAAAAAGAGTTTGAATATAATCCCTGTTCTCTGTACATAAATGCCTTCTGTTCCCTTGTTTCCTAAACCCCCTTGGAGAGGCTCAAAAGGTTGGTAAAACTGAAAGGTTGGCGATTTTTGTTCACGAACAAGATAGCCTACAATGATTGATAATAATTGTTGATAATACTAAAGATGATTGTGATGATTGTGATGATTGTGATGATGATGAAGATGATTGTGATGATGACGATGATAATAAACATTTTTTTTATAATGATAATGACAATGAATAAACTGATAGCAAAAATAGCCAATAGATGTAGGCGTTTAATACCATGGACACCTATGTAAACAATGAAGTAGGTGAAGCATAGCTGAATGTTACTTACCCTTTGTAGCATAGCAACGTCGTATCTATGGAAACCACTTGCACTGATTGACAGGTGCCATGTATTTTATGAACTGAGAAAAACAAATGATGTTATGAGGTCTTTTGAGTGTAACATTTCTCGAGAAATGATGATGATGGAGTTGATAGTACTGATAGTGGTGATGTGATGATGATGGTTGTGATGATGTCGACGATAATGATGATGGTGATGAATAATGACGATGATGATAATGGTGATGACGACAGTGGTGGTGATAAGGATCGGTTATAATGATAATAATATTGATGATGATAACGGCAACGACGATGATGCTGATAATATGGCGATGACGATGGCGGTTGTGATGATGATAGTGATAATGATAACGATGATGATGATGATAACGGCAACGGCGATGGTGCTGATAATGGCGATGACGATGGCGGTTGTGATGATGATGGTGATGATGATAACGATGATGATAACGGCAACGCGGACAATGATGATGATAATGTTGATGACAATGGCAGTGGTGATGATGATGGTAATAATAATAATAATATTGACAATGATGATAACGGCAACGACGATGATGCTGATAATGGCGACGACAATGGTGGTGATGATGATGGTGATAATAATAATATTGATAATGATATCGGCAACGACGATGATGATGATAATGGTGGTGGTGATGACGATGCTGATAACGATAATAACGATAACTCACCACACAACATAATGCTAATCATAAATCAAACTATAGGTGTGTGTAGTGTTTACAAGTGTTGGTATTTTGATGCTGATGTGCCAACCAATTTCACAATATGATTTTTTAATTTTCTTTGTTCAAATAACAATGGTTTAAAAAAAATAATAATACGTCACTGTACGTCCACCTATACCCTATATACGCCATACCTGAAGTATAATAGAAGTCAGGGAATTCCCATCTTTTCGAGTACTTTGTATAAGCAATCTGTGCAGAGATGTTGCCTAGGTAGTCATGGTTACCAGCTAACATATACCACTTAGTTCTACGCAGTGAGGAGTCTTTGAAGATGTCTTCAAACGTCGTCTTAAAGCGACTGTCATGGACATTTTTAACGCCATTCCAGTAGAAGTTGTCTCCAAGTCCGATCACAAATTTAGCGTTCTTTTCGTGTGCAGTCTAGCAAAAGAGGAAGATCTGAATAAATTATAAGTGGTTGAATAAAGAAAGACTATATCAATGTTAAAAGTAGACTTCTTTTACCAAAAAAAAAACACATTTATTATAAGCCTATGAAAAGCCAATCTAAACCTTATGAAAAGCCTATGAAAGGCCTATGAAAAGCCTATGAAAAGCCTATGAAAAGCCTATAGAACCCTTATGAAAACCCTTTGAAAAGCCTATGAAAATCCTATATACGAAAAGCCTATGAAACCCTTATGAAAACTCTTTGAAAAGCCTATTAAAATCCTATATACGAAAAGCCTATGAAAACCTTATGAAAAGCCTATGAAACCCTTAATATGAAAAGCCTATGAAAAGCCCTCTGTGAAAAGCCTACGAAAAGCCCGCTATGAAAAGCCCGCTATGCATGAAAAGCCTATATGGAAACCTAATTATGAAAAGCCTACCTTATGAAAACCTTCAAGTAAGTCAAGAAATGAAAATAGTACCACTTGAAGTCAAAAACAAGAAAGATACTATAGAACAATTCTGGGTCCTGATGGCAATACGGTTATTTTAAATTTTTAGTAATTGTTAATGCAAAATGTAAATGCGATAACAGTTAAAGTTGTACAGCTTGTTGACGTGCGGATTGTGTAGTATTTATACATTTCGTTTTGCTACAAGCTTGAAGTTTGTAGTCATGAATATACTATTTTCACCGACGAATTGATGTCTTAAACATCGGTAAGTTTAATTCTATAATTCAGTATGTATTTTTTATATACCACATTAGTTGCTCTTTAACCGTTTGCGTTCACCGTAAATTTTAATCTGCAAAAAAACGTCTGGCTCTTGACATCTAACTTTTTGGTTATTCAGAGATAACAAAATACGGCCACTGAAGGTCATGGGCGTTGCCGTTGTTGTTGAAAGACTGGAAACCTAACTGGATCAACCTGTTAATCTGGATTTTTCTATACGCCATGTTCGTCTCTAAATCACAGATGAAATTATAACTGGATCAACCTGTTTAACTGGATTTTTCTACGCCATGTCCGTCTCTAAGTCACAGATGAAATTATAATTGAATCAACCTGTTTAACTGGAATTTTCTATACGCCATGTTCGTCTCTAAGTCACAGATGAAATTATAATTGAATCAACCTGTTTAACTGGAATTTTCTATACGCCATGTTCGTCTCTAAGTCACAGATGAAATTATAATTGAATCAACCTGTTTAACTGGAATTTTCTATACGCCATGTTCCTCTCTAAGTCACAGATGAAATTATAACTGGATCAACCTGCTTTAACTGGATTTTTATACGCCATGTTCTATTATAACGGTATCAACCTGCTTTAACTGGATTTTTCTACGCCATGTTCCTCTCTAAGTCACAGATTAAATTATAATTGAATCAACCTGTTTAATTGGATTTTTCTACGTACAATTCTGTGTTTAATAAAATGTGCTTAGGTCATGGGAGTTGGCCATATTGTAAGGATTGAAATTCTATAACTGGATTGACCTGTTTAACCGGGTTTTTTTTTTAATAAACTACATTCTTTGCTCATGCAGAGTCGATTGAAGTTAAATAAATATCAAAAAATAATCATAAAAAAAAAAACACACCAAACTGGATCAATCCGCATCCACAATAAACTTTTGAACTTAAATCCTTAAAAAGTTAAATGTTTAAATTATTTTGGAATTTCAGTTGCTTCAGAAAACAGCAACCTACAGCCTAAAAGGAACTTGTATCAAGGGCTTGTCAAGTAGTGACGTCATTGTTCAGTTTGTGCGGAAACTGAGTAAAGAACTTCCCGTTGTGCTGTTTCGTGAAAAAATCTCAGTTATCAGCTTCCTTTTTGTTCGCCCGTTCAACACAGGAAGCCCAAAACCCGATTTCCCCCAAAACTCGAAAGAACGCCTGTTTTGCAGGCTACTTTAATCAGAGGACTAAGAAATATAAGCAAAATAATAAGCTGATAAAAAAGCTGTAAACAATAAAATAATTTAAAACAGTTTCCTAAAACGTTTTAATGTTATAGAATTTATTTGTTTCGTTTTTAAATATCTTTTTTTTAAAAACTTTTACAAAGGTAACAAATGTGGAATTTTCACACAAAAAAAGCTATTTCAAGAGTAACAAAATATGGATTTTTAAAGCTCCATCAAACACCCTTCTAGTTTCCAGAACCTTCTATAAAGTAATTGAACTGACCTCAGTTGTATTAATAGAAGTCACTGCTGTATACATTATTCCCATCCAACCAAAATAACCCTAGTTATTTACCAAATTGTTATTGTAAAACAAAGTATGTTTTGTTACAAATCACACATTGTTTTAACGGTCAAAAGAGCCAGACAAATCTAAAGATTAACTTACAGTGTAAAATTTGAAATAATATTGAATTGCGCGTTGATAGAAATATTGCACGAAAGCGCGCGCAAAATGTGTACTAGAAAATGCGGTAAAGTTCATGCAGTATCACCATTGATCTATTTTAAACTTAAAAAGGAAAACAAAATTGCAATAATTATAGCTACAAAAAGTTTCTTTTTCGTCTACTTGGTTTTAAGTAGTTTCTGATATTGGTAAAATTCCCACTTTGGAGAAAATAGCTAGCTAGTGCCAAATAATCCGTCTCTTGGGCAAAATGTATCTTGCGCAAAATTTTCCAACGTTTTTCAACTCAAAATAAAACAACATTGTATATATATTTTAGTTTATAATAAATTACTCTATTTACTAGCGTTAATTTGGAACTTCTTTTTTTACGTCTGAATAGAAGGGATTTCTTTATACTTAAAATTTGGTTCAAGTTAATTTTTGTCGAGTTTTGCGCAGCGCCTTATATAAGGTCAGATTTTTAATGACTTTCGGCGTCTTGCCGTTGACAACACCAGTATCTATGAAAATTAATCTAGCGTTACAACAAAAAATATCCACAATTCTACCAAATTAACTTTTTCTGCTCGATTGAACAATAACGACAGATTGTACATCATACAAAACAAATCCAAATTTCCTCGGAATAGATTTGTTAAAATTTTGACACAAAAAAATATCTCGCAACAAATTTGAAATTATAATATTTTAGTAGAAAATAAAATAATTACTAAAATATATTTACCTTTCCCATCTGTCTTGCTACGTTTTCCAGGGTTTTCGTGAAGTAAGGATAGTAAGCGTAACCGCCCGCGTCGCCCAGCGCGAAGAACGACAGCCTTCCGCCATTTTGTTTCTCGAAATCTCGTCTTTCGCCGGCAGCAATAGATGCTACAGACAAAAACACCCAGAGGATGGCGATAAATCTCTCCATTTAAAGCCAGCCATACAGAAATTTTCACATCATCTCACAAGTCTACTACTGTACTAGAAAAACTTGGAATGTTTCCAAGGATCCGGTTCGGGGTCTCCGAAGGAATGTCAAGAGCGCATGCGTGCTCAAGTCAGCCTCAGATTTAGTCAGTGACCAGTTTTTATTGTCGAAACCACAAGCAACGGGATTGTCAACTTTGACGGGTGGCGGGATTGAAAATCTTTTCAGTAAATTGTGTAATAATTACGACTAGAGTAAACTATCAACATTTTGTAAAAACTCGTTTAACGAACAACCCGAATATTGCCAGGAACAGCGAGAATTGTTTTCAATTCCCAGTGCTGCAAATGAAATTTTGGGATCCTTCCCCTGTCCGTTATAGCGAGCAGTCCAAAAAGGCGGGTTGAGGTTAAAAAAAAATTAGTAAGAAAAACTCCCTTTTACGGAGTATAACTTTCCATTCTTATTGAAATTGCATCTTCAGCAACACTGACGCATGAAATACAAAATATCTTCATAAGATATAAAGAATAAACATTTTATATAGAGCTCAAAATACCGAACATTTCCCTTCATCATTTGAATCAAATACATGTTAGTTTACATGTTTAAATGTTACAAAATTGCAACATTTGCGCGCCAAAATTTCAAAACGCACGCGCGCAACTTTTAAGTGTCACCAAGGTAACAACGGAGCTTTTACGCGCCAAAATTGAAAACGAAAGACGCGGGCGCGCATATCATTGCGACTGAAAACAATGAAAACACAAACTTGCGAAAACTCAACACAACCAAACAAGAAACAAGCAACTGACTTTGAGTAAGCACCAAAGATGGAATATAAAAGATTACTCGGCGAATGGACAGTAGAGTCTACAGTAGTAGAGGTTTACGAATGTCGTTACTCGACGCCGAAAAACCGAATTAGGATTTGTCTCTTTCACAAGCCAAACAACCCGGATGAACAGCCGAAGCAATTTGGACTGGATCTAAGTACGAACATAATGAGCTCAACTTTAGAACCTGGAGAATTTAGCATCAGAAACTATGGAGATACAAAAGATATTATCAAACAAATGGAGGGTTTTCCTGAATTCGAGAAGACGAAAAAACGAAGTCTTATAAGACAACCATCCGATGGTCCATTACACGTTTGCCCAATTTGGAGACTTCGGAGTTACGACTGCATTCCGGACGATGACGAAATTGAACTTTCGGTGAGAGAAGGAGGGATCGTAACCACTTCGGTAGCCGAGTGCACTTTCGAGGAGATCAAGCGAATGGTGAAGAAGGTTCCGACGAATGCCGAGATTGCAGAACATTTGGTTTTAATGAACAACTTTGAGGATACTTTTATAGGTGATTGTATTAGTGATGTAGTTGATTCTGTCATTCAGAAGTTTTAATAAAAACCTTGTTTGAAAATAAAAATGAAGATTGTGTAAATTGATTTTAGCGGTGTTTGTTAAGGCAATTTGATAAGTCAGTCAGTGAATGGCTTAATGATGTTGGCAAAAACAAGAACAAGAATTACAATTACGATAATAATAACGATAATTCTCATAATGAATAATAAAAATATAGGATAATAATAACGATAATTAAAATGATAATACTATGGTGATTATGACCATGATGATTATAATGATAATGATAATGATAATCAATAACAATGATAATAATACAACTATATAGTAAAATTGATAATAACAAAACAAAATATCTTATGGATGAAAACAAACTTTTTATTTATTAATTACAATTTTTCCCCCGCAACTTTTTCATCTGAATAATTTTTCTTTACCCCATGATAATAATAACTATCATTTTCAATGATAATCATCAATTTCTATAACTAATAATCATTAATATTACATTAACAACTGAATTATCATTAGTGCAATTAGACAATTTACTAAGTGTTTTACGATTTATCTTGTGAGTCGGCGGCCATTTTGTCTTTTTCTTCGACTTTTTTAGACGTTTTGTTGCTTTCTTCTGATACCTTATTTTCTTCAAGTTTTTCCTCAAGTTTTTTTTGTTTTCCTTCTACTTTTTTCCCTAATATTTAGAACAATGAATCAATAATATGTTAAGTTAAAACAAAACAAAAAAACAAAAACAAAAAAAAGGAAAAAGATAAATAAAATTTACCGTCTTCTTTACTTCCTTGTTCTTTTGGTTTTGACTTCGACTTGGGTGACTTTCGCTTGCTCCTGGGTTTATCTGAAGTCTTTGACGGTATCGATGGGTCTTCAGGCTCCTAAATTACAAAACAATAAAATAAATTAAAAGTATTGTCAATTATTGTAACCTACTGCAACATTTGTCAGTATGGAAAAATCAACGTCCCGTTACGTGCAGGCTACGTGTGAATAATGGTACGCAAAGCAACGTACGTAAAAGCAACTATCCGTTCTTATTCGCTAACGCAATCAAATTAAGTGTGGTATAAGTAATGCAGGAATAGTCATTATTGTTGTGTAATTCTTCCACGTAAATCAATTAATTTGTTTGCCTGCTTATTCAGTGTTTGTTTGTTAATGGTTGTGTGTTTGTTCGTTAATGGTTGCATATTTTCTTGGAGTTTTTCTGAAGGCTTACGTCAGTGCCGAGGAAGTCATTAAGTTGTTTATCCAAGTCCTGATCATCAAACTTGATGTCATCGATAGATCCTTCTGGTTCGTGAATGCTGGACACGTGCTCTGCAAAAATAGATTGTTGATTTGATGATGAAAAATACATACAGTTTTGTAGTTATCGAAAATTACAATATACTTTGGTATGACTGAATGAAAGAATGGTTGTAAGGTTGTAAGGGGCTTTAATATATTATTATCGGGGGGGGGGGGGGTCGCATTATCACCTGTTGTCTCTTCCAAATATTACTCAAAACTACGTTCCCAGTTGGCATTAATATCATAGCCCCCCTATATTTCGTCCCGTTAATTACTAACCCCCTATAACAATTATACCCCTATACAATTAGTAACCAACCAATATTGAATAACGCCACCACCGATATTGCAGACATGGGTTCATCTTTGTTTTATTTAGAGTTTTGTGTAAGAGTTGGAGCCGTTTGTAATGTAGTTTTCCATTGATGAAACAAAGAACTCACCATCAGTCTTGCCAAACTGAATATAATAATTCATCTGTTCAAGGAAGGCATCTTCATAAACCTTTTGTCTTTCAATGGATTCTTGTCTTTCAAGTTTTTCTTTCTTGTGGTTACTGATTGCTTTCTGTATTTCAAGATCCTCTATAAGAAATTAACACAATATTTTGTAATGCAATGAGCTGATTTTTTACATCATTTCCATGTACACTTTTTTGCACTTTTCTTGTAACTATTATCCTGCATTAGCCTGCTCCACAGCGTCTCTGTGATCTAATTTGAATTTGGGTTTCCTGTGCTGCTACTAAAGATGGACTAGGCGGGTTTTTTTGCCTCACCACAGGAAGCCCGATAAAAAGAGATATAAGAGATGACTGCAGAGGAGGCTTATCCTGCATGACATCCAGACTTTTTCACAGTTAACCAAGAAAAAATCCGGATGTGATGCAGGCTTGTAACTATGAGAGAACTGGAGGAGTAAAATTAGCCATACCTTTTAGCTTCTCAAGATCATCACTAGATAGAAAAGATATAATCAATCAGTAAATCCATTACTCAGACAAAGGGCTAAAGCTCAAAACATCAGTAAATCAAGTTATTTTTTATGGTGTTATATCAAATTTCATTTTACAATCATCCTATCCATCCATCTATTCATCAATCAATCAATCAACCAACCAATCAATCAACTGATCAACCAACCAATCAATCAACTAGATTATCAACCATTTAATGCACACTCTCATTGTTTTGAAGTGTTCATTATTTTTGATAATCTAGGTGGATTACATAACCCGGGTCAATATCTCTGAGCTATAACCCTTGCATTTATAATTCATTTTACATATATTACCCTCCTCCTAAATATCATCAGACTTTGAAATAATTTACTAGATAGCGATTTTAGGCGATAAAAAATCTTTGAGTACCAATGCCAGGATTTGAACCGAGAACCTCTGCATTGCTGTATCCGCGCTTTAACCCATTATACTACTCAATCAATCCATGGAAAGTTAACAACAAAAACTCGTTTAATATCATCAAGTTCGTTAGCATTCCTCTGAATAGAATTGAAAAGCGATTGTTTAATATTTCCTTGTGGGAATTCATTGACAAAGAACATTAAATTATGAACAGATTATTATGGTGCCAGTAATCAGTTGTATAATCATGATTGACGGTATTTTTTTTTTACTTTAATTTCGTAAAATACTGCAAACAGATATAGACTATATTAAAACATGGTCCCAGTGGAATTCTTACTAACATCGCTTAAACTAAAAACCATTCATTAGCTTGCTTTTTGTAAAACATGAACAATTAAGTTAAGTTAAGTTCTGTTCATGCATGGACATAATAAGGGATAACTGTAATGAAATATCCTAAACATTGAAAGCTCATTGAAATTATATTTCTTCAGTGTTGTTGTTGCATGTTTTGTTCAATTTTTCTTAGTTTAAACAAACACAGGTCATTATTGTGGGCACTGACATGGGACAGGAGGTCATTTGTCGAATAATGACCTGTGCATGTGTAATTTAAATTCAATTAATTCATCAGCCCCACACTTCCCTGCTGAATTCAAAACCCTCTCCGACTTTTAGAAACCTAGTTTATCGAAAATAGTTTCATTTCTTCGAAAACAATGAGAGTATGCATTAAGTTGGATAATGGCCTCGCTCTTCGGATCATTGAGAATAATGACCTCGCGCTATGCGCTCAGTCATTATTTTCAATAATCCTCAGAGCTCGACCATTATCCTATACTTATAACTATAAATTCCCTTACAGTTTACTCTGCTGAAACATGACCATCTTGATGCGGTGGCTGTTTTTGTGTCTTTCGACATCAAGTTTTTCACAGACTTCTTCCAGATCCATTAACAGTACTTCTAGTACTTCAGTTTGATGGCCGATAGCAGCTGATATATACAGGTTGGAACAAGGTTGGAACAAGATAAATACAGGTTGAAACAAAATATATACAGGTTGAAACAAGATAAATACAGGTTGAAACAAAATAAATACAGGTTGAAACAAGATATAGGATGTATAGGTGGTCAAGTACTTTTTAGAGCCTCTTTGCTATTGTCCAGGTTTAAGTCCAGGTTCAAGGCATGGATCACGTATGATGTGTTGTTGTCTTTTCATGGGATCATATGTATGTTGCTAAAGTTTGTTTGATGTGATGTTCTCTACCTTGCCAAAAGGGTTTTTCTCAAGAACATATATAATTATATGTATGTTGTTCGAGTTTGTTTGATGTATTGTTCTATCCCTTGCCAGAAGGTTTTTTCTCTTGTTTTCCCCTCCTAATGTAAGCTAAGCTTGTAGATACAGAACATATTTAGAAGTGTGTGTGGATGAGAGGGATGCATTACAAGTGGTACAAAGAAAGAGTTTTTAAAAACATACCAATATCTTCAGTTGCTGACTGGACATTCTTGATCACTTCTGGTAGTTTTTCCAGTTCGCCATTGAATATTGTCATTGTGTTACGCAGGTCTGTACATTTCTTTAATACCAAGTTGATGAATTTATCAGCATTCTTTAAAGAAAGTGAAATTTAATGTGAGAAAGTGAAAAAGGAAATGGGAGGGAATGACTTTTATCAACATAATAGAAGAATGAAATTGGGAAACTTTTTAATGAAATTATTTACATACACAATTAACTTGTCCAATGCAATATTTAAATGGAAAATGGGAATTGAAAGGGAATATGAAATGAATATTAGAGAAATAATTATCAACCTCGTTCCCAGTGCCCTCTCCCTTCGCTTTTGGGTGGGGCGGGAAATGGCCCTGGCATCGGCTGGTCACATGTTCAATTCTGGGTGTAGTAAATTAGCATAAATTACGATTCATATACACCAAGATACGCCTGAGCCAGAGATTATATAACTATTTAGGCAAGTCAAATTTAGTTGATATTAAACAGTGTTGCCTTCTTTAGATTCAAACTGCTTTAAAGTTACTTTCTGTTGTAAATTTCAAATCATTTATCAAATATCAACAACGGCCGCAACAGAGCGATCTGGCTGATCTGAACCATGTCACTTATCACTTGTGGCTTCTCATGGTAGTTTATGTATCACGCAATAAATAAATTGTCAGTTAGATTGCAAAATAGTCTTTACTTTTAGGTGAAATTTTGTACAAACAGATATAGACTTTCATCATTATGAGAGATATGAAAATTAGAGACTGCCATCTCCCAATAACAAAAATCTCTACCAGCTACTTGTCAAAACATATCACTCACACTTCTGGACAAAAGGTCAACTGTCTTTCAAAACTACATATACATGTTGTGGTTCAGGTTCAATATGATTTTGAACTAGTTCAATTTATTGTACTGCCAGTACAAGTTATTTAGTACTTAGTAGTACAAATCATGCTGTACTAGGTTTTGTATTTAATAGGATAGGGTTAGGTTTAGGTTTAGGTTTAATTTATGCCATTATTGTGAGTTTATGAATAAAACAAAAGTCTAATGCGGAATTTTCAACTGAAGTCATCGTGGTATAGTGGGGTAGTCTCTGGATTTAAAAGCAAGAGATCCTGGTTCAATTCCCAGCCGTGGTAAGAAAAAGGAATAAAAAAGCACAGGTAACCCAATTACATTAGTTCAATAGTTAGTATCAGGTATAGTAAGGCACATTAGCAAGTCAAATGGGAGTGGTAGGTAAGTGAGAGAGAGTAAGGGGGGAGGTGTAAGTGAGATCAAAAGGAGGGAGTGGTAAGTAAATTAGAAAGAGAAGTAGGTAGAATGTCAGATTGTACCAGTTCAAGACTATTTGTACCAGTACAATAAATATTGCACTGGTTCAAAATAAATTGATCTGGTTTAAAATCATATTGAACCTGAACCACAACATACACATACAGCCTAATTCTGCATAAAACCATTTTGTGGACTATTTTTCTATCTCTATTAACCAAAGAACCTTAGTAATATTGATTCAAGTTGTTTTAACTCTTATTTTGGAGCCATAGCTCTCTGAAAATGTCATTGTGCAATTTTGATCAATTTTAGTCTGTTGCTCATGACAGAGAAACATTATGGAAATGAATGGACCAATGAGCAAACAGAAGCGACCAGCCGATGCCAGGGCCATTTCCCGCCCCACCCAAAAGCGAAGGGAGAGGGCCCTGGGAACGAGGTTGAAATAATTATAAGAATTCAGTATTGCATTAAAACATAATAAATATAAATAAAACATGAAACAAATAAAACATATAAATACATTATAAATATATAAATAAATGAATAATAAATAAGTAAGTAAGTAAGTAAGTAAATATACAAATAAAGAAATAAAGAAATAAAGAAATAATAATAATAATAACTTTATTTAGAGTTTCCTACAAAGTCTTCAAACTCTTACAAATATGTTTAAAATAAATTAAATATGTTAAAATTAGATAAATAAATAAATTAATTAATTAGCTAATATTATATTATATAAATAAATAAATAAATAAATTGCAGATGAATATCATGTCAGTTTTTACCTCTGCTTCTAGTGCTGAGAGCCTCGATGTTTCATGAATTTCACCCCATTCCTTGCGGTATCTAAAACATTAGCTATTGTTATTTTTCCACCTTTTTTCCTGCTAATTATTTCATTTCTATAAATAAAATTCTTATTCTTGAAATCTCAACAGATAACCAACCTTTCAAGGATTTCAGACCCTGCCTCAAGATCACAGTTGAAAGCCTGGTCCTGCCTGAAGACAAAATGAGGATAATACATATCAAACTAGACGCTCTATGAGAGTGAAGTCGGGCTAGTCATAAAATCAATACAGGAGGCTAAACAATTCTACTTTGGGCTTCCTGTGTTCGTTCCCAAAGCATCATGGGGGACTATACGCGGCGTGACAGATAGATAGGCTAAAAGATAAAACTAGAGTCGGGCCTTCTAGCCCGACTAATTACAGGAAAATGAATGAATCCATTGATTCCTTTCTTCCCATAATTCTTTCTTTCTTCCTTCTCCTTTTTCTCTATTCCTTTCTTTCTTTCCTTTCTTCTTTCTTTCATTTCTTTCTTTGTCTTCTTCTCTTTCTTCCTTCCTTCTTATTTTTCTTCCTCCATTTCACTTTTTCTCTCTTTCGTTCCTCTTTTTCTTCCTTCATTTCTTATTCAAATTTCGCCTGTTCTTTTAATCCTTCTTATTGTCATTCTTCCTTCTCTTTCTTTATATTTTTTGATTTCTTTGGTTCATTCATTCTTCTTTTTAATTTATTCTCTTTTATTGATATATTTTTTTACTGGGATTATTACCTACCCTTCAATATATTCTTCAGTAAGAAGTGTAGTTTTCCTGAATCAAAATAAATAGACCAAGATAATAATCAAAACAAAGATTTTTCTAGTGGGCATTAAAGTGTATGTGTTTTAAAAGTTGCGATACAAAATAAATAAAAAAAAACACAAATGATATTAAAACCAGCAAAATTATTTGTACTTCAGCTCTACTACTTACCGAACTATCTTCTGGTTGACAGATTTAGCCTTTTCGGAGATCGTCTTCCATCTTAAAAGAGGAAAAATATTCTAAAATTTGACTAAACTTTCGATTGAGACACTCTACCTAGTTCTGCAAGAAGTGTACAGAAATTGTCACTCAAAAATTAGACCAAAAACTTACCCCTGGCTAACATTATGCGTAACGCTTTCTAAGCGCTCTTTGAAATTTCCAAAATGGCCAAACATTGGTTTACTAGAGAAAGCCAAAACTGTTGTTTTTGTCTAACTTGAACTCGACATGTTCGCCATTTTGTTTTGTTTGAGCGAATCCGCTGTACATTTTTACAGACACATCCAGAATGCATTTCAAAGAATTTCTTCCCGTGATCCTTTTATAGTAAATTTCCAATATTGCACGCTGCCCTGAAGAAGCTAGGAAGTTTACAAGTAAAAGTTTTAATTAACAAGTAAAAATTGCAAAAAACAGATAAAATATTTAGCTCGAGCCATATTAGTCTAATTGTTCAAGGCTCTGACTGAAGGCTGTTTTGACGGGAGGGAACGAAACTATTGGAGTCTGATTTAGCAGCGAGTTTCCGGTACCAAATTGTGCTGAAACAGGGTTGACAAGGTAAAGTTGTTTTAGCTTCAAAATTTCTACAATGGCGGAGTCTAGCACAGAATCTGTTATCATGACACTACTGGAGCAAGTAAGGTGCTTAGAGGACGAGCGTGATGAAGCAATCGAACTATCAAAAAGTCTGAACGAAAAATTACGGGCTAAGCAAGACATTAGCAAATCAAATGTTCCATGCAAATCGTCTAATGAATTGGACTTGTCAGAAACATTAGAGATACTAGCTAACGAACTCGAAGGTATACGACTAAATGAAGAGCAAAGGCAGTTTAATCTCTCAGAGTTGAGTAAGGAAAAAGACGACAAAGAAAAGGAAGGCAAGAAGGAAAGTAAGGGTAAAGGTGCGAATGAATCTAAAATGGTTGAACTTTGTAAACAATATTATGGAAAAATGGTTGCAGAATTACAAGAGGAAAGGAAACGTCTGCAACAGAAGGTCGAAAAGCTTCAGAATGAACTTGTCGAAAAGGACATGAAAATTGCAGAACTGCAGCTGAATCAAGCATAATTTCGTTAGGACTTATTATCATTATTAATTGAATTTTACTAAATAGCACGAATTGCACCAATTATTATACAATTACCTGCATCAATTATTGTTATCAATTTTATTAAATAGTATGATTAATAATTATATTAATCTATCAATAATGTTGTTAAAACATTGTGCAAAATAATCCATAGCGAGAAACAAATATTTCACACAACTTTAAATTGAATGAAAACTAGTACTATGCAATGGCATACACATACACACCCACTGACATTTCCACTGCTAGATATTTCCACTGTTTCACATTGGCTATTATTTTCAGAAATCTTGTTAACTTTTATGTTATTGACAAATAGACCTATCCGGCTAACATGTTGCTATGTATATTTCAACCCAATTCAAATCTTTTGGGAATAAGATTCTGTGTTTTGATATCACAAGTTGTTATTCCCAGAGGTTTTGAATTGGTTGGAAATGTACATACATCTGTATGTGTTAGCCGATAAGGCCTTTAAGAAAATTTGTTACAACAGAACTATTGAAAACACTGTTTGTAACGATAGCTTACTGTAAGCACTATGTTTTGCTTCTGGTAAATATATAGACTGAATCGAAATATGGCGGCCTGCTATTGTTCTTGACTGACTAGCCTCGTGTTCATGATGGAATACAATGGAGTTTTCACATGAATGAGAGGCTAGTGAGTCAAGAACAATTGTTATTCAAATTGGTCGCCATATCTCGATTCGGTGTATGGATATGGAAGCAATTATCATTAGGCATGTAGCCTTGAGTTGAAATCATTGTGTATTTCAAGCAAAGCATATAACAATATCAGGTATTTAATAATAATAAGTTTTTTAGCACTTATCACTGTCTCACTACTGAATTACAAGTGGGCATGGTCAGTATGTTGCACATATTACATAAATCTAATAAATTTCACTGTTACAAAATTTTTGAATCTATCAGTTTTAATATTTATATAGTGTCACAGATTTCCTGATTGTAAGCCATATGGGCATTTAGTCTTAATAAGTAGACTTGACACTAATGGGCATATTGGGTTATTGTTTTGAATGTTCTTCATAAACTTGGTGCATGCCCATGTTCTTGCAAGTTCTCTAGCTATATGTAGTGTAGACTACAGCCCTGCCAAGACTAGTGCACATCCATCTATAATTAACAGGTTCCCATTTAAATCTGTACTTTCCCATTTAAATCTGTACTTATGCAAATTGTGTTGATGTGGGCTAAACACACAGATCAACCAATCAGAGTATATTATTTCTGAAGTGAACTTCTCCGATTGGTTGATCTGTGTGTTTAGCACACATCAACAAAATTTGCATAAGTACAGATTTAAATGGAAAAGTACAAATTTAAATGGGAACCTGTTAATTATTTCAATATGCACAATTTCCACCACACTTAAAGTTTTGTGTTAATAATAAACAACAGGGCTTGAATTACATCTTTATTTTTCTTATAACACAATTGTGTACAAAACTTGATTGCATACGAAAGGTAGGGACAAGATGAAACACCATTTTACAATACATTATCTCATGATTTCGAAAGTCTATGGTGTTCCTTGGCTATGCTATGATACAAAACTTCCCATACTCATCAGCAACCAAAAATGGTTACAGCCCTTCTATGTTGATGTCTTGAGATGAAAGATGAAACACCATTTTACAATACATCTCATGATTTCGAAAGTCTATGGTGTTCTTTGTCTATTCTATGATACAAGACTTCCCATACTCGTCAGCAACCAGAAATGCTTACATCTCTTCTATCTTGATGTCTTGAGATGGTTAATTACAAGGAATTTGCTTGTAAAGTGTGTGTTGTTATGTGGAGCGGAGTTGTTCACTTGTTACTCCAACCTTCTTAGGCATTTTGTGTGACGACCCATCCTCCACTTCTTTGTTTTTGTAGTAATGAGGTGCAACTTCTAATAACCATGAATTGTTGATTTCTATCACCTGAATTGAAGATGGAATATCACATGTCATTATCTTGTGTTATCATTTTCTGCCCAGACGATGTACTCGGGGGGGGGGGGGTAAAATGATGGGGGGGGGAAGGGTCCGACGAAGTTTCAACTGCAAAAAAATACTCAAACCTAAAATTTTACACCCAAAAAATACATGTCATGCAAATTTTGAACCCCCCAAAATACAAGACCAATTGTCTTTTTTATTGTTATCAGTATGTTTCTTTACGGAACTCATACCTTGCTGAAAAACATTTCAAATGAATAAATTTCTGATATGTACAGGGATCGAAACAAAAATTGAACTCGGAGATGTGAAAACCCAAGAAATAAGGGTTTCTTTTTAAGAGCTAAAAAAATACGTGGCATGTCTCTTGACCCAAAAAAATACCCAGAACGAAAATTGTCAACCCAACAAAAACTAGTAGACCCTAAGGCCATTGTTTTCTTTTGTTGATATAGAGTGATTTTCATTTGACTGTGCAAGAAAAACGACTATTTAGTTTGTACTTGTTGGTAAAGAACAAAAGAAAACAATAGATTCAGAGTGTAGTAACAACTATTAGTTTGCCAATTCTTTCACAGTCATATGAAAATAATTCTATGACTATTAGACACAATTAAACACGGACAATTAGTAATTGTTTCACAGTCCGATGAAAACCACTCTACTCAAAGTATGATACTTTGGATTAACCCTAGTTTACCTGTCTCATATATTCTTTAGTAGTGAACACTAATTCATGGTAAATAATCCACCTTGGCTGCTCTTGGAAAAGACTACTGTTTGGATGAATCATGACCGTCTGAAAAAAAAGTTCCAGAACCTATCAATTCACTACTGGTAATTCCTAATCTATAAAATGTGTCTTGAAATAGACCATTTTACAATTATCGTTGATCAACCTCAGCCTCCATGTAAGATATTCTATTGAGGCTGAGGCTGATCAATGTCAATCATGAAAAGCTCTAGATATTGGAAACTCAGACAATTTTAAGATATTCATATACCTGTTGATGTTTGACAGTTCTGTAGTTTCCACCTTTACCGAGACGTGCTGTATGGTAGAAGTAACCAGCAGTGATGGCCTGTAGAGATATGCACCAGTATAATGATTATAGGAAAATGATGATGATGATGATATAAGTAAACCATAATTGTGGTAAAGATGATGCTTATTATCAAGATGATAATTATGGTGACAGTAATGTTGTTATGATATTTATATTGATAATCACAGATGATAGTGCCATTGATAATAATAAAGATTATGTTAGGCATTGAATGAATAAATATGAATATGAATCTAATACTTCAACTAGTAAACTTGCGCACTGATTGGCTGAGAACGAAACTGGATGAGAGGGTATTTAGCATGGAATACCCTCTCATCCGGTTTCTGAATTCATAATGGGAACGTCGGAACACGTGCGTCTGGTTTTTGAAGCTTAAATTGAAGTATGAGATTCAAGGAAAATTTGTTTTTGGTCTTCCAATGAATTTACCTATAGAATATGATAATGATTGTAATGATGAGAAAGAAACAATATGAGAAATTCCAATCCCTACCTTACGTATGGCCAAATAATCTTGTGGATTTGACGTCATTTCCATTTCCACTCTCTCCACTAACCCTTCTAACTGCTCCCTCACATCTCGTGCTCTCTTCATCGATCGGTGTTGTATAAAGTTTTCATAGCACCATTGAGTAGAGTAACCGGTCTCTACCCACTGCTCGTAGACATTTAGTAACGTTATATGGTCTCCACCTGGCCGGAAAAAGTTCTGTCTAGCATTGTCGGCATGAACTATTTTGTCTTTTGGTCGGTAGTAGATAGAGTTGTTTACAGAGAGCATAGCAATGATAGTAAGCATCTGTTCTACCACTTTATACCTATTGATGTTGAAATAATTGAAGTTAGTTTGTAGAGGACAGTTTGTGCAGATTAAAAAAATACAAAAACGAATGAGAGGGAATGAAAAAATGAATACAATTAGAAAGAGTAAATGTGAAAATGAGGAAAAAGAAAAGAAATCAGAGAAACAGGAAGAAAAAATGAATACAATTAGAAAGAGTTAATGTGAAAAAGAAAAGAAATCAGAGAAACAGGAAGAAAAAATGAATACAATTACAAAGAGTTAATGTGAAAATGAGGAAAAAGAAATAAGAAACAGGAATAAAGAAAGAAAACAGAGACATGGAGGATGAAACAAAATAAATTTTTATTATTATTATTACTATTTGTATTACTCATTGTAACTTTTCAATTATTAATTAATTATTTATTATATACACATATTATGTAACAGTTGATGTGATATTTTACAATTTTTATCAACTAATAAAGATGTAGAAAGGAAAGAAAAAAATGACAAAGTGACAGTGTGTGGTTAGTTGATAGTTGATAGTTGATAGTTGATAGTTGATAGTTGATTGACAAAGTAACAAAAGAAAGACTAAGGGAAAGAGGGATGGGGAGAAAGACTTTTAAAATGGGAAAATGTATGATATGAAAGGGAAGAGAATACAAGCTAAAAAGATGAAAGAAAGGAGAGGAAAAAAGGAGAAAAGCTTAAGAATAACCAAGAAAGAAAAAAAGTATTTTTTTTTGTAAAAATGACATACTTTTCAGATGCAATTAATGTCTTGGACATCATTGGATCTATAGGGAACTCTGCCATCTTTCTTCCAAGCTGTAACAAAAAAACAACCATTAATAGTTACAGGCAAAGGCCCAGTTGAAATCATGATTACCACTATTACTGGATAAGCACTTAGTATAGTTTAGTAAACAAGCAGTATTTTATCAGGATTTAAACCAAGCGGCGAAGCTGTCCCTCCAAACTATACATTTCTTTATAATTTTTCACATATTTGAAAGGCTGCTACTTGGTCATTATTGAACAGAATATAATGTAATTCTGTAATATTGTATATTTTGATGTGCTTTTTCATGCTATGGGCTATATTTCTTAATTGCATTAAATCTAGAAACTAGTACCCAGTCCCCTCCTTGCCCCTCGTCATTTAGAACATGGCCAATTTAATTTAATTACAGTTTGTTGCATCATACAAAAATTATACAACAGGATGGTAGCAGGGGAAACTTAATTCCCATTCTAAGCCTGCCATTCAAAACCATTAACACATTTAAAACAACCAGGCAATGAAAGGAGAAAATATTTTTTTACCAACACTGAACATCAAGCTAAAATATTCATGGGTCAAAACACAGTATTTGGAATGTTACGGAGGGGAAAACAAAAAAATTTTCTTTTCCTGTAGTTACTTAACTATAGAATATTTTACCATAACTGCATGTTAACATCACAGATACCTACCAGTACTACAGGCACATGAGAGTAAACAAATATACAAACATCTGTATCTTGGTCACAATAAAAAATGTCAAGTGTTACGGAGGGGAACAGAGAAAACAAAATACTGTGTTTTGATCCTCCAAACAATTTGAATAATTGTAAATACAAATGTCATTATATTACCTATCGTTTATATCAAATACTGACGCAGCCTATACTAGTTTGCTCGCTAGTTTCCATTTATAATACCTTAGTGAGTTCCCCATGGTGGTTCAGTGCCCCAAGTGCATACAGCTGCTCCAACGCAAGGATTAACGTTTCAGCAGGAGGCGGGTCCATGAAGTCAAAATGTATCAAATCGTTGATCCCAAGACTTTTGAGAAGCAGGACAACATTTCCAAGGTTCGTCCTCTGTATCTCTGGGATTGTGTTGGCCTCAAGTTCATTGTTGTAAGCCCAGGCGGTGTATAGACGGAAACATTTACCTGCTGCAACACGCCCTGCTCGACCCGCTCGCTGGTTTGCAGATGCCTACAGTATTCAAAAAATTATAGAATTTATTCATAGAAAGCTTTTATCCATGAAATAAAATAAAATTGCTGCTGGGTAATAGTTCTTATTTAGTGACTATCAGTCGCAGAATTAACAAGTAGAGTTGTAGAGTGCAAGTAATATACCTGTGAAACAAGTAGTACTATTTAGTATTATAAAATTCATGAATAATTAATGAGCAATTGACAAAAGAATTCACGTCCGTGACGGAGGTTGTAAATCTCATACAGATTTCGTCCTGATTTGCATAAGTTTCAACTTGAATTTTCTCGGCCACATTTACATTTATCTTGACAATTTTAGTAAAATATGAAATAACTAACGTTGGACTTTCATAAGTTCTATACAATATTCGCGTCCGATCTGTATCCGATATACAACGGCTCGTCTTCGACTCGCCGTTGTATATCGGATACAGATCGGCCGCTCATATTGTATATATTACCTAAATAGTGCTAATTAAACAATAGAAAACAATAGAATTAGCATAAAATATCACTATTTAGTACTAATTATGTTTCACGTTTTTAATGTTTGTACTCTAATGAGGCATTGTTTTCTTTGTATTTGATGTTTCTGGTGGAGTGATAGTGACTAAATAAAAACTTATAGTTATTAACCAATTTGTTTGGTTTACATGGTTATAGTTTTTTTCGCTTTTAATTACAACCTTTTGGATATGATTTGAAATAAAATGTTGATATGAAAGAGGGAAAATTAAAAGACTTTCATCAATGTTTTTATTCATGCATTCAACCATCCATTTAGTATTTCATCCAATTTTTCATCAATTCTTTTATTCACTAATCAATACATGCATTCATTCATCCAATCATCCATTCATTGTTTACCTCATCCATTTGTCATATACTAACTGACTTACCTTTGATACAGGCGTCACAACAAGTGACTCCATTCCAGTTCTTGGGTTGTAACTTTTCTGTTTACAAAACCCTGGATCAATCACATAAATGATGCCATTGATAGTCAATGAAGTCTCTGCAATGTTTGTTGCCAGGACAACCTAGTCAATGGAAATTGTTTATGTTAATATGCTGATGATGAAGATGATGAAGATGATGAAGATGCTGATGATGAAGATGATGATAATGATGATGATGATGAAGATGCTGATGATGAAGATACTGATAGTGATAAAGATGATGAAGATGCTGATTATGAAGATGATGAAGATGATGATGATGATGAAGATGCTGATGATGCCGATGCCGATGCTGAAGATGCTGAAGATGCTGATGATGATGAAGATGCTGATGATTAAGATGATGATGATTAAGATGATGAAGATGATGATGATGATGATGAAGATGCTGATGATGCCGATGCCAATGATGAAGATGATGCCTATGATGAAGATGATGAAGATGATGATGATTAAGATGATGATGATGAAGATGGTGATGATGATGTTGAAGATGATGAGGAAGGTAATGACGATGGATGAGATTGATGATAAGCAGAAGGATGCAGAGCAGAGCAGAGCAGAGCAGAGTACAGAGATGTATATAGCAGAGTACAGAGATGTGTATAGCACTGAACACAGAGAGGTGTATAGCACTGTACTGCACTGTATACTGGAGTATAGCTTTATGTTGTATATTATTTACCTTTCTAGCTCCAGGAGGTGTGGGTTCAAATATCTTGGCTTGCAAGTCAGAGGGAAGAGTAGAATATATAGGGAGGATTAACAATTCTTTGATCTTTGAGCCAAGTTTACGTGTTCTTTCTTGCAGCAGTTCTTGTGCAGTTTCAATCTCCTCTTGACCAGACAAGAATACCAAGCAATCACCATCTGGTTGAGTTACATGTATCTGAAGGACTGTTACTACAGCAGCATCCAGGTAATCAGCCTCTGGTGCCTGGTAAATGACATAGAAGTTGAATGAACAAGTGGATTGAAAGGAAAGAACACTTAGTCTTATGATGATGATGGATGATGATGGAATTGATGAAGATGCTGATGATGAAGATGCTGCTGCTGCTGCTGATGATAATGAAGATGATGAAGATGATGATGATGAAGATGATGATGATGAAGATGATGAAGATGATGATGATGATGAAGATGCTGCTGATGATGATGATGAAGATGCTGATGATGACGATGATGATGAAGATGCTCATGATGAAGATGCTGATGATGAACATGATGATGAGGAAGATGATGAGGAAGATAATGACGATGGATGAGATTGATGATAAGCAGAAGAATGATGATGATTGCTAAAGTGACGGTGGTGAAGATAATGATGATGGATAAGAATGATGATGAGCAGTAGGATGATGATGATAACTTAAGTGATGATGGTGATAATCATAATCATACTTATGACGACTAGATATTGTCATAATAACGAAAATGATGATGTTGATTGAAATGATGATGATATTCATTATAAAAATGGTAATGATAATAATGGAAATAATAAACACTTTTTGATATTGATATTGTTGATGTAGTTGGTATATCTCTACCTTTGCATAATAGAGATGTACTGGAAAACGTGATAATGATATTCATTATAAAAATGGTAATGATAACGATGGAAATGATAAATATTTTTGGAACTGGTATTGGTATTGTCGATGATAGTTGGTATATCTCTACCTTTGTATAATAGATGTGTACTGGAAAACGTCGACCAGGTATTCTGAAGATAGGAGCATCATCAAAAAACTAGAAAAACAAATACCACAATAGTTGTAGTCAAGCTGAACTCTTTTCTCTTTCACACTCATGCTAGCACTCATGCTGGCTACCTCTACATGAATTTTCTCATATATCACTCACATATTAATTTTTTTTGATATGGTAATGTGCTACACAAATTGTGATGTAAAAAGATTTATGCTGTTTTAAAAGTGTCAGTTAACTTACACCAGAAAACTTATCAGCATCCAATGTTGCACTTGAGATAATGAGTTTAATATCAGGTCTAAAGCGAGCAATGTCCTTCACTAGACCAAACAGGACATCGGTGTGAAGGGTCCTTTCGTGTGCTTCATCAACTATGATTACACTGTCAAAAACAATATCTAAGAGTTAATACTAATATACTATTTTTGATGCATTTGTCTTTTACTCCGACGAAGGGCTAAAGCTACAAACATCAGTAAAGTTTAAGTCAACATTTTTTTTAAATATTTTCATTTATTCAAACCATTACTTCAAAACTCTGTACGACTAATTATTATTCATAGTCAAAGGCTTCAGCCTGGGAGCCGAAAGCTCATCCAATACACTCATAAAACCAGAGAATATTTACTTTACTATTCTTTATGGTGTTACAACTTTCATCATAGTTAGTAGAGGGAAATGGTTAGGAAGCCCTTTGTTGTATGTTTTTGTACACTTTTTTTCAAGCGTGACCGTGCATAATCTTTTGTTTCGCAATTGTTTTAGCCATATTGGATACGAATGAGTGAACAGACCAAAAATTATTATTTTGGCTGTTGCTTCAAAATACTCAAAGATTTAGGACAAATATTACAATATTCCTTACAATAATCTCATAGAAAAAGTTTATGTTGACTCATTTTGCAATTTTGATTGGCCATAAAGAAAAAGTTGTGCACGCTCAAGACCTGTTCAACTTCGAAATGCAAACAAAGAAATACAACGAAAGGTTTCCTAACCAGTCCCCTCTATAAACTATGCTTTCATTATATTACCTATCATGTATATAAAACACCGACGCAGCCTATACTAGTTTACTCACTAGTTTCCATTGGTTATAATTCATCTAATGTAATGTACATTTTCTTACCTATAACTTGCTAAATCAGGTTCGCCGAGAAACTCACGTAACAACATACCATCTGTCATATACTGAAATGAAAAAGAATTATAATTCTATTAACAGGTTTCCATTTAAATCTGTACTTTCCCATTCATATCTGTACTTATGTAAATTGTGTTGATGTGTGCTAAACACACAGATCAACCAATCAGAGTATATTATTTCTGAAGCGAACTTCTCTGGTTGGTTGATTTGTGTGTTTAGCACACATCAACAAAATTTGCATAAGTACAGATTTAAATGGGAAAGTACAGATTTAAATGGGAACCTGTTTATTATACATGTAATGATTATGATGATAGGGATGATGATAGTGATGATGATAATAGCAATAACAAAAATGAAAATGATATCATTTATTGTGAAGTTAATGAAGACGGTTAAGATCCATGATAATGATGATGATTATGATGATGGTGATATGAATTGTGATGGTGATGACAATGGTGAAGATAATAATAATAATGATTAATAATGATGATGATTGTTTTGGTGATGGTGGTGGTGGTGGTGGTGGTGATACCAAGTTAATAATTATGATGGTGATGACAATCGTGATGATGATGATGATGATGATGACAATGGAGAATATAATAATAATAATGATTAATAATAATGATGGTGATATGAATTGTGATGGTGATGACAATGGTGAAGATAATAATAATAATGATTAATAATGATGATAATTGTTTTGGTGATGGTGGTGGTGGTGGTGGTAATGATAACAAGTTAATAATTATGATGGTGATGACAATCGTGATGATGATAATGGTGATGATGATTACAATGGTGATGATGATGATGACAATGGAGAAGATAATAATAATAATGATTAATAATGATGATGTTTGTTTTGGTGATGGTGGTAGTGGTGGTAATGATAACAAGTTAATAATTATGATGGTGATGACAATCATGATGATGATAACAATCGTGATGATGATAACAATGGTGATAATGATGACAATCGTGATGATGATAACAATCGTGATGATGATAACAATGGTGATAATGATGACAATGGTGATAATGATAACAATGGTGATAATGATGACAATGGTGATGATGATAACAATGGTGATAATGATGACAATGGTGATGATGATGATGACAATGGAGAAGATAATAATGATTAATAATAATGATGATTGTTTTGGTGATGGTGGTGGTGGTGGTAATGATAACAAGTTAATAATTATGATGGTGATGACAATCGTGATGATGATAATGGTGATGATGATGACAAATGGTGATGATAATGATGACAATGGAGAAGATAATAATAATAATGAATAATAATGATGATGATTGTTTTGGTGATGGTGGTAGTGGTGGTAATGATAACAAGTTAATAATTATGATGGTGATGACAATCGTGATGATGATAACAATCGTGATGATGATAACAATGGTGATAATGATAACAATGGTGATAATGATAACAATGGTGATAATGATAACAATGGTGATGATGATAACAATGGTGATAATGATAACAATGGTGATGATGATAACAATGGTGATAATGATAACAATGGTGATAATGATGACAATCGTGATGATGATAACAATCGTGATGATGATGACAATGGTGATAATGATAACAATGGTGATAATGATGACAATGGTGATGATGATAACAATGGTGATAATGATGACAATGGTGATGATGATGATGACAATGGAGAAGATAATAATGATTAATAATGATGATGATTGTTTTGGTGATGGTGGTGGTGGTGGTGGTGGTGGTAATGATAACAAGTTAATAATGATGATCATGATCATGAAAATGATGGTAATGATTATAGTGATAATGATGTCAACAAGAGTTACAACACAAAAGACAACCCCTGATGTCCTACAAACCTTTAAGTCAATAATACCTTAAGAATAGTCCTTTCAGAGCAGCAATCTTCAAAACGAATACTATATCCTACTTCGTTGCCTAGTTTAGTACCCATCTCTTCAGAAACTCTTGCAGCGACACTCATAGCAGCAACACGACGAGGCTGTGTACAACCGATCTTCTTCTTGTCTTTAGTGTACCCCTGAAGCAATATGCACAATATTGAAGATACAATTGATAGTCTGTGATATTGATTATTTATGAATCTTTTCTGTCAGAAAACAAATTTACTGCACAATGCACAAAATACATGCATTTGATTATAGTCATAAATGGAAACTAGCGAGTAGGTTTCAGCGAGTAAATTAGTATAGGCTGCGTCGGTGTTTGATATAAACAACAGGTAATATAATGAAATTTGTAACACCGTAAAAAATGGTTGACTTAACTTTACTGACATAAAGTCAGTAAAGTTAAGTCAACATTTTTTTATGGTGTTACAAATTTCATTGTTATATAGCTAATCATTTTGACTATATAACGAGCATTCTCATTGGTTGATAGATGCTCACGTGATACTAGTTAAATCTAACTGTATCCCGACTGGGATACAAGTGCCCAGCGCACGTGAAAAAATTCAAATTTTCTTAATTCACTTGTCTAAAATGATTAGCTATATAACAAAATGCTTAATGACTGGTCCTGAGGGAAACAGTTAGTTTTGTTTCCCGAGAATCTCAATGTTTCTCATTGAGATTCTCGGGAAACAAAACTAACTGTTTCCCTCGGGACCAGTCATTAAGTGTATATTATATTACTTATTGATTATATTCATATGCGAATTTGCGCGTTAAAAATATTAAATTATCATTATTACTATGTCAACCATAATTAGTGAAGAATAGCTTATAAAAAGATTATTCATTCTAGATGAGATAAATAGTTATTCATTTGTATCACGAATGTCGAAGGTTTGGACCACAACGTTTCAACAGCTACTGCTAGTCTTCATTAGGCAATGCATAGACTGTAATGAAGGTATATCTTTTGTACATGTTGTTGTATTGCTTTGAGGATCATTTTACATTCTGATCGACTTATAGTTTAACTGTGCTTAGTAACCGAAAAAAACACTAGAATATTTTATATGCATAACCACAATTCATTTCACTGTCAACCGTTTATTGAAATAAGTATAATAGGGCCATTCCACCGTGACGGACATTACATTCACAGACCTAAATAAGCTTGTGTTTCATACACAGTTGCATTATCTTACAATTTATTTTTTCACACAACTGTCTTAGAACCTTGTCTACAATTTGCATGAAAAAAGTTTTCAGAAATAATTTTCGACTTGTCAGTTTTTTGTCCAAAAAGGACCGTGACAGACATTACAGCTAAAACTACCACTAATTCCAGTTGGGTAAATCAGAAGTGAAATTCCTGTGAATTGTAAGAAGTTTATAGCAAACAAATGCTTTTTAGCATCTGGTTATAGGTTAAGTTTCCTTACTGAAGACCTATATTTTTTAGTTGTTTTTTCTATTTTTAAAAAAAAGGGAATATTTAGCGTGACGGACATTACAAGAAACGTGACGAACATTACAAATGGCAAATTCAGTAAGTCAAATATAAGAAAATTGCCTAGTTTGCTTAGTAAATATCACATAGAATAGATAATATTACAGTAAAATCACATTGAGAACCTTAGTCAGTTAACTCTCTTTTTGGAGCATGCTTTTTAATGTTGTCAAATTTTCATTATTTCAATGTCTCATGTGGAATGACCCAATAATATCAATGGAAACTAGCAAGTAAACTAGTAATAGGCTGTGTTGGTGTTTGATATAAACGATAAGTAATATAATGAAAATACTGCGAAGAAGGGCTAAAGCTCAAAACATCAGTAAAGTTAAGTCAACACTTTTACAGTTTTACAGATTTCATTATATTAACTATTGTTTATAATTACATTAAGTGACAAATAACTAACAACAAAATGTGTAAAATGTTTAATTATTGTAATTATAGATTCTAATTATCATTACTCACTGCTTCATATAAGTACTGGGGTATTTGTGTTGTTTTGCCTGATCCTGTTTCGCCTTCAATAATTAAAACCTACAGGAAAATAGTTATTGATGATCAGTCATCATCATTATCATCTTCATCATTGTTAATCAATCATTATCACTATCATGGTCATCATCATCATCTTCATCATCATCAGAGCAACTGTTAATGAATCATCATCAACATCATTAACATCATTGTCATCATCAACATCATTGTCACCATCAACATCACTGCCATCATCAACATCATTGTCATCACCATCATCACAATTGTTCTTATTTCATCATTGTCATCATCAACATCAACATCATTGTCATCACCATCAACACAATTGCTATCACATCACTATTACCATATTATCATCATCATCATCATGATTACTTTGTTCATTACTGTCAGGGGCGGGTGCAGGGGGTGCGCACCCCCCTGGGCTCAGACAATCATAAAGCTCGAAAATATTTGTTCTTAAGTTATTTATATATTACATCATTCCCTAATGGTGCACCCCCCTGAAATGAATCCGTCCCTGACTGTCATCATCAACATTATTTTTTCCATCATAATGATAATGTCACTATTATTAAGATCATTAAAACGGTTCACTATCACTATAACAGGATAATATTCTCACTAAACTAATTATCACCTGGTGTTCAGCAATAGCTTCCAGCAGTTTTTCTCTGTAACCATACACTGGTAGACTTTCACGTACCTGACAAAAGAAAAACACAAAAACTATTTTTACTTCAATTTTCAAAATTTCCTGGTTCGTTGTTACTCCTCTTATAAAATAAAAAATAAAATAAACCACTTTTTTAACGTCTATATGTATTTAGCTAGTGGCTAATTGGGGAGACTCAGACTCATACTCACTACCTTTACGCTGAATATTTTAGCACACAGCTCTGCTCACATTATTTCCTATCATTGAACTCTAAACTTGACAAGCTTACAATCATCATTATAGCCAAAGCGTTATAACGCTTCTCAAAAGCGTTAGGCAGTCTTGTAAAAGCGTTAACAACCATTATAACGCCCAATTAACGGCCAAGCGTTATGTAACGTTTTCTCGTGAGAGGTCACATTTTATCTCACCTCTTGCATGGTCTGCTTTTTCATCTCTGCTTCTGACTTGACAGGTTGATCCTAGATTGAAGAGCAACAGCAGTGTATTATGATGATATTAAATATATTCATAATTTAAATAACTATTAGAAGTCACACATTCTGATTGGCTAAGGTGAATGCTTTATGAGAGCACACAGCAAACCTCCTTTTTTTGCTGTGTGCAGATATTAAGCACTTGGATAATGTCAGATCTCTTGAGATGTGTTGAGAAGCACAAATGTTCGCCGAAAAAAACAACAGTGTCCTGAACTGAGTTGGTGAATATATTTGTGCGTAAAAAATCAAGTCCGCCAAACAGGCTTTGAAGGACGTTTGCGGGCAAATAAGTTAACCATAGATTCTTCTTCAAACTTCGCATGGTGAAGTATGATTATCAATCAAGTTTAATGAGCAAATAAAAAATGGGGGTCACCATACTTGTTTAGAAGTGAGATAATCTCAAAGAGCAGCCTTTTTCTTGTCAAAAATCGCCTGCGCGCAATACGAACCATTCGTTTCCGAGACATGCGCTGCAAACTTTCAAAATCATACAATATGCGGTCGCCATTTTGTTTCGTGGAACGCCTGGACGATTTTTTTAATGAAATGAAATCATTCAGGCATTCCAAAGCACGCGCAGAAATGATGCGCAGAAACAATGCACGCGAACGTCCTTAACATGTAATTTAATCATTATTTGTATCATAAAAATAATTCAACTGTTCCTACCGTGTCTGTCTTAGTGCCTGGCATCGCTTCTGCCATCTCAAACCCAATCTGTTCTTCTTCTACAAGAAGATCATATTCTGCAGCCTGCAATGAAAAACATTAACCAGAAACGAGTAAGTATGATTAAAAAAAATAACAACAATAATAATAATTGATAAAAATATTGATAATGATGGTACTACATGTAATAAAACTTTAAGTTAATATAGTATACCTAGGGTGATAAATATGTTAATGATGATAATCGTAATTACAATAATGATGATAATCGTAATTACAATAATGATGATAATCGTAATTACAATAATGATGATAATCGTAATTACAATAATGATGATAATCGTAATTACAATAATGATGATAATCGTAATTACAATAATGATGATAATCGTAATTACAATAATGATGATAATCGTAATTACAATAATGATGATAATCGTAATTACAATAATGATGATAATCGTAATTACAATAATGATGATAATCGTAATTACAATAATGATGATAATCGTAATTACAATAATGATGATAATCGTAATTACAATAATGATGATAATCGTAATTACAATAATGATGATAATCGTAATTACAATAATGATGATAATCGTAATTGCAATAATGATGATAATCGTAATTGCAATAATGATGATAATCGTAATTGCAATAATGATGATAATCGTAATTACAATAATGATGATAATCGTAATTACAATAATGATGATAATCGTAATTACAATAATGATGATAATCTAATTACAATAATGATGATAATCGTAATTACAATAATGATGATAATCGTAATTACAATAATGATGATAATCGTAATTACAATAATGATGATAATCGTAATTGCAATAATGATGATAATCGTAATTACAATAATGATGATAATCTAATTACAATAATGATGATAATCGTAATTACAATAATGATGATAATCGTAATTACAATAATGATGATAATCGTAATTACAATAATGATGATAATCGTAATTACAATAATGATGATAATCGTAATTACAATAATGATGATAATCGTAATTACAATAATGATGATAATCTAATTACAATAATGATGATAATCGTAATTACAATAATGATGATGATGATAGCTGTAATGACAATAAAGCCTCGGGCCAAACGGCAATGATAGTTCATGATAGTTCATGATAGTTCATGATAGTTCCAACTATCATGTGCGTTTGACCACCAACTATCATGCACTACCATCGACTATCATGGACTATCATAGAGTTTGAACATGCTCAAATTTCACATGATAGTCGATGATAGTTTTTGCCATTTGACCGCGCGTACAAGATAGTTGATGATAGTTGAGACGCCTTCAACTATCATCACCTATCATGATAGTCATAATGATGATGATAATGATAGTCATAGCTAAACAATGATAACAATGATCGTAGCAATAATAACAATCATAATAAAAATGATAGTGAGAGTAATGACAAGAATGACCATGATAACAATGATGTCATCAATAACAGTGATGATGATGTTGATGTAAGCATAACAATAATGATGATGGTTTTAATATTATATGACAATCACAATGATAATAATACTGACACTAATGATAAGAATGACCATGATAACAATGATGTCATCAATAACAGTGATGATGATGTTGATGTAAGATAACAATAATGATGATGGTAACAACAACAATAATGAGGATGGTTTTAATATTATATGACAATCACAATGATAATAATACTGACACTAATGATAAGAATGACCATGATATAAATGCTGTCAGCAGAAAAATGATGATACAAGCATAACAATGATGATTATAGTGACAACAACAATAATGATGATGACTATCAAAGAACTGTTGATGATACATGTAATTGCAAGAATGTTGTCCTGGCTTTTGTAATTTAGTGGGAAAGGAATTGATTAAATAACAACTGGAATTCATTACCTGATGAAATAAAATCTAGTCATTCATACAACTCTTTCAAAGCAAATTTAAAAAAACATTTAGTTGACCTCTCAAAACCTAGTTAATGCACTCAAAATTGAATTCAATAGCATTTTTTTTTCTCTTCTATTAAAATAAACTTTCAATTTTTTCGCTATTTATTCTTTTCTTTCTCTGAT
Source organism: Metridium senile (assembly GCA_949775045.1). Lineage (NCBI taxonomy): Eukaryota > Metazoa > Cnidaria > Anthozoa > Actiniaria > Metridiidae > Metridium > Metridium senile. Next base: position 8,376,224 of record OX459100.1, read on the forward strand.
TCTTATCAGTGAATCTAACTTAGTTTAATAACTTAGTCTTATACAGCTAAGGCAGTTTAAATGTCATAAGCCAAGTGGTTTCTTTTTAAACTGCCTTACCATCAGAATATTAAATTGTGTAGCACTAGTATTTTTTTTTACAACTATTCTCTTGTAACATCAATTATTGATACCATTGTAAATATTCCTTTGTAAAAAAATACATATTCTATATACTAAATATCTGTAATATATGTACTTTGTATAAATTTCAAAACTTAACATGTACTAGTTACGAATATGGGCATGATTGTAAATATTATAATATTCTGATGGTTTTAAATAAAATATTGATTGATTGATTGATTGATTGAAAAACAAAAGTAGATCACTCAAGCTGAACTCTATATTAAAGAAAGATGTCTGCTTGAGCGATCTTCTTTTCTCTTTTAATTAATTCCTTTCCCACTAAATTACAAAAGTCAGGACAACATTCTTGCAATAAGGTGTAACTACAAACCTTGTTTCTTTGTTTAGCATCCTTAGCTCCAAACCTCATCTGCGCATAACCAAGTTTATCCTCCTCCCATTTCTTCTGTTCATAATTCGGTCCTCTTTCTTCATCAATGATTTCATCATACTGTGACGGCTCTTGTTTCTCCTTCGGCATACGATAGCGCTCTACTTTTTCAATCTCACCAGCCTGTTGATGTTCTACTGCAAGGGATAAAACCTTCTTTCGGTAATCCCGCTCTTGTTTTTCTCGTTTCGATAATTTTGTTTCTTCATAAAGGTATTCGTCATCTCGAATATCTGCTTGCAGCATTTCCAGTTGGTCGACACGTCTTTTCTTGATGTAATCTCGGCGAGACTTTTTTCTAAGGTCAGGTATCTAAAGACAACATTATAGTTCAAGTTAATGTTCAAGTGTGGTTAATGTTCAGGTATCTAAAGACAACATAATAGTTCAAGTTACTGCGGTTTTCAACTTTCTGCGAACTTAGACATTCCCACGGCTTGTTGTGAAATATGTTTTTAGCTGCCGTCAATCAAAACTAATTAGTCGGTACCTTTTAAATCCTTGATTGACGGCAGCTAAATACGTATTTTACAACTAGCCGTTTGAATGTCTGAGTTAGCAGAAAGTCGAAAACCGCAGTAATGTTCAAGTGTGTATAACTGAATTCAGATGACTGACCACAAAACAATTGGCTGTTTCCAAAACGAGTAAAGGACCACAAAACTGATTCTAGTCAAGGCTGAAGTGGATGAATCTATACATTCACTGTATTGTATCTATCGTATTTACTAGAATAAGAGCGGCCCTCAAATAAGCACCTCACTTTAACGCTATATTACTCAAGAACAGGATTGGAAATAAATTTTTATCAAAAGCTATATTCTTCAGTAATTATATTTCACCGTCAAGTAAATATGGTACTCCAGCCTTGACTTGAATCTATTGTTTTATGATAAGTGAAGGCAATAAGGGGGATTTCATTTATTAGTCTATTTGGGGGGAGGGGGGTCGGCAATATTGAGGGGGGTCACATTATTTTTGGTGGGTTGTTACTAATATATAAACTGGGGGTATATAAAATAGGGGGTGTTATGATATTTTTACCAATCAGGAAGGGGGGTTTGGGTAATATTTGGAAAAGACAACAGGTGTTTTTGATGATCCCCTCCATACACTAATAAATGAGAGCCCCCTTAGGGTTTTCTTATATCTCCTCCATGAATGTCTCCTTGACAGAGAGAATGAACGACAACCTTGAAGTTTCTTTGGATTCAACATAATAAATGTACACTGTATCAAACAATTGAAATACTTCAAAATTCCATGGGCTGCAGTCAAATTCTAAAGAATATATTACACGCTATCAAGGCTGAGTTTGTTCAATGAGAGCCATGAAATGATCTATTGTGAAATCGTTTTGATTTTTATTTGATTGTAAAATGCTGCAAACAGAACTTTCGTGTCTTACAATTTTTTTCTTGTCTTCTTCATCAAGTTGTAATCTTTTCTTGGCTTCTTCAAATGCCTTAAAATAGAAAAAATAAAGCAACAATACTAAGTGAATATATAGTAACAATTACAAATCATATAAGGGAAAATATTATTTGATGACGTCATCACTTTAGTACTCTATGGAGTACATGGCATAGATCTAATGAAGCCTTATGCATAATTACATGAGAAAATATAAGATGAGGTGAGGATTTGGTAATGATGGTGATAACAATGGTGGTGATGGTGAAGGCAGCAATAATGTTAGTGATGATCATGATGATGTTCATGATGATGACAATATTTGGGCAGTGATGATGATAATTTTATGGATGGCATGGGTGGCCTTGTGGTAAGAGCACCGGGCTCTCACTGATGTGGTCCAGGTTCGAGTCCCGGCTCAGGCATGGATTACATGTGAGTTGAGTTTGTTTGATGTGTTCTTCTCTCCTATGCCACAAGGGTTTTTCTCCGGGTTATCCGGTTTTTCTCTCTCAGCAAAAATGAACATGTGAGCCGAGTTGTGTGCAAAATATTTAACATAGAGGTAGTAAGTGTGAGTGAGTCTCACCGATTAGTACGGCACACTGCGTCCAGCTAGAAGATTGAGACATTAAAAAAATTATTATTTATTTATTTATGATAGCAATGATGATGGTAGTGATGATAACAATGATGTTCATGATAAACAATGTTACTGAAATAAGTTCATCATATCTTTTTACACTACCTTCTTGTCTGAACGTTCCATAACATTTCTCTGTTTTGACTTATCCTTGTCTTTCATCCTTTGTGCAAACGCATCCCTTTCCTCCAAATCCTTCACCCTTTCATTCTCCTCTCTATCCCATTCATCTTCAGAATCATCATCATCATCATCTTTGTTTGTATTCTTAGATTCCTCTGCATCGTCTTCATCACTGGAGCTCAATTCCTCTTTCCTTCTTAAATGTTTACGCTTTCGTTCACTTTTAGAACCCTTCTGTTTTGAATGAACAGGTTCTTCGTCATCATCGACGTCAGATAATAATTTATAGTCTGTGAACTTTTGTTGTCGTTGGATAAGAGCTTGCTCTTTTGCCCTGTATGGATGTAGAGCTGGTTGCTCTTTGTGTGGCACTTTGTCCCATAATTCACGTGCAAATCCCAGAGTTTTGTCATCATCCCCAAGTGTTTCTGATATCTTCTGTATCATTGTGCTTGAACTAGTTGAACCTTTGGCTATGTTGATTAAATATTCTGTGGTGTGCTTGTCAGAAAAGCCAAGAACGTCGTGGAGTCTTCCGGAGACCCATTTCGACAAGTTTGCCATTTTGTCTATGTTCAAACTCTGTTACACTTTAACTAGCGTGGAAATAACTTCGGCTACTTCTTCAGTATAATATAGAGTGGTTCTAATCCTTAAATTGTTTGATTTGAATGGTGTTTTCTTGGTAAAATAGAGTTAAGAGAGTTAACATCGTTTCTGCACACGGTGCCGCCATCTTGGTTTAAGGCACGAAAAGCATGACGGGTACTTATGACACAGGAAACCCATGGACAAGTTTTCTGTTCCGATAATGAAAGAAAAGAAATAAGCATAAAATGTATACCCATAAAACCTTTCTGTCTTGGAACGACATATTGCCAGACAACGTTGTGTAAATAGGTGTATCTTCTTGCGAATTCGCATTTCATTTTGGTTTCTTTGTTGTTTCCTTTTTCTTCTTCTTTTTAAACTTTTTTAAAGCCTGTACATCAGCCAAGTAAAAATGCTTATTAAAGCAAGGCGACAAAGAAATGCTAAACAAGAAGTAACTAATACATTTTATACTTCAAATTATAACGAAAGCATTTCGTTTTTCTTTCTTTTCTTGTATCAAGTTCTTCTATGACATACAGGGGTATCAGTGCCAACATGCACGAATGCTAAAGGAAGGCGACAAAGAAATGCCGAACAAAAAGTAACTAACACATTTTTTACTTCAAATTATAACAACGAAAGCATTTCGTTTTCCTTTCTTTTCTTGTATCAAGTACTTTTAAGCACTTTAATAACATGTAATAACAAAAACATGTCTATCAACACAAGCATTTATAAGGGGCGGATCCAGAAATATGTCAGGGGGGGGTCCTAATTGCAAATGAAGGTGTAAGGGGTTGTCCAGTCCCTAAATATCTTAAATAAAATAGGGATAACTGAGGCTCTAGGGGGGTGTCCGGTGCCTGAAGGGACACCCCCTAGACCCGCCCCTGTTTATGATTGTCAACATTTTGCTTTATGGATGACGTGTGGCGTTTCATGAATAGCTACTACTCAAACAGGCTACTATCTTTTGCATTAGTCCACGACTGGCTACGAGACTGGCTGCAACATAACTCACTGAATCAATCTGCATGGTATGGAAAGTTATTACTAAACCAAGTTACTCTTTGTTATCTCTTTAGTTTGGATATTCCCTCCAACATGATGAGTTTTAAACCAAATTAAGTTTAAGCATAGTCTTTTTACAGAAGGTGAACCGGCACAAAATCGACGTTATAGTATTATAGCCATTGTGCACAAACTAGCGAATACAACAACCGAATAAGAACTCAACCAATAGATATTTTTACCGTGTGTCTATGTGTGTTGGTTAGTTACACCAACATGAGTTCTTCGTTAGATGGCTAATACTGAGCTGCAAAGGTTTACAAAAGTACAGCAAAAATTCACACATTACTGTTCTTTTTTTTGGCAGCAGCAGCAGCAGCACAATGGGAATCTCTAACTTTTTTCTACTCAGTGTGGTTTTCCTTGTTGTTACGCACTCACAAGCGGTAAGATAAACGATATTTTTCTTTTCATTTTATCCAATGGAGGTAAGGAAGTGTATATGTGTTAGTACTTATTAATAAGTCGTTCTCCTCCTCCTCCTGATCATCACCACCACCACCATCACAAGCACCTCCAAGGGATCACCATCGAGGCCACCACCATTATAATCATCATTACCACCATCATCACAATCACTACCACCACTATTATCATCGCGGCTACCACCATTATCATTATCATTATCATCACAATCATCGTCTATCTAGTTGCACAATGGACATGCAACCTAACGAGACATGCCAAAACGATTTATTTTTGATCAGTCAATGTTGGATTTACAACCCTATAGGCTCCTGGTCCTCCGGGTCAATGTCCTTCCTCGTGTAACTCCGGTGTTCCTGGAATCCCCGGTCAACACGGAACACCCGGGCCAGCTGGAAGAGATGGTCAACCAGGACCTCGGGGACCCCCCGGGGAAAGCGGCAAACGAGGTCCCGCGGAACGACCGGGCAAAATGGGACCCCCCGGTGCTCAAGGATTTAAAGGAAATCCCGGTATTTCTGTGGCCTCACACTCTAACTGGAAAGAATGCACCTGGAAGAACATCAACGATGACAGAGACAACGGACAAATTAAAGTAAGATATTTCATCTTTGATTTAAACCCAGTTCCCGGTCGTTAATGCAGCAAGTAGTAATTGTGTGGAGGCATAAACAGCGTCAGTTGTTATAGATGTACCCGGTGTTGAGAATAGCATGTAATTTTCTCTGTTCCCTTTCAGACCTGTGTCTTTACAAAGAAGCACGCGAACACTGCCCTTCATGTTTACTGGAATGGAGCTCTAAGGGTGTACAACTGCGATTCCTGCTGCAAGCGATGGTTCTTCACTATCAACGGAGCTGAGTGTGCAAATCCTAGCCCTATTGATGGCATTGTGCACTTATGGAAAGGTAGATCTTATTTACTGATGATAATCGATCATTAGCGTAGCACCCCGTTATATGATGATGATCATCATTATCATCAATGTCATCTTATAAATCATTAGCATATGATAATCGTCATCATCTCAGCGATAGTTATAATCATCTTCATCATCGTCAGTCGCCGCTTCGAATGTAATCACAACTCATTATCATCATCCTCATGATCAGTATCATCATCGTATTCAATATGATATTCATGAATTAATGATACTGATCACAAATGAATATATCATCCGTCACCATAACTACAATCATAATAATTATACTCGTAATCATCACGATCATCTTATTTTCATCATCATTATCATCATCATCATCATAGTCATCACCATTATTATGTTATTATTATAGGTAAAGGCACCCAAGACGTCCACCGTGTTCGTCATATCGAGGGTCACTGTAACGCCATCCCTAAGGGACAAGTCACTGTCGCCTTCAATGTTGGTAACTGTCAAGGTTATGGCAATGCTGATGCCTACACTGGTTGGCAATCTGTCAGTCGTATGTACATTGAAGAGGTCGACCCTCCACAGAAATAAAAAGCACGAAAAACTTTGATCACTTTTAATGAGATAATAAAAAATATGATAAATTGAACCAAGTTGAGTATTTCATTATAATAAAGTTATGACGACAAGATTTACTCGACGTTTCGACACAAGTTGGTGTCATTATCAAGAGTGTGATACTTGTAATGATTATTATTATTGAATAAATCACTTTTCTAATGTCTCAATCTATTACGCATTAATCAACCTTATAGCATACGCAGGCAACTTCTTCGGAGGACGATGGAACAGGGTCTAGCATCTACGCATGCGTGGGAAACTTTTCACAGCGGTAAATTTGCCATTGTAAACATTAGGAATTGCGGAGTACAGTGTTTGAAGTCGATTGATAAGAAATTTCTTGAATATATAAGCTTGAAGACTCGTGTACATAACCTTTGTTATATTTTAAAGCTACCATGTCTCTATACTTTTGTATTTGTGTTTATATTTTGAGAAAAAAGCGATGAAAGTGGTACACTCGCCCATGTGTAGTCGTTTGACCGCTGTTGTATGAGAATACTATCCGCGTCCACTAGTTCACACTTGGAGGAACACAATATACTACAATAGTAGTTTAAAAAGAAACGTTTCATCAACCTTATTGATTTTATTTAAACCAAGGTTTCGTGCTACTCGCCCATTATCAGGGTAAATGTGAATATTTTATTGTTATTACAACAGGCCTACTCTGGGGTCCATGTTCGCCTATTACCGCCTATTACCGCCTATTACCGCCTGATTCCACTTAATGCCGCCTATCGGTAATAATTCTAAAATCATCTAATATTATAACATCATTATTTTCCTTTTGGGTAAATCAATTCAAAAATATCCGCTATAGAAGGGAATTAATAATTCCTCCTATAGCTATATGGAACAACTGGACCATCGATCCTGACCATGGATGCACATGCATAAATGCATTTAAAATATACTGTAGAAAAAAGGAAGACTGGACATTTCTGATAGTCACTTCAAGTACTTTAGCTATAGTGAGGCTTACAAATATACTATTTGTATATTCCTTCACTCTTACATGCATGTACTTGAAATGTACCAAAAATATGGGTCTTAAATATGGGAATTAAAAGGTCAGGTTAGAAAATACCTTCTGTGTGTATGATTATGATTGTCGCGGAGAAATAAGCAATTTATGTAATTGCAATTATAGAAGCCTGAAAAAAATAAGGGACTTCAACGGGATTTGAACCCATGACCTTTGCAGTGCTGGTGCAATGCTCTACCAACTGAGCTATGGGTTCCAATCCCGTTGAAGTCCCAAATTTTTTTCGGGCTTCTATAATTGCAATTACATAAATTGTTTATTTATCTGTGACGATCATAATCATACACACATCATATAACCGCGGATCAGACCCACATACATAAAATACCTTCTGTTTACTCTATTTTACTAGTTAAAGTGCTTACACTATGCCTATGAAATAAAAACTAAATAGTTACTAACTAATAGTTTTTATTTAGTGACTATTACATGTAGCTATAGTCACTACCTGGAGTCACTATCACTCAACTGGAACAACTTTAGTAACAATACAAAAGGGAAAGCAATGCAAATAAGTCAAGAGTTTAGAAAGTTAATGCTTTATTTAATAACCTGTGAAACTGGCAAAGTTTACTTATTAGAGTGTGTGTAATATTCCGATTCAAACAATAGAAAACAAAAGAATTAGACTGTAATAGTACTACATTTTTCATGAGTTTGTGAAAACTACTCTGATGAAATGCAATGTTGAAACAATAAAGTTTGCTTCTATTGAATAAATTATTAACTTTCTATGGTCTTGAGTATTTGGTTTCCCTTGTGTATTGTTACTAAAGCTGTCAAAACTATTAGTTAGTATTACTATTTACATTTTATTTCATGGACATAGTGTAAGCACTCTAATTAAACGTTTTAATTCATACTTAGAATTAGCTAAACAATACTAGAGTACAAGCACTAAAAGTGTGCAGCATAAATACCACTAAATACTGCTAAATTAGTCTAATTCTATTGTTCTCTATTGTCTAATCAACACTATTTACTGCTAAATAGTGCAAAGTGCTGCACACTTTTAGTGTTTGTACTCTATTACGCATTCCTCACGATTGTAAGCTTATAGTGAAATGAAACAAAATGAAATAATAATTCAAGTCAAAAATCACTCTTTTTAATGCTGATGCAGTGTTGCTTGTATCACAATATTGTTGATGAAAGTGAGCAAAATGATTCATTGGAAAGAGAACATTGGACTATTAAATGGTGTAAAATCAACGTGTATGTTGCATTACACAATGTTCATCTATTTCACCACTGCGTAATTATTTTGCAGTCACTCATCGTGTGATCGAGTTGAAATTATATAATCTTGTTTCACAAAGAAGTAAAAAGGTATACTTATCATCAGCCAGGATCCTGTACATTTCCAAAATCAAATCAAGACATCAAAGAGGCAATATCTGGCCGCACATTTTGAAAATAACCTATTTTTCCCCATAACTACAGAATTTGTCACTTGTGTCAACTACCATTGTGAAAAGTAACACCGCTGTTCAAATGTATTGTGGATTTTAGGTAGGTACTTCATGTATGGTATATTATGTGGTCTCAAGTAAATATGTATGTGTAAATGAAACACTAGTTATGGTACATGAAGTACCAACCTAAATTCCACGTTACTTTTGATCAGCGGTGTAATATTTCACTGTGTTTAGTATTTTGTATACATTTTTGTAGATAAGCAAATGAGATTTTCTTTTAAAAACAAATTAAGATTATCCACTGAACCATTTGTCTGAGGTTACTGTCAATTTTTCATCTGCAATGCTTCATAACTTAAGTCTTTTCTACTCTAATGAATTGGGAAATCACCATGCAAAAGGTAAGCAAGCTTACTCTAAAAGTGTACACAAATAAACCCGTAAAATACACTTCAGATTATTTAAGATTATTATCTAATTAATTCTTCTGTTTTCTATTGTTTGAACTTTAACTGAAATATATTATCTTCTTTTTAGTCACCATATTATAAGACGAACAAATGATAAATGCAGAGAATGTCAGATGTTTTATAAGCTCCATCTGTTCAAAGGAACTTTCTTTAAACTTCACAAAGATAAGCATTATAATTCAGATATATGGTGATTAAAGCCAAATCATAGTGGTGTTTCATTATTCATGTATGTGAAATACACTTAAGCTTATGATGCACTAATATACTCTTAAATTAATCTTATATTTCTATTGTGTTTATTTGACTACTAAAGTAATACGTTTTATAAAATGATTCAATATGTCATGAAAAGCATAACATCAGTTAATATAACTGTTTGTGAATAAAAAATTGCTTGGTGTGCACAAACAAAAATAATTGATGTCATGTGTTGTTATATCTATTTGTATATATTACCTTACAAAATTCTTTTAATTTTTTTATATATTTATGTCATTATATATGTCATATTACCTATAGAATAGACATATCCATACACACACACACACATGTATATATATATGTCACACTTTTGAAAAATACTATCTATATATATATGTATGAATGTTTAAATTACCTAATGTTGCAATATTTTGCTCCTTTTTTGCCAACATCGCCTAATATGCCTGATATCAACATCATTTGCTGCAATATTTTGCTCTTTTTGGCCAATACCGCCCAATACCGCCTAATGCTGCCATTAGCCACTGCAACATTTTGCTCTTTTTGGCCAATACCGCCCAATACCGCCTAATGCCGCCATTAGCCACTGCAATATTTTGCCTTTTTTGGCCAATACCGCCCAATATCGCCTAATGCCGCCATTAGTCGCGGCGGTTTTGGACCCCAGAGTAGGCCTTACAACCGCGTTACGCGTATGTGAAGAGCGCGTGCAAAAGATACGCTGTGCACCGCGCGTATATAATATTTATTTCTTCAGAAGATTCTAAGTGATTATTCGGTAGAATTCTACCACTATCCTTGTTAACTAAAGCGTTCGTCCCTTGTTTTGCTAAAGTAGTAGTTTAATAAGCAAAATGAAGTGAAATACAATGAAATAGTAAGAGAAAAAGCAAAGCCAACTCACAGCAAAAATAAATCAAATTAAATAAGCAACCTGAAAGGAAATTTGGAAACTATGTAAAAACTCCCTGAAAAGAATAAGCATAAGGTAACCTCGCCCGCAATCAACTCTCACTCACTTTGGGGTTCCTGTGGAGGAGGGTTGTCTGCGGAGGAGGGTAAACAGCAGAATGGATAGAGATAATAGATTATTATCGATTTTTTTATGCTTACTTGTATTGCAAAATCCATGGGAGCAAGCCATTACCAGCAAAAAGCCCTTGCCTGAAATAAAGTGTTGAAATAAAGTGCTTTATTATTATTATTATTATTATTATTATTATTATTATTATTATTATTATTATTATTATTATTATTATTATTATTATTATTATTATTATTATTATTATTATTATTATTATTTATTAATGTATTAAAATTGTCGGAGTTGTAAGCCACGCATATAGTGTGACGTCAACCTTTGCTCAAAAAATTCAACAAGAAGTAAATAGACTTTCTTTTACAGTGTTCACGACACATCTCACTACTCGACCCCAATAAGTATCGTCAAGGAATCCATTACAGGTGCCCTCTGGGAGTGATTTGATTTAAATACTCGTGTTTCCGAATATTGATTCGTGTTTCCGAATATTGATTCGGGTTCGTGTTTCCGAATATTGATTCGTGTTTCCGAATATTGATTCGGGTTCGTGTTTCCGAATATTGATTCGTGTTTCCGAATATTCAGATTCGTGTTTCCGAATATTGATTCATGTTTCCGAATATCGATTCGTGTTTCCAAAATTTGTTTTATGTTATTCTCAAAAATTTTTGTTCCAAAGAATTTCCGTATTGAAACATTTCCGCAATTAGAAATTTCTGTATTGAAAAATTTCCGTATGGAAAAAATAGTTTTGGACGACGTGGCGTTTCATGAATAGCTACTACTCAAACATACGGTGGCCCATATACGCAATGCTTGAATATATATTTTTGGGCACAAGTATGTTATAAATGAATAAAATGCTACTTCTTAGAGTACAAACACTAAAAGTGTGCAACATAAATACCACTAAATACTGCTAAATTATGCAAATTCTTTTGTTCTCTATTGTTTAATCAACACTATTTAGTGGTAAATAGTACAAATTAATGCACACTTTTAGTGTTTGTACTCTAGTGCACAAATATATATTTTATAAATGAAATATATATTTAAACGCATAAACATATTTCTCAATACACAAAAGTTACTCACAGTACACGGCGAATATATTTTCACAATACACAAAAGTTACTCACAGTACACGAATATTTTTTCTCAATACACAAAAGTTAAGACTCACAATACACGAATGTATTTTCTCAATACACAAAAGTTAAGACTCACAATACACGAATGTATTTTCTCAATACACAAAAGTTAAGACTCGCAGTACACGAATATATTTTCGCAATGCACAAACGTTTTACCGGAAACTGGGACCGACTCTGCACTAATAGAGGCCTGGTTTCGTTTAGGGGAAGCATGCATATTTTGTCTTCGCAAGCTAGCATGTTTTGTTACAACTGTGGTGCATTAATACAACATTTTATTTATTTACAAGTTATTTATTACTCAGATACTATTTCCAGAAGGGATTCTCACAAAAGAAGATGTTGTTGTTGTTTTTGGTGAAATATCACGACACTGAAATGTCTCTGTGAAGTCTTCAAACACAATTGTATGACATGTGACTGAAAAGAAGGCATGTATCCTAAAACATTCAGGAAGTACGCCAGGAAATAATTAATAATTTGAATGGCCCGGGGTGTTCGGGAGGATATCGTTCGCACTGGCATACCCTCAGATTGAAAGGCATTCAAGTACATGTAGCACGAAGCCGGCGGTAGTCGAGGGGCTTTGTCGAGAGCTGGATCCCATTGGCTGCGAAGAAAGAAAGGCACATCGCCTAAAGAGAAGACAGTATAAGAATCCAGGACCTAACTATGCGTGGCATACTGATGGGTATGATAAACTCAAACCGTACGGTTTCCCTATACATCGATGTATAGATGGATCAGGAGCCTCCTGGATGGATAGGATAGGATAGGATACATGCCTTCTTTTCAGTCCCCAACATCTTCTTTTATGAGAATCCCTTCTGGAAATAGTATCTGAGTAATTCATCGCTGCCGCGGGAATCGTTTTTCCCCACGGGACAAAACGCAAATAAAAGTTGTATTAATGCAGCACAGTTGTAACAAAACATGCTAGCTTGCGAAGACAAAATATGGCTTCTCCTAAACCGGCGAACCAGGAGAGTCGGTCCCAGTTGCCGGTAAAACTTTTGTGTAATGAGAAAATATATTCGTGTACTGCGAGTCTTAACTTTTGTGCATTGAGAAAATATATTCGTGTATTGTGAGTCTTAACTTTTGTGCATTGAGAAAATATATTCGTGTATTGTGAGTCTTAACTTTTGTGCATTGAGAAAATATATTCGTGTATTGTGAGTCTTAACTTTTGTGTATTGAGAAAATATATTCGTGTATTGTGAGTCTTAACTTTTGTGCATTGAGAAAATATATTCGTGTATTGTGAGTCTTAACTTTTGTGTATTGAGAAAATATATTCGTGTACTGTGAGTAACTTTTGTGTATTGAGAAAATATATTCGTGTACTGTGACTAACTTTTGTGTATTGAGAAAATATATTCGTGTACTATGAGTAACTTTTGTGTATTAACAAATGTTTATGCGTTTAAAAATATATTTCATTTAAAAAAATATATATTTGTGCACTAAGAAGTAACATTTTATTCATTTATAACATACTTGTGCCCAAAAATATATATTCAAGCGCGCATTGCGTATATGGGCCACCGTACAAACAGGCTACTATATTTTGCATTAGTCCACGACTGGCTACGAGACTGGTTGCAACAGAACTGACTGAATCAACTTAGGGTATGAAAAGTTATTACTAAACCAAATTAAGTTTAACAAAACATAGTCTTTTTACAGAAAGTGAACCGGCACAAAATCGACGTTAAAGTATTATAACCATTTTGTACAAACTAGCGAATACAACAACCGAATGAGAACTCAACCAATAGATATTTTTACCGTGTGTGTTGGTTAAGGCGCTGTTACACTGTTCAATTTTCTCAGTAACTTGTCTCGCAATGCTTAAAAACGTTTCGTTGTAAGTTGCCGAGGTTAGCGATACACTGCAAAGCGATCTCGACAACTAACTTGCAATGGTTTTTCACAATTCATGGTGCTTTGGGAGACTAAGGAAGATAATTGAAAAGAAATGCTTTAAAATTGCGACACAAGTTGCTGAAGGGGTGATACACCGTGCAATGGTGTTGCAAACTGCCGAGTTCCGTTGCGAAAAGTAGAACTGAACTCTACTTTGTACAACGCGGTCTGAAACAAAAAGATTGCGAGACGGCCACTGTTACACTGTGCAATTCTTCATCAACTTGTGTTGCAACGGCATTGAGAGACAAGTTGCTGAGAAGATTGCACAGTGTAACAGCGTCTTTAGGTACACCAACATGAGTTCTTCGTTAAGGCCCAGGTAAATGGTTTCAACAATTGCTTCAACATCCGTTTGATTTTGCTGAATGGCAATGTTTAAACTCTTTTAAACTCTTTCAATATTGTTGAAACGTGTTGAATCAATGTTGAATTGTTGTTTGAAGAGTTTTAAAGCGTCCAAACATATTGCAATTCAACAAAATCGAACGGATGTTGAAGCAAATGTTGAAACCGTTGCCCGGGCACTTAAATGGCTAATAGCTGCAAAGGTTCACAAAATACAGCAAAAATTCACACATTACTGTTCTTTTTGTTTTTGCAGTACAATGGAAATCTCTAACTTTTTTCTGCTCGGCGTAGTTTTGCTTGTTGTTTCTCACTCACAAGCGGTAAGATAATATTTTTTTTTATTTCCATCCTGTGGAAGTTAGTCTTCCATCATCATTGTCATCATTATCACCACCACCACCATCACAATCACCTCCATCCAGGCCACCATCATCACCACCACCACCATCACAATCACCTCCACGGCCACGTACCATCTTCACCATCATCTAGACTACCACCATCATAATCATCATAACTATGATCATTAACATCATCACTGCAATCATCGTCTATCTAGTTGCACAATAGAGATGTACCCTAACAAGACATGCCATAATGATTTATTTTTGATGAGTCAATGTTGGATTTACAACCCTATAGACTCCTGGTCCTCCGGGTCAATGTCCTTGCTCGTGTAACTCCGGTGTTCCTGGAATCCCAGGTCAACACGGAACTCCCGGGCCAGCTGGAAGAGATGGTCAACCAGGACCTCGGGGACCTCCCGGGGAAAGCGGCAAACGAGGTCCCGCGGGACGACCGGGCAAAATGGGACACCCAGGGTCCTCAAGGATTTAAAGGAAATCCCGGTATTTCTGTGGCCTCACACTCTAACTGGAAAGAATGCACCTGGAAGAACATCAACGATGGCAGAGACAACGGACAAATTAAAGTAAGATATTTCATCTTTGATTTAAACCCAGTTTCCGGTCGTTAATGCTGTAAGTAGTAATTATATTGTGTGGAGGCATAAAGCGTCAGTTTTTATAGATGTACCCGGTGTTGAGAATAGCATGTAATTTTCTCTGTTCCCTTTCAGACCTGTGTCTTTACAAAGAAGCACGCGAACACTGCCCTTCATGTTTACTGGAATGGAGCTCTAAGGGTGTACAACTGCGATTCCTGCTGCAAGCGATGGTTCTTCACTATCAACGGAGCTGAATGTGCAAATCCTAGCCCTATTGATGGTATTGTGTACTTATGGAAAGGTAGGTCTTATTTACTGATGATAATCGATCATTAGCGTAGCACCCCGTTATATGATGATGATCATCATTATCATCAATGTTATAGTAATCATCAACATCGTCATTATCATCATTATTATTATCATTGTCATCATTATCATTATGATAATTGTCATCATCATAGTTATAATCATCGTCATCATCATAGTTTCATCATCATCGCCATCATTATCATCATCATCGCATTATCATAGTATCATCATCATCATAATCATCATAGTATCATCATCATTATCATCATCGCCATCATCATCATCATAGTATCATCGTTATCACCATCATCATCATCATAGTATCATCATCATCACCATCATCATAGTATCATCATCATCATCATCATCATCATCATCATAGCATCATCATTATCATCATCATAGTCATCATTATCGTTATGTTATTATTATAGGTAAAGGTACCCAAGACGTCCACCGTGTTCGACATATCGAGGGTCACTGTAACGCCATCCCTAAGGGACAAGTCACTGTCGCCTTCAATGTTGGTAACTGTCAAAATCATGGCAAAGGTGACGCATACACTGGTTGGCAATCTGTCAGTCGTATGTACATTGAAGAGGTCGACCCTCCACAGAAATAAAAAGCACTAAAAACTTTGATCACTTTTAATGAAATAATTAAAAATAAGATAAATTGAACCAAGTTTAGTATTTCATTATAATAAAGTTTATGACGACAAGACTGATTTACTCGACGTTTCGACAAAAGCTGGTGTCATTATCAAGAGTGAGATACTTGTAATGATTATTACTATAAAATAAATCACTTTTCTAATGTCTCAATCTGTTATGCATAAATCAACCTTATAGCATACGCAGTCGCATTAAGAACCTCTTCGGAGGACGAGGGTACTGGAACTAGTGTTTATGTTGTATGGGGAACACTAAGAACAAGCATAAGCAGTTCTCGCTCACTTTTGGGGTTCCTGCGGAGGAGGGCTGCCTGCGGATAGGAGGCTAAGCGTAAGCGTAAAGCAGAATATAGTTGATTATTATCGATTTTTTATGAATTTATTGCAAAACTTCTTATGCAAGCTAATGTCACCGTGGGAGCAAGCCATTACCAGTCAAAAGCCCATGCCTATAGATGAGTGACTTAAGTTAATTAGAGTTAATTCACAGTGAATGTATTAAAATTGTCGGAGCTGTAAGCCACGCTCATATTGTGACGTGAACATTTGGTTTACTCCGAAACTCGTCAACAAGAAATAAATGGACTCTCTCTTACAGTAGTAACACGTACAGTGTTAACGGCACATCTCCCTACTCGACGCCATTAAAAGTATCGTCAAGGAAGCCACTCCGTTCAGACTCCGCCTTAACAACTTCAGGGTGCTTTTCTTTTACGCAGAAAAACCGGAAATTCCGGTTGGAGAAACAAATGGTAGGCGTCTTTACAAACGAAATTTCCAGAAATATCGGACTTAAGGTCGAGGTAGTCCACTTTTCCCGCTTTTTCCATTTTTCCGGTTTAACGCTTGTATCATTTATTTTCCCGCTCTTTTCGGTTGGGGACGCTTGTACCATTTATTTTCCCGCTCTTTTCGGTTGGGGACGCTTGTACCATTTATTTTCCCGCTCTTTTCGGTTGGGGGACACGCTTACCATTTATTTATTTCCCGTTCTTTTCGGTCCTCCATCTTTCTTTTCTTGTATCAAGTACTTCTGCATACATCAGCGTATGCCAACCACACATGCTTAAGCAAGGCGACAAAGAACAAGAAGTAACTAACGTTTTTTCACAACATTGTTAATAACGAAACCATTTCATTTTTCATTCTTTTCTTGTATCAAGTACTTCTAAGTGCATCAGCGTTTATACCAACCACACATGCTTAAGCTGGAAAGGGTACAAAGAAATAACTGACTTTTATGTCCTTGATGGACGGCAGCCAAAAACGTATTTCACAACTAACCGTTGGAATGTCTGAGTTCGCAGAAAATCGAAAACCGCAGTAATAACATGTCTCTCCACTCACAGCATTTATGATTGGCAAAAACTTGCTTTTTGGATGACGTGGCGTTTCGATAATAGGTACTACTCAGACCGGTTCTTTTGCATTAGTCCGCGACTGGCTACGAGACTGGCTGCAACAGAACTGACTGAATCAATTTGCATGGTATGAAAAGTTATCGCTAAACTAGTTTTATTACTAAATTTATTTTGTTTTGTTTTGTTTAACAAAACATAGCCGTTTTACCGAAATTGAAACGGCTTAAAATCGACCTCAGCTTATATAAAGTATTAGGCCTAGTGTGGGACCTAAACTCGCCTTAACTCGCAGCGAGTTTGGCGAGACTGCGCGAGTTAAGGCGAGTTAAAGGAAAATCACAAAATTTCAATGCTGCGAGTTAAGGCAAAATCCCATAATTTAATATAATTTAATATTTCAGCTTTGGGAAATGAGGTTAAGGCAATTCCCTGTGCATTATGACATTGAGCAGTTTACTGCGAGCTTGTGCGAGTTAATTATGTGACTTAATGCGAGTTTAGGTCCCAGACTAGGCCTAGTATTCTAGCCATTTTGTACAAACTAGCGAATACAACAACTGGCTAAGAACTCAACATATATATATTTTTACCGTGTGTATGTGTCAGTTGGTTAGTCACACCAACATGACTGAGTTCTGTTACACGGCTATCAATCGCTACAAAAGTTTACAACATACAGCAAAAATTCACACATTACTGTTCTTTTTTTTTTTTTTTTGCAGTGCAATGGAAATCTCTAACTTTTTTCTGCTCGCTGTTGTTTTGCTTGTTGTTTCGAACTCACAAGCGGTAAGATAATAATTCTTTTATTTTCATCCAGTGCAGGCATTCTCATCATATCATCGATCATCACCGTCACCGTCATCACAACCACCGTCACCATCATACTCACCATCACCACCATCGCAATCATCGTCCAGTCTATCTAGTTGCGCAATGGACATGCACCCTAACAAGACATGCCATAACGATTTACTTTTGAGGAGTCAATGTTGGATTTACAACCCTATAGGCTCCTGGTCCTCCAGGTCAATGTCCTTGCTCGTGTAACTCCGGTGTTCCTGGAATCCCTGGTCAACACGGAACTCCCGGGCCAGCTGGAAGAGATGGTCAACCAGGACCTCGGGGACCTCCCGGGGAAAGCGGCAAACGAGGTCCCGCGGGACGACCGGGCAAAATGGGACCCCCCGGTGCTCAAGGATTTAAAGGAAATCCCGGTATTTCTGTGGCCTCACAATCTAACTGGAAAGAATGCACCTGGAAGGACATGAACGATGAAACAGACAACGGACAAATTAAAGTAAGATATTTCATCTTTGATTTAAACCCAGTTCCCGGTCGTTAATGTTTATAGATGTACCCGGTGTTGAGAATAGCATGCAATTTTCTCTGTTCCCTTTCAGACCTGTGTCTTTATAAAGAAGCACGCGAACACTGCCCTTCATGTTTACTGGAATGGAGCCTTCAGGGTGAGCCGCTGCGATTCCTGCTGCAAGCGATGGTTCTTCACTATCAACGGAGCTGAGTGTTCAAATCCTAGCCCTATTGATGGTATCGTGTACTTATTGAAAGGTAGGTCTTATTATTATTATTATTGTCATATTGTCATCATTATGATTATGATTATGATAATTTTCATCATCAGTTATAATCATCGTCATCATCATCATCATAGTATCATCATCATCATAGTATCATCATCATCATCGCCATCATCATCATCACTATCATCATAGTACCATCATCATCGCCATCATCACCATCATCATCGTATCATCATTATCATCATCATCATAGTATCATCATCGCCATCATCATCATCATCATCATCAGAGTATCATCATTATCATCATCACCATCATCAGAGTATCATCATTATCGTCAACATCATCATCATCATAGTCATCATTATCGTTATATGATTATTATAGGTAAAAATACCCAAGACGTCCACCGTGTTCGACATATCGAGGGTCACTGTAACGCCATCCCTAAGGGACAAGTCACTGTCGCCTTCAATGTTGGTAACTGTCAAAGTTATGGCAAAGGTGACGCATACACTGGTTGGCAATCTTTCAGTCGTATGTACATTGAAGAGGTCGACCCTCCACAGAAATAAACAGCACGAAAAACTTTGATCACTTTTAATGAAATAATTAAAAATAGGTAATATAATGAAATTTGTAACACCTTAAAAAATGTTGATTTAACTTTACTGACGTTTCGAGCTTTAGCCCTTTGTCGGAGTAAAAGAGTTAGATTAAGAGAGATACTGAGTACTATCGCTTATATCTAACACCGACGCAGCCTATACTAGTTTCTCGCTAGTTTCCATTTTTAATTAAAAATAAGATAAATTGAACTAGATTTAGCATTTCATTAGAATAAAGTTTATGATGACAAGATTTACTCGACGTTTCGTCACAAGCTGGTGTCATTTTCAAGAGTGTGATACTTGTAATAATTATTATTATAAAATAAATCAATTTTTTAATGTCTCAATCTATTATGCATTAATCGAAGCAAGGAAGCGATCCCATTTCAGTTAATTTAGCATAAGGGCAGAAAATATTTTTTTCGACCACAATGCAATGTGGTTGTCGAGAAAACAATATATTCTTTTGTTCTAGCTATCCCATAATCCAGCATTCTTTCTACCACAATACAACTCGTGCTTAGTCTTCTTTCATCGACTGGATAATCGGTACATTTATAATACTCAGTTCCGATAACCGCAGAACCATTATCAAAATTATTTTATTTACTTTATCAAAACTTATAGGGTATTATCTCAAAGACAAGTGAAGTTGTAATGAGGTGTTGTTTCGCTCTAGCCCCTATTTTTTGCTAATTGATTCTAAAAAACCGCGCAGGACTCCCCGTGTCTAGTGCACACTTTGGGGAACACTAAGAATAAAAGCAACTTTCGCTCACTTTTGGGGTTCCTGTGGATGGGGGTTTCCTACGGAGGAGGGTAGAAAGCAGAATGACGGATCGAGATAATAGATTATTATCGATTTTTTTATGCTTGCTTGTATTGCAAAATCCTTATGCTAATGTTATCATGGGAGCAAGCCACTACTAGCAAAAAGCCCTTGCCTATGGATGAGTGAATTAGAGTGAACTCACAGTGAATGTATTAAAATTGTCGGAGTTAACATATAAACGCTCATATTATGACGTCAACTTCTGCTCCAAAGAGTCAAAAAGAAGAAAATGGACCACCGGCAGCACAACTAGTCTATCTGAGGAATTTTTTTAAAGGCGAATAATATTATTTTTTACCGCGCGCCTATTGAAAAAAAAGTACTTTGCTACTCGACTTGAGCGCGCAGGTGGGCTTCCTGTGGTGGTTGGTTTGTCGTGAGGAATCGAGAATTGTACGCGACTTTCTCACTGACGACAGAAATTGAAGAGTTGTATTTTGTGAAAATATTACCCTCTTCGACACCGCCAGGGACACCGCACGGCTTTGACGAAAATCCACAGGAATCCCATCCGCGCACTCAAACAAATACACCACAGGAATCCCACCCGCACCCTCAATGATAATTTAATTTTATATTTCCACTGAACTGATAATGGCGCTCGGCGCGCGGTAAAAAATAACTTTATTGCAGTATCATTTTATTGCCATTAAAAAATGTTTTCAAACATACTAATAGTCCGAAAACAAAGGCATTGTTTTAAAAGATGACGTCATAATATGACCTATTGTGTGTAAATCTTTAGGGATTGGATTGCGTCGGTGTTTCCAAGGAATCGCGTTGATCAAAGCTAAGAAAGTACCATAGCTAAAAAAACATAATTTTGTTTCCATTAAAATTGTTTGTAAACATACCAATTAATAGTCCGAAAACAAAGGCATTGTTTTAAAAGATGACGTTATAATATAGTCTATTATGTGTAAATCTTTAGGGATTGGATTGCGTCGGTGTTTCCATGGAATCACGTTGATCTAAGAAAGTACCATGACTAACATGATACCCTCGTGCGATATGTTAAAAATAACGGTGTTCCTGCGGAAATCTGTTACAGCCAAAAAAACATCACTTTAACTCCGTCAAACTAAGAGTGTTACTGACGCTTCGGACGTTCGTCAGCGTGAAGATCAATCCGGTTGTCATTGCATGATCCAAGATCACGAGGGAAATAGAGCACAGGTGTTTGGGCGGCTACAGGATATAACATGCTTCAACATGCCTGACCTACGCATTTCAAACATTTAGTACGACGAAGCAAGAACCACAAGTATCTCAGTGAGCAACTAATCGTTAAAAATGGATGAGTTATTCCGAACTGTTCCCGAACAAGCACTTCCAGTCGAAGCACGAATAACTGGCGAAGTACCCAAATGGATCAAGGGCTGCCTTCTGCGTAACGGACCCGCTATGTATGAAATTGGAAAAGACGCTTATAATCACTGGTTCGATGGACTAGGGATGCTCCACAGCTATCACATTGAAGACGGCAAAGTTACTTATACAAGCCGTTATCTAAGAAGCCAGGCGTACAACAGAGCCCAGGAGAAACGAGGCATCGCAATGGCTGAATTCGGCACTCCTGTTCCTCCAGATCCCTGCAAAAACATTTTCGCGAGGTTTTTTTCGTTGTTTGTCCCTCCAGAAAGGACGGATAACTGTTCTGTTAGCGTTATGCACATCAAAGGGCAGCTTTACGCCGGTAGTGATTCTCCTTTTGTGTTTGGTATTGATCCGCATACTTTGATAACAAAGCAATCTTACAATATGAGAAAAGATTCTATAGGTAAGTAAACAAAAGAATCACGTAGAAAATAAATATTTATTTATGTATTATCAATGTTTAAATTCTCACGAAACGTTTTTTACACATTTAACTATTTTTTCAAGTTTTAATTGTCTAGGATTTCTTAAGTTTCTCAGTACCGTTCAGAAGCCGTAAATAAAAAAAACTGCATTGTAACGAAATATGTGTTTCTAAACGTATTTAAAATATTCCTCAAAATTTCACCGATTTTTTTACTTAACTTTTTACTTTTTAACCTTTGACGCATCTCGGATTTTAACCTTTCAAAGTTAAAAATATAAAGTATTTATTAAATCCAACTTTTTCGATGTTTGGAATTCAATGTTGTAAATATGTAATTAAATGCTAATGAACTAAATAGCTGAAAATTTCGTATTTCCATATTATTCAACTTCTATCTTCCCTAATCCTTAAATAACTACATATATAATAAGTTCATAAACAATTTCAATTGTTTTTAAGTATTTTTATTTGCTATAAAGATTGTTATCAGGCCCGTTACTAAAATATTTTATTGTAAGTTCGCCAGCAGCGAAACTTGTTAGAACACAGCCCAAAACTCGAAGCACGTAAGGACAAATAAAAGGCCACGAAAAGGTGGTGGTTATTGCAGACATTTAGCTCTCAACGAACATCAACGACAGACTCAAATTTCCAAAACTATTTTGCCAACTAAGCAATATTTCAACTCGATACAAAGGCTTTTGTCAGCTTATTTTGATCGAGTTTTGCAAAAAAAATTCGCGGTATTAATGAAACTGTTTTTTAATTATAAATGTAATTTAGTTTTTTTTTTATTTCGATGAAGCATTGACGTACAAAACTTCAGTAAGAAACACTCTCTTTTATACGGTGTATATTAAAGTTAACATTTTTACTCCAACAATAGATCGTCTTTCTTAACGACAGTATACGCATGCAAAAAAATATTACTAAAAAAAAAAATATTTGTTACTAATTGTAACGTTTATTCAGTCCTGATGATGGCTCCGTGAGCGGAAAGCTCGACAAAATTCAATAAAATTGAAAGGTTGAGGTAACGTATAGTCATTATGAATCAAAAACCAGCCTACAAACAACTCTTTGATTGAACTATTTGTTTGTTTAAGATTATACCATAGAAACTACGAGTTTTACGAGTTTTGATGATTAAGATGAAAAGAATTTAATTGTAAAAGATCATGTTGTAGTTCGTAAGTGTTGAAAAATTTGTGAATGTAAGTTGCTAATCCTTCTGAAAACCGCACGTTCTCTGTTCTACACAAGGCGTCACGTGATGTGGATATCATAACCCGAACATATACCATAATGACGTCATCACATCAGGATATGTAGAGAGAGCTTATCGTTGACCTTTGCAGCCCATTTAATTGTGGGACTGTAAAACTGAATGTTTCTCATAGAATCTTTTTAATCGGAAACCATTATGAGTCGGGAAAAGGAATACTTCCCGTCAGCGGTTTGACGTGATACATCCGTTAACCGTAAAACAGGAAACCCAAACGAGGAGTTAACCCCGCAGCAGCTGCTTCGAGAACGTTTTTGATTCTCTACTTTCAAAATAACCATAATTGAAACTAGCGAGTAAACTAGTATAGGCTGCGTTGGTGTTTGATATAAACGAGAGGTAATATAATGAAATTTGTAACACCGAAAAATATAGAAATAGAAACTAGTGAGTAAACTAGTATAGGCTGCGTTGGTGTTTGATATAAACAATAGGTAATATAATGAAATTTGTAACACCGTAAAAAATAGAAATAGAAATTAGCGAGTAAACTAGTATAGGCTGCGTTGGTGTTTGATATAAACTATTTTACTCCGACGAAGGGCTAAAGCTCGAAACGTCAGTAAAGTTAAATCAACATTTTTTACGGTGTTACAAATTTCATTATATTACATATCGTTTATATCAAAAACCGACGCAGCCTATACTAGTTTACTCGCTAGTTTCATTATAATACCTATCGTCAATAACTATAATGCCTACTGTTTAAGGCGGTAGCTACAGTACAAACACTAAAAGTGTGCAATACTTTGTACTATTTACCACTAAATAGTGTTGATTAAACAATAGAGATCAAAAGAATTTGCATAATTTAGCAGTATTTAGTGGTATTTATGCTGCACACTTTTAGTGTTTGTACTCTATTGCAATTAAAATCAAATAAATTTGAATTACTATATCTACCCCACAAAAAAAACAGAAGGCATTACGGTTATTTGAAAGTACAGTACGACACTCAATTGGTCATGTGATATGATCGCCATCTGCAATCATGCCAAATCACAATCAAATCATTGTTATGCTCTTACAAAAACGAGTCACTTCTCGCCGATTAAGTATAGAACGTCACGGAA
The DNA here is from genome assembly GCA_949775045.1 of Metridium senile. NCBI lineage: Eukaryota > Metazoa > Cnidaria > Anthozoa > Actiniaria > Metridiidae > Metridium > Metridium senile. The sequence continues at coordinate 8,400,644 of OX459100.1, forward strand.
TCAATGACACACCCGATGCATATGGATCATCGATTCCACTTACATCCGCAGAAAAAAAAAGAAGTTTTTCACCATCATTGTTCACGGCCTTTTTTTCCTGATGTAGTAAAAGTTAAAATACCTTTTCACGGTTCACGGTTCACGTCCACAACCTCAGCGTCGATAGCATCTAATATATTCTTTAGAATTTGACTACAGATCGCGGTAATATTAAGGAATGTACACATTAGAGCGATTTCACATAACGCATTTTAGTATGCTAATGAGTAAAATAAAATGCTAATGAGCTTCGCGCATGCACATTTAGCTTAAATAAATATGGCAATCTCGTGTTTCGTTCTATCTAATAAATACTCATTATATATAATACAACAAGCAGTTCTGATACTTTGTCTCTTAATTTTTGTCATATTTATGCAAGCAATTTGTGATAAATATCTATTGTTACCCGTGCGAAGCTCATTAGCATCTTATTTTACTGATTAGCATACCCGGGGGGGGGGGGGGGGGGTACTTGACCCAGTTTCTGACGGAGACGTTCCGCTGGTACCTCTAAACCCTGACCCTATTTAAGACAGCAGAATCCTAAAAATATGTACCCTATTTCAAGACAAATTGGTAAAAAGTAGACCCTATCCAAGACTCAAGGGGGAAATTGTATACCCTAGGTAAGGCAATTTAAGCAAATTAGGCTAAATTGTATACCCTATTCAAGACGCCAAGGCAAAAAACCATACCCTATTTGGCGGAACGTCCCCGTATAGTAAATGTAAGGGAGTACCCCCCCCGGGTTAGCATACTAAAATGCGTTATGTGAAACCACGGGCTGTAGTCAAATTGTAAAGAATATATGATTGTTGTAGTCAGGATTTATGATTTTTACAAAAGAATTAGGTTGTCTCTGACTAAATTTGATGACGTTTCGGCTAAGTTGAGTTTGCGTGCGCGAGAGAATTTTAAAAATAACGATGTACAATAAATTTGCGCGCGCTAAGATGTTTAGAGTAACTAGCTCGCGCTTTTATTTGTCAAATGAGAATATATAGGTGGAATGTTCATTCTATCATTTCTAGAGTTCTTGTCCTGGTTGGAATACCACACTTCTAGAAAGACTCTTCTGTGGTAATTGTTCTCATTGTCTACCACTGTAGCATTGTCAAAGTCGAATTCATGTTCGGTGTTATTAACATGTTGAGCTATTCTTGATGATGGCAAGTTAGTGCAAATTGATGAAGTCTAAAGACTTAGCCGAAACGTCTTATTAAATATCATCAAATTTAGTCAGAGACAACCCAATTCTTTTGTCAAGAATATATTACACGCTATCGAGGCCGTGGTTGTTCGATGAGAACCGTGAAAAGATCTATCTCCCATATGTTCAATCAATGTTAATCCTGTTGTTTGTTCGTGAGTAATTGGATTAAATAACGTTTTGGGATATAAATAGAATTAAAACAGTATGACATTCGAGACATGTTCGGTCACGTAAAAGAAGTTTATATAGTAATTGACAAAACATACCAGATGTTGAAGAAACGTTTTGTGATTTGTACGTCATCATTATCATATCATTGTTATATTGTTTTCATCATCATTATAATAATTTCTATTCTTATCGCCACATTACATCGACATCGTCACCACGATTACTGTCACTAACAACATCACCATATTACTAAACATCGTCTTCATATTAAATCATCACTATCGTCATCGTCGTCATCATCATCATCATCATCATCATCATCATCATCATCATCATCATCATCATCATCATCATCATCATCATCATCATCATCACAACCTATCAATTACTACTTTCACTCTTCAACCTCTTTCCCAGGGTCCTCTCCCTTCGCTTTTGGGTGGGGCGGGAAATCTTCCATTTTCACCACAGTAAACCCCAAAACAAGTCTTTGATAACAGTACTAACACCTCGATACTTTTGTTGCTTCTAGTTCCTATGCGACTTTTCTCACTTACACCACATCCCCACACAGACGAGAATGGCACAATTATCAACGTGGGCGTGTCATTAAACAAAGGAACAAAGTATCATTTCCTGGAAACACCAAGTGACCCGTCCTCTCCCCCCGAGGGGAAGGAAAGCCATCCTCTCAAAGGCACGAAGGTCATCGCCACATTCGAGCCCAAGAATAAACTCTGCTACTATCACAGCTTTGCGATGACTCCTAAGTATTTTGTGTTCATTGAAAACCCGTTCGTGGTTGATGTCTGGCGATTATTGACTATGAAGATACATGGTAAGCAGGGGTGTGGTTTCCTATTGGGAAAGGGGGAGGGGTAGGGCATAAGGGGTGTGGCTCATAATTAATAAGATGTCTACATGAGATAGCAGTATCAGGGGAAAGCGATCGACCATGAACAGCAAATTTAAAGTTTGTATTTGTTAAGCGAACGCGCGCTTGAATGTGCTACAGTGTATATTAAATGGTTTTCATTTCGTACAGCTTGTTGTAACGATACAGTAATCAAGCACCAGTCAAAAGCTGCGTTTCTTTTCTTTAAACGGGCCCAACATGTTGGACCAACATTGTTGCTGTACAGTTTGTTGAACACGAAAAGAAAAGAAAAGTTGGATGATATTTCATCCAACATCACGCGACAGGGTGGTGTCTAAACGGGCCCAACATGTTCGACCAACATGTTGGGCCCATTTAAAGAGCAACAGTACCGTTATTGTTTGGTTAGGTTTAATCTACTGTGTTTTAAACTAATTCTTAACGGTGTTTCGATCGGTGCTTGATTACTGTATCATTACAACAGGCTGTACGAAATGAAAACCACAAAATATACACTGTAGCACATTCAACCGCGCGTTCGCTCAACAAATACAAACTTTAAATTTGCTGTTCATGGTCGATCGCTTTCCCCTGATACTGCTAAGCCACTGTAGCTAACGGTCATTAGTATTAAGGTGTCTTTCGTGTTTCTTGTGTTAATTAAGAGTAGAGAACTAACAGGATATTCTATTGCATTCCAGGTCGTTCATTCCACGACTGCATGAAATGGGACGAAAAGCAACCATCTCGCTTCTACCTAATCGAACGAGAAACAGGACAATGCATTGCGCGCTACACGGCAGAGAGTTTCTTTAGCTTCCATCATGTCAACGCCTATGAAAGCGACGATAGTGTATTTGTAGATATTTGTTGTTATCCTGACGCTAGTATCGTCTACGAATACTACCTCTCCAACCTCCGCTTGAAGCCAGAGCACGAGGTCTCAAGGGGGTTCCCAGAGGGGGCATTAAGGAGGTACAGAGTACCCATCCCGACAACCGTCAGTAAGAAGCCAATATTCGTCCCCCTGCCGACCTACTCGGACGGCAAGGACTTCAAGTTGATGAAGTATGGCTTAGAGTTACCTGCCATTAACTATCGATATGCTAATGGAAAACCATATCGGTATGTGTACGGTCTGAAGCAAAAAAGATCAGGGGATTTCTTGAATCAAATAGTCAAAGTAAGTACCTGTTATATATTGTCATCTTTGTTATGTAGCGCATAAGAAATTTGTCAGGGGGTGTCTCAATTGCAAATGAAGGGCTCTTGTGGTGTGAGGAGGGGGGCCGGTCCCTAAATGTCTAAAACATAGGGGTTATTGCGGCGCTGGGGGGTTTCCGCCGCTGACAAGTGAGGCTTGCTTTTCACTCACACACTTCTACACTCAGTATTGACTAGTGAGGCATATTGATTTGTGGATAGAGGAAGCGTGAAACCCATGTGGTTAAGTAGAGATCAACAATGCCCAAGCCGGGACTCTGGACCACAGCGGCGAACAAGTCGTGACTCTGTCTGCAGCAAGGCATAAAAATTTACTTTGCACAAAATAGTGTCTCCATTTTCTTCACAGTTCGACGTCCTTGCAAAAGACTCTAAAGTCTGGCACTCGCGACATTGCTTTCCCTCGGAACCAGTCTTCGTGCCCGCGCTCGGTGGCAGCGACGAAGACGACGGTGTCATTCTGTCAGCGGTCGTTGGCACAAGAGGTAAAAAGTCGTTCCTTTTAATTCTGGACGCAAAGACCTTCGATGAGGTGACGCGCGCCGTCGTCGATTGCCAGGTCACTCACAGTTTACATGGCATGTTCTATCCCAAGTCACTCGCGATCACTCCTGGCTCGGTCAAGAGAGCCTGGCCCGAGGCTTAGATATAGTCCCATATATGGAGAAATGCATGTGGCTAACATAGGAAGCCCTTGAATTCAATATGAACAAGCAGTGTGACTAACACAGGAAAACCGTGAACTTAAAAGTCACGAAACTTCACTATTCTCTACTTTCACAATAACCATAATTCCTTCTGTTTTGTAATTAAAACCAAATCAATTTTAAATCAAAATATCTACCCAACCCCTCCCCCCTAAAAAAACAGAATGCATTATGGTTAATATGTTATAATAGAAAATAAGATGGTTGTCATCAACCTTTGAAACAAAGTATACTAATGGATCGAGTGTAATTTTCAAATATTGGAACCTTATACTACTCAATATTTACGTGTTATGCGTGTGTTTGCTGCCGGTTTAGGATGGGAAATCTCGCCATAAACTCAAACGTTGAACTTTATATGTGTGCTAAAAAGAATGAGTTAGAGTAAAAAAAAACAAACAGCAAACGCAAATATGAGTAACATTTTATACTGGACATCAACCTCGTTCCCAGGGCCCTCTCCCTTCACTCTTGGGTTTCCGCCCCAACCAAAAGCGAAGGGAGAGGGCCCTGTGAACGAGGTTGACTGGATACGTGATCAGCGCACGACATTTCAATGACATGATTTCGCAAAGTACAAGAGAAAAAGATGACAGACTATGTTTCAAAAAAATCGACGTTGTCAAGGATCTTATTCTTAGTAGTTGATTAGGGTTTTATGAGACTAGTATTATTATATATTTATTGTATAAAACAGATGATTTATTTCATTATTATATATTACTCATTAAATTAATAAATAATAAAAAAGAACATGATTTTTTTGGAAAATAAAGGTATTACTTGAAAAAACGTGCACTGTTTTTCATTTGAAGTGTGTACAAAAAAGGGATTTGATATTAAAAATTCAAGTTCCCAGATGCGCGTGTAGTTTCATTTTCTCAGTTATCCTTCTCTTTCTCATGCTACGGCGTTGTGGCTTGGTGTCTTTGGAGTGTTCGTTCTTGAAATCTTGCCAGGCTTCAAAACTAAACAAAGTAAAGAATCATGTGGTTAGCACGTTATATAAGTGTCCTCAGTGGTTCTATGACGTCACCCTTGCTGGTTAGTGTAGTGTAGTGTAGTGTAGTGTAGTGTAGTGTAGTGTAGTGTAGTGTAGTGTAGTGTAGTGTAGTGTAGTGTAGTGTAGTGTAGTGTAGTGTAGTGTAGTGTAGTGTAGTGTAGTGTAGTGTAGTGTAGTGTAGTGTAGTGTAGTGTAGTGTAGTGTAGTGTAGTGTAGTGTAGTGTAGTGTTGATAGGTGAAGCCCAAGATTTAACTTCCTCATCTTAACGACGGAACCCCCCGGGATATTAATATTCTGTTATTATTGTTAATCTTATAAAGGGGTTTCTATTGTGCAGGATGCTGTTTTCCCCTCGAGACTGTGCAAGATATTTTTTCCGTTTTGCACCATATTTCTTTCAAGATTTTACTTGTTGTGCACGATATTGTTTAGGGTTTTGTTTAAGTTTTTTTTGGGTGTGTGTGTATGTGGGGGGAGGGGGGGAAGTAATTGCCTAACCCCCTGCCCAATCCCCCTTAAATGTATAGTGGTTCGTCCATTACCTGATTTGTTTATCGTCCAAGCAGAACTGGTAAAACTCGTATAAACAGGTATAATAGACAAACGTTATGAATAGGGCAATGAGAGTGTCCACAAGGAACTTGTACTCCACTGGTATAACTGTAACAAAACAATAAAAGAGGTTACAAAAGCTAGATTGAAGATGGGTCAAAATTATTGCGTAATACACTAAAGATCATATTTTTATTTGTCATCAATTTATATAAGATATAAGATATTTATTGATAGAATAGCAGACAGACAGACATACACACATACATACACACATACACAAATAGATAGATAGATAGATAGATAGATAGATAGATAGATGGATGGATGGATGGATGGATGGATGGATGGATGGATGGATGGATGGATGGATGGATGGATGGATGGATGGATGGATGGATGGATGGATATAGACAAAGTTTCAGAAAGGAAGAAATGAATAACAGAAAAACGAAAGGAACAAAAAGATAGTTTAACATAAAGACCTTTATTTTAAATATCAAAAACAATAACATTACACAAAAAAAGCTTCTATTATCATAAACAAAACAAGAAACACTTTCTTACCTGAGAAGATTACGTTATAAGGATGAAACGGTGAAAGTTCCTCGTCAATCCATGCAGTGTATCCACAGTAGCCAATCAACGCACACAAACCGACCAGCAACAAACAATACAAAAACGATAGCTTCACTTTAAAAGAAAAGACTTCTTTGATTGCACTATAACGGAGTATTTCGATAAGCACCATTGTGCTGATTTCCTCAGCTTCAAAAATCGTCGAAAATTTTTTCAAACTGTCAAAATAGCGCGCGCTATTGAAAATTCAAAAATTCAATTTTGCGCAATTTGGTGATCGTAACACGAACAGTCAGAGAGTGCGGGCTCAGTTAAAAACAAAATGGCGGACGCGATGTGTAAAATCCACAGATAAAGAACTTTGATTTAACTGTACAAAATGGAGAAAATTCAAGGAACAGCGGACGGTATGTTTTATTTAGTTAAAGCCTTTCTCATTTGGTGTCTTTGGATGTGGTATTTTACTTGCCCCAATAACGCTAGACGGTCATAATTGAACATGTTGTTCAACTTGTTATGTATTTTGAAGATGTAAATTATATTTGAGTTTGTTTTGAAGTGGAATGAGCTAACCTGTGTTTATTTTATTCAGGATCTTTGTACCGTGATTTACCATATAATATCACACACAACAAAGATAACTTAGGTCTCCAGGTAAGACATCAGAACGTAGATTATATTTAACTCATATTTATTTTTTGTTTGTCAGAATATATATTGATTAATTAAATTATTTCTAAAATGTCTAAAATATACAAGTATTTTTAAATATTTCATACTTAATTTTTTAGATTTGTATATTCACATATTTATATTTAGAGTTTTATATTTTTTCTTAAACACATAGGATTTTAGATTTTTTAGATTTTAGATTATTCATTTAGTTCTTATATTGATTTAAAAATGTAATTAATGTATGTAATTAATGTAAAATTTTAATGTAAATGCACGACCCCATAAGCGTAAGCTTTAATACAAATCGTGTTTAAATAAAGTCAATGTATGTATGTATGTATGTCTTCTTCTGACTTTTATATTTTGAAATCCATATAAAAACATATGAATAGCCTATGAAATGCCTATGAATAACCTATAAAATGCCTATGAATAACCTATAAAAAGCCAATGAAATGCCTGTGAAAAGCCTATGAAATCCCAATGAAATGCCTATGAAAAGCCTATTAAATCCATATGAAATCCCTATATGAAGTCTCTATGAAATTTAACTTACAATGATAATGATGTCAACAGTAACAATGATTTGAAAATTGACCCAAAACCAGAGTTTGGCATCAAAACGTCCAACAAAAAAAAAATCTGTTCTTATAATAACAATATGTAATGATTGGTAATTAATATCCAATTCTAATGTGTTTACCTACTTTAGCCCCTCAACTGTTCTGCCAAAGACTTTGTAGAATCATTCCTTGAACAGTCAATCCACAGAAATGCTACAAAAGAAAGTATGAATGAAACAGTGAGACGAAAAGCTCTCATGCTGGACAGTGTCAAAAGACAGAAGACAAAAAGACAGAAGGTTAAAATGTCAGCTAGGGAGAAGAAAGACAGAGGAATATATGACCTGAGCAAAGGAAATCACAAGTAAATAATAGAAATAATGTGTTTGATGTTTGTGTTGATATTCATTTGACATATTTGACATATATACAGTCAATTCAAAAAACATTGTCGTCAATAGGCTTCAAGTCTACATGACTAGACTGAAAGGTAGCATGGGTAGAAATCACCGAAGCGGCGAATTATTCATAATTAGTTGACTGAGTGTGTGTGGTATTGCATTAGATACTGTGTGCATTTATCCACTTCGGTGATTTCTGCATAGACTTTAAGCCTATTGACAACAATGCTTTTTGAATTGACTGTATGCATAACACATTTGTAACAAGTACACTTGTGAAGGAGGAACATTGACAGCAAAGAAAGGGGATTGAAGAAATAGAAAACGAGGCAGCGTGCTCTTAAGTAGACAAGATAAGCGTTAGGAGAAGCACAAAGTATAGCAGAGTGCTTCTCAACACTTCTCGAGTGTTCTTAAAATTCCCAAGTGCTCTTTAACTCCAAAGAGCACTGCTGCCAAGTTTTCTATTTCTTTTATAAAATATTCAGTAGTAAAAATCAAACAAATCAACGCTCTGTGCACTGTTGAGTTATAGAGAACACTTCACAGACAATCAGAGCGTGTGATTTAAATCAAATATTTTATAATGAGACATGGTACATAGCAAAGGAATGAAAGAATGCTGTTTTTAATAAGGACAGTGATAGAATTCTACCGATAAATTACTTCAGTCTTCTTAACAAATAACAATTATATACACAGCATTGCATTCACATGCGCTCTTTACATATGCGTGACAACTACACCTTGATATTGTTTACCCTGATGATTTACTAGTAGCCCAAAAGCTTGGTTTTTAATAAAATCAATACAGGTCGATGAAATGTATAGCTAGTAAAATAAATATCTACACAACCTACAAACATCTACTGGATTAAGTACATTTTCACATTGTTTACTGTGATTATGCAGGGCTAGGAGCCCAAAAGCTGAGTAAAAATTAAAGTATATGTTAAAAAAAACCCCTGTATATTTACAACTATCACTCCCCGTCGGGCCTCTTCCGTGAGGTTCACTCACACTCACTACTGCTACATTCAATATTTACAACACACAACTCTGCTCACATGTTGATTTTTGCAGAGGGAGGAAAACAGGATAATCCGGAGAAAAACCCTTGTGGCATGAGAGAGAACAACACATCAAACAAACTCTACTTACTTGTCGTCCGAGCCGGGAATCGAACCCAGGTCACAGCGGTGAAAGGCCAGCGCTCTCACCACTAGGCCACTCATGCCACCCTATGTTGATGAAGAAATAATAATAATAATAATAATAATAATAATAATAATAATAATAATAATAATAATAATAATAATAATAATAATAATAATAATAATAATGATAATAATAATAATAATATTTGTAATGTTTTATTCAATGCAAAAAGGGAAAATATAGTCGTTCATGATATGATTATTCTTAGCTTATTCATAAATCCTTTATTTTCTACTTATTTATTGCCATGTCTTGTCTTAGGTATGAGATGTACAAACCTTTACACAAGCTCTGGACAGACTACATACAACAGGTTTTAAACCTGAATGAAAACAGGTTTGACAACAATACCATTTAATATAACTGAAAATCATATCATTGCAGTATAATAAAAAATATAAATATTGAGATGTCTGTGACTAGTGGCATTCAAAACTATATTTAGTCGACCTCTGTTTCATTATTGTTAAAATTGCATGTTGAATCTTTTTCCAAGACTGACAAAAATTGATTTAATGAAATAATTATGATTTTTCTAAATTATTTCAAGTATAAAGAAAGCACTGTATAATAGTAAAAAAAACTAAAAAAAACTACTTTTACATTCTTCTAGTAATCTCAAAGATGTAACACCAAGGCTACTAAAAGCTGATTACCATGGTTGTCTAATAACTGGTAAGTTTTATACAGACATTTACACTGAGTTGACAAGAAAAAGAAAGCAGTTTACTTATGGTATATTATATTAAAGTTTGTAGATCAAAATGCCCTTCCTATGTGGGAACAAGTGGAATAGTACTACAAGAAACTAAAAATGTCTTCAAGATTATTACAGAAGAAGACAAAGTCAAAGGTATTGTACAAGTTATAATAGAAGTTCTTTAAACACAGTTTTACTCACCTGCAAAGTTTGGAGTTACTTTACTATTCTTGTTTGGGGTTCCTGTGTTATGATAGGAGACTTGACCTAGGAACCAGTTTTCCTCAGCCTCTTCTACCACAGGAATCCCACAATCAGTAGAGGAATACAGGGAAACCTCTAACCATTTTTTAAATTCTTTTTTTCAGTCATCCCCAAGGCTAACAGTGTCTTCTCATTTGAAGTGAAAAGCTTCATGTTCAAGATATATGGGAATCATTTTAGATACAAGGGCAGTGAGAGATCAGTTAGGAGATTCAAGGCAAAGCCAACACTAGACTTATAAAATTTGGCTATGTGACAATGTCCAAAACAATATAATTTTCACTCTGCTATGATATTACAATATGAGCAGCCTATCTGTATCGTAATACAATTTTTTTTTTTTTTATAAAATTGTCAAGATTAAAGTAAATCTGGCTGAGAAAATTATGATCAACTTAAAACTTTAACATGCAAATCAGGATGAATCTGTATGAATAAATAATACAGGTTCTCACTATGAAGTCAGTTACTACTAACATAATTGTTGAAGAGCGACTCCCAAAGTTTGATGTCTTGTTTGCAAACTAGCATTTTGTCAGCCGTCAATCAAAATACTAGGAACGAGTTTGTCAGAGTGATCCAAAGGAGGTGCTTGAATACTGTTAAAGCCCTGCTAGTGTTAAGCTAGTTAGGCATCATATATACACTCATTAACAAGCTTAAGTTTAATTTGTAATTTTTCTTTGACTATTTTGACAAAGCTACACAAAGACTGACACACGTTTTCTCACTGCTCGCACCAGTCCTCGCGCATTCTCTCACTTTTGCTCGCTCCTGGTCCCTCACACTAGCAAAGATTACTTTTTCCCCTGTGTTATGCCAGCATGTGCCAGTACTGTCGAAAAAGTATGAATAGCCTATATGAAGGAGTTTTAAGTAATGACCCTTATAAAAACAATAGCACTTCCTTTTGTTCTGCGGCATTTCACTTTCCCCACATCCAAATTGTGAATTTTTTTTGTTTGTATACGGAAATTATTGCATAAATAAGAAATAAGTTGATTTGATTATCCACAAAGTTATGGCAATTTTTCATGTTTCAACCAATCAGACGACCAGTTTAAACAATACTACAATTATCACCTTTGCACATTCCTTGCTGTTCCTGCTATCATTCTTACGCGGATCGTTAGAAACCATTTACATTGTGGCTTTGCCTTGGGTTGATACATAACCTATCCACATTGGTGATGGTATATAACCTTTACGTAATACTATTTAATTCAACTTCATAGTACTGTTATAAAGGGTGGCATAGGTGGCCTAGTGGTGAGAGTGCTGGCCTCTCACTGCTGTGGTCCAGGTACATGTCCCAGCTCGGGGCTGGATTATATGTGAGTTCAGTTTGTTTGATGTGTTCTTCTCTCCTATGCCACAAGGGGTTTTCTCCGGGTTATCCAGTTTTCCTCCCTCCACAAAAATGAACATGTGAGCCGAGTTGTGTGCAAAATAATTAACGCAGAGGTAGTGAGTGTGTCTGAGTCTCCCCCATTAGCAGGGCACACGTGTCCAGCTAGAAGATTGAAAAAAAATATATATATATTGTTTTCTACAGTTTAATTAGCACTATTTAGTAATTTGTATTTCACACACTTGTTTCATGGTAACCCTGCAAGTAGAGGATTTCTCTTACCCTTGGAGCAACTAGAACAGAACTCTCTGTCAGAACCCGTGACTTTTGTTGTTGCTTATTATGTGGAGTAACAGCGATCAGTAATGTGTGGAAAGTAATGTGTGCTGTCATGATGGTGTTGAAAAGCAGTTTGATAGCTACAACCATGTGCAAAATACCTTGGGACATTATCTGTTTTTTTTTACATGAAAAATATTTCAACATCATTTTTCCGTTTCCCCCTCTCCCCCGAATCAATGTTGAATTGTGGGAATGTGAAACGGTTGTAATTTGAAAGACCAATCAACATTGCTTAGGGGGGAATGGGGTTTGCCAATCAAATTGATAGATTTTGTATATATTTTAAAACGCAAACAAAAACGCTCATAAAAATGTCCCAACAATTTTGCACATGACTGTATAATTTTTACATGTAAGTCTTCGGGAGCCGGCAGAGGTTACTTTCATGCTAAGAGACAAAAAAACTGTGCTCCCAGGGTATTGCATGGGTTAATATGGCCACTCTATTTAGTACTAATTTGATTAGTACTATTTGTTTCATGGGTTTAGTGTGAGCACTCTATATGATATTATTGATATTTTTTTTTTCATATACATGTGATTATGCTTTTAGTTTAGATAATATCTACAATGTCCATTTTGTGTCCATTTTGTATTATTTTACATGTTTGTATATCAGTTCATGTTACTATTATTTTGTTTGAACTCAAATGTTTTAATTATAATTCCTTTGGGTAAGAGTTCCAGTGTTCTAAAGAATTTACATGTAAATGTCTAGAGTTTACTTATTTACTTATTAAATACAAATGGAAATAGAGGTGTGAAATTACAGAAAAGAATATGCATTGTAAACCTTTTTTTAATAATGCAAGCCATTTGCATTATTTATTATAAAATATTTGGTATAAATCGCGAGCTCTGATTGGCTGAGAATCAGAATCTATAACTCAGAATCTATAATCTATAACTGAACAGTGCACAGAGCGTCAATTTGTTTGATTTTTACTACTGAATATTTTATAAAAGAAATAGAAAACTCGGCAGCAGTGCTCTATGGAGTTAAAGAGCACTTGGGAATTTTAAGAAGACTCGAGAAGCGTCGTGCTTCTCCTAATGCTTCTCTTGTCTTCTTAAAATTCCCAAGTGCTCTAAAACTCCATATTAGAGTACACTGCGTTGTTTTCTATTTCTTCAGTGTAACATTTCTGCAATCCCACACCTTTTAAGAACATTTTAGGAAATACTATTGTAAACAAGCTTCAATATATGTAAAATTATGCCATGTCATGTTGATCACAATCACTGAAGTTTTATTAACTCATTTTTTGTCAATCAAATGCTTTCAGAGAATGTACAATGCATTTAAATTTTGACAACTGGTGCAACTGTTGTTATCAATGACTAATTTATCTCAAAATGCATAAGCTAATGTTCAAATATGTTGGGCATTCCATGAAAATTTAGTACAGTTATTTTCTACTTTTACTGGCAACAAACTGATGTTAGGAATTTTTATTTAGACCAAACATTAACTAAACCTATTTGGTAAAACATTCTAGAATTATTCTCAAGAAATTATTGTGAAGTAACAAATAAAACAACTAACTGTATAGAAATCATTGTAACACTAGTAATAATATCATATGTAAGATTCTGCTGTATTTTGATCAAGTGATTTACTGCAGATTGCGCATATACTTGCACCCTCTTTGTTTCCATATGTACAAGACGTGCATTTCCTGCTTCCGCTCCTGACGTACTCCATGTCAGTGACCCCTCGCGATGTTGCACACATTGCACAGATTCTATTGTGAGGGGGATTACTGTATGTGCAACGCCCACAAGACCACCCCTTCTCCTTAGGGTCAATCCTTGTTTGTGCAGTGATCCGCTGAAAGTAGTGCGCTTTCTTTGTTTTAGGACACAGATCTTTGTCATAAAACTTCATACACTGTTTACATATACGATTATGGCAGTCGGCACAGATAAAAGCCGCAGTCAGCCTGCAAAAGTCACAGATGTTAGTTTCGTTCAAGTCTTTCTGCATTTCTGAATATAATGATGGTTCACTTGTAGTATTTGGTCGGAACATATGCCCAATTGTTGATTTGCAATTGTTTGTTGCAATGTAACAACACACACCACATGATTTTGTCTTGCAGATTTTGCATTCATGTGTAGAAGGCTTTCTACAGAAGGCACAATTTTCCTGGCTGCCTGGTATGTCTTCTCTTTTACTTGAGCTCTCTGTTTTCTTTACCACATGATGCGATGGTGCTTCAACACATGGTCGTTTATTCAGGACATCTATACATTTCTCGCAACATACTTGACCACACATTCCACACATGTCTGTAGCTTCATTTGCACACACTACACAGTATCGCATCTCTGATTCTTCTTTTGAGGTGTAATCTTTGGATGGATCCTTCTGCCTATACTCCAATACCATGGGAGGAATTTCTGTGTCTTCTGTAGGAGGAGTCAAAATTTGGTTTGAAGTTGTTCTATCTCTTGTTGAGAAAGATGATCTATCCTTCAGTGATGAGCTTGGTAGATTTTCACTTGTTTTAGATGATGTCGTGCCAGTATTTGGATCTAATGCCATTTCTCTTCCATTTTCATAAGTCTTTCCATGCAGTTCTTTAGCAGAACCAGTAGTTTCTGAAGATGCTCTTGATTTTTCTTGGCGCATTTCAAAACCATCCTTAAATTTCAAATCAATTTTTTCTTGATAAATCTTGCTATCTTTACCTGTACTGTAGGTGTTGGTTGTTGTCACTGTTGATGGACCTTTGACTTGAGTTGTACTTGTTGTAGTTGTTGTCCTTGTAAGTGGCTCTCTGATACCCCCTGAACTTGGCAAAAATGGATGATTCTCAAAGTTGGCTGCTATTGGACTCCTTCTGCTCTTCTTTTCTTGTTTTGAACTCAAATTAAATCCACCATTTTCGACATGTTTTCCTCTGTCATTGAAATGTGTACCATTTTCACCAATATTAAGGCCAGACATTCCTGGAATTGCATTAGACACATTGTCATGACCTTTTTCTTGCCCTTCAATCACCACCCATTCTTTAATATTTCCTAGAAAATGTGGATCAACAGCTTCACCGTAGGTAGGTGGTGGAAGCCCTTGAGGTTCCAGCAGTGCATTCATTGTTAGATAATTATTGTCATGGGAAACTTCACTCATGTCTTCATAATCATCATATTTCTCCCTATAATCCATATGCAGTTTCTCCCTATAATCCGTCTCCATTGGCTGAGGGTAGAAGTTAGTAATTGTGGGTGCTGCATGGACATTTGCCTCGGCAAGCTGTTGATCAACGCCATACAACTCATTATCACTTATCATCCCAATTAACCCATTTGAAGAACTAACATGCTCAACTCTTGCATTTCCTGAGCTGTAACTTTTTGAAGACTTACTATAATTATTATCAGAATACACTTTTGCTTGAGTTGAGCTGTTCAGTGGGTAGTTTGTGGAAGGTATCTTATAATTTGCTTCACTCTTAGATCGTTTTCGTTCAGCTACCTCACCATCACCGTCAAGTCTGATTCTCTTGTTGTCGCTAGAAATACCCTTTAGATTAAACAAGTAATATTTGGCTTCTTCTACATCCCCATTGGTCTTTACTCTTGATTTTATTATATCTTCTAGTGTAAAATTGTCAGCATTATAGAGCTCAACTTCTTTTGCAATCTCGTGTAGAACTTCAAGTTCGATTGATGATAGAAACAAGTCAAATGCAGTGGCCAAAATTGAATCAAAGTAAGTCGGTTGTTTCAGTTCTAGTACATCATGAGATTTTTCTTTGTAGCCATAAAGTTGAAGTATTGGTGAGGCAATGGGTAATGGCACTGCAGTTTCAACCTTGTGCTTGAAATATGATGAGTACAGCTGTAAAGGAATGGAAGAACATGTGAATAGCAAACAAACAAACAAACAAACAGACAAATAGACTAACAAATAGACAGACTAACAAACAGACAAATAGAAAAACAATCAGTCAATATCATCCAAATAAACAATTAAAACAAACAAACCAACAGATTGACAAATAATCAAATAAATTGAAAAACAAATAAACAAGAAAGCAAAAACCAAATGAACATTGCAAATAGTTAAAGATAATTTTTCTTGACTTAAAATACCTTGATAGTTTGAAACTCTTTCCTCCAAGGATACACCAGAAGCTTAATGCCATATTGTTCAAGGTTTAAAAAACCTTTCCCTATTTCCAAAAATGCTTCAGCTTTTCTATCTTTTGTTCTTGAAATGATTTCCTTTAAAAGTTCCTCAAATGCCAGTATCACAAACCTATGCTCAAATGTGACAGTACTAAGGTATTTCCTTCCATGTTCTTTCAATTTCTCAAAGTATTCTTCCTTCCTTTCAATGTGAACTTGTTTATATAAGTCTTGTAAGCTGGTTCTTGTAACAGTGAAGTTTTTATCATCCATGACAAATAGAAATCACTTAAAAATATATAAATAAAAACAGAATAAAACTTCATTCAAATATTATAGAAAGGGTGTTTGTTTGTGTTAGCATGAATCAGTCACTGAGGGTTGTCTGGAGCTGGGTTGTCTGGAGTTGATTTTGTTCTTAGTAGTTAAAGATAAATAAATAAGTAAATTAATAAATGGCCTCCCACTTTCCAGGTGATTTCACGTGCGCACTTCCAGCTAGTATAAGCTTATCAGAAGCATTTTTGTCACTTCGCTAACAGTTCCAAAATGGTGTCGTTCGAGAGAGTTGTTTTCTGTGTTAACCCTTTATAAATATGTCCTTAACATAACTTTACATTAAAATATTCTATGTAACTCAGACAACAAAAGCTCTCTTCTGCTCTATCAGCAATAAAAAATACAAAACCCAAATCCCTAAAAGTAACCAAAATCGTTGCTGTCACGAGGCACCATTTTGGAACTGTTTGTTTTGACAAACAACCCTTTGCGTGCTTCCAGGCAAAATCATCTGGTTATTATGTCCTTAAATAGTTATTTTACGTACCCCAATACAGGTCAGCGACTGTTACATAGACCACAGACTAAAATATTGTTTAACAATGACACTTGATGCCAGAAACATCTCATGTATATGATGTCACCAGCCATCTGAATGGGGAATTCCCCTACATATAACCTAACCCCACTTTTACTTTCAAAGCATATCTAAATTTACAGACTTTTTCTGACCAAAAAATGATAATACGAAATTGAAAATTACAGTTTCAAGTCCTGGGTATTTTTAAAGTTTGAGGGGCAAATATTTTACACACAAAATTGTCAAATCTAGTAAAATATTCCTTTAAAGAAAAAATTCAAAGATGTTTAGAGGTCTTTTGAATTTAGCGTTAAGCTCAAGGAAATGTCTGCCGAAATAAAGCTACTTTTATATATGCAAATGAGATTTTCGAGGAACTACAATGAACAAGGAAGTCATTTCTGAGTAAAAATATTTTTGAGGCAACTAAAAACTATAGAAATAGAAAAATAATATCGTCAATATACAACTTCACAATAAAACAATGTTCTGGGGGAATAAAAATGAAGTAAACAGGATTAATAATCACAATCTGTGTTTGAAACCGGAAGACGTAAAAACGAAAGTAAATTTTAAAATAAATATTTCTAACATTAGAATTAACATCTGTCGAAAATGTACTGGTTTTTCATTGATTTATAGTTTCTGCTGTAATGTGATATAGTTTTGTCAATCCTGATCAGGTAAATAAATGAGTTTTTTTGTGAGCAAAACTCAACAGATTTAAGAGGTAAAGGAGTTCTGCTCGAATATGCTTTGTATTGTATTGTATTACGACACGGCATAAAATGATACAAATGTTCGTAATTATTTTAAACATGGACTGATTAAATAAAAAACACAGTATATAAGGACAAAAAATATATTAAAACATACTATTTGGGGAAAATAGCTACAGTATAATTAAGTACAACGACACGAATCACATCGTCATCTTTCATTCGTGAAATTCGACGATTTTTGTGAAACAAATTGAACACTTTCGACAAAAATAAGGTTAAAATGAGTTTTTAAGGTTAAACTTACCTTTAAAAGTGAAAAGTAAGGAGCAAAACTTTACATTTTCACCAGAGAAGCTTATATAGATTGACTGTCAGATCGATCGATTATCGATTTAGTGATTGCATTACAATTGTCACGTGAATAAGCATCACGTGATAATCAGGCAAGCTGAGGGTAAATCGTAAGTTTTGTTGATTTTTGAAGTCTGATTCATCAATTTTTGGTAACATTTTCATCGTCAGCTTTATAAATACATAAAAAAGTAATATTGTTATGCCGAGTAAGCAAAAACGTCCCACGCAAATACTTTGGATATCTCGGGACTATCCCCTGCAATGACGTCATCAGCTAGTAATTGAGATTATTAATATTGGATGTTTGTATTGATGTTCACTAAAATAATTTCTTGAAAAAGAAAGAAATTTCAAAACCGTCTCTATGGATTTTAATTTAAAGATATAAATAAGCTTCTAGAAACTCATATAATCTCAAGTCATATGGACTACGGTCTTTCTCAGTTGCTGCTCCGCTACTTTGGAACTCACCGAGTACCTCCTTCAATAAGAGACATTTCAAGTCTATCTTCTTTCAAGTCCAATCTCAAAACTAATTTATTTAAATTAGCTTTTTCTTTGTAATCATATCTATTTTTAATTTAAGCGCTTAGCTTAGAACAGACTTGTATAAGTGCTATACAAGCTATATTATTATTATATTAACCTTAAACTCACTAAAAATGGTAACTTACTACGCATTACAAAAATGTATAACTTAGCGACGTTCCTGATTCCAACTTTTCGTCATAGTAAAACTCTCACTCTTACTTATACGGCGTAAAAAAAAGAATACTGGCTCAGTTCGCCGTATAAATATCACTTTTTATTTATTTCAATGTGTGGAGGTCGCTACAACACGAACATCCCGCAAAAGTAAGCGGGTCACCCGAGGGCAACCTCTACTCCATCAAAAATTGAGTACGAAACTGATCGTGGGATCTGGCGTCACCCAGATCGTTATTTTCCTTACTCATTAGTTTAAGGCAAAGACAGGTTAGTTTCGAGCCGTTACATATCTAGTCCGTTCTAGCTCTACCATGTGGGAAAATAAATTCTGAATAATTTCTTCATAAAGTTTAAAAATGTACGTTTTGTAAAACTTAAAGTTGCGGTTAGTCGAAATCGAAAAATATCGTCGGAATTTTACGTAAATTTGTGGTCTTTCTTTTAAAATTAGTTTGAGAATTTGCGCATGCGCATTTATGGATTGTATATAATTTATTCACTTTGATGAATAGGGAGGGCTTTTATGTAAAAAAATGTAAAAACTTCGCAATACAAACAGCCACGTTTGTATGTCAATCGCCGCCCGGTCGTAGCCCAGTCGTAGCACGGTCGTAGCACGGTCGTAGCACGGTCTTAGGCCGGTCGCGATAATAGTCCCCTTCACAGTTCCTTGTGCCATCTTGAAAGGTAGCCAGGCCTTTGTATCGAAGCGAGACGAACGTTTAGCTTGCATTGATAGAGACACGTGAATAATAGTCCTTTTCAGTCCCGTTCAGTGACCACGAATGATAGTTCCAAGTCGAGGCTCGCGTTGTTGCGCATGATAAATTCTAGTTTGCTATGCGCGACAACGCTAACCTCGACTTGGAACTATTAACTTTTTAGTTATTAGTTAGGACCAATACCTAAAATTATATCTTATTGTATTTTATATATTGTAAAAAAAATTGTAAATTCGTGCAAGGTATAAATAAAAAGTATTGTATTGTATTGTATTGTATTCGTGGACACTGAACGACGCTGTGAAAAGGACTATTGTCCCGCAAGGTGTTAAAAGGTCTCTATCATTGCAAGCTCAACGTTCGTCTCGCTTTGATGCAAAGGCCCAGCTACCTTTCAAGGTGGCGCATGGAACTGAAAGGTGACTATTGTTTTCTAATTTTTGACACCCTAATTTGTTTTTACATAAGAACATGTTTCATTTATCAGGCTGAATTGGTTCTTATATAAAGGTGCTTTATTGACCAAATTTCAGCCTGAAGGTTCTTAAAATCCACTTGCTCTTTTATGCATGATAATAATAATAATATAATAACTTTATTTAAACACGGAAAAACTCTTCAGTTATACAATGAATAAAAATAAATAAATAAATAAATAGAGAAAATAATGATGTAATAAGATATAAATATAAAAAAAAAGAATGGATAAATATGATGAAAAAAAGTTCCTGCTTTTCAAGAGTGCCGTGTATAAAAGGAGTTGAGCTAGCTGAAGTGTTGGGAACAGCCAGTCCGAAAATCACTAAGGGATTGTGCTTGTCGTAGGTTTATTGGCAAGCTGTTCCAAAGCACCGCACCTTTATAACTGAAAGCATTTTTGCGATAGTTGGTACGAGGCAATTGAACAGACAGTTTTCCTTTGGTGTTACGGAGAGAGTAATTAGTAACGCTGTCACGATCTATAAATTTAGAGGCGAGATAATCAGGTGCTAAACCATTCAGAGATTTATAGACCATGACAGCAGTTTGAACCTTGAAGTTTGACAGTAGTTTGAATGCGGGTGTTTACTGTATATATTATAGGCAAAAATAGTAATCACACAAATGATCATTTATTATTAATCTTTTATTTATTATTGCATCTCGATAATAGCAGATAACTGCACTATATAAACAAACAATTAACCACTCATGTACTATACCAAATATACATACATCAGTATCCCATAATATTCAACAAAAAGACATTCGAGTAGATTTCAGATCCTGCCTGAAACCTGTATACAATTATCTTTCGTTATAAAACGACGATTTGTCGCGCGATAACTGACCATTCTGTATGGTTCTCCTGATGATGGCACTTAACCTTTATAACGAAGTCTACTTATTAGAATGTAAGTGTAAGTTATTTATTTTTTAAATCCATGAAACAAAGTGTACTTTTTAGAGTTGTTATCATTAACCCGTTAAAAAAAGGGTATTAGAGTGAAGTCATTTAACCCGTGAAATAGATATTAGACTAATATACCTTAGCAGTCTCTAATTCCATTATTTTCTTTTTGTGTCTATTTGACTATTACACTTTGACTATTTAATTTTGTTTCACGGGTTTTATGTCTTCACTCTATTCAAATAAAAACAAAAGAACACAATAGATAAAGGTGCATTAAAGAGTGATACACTAAAAGTGTTTCACGGGTTGATGACAACGGCCGCTCTAACAGTAATATTCATTTTTAACCTGTAAAATAAATTGTATTTCTTCGAGTGTTACAATCAGTGAAACAGGATAATAGAATGCTATATATATACAGACAGACAGGCAGATTTTCATCTTACAACCCTAACTAATTCTCATTTCACGGATTAAGTGCCATCACGCACGAGTCTATTACTATCAATTTATCATTTCTATGTAATTACTATCCCATACAAAGACCACAACTGAAAACTACCCACTAATCACTTTAATATTTGAATGTTTTCTAGTTTCATATTCTACGGTTTCGCCAGAGCGACTACGCGTAAGAGCTCCTTTATAAACAAGGACAGAATAGAGTACCGAAGTGATGACGTCACAATTAAAAAAAAAAAAAAATCTTTTTGTATTCAGACTACTTTTATCATAGAATGCTAGTCAAAATATAGGCTGCCCGAAAATTTGGGATCATTTGGGTGTGAAACGGCTGAGATATGATTTTTTGAATGTAAAATTTTCTCCATACAAAGTCTCTTATTTTTGCCCTGGTTGCAACCGGTTAGAACCAGGCCAAAAATATAAGAGACTTTGTATGGAGAAAATTTTACATTAAAAAAATCATATCTCATGCAGCCGTTTCACTCTCAAATGAAACCAAATTTTCGGGCAGCCTATTTTTTGACTAGCATTCTATGATGAAAATTATTTGAATAGGAAAAGATAAAAAAACAACAATTGTAACGTCACACTTCGGTTCTCTATACACCTTCGTTTGGACAATAAACAAACCAGATTAATTTTAAGAATTACTTTTAGATAAAATATTAACACCTGGATTTTAAGCGTTGAGATGAGTTTTTTTCCTTCCATATTCCCAGTCATTTACGTTTTTCTAATTTTTTAGATAAATTTTTTTTCCAGAGTTTAAATTTAGAGATGAGAAAGCTTTTTTTCTCAATTGAAGAAAGTTGAGCTGGAGCTTTAATATTGGGATTTTATTCGTAATTCCTTTCGTTTTCATTTATCCCATTTCGCTCTAATTATATATTCATAGTTTCATTTCAATCAGTTGTCAGAAATAACATCAAGAAATCAAGAAATGAAAAACAGTCCTTGATGTCACCGCAAGGTATTGTGGGTAGTTAAAAATAGTCGCCATACTGGGACACCATAATCATAAAAAATAAAATACCTTTGAAATATAACCGAATAAGTTACTATTAAAAAAGTTATGGTTGCTTTGAAATTGTATCTATAACTATGTACATTATTCTCTGAAATGTTTTATATTAATAATTACAAGAAATCTGTAAAAAATGTTTTTAATTAATCTGTGAAAGAAAGTGTACTTATTAGAGTGGTCCGATTAGAGTGGTTTTCGTAACTGTAATAGCCAGATTAAACCTATATATTAAAGTGGAATTATTAGAGTGCAATAGTCAGATTAAAGTGGTGTGAAACCAATAGTTATTTCATAAACGTTTTCGGTCATAATATTTGCTGCCAATGCTAATTTAGTATACTTCAAATTTACAAAAGGTAAAACAATAGTTGTCATTCCCCAGTCGTTTTATAATATCTAATAAAAAGCCTTACATTTCTACCACCTCTTAGAAATAGTATTGATAAAAAACGTTATTAACTACCTTGGTACAGAGGGATTTCATGGCAGCCATGTTTGTGGACAATACAAAAGAACATTTTGATCGACAAAGGGTTTCAGTTCCCTTGAGAGAAAAGCTCCATTATTTTGACCACAAACAAGGATGCCATGAAATTCCTCTATATATCTATAAAAAGGACATGGATAGCGCTAGTCAGCCTCCATATAGAGCTGCATGTTCTCATTAACCCCGTGAAACAAAATGTATTAGTTAAGGCTTGGTATTCAAATAAGAACAAAAGAACATGTAATGGAATTAAGGTGCATTAAAGA
The DNA here is from genome assembly GCA_949775045.1 of Metridium senile. Taxonomy (NCBI): domain Eukaryota; kingdom Metazoa; phylum Cnidaria; class Anthozoa; order Actiniaria; family Metridiidae; genus Metridium; species Metridium senile. Next base: position 8,423,664 of record OX459100.1, read on the forward strand.
GTGATACGCTATATAGAATGTTTCACGGGTTAATGAGAACAGCTCTAACCGTTTCCAGATGAGCGTTATCCAGTGGGAAGTTTATCTGCTTGATAAGGATTTATCAAGTTGATGATACTATACAGCCATCGTACAAGAGGGCCAAGGTTTATGAGTAGCGACCGTATAAGAACCGGTAATATTTCTGTTTTTTTTCTCCCTAATGTTCTTATCATTCAAGACAGCTGCCAACACAAACCTTTTTTGTCATATGAAAATAATTCGTTAAAATATCATCTAATTTTCGACATTTGTTATCTTTGCTCAAGTTTCTTGACATGTTGAGAGAGTTTTTCGATGTCTTCCGGGCTCATCCCGCTCTTGAGGGTTCGAGCTAGAAGAGAGAGAGAGAGAAAACAACCACCATTAGTTGAATGAGATAGTTTGAAAAACCGGTCTGACGAGTTAATTGTAGCTAAAACTCTCCGCTACTATACTTTCAGTTGCTTCTCCGTGATGTGGCGCTTCCATGACGTTCGCATCATTCACACATTGCAACTACCAGTACATGCAGCCATCACTGTACAACGTTGCTCTTCCATGAGGTTCATTCCACACACACTACCACTACAGTCAGCTTTAACAACTACCCCTCTTCTACGGTGCTCTTCCACACTACCACTACACTAAGTATGTACAAACCCTATCACTGCACTCAATACACACTAAATTGCAGAATCGTTGTCGGGTTTCAAAATGCGGAGACCGTAAGGTTACCTGGGAAAGCAGTTACTTTACTTTGGGGTGAGGGTTTTTACTCGATGGGCGTAGGCGATCGAGTTATAAAATGGGCTGGTTTTCAACAGTACCACAACTTTTGCGCATCAATATATACTTCTCGATCTCAAGTATTAACAAACAACCAACTCACCTGATTTTCGATTTGAGTTAGCTGTTCGATTTCGTTTACGCATTCTAGTTTTCGTGTTTGGTGCAGTCGCTGATTTCACCAGCATATCCATGACTTCGTCGGTATTATCATCCGGGAACTCATCGTGACCTAGCGAAGAGCGATTGGAGCGTAGCCGACTACGTGTGTTGGGCAGAGTTGCGCTCTTGAGTCGTTCTCTTCCGCCATCTGGTGAATCGTTGTCGTTGGAAAATAAGGCTTTGTGTAGGGCTTCCTCGACTTTTTCTTCACTTGCTGAACGACCTGTAGTATGGAATGACTGGGGAAGAAGAGGAAAATGTAATCAAGAAAAATGCAAATGAGGATAAAGATGGATAGATTGAAGGAAGAAAGGTAGGAGTAAAAAAGAGGCGAGAAGAAAAAAGGAAGTAAGAAAGGACAAGAAAGGAGAGAAGGGAGTAATCAGGGAAAGGAAAGGAAGGAAAAGGAAAGGAATACATGGATGTACGATAGGAAGGAAAAGGTACGATAGAGAAGGAAAGGAACAATCAAATAAGAGAAGGAGGGACGAAAGGAACTGTGGCAGTGAGGTAAAGAGAAGGAAGAAGGAGAAATGAAGGAACAACGAAATTTTGGAAGAAAAGGTTTCGAGTCGAATCTCTTACCTCTGTGATGAGTTTTCCACGGGTTCTGTTTCGTTCTCTAATGTTTTCTCGTTTCTTCTTTTGTTCGAGGACCTTTTCTCTCGCCGTTCTGTACTCCAGTGAAAACTCGCTGATTATCTTACAAAACTCGTTTACCTGTAGGACAAGAGATAACATCGATTAACTCAGTTATTTGAGTAGCCTCTTCTTCCTCGTTTTTGCAGTGAGTAACTGTGCATCCGTCGATTTACTCAGTTACTCGAGTAGTCTCTACTCACTCGTTTGTTTATGCAGTAACTTTGGATGCATCGATTTAGTTAGTTACTCGAGTAACCACCACTCAGTCGTTTATGAATTGAGTAACTGTGGATGTGTAGATCTAGATTTACTTAGTTATTACTCAGTCGTTTATGCAACGAGTAACTGGATGCATCGATTTACTCAGTTATTTAAGTAACTACTACTCAGTAATTTTTTTGCAGTGAGTAACGGATGCATCAATTTACTTTACAATGAGTCATGCATTGCAGTTTGATTAGCTTCATCCACAGGCGTCTCTGCGATCTAATTTGGATTTGGGTTTCCTGAGCTGCTACTAGAGAGGGAATAGGCGCTAGTCTCCCTCTTCTTCTTAACACAGGAAGCCCAAAAGGCCCAAAGGTGAAGCAGATGTCTTGGGAGGAGGTTGCAGTTTGGTATCAGCCCCTACCTTTGTTCGTTTAGCGATGCTCTGCGAGACTCCTAGGTAGAGCAACATCTTTCGAAACCTGTTCATAACTCGTCTGTGGACTACTTTCAAAATGGTTATTCTTTCTTGTGCGTCCGTCAACAACTCGCTCATCTTGCTCTTGAGCTGCGAGGTGCTGTCGTGTTTGGCTACGATACTCAAATACTCCCAGGACTTTTTACAGTTCTCTTTTAACTTTTTAAGGTTCTCGGCAACGATATCAAAGTCAACCTAAACAAGACGAAATGCTTTTTAGGGAGCGGTCATTATTTAAGGTGGGGTAGGGTGTGGATGTTTGTGAGGAGGGGTTATGGAATATTCAAGGCTTCTGTAGGGGTTACTAATTTTCCTAGGCAACTGAAGGAGTGATCACAATTTTGGCAAACATCAGAAGGAAGGGTCATGTTTATGGCAAGGGAGGGGTTGTGACCCACCATAGATAATGACCCTTATCTTATCTAAATGGTCTCTCTCTAAGCAGGGATAACTAGAACTGAAAACAGACGTCTCAGTGAACATGAGAAATGCGGAGGACTTAACAGACTGCTATATGAAGTACACACGTACGCTGCTTGCGAGTTTTTTTGTCAATTGCTTATGAATTATTAATGAGTTCTTGAACAGAGCATATTTAATATTTCTTACCCTGGACGATCGATGACAGGCTCCCAGTTCGCTGTACAGGTCGGTAGTGTTTGGAAATTTATCCATCACCATACAACATAAATGATACAATAGAGATTGTTTGTGGACGGTATCTTTTACTTCCGGTACTTTAGATAAGTAGTCGAGCTGGAATCCTTTCACCTGTAGGTAACGCAATCGTAACGTTATAGTAACGTAATCAATGGTAATGCAATGGTAACGATATCAATGGTAATACAATGGTAACGCAATCAATGGTAATACAATGGTAAAGTTATGGTAACGTAATCAATGGTAATGCAATGGTAACGCAATCATGGTAATACAATGGTAAAGTTATGGTAACGTAATCAATGATAATGCCATGGCAACGTAATCAATGGTAATGCAATGATAACGCAGTACTAACGCGTGCGTAACGGAATAGATATGCATTGCCGCAATGACAAAGCAATGATGGCCCAATGTAAGATTAGCTTTTGCTAAATTGGTTTTCCATCGGTAAATAAAGTTTATTATAATAAATAAAGTTTATTAATCGTAATACATCACTAAAGTTACTACTGTTTGTACCTGTTTTCCGTTCAGAAAGTTCCCAATGGCCAGTAATGTTGCTAAAATGTCCTTAAAGGTTTTGTTTTTATTAATCTCCTCGAGAGCTTCCTTGAGATCCATAAGTGGCTCGGCTACTTCCTGAGACAACAAAATAACAGCATCAAGAACAATATTATGTGTATTACGGGTTATATCAATGTTGAATGTACAACAAACTGACACGCCTTTATTCATGTCATATCATAAATAGCCTGTGTATAACCGTCCCCACCCCTCCCTCTCACCGTTTCTCCCCATAGGGGAGGGGTGTGGATGGATATACACAGGCTATATTATATAGCCGTTACATATCATATAGTTTTATGGGTGGCGTGGTGGTTAACCGCGCGCCTCTCGCCGCGCTTAGGTCCGGTTGGAGTTCCGGCTCGAGCATGGATTTTATGCGTTTGAATTGAGTTTGTTTGATGTGTTGTTCTCTCCTCCATCCACAGAAATCAACATATGAGCATAGTTTTGTGGTAGAATATTTATGTTGGGGTAGTAAGTGTGGGTCTGAGTCTCTCCAATTAATAGGGCACTTGTGTCTGGCTAAATACATTAAATGTGATTTATTTAGTCCAGGAACACCATACCTTTTCCAGTAAATCATAGTCTAGTTTAAACAGCCACAAATGCAGCCTTGGCGTTAGTTCACTAATAAATGTCATTGTCAGTAGAAACTGCTCAGCGGTGCCTAAAGGAATATCGGGATCTGCTAATTGTGCTGCTTGTATCTGAGTCTTCTCTTCTGCCGTTGGCTGAAGTTGCAGGATTTTCTGAAACAGAAGATGTGTTGAAGTTAGAGTTCTGTTAATAGTTTGCGGCCAGTTTTTATGCGTCCAGGAGTCAGTTCGTCCACACTGAAGTAGATAAATTTGAAATACAACCTATGAAGCTTTATGTACATAGATAGATCAAAGGAAATGTTGACGATGATCATGACTGTTTGTGATGATGGCGATGAAGGCAATGATTAGTGATGATAATCATGGTGTTGATTGTGACGGTGGTGATGATGATGATGATGGTATAATGATGATGGTAATGACGATGATGGTAATAATGATGATGATGGTAATGATGATGGTAATGACGATGATGGTAATGAGCATGATGGTAATAACGATGATGGTAATAACGATGATGGTAATGATCATGATGGTAACAATGATGATGGTAATTATGATAATGGTAATGACGATGATGGTAATGTTAATGGTGATGATAGTAACGATGATGATGGTAATGATAATGATGGTAATGAAGATAATGGTAATGAAGATGAAGATGATAATGCTGTTATCATAATGCAACAGCTTCAAGGAGGCCTATAATAGTGGCCTTCACAGTTCCCTGCGCCATCTTGAAAGGTAGCATCGAAGCGATGCGAACGTTGAGCTTGCAATGATAGAGACCTTTTAACACCTTGCGGGACAACTATTCACGTGTCTCTATCTTTGCAAGCTCAACGTTCGCCTCGCTTCAATGCAAAGGCCAGGCTACCATTCAAGATGGCGCAGGGGACTGTGAAGGGGACAATTACGTCAAAAGTACAGTGGTACGTCTATTAAGCGGTCACCATTGGGACTTTCAAAAGTGGCTGCTTAATAGAGGTTGACCGCTGAATAGAGGTATACAATAGGTATAAAAATAGATTTGGGATTTTTTATTGTGGCCGCCTAATAGAGGGTGACCACTGAATAGAGGTATAGAATAGGTATAGAAATAGATTTAGCACTTTTTATTGTGGCCGCCGAGGGTGACCACTGAATAGAGGTATAGAATAGGTATAGAAATGGATTTGGGATTTTTTATTACCGCCTAATAGAGGGTGACCACTGAATAGAGGTATAGAATAGGTATAGGAATAGATTTAGGATTTTTTATTACCGCCTAATAGAGGGTGACCACTGAATAGAGGTATAGAATAGATATAGAAATAGATTTGGGACTTTTTATTGTGACCGCCTAATAGAGGTTGACCACTGAATAGAGGTATAGTATAGATATAGAAATAGATTTAGGATTTTTTATTACCGCCTAATAGAGGGTGACCACTGACCGCCTAATAGAGGGTGACCACTGAATAGAGGTATAGAATAGGTATAGGAATAGATTTAGGACTTTCTATTGTGGCCGCCTAATAGAGGGTGACCGCTTAATGGGTGACCGCTAATTAATACTCACAAAACCAACCCAACATACCTCTACGCCTTCTCTATCGATGATCGAACTATCCATGTTAATAATAGCCTGTTTTAGTGTTCTTATCGGCGGCAGCTTCGTTAGCCCAATATTGATGTTCTGAGATCTTTTCACGTCTAACACAACGATCTCTTTACGTCTTTCTTTGTCGTCTGTTTCTGCTTTTTGCTGGAACACAAATAGAGATTATTAAAGACCTCACTTAGCAGTATGTACCGCGAAAGACTGGATTTCGTGGACTGTCAGTACAATGTTTCTTTTCCGGCCATCCCTTCTACAGGAGGAAAATAAATAAATCTCTGCCAAACAGGGTACCGTCAATTAAAACTCAATCAAAATTAATTGATAGTTTCAATTATCGGCAAGGAAAAAAAAGTTCCTGCAATAGACCTTTTCACAGTACCGTCCAGTGAACACGAATAATAGTTTCAAGTCGAGGTTTCAGTTGGAACTATTATTCGAGGTCACTGAACGGAACTGCATGTGAAAAGGACTATTATCAAACACCTTCCACTTTCCTATATTATCTTAATTTATTGTTTGTAAATTTATTGTGTGGAAAATAAAACCATGCACCAACCATGAACCATGAAATTATTCGCAAAATAGAGAGAAGTACGCTTGAGTATAAGAATTGTTCTCACCTTTAATTTGGCACTGGTCTTGTTCTCAAAGAGATGCTCTAATTTCTTGGTATCTATATCCACCTTATCAATGTTGCCCCATATTGTCTTATTAACACCGTTGATTAACGGAGAATTCTTAACCTCTTGCCAAAACAGCCTCACCAGCTTTTTGTTTGCGCCCTTGTGCGTCCCGAATCCTGCAGGAAGGCCTGGGGGCCCAGGAGGAGGTGGTGGGGGCATACACCCTGGTGGTGGTGGTGGTGGTGGACACATAATTCCAGGGGGAGGTGGTGGGGGGTTAGGTCCTCCGAGGTAAGATAGAGGTGGATGTGCATCCGTCTCGTCATGTTTATTGTTCGTTTCGAAGATATCCAAGTCATCCTCGTCAATGAGGTCAGTAAAATCAAAATCGTTTATGATGAGCGAACGTTTTAGAGTTATCATTCTTTCCCACTCGAGCTCTTGTAGACGAGCGGCTTCCTCGGCAGCACGCCGCGCCATCTCCTCTTCTTCCTCCTTCATTCTCCTTTCTTCCTCCGCGAGTCGTTCCATCTCCAAGCGCGCAGCCTCGTTGTCAACTTCTTCATTTTCATGCAAAAGAGTTCTTTTTGCTTGCTGTATCAACCCTTCAAAGTTTCCATCAGGGCCGTTAGGGTCTTTCATCTCCTCTTCGACAGCTCCGAGCTTTTTAATAGTGTCCTGCACTGAATTACCCGATATTCCCGTATCGACATTACCCTCGTTACTACTTTCCGTATCTCCCGAACCTAACAATCGAGCTCTCCGATCATGTACCGATTCACCAATCGGAGACGTGTCGGATTTCTTCGCGAATAGATCGTCCGTCGATTGCTGCCCGTAGAGCATCGATAGCATCATCTTTTTATTGTAACCATCGCAAATACTCGAGCGTTTCTCGGCACTCTCTCGTCGGTCTAAAGGAGGAGAACGAATTCCGCAGTTCGTCTCCGTCGACGATCGTCCGATATCTCGCAGCTTTGGCCTCCGCATTGTAATTTTCGGTTCATCTTTTTCGCTTGAACTGCTTTCTTTGGTGCTTTTTACAAGTTCTGTACTGCCGCGATTGTAAACTTCGTTTTGCGCATTTATACGACTGACTTCGTCCGAAGAAGATTCGTCAGACCGTAGTTTCGTAACTTCAGATTGTCTTTCAAGTTTTTGTTCGTGCGCTCGGTTATCGTGGTGTTCGTGCCTTCGGTCTTCTGTCGTTCGGTGGTCGTGCGCTCGGTTATTGGTTGTATGATGTTCGTGAGCTCGGTTATCGTTGTGTTCGTTTCTTCGGTCTTCTGTCGTTCGGTGTTCGTGTGCTCGGTTATCTGTCGTATGATGATCGTGTGCTCGGACATCGTTCGTGCGGTTGTCGTGGCTGTTTGTCGTTCGGTTATCTTTGGCCTTTCTACGTTCTTCCCATGTGCCATGAGTCTTGGCTGGAGAAGCTAAGTTAAAAGTAAAAATACATTAGCTTGTATAAGGCTGTAGACACATTTTAATTTTTTTTTTATTAATAATTAACACATGTACACACAAAATCTACAATTAAGGAATGTCACAATAAATGTGACACACGATATTGATAACTAATAACAGAGAAAAAACACACAAACAATTTACACAATCATTTATTGCGTCACTCTTAAATTGTAAAAAGCTGTAGACACATTAATAAATGAATGAATGAATAGATGGATGAATAGATGAATGGGTGGTGAATAAACAAACATATGAATTACTAAATAAATACATGGATGGATGAACGAACAGATGAAAACAAGAAAAAGGTTATGCATGACATATTGAAATAATAGAATATGATTAAAACAGTTACAACAAATAAAGCATTTGAATAATGAGTCAGTCAGTCTTTATTCAGGAAGACCACTGAGGCTACGTTTACAAGGGACCAGACGAATTTTTGACCGGTCAAAAAAACATCCGCTTACGGGTTCCGTTCACACGGGACCGTGCTAAACGTGCAATAATTTAAAAGCCTAACCGATCAAATATTCGTCTGAACAGGACGAAAATATTGTTCGGTTCCGTGTGAAAAGCATGTCCAGGACGATTTTTTGACCAGTCAAAAATTCGTCCGGTCCCGTGTAAACCTAGCCTCAGATAGGAATGAATGAATGAGAAATTCATTTAAAACAAGAGTAAATAAGAAATGAACGAATATAAGTGGAAAAAAGAACGAAGGTTGAATTGATACTGAAAAACCCAAAATAGTATCAATGTTTCAAAATATACCATTGTATAAAATCCTAAAATATAGGGGCCGAAACCTGGATAAAGTTATATACATCTATTTTAAAAATCGTTGTCGCAGCCGAAGCTACGGTCCTCACTCTGAAGCCTGCAAAGGATGTCGGTTAATTATATGGACAAAATTTGTGATTTATTGCACGTTTTTTTAAGAAATGTTTATATTTATATCTACCACAACAACAACTTGTTATGTATTAGATAGTTACTGAGGCCGGCAGCAATATTAGATATATTGCAGTCAGCTGAGGGCGCAGCCCGAAGCTGACTGCAATATATCTAATATTGCTAGCCGGCCGAAGTGACTATCGTATATAGTTACTATTCACCACCCTGCCCCATTGTTTTCTCTCTTGCACAGTAATCGGCGGTTTCTTGTGTTTTTGAATATAATAAAAATAGGCTTACCAAACTTTCACGCTGGGCTGGCAGTGTACTGAAATCGGCGTTTTTAAGCGTGATTTTGAATAACTTTTTATAGTTAGGTCCGATCAACTTCAAATTTTATATGTGAAGAGTACACACCCAAAGAAAATAATTCTTCTTTTCACTTTTACAAATGTTACGATTTTTGGCGGGAAAATAACGTCATCAATTTTAGAGGAAAATCTAAAATGAGGGTAATGCAAAATTTTAAAATGCGCATTTGAAAGAACTCATTGAGATACGTTCAAAACCGAAGAGATAATAGTCAAAGTCAAATTTAATCTAAAGTTATAATTTTTTGAATGTAAAATAGAAAACATTTCTAAACTTCAAAAATCATATATTTTGATTAAATTTGACTTTGACTGTTATCTCTTCGGTTTTGAACATATCTCAATGAGTTCTTTCAAATGCGCATTTTAAAATTTTGCATAACCCTCTATTTCAATTTCCCACTAAAATTGGTGACGTCATTTTCCCGCCAAAAATCGTAACATTTGTAAAAGTGAAAAGAAGAAAATTTTTCTTTTGGTGTTTACTTTTCACATGTAAAACTTCAAGTTGATCGGACTTAACTATAAATCATTTTGTTTTTTACTCGACAAGGGACTGGAACCAATATTATGTTAGTACTCTGCTGAATGCAAGGCATTGTGGGCACAACTTAAACTTGTCAAGGAAAACTTGTTCATCATCTACACGAGCAAGGAAACCTTGTCAATATAAAATTGTCAAGGAAATCTTGCTGATCGTCTACACGAGCAATGAAAATTGTCAAGGATACTTGTCAAGGAAAAATTGCTCGTGTCAACGCCGCTTAATTAGTTATAATATTATCAGCCAATGAAAATGTAATAATCATTCAATAGCCTGTCCCATTATTGTTCTCTTTGTTGCATAATAATCAGCGGTTTCTTGTCTCTTTGAATATAATAACAATAGGCTTACCAAACTCTAATTAGTTATAATTTCATCAATTCTATTTAGAGGAATGCTAATGAACTTGATGACATTAAACGTGTTTTTGTTGCAAGTTTTCCATCGGTTGCCTGGGTAGCATAATGGCTTAAAGCGCGGATACAGCAATGCAGAAGGTCTCGGTTCGAATCCTGGCATTGGTACTCAAAGTCTTTTTTCACCAAAAATCGCTATCTAGTAAATTATTTAATGAATTATAAGTCTGATGATGCTTACTAGAATGGAAATTATTAGTTATACACACTTAACAAAACACACTGCAATATGTTTGATATTGCAGAGTGCGAACTGCAATATGTTTGATATTGCAGAGTGCGAACTGCAACATAACTAAATATCTTTGCTTTCAGACGCGGGTACTCAGCAATCAGTGATTTAGTGCAGAGAGAGAACAATGGGGTAGGGTGGTGAATAGTAACTATGGTCATATAACACAAACACGTACAACCAAAATATGCTATGAATAAATCGATAACAAGAGAAGAAGTACCGACATCCTTTGTAGGCTTCAGAGTGTGGACTGTGGCTTTGTTTGCGACAACGATTTTTGATATAGGTGTATATCCACCGGATAAGAGATATCCAGTGTATAGAATTTGAATAGGTTTTATCCATTGGATAGGGACTATTTATCCGGTGGATTGCGCTTTTAAGCCTTCGTACAACCGGTTCCTGATCATTCAATAGCAAGTTACTGACTGCCGTTAATTACAAAACTCCGACGAAGGGCTAAAGCTCGAAACGTCAGTAAAGTTTAGTTAACATTTTTTACAAATTTCATTCTATTACCTATCGCTTATATCAAACACCGAAGCATCCTATACTAGCTTACTCGCTAGTTTCCATTCAGTAAAGTTAAGTTTACATTTTTTACGGTGTTACAAATTTCATTATATTACCTATCGTTTATATCAAACACCGACGCAGCCTATTCTAGTTTACTCGCTAGTTTCCATTTTAAAAACACATCTGAATAGATCCTTGTGAATGATGGCATTTACAATTCACCATAAGGCGGGCAACACAAATCACTGAATATAACCAAATACATTTATTGGATACGGGTTGCCTGTAGTACATTTGAAAAATATTTTTTTAGCTCTGAGAGCATTCGGACATATATTGTAATTCTGTTTACAAAATCATCGAGAAACACAGTTATAGCGGGAGTTGTTTAATGGACAGGTATAGACAAAAACAAAATAATGCTAATGTTCATTGCAGGAAGTTTTCGACCTTTCAATATTGTAAAAACGACAAGACAGGAATTTCATATTGTAATAAAAAAAAAGCACAATTTTGTCTTGGAGAAAAGATTTCTAACCATGGCAAACAGAAGACAAAAAATGTACACAAATGATAATGATATAACACACTTTCCATGTGAAATATTTTATGATTTGTAATATATATTTATGATATGGAATTTATAAAACCAACTTTCCATGTGAAATATTTTCAAAATATGCTTTGTAATATATATTAATGATTTGGAATTTATTAAAACCCCTTTTCCATGTGAAATATTTTCAAAATATGCGTTGTAATATATATTAATGATTTGGAATTTATTAAAACCCCTTTTCCATGTGAAATATTTTCAAAATATGCTTTGTAATATATATTAATGATTTGGAATTTATTAAAACCCCTTTTCCATGTGAAATATTTTCAAAATATGCATTGTAATATATATTAATGATTTGGAATTTATTAAAACCCCTTTTCCATGTGAAATATTTTCAAAATATGCATTATAATATATATTAATGATTTGGAATTTATTAAAACCCCTTTTCCATGTGAAATATTTTCAAAATATGCGTTGTAATATATATATATATAGAACACTTTCCATGTGAAATACGTTTAAATGCACTTTACAATGTATATTAATGATAATTATATGGCATATATATGGTGCAATATATTAAAATGCGCTTTATATATTAATGATCATGATATGGAATTCAAAGGCCCCACTTTCTAAGGAAAACATGCGATTCTAAATATATACTTTTTCTTCGCAATTAGAAAAAGTTACTTTTGTTTTAAACTAGAAGTGCGTACAAAATGACGCACACTTTATTCAATATTGAAACAACTCGATACAATAAAAGCTTATTTGTGTTTTGGAAGTATCTAAGCAAACGAACCCTACAATTAATTAAATAACAGCACCGCGCTGCGAAACACAAATAATCAAAAAACCTTTCTCAATTAATCTTTCATCAACGGTAAAATCTGAACAATTTATGATGAACCGTCTGCGTTGAATCGAAAACGAATTGGAGAAAACTACGACGAAATTCTCAAGCATTTTGTTGGAAATTTAGGACAAAAACTTAAACTTAATTAAGATGTGGTTTGCTCTCTTGCGTCAGAACATGGTGCAGATATTTGAAAACATAAACACTTTCGGTCAAAATAGAAGTCAATTTTCGACAGAAAAAATATAGAACTATCTTGAATTATAATCAAAATTCCTCACTTTGCTTTTAAAAGTATATTTTCAATGTTCCTACCTTCCCGAAAACCGATGTTCCCCATTGACAGAGAAAAACGCTGCAGAACGCGACGACATTACTGAAAATTTCTTCTTCTTTGTTTTTACAAACGAAGCGCATGTCCACCGCGGTTGCTTTTTGATTGGTTTAGTAAATAAACGATTTGGGGTTACAGGAATATCTCGGTAATAGAGTTTAGAGCATTATTAGGATGTTTATTATAATCGTTAAGATGGTGTGGGTTTAGAGCTCTGGTGTGTGTTCTTTTCTTAAAATGATACACAGTGCATCAGTTCGACCATTGAAGACTGGGAAAAAGTCGGATAAATGTTATTTACTTATCATAATATTGTATTCATTGATAGGTTCAAAACAATTTAAAATGTAAGGGAAGATTGGAAAGACAAAATACAATGGTTATTTTTTAATTTAACTGTATTTATGGGGACAGGGCTTAATCAATCTCAGCCCCTAAACTTTGGAATACATTACCCCAACACATAAGAAACACAGACAACATTTCATCATTTAAATCCAAACTAAAAACTTTTCTTTTTCAATAATTCTATTTTGATTGTTTTTTTTTTTTGTAAGATCATTGAGCTTTGATAATGCTCCTAAAACATTGTATTATTATTAAACAAAAAATAAAGTTTTCTCGTTATTACAATCTATATTTTCGTATTAATATATTCCAAAATGTCAGAATATATATGATTAAAATGTCACAAGAATTACGGAAAAAAAAAATTCTCTCCTTATCTTCTATTGTATTTTTTGTTATTCAAATGTGTCTGAAAATATTCCGTTTCCTCGAATTAAGATTGGAATGATACAAATTTAATACTATTTCCTTACCTTATACCTTATATTGAATGTTTTTTGCAATAAAAAAGTCCCGAAGTGTTAGTACAAATAACGTTCTCTCCCTCCCTCAATTCTTTCTGAAAAAGACTTCTCAGTGATAATGTTAGACGATTTTGCGAAAACACCTGAGATTCTCTCCATATTCTCTCAATTCTCTCCATATTCCGGCTCTCTCTATAGATTGGATGATATAAATTTAATACTACCTAAATGGATTCAGTTCCTTAGTTTATATTGAATGTTTTTTTTTTTTGCAACAAAAAATATCAGTGTTATAATAAATTAATTTCTCTCCCTCTCTCAATTCTTTCACATTAAAACTTCTGATAATGTCAGACGATTTTGCCAAAACACCTGAGATTAAAGTCGATCAACAACTAAAAACATGTTTTTCTTATCAGCTTGATTGAAAACATTTACTTTCCAACCGATTAAGAGTATTTAAAGCGCCTTCAATTAAATAACTGAAGATAATAATGATGATATTTATATAAAACGAGAATGAAATCTCCTTTGTGACAGAATAAGACAACTAAGATATTTTTAATGGAGCGTTGACGACAAAATGTCGATTTTGGAATAAAAACATTTCGATAAAAACAACATGAGCGCAGGGACTAGAATTCTCTAACACGTTAATAAAGTCTTTATTATTATTATTATTATTATTATTATTATTATTATTATTGTTGTTGTTGTTGTTGTTGTTGTTGTTGTTGTTGTTGTTGTTGTTATTATTATCATCATCATCATCATCATCACAGGAGTATATATTTAGACACGAATATTCGCCCGAGGTGTGCATGTGCATGATTTGGACGGCTATAAGCAGTAATATTGTGTGTCAATAATACCCCCAAGTTTTGGAACTGAATATTAATTGATAGCAACAATACATATCTTAACAATAAAATCCATTTTCTTGTCCAAAAAATGAGTGACCTATTGTCCTGTGCAACCTTTTTCAAATAGGTGTATGTTTATAATCCCTTTCCAATGACCAATTCCATTGGGCAACCTTTTTCAAATAGGTGTATGTTTATAATCCCTTTCCAATGACCAATTCCATTGGGTAACCTTTTTCAAATAGGTGTATGTCTATAATCCCTTTCCGTTTTAGAATGTCTAATTCCATTGGGCAACCTTTTTCAAATAGGTGTATGTTTATAATCCCTTTCCGTTTTAGATGGCCAATTCCATTGGGCAACCTTTTTCAAATAGGTGTATGTTTATAATCCCTTTCCGTTTTAGATGGCCAATTCCATTGGGTAACCTTTTTCAAATAGGTGTATGTTTATAATCCCTTTCCAATGTCCAATTCCATTGGGTAACCTTTTTCAAATAGGTGTATGTCTATAATCCCTTTCCGTTTTAGAATGTCTAATTCCATTGGGCAACCTTTTTCAAATAGGTGTATGTTTATAATCCCTTTCCGTTTTAGATGGCCAATTCCATTGGGCAACCTTTTTCAAATAGGTGTATGTTTATAATCCCTTTCCGTTTTAGATGGCCAATTCCATTGGGTAACCTTTTTCAAATAGGTGTATGTTTATAATCCCTTTCCAATGTCCAATTCCATTGTGCGACCTTTTTAAAAATGCTGTGTACCAATATAATCATAAATCAACACTTACTCTTTTCCTCTACTTGATTAAACTTATTCCTCCTTCGAGAAAACTGAGGAGACGCTGTCGGTGAAACTCGTGGCGAGACCCTCGGAGAAGCTCTGGGAGACGCGGACGGAGATACCGGCGCCCCTGAAGAGTGGGTTCGACTGGACGACATGACGTCATTGGGTATGTCGAGGCGACCTTGACCTTTGTGTTCGGTTGTTTCGTTATGATAATTGTAGTTGTTGTTAGTAATGTCGTTTTGTGTTGAATAGTTGTTGATGCTTAGGGATGGTGTTGATGCGCTTTCTCGCTCTGGTGGGAAACCCAACGCTGCTCGTCTGGCGGCCCGTCGCTCCCTGAAACAATAAACAACACAGGGTTTGTTAGCTACACGTTTTGATTTTATTACAATAATCACCTTCACAGTTCTCTGCGCCGTCTTGAACGATAGCCGTGCCTTTGGATCGAAGCGAGACGAAAGTTGATCTTGCAATGATAGAGACACGTAAATAATTGTCCCTCAAGGCGTTAAAAGGTATCTATCATTGCAAACTCAACGTTCGTCTTAATTCGATGGAAAGGCCTGACCTCCTTTCAAGATGGCGTTGGGACAATAAAGGGGTTTATTAACATCACCATCACAATGATCACCATCATCAACATCGTTAGTTTCACAATCACCATTATCGACGTCATCACAATCACCAACACCACCACGATCAACATCATCATCATCACAATGATCATCATCATCGTTAATTTAACAATCACCATTATCGTCGCCATCACCACCACCACAACGATCAACATCATCATCATCACAATGATCATCATCATCGTTAATTTAACAATCACCATTATCGTCGCCATCACAACCACCACAACGATCAACATCATCATTACAATGATCATCAACATCGTTAATTCAACAATCACTATTATCGTCGCCATCACCACCACCACCAAGATCAACATCATCATCATAATTACAATGATCATCAACATCGTTAATTTCACCATCACCATTATCGTCGCCATCACAACCACCACCCACCACCACGATCAACATCATCATCATCAATACAATGATCATCAACATCGTTAATTT
Organism: Metridium senile; assembly: GCA_949775045.1. Taxonomy (NCBI): domain Eukaryota; kingdom Metazoa; phylum Cnidaria; class Anthozoa; order Actiniaria; family Metridiidae; genus Metridium; species Metridium senile. The sequence goes on from OX459100.1 coordinate 8,439,773, forward strand.
AACAATCACCATTATCGTCGCCATCCTTACCACCACCACGATCAACATCATCATCATCATTACAATGATCATCATAATCACCCACCTTCTTGCTTGTCTGCTTCGTTCCTTTTCGTCAATCTCATCAATCTCCTGAGTGGACGACGAGGGCGATGAACTTCCCAGAGATCTTACAGGGGAGGGGGGTCGTTCTGAGTACGGTGACGTCACATCCGGTGCACTTGATACCTTGACCATTCTGCTGTCAGGCATTGTGGGAAGGCGACCACGTGACATGTAGTCGTCTTGACCTGCAAGGTCCACAGTACTGATGGAGTTATGACGTCGACTTTTACGTCTACCACCTAGCGGGTCAGAAATATCAAGATGTTATATTATATTTTACCGAATATCAATCAATCAATCAATCAATCAATCAATCACTTAAACCAACAAACCAACAAGTTACCCATCAATCAGTCAACAGCCAACCAACCAATCAATCAACCAACCAATAACCCGTCAATCAGTCAACCGCCAACCAATCAACCAACCAATAACCCGTCAATCAGTCAACCAGTTACCCATCAATCAGTCAACCGCCAATCAATCAATCAACCAACCAATCAATGAATTTACCGTCAATCATTCATTCATTCATTCAATCAAACAATCAATCAATAAATTTACCGTCAATCATTCATTCATTCATTCAATCAAACAATCAATCAATGAATTTACCGTCAATCATTCATTCATTCAATCAAACAATCAATCAATCAATCAATAAATTTACCGTCAATCATTCATTGATTCAATCAATCAAACAATCAATCAATGAATTTACCGTCAATCATTCATTGATTCATTCAAACAATCAATCAATCAATGAATTTACCGCCAATCAACCATTCAATCAATCAAACAATCAATTAGTTAAGCAACCAATAATCAATCAATTGTGCAATAGCCTGTGTACAGCCCGCCCCACCCATTCCCTCCTACGGAGAGAAACCGTAGGAGGGGAGGGGTGGGGACAGGCTATTGTACAAGTTTGTTTACCTGTGCTGATATCCATTGCTGAGGTCCGTCGTCTTTGTCTGTAATTGAAACAAATAAACAATATCAAACTAACACTAATGCCTTTCTCTCTTTTCTCTCTCTTTTGTATATTTATATTGTAAGGCATAATAAAGCATCGTTCATGTTGTTGTTGTTGTTATTGTTGTTGTTCTCAATAAATTAAAGAGAACTCACAAAAGAACATTGACTAGATTACAGACATATTTAGTGTTTAGTGTATCTGTAAGGTTGTAGTAATTAACGCGGCTCGTGACTCGTACCTGATTGATGGTAGACTCGTGTATGGTGGCAAATCTTCGTCCCCATCTTCAATTCGTATTGCCGTCTGCCAACAAGGTCATAAACATTTGAAATGTACGTAAGTTTCATTTATTCATTTGGTTTCTACCTATAGTTTATTTCAAAGTGAGTGATTTCCTTCAACCGTGAAAGATACCCAAACTAATAATTAGTAGTTAAGAATCAAAACGCAGTTTTCTTTTGTTCTTTGTTAACTAGTACAAACTAAATAGTCATTATATTTTTCTTGCACGGCGAAGGAAAATCACTGTAGTCATGTAATAGTTTGTATTAGACTCTAAATGCATTGTTTTCTTTTGTTCTTTACTAACTAGTACAAACTAAGTAGTCATTTTCCTTGTACAGGCGAAGGAAAATCAGTCTATTACAATGATTAGTGCAAAGCTATAACTAGCTATAAAATGTCAATACGAAACGTCAATGTATAGCAATTGCAAAAAAAGACACAACTTTGAACGAAGAAAAATAATGTTACTAAGGAGTCCTGTGTACTTGCCTCGTATATATTAAGTTGTTCTAAGAAGTCGATATTTGTGCCTTTCCGATCTTGATACATCTATAATAAAATGAACATATATAACCAGTCATTATCATTACCATCTTCATTTATATATATCATCGTCTTTCATCAAAATAATCATAACCATCATCACGATCATCTCAATCATCACCATCATCATAATTATCATCGATCATCTCAATCATCATCATCATAATTATCATCGATCTTCTCAATCATCATCATCATAATTATCATCGATCATCTTAATCATCATCATCATAATTATCATCGATCATCTCAATCATCATCATCATAATTATGATCGATCATCTCAATCATCATCATCATCATAATTATGATCGATCATCTCAATCATCATCATCATCATAATTATCATCGATCATCTCAATCATCATCATCATAATTATCATCGATCATCTCAATCATCATCATCATAATTATCATCGATCATCTCAATCATCATCATCATAATTATCATCGATCATCTCAATCATCATCATCATAATTATGATCGATCATCTCAATCATCATCATCATCATAATTATGATCGATCATCTCAATCATCATCATCATCATCGATCATCTCAATCATCACCATCATAATTATTATCGATCATCTCAATCATCATCATCATAATTATCATCGATCATCTCAATCATCATCATCATAATTATCATCGATCATCTCAATCATCATCATAATTATCATCGATCATCTCAATCATCATCATCATAATTATCATCGATCATCTCAATCATCATCATCATAATTATCATCGATCATCTCAATCATCACCATCATAATTATTATCGATCATCTCAATCATCATCATCATAATTATCATCGATCATCTCAATCATCATCATCATAATTATCATCGATCATCTCAATCATCATCATCATAATTATCATCTCAATCATCATCATCATCATAATTATCATCATCATGATTGATCATCATAACCACCATCACCATCATAATCAGTACCAATATCATCGTTATCCTCATATAGCTATCAACATCAACATCATCATGATAACCACCATCATTGTCATCATAACCACCATCATCATTTGGCTTGTCTAGCACTACAATAGCATACAATGAACAAACCTTCACGATATTGCCCATATTCTGTTCCTCCAAAGCATCAATAATATCATAGAATGTATCTTGGTCTGGCGTGGCGTATAATACCTGCACAAAACAACACATCAATATCAGTAAAAATATACAATATTATTATTTTCATCGTGGTGAAATGTCTGGACACAAATAATCGAGGAGCGTATATATGATCATTATTCAAACTATTCAAGTCAAGAACATGGAGGTTATTCCGTTTTCTTATAGCCATCCAAAGAAACCTCAACTACAGGAAGGCGTTACATCGTGTTTAGAGATATTAACTGAACTGACGTTTCGAGCTTTAGCCCTTCGTCGGAGTAAAAGAAGGGCTAAAGCTCAAAAGTCAGTAAAGTTAAATAGAGGATATTACATGGGCGCACGGAGATATGAATTTTATCTTCGAGTGTTGATAAGATATCCCACGAGTGAGCGCAGCGAATGAGTGGGATATCTTTTCAACACGAGAAGATAAAATTCATATCTCCAAGCGCACATGTAATGTTCTGTTTATTATATAACAGATTGAAGAAAATTTTTTTTTTTTTTTGAAAGTTGATTGGTTGAGAGTGATATCACACATGTGCGATATCAATGATATCTTCATGACTAGGATAGGCTTTTTATCTAGTTGATATCACTCGGTATACCACTATATGTTATATAATAAGTTAACATCTTTTACGGTGTTATAAATGTCATTATATTACCTATCGTTTATATCAAACACCGACGCACACAGCATATACTAGTTTACCCGCTAGTTTCCATGTATTAAGATATGTACACTGCAAAAACGGCTGAGTAGGTACAACACAGTATATTGCGTTAACCATGCATTCAGGATAACACTTTATAGTGAGTAAACCCAACTCATTTTTGAGAGTAAACCTATGAAGACGCACCATTGAGTACAATGTACTCAATATATTGAGTTTAACCTCACTTTTAGTCAATAATGAGTTGGGTTTACTCACAATAGAGTTGGGTTTACTCACCTGGATGCATGGTTAACGCAATATACTGTGTTGTACCTACTCAGCCGTTTTTGCAGTGTATATGTCCATAATTTCTTTCCGTCTTGGAATGATGAGAAGCATTTAACATCTTAAATTAGTTCAATATATAGTATAACAAGTCTAAACGCACCTACTTCATACATAACTTTGTAGAACTATAAATAGCCTTATACGAACTATACATATATAATACAAACAATGCCAGACACTCCCCTCGAGGGGACAGTTTACATTGTTTGGTACTCTTGTGTAGGACCAATCCGACTGCTTTAAGCAGAATAAATCATGAGTGTCATTAGTAAATGCCTACGAGACCTGGCTGTTGTACCGGGAGACAATCCACTTTTCTTCGCAAACAACACAGGATCTTGCACTAAGTATCTTTGTATGTCTTATTCCTAAAGTTTTTGTGTTATAAATATTTAATAAAAGCAGTTTACAATCGAGTGTGGATAGTGAATGCCTACGAGACCTGGCTGTTGTACCGGGAGACAATCCACTTTTCTTCGCAAACAACACAGGATCTTGCACTAAGTATCTTTGCATGCCTTATTCCTAAAGTTTTTGTGTTATAAATATTTAATGAAAGTTTTAATGATTATAATGACTAACCACGATACCATGTCCTTTAAAATAGACAAAATATCACTAATGTATTTGGTACATACTTTATTAATAAGTGTAATGGCGTAGATTAGGATCTCTTCGTCTCCTAAGGATTCTTTTTCGTCCAGAATACCAACAATCTCGGCCCACCATCCTACACCTAAAAAACAAACAAACAATTGAAGTAAGGCCTAGTTTAACAGTCGCATCTCACCATAGTTAATTGAGGGGACCTCTATTAACTATGATCTCATATATGCCGAATTTAATGCATATTATCAAAACCTATTGTTTTAATTCATTTGTCAATTACTCCAATTTCTCAAGTTTGATTATTCCACGAAGTCGAGCCGTACATGAGATCATGCATGTATACGAAACGAGTTTTAAATTATTTTACAGATTTAGTACACACTAGCTGTATCATTCATGGCGAACAAACAATAGGACACGAAGTCCCCTACGAGGTTTATCTGCCAACCCCAGTAAGAAAGAATACCCAATCCCAGAAACCTATCAGAAAAACACTAATTATAATTATAATAGTACATTAGCCTTGTGTTTCAGTGCAATAAATTATTTTCTCATATCTATATCAAATGAATGCAGGGTTTTACAGCAAATTTTGTTCTGTGCTGATATTAGTACAACTTCTTGTCTTTCCATGCAGGCATAGTTAATAGCCACTTACTTAGGCCCTGTCCACACTAATGCGTTTTCATTTGGAACCGTTTTCGTTTGATCTGAAAAGGCATCGATCGATTCGCGTCCACGTACACTACCGTTTTGCTCCGTTTTCGACCGTCCACACTGATACTCTCAAAAACGATCGAAACGATGGTGTTTTGTAAGTTTGACAATATGCGCATGCTCAGGTGGTACAAATGACGTAAGCGTTTTCGTTTCGATACGTTTTCGACCGTCCACACTAATACGATATGTATGCGTTTTCATTTTGATCCACTTTCAAGAGTATTTTCAAATCGATGCGGTTTCGATGATACGCTCAGCGTATTAGTGTGGATGGAAGGCCTAAACCGATCAAAATGTATGAGTTTTCAAACTAAAACGCACTAGTATGGACGGGGCCTTAATCAACAGGTCACGTGACCAATCTCGTAACTAAAGTGAGCTCCAGAAATGGAAAGAGCACTCCGATATAAATTAAGTACGTAAAATGCGAAATCCAGAAGCGATGGAAGTATATAAGATTTTCAATTTTTTTTTATTAGTAAAATGATTACAGTGCGACTACTGAAACTGGGGCCACCAAAACATTATTATCCAATCACGATCGAGAATATGAACAATAGAATCTCTACAAATGTTTGATTTTGATGCTTAAAATGCTAACAATTTCCATCATATGTGAACGAAATAGATCAAAATTGAATACCTTGTACAAGGTTTTTGTTTGATCTAAAAAAATATAAATTTTTAAATTTGATTGGGTGCCTTGGTTTCCGTAGTAGCACTGTAAGACTTCAAGCCGTTAGTAACAAGTTGTAACTCAAAATACACAATGCAGGAGAAATTGAAATAATATTTTATAAATTCATCTTATTTTCTCAAGATTTGTCAGGGAAAACGATTTACCAGCTAAGTCGGTCACGGAATCTGATGGCATTACTGTAAGTGTAAGTTGTAACTCAAAATACACAATGCAGGAGAATTGAAATAATCAGTTATAAATTCATCTTATTTTCTCAAGATTTGTCAGGGAAAACGATTTAGCAGCTAACTCGGTCACGGAATCTAATGGCATTACTGTAAGTGCAAGTTGTAACTCAAAATACACAATGCAGGAGAAATGGAACTATAACTATGAGTCCAATGTATTTTCTTGAAACCTGTTTATAGAGTAAAGGCCCGGGCAAACGGTTTCAACATTTGCTTCAATATCCGTTCGATATTGTTGAATGGCAATATTTAAACGCTTTTAAACTCTTTCAACATCAATTCAACATCGATTCAACAAGTTTCAACAATGTTGAAAGAGTTTAAAAGCGTTTAAACATTGCCATTCAACAAAATCGAACGGATGTTGAAGCAAGTGTTGAAACAGTTTTCCCGGGCCTTAATAATAATGACAACAATTTACTACATTTATATAGCGCCATATATATATATACTCTATGGCGTTTCACAGTCTACTACTATTAAAACTTACTAAAATAACTAATAAATATATCTAATTAATTTGAAAAAGAATTAGTGCTAATAATAATAATAAAAATCTAGAATAAAACTGCATAATCTAAAAACGATTAAGAGCTATATACAGATTTAAAAATAAATGTCAAGTTCTTTTTTAAAAAGTTTTGTGTCTTTCATTGAGGATTGAGGATTGATTAAACGATTGAGAATCCAAGTCGGTCACTGACAGTAGCTACTGGCGATAATGTCAGCCGACAGATATGATCATGTACTTGACTTAAACCTTCACAATCAAGGAACAGTCACGCGATCATCATCATCTTTTGCGTATAAAGCGCATTTCACGTAGTGTCGACGCGCTTTGTTCACGGCCAATGGAGCAACCTTAACGGACTGTTAAGCCGCGTTTACACTAGCAATTTTGTCGCGCGACAAGAGCTGCGATTTCAATGGCGATTTTATCGCAGGTTTGTCAACGATAATTTAGTGTAACTCGCTGCGATTTTCTGTCTCCTAAATTCGAGCGTATTCGAAGTTGCGGCGACAAATCTGCGATAAAGTCGCCATTGAAATCGCAGCTCTTGTCGCGCGACAAAATTGCTAGTGTAAACGAGCCTTTATGTTAAGTAATGCATGATGCAAATTATAGCCACGCAGTTTACAATCATTTCAGTTTACGCTGATAAGCAATGAAGAGGACTGTTTTTGATTTAAATTAACATGAGGACATAATAAAAATAACAATAAAGCCGAGCATGCGCAATGGTATTTAACTTGCGCATCTGTGCACGTCTTCATCGACTTGAAACGAGTTTCGCTACTTGCCACATAGCAATTTTCAATGTTTTTTTTCCTCGCATTATTTTGCGAATTGCTTGAACACCCTAACGATAAATGGAAATGGATGCTACGATTTTGTTTCTCAGAAAAAGACGGTTCTAGGCTGCGAAAAATATCGTGTAATTTACACTCGAAGTAGCAAGCACTTCCATTTATTAATAATTCCGAGTGATAACCAAAGACTACATTAAATTCTGTCGATAGTTCAAGTTTTATGACAAGTGTCGAAAAACGGCGATAATAAAAACATATATATTGCTTCTATAAAAAGCAAATTCAAATTATATAATTTTTCTGACATTTAGGGTAGTACAATTTCAACGATATATGAAAATGAGCACAACAGCAAGGGAGTGAAGAAGAGGAAACCAAAAAAATATATTTTACGTTTTATGTCAATTACACAAATCTCTATTGACCCGAATCCACTATTTATACTATAAGTCGATAGCGGTGCGCAAGTGATAACAACATTACAGATATTACACTCCGAATGCAGAACAATTTCAAATCGAATTATATTTTTGACATTGCCTTGTACATGGCCAACATACGAAGCTTATAAGAAGCAATATTTGCAAGATATTACATACACCCATACAGGAATTTTAAATGAAATGTTATTTTATCTGGTTTGCGCAATTTAAAAATAACCAACCCGCCACTGAATAGGGTTCAGATATACATACAATGCAAAATGGAAATGAAATTATATATTTCTGACTTAACCTACTAGTAAATATCCAATTCAACAAGTTTACAAGAAATATTCATTAAAAGTTAAATGATATCCACTGTCGTTAGAGCAACTTCAGTGCTATCATGGATAATGTTTTTATTATCCATGGTGCTATTTGCGCATCTTCTTCGATCTGAATCAAGTTCAAATACTACTCTCATACAAAACGATTTCAAACGAAATAATATTTTTCCTGACATTAACTTGCTCATCGCCAAAAAGTGAAATGATATCTAATGTCTATAAAACAATTTAATTGCTGATTGCGCATCTTCGATCTGAATCAAATTCAAATACTTTCCTCAAACAAAACGATCTCAAACGAAATCCTATTTTTCTGACATTACCTTGTCCATCGTCCACAACCTGAACAGCTTCGTAAAGCAATCGCGAGTTGTTTTCCGTGTACTCTACAAACACCAGCAGAAGCTTGAGAGCCGTTTTGGCGACCAGACGAAACTGCAAAGCAAAACATACGTCCTTAGTTGCGCAGATAGCGCTAAACGCCTTCAGCCGGTCGCTTTGGGCTCAAGACATTAATATTCACGCCATATGTCTGTCTGTTGGTAGTATAAATAGCAACACAGCAGAGAATAGTATCGGCAAACAATATCCTTTTCAAATGTTACGTATTATCATTATTATATAGTGCAGGGTCACTCAAGACGGTTCTGGCCCCAAAGACGCGAGCTTACTCAACCGATATGAGATATTTCAAACCTTTTGCAGGAAGAGCTGGCTTTTAATAAGAGCTTTAATGGATTTTGTGGGTTGCAGGGTTGTTAGTTTACACTAGAGCCCAACAGCTGGGATGAGTGGAGAATTGTGAGAATGGTCGGGTGAAAGTTGAACTTGACGTCATGGATGAAGTCAGATTGCGTGACATATACAATATAAACAAGGAATAACACAAGAACAAAATAGACAATTATAAAGACAGACAGACAGACATATAAAGTCAAAGGGACAGACAGACAGATATAGACAAAGAGACAGAGATGCAGGCAGAACAGTTGGAATCGAAAGACCAGACGGACATGCAGACAAAAAGAAAGATGTTTGGACAGACAGACAGACAGACAGACAGAAAACGTCCTGAGAATTAACGAGTAGACAGACACTAACTGACACAAAAATACAGACAGATATAAAGGGGCAGACAGACATTCAGAAAATTAGAATGACACATGGACAGCCATGACATGCACATGCATAAAATACGGACAAACGGACCTATAAGAAAAACAGTCATGACAGACACGGTACAACAGACAGACAGACAAACAGAAATGGCACACACAAACAGACATGGTATAACCGACGGACAGACAGACAGAAATGGCACATACAAACAGACTTGGTATAACCGACGGACAGACAGACAGAAAGAAATGGCACACACAAACAGACATGGTATAACCGACGGACAGACAGACAGACAAACAGAAATGGCACACACAAACAGACATGGTATAACCGACGGACAGACAGACAGACAGACAGAAATGGCACATACAAACAGACTTGGTATAACCGACGGACAGACAGACAGACAGAAATGGCACACACAAACAGACATGGTATAACCGACGGACAGACAGACAGAAATGGCACATACAAACAGACTTGGTATAACCGACGGACAGACAGACAGACAGAAATGGCACACACAAACAGACATGGTATAACCGACGGACAGACAGACAGACAAACAGAAATGGCACACACAAACAGACATGGTATAACCGACGGACAGACAGACAGACAAACAGAAATGGCACACACAAACAGACATGGTATAACCGACGGACAGACAGACAGACAGAAATGGCACATACAAACAGACTTGGTATAACCGACGGACAGATAGACAGACAGAAATGGCACACACAAACAGACATGGTATAACCGACGGACAGACAGACAGACAAACAGAAATGGCACACACAAACAGACATGGTATAACCGACGGACAGACAGACAGACAAACAGAAATGGCACACACAAACAGACATGGTATAACCGACGGACAGACAGACAGACAAACAGAAATGGCACACACAAACAGACATGGTATAACCGACGGACAGACAGACAGACAGAAATGGCACATACAAACAGACTTGGTATAACCGACGGACAGATAGACAGACAGAAATGGCACACACAAACAGACATGGTATAACCGACGGACAGACAGACAGACAAACAGAAATGGCACACACAAACAGACATGGTATAACCGACGGACAGACAGACAGACAAACAGAAATGGCACACACAAACAGACATGGTATAACCGACGGACAGACAGACAGACAAACAGAAATGGCACACACAAACAGACATGGTATAACCGACGGACAGACAGACAGACAGAAATGGCACATACAAACAGACTTGGTATAACCGACGGACAGACAGACAGACAGAAATGGCACACACAAACAGACATGGTATAACCGACGGACAGATAGACAGACAGAAATGGCACACACAAACAGACATGGTATAACCGACGGACAGACAGACAGACAAACAGAAATGGCACACACAAACAGACATGGTATAACCGACGGACAGACAGACAGACAGAAATGGCTCATACAAACAGACTTGGTATAACCGACGGACAGACAGACAGACAGAAATGGCACATACAAACAGACTTGGTATAACCGACGGACAGACAGACAAACAGAAATGGCACACACAAACAGACATGGTATAACCGACGGACAGACAGACAGACAGAAATAGCACATACAAACAGACTTGGTATAACCGACGGACAGACAGACAGACAGAAATGGCACACACAAACAGACATGGTATAACCGACGGACAGACAGACAGACAAACAGAAATGGCACACACAAACAGACATGGTATAACCGACGGACAGACAGACAGACAGAAATGGCTCATACAAACAGACTTGGTATAACCGACGGACAGACAGACAGACAGAAATGGCACATACAAACAGACTTGGTATAACCGACGGACAGACAGACAAACAGAAATGGCACACACAAACAGACATGGTATAACCGACGGACAGACAGACAGACAGACAGAAATAGCACATACAAACAGACTTGACATATAATGTATGTGTAAACGAACCTTTGATGCTGTAAGTGAAAATAACCATTGTATCGTTTCATTGTGATTGATGACTCCATTCATACCATCCACGTACAGCATAATTTGACCAATAGCTGAAAATAACAACATCATCATCAGCATCATCATTAGCATCATCATCATCATTAGCATCATCATTAGGATCATCATTAGCATCATCATTAGGATCATCATTAGCATCATCATTAGGATCATCATTAGCATCATCATCATCATCATCATTAGCATCATCATTAGGATCATCATTAGCATCATCATCATCATCATCATCATCATTAGCATCATCTTTAGGATCATCATTAGCATCATCATTAGGATCATCATTAGCATCATCATTAGGATCATCATCATCATCATCATTAGCATCATCATCATCATTAGCATCATCATTAGCATCATCATCAGCATCATCATTAGCATCATCATTAGCATCATCATTAGCATCATCATCATCATTATCATCATCATTAGCATCATCATTAGCATCATCATCAGCATCATCATTAGCATCAGTATCATCATCAGTATCATCATCATTAGCATCATCATTAGCATCAGTATCATCATCAATACTGAATATCATCGCCATCACGTTAATCATAATCAATCATTACTATTACCAGCTGCAGCATCAATTTCATTGTCATCACTATCATAACACAACATCATTATCCTCGACACCAGCACCATAATCATTATCATAATCAACACCATCATTGTCATCGTAATGATAACGATCCTCACCCTTATCATCATCAACATTAATATTACCATATCACCATCCATTATCATCATTGTCATCAATAATGATTACATACCTCATTATCATCATTATCATCACTGTCATCAACATTAATATTACCATATCACCATCCATTATCATCATTGTCATCAATAATGATTACGATCCTCATCATCATCATCACTGTCATCAACATTAACGTCATCATAATTACCATCACCACCAGTTATTATTATCGTTTTTATTAATATCATTCTCGTCTATTACAATGTAAGTGCAAAGAATGCCATTCATGTATGCCTCCAATATTTGAAAGTCCATATGGGGTACAAGACATAAAAGATCGCAAATAGAGAAGGTCAAAGAAGAATCTACACACTATGCAATGCAGTCTATTCTAAGAGCGCTATTTCAAGCTATGCCAGTTTTAGCTGACAACTCTTATGACTGGTTTTCGCTTTAACATGTTTTAGCTGGGTATTTTTTTATTTTCACCGGAAAGACGTTTCTGGGCATTTTTGGAAGAATCGAACAACCAACGTCAACATATCAATGCTTATTTATTTGGCCATTGTTATCTTCATCATCATTAGCATATCCCACGGCCATTAACATCATCATTACTATTATCATCACCATCAACGGCACTACCATATATTACAATCATTATTACCATCATCTTCATTATCACCGTCATATCATTACCATCATCAGCCTCATCAACGGCACCACAATTGCCATCATCATCATCACCACCATTATCATCACCACTAATGTCATCATCATCATCACCACTACTGTCATCGTCATCATCGTCATCATCATCATCATCACCACCACCATCATCATCACCATTATCATCATCACCACTACTCTCATCATCATCATCATCACCACCATCATTATCATCATCACAACCATCGTCATAATCATCACCACCACCATCATAATCATCACCACCATCATCATAATCATAACCACCACCATCATCATAATCATAACCACCATCATCATAATCATCACCACCACCACCACCACCACCATCATAATCATAACCACCACCATTATCATAATCATCATGGTTTTTTGCTAGTAGCCATACTTCACGTACCTCTATCATCATAATCATCACCACCACCATCATAATCATAACCACCACCACCATCATAATCATCATTGTTTTTTGCTAGTAGCCATACTTCACGTACCTCTAAGAATATAATTTTGATAGTTCTGATCGGCATCTTGACCGACTGTAATAAGTGCATTGAGTCCGTCTGAATTGACAAACTCATGAACGAGGTCCTTATCATCCTAGAATACAAAACAGTCGGACAGTTCAGACACATTAAACATATAAACATTTAATATTCAAACTTTTTTTTCAGTCAGAATCTGAAGCAGAATATTGCAGGTATTTGCGAGAAAATGTTATCATTATTCATGAAAGATTTTCACTATTAATTTAGGAACAGAATATTGCAGGTTTTTGTGAGAAAATGTTATTATTATTATGAAAGATTTTTACTATATATTAGAGAGGGATTTCATGACAGACATGTTTGTGGGCAAGCACAAAAGAAGTTCTTGAATTACAAAGGATTTCAGTTTCCTTGAGAGAAAAGCTCCATTGTTTCGACCACAAACATGGCTGCCGTGAAATCCCTACATAGTGCGGAAAATCTTTCAAAATTTACTTATTTATATTAATTAACTGTGAATGTTTTAACTGAAAAGCCCTGGCATCAAATTCGTGCATCATTATTGCGATGGTTTTAATAAACCATTTGCAAGATAAGAAACCAAAAAAAAGCAAAAACCGCAGACATTACCGACAAAAACACGACCCCCTAATGTTCAAAATCGAAAAAATCACTGCTCAATTTTATTTTTATCAGACCACAAACATCTCAACCATTTATAAAAAAGCTTTGTGCTGTTTTTATCTTATATTCCAAGGCGAGACTGAGTCCGGTGGTTCTCATAGCTTCGTGGCTGTGTGGATAGCTTGCGGGCGCAAATGTCGAGTCAGTGGTAAACCACCGTATAGTGCGGGAAAGCCGAGAGTGATCATAAATACTCTGGTTTCGCGTCAATTATCAAGCACCGTTATACTATTTGGCATAAGGTGCATTCGCAAAGGCTAAACCTCGATTTGATAAAAAGACATCTTCACAAATTCTACGCAAAGCGAGGAAAAATATTACAGCGCGATGCGCGCTACCGTTTCCACTGAGCAAGATTTTTGACGAAACTTTGACACTTTTTTTTAACTCTTCGGCGACTTTTAATCAACCCATGGCCTCCAGGAAAGCGTGATGGACGTTACTGATTTATAGTTAAAACTCCACGAAAAGTGTTAAATAGTGTCAAGAAATCTTACTAAGTGGAAACGGTAGTGCGCGTCGCGCTGTAATACCGCTAAACAATAGAAAATATATTTGAATTTATTTTGAATCGAGGCTTTCCCTCCTTGCGCAAATGCTCCTTTTGTCACTCCGACTATGGGCTAAAGCTCGAAACGTCAGTAAAGTTAAGTCAACATTTTTTACGGTGTTACAATTTTATTATAAATCAATCGTTTCTTGGTACATAGGTTTTGACATTTTGGATGCATATATAGTTTCAACTATGTTTTAATTAAACAAAACGACCAAGCTTTCGGACAAATTGTCCATCTTCAGGGTCACAATGGAAAACGTTAAATTTCATTCTATTACCTATCGTTTATATCAAACACCGACGCAGCCTATACTAGTTTACTCGCTAGTTTCATTATATTACCTATCGTTTATATCAAACACCGACGCAGCCTATACTAGTTTACTCGCTAGTTTCTATTTCTACACTGCAAAAACGGCTGAGTAGATACACCTCACTATATTGAGTTAATCATGCATTCAGGATGACACTTTATAGTGAGTTAACCCAACTCATTATTAAGAGTAAACATAAATATAAACGGCCATTGAGTACAATGTACTCAATATATTGAGTTTAACTTCACTTTTACTCACTATAGAGTTGGGTTAACTCATAATAGAGTTGGATTTACTCACTATAAAGTGTTATCCTGAATGCATGATTAACTCAATATAGTGAGGTGTATCTACTCAGCCGTTTTTGCAGTGTATTTTCTTACGGTGTTACATAATATCATTATATTACCTATCGTTTATATCAAACACCGACGCAGCTTATACTAGTTTACTCGCTAGTTTCCATTTTTTTGTCACATAGTACAGCGGTGCTAGAAAATGTGAAACTGGAGTCTGATTGTGGAGGTAGAACGATGATATTGGCTACTAACCTGGAATATTTGTTTGAGTGAGAAGAGCGCTCTTCGTAGTTCCCGCCCTGAAGCTGCTAGTAATTTTGCTGCAAGGAAAGAAAATGAATCATCATTGGTTTTATCATCGCCATCGTTATAAACATCACCACCATTATAAGCATTATCATGATCGTCATTATCATATCATCATCATAAACAATATAATTATCATTACCATCATCATAAACATTATCATCATCGTCATTATCATCATACACATTATCAATATAATTATAATTATCATCATCATAAGCATTATCATGATCGTCATTTTTATATCATCATCATCATTATCATATCATCATTATAATCATCGTCACCATCATCTTCATTACCATAACCATAAACCGCATTATAATCACCACCCCCAGCATTATCATCACCATCATCAACTATCTATAACTATATTTATATTAGCCTTCAAAACAGGCGTTCTTTCGGGTTTTTGGGGAAAATCGGGATTTGGGCTTCCTGTGTCAGCGGAGGCCGAGGGGAAATCACGTAAACAAACATTAGTATTATGTCTTGAAAAACTCATTAATAATTCATGAGAAATTGACAAAAGAAATTGTAACCGTGACATAAACTTTAACCTGAATTTTCTCTAATAAACTTTCATAAATCCTTGATTTTTTTTTTACAAAAACACAAAATATAGGTTGGAGTTTTTGAAGCCGTTCAATAAACTCGCAGATCGTGTTTTATCAGGTTTAAACCCACTTGGCTTCGCCTCGTGGTTTTAAATCCTGATAAAACACTCCTATCCTTCTCGTTTATTAATCAAACTATACAAAACTAGCCAACGTTTTTCAAATTAGCTATATATTTCAGTTAGCAAAACAACACAAGAACACTAATTCAAATTATACGTTTTTCTCGGTGATTTATGAAACAAACGCATTACGATATATTTTATTAATCTATCCATTTTCAAATTGCCTCAGGCCTTGGTAAAGGTCATAGAAAAAAGAGTAATGAATTCAGCGAGCGATATGATCACCCTCACCTCAGAAACCACATTCCTGCTATCACTATCACTATTGATATAAATATACAAACGTCTTTTAAAACGACCACATTTCTATCCAAAAACACGCGAGAAAATAAGACACTCTTCTATCCAAAAACACGAGAAAATAAAACACTCTTCTATCCAAAAAACGCGAGAAAATAGAACACTAAATTTCTTTTTGCTTAAAGCTGGTTGACCTTGCACTGTTATTGAAGTAAGATGCTGAATGGGGGAATGCTCTAGCTTCAGCAATGCCAACAGTTTCATGTCTACCACAGATTCAATCACTGTTAAGCACATCTTCAACCACACCAGTGCCTATTTTAGAACAATATCGGCTAAGCCCATCCAATAAAATAGGAAATACGTCATTTCAACTGAAAGACGAAATACACCTTTCCATTCAAAAACATCAGAAAATAAATCAGGAAGCCTATTTTAGAACAATATCGGCTAAGCCCATCCAATAGAATAGGAAATACGTCATTTCAACTGAAAGACGAAATACACCTTTCCATTCAAAAACATCAGAAAATAAGCTTATTTTAGCACTATCGTCTACACCTATGAGAAATAATCCAGTTCAAATAGGAAATACCAAACCTTCTTTGGTACGTTATGACGTCACAATGATGTCATGAATACGCTAAGCGGCGTCCTGAAGAGAAATCTATTTTTGACTGAAGCTTGTGACGTCCGAATACAAACAAACAACATTGTTCTCATTCTTTTGAAATTGGAATCGCAATATAACGACTAATTTGGAATGACAAACTATTGTTCTGACTGACTAGCCTCCCATACATGTGAAAACCCGTTTTTTCAACGTTCATATGCCCAGAAACAGCTAGACAGTCGATAATTTGAAATAGCTATTGTTCTTGACCAAACAGCCTCTCATACATTTAAATGGAAACTAGCGAATAAACTAGTAGAGGATGCGTCGGTGTTTGTTATAAACGATAGGTAATATAATGAAATTTGTAACACCGTAACACCGTACTGACGTTTCGAGCTTCAGCCCTTCGTCGGAGTAAAAGGTATACATTTAAACATTTTTGCCAACGTAAACGCGAGGGCAATATGTCCAAAATAGCTATACAGTCCCAAATTTGAATAGCTATTGTTCTTGGCCGACTAGCCTCTCACTCATGTGAAAACGCTATTTTGCTTTCACATGCAGTCGAGGCTAGTTGGAATGCACATATTTAACAAGGAGAAAGGGTTATTTGAAATACATGAAAAGTTGACTATATAAATTTCATATTTCAAACTGCTCCTTATATATTTCAATTGGGTATTACTTTCATAATATGACAGTTGTTTTCGTAACACTATTGTCTTTGATTAAGGTATTATTACAATGTAACATTTTTTGGATATTTGTACTGATGTGATAAGCACAGGCATGTGCAATATTGACATGCCATACCAACTTTGAACACATATGTAAATAATATAACAATGTATGGACGTGAGAGATCAGTGTCTGTCATGAAATGGGGAATCTTAAAATTTGGAATGAGAAAAAAAAAATTAAGTACGCAAACTTAAACAAAGCAAAAGAAAGAAAAATGAATTAAATACAAACATCAATATAAAACGCAAAAAAAAACAACAATACAAAACAATAACAAACAAACGAAAAAACTATAAAAACAATTATTATTATTATATCATTAAATGTGTATGAATTATTTGAAGGATGCATGAAGGTAAATTTATATAATTCTTTGAACAAATTCAATAATAATAATCGATACACATGAAATAAAACTTTTGCTCAAAATGGCAACTTTTGTACTGAGTAAAAAATTAGCCTTTTCAATATAAACTTAACTTAATCTACTTACAATTAGTTAATTCTATTACAGCCACAGTTATAAAGCTCATTTGAAAATAGTACAAATATTTTGGTCGAAAAATAATGTAACAGTTGGGCCTTGTTTGAGAAAATTTTGAAATAAATCGTTAATTCATGTTGGGCTACCATTCTAAGAATGACGAAAATGTTCATTAATCTTCACTTCGTGTCGAGAGATTAAATAATTTGTCGCAATCTTTACTTTAGAAACAATAATTATTATTTGTGAATATCAAGAAAAAACAAAACGGTAATAATTGAAGTTAAAAATACGAAAAGTAAGTTTATAATAACGAAGATTTCAAATGAATTGACCTAAATGAAATCTAGTCGAACGGAAGTGCTTAAAAAAGTTCAATGACTTTAAATCACGCAATAATCCGACATAAAACATCAGTTTGTTAAGGTCACAGATAAGAAATCTTTCCTAAAACTAGTGTATTTTGTGTATATTAAAGTATTATTCAAACACTTACCATATTTGTTGCTGTTTGTGTAAAAAGGGACCTTAGTTCGTGACAAAGTTTTATCGGTGCAAGCTTGGCAAACACAATACGAATGATCACCCCTTCTCTTCTTCTTTGCTGCACTATGCATACTGTAACTCAAAATCGGTAACGGAGTTCACGTTTTTGAATTTACCGACGTAAAAAACGTTAGTTCTTCTGTGTAAAACTGCATTTTTTCTGCTGCTTTGTCGACTGTTGGAGATGAAGTTTCAGAATGAATTGCATGCAATCATTAAATCTTCGCGTCACAGACTCCAGCAGAGAGCTTTTCCACAGTTGGTTAGTCTTTCATTTTGTGGTTGATAATCACAACGCATTTTCGTCACGTCGAAAACAAAGGCTTTACTGCTGAGTCAACGGAAAGCCTGATAAAACTTGTGCTCCTAAGTCCTTTTTGTGCATAACAAGATTAATAAGATTGCGAACTAATTTGAATAAAATGTTTGAATTTCATGAAATTTTTTGCGAAGTTTTTAATTGAAAGATTTTAACCAATCAGAAACAAGAGAAAAGGCGCCAAAATACGGACGCGCGCGCGTCGACAAAAGCACGGCATGAGGACTTGGTACTGTCTTCTTGAAGAACAGTTTACGCAATTCATCTTGTATTGCACTTTTTAAGTATCGAAAAGAGATGAAAAAGAAAGCATTTTGGAGAAGAAAACCTTTCTTTATTCGACTGGAGTTATGCAGTTTAAAAAATACAACTTTCTTCCAGTAAGTACGTACAAGAAAAGTGTAAAAAAGATATTTTTAAGTATTTTGTTAGCTTAAAACAACTGCTAAATGTTCAAAACTTTGTTTTCATCAAACTTTCAATATGTTATTTACAATTATTCATGTTTAGACCCAACTTTTGAGAAGAAAAAGTGCGTTTTCAACTACCATTAAAACGTTGCAGCTCCATATTGCAACTTTCTTCAAGTGCGAAGGTAAGAGAAAAGCTGCAATTTCCCCCTATTTTAACGCCTTAAAATTACAGTAAAATGTATAGAGCTTTGTTCACTATTAGAACTTGAGCTTTATATACAATTTCGACTTTTAAAATAAACTTTTTAAGTAAAAAAAATAATTCTGAAAATTGTGGCTTTCTTTTCAGTTTACTGTATCGCTGTCCAAAAGATTGACAACTTTCTCCAAACATGAAGGCAAGTTAAAAACACGATATTTTTTTTATTGAAATACTTGTACATGGATAAGCATTTTGTCTACTAGAATTATTAAAATATTTGTTTTTTTTTTTACTTTTAGGACCAGGTTTTGAAATAAAAAAATAATGTTTTCACCAGAAGTGTCGCGGCTCAAAATGGCAACTTTGGCAACGTGCGCACTTAGAAGGTATCCCAAAAATTGATACTTTTTTATTATAAAAATTGCACTAAATTGTTAACAAAAAATTCTAAATTCTTTTTGAATAATTTGATATAATTTTGACTTCTTAAAATACACTTTTCAATGAAAAAAGGAGCTTTAACAAAAAACCGTAACATTTTTTGAACAAATTGATACTTTAACAAAAAATCGTAAATTTTCTGAACAAATTAATTTTAATATCATTTTCACTTAAAAAAAAAACACTTTTCAATGAAAAAGGAGTGGTTTTGAATGTTGCAACTTAAAATGCCAACTTTTATAGTTAGATGTTCGAAGTGAAACTTTTTATTCAACTGACATTTTCTCTAACATTCCTTTACAAAAATACAAGTTTTATTGCTACAGATCAGTTTTTTACTTTTTTAAGGCATTGATAAAGCCAAAGTGTTACAATTCAACCAAAATGGCAACCTTCTGACATGTGTTGAGGTAAGCAAAAAATATATATATATGTTTTCTGCAAATAAAAAATATATTGAAAATATATTATTATTAAATATATTTTTGGAGGATTACAAATTTTTTTTTTTTAAATTCCACTTGTTTCAAAATTTGACACACAAATTTGTAAAATTGAATGCAAATGAAAAATGGTTCAAAATCATGACAATTAATAATTCATCAAACATCATCATCATCATCCTCGGGAACCCAGGGGTATTCTTCTGTCGCTCGTTTCTCGCTTCCACAACATATACCCCTGGGAACGTAGTCTGTTGGAGCTTGTTCCGGAAGTCAAAATTCAAACTTATTTAACGACTTTCTTTGAATGGTTATCTTGATTTTCATTGGTCGACCTAATAAGGTCGACCAATCAGGAAAGAGCTGAATTTTGACTTCCGGAACAAGCTCCAACAGACTACGTTCCCAGGGGTATATGTTGTGGAAGCGAGAAACGAGCAACAGAAGAATACCACTGGGTTCCCGAGGATGCATCATCATAGTCTAGTCTGAATTGATCAAACACTTTGGGTTGCTATGAAACTACTGTGACTTCAAAATATGTTCAAATTGTTTGCTTTTTCTAGCAAAAAATTCACATTTTTCGAAAACAATAATCCCTATTTTGACAAGAAAAATATTGATGTCAAGGTTGAGTATTAGTCTAAGTACTATTTTACAAATTGTTTATTGTGATAAGAATATTTCAAATCTGGGGTTAATAGGCTTTCCCTTTTTGCCGAAAACACATCAATATTTGTCACAATTAGCTCTTTGTTAAATTTTTAGAACATAATACATGTGAACATCTTTTGATAATTAAGGTGACTGGCTACATTTGGAAATAATGTTAAACGTTTCTTTAAACTACAATTTTTTAATATGCAACTTCATGCTGATTCCAAATATGAATAGAAAAATGGGGTGTCCCCAGCTCATTTCTGAGGTAATCAGCATTTAATGAGTGCCTACGCGAGCACATTGAGGGCTCGAATCGAACGTTCAAAAGGCATTCAAAAGTAGCCAGTCTCCTTAAAGCACTGATAAGTTGCCTAAAATTATGCAGTACTTTTCAACATTTCTTAAATTTATTATTATAAATGAAATACAAAATAGATATAAAATGTAATGCTGTGAAGACTATACTACAAGCATTTGCTGAGAAACTGACAAATTGATAAGGGCTCATCTAGTTGTTTCTTAATTATTCAAGAAGACACCTATATTTCCTTTTTTTTAAAGAATAAAGAAAACAATCCACTTTATAGCTGTGGATTATTTTTAACTATAACCTGAAAATCAAGTTGTTTATGAAAAACACATATTACATGTCATGAGCAAAAATATTTTTTCTAGCTAAAAAAGGATGCCCTAACAACATTGAATTGTACAGAAGTTCCTAGATTTTTCCTTTTTTAGAACGAAATTGAGAATGCTGACCTGACACGTGAATGATCATTGACGCAATTGCTAGCTATTTTTGCAATGAAAACTCCTTGTGGAACTTAAAATTGAATTTTAAAAATATATTTCTGTCTTATATGATTTGAAAAGAACTGAGAATAACAAAGCAATGTCATAAAAATTGAAAATGAAAAGTTCTAGAAAAATCATTGTTTTAATAAAAATATCCTTATCGGTTGTTTTGATCAAAAATAATTTTATAGACGATATTCATCAACCTCATTCAATGTTAGCAGAGTCTCTCATTGTGATTTCTGACAAGAAAATGAGAAAAATGTCAGAGGGAAAAACCTACTGGAATATTAAATAATAATTATTGTTTTACAAAATAAATCACAATAACAAACATTTTACAGCAAAAAGTAATATTCGTTATATGTATTTCTTATCTGATATAGTTCTGTAAATGTCAGGATATTTAATGTTAACCAAATTAAAAGCAGCTTGAAGAAACATCACCAGAAAAGCACACTTCCTCAGCCACAAAAAAAATTAATTTGTCCATAAAATTACTTTTACCTTGGAGTTGTCTTGTTTTAACACTGTACAATCCCATCAGGACATTGAAGTTGGGTTTATCTTCAAACTCAAAATGATTTTATGATAATCTAAAGCTAACAGAATCTCCATCGGCAAAACAGAAGCAATAAAATAACTTTAGACTGTATATGTCACGCTTCAAAGACTTGTCAGCCTTAGACACAATCATTGTAAAGTGAGACCTAATATGCAGTGTCAAGTTTCATAAATAAGGTATCATATTCAATGGAGTCAGGCATGGATTGAGTGATGATTTATATATTTGTGGGGGTGATTTTTACTCTACTTGAATTCCAATTATTCTTTTAGTAAAATATGTCTTTATATATATACTTTCATCAAGTAAAAAATAAATCTGCTATAATTTTTTTATTGACCAGAATGTAAAATAGCTTCATACATAACTAACTATATATTTTTTTAAGGTTGTAATATCTACCTCTCAGTAAGTTTTTTTTTTCTGTAAAAGGTGTCAAGTAATTATGATTCTGCTTTTTTATTATTAAATCAGACACTAAAATGTTCTTAAGGCTGTTTTAATACTATTAGTGATGAAGTGATGATCTTATATTTTTCAATATCAATTTCTATTCTATTTTTCTTGAAGTATATTATACCTTCAATCAAAGTGATTAATAATTACATATATATATATACATACATATATATTTCATATTTTCCTCAATTCTTATCGTATGTTCAGACTAATACAAACTGTAATAAAGACAATTGTTGGCAATTATCTTTCTTGGTGATATTTAATAAATATGCAGTGTTTTGTAAGAAATATTTGGCTTTAGTTTCCTAACTTTGAGTCAATGTTATATTTTTATATTTTACTATTATTATTACATATTGATTTTTAATACTATAATCAAATTAATCAATCATCTTTAAAGTTAACAGCTGTTATGACTGTGAAATATGATTCATAGTTTTGAAGAAATGTTTTTCATTCATTTCTTTTATAAAGGTAAAAGCGATTTGCTGAGCTTATATACACTCTATATTTTGTTAAAAAATAATATTTTTTTCAAAGTAATTTTATTGCTCATTGAGTAAATATTAACAGCAATCATAACTGTTTTGACTATATATGCAGATAAATAAGCTATATTATTCCAAGATGAATATTTTGAACATGTTCTAATATTTACTGTATTATTAATAATTATGAGATATATTGTATAAAATAAATATATATAAAATAATAGATTTTTACTGATTATAAAACTAACAATTATAATGAAGACATATATTTGTAAAGTTTTCAGTTCAGGGTCTTATCACTGGATATGGAATCCATGCTTGAAGACATAACATGAAGACATATATTTGTAAACTTTTCCGTTCAGGGTCTTATCACTCGATATGGAATCCAATGCTTTTATTACATAGACAATGGTATATTCCTATTGATTATGACTGCTATTGTGTTTAAATACAACCATACTGTGATAAAGATAACAGAACAATAACAAACGTCTGCCATCATATTGAATAAATATAAAGAAACAATCAAGGCCAAATTTTAATACATTGCATTCAAATATAGAATTTTAATATTTCAAATATAAAATCCCACTTGAAATTTTCTAGAGAAATCTACAAAAACCTTAAAAAAACACTATCAATACAAACAATATTGAAATATGAAATGGTGAAGATTCATCTACACGTACATGGTTGGATATACAGCTAATAACAAGAAAATTATTCTGAATTTTGTAATTTAGTCTGAAAGAAATTAATTCAAAGACAAAAGAAGATCACTCAAGCTGAACCCTTTCTTTTGTTTTATCCTTTTGTACTAAATTACTCATGTCGTATTTCACGTACAACATTCTTGCAATTATAGGTGTATAGAAATAAAGATAAACTTCGGATTCACTGATTCATGTGGTTATAACCTAAAGTGTATCTCTATTATTATATATAAGTATGGCTATATATTTTGTTCTTGCGATGCTGAGAAATATGTCAGCACTTGATATAAAAATACTGTTTGTTGTTTATTTCCATGAGATCAATTTAAATACAATCATATATATGAGAGTTTGTAAGCACCATTTACTACACACTTGGGTATTATTTTGAAGTTATGTAAATTTGTGGAATGAAAACAATAGGAAAACTTCAACTTCGATATTAGCCCTTGTGAATAAAACTAAGAATATATATATCATAATGTCTTAAAGTTATGCATCACCGATAGTGAATTAAAAAATATTGAAATAAAATCATTCAAAATAGAAAAAGGAATTCAATTCAATTCAATTCAATTCTTTATTTACACATATACACGTAGATATTTACAATAATAAACTATTACATGACACTTAGATAAATTTAAATTAATAATTCTAGCAAAATAATATGTTCAGTAAAATTGTCAACAATTTGAAATTGTGTGCAGTGGCCAAAGGAGCATAGGCTTTCTAGTCGGCCACTGCCATGATTAATAGTATTATATGGCGAAAGTATTTTTTAGGTTTGAATTTGTGGTTCAACAATCAATCTTCCACAGTGATAGCACAGGAAGCTTTCAATAAAAAAAATTGCAGCCATCACTCAAAATTAGCATTAATAATAAATATCTATATCCATTTTTATCCATTTTTAAAAAAATAAATAGGTATAAATATTATAAATTTAGGATTTGATTTTATCAAGCAATATATAATAGTGACATTTAAGATAATATCATTGAGGAAAGACAAACAGAAATGACAACACTTATATTATTTTTAATAATAATTCCATCTTTGGTATTAAAAATGTATTAGAATTTGATAAAAATTGCGATAAAAATCAAGAAAGAATTTCTACCTCAGCAATCATAATCAGCAATCGATTTTTCCTAGTAATAACACAAGCAAAAAGAACAAAATAAAAGAATTCTAAATTAATCTAATTAACAACAAATGCTACATGCCAGTGTTTGCTGTCATGTCTGATAGGTCGATTTTTGCTTCGAGAACACTGTTATAACAATGTTCGAAATCCATTTCTGACATAATAACGCCATCAAAAATGCGTTTCGATTCTATTAAAAATCACCGACCATGGTAAAATATTTATTTAAGCGTTTAAGCCTAATATTGAAGGCTGGGATTTGACGCATGAAATCAGCGATGAAATGAACAACACAGTGTTCGCTAGACACCGAATAAAGACGCGTTGACGTGAAGCTTAAAATACAGAAACCGGCACACCGCTGTAAAGATTTACCATCGAGGTGAAATCACGAGAACTTTGATTTCACACGAAGATTCTTTCGCTGGTCATAGTTATTATTAAACAAACAGATCTTCATAGGTCCCTTGAAGTGCACAAAGATTATGGAAGTCTATTTTAATGCAAATCAGTCACAAGGAGAGTAATAAACATTCTCACTAGGTAGGAACGTAGCATAGCAAAATAACATCCTATAGAAATATAACGGTTTTTCAGTGACTAATAAAAATCGGTTAAATCGAACGTTCGAAAATATTTTACTAAAGCCATTCAAATGCTATTCGAACGATTGATCGTTTGTATAGACTACAAGCTTGGAATACCACAGTCAAACGTTCGTTACATTCAGCACAAGAGCAGTAAATTCCGTCTCTTACTTTCTCTACAAACACTATAAACAAAATCTGATCAAACGTTCCAAACAGCTGATCAACAGTTTGTAAACAGCTGGGTTGAAAAGCTCCAAACATTCGTCTAAACTACGGCTCGATAAAACAGTTGTGGATCGACTACAGTTAGAAATGTTAGGTTAGAGGTTGGACCTCAATGAGGTATACAGGTTAGCTTGTCAGTACTCTAAAAGTTTTAGTTCGAAAAAATTATAATGCAGCAAACCAGTATTTCGTGTTTAAAACAGGTAAAGGAAAATTATAGATTGTATCAAAGATGACTTACCTATACAATTATGCACACGAACAGACAGCGAAGTCCGTAGTATTATTGTGTTTTTGCGGCTGCAATTAGAACACATAGAATTATTCTTAGGTGATTACTTTCGAGTATATGAACCACAGTTTAGCCACGATAGCTCGTTATAGTAAATAAAAAGTGCGATCAACCAAACAGACCAACGCCATTAAGTGTGAAATAAGTCGTAAAATATGCACTTGTATGAAACTATAACAGCCCACGTACCTATCAAGAAATCCTTCTAGTAAATCTGCTTGCTCCTCAAGAGTATTTTCCAATTCCAAATAACATCCATTGTGTGATAATTGTAGCGCAACATCGTCGATCTAAATCCACACAAGACTTGCTATCAGTAAAATAAAACGACTTTATAGTATAATAATAGTTGAAAAGAACACGGGAAAAGCCCGTAGATTATCACGTACTGCGTGCGGTGCGCATAATAGTCGATGTAATCCATCTACTTGCTGGCAGAGAGGAATATTCAGATGGAAAGTATACGTTGGTGGTCGTGTTGGCTCAGGAAAATTTGTACTGGCGAATGGATCTGTATCGTCTAGGTATTGTACTTTACAAGTCAGCGCCATCTTTACATCGGACACTGTTGCTTCGTTGGTCTGGACTTTCCGCAAGTTCTCATTCGACGCAAGCGCAGAAGCTCCACTCCGTCGACTTCGCTGGGGGTTCGATGTTGATCCACGTGATCCATTTCGTCTCCGATCTCTGGACGAATTTAGCGCAAGTTCCTTCATTCGGAATAGCACTCATTAACTCCTTGAAGGTTAATTACAGGTTCTTGGGTTACTAGAAGGTTCTAGTACAGCCATAACCGGTGAAAACACTACCAAATGGTAGAGGCACATCGTCTTTGTGCCTGACCTTCATAATTCTGCGCTTGACTGAAATGATGGTTTGATTACGGATTGATTATGTGTAATGTTAATCGCCCACTGGGGACATGGGACCAACCAACAGCCAATTAATTTGCGCGACTGTTTTTGTGATGTATACAAAGGAGTGGTTGTAAACCGCCTGGCATTATGGTCCACCAGTAATACCCCACATCCGATCGTTATTTTGTGCTCTATCAAAAAAATTGACCACATCATTTTCAAGGGCATTTTCAATTCATTTATATAACAGGTTGAAAATAGGTTGATGTATTTCTGTCATATCAACAAGCGCAACAGGTCCACGGGAAAGACAAATGCTGCGAACGGATTAACGTAAACATAACGAGTTTTGATAGCGGCGCAGCAACGTCACCCTCAACCATGCAATTAGATAGTAACCCAAAAGAATGATCGGAATTTGAACGCTCTATAAATGATACATCAAAACATCGACGAATTTTTAGCAATTTTGCAGAATTTTTCGCACGACTTCCGTGCGTAGATAAGATTTCAACCATTAGTCACAGAATTGCGTAAATGATGTAACATTCCTTGGCATAAAAGTTCGAAAAACCACAGCTGAAGAAATTAATGAACCTTCAAGGCATGGATTAATTTTAATTGTCTGCCATGAACAAATCAATTAGAAATAAATCGTCCATTTAACATAAACCAAGTTAAGAGCCAAAACAATAGCCTGTGCGCCAACTCGAAAAGCCAGAAAAACCCTTTCAGAAAAAATGTTAATTTCAGATAAGTATTAGATATCGGATAGTATTTTACAGCACTAGTTATCGTTTCTTCGATTTTATAAGCTAAATCGAACATTGTTGCAATGATACGCTTGATAAACATGGTTCACAATGATCAGTGCTTCGACTCTTTTTCAAATATTATTGTTATGATTAATTATTCGATTCAAAGCCTAAATCGAATATTGTCGAAATGATCATCGCTTCGATTCATAAACTGTGAACAGTAAAAAGGTCATGACTATGGCCTCATTCCTAGTCTGTATTTCACTGCAAGACAGGATTCCGCCGACACAACAAGTCTTTTTCAAGAACCTGATAAACACTGCACCGCTGCCTTGGCGTGAATTTGACTTGGGTGTCTATCAATTCCACGCGATAAAGACCGCATATGACTACACTAATCTGACATGAACGCAAACCTCACGCTTTCAAGTATGTGAATTGATCGATCTTGACAACCTCTTTGTCAGAAGAAGGGCTACCAATATTTTGCCTTCCGGAGAGAAGCTATTCTACTTTAATTATTGCTTTACCCCGAGTCAAAACAATGGAAATCACACTGTCAAATTTTTGAGAGTAAAGTACTACACCATTTTTCCACTTTTGTTTGCAACGTGCGCCTCTTGTCAGGTTTTAACTTAAAAGGTTACGTTATAAGATGCTAGGGTTATCTATATTTTGCCTTTAAAAGCTGCTCTACTTTTAAGCATTGCTTACCAAAACAGACTGCTGAGCTGAAACAAAACAAATCAGTTGAACAGGAAACATTTCATATTGTCAGCTTTTTTTAAGAAAAAACGACAAAATATTAAGGTTGACAAAGGAAGTCAAGCCTTGAGGAGGCTATAATATATTGTATCGCAAATAAAACGGGCTTTTTCCCTAGCCTTTACCCGGCAGTGGGCATGCACATTAGCATTTATTTGAAAAGCTTGAGAATTTAGATCGAGTCATACACACTTACTAAATATCAGATCTGAATTCAATTAACTTGAGTTTTGTTATTAAAAAAAGGATCACTTTTTTCTTTGTATTGTATATGTTTTCTTTTTGAGAAAGGTTTCGCGATGCACAGTTAATAATGGCTTACTGAATGTGCAGATAAATTCTACGAAAAATAGCTGTCGGTAAAAAGGAATTACCATGCATTTTTCCTTTGTATTATATTGATAGTTTTCAGTTTTGAGAAAGGCTTCGCGATGGGCAGTAAATTATGGCTTACTGAATGTGCAGATGTAAATTCTACGAAAAATATCTGTCGGTAAAAAGGAATTACCATGCACTTTTTTCTTTGTATTGTGTACATTTTTCCTTTTTGAGGTTCCGTGATGCAGAGTTAATAATGGCTTACTGAATGTGCAGATGTAAATTCTACGAAAAACTATTTCTTAGTAAAAAGGAACCATGTTTCATTTCCTTTGGTATATGAAAAAGGTTCGGTGACATCATGGTTGAAAAAAACTTACTTGTCCCAAGTCTCTTCTATTGCACGCACATCATTGGACGCGCGTGAGAGAAGACTGGGGACTAATACCTTTCTTACGAAGAAGCTCATCATATGCATAGCCTCGTTCTGACTCATTGAAAACAGTGACTTCATAATATGGAGCACTTGTGTTATTTCGTCAAAGCGAGGCTTGCCGGGCATTAGCATATGATTTGCTGCCTCTTGAGAAAGGTTTCGCCAAATATATTTTTCATTATGTCAGTGTCTGTATTCAAAAAACATTACTTCCGGTTGAACGCAGTGAAGAAAAGAGTCTATAACGGCCACATCAGTTCAATAACAATATCATAATTATTATTATTATTATTATTAATATTATCATTATTATTATTATTATTATTATTATTATTGTTATTATTATTATTATTGTTGTTGTTGTTGTTGTTGTTGTTGTTGTTGTTGTTGTTATTATTATTATTATTATTATTATTATTATTATTATTATTATTATTATTATCATTACTATTACTATTATTATTAGAACATTTCCCGAACAGGTTAGGATGCCACGGAATAATGAGAATAACCAGAACTCGTTCAGTTTTCTATAAATGTCTTTATTTACTTCTCAAGACCTGTAAAATAATGACCTGATCCTAATGAGGCTAAATAGATGCAGGGGGCGTTTAAGAGAACTGCGATAATGTACTCAGCTTTCTTTGCTATATATAAAATATACAGTTCCCAGTTAGTTTCCATAGTGACGTTCTCTTCCCTACCAGTTCGCCACTGTGAAAACTACTCCTAGTTAAAAAGCTGTTACATTCTGGATCTTTCTAGTCTCCTTCGCATCCATTTTTAGTGTCATCACGAAACGCTAGAAACGGCTGCGAGGAGATTAGGATCTTTCTAGTACATCGTATATATGTAATACAGACATTAATCCTTTCCCTTTAGATTTTTGGTTTCCTTCTTAGAAATTTTCTTTGGATAACTTTTTACACTCCGACGAACGTTAAGTCTTAAACGACACTAAATGAGAAATTGTTTTGAAGGTGTATGACTTTTAACCGCCGACGTTTCAAATGTCCGTATTTCTGGACGGTCTGTCAGTTATGACTTCCATGCAAGCACACGAATAAGTATCGACCATGATCTAGTGTAACGCAACACTCTTTTTATGGTGACGAGGTACCACTTTTCCTCCAAGTATACGAAACGTAACATTAGCAGTCTCCACGGCGTGTTCGACCATGATCTAGTGTAACGCAACACTCTTTTTATGGTGACGAGGTACCAATTTTCCTCCAAGTATACGAAACGTAACATTAGCAGACTTCACGGCGTGTTCGTTACCATTTTAAAAGTCTTTTTACGGTGTATGATGCACTATATCTCTTCCAAGCGTCCGAAACCACAGGTAGCCCAAGCTATTGCTTCATAATCTCCTATACAATCCTTCTAAATGATCTCAATCAATAGCTTGGGATGCCTGTGTCGAAAAGTCATGCAGTATGTAACAGTAGTATTGTTCGAGGAGTATAGATTACCACTTTCCTATTTTTATGGTGTATGAGGATCCATGTTTTCCTCCAAGTATACGAAATGTCAGTAAGTAACGGAAGTAGTCTTTTTCATGGTGAATAAGCTACCATTTATTAGACAAACTAGTTCCCAGGGCACTCTCCCTTCGCTGAACAAGGTTGATTTATAAGAGAGTGCGAAGTAATATTTTGACTCCAAACATCTGCGAGGAGTGCTGCTATCAGAAACGATCACAAGCAACTTCGACGTCCATCATATCATCAAGAATCTGCACAAAAAAAAACAAAATGACGTGTTAGTTCAGTTAAACAGGAAGCACGTCCTTCACTTACTCTAGTGCCGTCTTCCTCAATCAATGGCGTCGTCAATAGCAACCCAGTGACTTAAAGTGCATTCCAAATAACATTTAAATGCGTCTTAAATTACTGAATACCGGTGAGCGTGACTTAACTACCGTTTAAGCCCACACTTAGAGCGATTAACTGTAGTGAATTAGAGAAATAGGATATGTCGGCCGGTTGTAATTCCTTTAGTTCCTTGCTAGGGAGAACGATTAAAGGAAACCACGATATTTGATCGTGACTTGAAGTTTGCCAAGATACATCACGCGAAAGAGGGTCGTGAGACCGCACGGATAATTGACCACTTATAGAACAAGAGGTTAATTAGGATACTAATCAACTTGTGGCACTTCAATAAGATAAGAATTATGATTGCACTGGGAACTTGTTGAGAATTAAATAAGTGATGAATAAGTGAATAAAAATCTAGATGAATGAATACATGTATGTATGGAATGGAAAATGAATGAACGAATGGATAGAAAAAATGAACGTACAAATTAACAAAATATGTATGAATCAATGGATGAATGAATGTGTGAATGCCAAACGTAACAAGTAAATTAATAAATAAAAAAATAAGTGAGTGAGTGAATGAATAGATGCATAGGACGGATGAATGACAGAAAAAATTAATGCATATACACCTAACTCAAAAACGGTTGACGGGGCAAACGGCGATTGGTGGTTGCACGACCGAAAGGGACTGTGGATAATACCAATTTCTTCTTATTCCATTCTAAATTACCCAAACACCGTTCAGCGATGACCTTAGATGGGTGTCTCGAAGGTTTCGCTGAACGGTGAAGGAATTGTTTGGGTAATTTAGAAACGAATAAGAAGGAATTTGAATTACCCATAGTTCCTTTCGGTCGTGCAATCGCAAATCACCAATCACCCCGACAACCTTTTTTGAATAAAAGAAGTTATTTCAATATCACGTTCTTTGATATGTAGCACGTCAACAATCTCTATATAGGTTTTATCACAGTCCATCTTCCCCACAATCGGATTATAACAAATATACCATGGAAATATCTAGGTCAATAATACTGATATCCACCTATTGGTTCGAAGAATGTTCCAATGAAACAAACATGGCATTTATAAATAGAGACAGGTTTTATCAATAGGATTATAGGAGATATACACCTTAGTGCGTGATGGATTACAGTAGATATACAATATAAATATCTGGGTCAATAACAATGATATCTACCCTTAGGTAATTTACAATAGGATTATAACAAATATACAATATAAATATCTAGGTCAATAACAATGATATCTACCCTTAGGTTATTCTCCAATAAACAACTATGGACATGTATCAGGACTTATCAACACGATTATAGGAATTATACAGCTCAGTGTGTCATGGATTATACAATAGAAAGATCTAGGTCAATAACATTTGATATCCACCCATTGTTTTAAACAATCGTCCAATCATACAAACATGGTATTTATACACTTATTTCAAAAACCGTTGTCGTGATACACCGTTGAGCAAAAAATTGATGCGTGTGACATGCCACGTACGCAGATTTTCAGATACGGCAACACGTTGCGAGGTTTTGGAGTTCAAAAACTCGCAATGCGAAATTTTTGCGTGTAACAGCTTTGTCGTCGATTTTTCGCGCAACACCTACCCACAATGCAGTTCGGGATTGATCTGATGTCAACAAACAAGATGGCGGTCGTTAATGGCGCGGCTTGGGAGCTGGGGACGATGTTGCCATTACAGATATCGCGAAAAATTGTGCTGTGTAACATGTTGATTCGTATAGGAATAATGCGCAAAAGAACGGCTCGTGTAACATGCATTAGAAATTGTCAACCCGTCTCGCGAAAAATCGTCGCGTGTAACATCAGCTTAAGAAACAGGCATCAAGCCAAGACCGAAATGAATTCTGGTTAGGTGCTAGTAATGCATTGAAAATTACACCTGTTATCAACAAAAATGATTGTAATACAATAACAAGCAAGTGTAAATACACTTTGTTACTAGTTGGAATTCATTAGAAAACAACTATTCAATATATCACTAGCGTAAAACAAGCATTCATTTTGGTCTTGGCTTGATGCTTACGAAGGGATAACGTTTTTTGGAATGAGCATATATCATGATGTTATCAATGCAATTACTATCCTGGAAACTAGAGGGTTTCTTGATCTAGTATTTGTGTGATCATTTGTACGTCTGTGTTCGTTACAATAAGCAATTATTGGACGAGGCTGATTTATCATATATTTTATCAGTGTAATCTTTGAATGGGGCAAGACGCACGAATAATAATAATGAATCAAAACGATGAAATCGAAGCGGGCCATGTTTATAA
Organism: Metridium senile; assembly: GCA_949775045.1. Classification (NCBI taxonomy): domain Eukaryota; kingdom Metazoa; phylum Cnidaria; class Anthozoa; order Actiniaria; family Metridiidae; genus Metridium; species Metridium senile. Next base: position 8,473,823 of record OX459100.1, read on the forward strand.
AGCAGCATTACTGCGCATGAGTAGACTACTATTTTCAGAAAAACGGCTTTGCAACGTAATGCGCATGGGCAGAATATTATTTGTAGGCAGTTATTTGCAGTTCTTTCGGCCAATCAAAACGATTGAAAATGTAATATGAATGATAATTATCGTTGCTTCACAAACCGTCAGATTTATAAAAGCTAAAGCAAGTAGAAAATAGCCTCTGGTACCCAGAGTATAAAAGAGCACTTTTCACGGTTACTAAAATAGATATTGCAAAGCTTTGTGGGATTGAAATGCGGACAAACTTTGTAAAAAAGGCTTCGATAACAAGGAAAAGAAGATTGATCAATATCAGTCGAAAAACCATAGTTTTCCCATGAATTAGAAACAAGACAAAAAAAAAAACCATTGTTGCAGCATATTAGTATGTATTTTGGGCTTGGCTTGTCCGCATTTCAATCCCATAATGCATCATCGTGACGTCATCTGTGGAAAGCACTATTACTGTAATAATTTACCTGTGATGGTGTAGTGCCAATCTTCTTTGCGACCTCTTGTCGTTCCATAAATCCCAAGTGAATGAACTTTGATAGTAGTTCCCAGTCCAAGACGTTTCGATGTGGGTTACTAAGTCCACGGTGTTTACATTGTAACATTCTAGAACACAATAAACATGTGGTAAAGTTAGGAAGTCATTAGTCATTAGGAAGTTATTACCGGTTAATTTCTAACTGTCGACAAATAATTTGCCATTTAATAAATGGAAGTGTGTTCTACTAGGTGCAAATGGACACCATTTCGTTTACAGCAAACATATTATTTCGAATCCAGCCTTGGACGTTTTCTTTGTAAAAAAATGTGCCCCATTTATATCAGCAATCATTGTCATCATCCATCATCATTGTCATCATCATCATCAAGTGTGTTCTACTGGGTGCAAATCGACACGATTTCTTTTACAGCAAACAAATATTATTTCAAATCCAGTCTTGGACGTTTTCTTTGTAAAAAAAATGTGCCCCATTTATATCAGCAATCATTGTCATCATCCATCATCATTGAACATTATCATGAAAATCATTAACACTGACCAACACCACCGCCAACATTATCATCATAATCATGATTGTCCACTTCACGTACGACCAACATCATAATTACAACCGACAATACCAACACAAAACTACCGCCTCTTGGTGATAAATGTGGCTACGTACGAAAATAAATAGTAAGAATTAACAGGTTTTTATAGCGATTATCAATATCATGTCTATATATACGATACCTGAATCCCTTTGGGTTAAGCCCAGCGATATGCGGAATACAGTCAACTAGTTTTGTCTGTAACATGTGTAGACGCCTATAAGTCTTTTCTGTCATCGGCAGTAAAAACCCTAGTCCTCCATCTAACGTACCTGAAAGTCGTCAAAGAAAATGTTACACATTGAATGTTTCATTGATTTTGTTATAGTTCCTTTGCTTTATTTCTGTCTTTATTTACAACTAGTTCCTCTCTTTTCCTTTCTTTTCCTCTCTCCACTTATTTCCGTTCTACCTTTCGTTTTCTTTTCTTCCTTTCCTCTCCTTTCTTTTATTTTCCTTTTGTTTCTTTTGCTCTCCTTTCTTTTGCTCTCCTTTCCTTTCTCTCCTTTCCTTTTCTTTTTCTTTCCTTCCTCGTTTTTCTTTTTTCTCTGTTTTCCTTTCTTTTCCTACTCCTCCTTTCGTTTTCTTTCCTTCCTTTCCTTTCCTTTCTTTTGCTCTCCTTTCCTTTCTCTCCTTTCTTTTCCTCTCCTTTCTTTCCTTTTCTTTTTCTTTCCTTCCTCTTGTTTTTCTTTTTTCTCTGCTTTCCTTTTTTTTCCTACTCCTCCTTTCGTTTTCTTTCCTTCCTTTCCTTTCCTTTCTTTTATTCTCCTTTTCTTTCTTTTGCTCTCCTTTCCTCTCCTTTTTTCCTTTCCTTTCCTTTCCTTTCCTTTTCTTCCTCTTGTTTCTCTCTGCTTTCCTTTCTTTTTCTACTCCTCCTTCCTTCTTTTTACCTCTTCCTCTTCTTCCCTTCTCTTCCTGTTCTTTCTTTCCTTCCCATTCCCCCTTTCCCTTTCAATCGCAACATCACGTCAAAGCGAGCAAGTTAAGGTGACTTACCAAAATACGTGAGCTGCCTGGATTCTTTCGCTTTTTCACCACTTGCTTTTTCTGCTGATTTGGCTCGAATACGAAACAGGGATGATACGTTGCTACCAATATTGAGGTCTGCTCTTTGAAGTAACCGATGACCACCTCCACTTTCGATCGCTGTAGAGAAAACATATAATACGTTTCTTTGAAGGGGTTGTCACTTTGCAAGAAACTGTTTTTTTACAGCAAGATGCTCAAGACTGTGACCACTGATAATGTATTCGCATACTTTTGTAGCGCCATCCTCCAATTAGCGTTTAGATCAGAAAAAGATCTAAAAGATCTAAATAAGACAATCCTGTAATGCTCATTGGATAACAGCATAGACGAAAGTATGCGAATACATTAGCGGTGGTCACACTTTTGGGCCTTTTACTGTAACCATAATAGTGTACGACAGAAAAACATCTGAAACATAAAGCCTGGTTTTCACTAGCGACGCAACGCAAGCGCAAGCACAAGCACGTGAAAACGAGACGTGAATAAGCGCAAGCGCAAACAAACTATTCACTAGTGCCACGCGCAAGCACAAGCGCACACGCAAGAAAAAAGGAAAATGTTTGATACCTTGCGCTTGCGCTTGCGTGGGCGGTTTTCACTACGAAATAAGGCCTCTTGTGCTTGCGCTCGAGTCTGCGCTTGCGCTTGCGTCGCTAGTGAAAACCAGGCTTAAGTAACACCGACATTTTGCAGTGATTACATAAATTTCATTATAAAAAACTCACAAAAAGGTGTCAAAAACAATAAATAAACAGAAATCAATTTAACAAAATGAACTGATTTTAATTACATTTTGCAGCTATATTTCAATGTTATAAACATCATTCACAAATATTTACAGTCAAAAATCAATTTAACAAAATGAACAGACTTTTAATTGCATTTCAATTTTATTAACAACATTCACAACTGATATTTACAGTCTTTTATGGAATTCTAGCATCTATTAGATGATTTTTCTCTCTAAATCTTTGTATCAAGGTTAATTAAAATCCCATGTATAGTGAAACCCCTCTATACCGGACAGTGCTGGGACCAAGAAAAATGTCCGGTTTAGCGGGGGTTCCGGTTTATTGAGGTTTCTTTGAAACTGTTAACACCATTATGTAAACACTCCATAAGCAGTTTAAACCAATGATAAATTTTACGTTTCAAGAAAATGCTTTTTTCATTGCATGTATTATATATTTTACATTCCAAATGCCAACACCAATACCATTTGATATTTTAGAATTTTTTTTATTCCCATTTCCATATAGCTTTTATAGAGTGCAAAGTGCTAAATAGCACAGATTCAATTATCAAAGTCCATCATATACAGAATTTTTCGACTCAACATGGAGTAAACGTCTTGTGGAAGTCTGACTTTTTAAAGCAAGAATATACTCAGACTTCATATTCTTGGACTGTTTGCTACTGCAGAGTTAACTTTAGTCGTTCTGCATCTAGCAACAGAGCAAAAAGTGTTAAGTGGAACGGGCCCTGCAAAGTTCACCTTCATTGTTCGTCGACGCAACATACGAGTAACCGTCCTACGGAAAGTCGGACTTTGAAAAACAAATACTCAGGCTTCAAATTCTTGGACTATTTGCTAATGTAGAGTTAACTTTAGTCGTTCTGCATCTAGCAACATAGCGAAATGTGTTTAGTGAAACGGGCCCTGCAAAGTTCATCTTCATTGTTCGTCGACGTAACATACGAGTAACCGTCCTACGGAAAGTCGGACTTTGAAAAACAAATACTCAGGCTTCATATTCTTGGACAATTTGCAAATGTAGAGTTAACTTTCGTCGTTCTGCATCTAGCAACATAGCGAAATGTGTTTAGTGAAACAAGCCCTGCCAAGTTCATCTTCATTGTTCGTCGACGCAACATACGTTTAACCGTCCTACGGAAAGTCTGACTTTGAAAAACATAAATACTCAGGCTTCATATTCTTGGACTATTTGCTACTGCAGGGTTAACGTTCGTCGTTCTGCATCTAGCAACAGAGCGAAATGTGTTAAGTGGAATGGGCCCTGCCAAGTTCATCTTCATTGCTCGTCGACGTAGCATACAAGTAACCGTCCTACGGAAAGTCGGACTTTGAAATGCGTAAATACCTGGATTCGACGCAGCATTAAAGGCCGTTAGTATCTGGTTCACACGATGTATTACCGATCCTAGACCGTAAACGTCTCCAAGATACGCTACCACTGCGTAATACGTAAGCGAAGGGAGCCACGTTAAGGAGTACACTAACGTAACCAGAAGAACAGTCTTGGTAACTTTTTTTCTTGAACGATAAAGAATCTGTTGAGTAACTGGGGTTTTATTTCTACGTCCCCATAAAGTATATACAATCTTGATATAAAAGTACGCCATGGAGCTGACTGGGGCTATACCAACGCAGACAAACCATATCATGCTATAGGTCTTTGACATCTCCATATTAACCCATGACTCAATACAGAAGACTTGATCAACGCTGTAAACACTAACGATAAATAGAGGCGTATTTAATAACAACGAAGCTGACCAAGATAGTATCGTAGTGAACTTTGCTTTGCTGCGAGTAAATCTATGTTTTATTGCGTAGGGGTAGACTACAGCATGATATCTCTCCAACGCGATAGCGACGAGCGTGAATACGGACGCTGCTCCACCAGTCCAAGTCAGGTTACCACCAGTAATGAACTTGCACAAGTAATCCCCAACGTCCCCACCAGGATGTTTGAACGTATGAATCAAGATAAATCGAGGAATAAGAAATATGGAAAAAAGCGCATCACAAATGGCGAGGTTCACAATGAGAACGTTGACTGGTTTGCACATAAGTGGATTCCGCACAATGACAACTATGACAAACACGTTCCCTACTAAGCTGCATGCAACGAGAATTACAAAACCAACCGTGAAAGCTACATCTTGAATAACAGCCATGTTGGTTTGTGAATCTTTACGCCATACGGTGGGAACTGAACTCATAAAAGTGACATCTAGTACGGAAATTGTTACCGCTCTACTTCCATGGTGACAGTAGCTGTATTTCCTTGATTGTTTTCTAAAGGAACACCGACGCCGATGATACAGAAATTGTCTAAGCATTAACGTCTGACGTCAGTTACTACCGCTCTACTTCCATGGTGACAGTAACTTTATTTCCTTAATTGTTTTCTATAGGAACACCGACGCCGAAAATACGGAAATTGTCTAAGCATTAACGTCTGAGCGTCATGCAGTAACTACAACTCTTTTTTAGTGGGCCACTTTGTCTTTTCTTGTAGTGTTCTTGACACAAACATCAACGTGACTAATTAAACCACTTTAGTTTTTGTCCATTTTCACTCCAATTGTCCCCTTAGAAACTAATGCAGCTTAAAGTAGTTTAACTACTTGTTATTACTCCAATTGTTTCCTTTAAAATATCGAAATATATAGTCCACACTTGCCAAACCACTAGTTATCGTACATTTTTCAGTATTTCAATTGCTTGCTTAGAAACATAGTCCGACGTAGTCCACACTATAGTTTAACCACTAGTTATCGTTGTTTTTTTACTACAATTGTTTTCTCGTAAAGACAATGTAATTCACACTAGTTTAACCACTATATCATCTATCACTACTGCAGGCCTCTTCTTTCAACCTGAACGTTCAAAGTCGTTCACATCAAAGTGAAGGTCAAGATGAGAAAAAACTATCACATGAAATGTAAAGATCGTATCTTAAATAAAACAAGAGAAATGAAAACAATGACGTAATATCAATGAAAGGTGCACCAGCTATGTAAACAACCATAAAACGTTTTCTCAAGTCTTTATAACGGTATTAACATAGGCTTTATAGAGTCTGCAAATATATATATATAGAACTTGACTTCCGCGATGTATTCCGGATACACATAACATAGAATAGTTGAAACGAAACAATGAAAGAAGAAATTGAGATGAACTGGCAGAGAGAAAAGAGAGAGATAAAAAGAAAGGCTTTATAGAGTCTGAAAATATATATAAAACTTGACTTCCGCGATGTATTCCGAATACAATACTCATAACATAGAATATATGAAACGATGAAAAAGAAAAGAAATTGAGATGAACAGAGAGAAAACAGAAAGATAAAAAAGAAAGGCTTTATAGAGTCTGCAAATATATATAAAACTTGACTTCCGCGATGTATTCCGAATACAATACTCATAACATAGGAAGGAAAAAAGATTAAAAATAGAAGAAAGAAACAAGAATGAGAGAAAGAACGACTAAAGTTAAAGAGAAAGGAAGAAAGAAAAAGGACAGAAAGTAAAGAGAGAAAGTAGAAAGAAACGTAACGTAGCGAGTATTGCAGATCTTTTTACGCTAAATAATTTCGCTATTTTTTTTTTAAAACAAAACAAAATTCGCTATTTTTGGTCTGCAAGGCAGAACAAATCCAACCATTTTTCATTATAATTACTTTCACAAGAAAGGTGTTACCTTTTAGTGAAGGTAAGGTGTTACCATTCATCACTATAAGATAAATACTCATAATAATGTTGTCAAGAACTTTGCACATGATATGGGAAATATAACTTTTTTGTTCAAATAATTGCCGAAATCTCCCTTTTGCTTGTCATAGGAAGTTTTAATACAATTTTGTTTGGAAATTGGTCTATAGAAATTCTATCGTTATTATATATTAATCAAAAATTAAAACAATGAAAATAAAAAAAACATCACCACAACGACGATAACAACAACAACAACATATATCACAACCAAGACAACAACATATATCACAACCAAGACAACAACATATATCACAACCAAGACAACAACATATATCACAACCAAGACAACAACATATATCACAACCAAGACAACAACATATATCACAACCAAGACAACAACATATATCACAACCAAGACAACAACAACATATATCACAACCAAGACAACAACAACATACATCACAACCAAGACAACAACAACAACAGCAACAACAGCAACATTAACTACTACTGCTATTGCTGCTGCTGCTAAGGTCCCGGGCAAACGGCTTCGACATTTGCTTCAACATTCGTTCGATTTTGTTGAATGGCAATGTTGAAGCCGTTTGCCCACACTTTCAACATTGTTGAGACGTGTCGAATCGATATTGAATTGATGTTGAAAGAGTTCAAACGCGTTTAAATTCTGCTTCAACATCCATTCAACAATTCTTTTGTTCTGTGAATGTTGAATCGGAGACTTACAGTAGTTCTCAGTCACACGTACACCGCACGCATAAAAAGCACCGCTATAAAACGTGAAGTTGGTGGACGTCAATCAAACTGTGTTTACAAGACACATGGTGTTTTTACTTCAGTCGGGCTGCGAAACATGTCTGAATCCGACGACGAGGTTGTTGTGGGAATTCAGCTTCCAGATTACGATGAAACGCAGATATTCCAAAACGAAAATGAAATCGTAAGTTTGATTGACGTCCACCAACTTCAAGTTTTATAGCGGTACTTTTTATGCGTGCGGTGCAAGTGTGACTGAGAACTGCTGTAATACTACTGCTTATTAAAGTCTTCTCGTTAAGGTTATCTCTTTGTACTAAACAGGCCAATTGACAGAGTTACAGTTTAATACTACTACTCACCTTCAGGTTGGTAGGTAAAAAGAACTAAATTTTGATCAGCATCTGTAGCTATAAATACAATAATATAGCACTAGTCATTATCAGAGGAGGGTCCAGGCCCGCCCCAGAAACGCTTGCGCACCTAGTTTTAACAAGATGGAGGCTGACTACAGAGATTTTCAACTACCTTGAGATTTGTTGATATTATGCAGTCTTGGTTGACTCTAACGGTAAGGAAATCATGTTTATTATTTTGTAAAGGTTTTTCTCTATTATCTAATTGTTTTTAACTAAATCTGACTCATATTTGTTGTAAAATATCACGGTTGTTGTCGCTCACTTCGAAAAGCCGTGTTAGCTGATTTTCGTAATTGTTGTTCAAAAGAAGTAGTTATATTTAGGGATTGGAAAGGGTATTTTAAATATAACTTACATTTCTGAAAAGCTGAATGTCTGAACTTTATAAAAGACAAAAAGTACTCCAAAGTACTCCAGTATTTTACGATAAACGAAGCATTTCAAAAATGACAATTTATGGCGCCAAGAGGTGTGATTAACAGCTAAGCCTATGCATTACTTGGACTGTGTGTTTGAGTTTGTTTCTTCTGCCTGAAAATTGTTCCACATTATCATTGAGATATAATAGTAAACATATAAACTGTTTTGAATTTTAGAATGAAGGCCGGTGATTTAGGGCTGAGACACGCTCCAAACAAGTCAAACAAACTCCCAAAGAAGAGAGAGAAGAGTGATGCGGATCGAGGTGTATAAGGTCATATTTGCCATGTCAAGTTAATATATTAATTGTATAAAATATTGTATAAAAAAAAGTGTAGAAATACAATTGAAAATGTAAGATATAGTGCTTTGATTTACTTGAATAGTTTTTCAATAAAATAGTGTGATTTAAACTTGTTGTAATGCAGTTGTTTACTATGAATGTTTTACACGAGTAGAGTTGATAAATATTCCAGTTAGTAATGAGAAATGTAAGCGCCGGGCGATTTAAGTGAGCCGATTGAATAAGTAACAACCGCGTATAAAACAGTTTTCACTTTGAATCTCAACTTTTTGAACCCAAATGAATCAATAGTGATAATTTATAGGTTTATTGAGAAAATTCAAGCAATAAATACGATTATAATGAGTAGAGTTTTGTCGATAAACATCAGTGATAATCGATGGTCAACATACAACTGCCGTCGTAATTTTTCATCGATTTGCCGTGAAACTTATTATATTATTTAACATATTATTTTCAGCTTTATAATTTGGTAGTTTACGTTACTCATGACATGTATCAAATCGGCCATGAATAGATCAAAACAAGTAATAATTGTGTCTTGTCCACGACATCTATCGAAGCGAGCGAACACTGCTTTCTCCGTCTTTCACTGCATGATTTAACCGGACAAAACTCAAACTACCGTGTGTATTCCGACTGTAGTCATCGGAAAATCTTCCATGGAAATACAACTAATGTAAAGTAAAGAAATGTCTTGAAGAGAAGTTGAAATAGCGCGAATGGTTCGAAACGATGCTGTTGCTCTTATCAGTTTGAAAGCCAAGATAGAGTGATGAGGTCATGTTTCAAACGATAATATAGATTGAAACGCAATGCATTGTGGGGCGGGCCTGGACCCTCCTCTGAGTCATTATCATCATAATCATCATCATTACCATCAATAACAACACTATCGTCATCATCATCATCATCATCACCATCATCATTTCCATTATCATAATCATTACCGTCATGATCATTGACATCATTACCATCTTCATCACCATAACCATTATTATCATAATCATCATCACCATAATCATGATTGCCATCATCATACATCATCAAAATCATCATTCCCATCATCGCAATCACCATCATCATTTCAATCATCTTATCATTTCCATCATCATCATCATTACTATCATTATCACCATCATTAAAATCATCGCAATCACCATCATCATTATCAGCATCATCATTTCCATCATCATCATCATCATTATTATCATCATTCCCATCATCGCAATCATTTCCATCATCATCATCATCATCATCCTTATCAGCATCATCATCATTATCATCATCATTATCACCACTATTACCATCATCATTATCATTATCAACATCAACATCAACATCATTATCATCTTCAATTCCATCATCATCATCATCATTATCAGCATCATCATTTCCATCATCATCATTGCCATCATCATCATTTCCATCATCACCATAATTATCATTACTGTCATAATCATCACCATCATCAATATTATTATGATATTATTACTTACCAATGAAACCTAATTGGGTTCCATCAATGAAGAATTCAGTACCATAAACCTCAAGCGCATGCGAGTCCTATGATAATAGTTTAACGAATATGCTCATTAAAGATAATTCATATTTAGCGAACCGTGATATTCAAATTTCCCGCTCGGGAATGATCTATTGTTTAAGGTCTTTTGTTTCAACCCATGAAGGTTTAATCGATTTTGACCATAAATCGAGTGTCTTTTGTTCTCGAAGTTTCTACCACAAACTTTGATACGGAAGAAAGGGCAAACGGAGAAGCAGAGATAAAGGTTACTACGGTAAACGCAAGAGCAAGAAGAAAGGAAGCTAGAAGGAAGGACAAGGACGAAGTAAAGACAAGAAAAAGACAAATAAAGACATGGCAATTAAAACGGTCTAGAGTAAGGCCAAGAACAAGGAAAAAGGACAACAACAACAACAACAACAACAACAACAACAACAACAACAACAGCAGCAACAGTTGTAACAACAAGAACCAAAAGGCAGAAGATAAGAAGAAAGGACGCAAGAAGGAAGGACAAGGACGAAGTAAAGACAAGGAAAAGACAAGGAAAAGACATGGCAATTAAAACGGTCTAGAGTAAGGCCAAGAATAAGGGAAAAGGGCAACAACAACAACAGTTGTAACACCAAGAAACTAAAAGATGAAAAAAAGAAAAAAGACAGAAGATAAGAAGGAAGGACGCAAGAAGGAAGGACAAGGAAAAGACAAGGAAAAGACATGGCAAAACAAAAGACGATAAACAAAAAGAAAACAAACAATAACACAGATAATACAAAAACAAAAATAATAGGCAAGGCAAATATAATTTTATTTATAGTAATTCTATGGATACATACATACCCTGCTCACAAAGGCTAATGTTTTTGTTTCCTCCTGAAACAGCATAACAAAACGGTCATAATATATACACACATATATTGTCCTTGTATCAGACTATGGGACCTGTCATTATTCACAGGGGAGGGGGGCTGGTGCAAATAGAGGAAGGGTAGCATTTTTTATGCTCTACAAAGGATGACACTACGAGAAACAAAGGGCACTTTAGAGGGAGGGAGTAGCATTTTTTATCGTCTATAAAGGACGACACTACGAGAAACAAAGGGCACTTTAGGGGGAGGGGGTAGCATTTTTTATCCTCTGCAAAGGACGACACTACGAGAAACAAAGGGCACTTTAGGGGGGAGGGGTCACAACAATGTGTACAACTCCCTGTAAATAATGCCCAGTCCCCAAGAACAAGAAACTGACCTGTAAACGTAGTAAAGTAATGCTCTTCACAAGATCTGCAGCCAAGACGAAGTTTCTGATAGTAACGAGTGAGTGTATGTACAGCTGGGTGTCTATGAATGCCATTCCTATCAGATCGTTATTTTCGAAGTTCCATATGTAGATCTATAGTATAAGATAAGGACACCATTACGGAAAACTAATTACAGTGAGGGCACATGAACCGTGAAGACTTTGATTTTTTTTTGTTACTATGTTTAAAGTGCACCTGGCGCCTTTCATGATATTTTGCAAATCTGTTGTACATGAGGTTTTATAATAAGTGTACTTAATATTTCTCCTTTTTGAGATATGAAAATTTGAAATCTGAAAATGCAGTATTTGTATACATCTATTTTAGAAATCGTTGTCGCGATCAAGCTTGCAGTACTCTTATGTTAATTGTTGATCTGGTCAACGAAGAGCCAGAGTGAACCGCTGGTGGATCACTCTGCTGAACTCCTTTTTGTACTGTGTCAATCTCTTTGCCTGGTCCACTGATGATCCCAAAAGTTGTCCGATCTTTACCCATGGATCCCTGTAGTATCTCCTACTCGGATAATTACTTATAAACTTAAAATGTTTACGTTTAAGTTATATAAGTAATATTTGTCTTACCTTTTGTCCTATACCGCTGACCAGGTAACCATTAACTTGATTGAGGGCTGTGACTGGACCCTTCTGCTCTTTGTCATATAGGAGCTAAAATAAAATAAACATTATTCAGACGACACTAGCTATTCAGGTGTTCGGAAAGCTAAAATAGTTAGCATCATCATTATCAGAGACTTAACACAAATATTATCCAGGTGATCTCGCTTTGAAGCGTGCAAAGGAATGTTTGTGAAAACCAACAGTTCCAAAATGGCGCCTCGAGACAGCAACGATTTCGGTTACTTTAAGGTGTTTGCGTTTTTGTTTTTATTCTTTTTTATTGCTAATCGAGCATTTAAAGTTATGTTAAGGACGTATTTATAGAGGGTTAACACGGGAAACAACTCTCTTGAACGACGCCATTTTGGAACTGTTGGCATGCGACAAAAATGCTTCTGATTGGCTTATACTAACCAGAAGTGCGCGAACGAAATCACCTGAATGTTTACAAACTTCTTTTAACAATACCTTGAACTTGTTCTTGGTCAGCGGCTGTCCTGGTTCAGGAACAACTTCTATGATGTCGAATATCAAGATCTATCATGAGAAATCAACGGTAAAGATTAAAAAAATATTGATTTCTCGATTCGATCGATTACTCGATTCGATCGATTTCATTGCCGATATGAAATAAGCTAATCCTCGTCATATCATACATGCGCGTCGTGAGTCCACAACATTTTGACCACTGTCATGACGAATATCGTTGTCGATAAAAGTACAGACAACGCTGAACCATATTCGATTATTTTTTTACCACAAGAAAATCATAAAAATTGAGAGAGTTTGTCTCAGAACATGACATTTCAGCGTTGCGTGATACGTTGACGTGAGCACCGTTGTCTGGACTCTAATTTACAACGGCAAATAAGCCAATCAGATTGCGAGATTATCGGAAGTTGTGGTAAAATACCGTATTTACTCGAATATATAAGCGGCGCAGAAAGCTGAAAACAGCTACTTCATCATTACTGCCTTCATCACTTTAATCATTACGTAGAATTCGTTACAAAATATCGTACTTACCCCCTCCCCCTGCTACCAAACTCTTCTCCCATCAACAAGGACGATGTACGTATTATGTGTTACAAAATATAGTACTTACCCTCCCCCTGCTACCAAACTCTTCTCCCATCAACAAGGACGAAGTACGTAATATGTGTTACAAAATATCGTACTTACCCTCCCCCTGCTACCAAACTCTTCTCCCATCAACAAGGACGATGTACGTAATATGTGTTACAAAATATCGTACTTACCCTCCCCCTGCTACCAAACTCTTCTCCCATCAACAAGGACGATGTACGTAATATGTGTTACAAAATATCGTACTTATCCTCCCCCTGCTACCAAACTCTTCTCCCATCAACAAGGTCGATGTACGTAATATGTGTTACAAAATATCGTACTTACCCTCCCCCTGCTACCAAACTCTTCTCCCATCAACAAGGTCGATGTACGTAATATGTGTTACAAAATATAGTACTTACCCTCCCCCTGCTACCAAACTCTTCTCCCATCAACAAGGTCGTACCCAGACATATAAACCCTTTACGACCGATGTGTGTCTCTTGACTAATAAGCATTAGGTTCTTTGTAGCAGTTACGTGCTCCCATTCCTCAAGATCATGGCTGAAATACAACAGTTACGAGATAAGCCTATGTGAACTAAAACGCTAAAGTGTGAACAAATAAATAAATAACTAAACAAATAAATGGTCTCCCCTTAAACAATATAACAGAAACTGAGAACAGACGTCTCAGTGAACATGAATATGGAGGACTTAACGGACTACAATATATGAAGGCACACATTGCTGTCATGCAGGTTACAACAATGTGTGGTTAGCACACGAAATGCCTCCGAGACCAGACTGTTGTGCCGGGAGACAATCCCCAAAAAATACAATAGAGAGATTAAGATTCGCGTTTACGCCAAACGCCAAACGTCAAAACTAACAGATTTAACTGCGTTTACTCTTTACCATTTGACATCTCCGCGTAAACAAGGTCCTTATATTGTTTCTTAATACACATTTTATTCATTGAGATCTTTTGCGCAGTTATTTGAAGCTTTTAAAGCAATATTAGAAAGGCCAATCTGACGTTTGGCGTTTCCGTAAACGTGAATCTTAATAATTTTACACTTCAATTGTCACAACTCTTAAAATGTTAGACTTACAGTCAGGTTCAAGTCTTAGTAAATAATATAACTTTTTGTCTCTGACTTTTACGATTTTCATTCAGATCATTGACTACAGTCTTTATTTGATCTTTATTATGTTTTACAAGAAATTGTGAAATATTTGATGTCATCTTAGTACTCTGTCCTAATCTACACGAAAGTAAGAAAACTAGTCCTCATTTCTATCTATGGAATAAAAATAAGATAAAAAAAATATAATAAAAAACCGCCCTTACCGAGTATTTGGGATGATTTCCCAACTAAGAGGAGACATGAGTTGGATGGTGAACTTTTCCATTGAAGGGTAAATGAATCGAGAATCTGAAAACAAACGAACAAATATCAAATAAAGAGAACAAACAATCACTGTATCATTCCATGTTTTTATCAAGTATTGCAACGACTTCAAGAGTACAAAGATATTCAGTTGAGAGGATTTCGTTTGAATTACCCGAACATGTTTCTCCCGCTTCAATCGCGCGCGCACGAAAAGAACGTATTTACATTCGAATTGAAAGCGCGCACGAAAAGAACGTATTTACATTCGAATTGAAAGCGCGCGCGAAAAGAACGTATTTACATTCGAATTGAAAGCGCGCACGAAAAGAACGTATTTATATTCGAATTGAAAGCGCGCACGAAAATAACGTATTCAAAGCGCGCGCGAAAAGAACGTATTTACATTCGAATTCAAAGCGCGCGCGAAAAAAACTCTGACTACGCGCGTAAATCAAATGACGAAAGTATCACGCGTAACGCTAACTGATTCGACAAATAACCACCAAAAACGATTCCTACGATAATTCTACTGCGTTCAGTACGAAAAGCGAGTTGTAAACAATCATGAGCACAGTTCAGAAATCGCCGTTACCGTCCAGCGTTCATGCCGCAGCTAACAATCTTATAGACCGTCTAAATACAATCAGCGAAACGATGCGTACTGCGTCTGATAAGTACATCAATCAACCTATCGATGAAGAAGAACATGTGCCTTTCACCAGTCCTGTTGAAGACGACAGTAACGAACAAGCAGATGACCAAGAAGACGTCCCAGAAGACGATGTCGAAGACATTCAAGGGGATATCAATAGGTTAGCTTTAGAGGAAGCGGAAGATGAAATAGCAGCAGAATGTCTCGAGACACAAGATAGTTTCCAGTCTTCAACAGACGAAAAGGAAGTAACTATAGAAAGCGTTGCAGCTTCACTGGTTGACGATGCTATCAAAGGTATTGTTGTGGATGAGTTATCTTACTTCATTATTATTACTTTTATCATCGCTGCCATCTTATCATAATTGACATTTCTGTCATTATTGTTGTCATCGTTATAACTATTAACAACATCCTATCACAACAACCACCACCACAATAATCATCACCATCATTATTACCTCCATTATTATCATTACAATTATTATCATCATCATCATTATCACCACTATCATCATACGATTGATTATCATCATTATCATTATCACTATAGTAGTGATCAATATATTGCTGATGATGATTACCATTGTTATTACCAGGTGCAACGCATGCAATAGCCAGCGAAGAACAATCTCTAAAAGAACTACTAACAGAAGAAGAAGATGCGTTTAACGTCAGTCACAAACTTGTCTACTGCCTTTTGCTCAAAATCAAGAGCATTACTGCATCATTCGTAGAAAACGGCGAGAGTGAGTTTGAAGCAAAGAGTGTTCTGGGTTCCCTGTGGCTTGTGCTTTTGAATTACATCGAAGTGTGTCTCAACGCGCACGGCTTGCAAGTATCTGCGACCAGGTTTTTCGATACCATGGATGCACTACATTACTTTTTCCAAAACACGGAGGACAAGCAGTCGATTGACCAGGAAATACTTTGGCCCTTACAGAAGACATACTTTGAACATTTGCCTTATTATTTGCTGTACGCTGACCAGTTTAATCGAACTGTTTCTTTGTGAAGAAACTGATACATCTTTGTTCAAATAATTTCACATTCTTAAATTGATACATTTTAAAAAAAATCGAAAGCGTTAAATGCAATTATTGATGCATTTTTGCATAAATTTATACATTTTGTGATAGTTGTTAATACATTAAAAAAACGTTGATACAATCTTGTATCAATCCTTGCAATAATTGATACACTTTTGAACAAATTGGTACACTTTGCACTAATTGTTACATTGAAAACGTTTTTTGTGTGAAAATCGCCTTAATTAATACGTTTTTGTAAAATCGATACATTATTTTGTATTGATACAATGTTTAACAAATAAAAATTGTCCAAAACACAGCTGCATTATTACTTAAAAAAAACATTGTTTTACTCGAACTACTATTTTTCCTGATTCGAACCTTTTGATCAATATAGTATTGCATATTTTCGTCCCTTGTCAACGAAGCCAATTATTTCAGTCCTAGACAAGCATCGTGATTCCTCTTTTTTCCTAACACAGAGATTATTTTAAGCAAAAAGCGTCTAACTGAAGCATATAGCCACACCCACAACTCATAAGCATGTCGTATCAAAGATACCGTATAAGTAACAATCTTGAAAACAATGCCATTACCATATATGGTATTGTAGGTGAGAAGTAACAAAAGACTTTGATTAGCGCGAGAGATTTTTTTTTTAACAGGTTGAGATTGCAACAGAAGAATAGGCATATCTTTGATACGGTTATTTTACACATAAGATCATTTGCATGTTAAAAGTGTGTTCTAATGAAACAAGTGCTGCAATAAATAAAGGACAAACCTCTGACAGTATCGATGAATTCTCTGTCTTCTGCTGTTGCCCTTGGAATTCGTTTACATGGTTCTTGCTCACTTGTTACAAGGGCATAAGTCTATAAATGGAAATTAATTTTAGTGTGAAATATTTAACAAGAAATAACGAAAACGCGACATCACTTGGAGCAACTCAATAAGTGTAAGCCGGCAATGAAGTAGGTGGACAGAATAGAAAGCAAGTAATCAAGGATAAAAGCAAGCAACGCAGGCTGATGAAGGAGCAACCGAGAGTTGTTACAAGCAAGTACATAGAATATTGTGCAAGCAAGCAAGCAAGCAAGCAAGCAAGCAAGCAAGCAAGCAAGCAAGCAAGCAAGCAAGCAAGCAAGCAAGTAAGTGGAATGTCTTTTGTGAATTTCTAAGTAAGTAAATAAGTAAGCAAACAATCAAGAATGAAGACAAGCAAGCAAGAACGAAGACAAGCAAGTAAGTGGAATGTCTTTTGTGAATTTCTAAGTAAGTAAATAAGTAAGCAAACAATCAAGAATGAAGACAAGCAAGCAAGGATGGACACAAGCAAGTAAGTGGAATGTCTTTTGTGAATTTCTAAGTAAGTAAATAAGTAAGCAAACAATCAAGAATGAAGACAAGCAAGCAAGAACGAAGACAAGCAAGTAAGTGGAATGTCTTTTGTGAATTTCTAAGTAAGTAAATAAGTAAGCAAACAATCAAGAATGAAGACAAGCAAGCAAGGATGGACGCAAGCAAGTAAGTGGAATGTCTTTTGTGAATTTCTAAGTAAGTAAATAAGTAAACAAACAAGCAAAAATGGAGACAAGCAAGCAAGGATGGACGCAAGCAAGTAAGTGGAATGTCTTTTGTGAATTTCTAAGTAAGTAAATAAGTAAACAAACAAGCAAAAATGGAGGGAAGCAAGCAAGGATGGACGCAAGCAAGTAAGTGGAATGTCTTTTGTGAATTTCTAAGTAAGTAAATAAGTAAACAAACAAGCAAAAATGGAGACAAGCAAGCAAGGATGGACGCAAGCAAGTAAGTGGAATGTCTTTTGTGAATTTCTAAGTAAGTAAATAAGTAAACAAACAAGCAAAAATGGAGAGAAGCAAGCAAGGATGGACGCAAGCAAGTAAACACAAAGTTTGTTGGTTGTAATGTTATAAAAATATTGTTGTACATTCAAAAGAAGATTTCAGATATCTGCGTCAGAAGTCATGGTACCATCCAATTCCTTCCAAATCACCATGAGCAGGTTAGAGTACCAGACCAGGTCCAGTACCCATACCAGTACACACTCACTAGATACCAGGAACACATGACTTTTAGTGTCCTGGACATATAGCAGAGGCCTGCATGACACAGTGACTGATACTGTATGCTCACATGACTACAGCAATATTGCACTTGTATAAAGCTGCATGAAATTATGGGAAGGAATGGGTGTCAGACCTTTTACACTATCATCACTAATCTTCTCATATATGGTGTAAGCAATAATAAATTAAACAAGCAAGCAAGAATGAAGACAAGCAAGCAAGAATGAAGACAAGCAAGCAAGAATGAAGACAAGCAAGCAAGAAAGAAGACAAGCAAGCAAGAATGAAGACAAGCAAGCAAGAAAGAAGACAAACAAGCAAGAATGAAGACAAGCAAGCAAGAATGAAGACAAGCAAGCAAGAATGAAGACAAGCAAGCAAGAATGAAGACAAGCAAGCAAGAATGAAGACAAGCAAGCAAGAATGAAGACAAGCAAGCAAGAATGAAGACAAGCAAGCAAGAATAAAGACAAGCAAGCAAGAATGAAGACAAGCAAGCAAGAATGAAGACAAGCAAGCAAGAACAAAGACAAGCAAGCAAGAATGAAGACAAGCAAGCAAGAATGAAGACAGACAAGCAAGTAAGTGGAATGTCTTTTGTGAATTTCATTCATACCTTACTCTCTCTATTGTATGTTACCATATGTGGAGTACATCTCAACGGTACCTTACGCACTGGCCATGGTGAATCATAACTGAGATGGGTAGGCAGTACAGAGATACGAAGCTCACCCTGGTACAATAAATCATTATTATGACTTTTATCTTTTATGTTATTCTATTTATTATTTTTTTTTAATTGTATTATTATATTATATTTTATTATCTTTTATGTATATGACTTTTATCTTTTATGTTATTCTATTTAATATTTTATTTTCTGTTTTTTTTTTAATTGTATTATTATATTATTTTTTATTATATTATATACTTGTCATTGTAAGAGCATTGAGATTTTATGTAATGCGCAAGAAATAAATTTATTATTATTATCATTATTATTATAACTGTGTAAGTTATGTAAACTTGTAAAACAACATTCAAAAATTAATATTTCACGACAAATCTACAAAAGAAACCATGATGAATGTTTTACATAAAATTTAACCTGGATTTTTCTCTTTTTTACCAAAAACAGTTTTTGAATAAATCATTATTACTGTGTAAGTTATATAAATTTGTCAAAAAAGATTCCAAATATACACCTACAAGAACGTTGTCATACGAAAAAAGAACATTTTTATTTAGTGGGTTAGGAATAAATTAGAAGTACAAAAGATGATCACTGAAGCTGAACTCTTTCTTTTGTACTTTTAATTTATTCCTAACACACTAAATACAAATGTTCTTTTTTCGCATGACAACGTTCTTGCAAGTAGGTGTAGTGCTATTACTTGAAATAGAGTAATGGAGCTCATTCTTGTTGGATTACAGAATCACTACATGTAAGTATGTTACTCATTTATTACACATTATTGTTTGTCTTTATTATTGTTTTTTTTTATATACAACAGGTTCCCATTTAAATCTGTACTTATGCAAATTGTGTTGATGTGTGCTAAACACACAGATCAACCAATCAGAGTATATTATTTCTGAAGTGAACTTCTCTGATTGGTTGATCTGTGTGTTTAGCACACATCAACAAAATTTGCATAAGTACAGATTTAAATGGAAACCAGTTATACATATATTTTGATCTTATTTTGTTCTGTTGTTCTTTGCCACCACACAAATATATTTCTTACAAACTTGCAAATTGAATAAAGAACAACACTGTCCCTGTGTTTACTTTGTTACTTTTAACTTTCTAATGCCTATTTCAAGTTTGTTTTCTATAACTGAGGTACGGATGTGTAACGTTCTTGCCAGCCAAGTTTACTTTTAGCAACAAAGCAGAGTAAAAATGACCATACATAACTGCTTTTAAGCAAGAACTTCTAAAAGGACCCTAAAAGGTACGCAGAGGAAATATTTTCAGCCCTAAAAGGTACACTGATCACCCCTACCACTTGGACAAAGGGAGAACCCCCCTCCCGGAACTGAGTATAAGAAAATAAAAAATAAATAAAAAGGAGCCTTCTTCAAGCTAATGATTGCCCATGAGAATCTCAAGTTAACCCAGATAATTACAGAGTATTGCTTGTAGTCTCTTGGAAAAGCTCTACTATGTAGTTACTGTTGATGATGACGACAGTGTATTTTGGAAGCAAACAGGAATACAGGTACAAATACTATTACTTGTAAATATTTGTATAGATACATGAGAAAAATATAATATGCCCTTGGCTGGAATCCCACAGTTTCAGCTTTCTAGTCTGACATGTTACCACTATTTGTGAATATTTGTTAACTTACTAGTAAATATTTATCATAGTTATTGTTAATAGTCATTAGAGTAATTGTTATGTTTACAATTATCATCATGATAATAATTAATGACTAAAATCATTTTCATCATCATCACATTTTATCATAAATCAGCATCATCAACATCATCATCATTATCATCATCACAGCGATCTGACAACTTCATCATCATCATCGGTACTGCATAATCATCTTCATCACAAT
The DNA here is from genome assembly GCA_949775045.1 of Metridium senile. Taxonomy (NCBI): domain Eukaryota; kingdom Metazoa; phylum Cnidaria; class Anthozoa; order Actiniaria; family Metridiidae; genus Metridium; species Metridium senile. The sequence goes on from OX459100.1 coordinate 8,494,620, forward strand.
CTTCATTATCATCACTACCTCTATCATCATTGCCATAATCATCATCAACATCACTACCATCATCGCCAACACCACCTTCATCAATATCACCATCACCACCATAATCATTATCATCATCATCATCGCCACCACCATAATCATCATCATCATCATCATCGCCACCACCATAATCATTATCATCATCATCATCATCATCACCACAACCATGATAAATGTCACATTCACTGCATGTACTTACTCTGGTGTTAAAGTACAAAAACCCTTTTGGACAGTTGATGTTATGAAAGGCAGCAAAACATGTGACTGGACCATCAATGCTCATTGGATGACATCTAAATGCTCCACGATTGGTCACAAATATCCAGTGAGGAAAACTACCACAAACAAATACCTGGAAATAAATACCATCACCATCAGATATTCTGATTTACATTTACAGCGCTTAAATTTTAGTGAATTTATCTTACTCCAGAATACGAGGATACATCATCGAACACTCTAAGTTTGGCAACTTTGGCTTTAACTGTAAAAGAAAATAATTACATGTAAATAATTTTATTTTTCCCTTTAAGTTAAAACAAAAGGACTTTTAGTAAAACATGTTTCTCCACTGATAGATTTATTTTATCAATAATGGTTATAATTATCAAGCAACAAGGAAACTTTAGATATTGCAATTTGTACCTTCCAGACCACCAGTCTTCTCCTTTGATGATTTTCCTTTCCTTTCTCGTATTAAAACAGTGTGTTGAGTCTTGAAGAAAAGGTTAATATCATAACATGTCAATATTTGAAATAAATCTAGTTTCAGATCTATACAACCACAGCCATCGTTATCACTAGTAAGGAAAAGTTTTGAGACTATGGTCAGAGACAATCAAAGGATCTTTTCAATATCCTAGTTTACTCTAACAAAGGATGTCTGAATATCAGTAAAAATTTCTTTTCTTTTTATATTAATGTGGTGTAAAGTTTCATACAATTGCTCCTCTTTTAAAGCTTATATTATAAAATCAGATCTATCCTACAAAGGGCTGAAGCTTAAAATGTCAGTAAAGTTAAGTTTTATTTTTCGCAAAATTCATTTTATTGTCTATCATTTATATTATATACAGTTGCTAGTTTGCATATGATAAAAACTGTAGTGGTAGCAGGCAGTGCTGGCACTAATAGCAGACTATAAACTTACAAATACTGTGACTTCCCTCTCTCTTCTTAATCTACAAATCAAAATACTTACCCTTCTAAAGCGCACATTAAGATGGCCTTCATGTGCAGTATCAGTGAATGGAAAAGCTTCATAAATAAGTAAATCTTGGTCAACTAGTGCTACTAGTGTAACACGTCTCTTCTTGTAGCCAAGACCAGTTAGTAATACTTCTTTGATAATGGCGGACTCATCGTCACGTGAACTGTGAAAACAAGACAATCTGTTAAAAAAATACTGGAACTCTCTCTAAACAAGACATAATTTTTGGTACAAATTTTTCCAAAGCTACAATTAAAATCTCAATATACTGGAACTGTGAGCGCAAGAGACTCAGGAATTGACATAGTGGATATTACTAATGTAATGCTGGAGCAGAAGGAGTGGGGGCAAGTGGTACTAAGCTTCTCAAACAGAAGGGCCAAAAGATGATGATGATGATGTGTTTAAAGGAAATGCTCATCTTTAACATCAATTTCACTTGTCCTGTCATTGCTGTATTCCCTTCATTCTGTTTCTGTCATTTCATAATTCAGTTTTCTTTGTTTCTCACTTAAAGAACACTTTTTACTCGGGCTTCCGTGTACGGATAAGCCTGAGTCTAAAAATGCAAACAGTTCTTTTTCGTCGTGGTCCTCAAATTGGAGGGTCAGGTGCCAGGCATCCCTACCGGTCTGTGGCAATGTTGGGAGACTAGGTTTGAGTGACCTGGTTGGCTGAATTGTCTGATTTTCGAACAACAGCTTCAGACGAAAGTTTTGACATTTGGATATGTTTGTTTTTCGTTATTTTTGGACAATCTTGAAGGATATTTTGGTCTTAAAATCTGATCTATAAGTACTTTAAGCATTGAAAAACAATGTCATCATGTCTTATTTGAAGCCCAAGTGATGGCCCAGATGGTGTCTAGTTATTATCAATTTCACTTTTCATGTCATATTTCCCTTTTCCTTAATTCTATTTCTTCTATCATTTCATTATTGACTTCTCTTTCCTTCTCACCTTGTTCCAGTGCTTGAGTCATGGCTGTCGACAAGCACTTTAGGTGCCATGTTGAAGTTTCTCACAAAGAAAACAAGTTTGAAATCTGGCATGGTATAAATCTCTATGACTCCATTCTGTCTGCACAGCACACACCAGTAGGTTGGCTTGACTGGCTCTTCTGTTGCATCTGTTGCTGGCTCACTGAAGAGAAAAAGAAGACAATGAACGTAAAAATAAATGAATGGAGAAACACATAGATGGATAGAAGAACAGATGAAATGAACAGATGAATGGGATAATGGGAAATATAAATAGATGGATAGAGAAATGCATAGATGGATAGAAGAACAGATGAAATGAACAGATGAATGGGATAATGGGAAATATAAATAGATGGATAGAGAAACGCATAGATGGATAGAAGAACAGTTGAAATGAACAGATGAATGGGATAATGGGAAAAAAAATAGATGGATGGAGAAACGCATAGATGGATAGAAGAACAGATGAAACAAACAGATGAATGGGATAATGGGAAATATAAATAGATGGATAGAGAATCGCATAGATGGATAGAAGAACAGATGAAATGAACAGATGAATGGGATAATGGGAAAAAAATAGATGGATGGAGAAACGCATAGATGGATAGAAGAACAGATGAAATGAACAGATGAGTTGGATAATGGGAAATATAAATAGATAGATGGATAGATTAATGAATATAATGGACATTTGTATTAATGGATAGGTGGAAAAATGAATGGCTGAATTCAGATAGAATGTATGAATGAACAAACACATGTACATTTAAATGAATGGATGGATATATGGATGAATGGATGGATGAATGGATGGATGAATGAATAAAACTATGGATAAATGAGCAAATAGGCATATGTGTCAATAGATGGATGGTCATTTGAATAAATGGATGGATATACATTTGAGTTGACAGATGAATGAATAAATAAATGAGTATTGATGGGTGGATTGACAGATAAATGAATGGTACAAAATCAATAAAAACTATTTTGAAAGGATAAACAAAAATGTTAAACATCAACATATGTATGCATGAATGAATGGATGAACAAGTCAGGAAGCAGCATACTTTTGTGTGGTTGGTTTTGTTGTCTCCACTGGGTCAGAAGCAAAAGTAACAGATGAGTCTCCATACAGCAACTCATCCTCGTCATCAATCTCTTCTTTACTGTTGAAACATAACAAACAAGAATTGTAGTGTATGGGAACCCTGTGTATTGTTGGGATTCCTGTGTCACAGTTGTATATGTGTACTTTGAGAAGTAAAGCAGTGTCTTTCTCAATCTGTGGTCTAATCCCTGTCAATCCTACTTAGAAATACAACAACAATAATTGAATGAAGAATTAGAAGCTGGATTGAAATATGACAATCAATTTGAACAAATGTTCCTTACATTATTACTAGCCTCCCTTACGAAATAGAAACACCAAAAAATATACCTATTTTGTATCTGAAATACATCCCATTTATATCTTTAAAGAAAAAGATATGTTTTAGGTAGATCTCAAAAGTATCTTAGAAACTGGAGATACATATGAGATATATCTGAAACATATCGCCATACAGAGATACATTTATGATATATATCAGAAATGTATCTTAGAAACTGAAGATACATTTGAGATATACGTCTGAAACTATTTCCATGTAGAGATACATTTATGATATATATCTCAAATGTATCTCTATAACTGAGAGACATTTTGTATACATATTCGCTCTAACACATGTGAAAGGCTTATATATTGGTGTAAACACAAAGTTTGTTGGTTGTAATGTTATAAAAATATAGATGTACATTCAAAAGAAGATTTCAGATATCTGTGTCAGACGTCATGGTACCATTCAATTCTTTCCAATTTATCATGAGCAGGTTAGAGTACCAGACCAGGTCCAGTACCCATACCAGTACACACTCACTAGATACCAGGAACACATGACTTTTAGTGTCCTGGACATATAGCAGAGGCCTGCATGACGCAGTGACTGATACTGTATGCTCACATGACTACAGCAATATCACACTTGTATAAAGCTGCATGGAATTATGGGAAGGAATGGGTGTCAGACCTTTTACACTCTCATCACTAATCTTCTTATATATGGTGTAAGTTAGTTTGTAAATCAAAACCTTAATGATTATCATAGAATTAGTGTCTTCTAACATAATCATTGTTTAAGTTTGTTAATGATATACATCACGATTATGTACACCTAAGGAAATTTGCGAAGGAATAAGTGTCAGAATTTTAAAGAGTATCACTAAACTTCTCGACATAGATATGATAAATTCAGAAAATTCAGAAATAGCATTAGAAAGACTGAGATTTGACTACATGAACTTTGAAGTACTGGTGCAATGTTCTATCAACTGGGCTATGAAGCCACACATGTTTGCCTCATTTGGTGCACCAAGTTAGAAAAAAGCAAACCTTTACTGGTAATATCCTCGTTAAACAAAGTGTTATTATGATTTGTTGAGTTACATTGAATTGGCATTTTCCTTACACTTTTGGTGGAGGTTGTTGTTGTTGTTGTTGTGGTGGCGATGGTTCTTTACTTGTTTCTTTTTTAGCTTGTTTCTCAGTTGTCAGTAATCCACTTAAGTCTTTGTATGTACAGCAAGCAAGAACTTTAGAACCCTGTCAGAGTCATACATGAAATATTTTAGAATAAGATCACTAAATGGTAACCTAATTAAGCCATTGCATTAGAAGAGTCTGAAAACAATTTGGAAACTATACAGGGTTTGCACCCCATGATATTGCAGTACTAATGCAATGCTCTACCAACTGACTTATGAAGCCACCACCTACAGCATTCTGTGTGAGAGGTCCTGAGTACGATTCCCAGTGACCTCGCATCCTTGTTTCAACTTCTCTTCTTTCCCTGTAGCTTTAAGTAAAACGAAGCACTGATGGAGAGAGGGAAGTAAAATGAGCGCACCGTCGGCTCTCTGGAAGATCAGCTTCGGCTGAAGGGACTTCCGATGTAAAATACTATTCTTTACTTTATATATACACCTATTTCAAAAAAAGTTGTCAGAAGGAGAACTGAATCTGCAATCTGAGACCAAAATAAATTCAGGGAAATTGCGTACTGCAAAAACCGGGCATGGCCCTAATTTTTGTTTTTTGTGCGTAGCACCTTCAGATTTATATTTACCGTCGCCATATCCGAAGCCAGAAAGTGCACGCAATGAGAAAAAACTGCCGTACCCCACAATTCATTTCGGTCTCAGATCTCCTTCTGACAACGCTTTTTGAAATAGGTGTATATTAACTTATGAAGACTGACATAAATGATACCATTGAGCCTTCATACCTGTTTAATGGATGGCCTAGTAACAGATAATTTTGGGCCATTGGCATCCTTTTTAAATTCCAGGAATATAACAGAACCGTCAGAGGTCATTAGTAAAGCATATGGATCAGCTACTGAACACCATACAATAGACGACAGGCCAGAATCCATAGGGATATGCTGCACTTGGTTGGCTGGAAGAAAAACAACAAGTCAACATTATCATTTACGCAGCAGTTGGCAGCCATTGACAACTTCTGAATATATATGTATCAAAATTTAGTTAAACAGCTAATGTATGGCAGAAATGAAATAAATAAATACAGTGATACCTTTATTAAGCGGTCACCCTTGGGACCGCTGAATAGAGGTATAGAATAGGTATATGAATAGATTTGGGACTTTTTATTGTGGCCGCCAAATAGAGGGTGACCGCTTAATGGGTGACCGCTTAATAGAGGTACCACTGTAGTTATGAGTAGTAAATAAAATCAAGTTAATGTTCTTGCTCAGTTTTTAAACCAAAAACATGGTAAACACCTTTAGTTAGATGCCATTGCCTTACATCTTTAAATGAACATCAACATTTTTAGTTATTGGATTTAATAGCTTACCTCCTTCAAGTAGGCGAATACCCTGTGGTGTAACCTGCAAGATGTAGCTACCATTACCAAGATTACCAGCAAAGATAGTAGAATGTTGAGTAGTAAACCCAGAATGGTCTAATTCCATGATCTCCTGCTCTGTCTTCAACACCATACTGGAATCTTGTCTACTTAGTATGAGAAATGAGTGATACTTTGAGTCCTCCAATGATGGGTTATCCTGAATGGAGTTACACAAGAAAGTCATTAGTTATAGTATGAAGCTGTTGCTTAGGGCATGATGTTATGAAATAATTTAAAAAACTCATGAATAATTAATGAGACATTTTCAAAAGAAACCATTACCATGACGAGTGTTGTAAATCTTCTTAAAAATTCATGAATAATTAATGAGACATTTTGAAAAGAAATCATGACCATGATGAGTGTTGTAAATCTGATACAACACTAGTGTTGTATATCCTAATTTGCATAAGTTTTAACTGGTAATTTTACGGCAAAATCTATTTTAATCTTGAAAATTTTGGTAAAATATGAAAGAGCTAACCTAGACATTTTTTAAGTAGTTTACAACATTCGCGTCCGTGTTGTGTCGGCGATACAATCGCGCGCCTTCGGCTTGCGATTGTATCTGCCGATACAACACGGCCGCTCATGTTGTAAACACTACATACAACACTAGTGTTGTATATCCTGATTTGCATAAGTTTCAACTTGTAATTTCACGGAGAAATTTATTTTAATCTTGAAAATTTTGGTAAAATATGAAAGAGCTAACCTAGATGTTTTTTAAGTCGTTTAAAACATTCATGTCCGTGTTGTATCGGCTATACAATCACGACCTTCTGTTTGTGATTGTATCTGCTGATACAAAACAGCAGCTCATGTTGTAAACATTACATACAGTACAGTTTATTTCTCTGATGTTGACTTAATCAACAAAAAATGAAAAGAAAGAAGAAATTTACTTTATTATTACTATAAGTGTGAGAAGGAAAAAACTGGAAAAAGTCTGAGTTTCCAGGGCAAGATTTGAAATGGTCAAAAAACGTTTTATTGTAGTCTTAAGATTACATGCAAGAAAGGAACATGCAAAGGGAAAAACTGAGAAAATAGAGTGTCAACATGCTAAAACTTTGACATTTAAGATAAAATTTCAAAAAATACTTAGAAAGTATTTTATAGCATAACACGCCTTACCGTGGCCACCCAATTAAAGTTTTGTACAAGTTAGCTTTAGTGTTCAAAAGTTTCACTTTTCAAATTGTTTGCTACACCTTTTCAAATTTAAACATCCCGAGAGGATTTTCAGCCACTTATAAACCTCACTCTTGTCTTCACTTTGAACATTTCAAAGTATTTATCGTTTGTCACTCGGTGTGTCTGTTATAATTATTAAGGTCAAATTCTCGCTTTCTGATTGGTTAACTTGTACAAAACTTTGATAAGGTGGCCACGGTAAGGTGCGTCACGCTGTAAGAGATATGGACTTTGCAAGGATGATAGCCTGATAACCTAGAATTCCTATTTGAAATGGAACAAGAGAGAAAGTCCACAAACCTTAACTTGAGACATCACCGTCCACATATCAGTACATCCTGGCAGCTCAAAGGTTGTTACAACTTGTGGACGCACAGTTCTCTGCAAAAAGAAGATAAATGTTTTTAGAATAGTACTTATGGAAGTACAAGTTATAGCTAGGTTTCTTTTTTTTATTTAAACATTTTTACTCTGTGTTTTCTCCAAGAGCTGTGCTCATTGTGGGAGACCACACAAATATCTCTATGTAAGTAAAAATATATGACAGTTACTTTTATCATGTTTACGGCCTGTGTTCACGGCCTACCTGCATCTCCTCAGGAGTTATTCGCTGGTAAATTTCCACTAACATGTAGTGAATGAAATTAAAAAAAGATGGATAACATTATCTAATATATATTTCTCATGCATTAGTGGCATAACTTATGCTGTGATAGGTGTCAAGTTACCTGTAGAACTGTTAGGGCACCATTTTTACCATAACCAGAACATGATACAAGCTCTACATCTGGATCTTCAGATTCAGAAAACTGAAAGGACAAGAAAACAAAAATTTACAGTGATTAATAGGACAATAACATGACTTTTGGAGGGTATATTGTTTATTTACGGAGTGAGGGTACAAATGATGCTACATTATCATCAAATATATATTAGGTCAAGTTTCTGAAAAAAAAGACATATGGGAAATTTTCTGCAACAGGGCTGATGCGGTATGATTGGCGGCCTGCTAAAATTCATTTTCGCCCACTAGGCACACGTTTTTTAGTAGGGCAGTTTGTTATTTGGCCTAGTATATTGAACAGGTTCCCATTGAAATCTGTACTTTCCCATTTAAATCTGTACTTATGCAAATTTTATTGATGTGTGCTAAACACACAGATCAACCAATCAGAGAAGTTCACTTTAGAAATAATATACTCTGATTGGTTGATGTGTGTTTAGCACACATCAACACAATTTGCATAAGTACAGATTTAAATGGGAAAGTACAGGTTTAAATGGGAAAGTACAGGTTTAAATGGGAACCTGTTATTGATGATAATACATATTTTAGGGTAAGGGTATTAGAGGTAGTTTAAAAGCATTTGAAACAAATTGGGAGAGAGAGTTTTCCTGCATTGAAACCCCAGAGAACACTTTTTTTTCTACTCACCTCTTCCTGTGACAGTCAATTCCAGGTTGAACAACATCACACATAGAAAGAAAGAATATTTATTAGCTTCAGAACATCCTAGGACTGATAATGCCAAGCTAGGATATGGATGTACTTACAGAGAGAAATCCAGGTTCACCCATATCTAGACATGTACAGGGTCCAATGTTGAGGAGGCTGTCACACACCTGAAAACATATAGACAATGTGAAGGTTGGTTAACCTATCCCTAACCCTTTTGTTAGTCAATTGTATTGTGTATTTAGGCTTAATCAAAGCTACATTAATTTATATACATATTGACATTTATTACAAATTAAATTTTAGTACATAGAGAAAAAAAACTAGAACCATGAAACAAAATCAAATTGTTAGTGTGTAATAGTTCTTATTTAGTGACTATTAGTTGCTATAAAAGACAAGTTGTAATGAGGTATTGTTTCATTTTGTATTTGATGTTTCTGGTTGAGTGATACTGACTAAATAGTCACTAAATAAAAAATATTAGCTAGTAACTATTTTGTTTTTATTTCATGGTTCTAGTGTTTTCGCTCTAGTACATAGTATTTTAGTTACAGTATTTTAGTTTTACATGTACCTCAAATGTGTATGATGTCAGTTCTACACCAGTGTCTTCATCACGTCCATAGACATCAACTTCATCTAAGTCATCTACAACAAAGACAATACAATGTTCACTCTATATAAAACTTATAATTTTATGAAGAAAAGACTTTTGAAAAACTAGGTTATATTAATTTTACTATTTATTTCAATGTTAAATTATAGCCTCAAGAAGGGTATGTGACATACTTGACATTATCAGTATTGTTTTATTTTACACAGCTATTTCAAGAATATTGTGGATACAATTCCTTTCTCTTTCTTTATCTTACAAACCTAATGTGTAATTAAAGTCACTGTCTATCCGACGTCGCTTGGCATTTGGTGGGTCAACCTGCAGACAACATAAACACATCAATGTCAGGAAATGAATCCAAATAATGTTTGAGGTAAGACATCTATTCAACTGATTTGTTTAAGATGTCAACGTTAACTTACCCCTGGCGAAAACAAATCACCTACAGGAATAAAGAATTGAAAAAAATAATTAATCAACAACAGTATCAGAAAACAGTTAGAGAAGTCATTGACATAACATATATCCAGTATTTTTCATGCAGACATAGTTATGATATCAATGAATGCATTGACATTTTATTTGGGTTTAAAAGAAACATGTTTACTTATTATTTGTATGCTGACTTTGTATTTAGACAATTTGAGTTTTTCACTGCAGAGTGACAGTTTTACATACATTAACCAACTTTAAGGGATAAATATTGTTGTCGCAAATGGGCCACATAATGCAACATCATTATTTCCCATCATTCCTTTGAGGTATGAGAGTAATGTCACCAAAGGCAAACCTACCATGGTCTTGTGGTTTCTCAGTGTATTTGACTAGCAGAGAATTTCCAAGTCTTGAGCCAAGGAATAAATAACCATCTCCACATTCACAGATCTGATGAAAAATATGTGTACATGTTTAAGAAGGAGGAAAACCTTTGTGACAAGGGAGAGAACAACGCTTCAAACAAACGCTATTCACATGTGGTGCAGGCCTTGAACCAGATATTTGAAAGACACACACATTATTGAAAGAAGACACATTAATAGTGTTCGCCACCCAAGCAACCATGCAAATTGAAGACAAAATGTTTTCAATACTTACACATGAAGTCAAGACACTTGCAGCAGCCTTGTCAAAGATAAAATTCCTCACACTTCTAACACCATCAGCAACCAAAGTCACAACATAACTGCAAAAATATTATCAAACTTATTAATAATTCATGAGAAATTTACAAAAGAAATAATAACTGGAATAAGTGTTGCAAATAGTGATACATCCTGATTTGCATTGTAAGTTTTTAACTTTCTTAGCGATGAGAATTACTTATCTTGAAAGTTTAGGAAAAATATTAAACATTCATGTTGATGTTGTACAAAACTGCTGCTCTTGTTGTAAACATTACTTATCAATATTAGTTATCTATGAACATAAATAAAATAGACATGTAAGTATATATTAAGATAAAAGATAAACTCACATTTCTCCTCCTTTGAGGGAAACCACAAACTTGTCATTGGAGATAAAGATGGCATTAGCACTTTCCAAAGTGATGATAACTCCTTCTTGTGGCTCTGGAAAAAAAGTAGATGGCCATAAAAATCCATGCATGAGCAGAATGAAATACAACAATAAACAACACATTCAAACAGGCTTTCAAAAATAATGATCACAACAAAGGGCAAGTCCATGACAAGGATGGCAATAAACTTGCCGAAATAAGAAATGGATTTTCCACAATTGTAGCCACAAAAAGAGCTGTCTACTTAGGAATGTAATGTCACTTATTATACTCACTTAAAGGGAAAGATGTGCTGTTTTCTGCTATACTATTCAAAGATACTCCATAAGGTGGGACACTCTGGTTCAGGTAGAGAAGAGCATTGGTACTAAGGACAAGTACACCACCTGAAAGAGAGATGAGAAAATATGGTCAATAGAAGCTTACCGGTTCCTGTCCCTTCCATGTCCCATGGCATGTAAGACCTCAAAGACCTCTCTCAGTAGAACTCTAAGCAACAGTTAAATACAGCTTATACTCAGGTCCAAAATGTATTACCGGCAACAGCATGTAAGACCTCAAAGACCTCTCTCAGTAGAACTCTAAGCAACAGTTCAATACAAGTTACACTCAGGTCCAAAATGTATTACCAGCAACAGCATGTACGACCTCAAAGACCTCTCTCAGTAGAACTCTAAGCAACAGTTAAATACAACTTATACTCAGGTCCAAAATGTATTACCGGCAACAGGTGAATGTTTTGTATAATCAACTCTGACAGTTACTTGATTGCATTTTGAATCACCATTATGCCTACATGTACCTACAATCATGTGCAAAATTGTTGGGACATTTTTGGGACACTTTTTATGAGCGTTTTTGTTTGCATTTCAAAAAATATACAAAATCTATCGATTTGATTTGCAAACCCCCTTCCCCCCTAAGCAATGTTGATTGGTCTTTCAAATGACAACTGTTTCACATTCTCACAATTTAACATTGTTACGGGGGAGAGGGGGAAACGGAAAAATGATGTTGAAATATTTTTCATGTAAAAACCAGATAATGCCCCAAGGTATTTTGCACATGATTGTAGTGTGCACTAAATGACATCATGGCTTTTGGTAGTACTTAAGCAGGATTTAGAAGCCCTGCACAATAGGTTTACATACAGCAAATACACAATATGAATATGAAATGATCTTTGTATGTGTATTAAAAAAATGAAATGCACATATTGTAGAACTTTCTCAGATGTGGCGGTCTTACCGATGGGTTTAGGCACAGCCATTACACTGTATGAGTCATAGGGTAGACTTCCCAGTTGCCAGATCACAGGATGAACCTTTTCAGACATGTTTAATGAGATTGCTACTAGGGAACATGTATCCCTTCTCATGGCAAGACGACTGGAAAACAGCAATATGACACAGAGAACATCAGTACCATCCACACATGCATTACCATTATGATTATATGATTGTCACCATAGCAACATCCTTCATTATTATCACCATCACTGCAGTCACCATTGATCATCACCATCACTGCAATCACCATCATCATCATCACTGCAATCACCATCATCATCAATGTCATCATTATCCTTGTCATTGTAATTATAATATTCATCATCATCATCATTGCAATAACCATCACCATCATCATTGTCCTTGTCACCATTGCAATCATCATCTTCATCATTGTAACTATAATATTCATCATCATCATCATTAATGTCATCATTATCCTTGTCACCATTGCAATCATCATCATTGTAACTATAATATTCATCATCATCATCATTATTGCAACCACCACCACCATCATCATCATCAATGTCATCATTATCCTTGGCCTTTGGCTTGCGATTGTATCTGCTGATACAACACGGCTGCTCATGTTGTAAACATTACTTAAAACAACTTACCCGGACCATGTCTTGATAGGTTCATACAGGATCAGTAAGGTAGGTTCATAGTATCCATGTAAAAACTGAAGATCAACAATATTGCAAGTCTTCTCATCCAAGTCCTTGGTGTTGATGATGTAACTTGGTAATACAGGTGAACGCTCACTATAAACAGAAAGATATACCAAAAAATACAAATAAACATATAAAATAAACAACTATTCTAGTGCAATGATGAGCATTATATTATGGTCATGGTAATAAACTTTTTGCAAGTTTGAACACTTGGAATTCATGGCTGCCACAAGCACCCCTAGAATTACCTGTCTCACTAATGATACACAGAAAACAACCATTTATTTATGTACAAATGCAGATGATAGATTTCTTATAATTAATAAATTATCAATATATATTACTCAAAAAAGTTACAAAAGAAATCATGACAAGTGTTGAAAATCTTGATAGTCCCTGAATTGCATAAGTTTTAACTTGGAATGTTATCTTGAAAGGTGGCAAAGGGCTATCGCTCGAAACGTCAGTAAAGTTAAGTCAACATTTTTTACAAATTTCATTCTATTACCTATCATTTATATCAAACACCGACGCAGCCTATACTAGTTTGCTCGCTAGTTTCCATTTTTATCTTGAAAGTTGAGGTAAGATATGGAAAGAACTGACCCAAATGATTCATTAGGTCATTTACAACATTTGTTTTTGTGTTACTAGTCATGTGCCTTTGACTTATGATTGTAGCTACCGTTACAACAAGACTGCCTATGTTGTCAACATCACTTTTAGTAAAGTTCCATCTTAAGCTGTATTCTTTGTTAAAAGACATTTATACCTTCCAAGTGCATCAATATCATGTTCATCCAGGCCACCTTCTTGTCTAAATGGTAGCACAACTAACTGTGTTCCATAAATGAGCATTACAGCACAGCGACGTTCTGGATCTATTCTTACTATTGGTGGCCTGTCTTGTAAGATATATCCAGCCTAAAAACATGAATACCCCACATTAGCATCACAAGAACTTTATCTTAAAGATATAGGGATTACTCCAAGTAAAATTGCAGCAATCAACGCAATCAACATAAATTATTAAGGTATATATAATGTCATGTCTTTATACTGTGATACAAACACACTGGGAGCTATAGAGGAGTTGCCAAGTGTTTCTTTGACTCAACAAGTGCTCTACAGCTCCCAGAGTGTTTATATAATAATAATGATATGCCTCATTTATATAGCGCTATTCTGAAGCTCATAGTGCTTTACAACTCTACAGTTATGAATATGTGGAGGACTTAACGGACTGCTGTAAGCCAGCAGTTTACAATCATGAGTGTTGTTAGTGAATGCCTCTGAGGTCCCTGAACCGGGAGACAATCCCCTACTCTTCGTGAACATAGCACAACAGGATCTTTAACGTCCACATTATATAGGATGAGAGTGTAGGCAGACGAGACCTCTGGCTTTATGTCCTTATTCGAGAAGATGAGGCACTGAGAGAGTGAAGTGTCTTGCACAAGGACATAACGTTAATGCCCGGGCTGGGAAACAAACCCAGACCATTAGGCCCAGAATCCAATCCATGAACCACTAGACCATCACGCCTCTCTATATATGACAGTATACAGACGGATGTTTTATATTGCTTTTATGAAATATTTTTGAGCTTTCTACAAAAATTGAGCATGTCTCTGTCCTCTGATATATAGAGGATATTACATGGGCGCGCAGAGATATGAATTTTATCTTCGAGTGTTGATAAGATATCCCACGAGTGAGTGCAGCGAATGAGTTGGATATCTTTTCAACACGAGAAGATAAAATTCATATCTCCAAGCGCACATGTAATGTTCTGTTTATTATATAACAGATTGAAGAAAAAAATATATATATTTTGAAAGTTCATTGGTTGAGAGTGATATCACACATGTGCGATATCAATGATATCTTCATGACTAGGATAGGCTTTTTATCTAGTTGATATCACTCGGTATACCACTATATGTTATATAATAAAACATGGTAGCCAGCCAATTAGTGCATAGTATCGCAAATATTTTATAATATACATTATAATATCAATAATTTGTTCATCTAAACATCCAAAGTTCTCACTCTACACTTTATCTCATGAATTTATAACAATTTGGGACAAAGACATAATCTGGCAACTATTCAACACAGAACTTAATAAACTTTTTAAAACTTTAGATTGTTATATAGTAAGAGTTAAGATATTATATATTTAGTCTATATAGTATATAGTTTTTATAGTTTTCATATTTTATATTTATAAACATATAGTAATTCGTTTTATAAACGTGATGTTATGTTAAGTGATATTATGTCACCACCATTATTATTATTATTATTAGATACCTTAAGCTTTTCATCTTCAAAGAAATGCAGACTTCTAGTTTTGATGTCATGTGTTGCTGGATCATAATCAATGATTGCTAACTGTAAGGGACATGTCATTAGAATTAGAATCAAAATAGAAGAAGACTCAAGGTACATACATGTATACAAGAACAAACTCTCAAAAATCAGAGTTCACATAATTATAATGAGAAACAACTCAAGCATCCTTTAGGTGACAGCTGTGAGCAGTTTCACTAAGCTAACAAGAAGTCTCAAGTGTTTCAGGGTAAGTACTGACACTGGTCTTGACTTGGGAATTCTGTCTGTAATGGGGATCTGAATATCGAAATAGAAAAGGCTTCTAAAACGCCTTGGATGTTACCCAAAAAAGTTGTGTGAAAAATAGTGAAGGATTCTAGGTTGTTTCTGCCCCTTCTAAGCTCTGATAGATGAGCAAAACATATATAATACAATTCTATATAATTCTGTCTGTATTGGGGATCTGAATATCGAAATAGAAAAGGCTTCTAAAAGGCTTCGAAGTTACCCCAAAAAGTTGTGTGAAAAATAGTGAAGGATTCTAGGTTGATTCTGCCCCTTCTAAACTCTGATAGATGAGCAAAACATCTATAATACAATGTACTGTTGCATTACCTACAAATGGGCAAGTATATTACCTTGGCTGCCCTAAAACGTTTTGAGCAAAACATATTTACAATGTGCTGTTGCATTACCTACAAATGAGCAAGCATATTACCTTAGCTGCCTTGAAACTTAGCAATAATGAGTCCCTTGTATTACCCATCAAGCGTACTGATTGGAGAGTTTCTATATTCCCAAACAAAGAGAACTGTCCAACAAGCTCAAGTTTCTTTTTCATTGATGGAGGATCTGGCGACATAATTATAGACTAACTTAGTTAATTTACATTATCATTTAAGAGCAGTCCATCTATTCGAGGCTTATATGCTCTGGTGTGTTTGATTGAATTATACTTATTATATTTATTTGTCATCTGAGTCTTAATTTTTTTTATAAATAGTTCTATAACTCAATTACACAATCAAGATCATATATACATAATACAATTAAATTTGAAGATAGATATACTTTTTTGTAAGTTAATATTTTAATAATATTTGGTCATAGTGAAGTTCTTAAAATAACCCGTTTGAATGATATAATTGAATGTTCTGTTCCTTCTCCCAAACTTGATAGATTAGCTCTAGGGGAAGATGTGCTGGCTTTTCGTATGAATCAATTAAAACATCTAGCAAGTGAGCATTTGTTATAATATTGAAGACAATCAAAGTTTTGGAAGTAGCTTTACCTTTGTCGTCATTATCGTCTGAAGAGGGCTTCTACAAACAAACAAACACGAAAAGAAAAGCATAAATGAATATCAGCACAGCTTTTTGTAAAATCTACACATACTGCACTCACCTCAACATGATTATTCAGCTTGTACACTCTTAATTGCGTCGTTCCAACAACCACTAAGTTGCATTCTTTAGGCGAGTAAAAGTTGCAGTAAATGCAATGCTCTACACCCGATGGCGGATGAGTTTGCTTGTATAAAGCATACATATTTGACTCTTTTCTTCAGGCAAGAGAAAAGTACTGTATTCAGCTATGTAACGTAGTTTTCTTTGCTATAAAACAACACAAAAAGCACACGCTTCGTCCGCCATCTTGAAAACTTGACAGCCATGTGAATTGAGCTCGCTCCAGTCCTCTCTCGGACAAACAATAATCAGGAAGCCCGTCACCAGGTCTCAGCGCAGCTCTTATCTTTGAAGCGACTTTGAGAGAAAATTTCATTACTGAAAATTCCTTTTATAAACTCGAAAAGTATACATATTCAGTTATGTGCAACCAGAACAACAAATATCTTTCTGATTGAAACCGCCTTGGTCAAGGTATATGTTGTATGAGCTCTAGGGGGTTACTGTGAGTTGTATACGCTTTACTGATTTGTGGCAAAAATGTGCGTAATGTAAAATTATGTTGCATGTTTAAATACATGTCTACGCCCGAGTCTAAACATCGCAACTGAAATTAGTTCATTTTAAGCCTCTTTTATTACTCCGAAAAAGGGCAAAAGCTCGAAACGTCAGTAAAGTTTAGTTAACAGCTTTTAAGGTATTGAACTGATCCCCGGGAGGGGTACTCCCTTTATCCAAGTGGTAAGGGGTGATCGGCATACCTTTTAGGGTAAAAATATTTCCTGTGCGTACCTTTTAGGGTAAAAATATTTCCTGTGCGTACCTTTTAGGGTCCTTTTAGGGTTCTGGCTCAAAAATCAGTTACGTAACATGATTTAGTACCTGTAAGAGTCATTTTTACTCTGTTTTGTTGCTTTGTTGGGGTAGAAATCGACAAGGCTTTATCAGTTATTTTTATCTGTGCGTACCTTTTAGGGGTCGTTTCCAAAACCTCCACCGATCACCCATACCACTTGGATAAAGGGAGTACCCACTCCCCCCCCCCCCCCCCCCCGGGTCTGATCCTAGGTGTAATCGATGTAGATGAGGCATGATCGTCTGGGGTGGTGTAGTCTTGCAAAAGACTAATGGTGTTGATGTTTGACGTTTCGACAACCTGAGCGGAAGTCATCTTTAGAGTAAAGAAACGGAAAATAGCTATGGGGCGAGGTATATAAATGATCGAGGCGAGATAACAATGGGGCCAGACAGCAAGAACTGGCCACGGATACGACCTTGGAAAACGCCCTTCATTGGAGAAATTTCAGCACTCCAACCCGCAGCCTTTTTTGATTGAAAAAGACTTTGCGTTGTAGTGCAATATTTGGTTAAATAACTCTACTCAAAACGTACACCATGCACCGATTTATATTCCATTTTATATATTAGGTCGGTTTACATTCATTTGAATCTGAATATTTTGGAAAACGCTCTTAAAAATTGGGAAATTTCAACATTGATATTACTTTCGAATTGTCCTATTTCTCTATGACGTCACAGCAAGGATCATGGACGCCAATGGGGGACAGATTCATAACAACAATACGAGAATACACAATAAAATTGCATTTACAAGACGGAGAGGAAAGAAATGACAACAAAATGCCATAAATATGAAAGTGTAAACATAGACATAACATACATAAAAACTAGATAATATGAAGCTCAATTTTCAAAGAGAAGGAAGATTTAGTTGAAATTGCCATTGTTTTCGGCGATTCTATCCCCAACTGTAAACACATTGTGACGTCATAATGAAATAGGGCAATTCAATATTCCGCATAGAAAAATTATTCCACATTTTTTTCTGAGTGTTCTGACAGTAATACAGCACCAGTCGAAAGCTGCATTTTCGTTGCCCCCCTTATACAGTACCGCTATTGTTTGGTTAGGTTTAGGTCAATTGTTTGGAAAGACTGTATTGTTTTTTAAACCAATCCTAAACGATGTTTCGATGTTGGTGCTGACTAGCCCCGTTCTGGAATCATCTACATCTTCTCTCAAAAAAATGTTTGTCGGAAATGATACAATCAACAATGAATTTCTTACATAACTTTTATTACAGGATGGCGAAAATCTTCATTAATTTTACAATCTTAATGCTATACTAGGTTGCATAAATGCTAACCTTTATTAATTCTATTAAATTATTTTACCTTTCAATCATATTAACTTTCAGTCTCATTTTGTTTTTACAAAAAGTATGTTCCAAAAAAGGTATTGTTTATTTTAAATTCTAAAATGGATAATCTCAGAAAGTCGGACATCTGCCGTTGATCTAGAACCTGTTGGTCAAGGTCTATAACTACCTTTTCCACAGAAAACAACAGTCCCCTTCCGCTTCCTGCAATAAGCTTGAGTTCGCAATCATAGAGACACGTGTAATTGTCCTGCGAGGTGTTAAAAGGTCTCTATCATTGTAAGTACAACCCTTGTCTCGCTTCGATGCAAAGGCTCGGTTACTTTTCAAGATGGCGCAGGCAACTGTGAAGGGGACTAAGATAAGCCCAAATTTGCTTTTGAACAAAATTGTACTTTAGTCCCCCTCACAGCCATTTTAGTGCCGTCACGCAACGCGTCTCTGTTCTCTGTAGTGACCAAATGTTTTGCTCCTTCCTCTATACAGATTTATAAATATTTTAGCTAACTATAAATAACCATTATGCATATTTAATACATTTGACATTGTGGAATCTCTAGGAACTGTGTGTTTGTGTGTGGGAATACTCCCATATATTTGCTATGCGGGTATTTGCCGTTGGATATGGTATGGTTTTTGATCTTGCTGTCTTAAACAGGGCATGAATTTTACCCCAAATTGTTCTGGAATTTTGAAAAGCAAATCGTATGTTTAATTTTTGTATGTGTCCTATCCAACACCAGGACAAGTACTCCCCCCCCCCCCCTACTGTGTGATAATACATGTCTAAAATATTACGCCTCCCCACCCCCCTTCACGATGTATGATACATGTATAAAATATTAGTGGTTGTCCGTGCATTATCACATGGCGTCGAAGTGGAACTTGTGTGCATCCTCTCGCTTCTCTTTCTGATCAGCTCTCTGTGAAAATAGACATTCGTTTGTTAGAATCATTATGGAGCAATGGCATAAATGATCTATTCAGTCAGTTATTCCGTCCGTCCGTCCGTCCGGTCAGTCAGTCAGTCAGTCAATCATTTATTCAGTCAGTCAGTCAGTCAGTCAGTCAGTCAGTCAGTCAGCCAGTCAGTCAGTCAGTCAGTCAGTCAGTCAGTCTGTCAGTCAGTTAGTCAGTCATTCAGTCAGTCATTCAGTCTGTCAGTCAGTAAGTCCAGTCAGTCAATCATTCATTCAGTTAGTCTATCTTCCAATTTTTAAGATCACCAAGCAAAGCTTTCTTCTCTCCACCTAGCGCGAGCGTTTCAACATTGCATAAACCGTTACTAAAACCATAGTTAATTATTAACTATGCTAAAACTTACTAGAAAGACACACATATGAAATATAAAATATATGTTTTTTTTACGCAATTTGATATACCTTTTCAATAAGATGAAGAGCAACAATAACCAGCGCAAGAAGAACACAAATACCCAGCAAACATAGCGCTGTAAGTAGGACAAGTTTGCTTGGTGTTACAAGTAGCTTAGACTTCCACCTAAAGAGAAAAGAATATCCAGTTATACAGTATATCCATCCTATTACGTTAGTCACAGTACGGTTTTCAACAGGTAGGATTCATTAAGACACATACAAAGTAAAACGTTTCATTTTGCTAAAGATAGCGTGCACAAACCACAAAAGAATGGAAACTGAGCGATTGCGACCCCATTACTCCGACGAAGGGCTAAAACTCGAAAAGTCAGTAAAGTTATAAGTTAACATTTTTTACGATGTTACAAATTTCATTCTATTATCTATAATTTCTCAAACGGGCGAAGGGCAAAAGCTTGAAACGTCTGTAAAGTTAAGTTAACATTTTTTACGATCTTACAAATTTCTTTCTATTATCTATAACTTCTCAAACCGGCGAAGGGTTAAACCTCGAAACGTCAGTAAAGTTATGTTAACATTTTTTACGGCGTTACAAATTTCATTCTATTACTTATCCTACATAGATATGTACTTACGAGTTGGGTTTGTCTGGTGGATATGGTATTATTATCATTTGGGAGTTAGGAATAATTTGAGGCCATGTACGACTGCGTTTAGGCTAAAAAAGGAATAATTCATGATAAGTAGCGAGAAATAATACAGCTGTGATAGATAACAAGAAACTTGAGAATGTTTTCTCTGCTCTTAAGGCTCTGTTACACCGTGCAATTTTCTCAGCAACTTGTCTCGCAATGCCGTTGCAACAGAAGTTGCTGAAGAATTGCACGGTGTACCAGTGGCCGTCTCGCAACTTTTTTGTTGCAGACAGCGTTGCACAAAGTAGAGTTCAGTTCTACTTTTCGCAACGGATCTCAGCAACTTGCAACGCCGTCGCACGGTGTATCACCCCTTCAGCAACTTGTGTCGCAATTTTATAGCATTTCTTTTCAAGGACGCATGCGCACATTTTCAATTCTCTTCCCTAGTCCCCCAGAAAGCCTTCCCCGTTCAAAAATAATTGCAAGTTCAGTTGCCAATATCGCTTTGCAGTGTATCACTTCACCTCGGCAACTTGCAACGCAGCACTTTCAAGCATTGTGAGACAAGTTGCTGAGAAGATTGCACAGTGTAAAAGGACCTTTAATTACATTCCCATTTCTTTCTTTTTTTGCCTCAAACTTCATTTCCTCTCGTTCTTTCTCCTCTTTGGCCATTCCCATTTTCTCTCTTTAAATAATCTTGGGTGTTTTCCATTTGTCCAGAAAAAACGGTTGATGAAATCGATACAAGAATGGTTGTAATGGAACTGTTCAAACCAACTATATACACGCTACCAACTGAACGTGCGAATTAGAGAACTGGGCATGTGAAATTCTGAGAAATTCCTTTATGGTTCAGACAATTCCAGTTGGTTCGTACCAACCGGAATCGCAAGGCAAGCTTGAAAGGTTGACCACTTTTTTCGGTTGGAAATACCAAAAAATTGACTGTTCCATTTGTTGTCCTTGGAACCGAAATTATCGTTTTTTTTTGTACAAATGGTTAGCACCCCTTTTTTCATCGTTTTTCGTTTTTTTTTATTAACTAATGCTCTCTACCTCTTTCATCCAATTCCTTTTCGTCTTTTCATAATTCGTAAACTCCCCCCATGTTGCCCATACTTACTGAGTTCTTTGCACGTGGCATACCAATTAGAAGATTATCTACAAAGTTTGGTGTACGTCCCAAGCCAAACACGGTGTAAGGTGGCTGAAGAGCGAAGTAACTTGACTGGGGCAGTTGAGCAGCTACAAACAACAAAACATTCTGAGACTTTGAACAACAACGACGTATTCATCTACATCTACACAATATCATACATAAGTATATACACAATTCACAACCTCATAAGAACGTGCGCTCTCATTGGTTGCTATCTCGGAATGTTAGACCATATCTACCTCTCGTGCGTCTTGTCACGCTTTGTAATATTTCGCAATAATTTTTTATTTTATACAAGAGTTTTCATTTCTTTATTGTTTTGTTCGGCTGTGAATTGTGTATACACCTATTTCAATTAACGTTGTCCATCTGGAATTGTTGATCTGAGACCGATAGGAGTTGTGGGAGCTCGTTAAACTGCAAATGCACTATTATAATCACACTTAAATATTAATGTTTATTTCTGAAATACTGTTATCTGTAATTCAGCACTATTCAAGTTTGATTAAAACAATGTATTTGAAATTTAATGAACTCCCACAATTCCTATCGGTCTCAGATCAACCATTCCAGATGGACAACGTTAATTGAAATAGGTGTATACTATATTTACTACGGTAAATATAAATATTCGCCAGATAACCCATTTGCCTTCGGCGAATAGTTGTTTATTAATAGCTTAGCTGTAGACGCATTTGGTCTCGTATGTATTCTTTCATTTCTTTTTTGATAAAAAAATAGAACTCCAATTAAGTGAAATTGAATTTATTTATAGCTGAAAGGTTAGCTAAAGAAGCATTTACATCTCACTTTTACCGAATCTAATGCAAATGAATTCAAACAATAGGTTATGCTCATTTGCATTAGATTCGGTAATAGTTGACTGGTTAGCTTACCAGCTCCTGTTTTCAGTTTTCCATCTTTGTCTGTGATAGTGTATCGTACATATGGGCCAGCTTGGTTGACACCATAGGGCTGTAACACAAAAGAACAGTGAATACACAAGAACTAATGTAGTTGTTTTGCACCTATCAATGTCTTGCCCCAACGGGGGGAGTGCGGGCAAAGTCGGGCTATTGAACATAAACTTTGCCCGTACCTTTGGCTGCTCGATGTTTTTTGACAATACAATACAATAATTTCTGCGCCCACAACAGTAAATATATGAGTAAGTATATGAATTTGATGTCCCCACGATACGGGCTATTGACAAAGAGATATGAAAAATGTTAATAACCCCTGGGTATGCTAAGGTTATTCATCGTGGATATGAGATATTAGAAAACTATTCCTTTCATTCTTGCTATCAATCAAAATGTACAAGGTACTGACTGAATATTTTTGATTGTTGACAGCAAAAACCCTTCTCACGTTGGCTATTCGAAAAGAGCAGGGGATTGTCTCCCAGCACAACAGTCAGGTCTCAGCATACTACAGAGCCCACAGTTATTGGCGTAAGCTGTTGTGGTGTCCCTACCTCCGTATTAGGGAAAAGCTAAATAAATAAATAAATAAAAATTTGAATGTCGCCTAGTTATGAAAGGCGTTAAAAAAACAGACTGTACTAGAATATGAATCCTATTTTATGCTAAGCCATTCATTGGTATTTCACATAATGTGATTTGCAATGAAATATTTTGTGTAAATACTTACAAGTGTGCCATCAGAACATGAACTTAAAGTTGATCCACCCAATACTGCAAAAAAAGTTATCAAAGTACTGTTTGTACGATTTTAAAAGAAAAGTCAGGTTGGTAAGAAGGAAAAAAGGTTGAAATAGAAGAAGAAAAACTATAAAAGGGAAGAAAGGATGGAAAGAAGGAGGGAAGAAAGGAATGAAGGAAAAAGGAAAGGGAGTAGGGAAGGAAGCATGGAAAGAAGGAAGCATGGAAAGAAGGAAGGAAAGAAGGAGAGAAGGAAGGAAAAAGGAAAAGCATGCAAAGAAGGAAGCATGCAAAGAAGGAGGCATGGAAAGAAGGAAGGAAAGAGGGATGCAGGGAAGAAAGGAGGAAAAGTTAATTATTTAAAGGAAAAAAAGATATTGACAAATACTCACCCATTATTTTAAGAAAAGAAGCATCAACATAAAGATTGTTGTGTATTGCATGGAGATGAAACCTGCCTTTGGACTCTGTCACTACTAGAAAATCTGTAATACCCTGTCAAATGTAAATATA
Organism: Metridium senile; assembly: GCA_949775045.1. NCBI lineage: Eukaryota > Metazoa > Cnidaria > Anthozoa > Actiniaria > Metridiidae > Metridium > Metridium senile. Next base: position 8,518,821 of record OX459100.1, read on the forward strand.
TCAAGATATATTACAAGAACATGATTATTGTCAATCGATTAAAACAATGAGAATAAAATAGAAAATTACAATGGATTTGAAACAAAGTCATGCCTTACATCTTCATACATGTCAAAGAACGTAGCCACAACTGCGTTATCCAGTGAGGTCATGGACTGAAAATAGGTAAAACATCTTTAGAAAAATGAATAGTATCTAACAATCCTTTAACAACATGTACATGAATACAGTGAATATTAGCATCTATCATAATTACTCATAATGATGTTGAAAATGATGATAGTGATGGTGATGATGAAAATGATGATAGTGATGGTGATGATGAAAATGATGATAGTGATGGTGATGATGAAAATGATGATAGTGATGGTGATGATGAAAATGATGATAGTGATGGTGATGATGAAAATGATGATAGTGATGGTGATGATGAAAATGATGATGGTGATGGTGATGATGAAAATGATGATAGTGATGGTGATGATGAAAATGGTGATAGTGATGGTAATGATGAAAATGATGATAGTGATGGTGATGATGAAAATGATGATAGTGATGGTGATGATGAAAATGATGATAGTGATGGTGATGATGAAAATGATGATAGTGATGGTGATGATGAAAATGATGATGGTGATGGTGATGATGAAAATGATGATAGTGATGGTGATGATGAAAATGGTGATAGTGATGGTAATGATGAAAATGATGATAGTGATGGTGATGATGAAAATGATGATAGTGATGATGATGATGAAAATGATGATAGTGATGGTGATGATGAAAATGATGATGGTGATGGTGATGATGAAAATGATGATAGTGATGGTGATGATGAAAATGATGATGGTGATGGTGATGATGAAAATGATGATGGTGATGGTGATGATGAAAATGATGATGGTGATGGTGATGATGAAAATGATGATGGTGATGGTGATGATGAAAATGATGATGGTGATGGTGATGATGAAAATGATGATGGTGATGGTGATGATGAAAATGATGATAGTGATGGTATGATGAAAATGATGATAGTGATGGTGATGATGAAAATGATGATAGTGATGGTGATGATGAAAATGATGATGGTGATGGTGATGATGAAAATGATGATGGTGATGGTGATGATGAAAATGATGATAGTGATGGTATGATGAAAATGATGATAGTGATGGTGATGATGAAAATGATGATAGTGATGGTGATGATGAAAATGATGATAGTGATGGTATGATGAAAATGATGATAGTGATGGTGATGATGAAAATGATGATAGTGATGGTGATGATGAAAATGATGATAGTGATGGTGATGATGAAAATGATGATAGTGATGGTATGATGAAAATGATGGTAGTGATGGTATGATGAAAATGATGATAGTGATGGTGATGATGAAAATGATGATAGTGATGGTGATGATGAAAATGATGATAGTGATGGTGATGATGAAAATGATGATAGTGATGGTGATGATGAAAATGATGATAGTGATGGTGATGATGAAAATGATGATAGTGATGGTGATGATGAAAATGATGATAGTGATGGTGATGATGAAAATGATGATGATGATGATGGTGATGAAAATGATGATAGTGATGGTGATGATGAAAATGATGATAGTGATGGTGATGATGAAAATGATGATAGTGATGGTGATGATGAAAATGATGATAGTGATGGTGATGATGAAAATGATGATAGTGATGGTGATGATGAAAATGATGATAGTGATGGTGATGATGAAAATGATGATGGTGATGGTGATGATGAAAATGATGATAGTGATGGTGATGATGAAAATGATGATGGTGATGGTGATGATGAAAATGATGATAGTGATGGTGATGATGAAAATGATGATGGTGATGGTGATGATGAAAATGATGATAGTGATGGTGATGATGAAAATGATGATAGTGATGGTGATGATGAAAATGATGATGGTGATGGTGATGATGAAAATGATGATAGTGATGGTGATGATGAAAATGATGATGGTGATGGTGATGATGAAAATGATGATGGTGATGGTGATGATGAAAATGATGATGGTGATGGTGATGATGAAAATGATGATGGTGATGGTGATGATGAAAATGATGATGGTGATGGTGATGATGAAAATGATGATAGTGATGGTGATGATGAAAATGATGATAGTGATGGTGATGATGAAAATGATGATGGTGATGGTGATGATGAAAATGATGATAGTGATGGTGATGATGAAAATGATGATGGTGATGGTGATGATGAAAATGATGATAGTGATGGTGATGATGAAAATGATGATAGTGATGGTGATGATGAAAATGATGATAGTGATGGTGATGATGAAAATGATGATGGTGATGGTGATGATGAAAATGATGATAGTGATGGTGATGATGAAAATGATGATGGTGATGGTGATGATGAAAATGATGATGGTGATGGTGATGATGAAAATGATGATGGTGATGGTGATGATGAAAATGATGATGGTGATGGTGATGATGAAAATGATGATGGTGATGGTGATGATGAAAATGATGATAGTGATGGTGATGATGAAAATGATGATAGTGATGGTGATGATGAAAATGATGATGGTGATGGTGATGATGAAAATGATGATAGTGATGGTGATGATGAAAATGATGATGGTGATGGTGATGATGAAAATGATGATAGTGATGGTGATGATGAAAATGATGATGGTGATGGTGATGATGAAAATGATGATAGTGATGGTGATGATGAAAATGATGATGGTGATGGTGATGATGAAAATGATGATAGTGATGGTGATGATGAAAATGATGATGGTGATGGTGATGATGAAAATGATGATGGTGATGGTGATGGTGATGATGATGATAGTGATGGTGATGGTGATGATGATGATAGTGATGGTGATGGTGATGATGATGATAGTGATGGTGATGATGAAAATGATGATGGTGGTGGTGGTCATCAATACTCTGCTAATTACTAGCAACACACCTTCCACTGCATCTGAAAAGTTCTTCCATTGACACAGTTATCTCCACTGCTACATGCAATGTTCTCCAGTAGGACAGGGATCCTATTCAGTACTTTACCACTGAACAAGATGAAACAACATGTATTATAAAATAATTTGGATAGTATGCTTGCATTGATTGGTCAAACAGCCGTGTTTCATGAGAGCATGAAACACACTCACGCCATTTTCAAGCGCGCGCACTCATTTAACGGTCAGTTTTTCCATTGTTTTGATCTTTCGCACACACTCATTGGTCAGTTTCGAGAAAAAGCAACGTAGGGAGAAAAGACATCGTCAAACAAATAAAAGAGCATTTTTTCGTTTTTTCGCGCGATTGTTATTTTATAAAAGAAATGAAACACGTCTTCTGTTTTTTCACTGGCTTATGAAAACCTCGATACGTTTAGGAGAATTCTCGAGCAGGTCCAAACACTTGACTTCGTCTCGTGTTTGGACTGATCTGCTCTCGAATTTTCCCAAACACATCTCGGTTTTCATTAGCGTGTGAAAACACAGAAGAAGTATTTCATTTCTTAAAGACTATTTGTAGATCATTCATTTAGATAGATACATGTGACAATGATGATGATAGTGATATCAGAGATAATATTTCATGGACACAGTGTTTAACTACAAACAATTAGAGTTAATTCAGTACTTTACCACTGAACAAAGATGAAACAACATAAATTTTAGATTATTTGTAGAGCATTAATTTAGATAGACACATGTGACAATGATGATGATAGTGATGATGATATCAGAGATAATATTTTATGGACATTGTGTTTAGCTATACAAACAAATAGAGATAATTCAGTACTTTACCACTAAACAAAGATGGAACAACATTTTAGATTATAAGGTATTTGTAGATCATTCATTTATCTAGATAGATACATATGTGACAATGATGATGATAGTGATGATGATATCAGAGGTTGAATGCCATAGACATGGTGTTTAGCTATAAGTGATTAATAGAGTAGGTCAATTTACCTTGAAGTAGTCACATCCACAATCATCAGACCATCAGGGTATCCATCCATGTTATAATCACCTAGAGTATGAATGAAAATAAATACTGGTAATGATGGGCATGATGATCTTGTTGCTGCTGCTGCTGCTGCTGAAGATGATCTTACTAATGGTGATGATGATGATTGTTATGATGATAGTTATGATGATGGTGGTGGTGGTTGTGATGATGATCATCATCATGGTTGTGATTATGATGATGATGATCTTGCTGCTACTGCTGAAGATGATGTTATTAATGGTGATGATGATGATTGTGATGATGATAGTGAAGATGATGATCTTGCTGCACTGCTGAAGATGATGTTATTAATGGTGATAATGATGATTGTGATGATGATAATGATGATGATGATCTTGCTGCTGCTGCTACTGCTGCTGATGAAGATGATGTTATTGATGGTGATGATGATGATGATGATTGTTATGATGATAGTTATGATGATGGTGGTGGTTGTGATGATCATCATCATCATGGTTGTGATGATGATGACAATGATCTTGTTGCTACTGCTGCTGATGATGATGTTATTAATGGTGATGATGAAAATGATGATGATGATCTTGCCGCTGCTGCTCCTACTGCTGATGAAGATGATGTTTATTGATGGTGATGATGATGATTGTGATGATGATAATAAATATGATGATGATCTTGCCGCTTCTGCTACTGCTGCTTCTGAAGATGATGTTATTGATGGTGATGATGATGATAGTGAAGATGATGATCTTGCCGCTGCAGCTACTGCTGCTGCAGAAGATGATGTTATTAATTGATGATGATGTGTAATGTGTAATGCTGGAGGTGACCATTAAAAAATAGTCAGAAGTTCCCAACCAATCCGTGTGCAAGATTTTATATAATCACCTCCGTATTTATACTAATAGCAATTAGTCACATACCAACTTTTACAGCCATAAGAGGTATACTAGGAATAATGCCTTCACTAGATGGTGGTATAAAATTCCATGTCTTGAGATGGTTAGTCATGATCACTGACCACTACAAAACAAAATATATACACAACACTTTAAAATGTAAACCACTGTAGGTATTGGGATTCCTGTGAAATTACAACACAGGGATCCCATAACTATGTCAATATCTGTGGAATTCTACCACAGGAACCCCAAGATTGTTACCTTATTCTTGGTGTAGATATAGATATAACTATTTCTACAGTCAGATAATTATTGACATAGTTATGGGATCCCTGTGCAATTATAACACAGGGATCCCATAACTATGTCAATAATTATCTGTGGAATTCTACCACAGGAACCCCAAGATTGTTACCTTATTCTTGGTGTAGATATAGAAATAACTATTTCTACAGTCAGATAATTATTGACATAGTTATGGAATCCCAGTGCAATTACAACACAGTGATCCCATAGCTATGTCAATAATTATCTGTGGAATTCTACCACAGGAACCCCAAGATTGTTACCTTATTGTTGGTGTAGATATAGATATAGCTATTTTTACAGTCGTCTGTTAAACATACTGGAAGAAGATGATCAATGGCACCATCACCATCTACAGAACAATACAATCTTATGTCAATACACTATTGTTACAATATCAGTTGATCATGATGTTGATAATAACAATGGTGACGATAAGGATAATGATGGTGTTGGTGATACAGTATATGGCATGATAATAAGAAATGAAGATGACAATGATAACGAATTATGATGATAATGATAAGAAGGAGGATAAATGATTGTGACGATGATGAATTATGTGCTGCTGCTGCTGCTGATGATAATGATGGTGAAGATAATGATGATGCTAATGATGATGCTTATGATGATGCTTATGATGATGATAATGATAATGATTATGATGATAATGATGATGATAATGATGATGATAATGATGATGATAATAATGATGATAATGATGATGATAATGATGATAATAATGATAATGATGAATTTGTACTGCTGCTGCTGCTGCTGATGATAGTGGTCACTCTAATCTTACCAAAATCATCAAATGTTGACTGTCCTACGTGTCCTACTTGGAGTGCAAGGTGTGGTATTGGAATATCCTCAGTAACATGCGTCAACACGCCATCCTGTCAAATGAAAACAAACTCAGATTATTGCCTTATATGTACTGGTTAACACAGAACATCTTTTAACATTACTGTAGTTTTCAACTTTTTGCTAACTCTGACATTTCAACGGCTTATTGTCAAATACATTCTTAGCTACCATCAATCAAAGCTCTAATCAGTCAGTACCTATTATATCCTTGATTGACAGCAGCAAAATTCATATTTTTCAACGAGCCGGAATGTCTGAGTTCACAGAAAGTCGAAAACTACAGTAAATAAACACAGCCATTCATGTTGTAAGCCATTCATGTTGTAAGCCATTCATGTTGTAAGCCATTCATGTTGTAAGCATTGCTGAGAGATGTGGTTGCACTCCTATCTACATAATAGAAACAAAGCTTTTGTGGCATAGAAAGGTTTTTGATACCTGATTTTTCCAGATTTCAAACTTGTCTTTGGTAGTAACAAATAAATCTAAAGAAATAATTATTAATAAATAACATAACCAACAAAGCAACCACAAACATGAATAAATGGATAAAACAAAGAATGTATGGATAAATGAATGAATGAAGGACCAGACTGGAAAAAAGCTCTGCTTTATTTGTTAACCAATAAAGATTTATTATTATTATTATAATTATAAGAAACAAAAAAGAAAGAAAGCGTAAATGAAAATAAATGAGGAAATGAAGAAAAGAACAAATGAATATTTTATTATCTTGTAACATACAGGTCTGCAATGGATGAATGAATGAATAGAAGAACAAAACAATGCATGGATTGACAAATGAATGATAGGTAATATAATGAAATTTGTAACACCGTAAAAAATGTTGACTTAACTTTACTAACGTTTCGAGCTTTAGCCCTTCGTCTTTTACTCCAACGAAGGGCTAAAGCTTGAAACGTCAGTAAAGTTAAGTCAACATTTTTTACAGTGTTACAAATTTCATTATATTACCTATCATTCATATAAAACACAGACGTAGCCTATACTAGTTTACTCGCTAGTTTCCATTTATATGACAAATGAATTGCTAATTATCTTGTTACAAACCTGCGGTTGTGTCCCCTGTCAAGTCTAGGAAGGCATTAGAGTTGGGTATTCTAACAGGGTTCAGTAGTTGTTTTTCTAGTTTCCCATCTAATTTGGTTATGTTGGATGTTTGTGGTTGAGCGACAAAACTCTTGTTTCTGTCAAAACAATTAACAAATAAACAAACCAATGAATGATAGATATAGAAGTTTACAAACAAAAAAAGAATAGATAAAAAGATAGATAGAGTACAAACAGTAAAAGTGTGCAATACTTTGTAGTATTTACCACTAAATAGTGTTGATTAAACATTAGAGAACAATATAATTTGCATAATTTAGCAGTATTTAGTGGTATTTATGTTGCACACTTTTGTGGTTGTACTCTATAAATATATATATACATTTAAGTAGGTATAAATAACAAAAGGGGAAGACATCAATGAATGAATGAACAAATGTATTAAAGAGTAGGTGAATCAAGAAAAAAATAAATGAAATAACAAATGAATGAATGAGTGGATGAATGAATGAATGAATGAATGAATGAATGAATGAATGAGTGGATGAATGAATGAATGAATGAATGAGTGGATGAATGAATGAATGCGTGAATGAGTGGATGAATGAATTCCATGAATGAATGAATGAATGAATGAATGAATGAATGAATGAGTGGATGAATGAATTCCATGAATGAATGAATGAATGAATGAATGGATGAATGAATGAGTGGATGAATGAATTCCATAAATGAATGAATGAATGAATGAATGAATGAATGAATGGATGAATGAATGAGTGGATGAATGAATGAATGAATGAGTGAATGAATGAATGAATGAATGAATGAATGGATGAATGAATGAATGAATGAATGAGTGGATGAATGAATGAATGAATGCATGAATGAATGAGCAGATGAATGAATGAATAAAAAAAGAAAGAATGAAAAAATGAATGAATGAAAGAATGAATAAAAAAATGAATGAATAAATGGAAAAAAGAAATTAATGAATGATCAAAGAAATGAATTATAGAATGAATATCAATAATTAATGCCTGAAGAAGTAAGCAAGAGACCAATATGAGGGAATTAAACAGTCAACCATTTTACTAGCAAGCAAATTAATCCATATTAAATGGTAGCATACACCTTTTCTGAGAAAGTTTGTCACCTGTGTAAAGCACACAAGCTAGTGGCGCAAAGAACCATGGATCAGTTCAGAAACTAAAGGTGCATTCAGAACGCCTTTCTTGTTGTTTGATAAGTCAAAATGGACATTTCTCAATAACATATTGACAAGTGTAGCAATATGGCCATGAAATCCCTGCGTTCTAATAAAGTATACATAGGTAACCCATAATCCCCTGCGTTACTAGCTTGTAGACTTTTCACTTCACGGGTGACAAAGTTTCTTGGAAAGGGTGTATACAAACAATTCAGTACAAACCCCTCTGATATCCAATATGTTCTTTGTTCTTGGCTTGCATTCAGTTTATTGTAGGTTGTACCAAACAAATCAGGCAGCAAATCACCATTGACACTGCACAAATAACAGCAAATATTATACAATATACAAAAATATAATCATCATCTTTTTGAGTATTACTGCTGCAAAGAGCCCAAAAGTGTGACCACCGCTAATGTACTTGCAAACTTTCATCTATGCTGTTATCCAATCAGCATTACAGGATTGCGGTCTTATCTTATCATTGATCTAAACGCTAATTGGAGGATGGCGCTACAAAAGTATGCGAATACATTATCAGTGGTCACAGTTTAGAGCATCTTGCTGTAAACTTCATTGATTGTCACTTACTCTAAAATACTTGGCTGGTCCTTCAGGTTGTCAATAACAAATGATTCCTTGACTTTAAAATAAAATAGAGACAGAAGTTTACATCAGATATGTTTGCCCACTTAATTGGCCATGTTCTAAATGACGAGGGGCAAGGAGGGGACTGGGTACTAGTTTCTAGAGAAATATAGCCCATAGCATGAAAGAGCACATCAAAATATATAATATTACAGAATTACATTATATTCTGTTGAATAATGACAAAGTAGCAGCCTTTCAAATATGTGAAAAATTATAAAGAAATGTATAGTTTGGAGGGACAGCTGTCCCTCCAAACCATACATGCCTTTGTAATCTTATGGATGTTTGAGAGACTATTGCAATGGAAATATACAACCAAATAGCATCAAAATTTGTGATATGGTATATGTTGATGTGCTTTTTCAAGTTATGTAGTTTATTTATTAATTGCATTAATTCTAGAAACTAGTACCCAGTCCCCTCCTAGCCCATCCTCATGGCCAATTTAGCTTTCTCATTGCTGTGCACAGGGTATATTCAAAACATTGAAAACAAGGAAACAATAGCCAAGAACATGCAAATAACTTAGAACAAAACAACACCCTACAATACAAAGAACTTTGAACAAGAAACAGTTTCCAATTTAAATCTGTACTTATGCAAATTTTGTTGATGTGTGCTAAACACACAGATCAACCAGCCTACAGTGGTACCTCTATTAAGCGGGCAACCACTATTAGGCGGCCACAATAAAAAGTCCCAAAACCTATTCCTATATCTATATTATATACCTCTATTCAGTGGCCAACCTCTATTAAGCGGCCACTTTGTAAAGTCCCAAGGGTGACAGCTTAATAGAGGTACCACCGTAGTTTATTCGCTAGTTTCCATTCGTAAAACAACCTACCACTTGTTAGTTTGTCTTTGTTTCCCCAGCTAATGTAAACTGTCTTTGGAAGTGTATCCGATGTGTTAAGCGGATTTATCTGTATTGTTATAGCAACATCTAAACATCCATCCCCATTGAAGTCTCCTGGCGCAACATTGATTATATATCTGAAGTATCAATTTTATTATTTTAGTTAGGCCTAGTTCAAGTGTTGCATCACACATGTGCTAAATCTAATGCAGATGAATTCAAACAATAGGTTTTAACAGGTTCCCATTTAAATCTGTACTTTCTAATTTAAATCTGTACTTTCCCATTTAAATCTGTACTTATGCAAATTGTGTTGATGTGTGCTAAACACACAGATCAACCAATCAGAGTATATTATTTCTGAAGCGAACTTCTCTGATTGGTTGATCTGTGTGTTCAGCACACATCAACAAAATTTGCACAAGTACAGATTTAAATGGGAAAGTACAGATTTAAATGGGAACCTGTTTTTTGCTCATTTGCATTAGATTAGGCACAGATGAGATGCGACGTTTGAACTGGGCCTGATACATGTATGATTATGATTATGACAGTGGTGGTGATGATGATATGGTAATGATGGATATCAGTTCAATTCCCAGCTCCACAACAAGTGAATAGAGTTTGTTTGATGTGCAGTTCTCTCTCATGTCACAAGGGTTTGTGTCCTGGTTATCGGGTACTAGCTTGAATGTAGTGTGCTTGCAATTACAGAATGTAGTGTTGAGTGTGTGAGAGAGACAGCAGGCCCCAACAAGAAATAGCTGAAAAATATCTCATACTTTCACAAATAAAATATTTATTCATTTATTCCTTCTTTATTTCAGAAATAAAATATGTCTTCTGTGTTTTCCCTCGCTTGTGAAAACCGAGATGTGTTTGGGAGAATTCAAGAACTGATCAGTCCAAACACAAGACGAAGTCGAGTGTTTGGACCTTTCTCATGAAACACAGGTTTTTGACCAATCAACGTGTGCGTACTATTCCAATTATTTTATAATATATCATACCTATCTTTGAATTCAAGTGATCTAAACTTGCTAAATTTCAAAGTTTCCTCATTCCAGGTCCAAATATCTAGCTGTTTACCTGAAAGTAAATAAAAATACAAAAGATCCAAGAATGTATATAATATCGATCATTGTACATATTCATATACATTATGGACTTAACGCTTATATTACCATATCAGCTGATATGAAAGGCTATATTTTATTCGCCCAAGAACGACCCAATCTTTCGCATTTATACTCAAAATGCTTATCTATTAATCTGTTGATAGTATCAACTTGTCGTAAATTAAATGAAAACATTACCTTGATGTGAAATAATAAACAAGTCTGTTGATTTATCTCCGTTGAAGTCGCCGAAAGCAGCTAGAATTCCATCCACAGAATCGACTCCAATTTTGCTTGTTACATCGTTAAATGATGAATAAACTTGCACAAAAATTACACTAGATAATATCAAAATACCAATGCTTCGTAAACTAGTCGTTTGCATTGGATCACCTTTAGGAAAATAGTGAAAATTTTGAAAAAAGACGCGGAGTTTCACATCACTGAATCTCTTGTATGTTGGTTGTTATTAATTCGAAAGTAATCGGACAGCGGTTGCCCTCACTAGTACCAGTTCACCGCCATATGAAATTACACAGGTAGCCCAATCCAACTTGAAAGATCTCGGAAGTAACGGAAGAGAATAAAAAAATGGACAAACGAGATAAAAAATGAAAAAACAAACTAATGAAAAACACAATTTTATTTACGTTTATACACCCAAGGTTGGTTGAAATGAAATACTATCAAAAAACGATATACAAAATAGATTATTTTTACAGCAAGTGTTCATGGAAATTATAACTACACATCACGTGATCAAAACCAAATCACGTGCCTACTGCTAATGCATTATCAGTTGACGCATGCGTTTTAGCAAACAATTCTACATTTCAGTACCGAATATTCGTAACAAGATCTCCAGCCTCGCCCAATGTTTTTCTCCCCATTTTTCTTCCTTTGTAAATGGTGGGCGCATATGAGAAAGATCCACATGGATTTGGAGACAAGTTTGCGAAATGTCTGTATTATACTTTTAAAGTTGACACATAAAAATACCAATAATAATAATAATAATAATATTTTTTAATACGAAAACATACGAAAGTCTTTTTTATTTCGTTCTAATTAATTAAATTTTAGCGAAATTCCGCAATAATTCGCGACAATATAAAACAGAAACATCTGATTTTCGCATTTGCGAACATTAAATGTAAACCAATTAATAGGCTTTTTGCAATCAGATTACTGCCTAAAATTTTAAAACACTTTTGCCATCGAATTTCGTAATCTTAATCTGTCATTTCAATGGCAAATTTGAAATGCGCGCGGAAATTATTTTCAGAAATAAATGTTCCATTATTTTTCTAAATTTGAAAATGGAAGTCACCCTTACCTATGCAACAATTTAAAACATGTTAAGATTGCTATTATGATTGAAAAAGATGGATGCATTGTGATATGACTCAAATGCCAACAATTTCGTTTGGTTTATGTGACAAAAATAGGTCCAATTCAAGTTGGCATTTAAGTATTGTTATAACAACATTGCATCCTTCTTAAAAACAAATATATAGATTGTTTACCTAGAAAACATGCATAGCATTTATACCGATTTTTATAAAACAATATATATTTTTCTGCAAAACTAAGTAGTGGTTATTTGTGCTGCTTAGCTAACGGTGATTCGGTAACCGCTACTCGTTTTTGCAGTGAGTAACTGTGGATGCATTCATTTTCTCAGTTATTTAAGTAACCACTACTCAGTCGTTTTTGCAGTGAGTAACTGTGAATGTATCCATTTTCTCAGTTATTTAAATAACCACTACTCAGTCGTTTTTGCAGTGAGTAACTGTGGATGTATCCATTTTTTAAGTTATTTGAGTAGCCACTACTCAGTCGTTTTACAGGGACATTGCTAGCGCTTCAACCATATAAAGGCCACAATGCCCAAGTCAATTAACGAAGAATATTAACGAATCCCGTCATAGGGGTGTATTATCACTACAGGTTGAAATAGGTCGGCTATTACTCGTTGAACTATCGTTAGTATTTAGTGTGTGTGCCCCCAGAGGATCATCAAGAACAACATCAAATGGCGCTAGTTTTTTCTCTTCTTCTTTCTTTGTTGTTGTGTCTTTGTCTAAGCCGTCTGATAGTTGTTCAGTAGTGTCGTCCTTGTCGTGCGACGGTGTGTCGTCGATTGGCTCTTTTGATGGTTTCTTGGGTGATAGTCGGAAGGGTGAGAAACTGAAATAGGGATGAGGGTGAGCGAAAAGGTTATCGTTATTGAAATCATTATCCTCAATAACAGTAATTTATCAGCATAATCATTGTTTTCATTTGTATCACTATCAAAATGATTATCATCTTCATTATCAAAGCCATCATTATCGAATCACTATTACTCTTATCATTATCACCAAAATGATGATCATCATCATCATGTGTATCACAATCATGTCATCACCTGATCATCATAATCGCCACCACCACCATCGTTATCATCATCTGTATCATTATCACCATCGTCATGCACACCATCATTATCAACAACATCATTACCATCATTATGATAATCAATACCACCACCATCATCATCATCGTCATTATAGCAATCATCACCATCATTATCATCATCGTCATGCACACCATCATCAACAACATCATTACCATCATCATTATGATCATCAATACCACCACACCACCATCATCATCATCATCGTCATTATAGCAATCATCACCACCACCACCATCATCATCATTATAGCAATCATAAATATCATTATCATCATCTGCATCACTATCATCATGCACACCATCATTATGATCATCAATACCACCACCACCACCATCATCATCGTCATTATAGCAATCATCACCATCATTATCATCATCTGTATCACTATCATCATGCACACCATCATTATCATCATCAATACCACCACCACCACCACCATCATCATCGTCATTATAGCAATCATAAATATCATTATAACGACCACCAAAGACAACCACAAAAAAAACAAAAGCAACACTATCTTTACTTTTTCTGAAGTCCTTCATGTTCTTGTTTCTCATCCTTGTCATTCTTAACTCTTGTGGGTTTCTTCTCCTCGCCAGTACTCTTGGTTCTCAGCCTGCCGTCATCCTTTCCTTCATCAGCTTCAAAGCTATACTTTCTAGGAAGTGAACGTGCGTTTGGTGACCATGGTTTGGGTAGAGTTGCTGCGCGAGTTATCGGTGACATCGGTTTTATGTCTGTCTTGATGTGGTCGGTGTCCGCGCTAATAGGTGTCGGTGCTTTGTTTGATTTAGGACTGCGCTTTGGGCTCGGTGAATCTCGTTTGACCCACAGGTCGGAGTCGGTGTCGTCTGGAAAAGATCGATTGTTAGAATAAAGTATAAGGAGAGTGAACATCAGCATGATTAATACCATTCACGTCGTTATTCTGATGTCAGAATGAACAGCAAAAGCTTTAGCAAGCTTCAATTGTCGATGAGCTTTAATATCAATATCATTATATCAACGTCACCATTCTCATCATCATTAACAACAACGTTATAGCTAATACCACCACAACCATCATCATCAACTATATTATAGCTAGTATCATCATCATCATCATCAACAACAACAACAACAACAACGCCATTGTAGCTATCATAATTTCTCATTCGCTACATCATTTTGATCATCACAACTATACGCATCATCATCATCATTATTATTGTCAATATCATCATCATCATCATTATCACCATCGCCATAATTAACATCATCATGATCACCACCATCACAATAATAATCACATACCTGGTTTGACTTTCAGCTTTAGTTTTTCTTTTTCCGTAGTTTTGCGTTCCTCGTGAACACCATCAACACTCTCACCAATCTCTTCACCAAGGTTCAAGACAGCCATTGTAGGTTCTGCTTTTTTCACTTCAACTTTCTCTTTCTTCTTCTCCTCCTTCTTTTTCTCCTCCATCCTCTCTTCCTCCTTCTTTTTCTCCTCCTGCTTCCTCGTCTCCTCCTTCTTTCTTTCCTCCCTCTTCTCCTCCTCCTTCTTTCTTTCCTCCCTCTTCTCCTCCTCCTTCTTTCTTTCCTCCCTCTTCTCCTCCTCCTTCTTTTTCTCTTCCATCCTCTCCTCCTCCTTCTTCTTCTCCTCCTTCTTCTTTTCCTCCGCCTTCTTTTCGCTTTTCTCAGCCTCTTTGCTCTTCTCCTCTTTCTTCTCCTCGTGTTCCTTTTCCTTCTCTCTTGGTTTTGCCTGAGGTTTTGGCGGAGTTTGAGATGATGTTCGTGGTCGTTTAATAGAAGATGGTCGTACCAGTCCCTCTTCGCTGATTGCATCTGGTTGACTTTCGCCCGTGGGAAGCCTTGGGCGAGTCGGTGGAGATTCTTCTTCTTTGGATGTCTTACGGATGACCTCTGGCTTATTCTGAAAGAAAGTACGACAGTCAAGCTCAACATACAAAATATTTTTTTCTCCTTATTGGAAATTATTTTAATTTCATTTAGCCTCAATTATGTTTACATTATGTATAAAATATCTTAAGTTAGCAAAGTGTGAACATATAGTTATAATTGTTTACAAAGATTAGGCTGCATTTCAAAATCACTTGCATATGAGTAAGTCAGCTGGATGTGTCATTATTTATTTCGATTAATATCCTTTCAAGCAATCAATGTTCGCTTTCCTAATTCAAAAAAATGAATACAGTGGAACCCCGCCTTACGGCCACCCGCTTAATACGGCCACCTCGTTATTGCGGCCAGTTTTTTAGGTCCCGACGAAGTGCATGCTCATACATTTTCTATAAAATGTTCCCGCTTAATACGGCCACCCCGTTAATACAGCCACTTTGGGATGTCCCTTCGATGACCGGATTTACGGGGTTCCACTGTACAGGAAATTGAAATATTACTCATTTAAGAGTTAGTGTTTTTTGTTCTTACTCTATTTTCAGTTGATGGTCGTCGTGCAGGTTTAGGTACGGTCTCAGGTGGAGTCTGGAAGAAACAAGGACAAATTATAACCACCATTTTCATCATTATCATCATCATATCAGTATGATTATCATCATCAGTATCATTATCAACACGATCATTGTCATCGCCATCATCTGGCACCACCACCATCATCATTAACAACAACACCGTCAACATCGTCATCATCACCATCGCCATCATCATCCTCACCATCGTCACCATCAGAATGATCACCTGTACCACAAACACCACCACCATCACCATCATCATCACATGACCACCACCAACACCACAATCATCATCTCACCTTTCCAGTACTTCCAGATCTCTCTTGTCTCATCTTCATCTCAGCCAGCAGCCCTCCACCAGCCATTCCTCCAAGACCAATACCAAACTTAGGCGGTCCACGAGGTGGGGCAGGCCTCTCTGGTGGTGTCTCTTCCTTACTGTGCTCCTTACCAACCACTGGCTTAGTGACGTCACTTGCAGTATTAGAACCTGCACGTGACCGTGCGTTAGGCGCGGTGCCTAAGCGGTCACGTGGTTTGACAGCAGGTTTTGGCGGGAGCACTGATACTGGTCGAGCAGGTTTTGGAGGTGCTTTAGTTTCTTTGGGGGAAGGGGTAGGGGATTTTTTGTCCTTGTCTTTGACGGCTGTAAAATGAAATTATTTGTTTATGTTGCGTAGGTCAGACAAAAACGTTGTTGTATAAAGATGATATATGAATGAAAAGTCGAGATAAATACAAAAAAAAAAAAAGAACAATCAAGGAAGTGGTAGGAGAAGCGCAAAATGTATAGTAAGCAAAATACACCCTTTTCGTTGTCACCCGAGATAAGAGCCTACAATAATATCTCAGAGGATCCTGGATAAATTTACATGCAAAAAGCTTTGACCTTTTTTAAAACTTAAATAAATCAATGTGATAATTCCTCATAGGTTAGTTAAGGACCAAGCCAATTGATTTATATCAAGGGGAAGAGCGTGCTTATCAAAAAATATCGTGCAACACTTTGAGCGGAAAAAGTGACACTTCCCCATCAAATATCAAATGGTCGATCCCTTAGTAACCCTTAATATCCAGCACCACTTGTCACCGGCCTGCATTGTTGTCACGCAACGCCTGTGGAGAACTACAACTTGTAGGCTTTTCACTTCACGGGTGACTGAACATTTCTCTTAAAGACTGTACTCAAATAAGGGCATATTATCACCTCGCAGCAGTTTCTAGTGGATGTCGGACTTACACTAAAAACGGCTCCGAAGGAGACTAATGGCCCGTTTACAATTTTGTCGCGCGACAAGAGCTGTGATTTCAATAGCGATTTATCGCAGCTTTGTCGCCGCAATTTCGAATACGCTCGAATTTAGGAGACAGAGAGTCGCAGCAAATTGCACTAAATTTCGAGCATATTCAAAGTAGCGTTGGCAAATCTGCGATAAAATCGCCATTGAAATCGCAGCTCTTGTCGCGCGACAAAATTGCTAGTGTAAACGGGCCTTAATAAGGAAAGGACTTGAACATTAAACAATACAAGTGAGGAGTGTTAAGGAGTAAGCTGTCATCAACAACAATGCAGAAATAGGTAATTATTGAGGGACTTTGAATGCATGCATAGGAGAGGGGAGAGGGGAAAGGGACAGAAGCAGAGGAACTAAATCTTACTTGAAAAAGACAACAGATTGATCAGAATTTTGAGTTAATTGATTACATTTTATATTAAGCCATCTGCCCCAGGCTTACCTGAGTAGGATATAGAAGGACGAATATCCACTAAAACAGGTTAATAAAACAGGTTAATGAAACAGGTTAATGAAACAGGCTATCAACTGAAAAAGTTATAAAAAGCATCCTATAAAGCATTATACTGGTTTATTTAAAAAGCTTATTCAATATACATTAAAACAGGTTAATGAAACAGGTTAATGAAACAGGTTTTCAAAAAACGTTATAAAAAGCAATCAGCCTGATAAACTCGTTTGCCATGTGATTATACCGGTTTATAAGCTTATTTAATGTGCACAATTTTGAAAAAACCTTGTTTAGGCATCAACTTTCATCGACTTAATAACTTCTTACAATTATATACTAAATGACAGAAAATTGAATAATTATTTGATGATTGACTTCAATTTTAGTGTTGGAGTTTTAAAGTTAAAGCTTATCGTTTTGAGTAACCTGAGTATCAGGCCTTCTGGGTCAGGAAGGGGCGGGGAGGGACCTTTTTTTCTCCCTCCCCTTTCCCCTAGAGCCTGATACTCAGGTTACGTTTTGAGCAACTTTGCAACAAACTTATGTTTAGACCGGTATCGACTATTCTAAATTCTTGCAGCTTTATCATTCTTTACTAAATGACAGCATATTTAATTATGATTTTTATCGTTATTTTTAGCTCTAGGTTAATTACCACTCTGCTACTGTCCCCTCCCCCTTCACCTTTAGTTTTAGCTTCAGCAAACCAACGAGTACCAGTTTGATCATTATCGTTCCCAGATCCTGAACGGTCTCTCTTCTTCTTGAAGAAGCCTGGTAAACCAAGGTTGATGCCACTAAAATGAAATATTTGAATCATTATTAGATAAATGCAAACCTCCGCGATGTTTTAGAATTAGCAGTCAAAGTTGTCATCAAAAGCTTTGTACGTCTGTTTTTTACTTCGTCTGAAAGTGTTTGACTCCAATTCAGAGGCGTGATGCTGCAGGTATTAATGTTGTTGCTAGATTTTTGACTTTGTACAAGGAAATAGAGAAATCATAGAGAAACATACAGCGGTACCTCTATTAAGCGGTCACCCTTGGTACTTTCCAAAGAGTGGCCGCTTAATAGAGGTTGGCCGCTGAACAGAGGCATAGAATAGGTATAGGAATAGATTTGGGACTTTTTATTGTGGCCGCCTAATAGAGGATGACCGCTTAATGGGTGACCGCTTAATGGGTGACAGCTTAATGGGTGACAGCTTAATGGGTGACCGCTTAATAGAGGTACCACTGTATAAGAGTGAAGGTGAATGGTAGTAAAGGAGCTGTTACACAGTTACTGGAGAATTGCAGGGTAACCCAACTTGCAACGCCATTGCCACACGGTGGCATGGGTGGCCTAGCGTTGAGAGCACTGGCCTACCTCCGCTGTGGTCCAGGTCTGAGTCCCGGCTCGGGCATAGATTATATGTGAGTTGAGTTTGTTTGATGTGTTCTTCTCTCCTATGCCACAAGGGCTTTTCTACGGGTTATCCGGTTTTCCTCCCTCAGCAAAAATAAACATGTGAGCCAAGTTGTATGCAAAATATTAAAACGTAGAGGTAGTAGGTGTGAGTGAGTCACCCCGATTAGTAGGGTGCACTGTTTCCAGCTAGAAGATTGAGACGTTAAAAAGGCTATTTTTTTATTACACTCCAGCAACTTTTGTATAAATGGCATTGCGAGACAAGTTGCTGAAGATATTGTACAGTCTTACATCGCTTTTAGAAGTGTTAGAAAGCGGGATGGTATGCAAAACAACTCACCCTTTGGGAATCCAGCCAGGTTTCTTTGTCTCCTGATTCAAGTACAAAAATGTATTACTTATATACATCTCCTCATAGAGGTCTGGTAATACCAGCAGCACAAAATACACACGGAAAATGATCAAAGCTGACAATGCAACTTGTCGAGCAAATTTTATGTTGTAAGGTCTTTAAAAAGTACGAATATTCCCCTTCACAGTTCCCTGCGCCATCTTGAAAGGTAGCCGGGCCTTTGCACCGAAGTGAGACGAACGTTGATCTTGCAATGATAGAGACCTCTTAACACCTTGCTGGACATTTATTCACGTGGCTCAATGTTCGTCTCGCTTCAATGCAGAGGCCTGGCTACCTTTCAAGATGGCGCACTATGAAGGGGACTATTTTGGACATTGCTGTGTTGCAAATTATCATACAAATGTTGCTCGTGTTACTACAGCACGCAATAGCAAAATTTCATTGCCACAAAGATGGGGAGAAGGCCGTATTCTTTGTGGAAGAACGAAACATTGTTTTTGTGTGATGTTATCAAATACATGCAGGTTAAAATTTCATCATATATCATTGCGCATGCCTAAATATTCTCTCAATAGAACAATATTAAATGTAATAAAGGTTAACGTACAATTACATCAGAATCATTATACTTACATTAACAAAAGGAGTCAGAACGGTTAGGTAAGAAAAACTATGTTAAAATATATGTAGTTATTATAAAAAGTATTGATAGAAGACATTTTATCGATATAAAACAAGAAACTCGGTAGATCATCAACTGATGGGATCCTCAGTTACACATTACGTTACTTTGTAGAGATTGCGTTACGTCACGGTAAATAGAAGACGTTACGTTATGGTAAATAAGTTACGTTGCGCTACAGTGAATAAGTTGCGTTACGGTGAATACGTCACGTTACAGTAAATAAGTTACGTTACGTTACGGTAAATAAGTTACGTTACGGTAAATAAGTTACGTTACGGTTAATACGTTACGTTACGGCGAATAAGTTACGCTATAGTGAATAAGTTACGTTACGTTACGGAGAATACGTTACGTTACGGTAATTGCGTTACTTAACCCTTAATATTTTTTTTAGAAAAGTGCATATGCGTGACATTTAGCCATTCATGGCGTGACATCTTTAAATAGAACAGCAGTGGTGTGACAGTGTTAGGAATAAGCTGTGACATGACATGCTTGACAGTGGTAACAAAAAGCTGCAGCCTGACATGCAATACTTCCTAACGCAATGACAGTATTAGTAACAAGATGTGGAGTGACATCCATGAGAGTGCAAGTAAGAAGCTGTTGCGTGACATGCGTGACAGTGATAACAAAAAGATTTAAGCGTGACATGCAAAAATTCCTAACGCAAAGACAGTATTAGTAACAAGTGTGGCGTGAGGCATCCATGAGAGTGCAAGCTGTTGCGTGACATGCGTGACATGCGTGACAGTGATAACAAAAAGCTTTAAGCGTGACATGCAATACCTTTTCGTCCTTCTCGGGCGTTGATTCGTCCGACTCCTGTAGTACCAATAGTTGTTTTATGTAAGATAAACAAAAACATGCATCTACAACTACTACAACTATACGTATGGATTGGTTTACGTGTAATGGTAAACTACTATCGTGACAATGTAACACAACAATGTAATCTAATACTACTAAACAACGTGACAATGATGGTGTAACACAACAACTATAATACTTTGTACGTAACGATGTAACTGAATGAAGGCTGTGACTACTATCATGACAATGACGATGTAACACAACAATGTAATCTAATACTACTAGACAACGCGACAATGATGGTGTAACACAACAACTATAATACTTTGTACGTAACGATGTAACGCTGCGGGTTGTGACTACTATCGTGACAATGACGATGTAACACAACAATGTAATCTAATACTATGAAACAACGTGACAGTGACGGTGTAACACAACAACTATAATACTTTGTAACGTAACGATGTAACGCTGCGGGTTGTGATTACTATCATGACAATGACGTTGTAACACAACGATGTAATCTAATACTACTAAACAACGTGACAATGATGGTGTAACACAACAACTACAATACTTTGTAACGTAACGATGTAACTGAATGAAGGCTGTGACTACTATCGTGACAATGACGATGTAACAAAACAATGTAATCTAATACTATTAAACAACGTGACAATGATGGTGTAACACAACAACTATGATACTTTGTAACGTAACGATGTAACTGAATGAAGGCTGTGACTACTATCGTGACAATGACGATGTAACAAAACAATGTAATCTAATACTATTAAACAACGTGACAATGAGGGTGTAACATAACAACTATAATACTTTGTAACGTAACGATGTAACGCTGCAGGTTGTGAGATGGTGCCGAGTCGTGCTGTCATGTTGATGGAATGTTTCGTTTACTTTCTCAGAGCTCTAGCGTCTCAGTAGCGAACTTGTCAAAGTTTTCATTTAAATACTTTTTCTTTAACGTACGTCGTTTGTCTTAAAGTTTGTCTTAAAGTTTGTCTTTTGTTTCAGAAACGTATAATTCTCGTTTCACCCTTGACTATATCATTTCAAAAACGTTTTCCAACGCAAAAGGTCTAGTATTACGTTTCTTACGTTTCAGTAACAAACTGTACGTTTTTGTAAAAAAATACGTCTCTAAAACTGGTAACGTAATCGATAAATCAAACTCTGACTATTTCCGTAACGAACAATGTTTCGCAATACATATACAACGGAAGGGAAACTCCTGTAACCTGCAAACGTAAGGTAACTAAATGCGTAACAACTTACGTCTGGTTTGGGCCCGGGTCTTGGTTTTGGTGCGGGTTTCGGTGCTGGTTTAGGGGGAGTGGGCCTGGCAGGTGGTACCTTGGTTGGTGTTTTGACATGTCTAAAGTAATAAGATAACAACGCGTTGTTGATTATCGTGATTATCAAAAGCATCATGATTAAGATCCTTATATTATCACTTCATCATCAACATCGTCATCAAAACACCACCATCAGCGTCATCATCTTTATTATCATAACCATAACACCATCGTCGTCATCTTCACCTTCATCATAATCATCACCATCCTTATTATCATCATCATCATCATCTTTAACACAATCATCACTATCTTTTTCATCATCATCATATCATCACCACCGTCTTCATCACCATATTAATTACCATCATCATCATCATCATGTGTCTCCCATCCAGGGTTTGTTTGTCTAAAAAATTGAATGGTTTTCCGTTCAAGCTCACGAAAGACTGCCAACATCCTAATGGCTTCCGACATCACTAGAAAGCTATGTGTCTGCCCAATAACATAGATCAAAAAAGCACTTCCACCGACGAAGGAGAAACGTCCGAAAACAGTACGTTGAACCCATTATGATTGCAAGAACGTTGTCCTGACTTTTGTAATTTAGTGGGAAAGGAATTAATTAAAAGACAAAAGAAGATCACTGAAACTGTACTCTTTCTTTTGTTATTCCTGATATTCCTTTGTTACTAAATTACTAATGTTCTTTTTTTTTCTAACATTCTTGCAATAGTCCACAGTTCCCTGAATCAAAGCGAGACGAACGTTAAGCTTGCAATGATATAGATCCTTGAACGCCTCGAGGGACAGTTATTCACGTGTCTCTGTCATTACAAGCTCAACGTTCGTCTCGTTTCGGTACATCAAGTAAACAGCTTTTTCAAAAAACGTTGAATACTGAATAGTAAATTCCACGACCAAAGGGCATTATGGGTCTCATTAATTTTAAGTAAAAAATAGATATACAGCGATAATTACTCGCCATAACTAGCTCGTATATTGTTTTGAATGGAATGAACTAAGAATAAAATAACTAATTGTTATATATTTTACTTTAAACAATATTAAATGACTCATAATGCATTTCGGTCTTCCAATGTACTATTCAGTATGCACTATTCAGTATTCTACGTTTTTTGAAATAGCTGCATGTTAAAGATACCGTAAATTGTTTGTATCAAATGCATTAATTATCTTACTCGTTTTCCGATGGTGCAGCCCAGAAATGATCAATATTTACTTCAGGTTCTTCATTACTAACTCCATTGGTCACCTGTGGTCGGTTTGATGGTCGTGTTGGAAGACGACGGCCGCGGGCAGGACGAGGACGAGACTTCCCCAAGTGGTCGAGTCCACTGGTCTTCTGCTCCACAGCACAGAAGTCTATTCGAAAATAAAATACAATGAAAGAGAAATGGAAACTAGTGAGTAAACTAGTATAGGCTGCGTCGGTGTTTGATATAAACGATAGGTAATATAATGAAATTTGTAACACCGTAAAAAATGTTGACTTTAGCTCCTCGTCGGAAAAAATGGCTACGACGAAGGGCTAAAGCTCGAAAAAGTCAGTAGAGTTAAATCAACATTTTTTAGGGTGTTACAAATTTCATTATATTACCTATTGTTACAATGAAAGAGGTCTAAATATGGCGCGGAAAGGACTAGATAGTTCGTTGAAGTCACGCGGCTTCAGCGGAAAGAACAGGACAATGAAGTGGTCATTTTAGTCTTGTGACATAAGTGTATTAATTAGTATAATAGTTTGACAAAATATACAACAAAAAATACTGAAATACAGAAAAAAATGCAGAAACTTAAAATAAACAAATAACTTTGACAGCAGTACAAAAGATACAACAACAGCAGAAGGAACAGCGTCACCAAGAAAAACAGCAGCAAAAAATAACAAAAGCAGCAAAAAGCAGCAACAGCATCTCATCATCATTTAATTTAATTTTTAAATTGAGTTATTAAAATAACTTCCACCAAAAACGGAAAGAAAAATATATATATTTACGTAGATAATAGAAAAAAAGACTATGGTGTGGGAAATACACAACAGAGCGAGGCTACAATTTAGGTGCACCCAAAAACAAAATTGTAAAAAGCAAATATATAATATTTATATATTGAGAGAGTGCAAACACTAAAAGCCTGCAACACTAATCAGCGAATAACAATGACAAAAAAATCAATAACAACAGCAGCAGCATCGACACCAATAGCAATATCATCACAAACAACAACCACACCAATATATTCAATTTTACCAAGGTCATTTGATAACAATAACAAAAAAATCATAACAACAGCAGCAGCATCGACACCAATAGCAATATCATCACAAACAATAACCACACCAATAGATTTAATTTTACCAAGGTCATTTGAAAGCAGCATCGACACTAATAGCAATATCATCACAAACAACAACCACACCAATATATTTAATTTTACCAAGGTCATTTGAAACTGCAAGCTTTGGAGTAGCGGGAGCTTTGGTCTTCTTGGTGACCATTGGAGACTTCTTCACTAGCTTCACCTCTTCAGTTTTCTTCTCCACTTCCTTCGCATCTTCCTGCTCAGTATCCACGGCTAGGTTCTCCTCTGAAATACTATTGGCCTTTGGCTTCTTGATGCTGACAGTTGGTCTTCGCTTGTGGCTCTTGGGGACTTCTTCAGAGTTTTCACCGGTGACTAGCAAAGCTGAACTGAGTCGATTCTTGGCTTTCCTAGCAGCCTAAAGAAAAAGAACTACGTCAAATCACACAAATAAGACTTGAGGATATGTAGTGAGGAGTGAATATACAGAGAGCACAGATAACTGAGTTGATTCTTGGCTTTCCTAGAAGCCTACAAGAAGAAGACAGAGATAGCTGATTCGATTCTTGGCTTTCCTAGAAGGCTACAAGAAAAAGAACTACGTTAAAACACACAAATAACTGAGTCGATTCTTGGCTTTCCTAGAATACTACATGAAAAAGAACTACGCTAGAACACACAGATAACTGAGTTGATTCTTACTAAATAGTACATAAATCAAACGAGGAAACGCATCAAAATTGATTGCAAAATGAAGTACATATTGTAACGAAAAATGACGAAAAAGACAACGTCAGTTCCTCACAGAAATGTCTATCAATCAAACGTGGCAAATTTTTCAAAATGATTAGAGAGTTTAAGTGTCGTAACGAGTACATTGCAATCAAACTATTCCCATTACATTAAACTGATCTTTCGCTTTCCCCTTATTAGCCAGTAAACCAATAAACGGTGGGTTGTTTGTGAGTCTTCGAAACTGGATTTTCAGCATTCTGAGCGACGAAGTACTTCAGTTCTCAAAACAACGCCAGCGACATCAAGACCATTAACACCGAAAGGGAAATTCCATCAAACTGTATATATAGCATTAATGTTCTAGTTCCCGTGATAAAAAATAAACGAACAATAGGTAGAGCTGAAACGTGTCACGTAGCGTCACGCAAGTCATTCGGTTTATATTTATGGAGAAATTACATCAAACTCGAGACAACTTGCGTGCTATAGCATTAATATTCTAGTTCCCGTGTAAAATAAACGAACAATAGGTAGAGCTGAAACGCGTCACGAAGCGTCACGCAAGCCATTCAGTTTATATTTATAGAGAAATTACATCAAACTCGAGACAACTTGCGTGCTATAGCATTAATATTCTAGTTCCCGTGAAAAAATAAACGAACAATAGGTAGAGCAGAAACGCGTCACGAAGCGTCACGCAAGTCATTCGGTTTATATTTATGGAGAAATTCCATCCAACTAGAGACAACTTGCGTGCTATATAGCATTAATATTCTAGTAATCGAGACAACTTGCGTGCTATAGCATTAATATTCTAGTTCCCGTGAAAAAATAAACGAACAATAGGTAGAGCAGAAACGCGTCACGAAGCGTCACGCAAGTCATTCGGTTTATATTTATGGAGAAATTCCATCCAACTAGAGACAACTTGCGTGCTATATAGCATTAATATTCTAGTAAACATACAATAGGTAGAGCTGAAACCTATCACGTAGAGTCACGCAAGTCATACGGTTTATATTTACGGCATAAATGTAACGGAATATGACTGTATAAATTTTACGCGACTAATCCATTGGATTATACTACGAAATTATTTCGATTTGACAACAATAACTGAAAAAATACTACGATTGAAAATTTATAAGTTTACTATGCGTTTTAAATTATACTTAAGCTATTTGTTTTCCTTTTTGGGGAACTATAGTCGAAATTATCTAACTTTGGCCAATTTTACTGAATAAAGGACGTGTTTCAAAATGTGAATATTTCAGTTTCATTGTTATTACAAAAATACATTTTTTATGTAAAATGTTTCCGCGTTTTGACAAGTCAATTTCTTTTGGGCGCCTTCTTGTCTGGTCAATCTTATCAACTGACTGATGAATGCTTTTGGCATAATAAACATGGATGAGAAGAGAAGTGCCAAATGTCAGAAAAGTTGAAAGACAAAGAGAAAACGAAAATATAAACGAACAAACGAATGAATGAACGAACGAACTAAAGAAAAAACTAACAAAAGAATGAATGAATGAAAGAGCGAAAGAACTAATGAAAGAAAGAAAGAACGAACTAAAGAAAGAACGCGAAAGAAAGAATGAATGAAAGAGCGAAAGAAAGAAAGAACGAACGAAAGAACGAACGAAATAATGAATGAAAGAGCGAAAGAAAGAATGAACGAAAGAAAGAACGAACGAACTAAAGAAAGAACGAACGAACTAAAGAAAGAACGAACGAACTAAAGAAAGAACGCGAAAGAAAGAATGAATGAAAGAGCGAAAGAAAGAACTAAAGAAAGAACGAACGAACGAACTAAAGAAAGAACGCGAAAGAAAGGATGAACAAAAGAACGAATGAATGAACGAACGAATGAACGAACGAAAGAACGAACGAACGAAAGAACGAACGAACGAAAGAATGAAAGAGCGAAAGAACGAACGAATGAACGAAATAATACTCAACAAGAACGCAAACAAACAAACAAACAAACTACATACATGTACCAATGCTACGTCATCAGTGGAGTCCAGTCCACTATCCTGGTCCTCGGTCTTGGCTTGCTTCTGTCGATGTTCCTTGAGTAGTAACTCCTACGATCAATTAGAATAAACAATAAAATAGATTTACAATACAACAAATTAAGAAGATTTCTAACAATTTTCATAAATGCCGTATGGGTAACGTGACATGTAACACAATCTTATTATTTACCAGCAGTCATAGATAACTGCGTGACATGAGTCACGCAATATTCTCTTGAAGCGAACAACAACAAACAGATAAAAAAATAAAATAAAATAACCATTAAAATAATTGAAAAAAGTAAAAAATAGTCTGACATATTCATGAAAAAGACCTTTGACTTCATGATTATGAAAGATGGTTATAAATAGAGAAAAAAATAATCGACGAAAAAATTCCTAAATTCGGCTATATTTTCTAAAAAAGACGATGAAAATACTGAGCAATGTTTTATCGAAAAGAAAACAAGATAAAATAGAGTACATAAGTAGAGTAAGTAACGTTTGGCGTTCCTCATGTATTTAACACAACCATTATCACTAGATCTTCACATACTTTAACAGATATGATAATCCATACACCACTCGTAAAAACACCAAGATATAAACACTAGTTCATCTCACAGTAACTTAAAACCTCAAAACCCACAGCTAACGTTAACGAAGACTTCAAAAACATACAACAAAACAAGAGAAAATGTAACTTATATCATCAAAAAATCAAACACTTCTGCCTTATTATATAAGATGTTAGCACTAGAAGAGTTAGATTAATATTCTGGTGCTTGAATTTTATCCCATTTGAGTTGGTTACCTGATTGGTGCGTGGTTATTGCTTTGAAAGGTTTCTTAATACAACTGAATGATGTGAGTAAGTAGCAGATCGTCCGTTTGGAGTTACAGTGTTTACGATTTAAAAAACCTTATCGGTCAATTTAACCTCTGAACTCGACAGCCAATTAGGTTTCTTGGTTGAATGAAATAGAAATCGAAGGGAACCAATCAGGAGAAAGAAAAAGTGAGCCAATCATAATGCATTTTATATCGTTACGAAATTGATAGAAAAATGAGTAGGGAAGAAAACAGGCGAGAGCAATGGGGCGAGATGGATGGGGCGAGATGTAGGGGGCGAGAAGGAGGGGGTGAGATGTAGGGGGCGGAAAGGAGGGGGCAAAATGGAGGGGGTGAGATGTAGGGAGCAAAATGGAGGGGGCGTAAAGAAGGGGGCAAAAGGGAGGGGGCGAGAAGGAAGGGGCAAAATGGAGGGGGCGAGAGGGAGGGGGCAAAATGGAGGGGCGTAAAGAAGAGGGCAAGATGGATGGGACAGGATGGATGGGGCAAGATAAAGGGGGCGAGGGAATGGGGAGGGAGGGGGCAAATGAAGGGGGCGTAAAGAAGGGGGCAAGCGGGAAAGGGGAAAATGGAGGGGTGAAAGGAGGGGGCAAAAGGGAGGGGGCGAGGAGGAGGGGCGAGAGGAAGGAGGAGAGAGAGACTCACCAGACTAACATTGCTTGTCTCCATATGACGTATCACCATGTCCATTAAAGTGTCTGCCATGATGGATGCTACTGAAAGCTTGTTCTCACTGAAAACAACACATACATATTTTATTACTCCATGGCACAAATAAGCAAGCAAGCAAACAAGCAAACAAGCAAACGTTCAAACAAGCAATCAAACAGACAGACAGACAGACAGACAGACAGACAGACAGACAGACAGACAGACAGAAAGACAGACAGACAGACTGACAGAAGGCAAAACTAGCCTGCAGTGCAGACTCTTTTTTTGCGCTCAAAATATTCGCCAAAAAAAGTAGTCTGCTTAACTGAGCTGCGAATCAGTTTCCAATATGCACGTAATGACGTAATAAAATATAACTTCAACTACTCAATCAGAAGCTCCGTTAGAAAACTTTGCAAACGCAGCCCATCCCCCATTGTAAAAATGTGGCCGTCTTCGAATATTTATATATTTGTATTTAGGAAGGGTTACTCTTTTACCTGATTCTGTTCATGATCGTTGCAGCTGCTTGAGACAAAATCACCTCCTCAACGAACGTCTGACTGATTCTTTGATGGCTTGTCGTAATTGCCGTCATGTTTTCCTGTACGTCCTGTTAGGATAAAATTCAACATGGTAAATCACCTTAATTTCTTACATCGTTTACAGCAGGGGCGGACGGAGGGGGGGGGGGGGGTGAACTGGGTGACTTTTAACCCCCCCCCCCCTCCCTTTGCAGTAAAGTACCGTTTTAGCAAAGAAAAGCGGGCACATTACGATATTTGCGCTTTTGTGTCTGCCGTTATCCGCCAAAACGATAAAAGAACAAAAGGATATCAAAGTTCACCCCTCTATTTCTGGATCTGCCCCTGTACATGGTCGTTAACATGTAGCAACGTAGTGTGAGAAAGCAGAGAGCAGTTTAACTATGAAATAATTGATTTTTACCTCTTTTCTTGTGATGTAAGGACAGACTTCCTTAGCACACTCTAGGATTTTCTCAAGGTTGTCCTGTGAATAGAAATACAAGAATAAATAAAAGCAAGTATAAACAAGGAAAGAAATGAGGGAGAGAGATAGGTAAGGAAGGAAGGATGGAAGAAAGAAAGGAGAGAAGGAAGGAATGGAGAGAAGGAAGGAAGGAAGGAATGAAGGAAGGAAAGAATGAGAAAAGAAAGGAAGGAAGGAGTGAATGAAGGATGGAAGAAAGAAAGGAGAGAAGTAAGGAATGGAGCTGAGAGAAGAAAGAATGGAAGGAAGGAAGGAAAGAGGGAGAGATAGTGTGGAGGAAGCAATTGTCAAAAGAATAAAAGAAAATGTTCTTTGTTTTATATACTTGCTAGAAGAAATAAACTTGATGAATAAATGAAAAATGGACGGCTGAATGGAAAGGGAGAGAAGAAGAAGGCTATAAGCAGTAACCTACAAACCTTTATCTTATTCTGCGATGCTTGATAGAACTTCTCTGACAGCTTAGTGAATTCAGCTTCGATGTCGTTATCATCTGTGCAGAGATGAAACTTCAGTAGGAGTTGTTTCAGTTTGTCAGCGTCCTGGATGTACTGCTTGGCGACGTTCACTTCTTGCTGTACGTTCTCTTCCTCGGAATGTCTTAAAGCGTACACATTGTCTTGAAGAAGGACGATGAGACGGTCGACGGCCTGTGAAAACATGAAGTGCGATTTAGAGTAATGATGGTGATAACAACGATGGTGGTAACGATAGTGATGATGTCGATGATGTTTATAATGATGACAATGGAGATAATGACAACGACGGCAATGACAATGTGGTAGTGATGATGGTGACTAAGATATTCGTGATATATATCGATGATGATGAGTGTGGTGATGATGACGACAGCGATGTATATAATGATGATGATGATGGTGATGACGACGACGACGACGGCAATGATAATGTTGATGATTGTGGTGGTGATGATGACTGATATGTTAATGATGATGATGATGATGATGATGATGATGATGATGATGATGATGATGATGATGATGATGATGATGATGATGATGATGATGATGATGATGATGATGATGATGATGAATGATGATGATGATGATGATGATGATGATGATGATGATGATGATAATAATAACGATGATAACGATGATGACGAAGACGATAACGGCGATGATGATGATGATGCGGATGATATTGGTGGCGATGATGACGACGATGATTATCATAATGACAACGATGATAATGATGATGATGGTGATGATTTTTATGAAATGAACATGTGAGCAGTGTTGTGTGCAAAATATTTAACGTAGAGGTAGTGAGTGAGTCTCCCCATTAGTAGGGCACACCTGTCCAGCTAGAAGATTTGAGACGTTAAAAAAGTGATTTTTTTATAATGATTGTGAAAGTAATGGCAATGATGACGGTGTTAATTATAGTGAAGACGATGTTCACAATGATGATAATGATCATGATGGTGACAATTATTACTATGTGTAGTTACATTGATAGTAAGGGCATATTTAATAAATGACGTAGTCAAATTACATCATTCTAATAATTGACGTCATATACAACGTCATCATGTCACCTGTTGTTGTGTGGATGCAACTAGAAGTCCTTGCTGTAGTCTGTATGCTTGTTCTGCTACCTTCTTATGGGGAGACTGGTTCCTAAGTAGAAATTCTTCGATCTACAACAAAGGAAAAGGCACATGAAAGTACAAAATATATAATTAAATTAATAATAAATATAAATATAATTGCTCAGTTACTTTGAATAACCAACAGGTAATATGAAATTTGTAACGCCGTAAAAAATGTAGACTTAACCTTACTGACGTTTCGAGCTTTAGCCCTTCGTCGGAGTCCTTTTACTCCGACGAAGGGCTAAAGCTCGAAACGTCAGTAAAGTTAAGTCTACATTTTTTACGGTGTTACAAATTTCATTCTATTACCTATCGTTTATATCAAACACCGACGCAGCCTATACTAGTTTACTCGCTAGTTTCCATTTCTATTTGAGTAACCATTACTCAGTTGTTTTTGGTGTGTAATTAACTGCAGATAAAATCCACCTTGTTTTTCGCTAGTTTTACTATCTTGCAGGATCTTATTTCACTATAACTTATTCTCGTTAGTTTTGCTTTTAATTTGATTGTTCGTATGTTTTGCTTCTCTATTTTTTCCGCACGTCATGAAAATCTACAACTCGCAAAAGCCGTCTGTCCCCCATCACGTGAAATTTTCCAAAGATTTTTAACACAGGTAACCCAAGCTTGGTTTTTGAGGTTTTTGAATACAATATTTTTTTAAAGTTAATAAAACTTCCATTTCTTACATAGAGTGTATTCAAAGAAGACACAAAAATACACTCTATGTAGAAGTTTTATTAAAGCATTTTTATTTTTAAATATTGTATTCAAAAACCTCAAAAACCAAGCTTGGGCTACCTGTGGTTTTTAAGAGCGCGACGAAAGTAAAATACGGGTCAAATGATAAGATGTTTTCTTACCTTTCTCAAGTTTTGTTCACATTGTGTGCCATGGGACTTGATGCACTGTGATACGTCCTGTAACGGCGACGGGATGGAATACAGGGTGTGATTACTGAAACAGTACGGATGGTATGGTTAGAGGGTGGACTGAGACAGACACACAGATGGGAAAGACACAAAGACGGGGCAAACAGACACACAGACGGGATAGACAGACACATACAAACGGGACAGACAGACGGGGCAGACAGACACAAAGACGGGATAGAAAGAAGAATAGACAGACAGAGAGACACATAGACGGGATAGATAGACAGACACACAGAAGGGACAGAAGGGACAGAAGGGACAGAAGGGACAGAAGGGACAGACAGACAGATTGACACAGATAGCCACACAGATACAAACAGACAGATAGAAATAGAAACACAGACGGACAGACATAAACAAACAAATAAAGTAAAAGAAAAAAAAGAACCTCAACCAGAACAACAAACAATCTATTCTACCTCTCAAGTGCTGCAGCAATGTCGTTAAAACCGCGATAAGAGATATTGTTCTTGTCCATGACCAGGGTCCTGAAAATAACAACACAATCAATAAGAAACTACTCTTCTCATTAGTCCCCTTCTCAATCAATAAGAAACTACTCTTCTTATTAGTCCCCTTCTCAATCAATAAGGAACTACTCTTCTTATTAGTCCCCTTCTCAATCAATAAGAAACTACTCTTCTCATTAGTCCCCTTCTCAATCAATAAGGAACTACTCTTCTCATTAGTCCCCTTCTAGTTCCCTGAAATGTAGCCGAGCCTTTGTATCTAAGCGAGACGAACGTTGAGCTTGCAATGACACGTGAATAATTGTCCAACAATTATAATACAATTGTATTAACAATTATTGTCCAACAAGTTGTTAAAAGGTCTCTATCATTGCAAGCTCAACGTTCGTCTCGCTTAGATACAAAGGCCCGACTACCTTTCAAGATGGCGCAGGGAACAGTCTGTAAAGGGGACTATTGTGTTTTGTCTTTTTTGTTTAGTAATTTTGTTAGGAGACTCAGTATCCTATAGTTGGTATCACAACTCTCCAACAGTTTGATGATAGCCTAATAAATAAGCAAAATAAACTGTACACACCTTAATTTGGAGTTGAGCTGTAAGGCTTTAGCAAGAATACGTGCTCCTTCATCGCCTATACTATTACCACTGTAAATGAAATTAGATATCATTTAGTTGCTTGCGTTCCAAATTATTGCACTTTCAACTACGTAGTTTCCATGTTTCCCACGTAGTCGAGAGTGTAGTTTAGAAGCCGACAGCATCGTGTGTCGAGAAATTCTACTTTGTTGAACAACGCGCAGACTTACTGGCGGTCTCATTTAAAATAACATTGCAAAAGCGCAATACTCCATTTCTCGATTCGGAGTAAATTCAAATGTGTTTATCGGTAATATTTTACCGTGCTTGGCTTGGAATTTGTACACCAAATCGAGGCTTTGCCTGTACAAATGCGCCTATTGTCACATAGTACAGCGGTGATAGATAACATAAAACTGAAGTATTACAGCAAAAGATAACTGCGTATGATATACGTAAACGCTTATATACGTAAAGTATAATAAGAATAACGTATACGTAAAACGTATGATACGTATTATGCTAACGTATCTACCTAACGTCCATTTCGATGAGCGTTTAAACGAAAAGTATAATGAAATTACGTAAGTAAAACGTACATCATGTATAATCCTTACGTATTTACCTAATGTCTAGTTTAATAAGCGTTTCGTTCGTTCCCAGAGCGTCCAGTAATGAAATAATATCTTGCTTAAGCTTAGAATCAGCCAACGACAGTGAATTGATGTGCTGAAAACAGAAGGAAAAAATGTGATTATTTGATGACTTATAATTTAAATATCGTACTAATAGAATTTAAATTGAATTACCGAATTTTCTTCTGAAATAAGTTGAACCAGGGCCTCGATAGCAGCATTAGAAGTTCTGAAACACATAAGATACGGTCGCTATATCAAATTTACTACTAAAGAAAGGAAGAAAGAAATGAGGGAGGGAGGAAGGGAGGGAGGGAGGGAGGGAGGAAGGGAGGGAGGAAGGAAGGGAGGGAGGGAGGAAGGAAGGGAGGGAGGGAGGAAGGAAGGAAGACAGGAAGGAAGGAAGGAAGGACAAAAGGAAGTACAAAAGGAAGAAAGTTAGGAAGGGAGGAACGAAGGACAAAAAGAAAAATAAATCGACTTCCATCTCAATCTAACTTCTTTTTCGTCCTCCTTCCACATTTTCTTGTATTTTTCCTTTCTTTCTTTCTCGCTTCGATCCATTTTCCTCCCTTCCCTTTTTCTTTCAACTTTATTTCCTTCATAAATTATAATTTCCCTTGTAACTCCCCATTCATCTCAAGTGTTTTCTTTCTCTTTCTTTACCTTGCTTTGAAGTTTTGTCCAATAAGCAGTTCCTGAATGCACTCATTCTGAACTAAACTCTCCAGTACGTTTACGAAATCCCCTTCAAAACCTGAAAGAAATGATCATTGCACTTTCATTCATATGTATTTAAAACAGTTCGTGGAAAGGCAAGGATTCATTAATATATTCAAACAAACAAACAAACGAACAAACGAATAAAAAAAAACGAACAAGCAAACAAATAAACAAACGAACGTATAAAAACAAACAAATGAACAAACAAACAAACGAACGAATAAACAAACAAATAAAACAAACAAACGAACGAACAAACAAACAAACGCACGTACGTACGTACGAACGAACGAACGAACGAAAAAAAAACAAGCAAACAAACAAACAAACGAACGAATAAACAAACAAATAAAACAAACGAACGAACGAACGAACAAACAAACAAACGCACGCACGTACGTGCGTACGTACGAACGAACGAACGAACGAAAAAAAAACAAGCAAACAAACAAACGAACAAAAAAAGAAATTAGTACTAATTTTGGGGTGGTACAGAGAGTTGAAAGGTTGATTTCAAACTTACTACAACTACAATGAACAAACACGTACCATTATCACTGATATTTAGTTTCTTGATATTTTTAACTTCCTTGAGGGAATCCGCAAGGACAATGGCTCCTGGACCTTTGAGCTAAAACAATGGATGGACAATTAGTACAGTCAAAAGGAGTAAAGAAGAAACCGAAACAATGATGTGTGGTTTGATTTAAACAGGATGAAACTGCAAATATCACAGTTTAATGACTTTAGCCAATCAGATATCTGCATTCATTGACGAACGCAGTGTATTCGCCATTTTCTAAACGAGCCAGAGACTGTGTTCGAGCTGCAATCACAAAGCATGTATGGATTGTTTGGAGGGACAGAGTGAGGCAAATTGCTCTAGTCTATCCCTGCAAACAATCTATGCATGCTTTAAGATTGAAACTCGAACACAGCCCATTGGCTTGTTTCGAAAATGGCGAAACAATAGCGTTCTTGCAGGCTCTTCTCTTGTTTCGTCCTTTCCCCTCTCCCAAGAGCCTTTGAGCTGGATAAGGTAAAGGCGTGGTTGTAAAAAGGGGGTAGAGTTAGCACCCTTTTCTACAGAAGTGGACGTACCTCGTTTTTACTGATGTCAAGCTCCACATCTTTTAAATTCTCATTTTCACAAAGACCTTTGAAGACAGCTCTGAAAGACACGTGACAATCAAGAGAATAGTGAGTACAATTTATCATCCCGTCATAAATAGCATCGTTATCATTATCTTCGTGATCAACATAATTATCATCATTACTACAACATCATTAATCATCGAATTAGTTATCATCACTATCATCCCGTCATAAATGTCATCATCATCATTATCTTCATAGTTAGCATCATCATCAATACCATTATCATCATTGCAACTACCATCATCATCATAATTACTATCATAACCATCGTTACCATTCATGATCAAAATTATAACTAGACGCCATCTGGGCGATCACTCGGGCTTCAAACAAGACATGATTCATTGTTCCTAGGAACACCTGGGACCTGACCCTCCAATTTGAGGACCAAGACGATGACGACAAAAAAAGAAACTGTCTGCATTTAGACTCGGGCTTTTCCGTAAACGGAAGCCTGTGTATAATTCAGTGCTTTTATACAATATTAATATCATAGCTAATGTCCTTACCTAACGGCTTCTGGAGGCAGCTTACAATTCGACAGGTCTACAAACTTTAAGTCTTGAGCTAAGCTGAAAAACTAAACAAAACACACCAAGTCAGGTATGTAGTCTTAAGAGAAAATATGAATATATGCAAAAGCTACAACACAAGTGCAAGACAAGATAGATCTAGGGAGACATTGAGAAAGTAAGAATGGACCTTAGAAAAGAGCAATACTCACCTAGTTTTATTAGCAAAATGATGGCAATTTTTATTCTAAGATTCTCAATGGAATGTTT
This sequence comes from Metridium senile, assembly GCA_949775045.1. Lineage (NCBI taxonomy): Eukaryota > Metazoa > Cnidaria > Anthozoa > Actiniaria > Metridiidae > Metridium > Metridium senile. The sequence goes on from OX459100.1 coordinate 8,555,603, forward strand.
TAAGCATTTTTTAATGAAAATTTAAAGGTTTTGTTAACTTATAGGAATTGAATCTGTGATTGTGAAAATTACGTATGTGTTGAGTTATTTGAATTCCGTATTTGCATAACGCGTACTAGATTCACCTTGATAGGTCGTCGCTCTGCGGCATCCTGGGTTGAAGAGATTAATGAAGATGAAGAAGTCGAAAGAAAGGCATTAGTGTTATTAGTAAATATTTGAAAAGAAAGTTTCCATACAAATTTACTCAAACGACCATTCATCCTATCTTCCATTCATCCAAATTTCATTTTTTCACTTCATTGCTCATTGAAAAAAGAATTGCATAAATTCCACTTCACTCACTGGTCATTTATAGAATGTAGTTTAACACTACTTCATTCAATTAAAAAAAAAGAAAGTTTCCATATAAATTTACTCAAACGACCATTCATCCTATCTTCAATTCATCCAAATTTCATTTTTTCACTTCATTGCTCATTGAAAAAAGAATTCCATAAATTCCATTTCAATCACTGGTCATTTATAGAATGTAGTTTAACACCCCTTCATTCAATTGTCGACACAGGAATCCTTTTTTAAACTTCTAATTACATTTATGATAATGGTTTATTTTCCCTTTCACTGCTCAATGATTATTAATTAATGGGAGGAAAAACAAGAAACAGAAAATGAAATGAAAATGAAAATGGAAGGAAAGAAATGTGAAAGTAAAGTACAAAACACAACAGTATGACATGCATAAAGTGTAACCTCCATATATGGACTCTAAAGCCGCGTTTACACTAGCAAATTTGTTGTGCGACAAGAGCTGAGATTTCAATGGCAATTTTATCGCAGCTTTGGAGACAGAAAGTCGCAGCAAACTGCACTAAATTTTGTGCATGTTCAAAGTAGCGTTGACATATCTGCAATAAAATCGCTAGTGTAAATCTGCAATAAAATTGCTAGTGTAAATCTGCAATAAAATCGCTAGTGTAAATCTGTAATAAAATCGCTAGTGTAAATCTGCAATAAAATCGCTAGTGTAAACAGGGCTTAAAAAAGCCAAGTAAATGTCATTAATATGGAGATCTCTGTAATATAGAAGTTATTTTGACAAAGAAATATATGGCCGTTTTGATTGACAAGACCTAAATAATTGTCCATGAGGTTACACTGTAATACAACAAATATAAACACAGTAAAACAGAAAAGACTCTTTCACATAATTATAATTACCTGTTGAAATGATTGTTGCACAGTAACTTCTTTCTTCCTGTAGATATCAAGACGAATGTTAAAATTGCCTTTTAAGTAAAATGAATGATTTTTTCCCGATCTTGTTTTAAGGATACGGTCCACGTTCACGGGGTGCTCTCAGTTAAAAATTGTTTAGCGCGTCATTTTGCAATAAAGATAGACAAAGTATATATCATTTTAAAGCTTATATAACAGAGAATAAGACTGTGTATGTTTTGTTATAAACAACAATTTTTCTGTAACCTAAGCTCTATGATAAACCTCAAAATTAACTGCTTTAAATGCTAGTTGTTTAAAAAAGTAAAAACTGCTTTGCCATCATTTCTGAGTTATGTCATTCAACACATGTTGATCTCCAAAACAGTGTCCAGTTTTTTTAAAACACTCTGTCCAATAAGTCAAGTTGATTGATGTAATTATATTTACTTTGTGGTGAAGTTGTTTCCAGCAAGGTTAAGATGCATCAGGTTTTGAACACAACCTCTCATTAATGCTGCAAAAAGCTATGGACAAAAGAACCAATTAATGAAAGGATAGATCCATGGCTGGATTAATAGATGAATGAATGAATAGATGTGTGAAGGGATGAATGATTTAAATTGATGAATAAATGAATGAATTATTAAATGAATGAATAAATGTATAGCTAAATAAATGTATAATTAAATGAATGAATAAATGAATGAATAAATGTATAATTAAATGAATGAATAAATGAATAAATAAATGTATAATTAAATGAATGAATAAATGAATGAATGAATGTATAATTAAATGAATGAATAAATGAATGAATGAATGTATAATTAAATGAATGAATAAATGAATAAATAAATGTATAATTAAATGAATGAATAAATGAATGAATGAATGTATAGCTAAATGAATAATTAAATGAATAATTAAATGAATGAATAAATGTATAATTAAATGAATGAAGAAATGAATGAAGAAATGTATAATTAAATGAATGAAGAAATGAATGAAGAAATGTATAATTAAATAATATAATTAAATAATTAAATGAATAATTAAATGAATGAATAAATGTATAATTAAATGAATGAAGAAATGAATGAAGAAATGTATAATTAAATGAATGAATAAATGAATGAATAAATGAATGAATGAATAATTAAATGAATGGATGAATGAATAATTAAATGAATGGATGAATGAATAATTAAATGAATGGATGAATGAATAATTAAATGAATGGATGAATGAATAATTAAATGAATGGATGAATGAATAGATAAATTGATGAATGGATAGATGTGTGAATGGATGAATAAATAAATAAATATTAAATAAATGAATGAATAAATGGATGGATGGATGGATGCTTGAATGGATTAATAAATGAATGAATAAATAAATAAATGAAAGAATGGATAAATGAATGAATGGATGGATGCTTGAATGGATGAATAAATAAATGATTGAATGAATAAGTAAATGAATGAATGGATATTTACCAAATCGAGAGAACAGTCTGTATATGACAGATCCAGGTGTGTCAGGGCATTTGGTTGGGCAAGAAAGTCTGACAAGGCCTAAAGGAAAATACAAACAACACATTAAGTATTAAATGCAAATACAAACAAACTTTCAAGCACAAGTTATGAAGAATAGCATCACTTACTGTGACTCCTTCGGCCTTTAGTGGATTCTTGGATAGATTTAACCTAAAACATACAATAGAGATGAATGGAAATGGACTGAGAGTTTTTATATGTGAAACATGCAACACAAATTGTGTTTTTGTATCCCATGCCTAATCAAGAATCAATATAAGTCAACACAATGATTGAATATATGAATAATTAAATAAATGAATAATTAAATGAATGGATGAATGAATAGATAAATTGATGCAGGGATAGATGCATGAATGGATGAATAAATAAATGAATGAATGAAAATGAATGAATGTATAAATTAATAAATTGATTTCATAATGCACCAGAAATTACACAACTCCTACAATCTTGGCAAAAACTAAGTGAAACAACTGTTTTGAAAATGGGACATTAGTCTTATACCATAATGCACATGCTTTGTTTAAGCCACTCCACCCTCCCCCACTACACAATGTTGGCCTGGCAGTCATCAAGGAATCATGTTAACTGAAAACCAACATTGCATGGAGAGGGAGGGGAGGATTATAGCTAAAATGTATAGGTAAAGGTCAAAATAGAGAAAACTGTAAAAGTGTCTCACTAGTTTTTGCCAAGATTGTAGCTAACAGTTATGACTTGGGATAATCTTATACTAGATATCAATAGTGTACACATTTTCCCGCACGTCTATATGGGCATGTGTGTGTGACTGTGATGTCTAATTGATAACTATTTCTTACCTTTTCAAAGAACTTTGTACATATTTACTACTTTTGAATGAGCTGACTAAACTCAGTGTCCCTAAACAGAGAGAGAATTTGATATTATTACAATGCCTTTCATAATTACTTGACAGCCGATGTTAAAATGCCAACATAAAAAGGGTGGTTTACACTGCCTTCAATCAAAAATAATTAGTTGGTACCTTTGATACTTTGATTGAGCGCAGTTAAAAAATGCTTTTTTACACATTGTTGTCTCATCTTTGATGGTCACATACTTAAGAACATAAGTGAACATATTTTGTATAAAGTCAGAGTTCAAAATAATGTACCTTTGACTGTCAGACTATTGTCAACCAGGGAGAGAGACACAAGACCTTGTGATTTGTTGAATGAGCCTGTCAGATGACCAAGACCTGAAACAAAATACAATATAATTATTACTAACTAAACGACTATGGCATAGTGCAAAGTAAAAACAAAAGATAAAACAAAAAATAAATTTCATTAAAGAAACTTTTTTCACAAGAAAAAATACAATACCAAATCATCATTGTGAACTCAAGGTACTTGTAAGTTTACTTGATACAAAATTATAGTCTTTGGCAGGAGTTTTCTCAGGAAAACATGAAAGAACATGAAGGAACTAACTACTGTAGGTATTACATACCTCTATCTTCCATGGCATTGTTAGAGAAATCAAAACTGTGCAGTGCTGTCTTGGGGTTTGATGTCATAGCCAGTCCTACTTTGTGGAAAAAATCTCTAAAGTAAAATTGAAATAGGTTCATATCAGTACAAAAGTTTAAATGGAAAAGTTTGAACATCACCAAAGCTTGCATTAATGACTGAATGAATGCATAAATGAATGAATAGATGAATGAATAAATGAATGAATAGATGAATGAAAAAAGAAAAATTAATACTTGAATGAATAAATGAATGAATAAAAATATCAATGAATGAATGAATAAAGGAATAAGGGAATGAATGGATGAATGAATGAATATATTAATAAATGAATGATGGAATGAATACTTAAATGATGGAATGATGGAATGAACAGTTGGATAAATGATTTGATGGCCAGATAGATAGATGTATAAATAAATGAATGACTAGAGAGATAAATGAATAAAAGATATTCATGCTGACCTTCCCAAGCTAACCCCATCAAAAACCAGTTCTTCAAGACTTGTTGACTTCTTAATGACTTTGATAATGACATCACAGACATCAGAGCCCTGTAAGAGAATATGACACAGGAATTTAGAACTGGAAAGCTGTTCTCCAATATGCACTGTACAAATACTTAATAACAAAACCCTAGGACTGTATGGCATTCAAGATCAATTTGGACCTAATTCTCGCACTAGAGGGCACACAAATTGCCTGTAAATTTGTTTGTCTTACATGAATTCAACAAAATCAGGCAACTTTTTCTTTTCAAATTGTGTTTGCTGTTTTTACACCAGTAGACTTGTCTGTCATTAGACAATTTGCTCATCTTCTAGTGTGAAAATACACATGTAGATAAAATAGTGTTTTATTTCACACACAATGTACCAACTTACCAGTTTAAATGATCTACATATAAGCTTTGTAAACCATGAGTTGTACTCTAATACAGCTATTATTGGCACTAAATCCCTGCAAAATAACATTGCTAGATGTGAATATTTCAAGTGAATGTGTCAAATCTTGGAAAGTTTGTTTCATCATTTAGACCAAAGTATACATTCAAAACTTCCTTTGAGATGTTGTAATTTCCACTGGCTGAGGAACGAAAGAAGTGGAAAATGTTTTCTCTCACACCACGGGAGCCTGGGCCGAGAGGCCTTAAGCACGTGGGCAGGGTTTTCATTTAGTTGCTTTTTCGCTGTCCACCATTAACTTAGTTGTAACCAATGCAGTGCCCACCCAACTCTAGTACAGTTGCATGTATTCAAAATATGTAATGTAATGTTTCATTCAGAAGAAATAGTTTTGTAGTGCAATGTTAGCATAATAGCTTGTTGAGTTGTTTAATTGTTAATAAAATAGTCAGTTGGTGGTAGTCGGCTAGACAATAAGCTCCCAGTGGTGTGTGAGATCGTTTTTTTTGTCAAGAAACACAAATCTAATTACTTATTAACTTTTATTCTTTTCTTAGTCCCCTTGGTATTAGCTAGTACTAGTGGTACCTCTATTAAACGGTCACCGTGGGACTTTCCAAAGAGGTTGGCCACTGAATAGAGGTTAAAAATAGGTATATAGGAATAGATTTTGGACTTTTTATTGTGGCCGCCTAATAGAGGGTTGCCGCTTAATGGGTGACTGCTTAATATATCAAACTTACTTTTGATCTAAGTGGTCGAAATCCTGCAGGTTGAATTCCTTGGTGTTGTGTGATAAATAAATGGTGTCAACATCCTGATAAAAAAAATTATAATTTAACTCATTAACAATTCATGAGAATAATTCAAGTTTATCATAACCATGACAAGTGTTGTAAATCTGATACAACACAAGTGTTGTGAATCTTGGTACATCCTGATTTGCATAAGTTTTAACTTGATATTTCTTGACAAGATTTACTTCAGTTGAAATTATGAAAATGACCTACAATTTTGGACAAAAATAGTTGGCAATTTTATTACAAGTCAGAATTTGTTCACATCAAACTACAAAGGGGTGCCCTCATGCCCTCCCCCCCCCCCCCCCCCCCTGCTCAATGTTGGTATGGTTGGGCTCGACAATGCTAGAGCCACCATGCAACATTGATTTAGTGGGGAGGGGGGACGATTTTATAGATCAAAATACGTTTTTTGTGCAGTTTTTACTCAAAAATTACAATTTGTCAACCTTTTTGTCCAAGATTGTAGATGTTTTAAGGAGTCATTTATAATTGCATGTTTTGTCTGTGTTGTATTGGCTATACAATGATGTGCCTTCAGTTTGTGATTGCATCTGCCATTACAATCAACATCTACTCATGTTGTAAACATTAAAAAAATGTTGAAATAATTGAAGAAAATACTTGCAAAAAAATGACAAAAAATGACAATAGACAAAAAAAATACTAGGTCAGTAGTTATAACAGGCCTTTATGCATTTCCATACTTACCCATGCAACTTCCTCCAGATATCGACTGCCATAGTAATCACACATACAGGCATACACCTTAGAGAAGCCCCCTAACAAATAAACCAGCATTTCTTTAACATTTCACAAATAAAAAGCAATCATTATATATAGACACTGTATGATAAATACTAGCTTATGTTTATTTTTCCTGTTAAAATATTAATGAAAAACGGCATGGTGAATAGAAACTAGTTATATTCTATTATTAATAACTATAAAGTTATAATACAGTAATAAGTACTTATTGACTGAGTGGGAGGGCCATATGGGAAAATATTTGGCTAGCGGTCATGATGTATGGACCAAGCGCAGCGTACCCAATCACATGACTTTTTTCAAGGTTTTCTTAATAGTGTGCGCCAGGCAAAATTCAGGTCATATGATAAAGTTCTGTATTCTGTATGTACATGCAAACATGGTTAATGTGCTACTTACCACATGGTCCTATTTCAGTTTGTGCATCTGTATCGATCGATGTGTTCACAAAATTGTTGACTTGCTCTTGTCTTGACTCTGCTTCCTCAGGTGGGCCAAGGGTGAGCCTGAAACGGCTACAAATAAAGTGAAGATGAGAATAAAGAAAATAAATGTAAAGGAGAGGAAATGAGAGGAAAGGGTCAAAACACAGTATTTTGGTTCTCTGTTCCCCTCCGTAACACTTGACATTTGTTATTGTGACCAAGATACAGATGTTTGTATACACCTATTTCAATTAACGTTGTCCATCTGGAATGGTTGATCTGAGACCGATAGGAATTGTGGGAGCTCATTAAATTCCAAATACATTGTTTTAATCACACTTGAATGGTGCTGAATTATGGATAACAGTATTTCAGAAGTAAACATTAATATTCGAGCGTGATTATAATAGTGTATTTGCAGTTTAACGAGCTCCCACAATTCCTGTCGGTCTCAGATCAACCATTCCAGATGGACAACGTTAATTGAAATAGGTGTATGATAGCTACCAGTACTACAGGCACATAAGAGTAAACAAATATACAAACATCTGTATCTTGGTCAATAACAAATGTCAAGTGTTACGGAGGGGAACAGAGAACCAAAATATCGTGTTTTTGCCCAAAATGGAAGGGTAAGAACAAAAGGAAAGGGATAAATGAAATGAATGGAATCAATTGTGATGGGATGTAAAAAGAATAAAAGAGAGAGAAAGCAAAAAAAAAAAAAAAAACAAGGAAAGAGAGAGGGAGGGGAAAAAAGAGAAGAATGAAAAGAATATGAAATAGATGAGATGAAAAAATATAGGAAAGGAAAGTTAAAGTCAAAGAAGAAAGGAAATTAAAGGAAGGTGGAAAAGAAGGAGAAACATAAGAAGAAATATTAGGAAAGGAAACAATGGAAATAGAAAAGAAATGCATCAATTGAGAAAAGAGAAAAAAAATAATGCAAAAATATTCCAAAAATTGATGGGAAAAGAAATGGGAAAAGGGATTAGAAAGAAATGGGAAACGAAATGGGAAAATGGATGGGAAAATGGATGGGAAAGGGAAAGAATGATGCTACTTACTCAGGTGTACCACAAGGGAATGAGGACTTCAAGGCAGCCTGTATTTGTGCAATGATTTCAACACTGTCTTTTGGTTGAAATAATTTGATGGAATAGACTTTTTCAGCTGCTGTTATATTCAACTATGAAAAAAAAAATCAAAAAATATTTAGGAAAACCTATTATTTATTAATTTCATTATCTATCTATCTATTTATTTGTACAAGTTGGCTTAGCATTCAACATTTTTCTTTTCAAATTATTTGATACACCTTTTCACATTTAAACATCCTGGGAGGTTTTTCAGACACTTATAAACTTCACTCTTATCTTCGCTTTGAACATTTCAAAGTGTTTACTGTTTGACACTCGGTGTGTCTTTTATATTAAGGTCAAATTCTCGCTTTCTGATTGGTTAACTTGTACAAAACTTTAATTAGGTGGCCACGGTAAGGTGCGTCACGCTGTAATTGTGTATTTATGTAATAGTACAAACAAGTGAAGATAAAGTCTGGCTTTGCAAAACCAAAACGAAAGGGTCTTTGATTGATTATGTTACTATATACAGCTATTTCAAAAAACTTTGAATACTGAATAGTGCATTCCAAGACCAAAGGGCATTGTGGGTCTCATTCATTTGAAATAAAATATATATATACAGCAATATTTACTTATCATGGCTAGCTTGTTCATTGTTTAAAATGGAATGCAATAAGAATAAAATAACTAATTATTATTTATTTTACTTTTAAACAATATTTCATGACCCAAAATACATTTTGGTCTCACTATTCAGTATGTAGTATTCTACGTTTTTTGAAATAGCTGTATAACATGTGATTAGGAATTAGAAAGTAAAAGTAGTTAGGTATATATGTACCAAGTTTTTTTATATTCTTACCAAATGTGGCTTTGGACTATCTATTTGCTGGACTGATAACATGTGAAAGCTAGATTCAACCTACAGGGAAAAAAAACATTAAAACACTATTAAAAACATTGAATTACTTGAAAAGTTGGTATTTACTGTATAATATATTTACATATCCAGGGGGCTCAAACTATCACCCTAACTGCCATCATCATCATCATCATCATTTCTATTATCATCATCATTATTATCACCATCATCATTTTTAAATATCATCATTATCATCATCATTGCTATTATCATCATCACTATTATCACCATCATCACTATTAAATATCATCATCATCATCACAATCATTATCATTCCTATTATCATCATCATCACTATCAAATGTCATCATCATTTCTTTTATCATCATCATTATTATCACCATATCAATACCATCATCATCATTTGAAAAGTTATTCTCACCTTGCCTATTGTTTTATTAGTGCTTACGATATAAACACGATATGCTGATGACGCCTGACAGTATACAAACAATATGAGATTAGTATAGGGACTTGCTGCGGCATATAAGACTAGTGTATATCCTCCTAAATCCACTGGATTAAAGAGTATTTGCAGACATAATAAAATATAAAACAGAAATGGCATATAGCACTTGAAAAAGATTTAAATATTGAGACTGGATGTTTTCAGTAATTTAGCAATATCTTTGATTGAAAAATTTGGATATGTTTAACGGAAAGAAAAGTTAGAATGACATTAGTGTAAACATATGATATAGATTGCTTTTATACAATCATACTGTCCATAAAGAAATTCTATTAACACACTGAATCGAAAAATGGCCACCAATCAGAACTATAACTATTGTTCTTGACTGGCTAGCCTCTCATACATGTGAAAACTCAATTGTTTTCAAATGTGAACAAGAGCTGCTAGCCAGTCAAGTATAATAGCAGACTGCCACACTTCGATTCGGTCAATTAATTTATCCAAAAAAGATAAAAATACAATATTATGGTTCTTAACAAATTGTAAGACAAAATTTATCATCTCATTTCAGGCACCAACTCAGCTCACATTTTTCAAAAGTACTTTATAATTAATGCATTTTTTTAGAGTCAAATCAAGGTTGGGTGTCAGTGTTAATGTGAGTTTGTCTTCTCTGACATTTGCTATCCATATGTGTCTATCTTAAGCAAAGCAATTTGGCTCTAATACCAGGAAGTTTACATAAAGAAGAAAGCATACAAAAACTACATAACCAGAAGCAAATGTAGTCCTGATATTGTTTACTCAATTATTAGCAAGGGAAGTTGAAATAATAATATCATAAATTAAAGTAAGCTTTTTTGGTTAATTATGGTTATGTTTTTCACTTAATAAACACATAAACATAAAATAAAGTAATTTATGTTAAGAAAAAAAAAACAATGAAAGATATAAACACAACCTACAACTGGCTAACAATTTATAAATACCATTGATTCAATTAGTAACATAATGAGAAATAAAGATGCATTGAATTAAATCAGGGATTTTTTGTCTGTGATGGTTATGTTTGATTGAATTTAAGCACAGTTTATAAAGTAATTATATTATGTTCAAAACCATAGAAAAGAGTTAAAATCACACTTCCTTGTTAATATTTTGATACCATTGACTCAATTAGTAACACAACAAGAAACAAATACATTACATTACAGCAGATATTTATTGTCTGCCATTGGTTATGTGTTTGATTTAATAAACACAGTTTATAAAGTAGTTATTTTCAAATTCATAGAAAAGAGTTAAAATCACACTTCCTTGTTAATATAATATTTTGATACCATTGACTCAATAAGTAACACAACAAGAAATAAATACATTAAATTAAAGCAGAGTTTTATTGTCAAGTATTTGACTTAACAAGAAATGACAAAGTAATTAACTAGAAAAGCAATGACAAAGACTTCTGACTTACAGACATTAAGGTGCCATGTATGATATTGTTTAAAGGATCTACACACGTTTTAACTAAATATCATTAATATGAATACAAAACAGACTTGAATTATCAACGAACACTGACCAAGCATCAGATAGTTAAATCACAACCACAAATTAGCTTAATCTTATACATGACAGAATAATTACGTTTTTGATATCAAAATGTTCTTGAAAGATGGAATAATATTTAAAAAAATTATTTTTTATTTTTTAATAATACATATTGATAACTGTACATTACATACAACACAAGAAAAAGATAATTTACAACTTAAGGAGTAGCGTACTAGTTAAGTGCGTTAATTCAAGATGTTAATATTAATATTATTGTATATATTTTACATTAATATAAATATTAAATTTAAATATTATAAATAATAAAGATAATAAATATAAATAATATAAAGATTAAAAAGAAGATGTTTTGAAGTATAACAAGTTACAACTCGTAGGGAAATAAACGCGACATTTTGGAGTACATCCTTTATAAATATAAAGATTTGCACAAAAAAATGATAATTAAATATATATTTTTAGAGAATGTTGTACATAATATTTGTGAGCAATTTCTTGTATATTTTTATTTTATTCTTTTTATTTTAAGTTTAAATAATTTTGATAATGCCAATGTTTTCTAAAATTTATCATTATGCAACCAAAAATAATATCTTATTGCAAAGTAGAATGTTACAATTTGAATGAGGAAGTATATGCATGACTATATATATATCTAAAGCCCCAAAATTGTTATCAGTAATAACTTGTAAATTAAAATTTTAGTGGACATTTAATGACTGCCATGTGATATTTGCCCAAGATTTTAAAAGGATCAATTTTAATTCACAATGACATATAGCAACTTTTGCATACTCGTGTCAAATATAATAGTGTTGAAAAATAGCCCAGAAGTATATAAACAACAACTACAACGCTATAAAGATCAAACTGTTACGCTTTCCTCTTTTACTACAGTTACAAAATTGCGTTAAGAACAAGATATCAACTTTAAATTGTAAAAGAAAAGACGATTAAGCCTTTAAAATAACTCAAAATATTTTAGGTTTTCGAACATTTATTAGTGAATTTAGTAAGTCCACGCCTACTTGGATCAGACTTGTGTTTTCAATTTTCGATCTTATATAACTCGAAATCATATGGTTCGATTACTAATATTTGAGTTTCAGACGATAGAGGTATAACTAAGGAGGGAATTCTGAGTTTAATTTTAAAAATTCCACGTCGCTAGATTAGTTTAAAGCCTTAGGAATTTAGTAGTCAAAGTTTTGTAGGTGACATTGGCAGAGTTGTTGAGAATTTGCGAGAGCAACTCTATCGTAAATAGTTACATCTAGGTCTCCACAATTAATCATGAGATAATATTCTTTATTAACACTTGGGAATATTAACAGTAGATAATAAATCTCTTGAGTTTATCTTCTAGCGGCTAAGGATACTCTGAAGCTAATTTTGCAGGGGAAATACTTTCAAAATAGTTCAAAAGATTGAAACCAAAAAAGCTAATATACTCACCAAAACCCGAGTTTCGATCTTTTCGCCTTTGTATTCAACTTTTACTTTCTTGACGAAATCCAAGTCGAAGTCATGGCGGATGGCTTTCTTCACCAGAACTAACCAAGGTCATAAGAATATAAAATATACAACATTAAAAAGTTGTGTTTATCATGATCTGTGGAATTTGCAAACATACGAATGAATTTCAAACTCGAGTGAATTTATACCTAAAGTTTCGGGCTCTACGTCTCCGGACTGCTCCGCCATTTTGTCCAGCGTTTAACAAATCCCTCACGCACTAGTAAAATCAGTTTTGAGTTAATTTGATAGCGAAATGTTTGTAAACTGAGTCAGAAATATCACACCATCATGCATCCATCTTTGCTTCCTGCATGCCACTGCATGGTTTGAGGACTGGGCCCGAATCTCCATATTTAGAGCTGGCAAGGGAGTGTTTAGTACGTCCGTGCAGGGGTAGGGAGGGGTCTGAAACGGAAACTCGCTACACATGACCATTTTTGGTTATAAAATATTCACGCATGTCTTATAAAGGCTTTTGAGAAGTTTTAAACAATGGATGTTATTCAAATGTGTATAGACAAGAGAATAATTTCAACTTTTAGGGAAAACAATTTCTTTTGTATATAAAGATACTGGCTATCATATTGAAAAAATTAAAAATGATATAAATACACAGTTAAAACTGCATATGTTCATGATTGTAAAAATTAACATTGAAAACAAGAAAATGAAATTGAAAAAAAAAAGTTTTACTCAAAATATTTTTACTTTATTTGAAGGCTGTCGCCAAAATGGTTTTCACATCAAGAACTTTACATTATAAACAATCACAAATAATTTTAAAATTTTTATTTTCTAATACATTTTTGAAATAAGAGGTTAATTTTTAATTTTGTACCATGTTGTACATTGGTACCTAATTGCTGGAAATAGAGGTGGACTATGGGTGTTCCTGGTAAATGTTAAGGGCGTACCACTTCCTGGTTTCATTTCGATTGATAACAAAAGAACTATCACAATGCAATGTCAAATGTTTATAAAAGTACAATATTTAATTGTTGATACCAAAGATCATAGAGCACAAACACTATATACATGAAAATAAAATTTCTACTGTGGAATAGGTTTTATTTAGTCACTATTAGTCACTATCAAAGAAAAGTAAAGTTGTAATGAGGTATTGTTATCTTTTCTATGTAAGGGTTAGATAATGAATGTGAGTGTCCTATGGGATATAGAGTCTTGAGCATTAGATAGAATGCAGCCTGAGTGGCCTTCTATCTAATGCAAGAGACTCTAAGACAGTCCCATAGGACACAAGCATTCATTATTTGTCTTAGAATATCATCACACCCACGAAGAATGTTATCAAAATTAATCACATTTATTATATAGCTTACTATATAGTACTTATAATGCATTGTGAACTTCTTTAGTATTTCACTGGCAAGGTGGCAAAACAATAAAAAAACAAAAGGCCTCGCCAGTGGAACAGGGACCGCGGAGCCGTATTTTATGTGGGGGGGCTGACGAGCGCCGAAGGCGTGAGTTTCTAGGGGGTCCGGGGGCAAAACGTGCAAAAAGTGCAAAAAGTGGGGGGGCCGTGCAGCCCCCCCGTCTCCGCGGTCCCTGTGGAATACTATATTTAGATACTATGGGATATAGAACACTAAAACACAGTCACCTGTTTGGCTGAGTGGGTGTGATCATTTTCTAATTGATGTTTCTGGTTGCATAGCTGCCAACCCTCCCAGATAATCCGGGATTCTTCAGAATTTGAGCCTTGTCTCCCGGTCTCCCGGATAAAATTGAAATCTCCCGGATAACGCATAAATCTCCCGGACAACCGAGAGAGTCAATAGATTTGCCTGTTTTTTAATATGTACGGAGGGGTTTTTTTGTTTGTTTTTTTTGGTTCGGAACTTTTGACAAGATAAACAAAATGGCGGAAATTCGGAGTTATCGATCCAAATTGCGGAACTTTTCTGAATTATCCCGAATCAAGATTTGAATTCGTCCGGGGTTGGCAGCTCTGTGGTTGAGTGATAATGACTAAATAGTTAACTAAATAGAAACTGTTAGTTAGTAACTATATTGTTTTTATTTCATGGTTTTAGTGTTGTTCTCTATATTTAGCTAACCTCGCAGATATCCTACAATAAATTAAAAGATCCTAACCTGCAAGCAGTGTTTCTTCCTTTTAACTCTAGAAGTGACATGAAAAGGAAAGTTTCTTTTCTTATTACTCTTTGAGGCAAGAGAAAATAGCCTCTACTTAATGGGTAGAGCTGTTTTCATTTACCCATGAAACACACTTTAGTGTTACTATTCTTTAATACGCCACCTTAATTCCATTGTGTTCGTTTGTTGTTATTTGACTATCACACTTTAACTATTAAATACACTTTGTTTCATGGGTTAATGAAAACAACTCTATCAATATTTATTATAATAATTCTAAATATACATGTATTTCACAGTTTTGGAGGTGGTAATGTCAGCTCTTTTGGTGAGACAATAATGCCGTCAATATCTGCATATAAATACTGTCCAGGCATAAAAGTAACTCCACCAAACTTGACTGGAATATCTTGTTCGCCCTGGCCCTTTTTAATACTTTTGATAGGCATTGTACCAAGGGCTTTTACTCCAAGGTTGATTTGCGAGATATCCTCGGCATCTCTTATACATCCATACATGATAACACCAGCCCAGCCATTCTTGACACCCATGGCAGCAAGATTATCACCAAGCATGGCCCTTCTCATGGATCCACCAGCATCAACTACAAGAACCTGGAAATTATATAAATAGAAAATGATGATAAAGATAAAGATGATATGGTGATGTGATGATGAAATATGATTATATATGGTGATGATGATGATGATGATGATGATGATGATGATGATGATGATGATGATGATGATGATGATGATGATGATGATGATGATGATTGTGGTGATGATGGTGGTGATGATGAGGATGATTGTGATGATGAAATATGATTATATATGGTGATGATGATGATGATGATGGTGGTGGTGGTGGTGATGATGGTGGTGATGATGAGGATGATAATGATGGTGATGATGATAAATGGTTGATAATAGACTGGGAAAATCTATAGAATACCAAAGCAAATGTTGAAAACGACACATCACGCAATAGAAACACTATAGGATAAATATCATGAATATAATTTGCAGGGTATATATCAAAATAATAAACACAAACGCAAACGCAAAAGGCAAACAGACAGGTATTTTTATGTAAACAGATATACTTAGCTGTCACACACTGATAAGAATCCCCATAAAACGGTCATTGTCTTGCTACATTTCAACAACTACACATTCATTACAACAAGAAAGTTTTCTTCCAGGCTTAAAGATTTAAACAAACCAGTACGTACCCTTCCGTTGCCTTGCTCAGAGAGAGCTGTTTTTACTAACACGTTGTCTTCAAAACATTTCACAGTAGAAACTTTGCCTCCAAACGTTTTTCTTGCTCCATAATCTTTAAATATAGGTTCTACATATTGAAGAATATCACTATATTCATCACTGAGGTCTGCAGTTCTTAGTTCCGCCATTTTTGTAAAAAATCGAACGAATTTAAATGCAACGTTTTGAAGTAAATATTGATTGTTGCAAAAAAGTAGCGATTTTGAATGGGACATTTCGTGGCAATGTGATGCATTCTGGGTAGTCACCACAGGAAACCCAACACTCAAATATTATGAACAATCTTTATCCGCATTTTGTTTGTTTGTTTGTTTGATAATTTTGTTGTTGAATTAAATTTTAACAGAAAAAAACACTATTTATTCAGTAGCGAGAAAGGGGAAACCAGCGACAATGCTTGGAAACGAATTAAGATAATAAAATTATGAAAAATGGGGTGATGCTTCGATGTTGAAATCGCACCGAATCAGCTTACGTATAGGAAGAAAAGACATATTCTAACACGCAAATCACGCAGGTCAAATGACCATAGAATATAAACGGTTAACCCCTTGCGCTACAATCATGTGCAAAATACCTTGGGACATTATCTGGTTTTTACATGAAAAATACTTCAACGTAATTTTTTCCGTTTCCCACGTATCAATGTTGAGTTTTGGGAATGTGAAACGGTTGTCATTTGAAAGACCAATCAACATTGCTCAGGGGGGAAGGGGGTTTGCAACTCAAATTGATACATTTTGAATATTTTTTAAAACAAAAACAAAAACGCTCATAAAAATGCGACCATGTCTTAACAATTTTGTACATGATTGTAGCTTAGCAACCGAATTTTCAATTATAATGATTTAAAAAATATCTAGTCTATCACCTAGCCTCCTCCGCAGGCATCCCAAATCCAAATTAGATCACAGAGACACCTGAGGAGGAGGCTATCTATCACCCGCATTGTCAATCAGTCAATCAGTCAGTTATGTTAAGTTTTTTATTGCTTTTAGTCGAATATTACAATATGCTCAAAAGCGGTATTAATCTATATAGCTTAGTATTTACAAATTACTTTAAATAGGTTAAGTTAAGTCTATCAAATATTACGAAATAAAAACTTAAAAAGGTTTTTAGTAAAAGACCAAATCTCCAGCAACTGGCCGATTAAGTTCTATAAAAATTACTGATCTATAAACTAAAAGTCTTTGGGTATCTAGAAATTGTTAAATATATGTAAAAAAAAATACATGTGAAAAATGTATAAAAGTAAAAATACAAAAGTGCGCGCTTCGGTGATTGGTCGAGAAATTCACACTATATCTTGATGATCGCCTAGCTACGCGCTTTTAAAAATAAGAAATTAACAGGATTTTTTTTCCAAAAATAAGGGTGGCTAGTTTTCCTTTTTGAAATTATCACTTTTGTATTTATAATAAAACAATTATCCACCTCAGGCTCATTGAATATCGGTGAATAATAACCTTGACTCTGTCTTGGTTATTATTCACCGATATTCAACACTTCTTCAGTGAATAATTGTTGATTAAACGCATAGCTAAAATTGGACAACATAGAAAAACAGAGGAATGAAAACACATACATAGAGGATATTACACAGTGGCGCGAAGATATGAATTTTATTTTCGAGTGGTGGACACAATATTTTACGAGCGAGCGCAGCGCAGTAAAATGTTGTTTTGAACACGAGAAAATAAAATTCGTATCTTCAAGCCAACGTGTAATGTTCTTTTTGTTATATGGACCAAAAAGAGAAAAAAATTTTTTTAGGACGCGCGCGTACATACGGGACATTTGGTACATAACTTTTTCACTAGTGAAAATATGGAAAATACGTTTTATAAGTTTAAGGTAAAAACTAGAGTACAAACACTAAAAGTGTGCAATACTTTTCACTATTTACCACTAAATAGTGTTGATTAAACAATAGAGAATAGAATTAGCATAATTTAGCAGTATTTAGTGGTATTTATGTTGCACACTTTTAGTGTTTGTATCCATATAATAAAAGTGATTTTACTTTTTGGCAATGATTAATATAAGTTAGATATATCATGGTTGTCAGAGCGATAAGGGATAGCGGCGTTCGTAGCTATATGTTGACAAACTACAACAGCAGCAAAAATAGCAACACTGATGTGTTGTATACAGTTTGTGTTAGATTTGAGCAGGTATGCTAGCTTTAACAAATATAAGATTCATTTTATTTCTTTTCAAAAATAGCAGCAGCAATAACAGGCAAAACTGATTATAAACAGCGATAACAGCACCAACAAAACACTGTCTGTTCAATTTGTTTGAAAATGGAGTGTTTTTCATTGAAGCTTTCAAGCTAGCGACACTTTTCCTATCGCTTATCACCTATCCCTTCAACATCCATGCTGAAAATAGATTATGCAATTATATACATGGCATTATAGCGTTATTAGTGGCCTCTGAAGTGCTCAGCTTTCTTGTACAAGAATTACAAAGCCAAGAGTGACACTCCGACATCCATGCTGAAAATAGATTATGGATTATGCATGGCATTATAGCGTTATTAGTGGCCTCTGAAGTGCTCAGCTTTCTTGTACAAGAATTACAAAGCCAAGAGTGACACTCCGACATCCATGCTGAAAATAGATTATGGATTATGCATGGCGTTATAGCGTTATTAGTTGCCTCTGAAGAGCTTAGCTTTCTTGTACAAGAATTACAAAGCCAAGAGACACTTCGCCATCCATGCTAAAATAGATTATGGATGTTTTGCAATTTTTTACATGGCGTTATAGCGTTTAAATATGGCCTCTGAAGAGCTCATCTTTCTTGTACAATAATTACAAAGCCAAGAGTGACACTTCGACATCCATACTGAAAATAGATTATGGATGTTTTGCAATTTTTTACATGGCGTTATAGCGTTTAAATATGGCCTCTGAAGAGCTTTCTTGTACAAGAATTATACAAAGCCAAGAGAGACACTCCGACATCCATGCTAAAATAGATTATGGATTATGCATGGCGTTATAGCGTTAAGGCGTTATCAGTGGCCTCTGAAGTGCTCAGCTTTCTTGAACAAGAATTACAAAGACAAGAGGGCAAGCAGTGTACAGGTCAGCGTCACCGCCAAGTTGATGGTGAGTTTGGTCGAGTAGCTGATTTTGCCAGTGTTAACGTTTGTATCCACTTTATGGTCACAGTTGACGCACATAGGACATACACGGCACACGCTGTTAGAACTTTGTTTGTCAGACGAGTACAGGGCCTCGGCACGGTGCTCTAGAAATAGAAACAAAGGCTGATATTAGTTATGATGATGATAATGATGGTGGTGATGATGATGATGATGATGATGATGATGATGATGATGATGATGATGATGATGATGATGATGATGATGATGATGATGATGATGATGATGATGATGATGATGATGATGATGATGATGATGATGATGGTGGTGGTGGTGGTGGTGGTGGTGGTGTACAAGTGATGATGTTCAGTGGTGGTGGTGGTGATGATAGTGATGTTGAAGATTATGATGATGATGTCAATGATTATGATGAGGATTACGATGATGATGATTGTGATGATGAGGAAGATTATGATGATAAGGATTACGATCATGATGATGGTGATGATGATGATGATGATGATGATTACGATGATTAGGATGATAAGGATGATGATGATGATGATGTTAAAGATGACTATGTTGTTGTGATGATTAAGTTGATGAAGATGTTGGTGATGGTGACGATGATAATGATGACGGTGGTTATGATGATGATTACTTTTCCTTCAATAATGATCAAGATAATCACGATGATGATAATAATTATTTGGTAAAATAATTAACGCCCATATCGTCAGTAACACGTACTTTTATACGACATATAAGTTACCATATTACCTTTTATTTAAATCGTTATTACATGTTATATAACACAAAAAAAAAATTGTCCACAGATTAGTGGCGAACTTACAGTGCAACAACTTCAACCAAGGCCACCAAGACAAAATTATCCAATCACGATAAATGGAAACTAGCGAATAAACTAGTATAGGCTGCGACGGTGTTTGATATAAACGATAGGTGATAGAATGAAATTTGTAACACCGTAAAAAAATGTTGACTTAACTTAACTAACGTTTCGAGCTTTAGCCCTTCGTCGGAGTAAAAGGGCTACGACGAAGGGCTAAAGCTCGAAACGTCAGTAGAGTTAAGTCAACATTTTTAGGGTGTAACAAATTTTATTATATTGTTAATCAAATAAATAAAAACTAGCGAGTAAACTAGTATAGGCTGCGACGGTGTTTGATATAAACGATAGGTGATAGAATGAAATTTGTAACACCGTAAAAAAATGTTGACTTTAATACTGACTTTACCGACGTTTCGAGCTTTAGCCCTTCGTCGGAGTAATCACGATAATATGAACAATAGAACTTTGCTTAAAATGCTTATGATTTTCATTGTAGTACTTGAACGCAATACAACATGATTGAATAAGAACCCTTCACAAGTTTTCGTTTGATCTCAAAAATATTCATTTAAAAAAAAAATTGTGTGGCCTGGGTTAAAGTAGTCACACCGCAAATAATTTTTAAATTCTTATATTTATAAATTCCCATTTTGTCTAGTCTAAAGGCGGCAATGAGCAGAAACCATGAGAAATTTCGAGTTGTTATGGAAAAGCTAGACGATTAACTTGCACCGACAAAGAGGCTGGGCGTGAACTTGAATTCACAAACGCGTTTAATAACCAAACTTTAATATCGTTAGAATTTTTACCTTTCGGTTAATGTATAATTCTCAAGATCTAGAAACACAAAATCAACTCAGTTTCCCCCAGTCCATTGCGTAAATCTACTTTTGAAGAGACAATTTGTTTCAGTTCCTCAAGGACAGATTTTCGGCCAAAAATATCGGTCAAAAATATCATAAAACTCGAAGTCATATATAATTGTACACATTACATTTGACCGATAATTACTTAAAGTGTAAACACATATTGAAATGAAGATAACGCGAAATTAAAACTAACTATTTTTTACATTAATAACCCAAAAGGCTTTCAAGGCTCTTGAGCTTGCTAATTCCTCTGGTAATGACGAACTCGTTGCTTAGTTACGCATGGGAAAAAGGTATTTATTTGTGGTTTGTTAAACGCCCTTCTAAAATACGATTAAGAGAGCTTTTATCGGTCTTTAGGGGGTGTTTTTAGAATAGTTTTCTTTGAATAAAAAGAGCTACTGTGGAGATGATATGCAGTAACAGCGAAGGCTATTATTCACAGCCGGTGGGTGAAATTAAAAGTCAACGCGAAGTTATTAACCCCATTGTGTAGAGTTATTACACATCTAAGCTCTTTTTGAAAATCAAATTATCTTCCGATTTATCAATGTCAAAGATCTCTTCGCGAAAACAGTGTACTCCGATGGTTTAAACACGAACAAATCTTCCCCTTCTGATCTTTCAAACCAGGAAATCAATTTGTAGTTTAATCATAATTGTTTATATTAGTGCCATGTAATTTACAGTATGGAAGCTATTGTTTTTTGTTTTCCCTGAGGATTTGTAATAGCAAATAGTAATTAAGTGATTGAATCAATTTTCTCGACAACACTACCACCCAACCGGGCATTACACTGGAGTACGGACCGACTATAAATCGTTTAAGAGGATTATCGGTGTCCATTCTAACCACCTGTCCTACGGCGACGTACTGCTTGGCTGTAATCGCCGAAATTGTATGAATATCGATCCTAAGATTATATTTACTGATTATCGAACCAACATGGCTGAGCTAGTGAAAGTTAACTACGATGCAATCGAGCTTGCATACAGCCTTGCAGTTTTTGATTGCCGTGATGACTACACAAGAGCTGTTGCTTACGAGGAAGGGGTTGAGGATGAGCCTTTACGGAGAGCTATGGAATACTGGGGGGATTGCGGTGAGCGTGTTTTTCGTGGGTTCCTGTTGCTACACGAAGGTGTGATGATTTTACGAGAAGATCAAGCAAACAGCGAAGGAAATGAAAACCAGGAAAACATCAATAAAGGAAGCAATTGGGAGCTTGAGAAAAAGAGGAAAGAGTTAACAAATGGCCACAAAACTGAACCAGCAGAAGAGTTTGAACTTCGAGGAATTCTGAGAACCAGCTACCGACCAGAACAATTCGAAAAAGACAAAAATAATTATCGAAAGCACATCAACGAACGAAAGGCTAAAGAATACCACGGTAAACGAAATTGTTCTTATTCCACCGGTTGTAATCAGCCCGACAGAAATGTGTCTGTTCGTGATGGTGTTGGTGCTCCCCTGTGTGATCCTGAGTCGGACCTCACAGCGACAGAAGACGAGAGTGATTCATCGCGGTTACGACCGCATCGATTAAATATTCAATTTAAAAAAGAACTAGTAGATTTTAGCGACGTCAGCGATTTGGAATACCCTATGGTATTCGTCTCCAAGTCGCGACTGCAGCGGGCAAAGTCCAAGTTTAAAGAAGTGGACAAATTGTTGACTGATGTCGGTCGTGGAGGTTCTAACTCAAAAGAGGTTGATTTCTATCGTTTATCGATGGCTTGTAAGATACTGAACTACATTGATAATCCTACATTAGGAATCAACGATTGTAAAAGGCTTGTAAGTCAGCTGAACTCGTTATCATTTGTCCAGAGCACGCTCACACGCGCGCTCGAGACTCCTCGCGGGTGGAAGGCACGCTTAACGAAGCGACTACACGGGAAGAAGTGGAGAAGAGTGTTGTCGTTAGTGCATTTTACTAACTACATGACATGGAAATGGTTAATGTTATCAAGTGGTCAGGCAGGATCTGGACAAGTCATGGGCATACCAGCCATTGACACAACACTTGGTCCAATACACCCTATCGATGAGTGGAGCGTGCGAGATGAGTGTCAAACCTGCGTGGAGTTCGTGGGTAAGATTCCCCACGCGTGTACTTTAGCTGTCAACAGCAAAGATCAGCTGGTTATGATGGACTCTCGTAATTACGTCACTGTGTATACAGTAGAGGGTAAACCGTTGCTGGCCTTCAAAGCCTCGACTTCACGACACCCTCACGCGCGATGGATTATTGGAGTTGATGCTGATGACAACATCTACATAGGCAGTGCATTGGGCATTCTGTCTGAGACTAAACGACCATTATCAATATTCACTGACACGGGAAAGCTCCTTTCAGAGCCTGAGTTACGTGGATGTAGAGGTCGATTCCATCTCTACACCGTGACAAAGTCTGGCGTTATTTTAACACTATCCGTAGGTACACAAATGGGAAATGTGGTCACGCTACATCAGCGTGACTCAAAACTTATCAACTTATCCTTCATAGTTCGTGAGATTGCGTTACCAAGGGTGTTTAGTGCCAGTAACGAGAATATAATCATCGGTGGAACCAAAGCCAATGAATCCAAAGACTTTGCATTCCAAGTCTTCGATCATTTGGGTCAGCAGTTGTACTTCTTCAAACCGGAAGTAAATTTCCAGCATTGTGAAGTGGACCCGTGGACCGGAAGTCTAGTGTTGGTCAAGACGGCCACTCTTCGGGACTATCGACACTGTTTATGCAATACTGTCGTCCTAACTGGGGAAGTTCGTTTCTTAGCAACCAACGGACAAACAATTAAATCAAGTGTCAATTTAAGGTGGCCTTTCAGAAAGGTTGTCGGAGCAACGGTTCTTAGGTGTGGTTTGGTCGCCGTGGTAACCATGGATGAGCCCTACTATGCCATACATGTTATTTGAGGATGGTTATACAATAGGCAAGGAGGTTGCTATGACGACCATGTATTCTATTTAAAGTTGGTTATATACCAGGCAGACAAGTTTGTTGCTATGACGAAGGTGTATGACATTTAAGGCTTGTTATAGTTAGCAAGCAATTACTATGAAATCTTTTATTAAACTTCCATGACATGATTGTTTTTCGGGTTACTACAATGTTGTTAATAGATGTAAACTGGTACAGTAAAAAGTTCTACTATAAAAAAACACATGGCTTTTTTTACAAAAAAAAAATTCAGCCTGACAGGTAAATTTTAGGTTCTTATACGCGGGATTTTACTGTACACGATATCTTTACTGTGTTAACTATTCGATGTACGGTTACTATACGATATCTCAGTATACAAAAAAAAACTAAATATATATATATATAAGATAGCTATGCTACTCTACGATAAATATACAATGCAATGGATGTACGGTATCTTACCGGGACTATAGTAGTCGTACACTACGGCAGGTACAGGCTGCCCTTTCCCTACGGGATGTGTCCTCTCGTATCGCATTATAACACACTTTGCTTCTTTCTTGCTTATCTACATAAACAAAAACAACTTGTCAGACAGACAGACACACACAAAAAGACAAACAAATAGACAAAAACAACTTGTCAGACAGACAGACAGACAGACAAACAAATAGACAAACAAATAGACAAACAAATAGACAAACAAATAGACAAACAAATAGACAAACAAATAGACAAACAAATAGACAGACAAATAGACAAACAAATAGACAAACAAACAAACAAACAAACAAACAAACAAATAGACAAACAAACAAACAAACAAATAGACAAACAAACAGACAGACAAATAGACAAACAAATAGACAAACAAACAGACAGACAAATAGACAAACAAATAGACAAACAAACAGACAGACAAATAGACAAACAAATAGACAAAAACAACTTGTCAGACAGACAGACACACAGACAAACAAATAGACAAAACCAACTTGTCAGACAGACAGACACACAGACAGACACACAGACAAACAAATAGACAAAACCAACTTGTCAGACAGACAGACAGACAGACAAACAAATAGACAAACAAATAGACAAAAACAACTTGTCAGACAGACAGACACACAGACAAACAAATAGACAAACAAATAGACAAATACAACTTGTCAGACAGACAGACACACAGACAAACACACAGACAAACAAATAGACAAACAAACAAACAAACACACAAGCAAACAAACAGAAAAATGACAGACAAACAAATCTACATAGATATCTACATAGACAAAAACAACTTGTCAGACAGACAGACACACGGACAAACAAATAGACAAAGAAGCAAACAAACATAGAAGCAAGCAAACAGACAAACAAACAAGCAAACAAACAGACAGACAGACAAAGAAGCAAACAGACAGACAGACAAAGAAGCAAACAGACAGACAAACAAACAAACAAGCAAACAAACAGACAAACAAAGAAGCAAGCAAACAGACAGACAAAGAAGCAAACAAACAGACAGACAGACAGACAAAGAAGCAAACAGACAGACAGACAAAGAAGCAAACAAACAGACAAACAAAGAAGCAAACAGACAGACAAACAAAGAAGCAAACAGACAGACAAAGAAGCAAACAGACAGACAGACAAACAAAGAAGCAAACAGAAGGACAGACAAAGAAGCAAACAAACAGACAGACAAAGAAGCAAGCAAACAGACAAACAAAGAAGCAAGCAAACAGACAGACAACGAAGCAAACAGACAGACAGACAAAGAAGCAAACAGACAGACATACAAAGAAGCAAACAGACAGACAGACAAAGAAGCAAACAAACAGACAGACAAAGAAGCAAACAAACAAACAATCAAAAAGACCTCTCAAACAAACAAACAGACACAGACAAAGAAGCAAGCAAACAAACAAACAAACAAACACAAAAGTAATCAAACAGAAAAAACAAACAAACAAACAAGCAAACAAACAAACAAACAAACAAGCAAGCAAGCAAGCAAGCAAGCAAGCAAGCAAGCAAGCAAGCAAGCAAGCAAGCAAGCAAGCAAGCAAGCAAGCAAGCAAGCAAGCAAGCAAGCAAGCAAGCAAGCAAGCAAGCAAGCAAGCAAGCAAGCAAGCAAGCAAGCAAGCAAGCAAGCAAGCAAGCAAGCAAGCAAGCAAGCAAGCAAGCAAGTATAGTATAGACAGGTCTATACACAATAGGTCGCTTTTCATGAATGATAAATACAATCCAAAAGGTCAATAGAATAATGCGAATACCTTGTCAAAGTAAAGAACAGTCTTTCTGTCTTCCTTGTCGATCCTCTTGACAGCAAGAGCTTTGTCATTAAGCAACTAAAGGACAAACAACATTTTATGTTAACATTTTGTTTTCACAATAAAGGCTCGATAGGATGTGATATATACTTTGCATGGCAAGGAATATAACCATCAACAACAATAATAACAACAAATACTACTCTTCGCCAACTTTTGTACAACTACATTAAGGCCAAGACTGAGTAAAACCCAATATGAAACTGATCCGTTTCGCATATAATGAGATCCAACGGTACCTTTTCAATAGAGTCTTGACTAGGAGAGAAGCCTGAGGCGACGCCAAGTTCCATGACAGCCATATCAGAGTCGTCGCCATCACCTTTCCACGTGGCACACGACTTGGTCTCAATCTTGTAGTTACCTTCTTCAAGAACCTGGTGAATTATTGGATAAACATTATCATTGTCATTATTGTTACTATGGTAACAGTATTGTTATTAGCGATATTCAATAAATCATCATCATTAATTATAATTATTATCATCATAGTTATTGATCAATTATGAACATCATGATCATGATTGATCATTATTGTTATTAATATTATCAGTACGGGAATTCCTATCATTATCGTTATCTGATAAATCATGAACATCATCATCATCATCGTTATCATTATTGTTAACATTATCAGTACGAGAAGTACTATCATCATCATCATCATCGTTATCATTATTGCTAACATTATCAGTACGAGAAGTACTATCATTATCATCATCATCGTTATCATTATTGCTAACATTATCAGTACGAGAAGTACTATCATCATCATCATCATCGTTATCATTATTGCTAACATTATCAGTACGAGAAGTACTATCATTATCATCGTTATCATTATTGTTAACATTATCAGTACGAGAAGTACTATCATTATCATCATCATCGTTATCATTATTGTTAACATTATCAGTACGAGAAGTACTATCATTATCATTATCATCGTTATCATTATTGCTAACATTATCTTTACGAGAAGTACTATCATTATCATCATCATCGTTATCATTATTGTTAACATTATCAGTACGAGAAGTACTATCATTATCATCATCATCGTTATCATTATTGCTAACATTATCAGTACGAGAAGTGCTATCATTATCATCATCATCGTTATCATTATTGCTAACATTATCAGTACGAGAAGCACTATCATTATCATCGTTATCATTATTGCTAACATTATCAGTACGAGAAGTACTATCATTATCATCATCATCGTTATCATTATTGTTAACATTATCAGTACGAGAAGTACTATCATCATCATCATCATCGTTATCATTATTGTTAACATTATCAGTACGAGAAGTACTATCATTATCATCATCATCGTTATCATTATTGTTAACATTATCAGTATCAGAATTACTATCATTATCATCATCGTTATCATTATTGCTAACATTATCAGTACGAGAAGTGCTATCATTATCATCATCATCGTTATCATTATTGTTAACATTATCAGTACGAGAAGTACTATCATCATCATCATCATCGTTATCATTATTGTTAACATTATCAGTATCAGAATTACTATCATTATCATCATCGTTATCATTATTGCTAACATTATCAGTACGAGAAGTGCTATCATTATCATTATCATCGTTATCATTATTGCTAACATTATCAGTACGAGAAGTGCTATCATTATCATCATCATCGTTATCATTATTGTTAACATTATCAGTACGAGAAGCACTATCATTATCATCATCATCGTTATCATTATTGCTAACATTATCAGTACGAGAAGTACTATCATCATCATCATCATCGTTATCATTATTGTTAACATTATCAGTATCAGAATTACTATCATTATCATCATCGTTATCATTACTGTTAACATTATCAGTATCAGAATTACTATCATCATCATCATCGTTATCATTATTGTTAACATTATCAGTATCAGAATTACTATCATTATCATCATCGTTATCATTATTGTTAACATTATCAGTACGAGAAGCACTATCATTATCATCATCATCGTTATCATTATTGTTAACATTATCAGTACGAGAAGCACTATCATTATCATCATCATCGTTATCATTATTGTTAACATTATCAGTACGAGAAGTACTATCATTATCATCATCATCGTTATCATTATTGCTAACATTATCAGTACGAGAAGTACTATCATTATCATTATCATCGTTATCATTATTGTTAACATTATCAGTACGAGAAGCACTATCATTATCGTATCATCATCATCGTTATCATTATTGCTAACATCATCAGTACGAGAAGTACTATCATTATCATCATCATCGTTATCATTATTGTTAACATTATCAGTACGAGAAGTACTATCATTATCATCATCATCGTTATCATTATTGTTAACATTATCAGTACGAGAAGTACTATCATTATCATCGTTATCATTATTGTTAACATTATCAGTACGAGAAGCACTATCATTATCATCATCGTTGTCTGATCAATCATGAACATCGTCATCATCATTATTATTCTTAGTATTATCAGTACGAGAAGTACTATCATCATCATCATCATCGTTATCATTATTGCTAACATCATCAGTACGAGAAGTACTATCATTATCATTATCATCGTTATCATTATTGTTAACATTATCAGTACGAGAAGCACTATCATTATCGTATCATCATCATCGTTATCATTATTGCTAACATCATCAGTACGAGAAGTACTATCATTATCATCATCATCGTTATCATTATTGTTAACATTATCAGTACGAGAAGTACTATCATTATCATCATCATCGTTATCATTATTGTTAACATTATCAGTACGAGAAGTACTATCATTATCATCGTTATCATTATTGTTAACATTATCAGTACGAGAAGCACTATCATTATCATCATCGTTGTCTGATCAATCATGAACATCGTCATCATCATTATTATTCTTAGTATTATCAGTACGAGAAGTACTATCATCATCATCATCATCGTTATCATTATTGCTAACATCATCAGTACGAGAAGTACTATCATTATCATCATCGTTGTCTGATCAATCATGAACATCGTCATCATCATTATTATTCTTAGTATTATCAGTACGAGAAGTACTATCATCATCATCATCATCGTTATCATTATTGTTAACATTATCAGTATCAGAATTACTATCATTATCATCATCGTTATCATTATTGTTAACATTATCAGTACGAGAAGTACTATCATTATCATCATCATCGTTATCATTATTGTTAACATTATCAGTACGAGAAGTACTATCATTATCATCATCATCGTTATCATTATTGTTAACATTATCAGTACGAGAAGTACTATCATTATCATCGTTATCATTATTGTTAACATTATCAGTACGAGAAGCACTATCATTATCGTATCATCGTTATCATTATTGCTAACATTATCAGTACGAGAAGTGCTATCATTATCATCATCATCGTTATCATTATTGTTAACATTATCAGTACGAGAAGTACTATCATCATCATCATCATCGTTATCATTATTGTTAACATTATCAGTATCAGAATTACTATCATTATCATCATCGTTATCATTATTGCTAACATTATCAGTACGAGAAGTGCTATCATTATCATTATCATCGTTATCATTATTGCTAACATTATCAGTACGAGAAGTGCTATCATTATCATCATCATCGTTATCATTATTGTTAACATTATCAGTACGAGAAGCACTATCATTATCATCATCATCGTTATCATTATTTCTAACATTATCAGTACGAGAAGTACTATCATCATCATCATCATCGTTATCATTATTGTTAACATTATCAGTATCAGAATTACTATCATTATCATCATCGTTATCATTACTGTTAACATTATCAGTATCAGAATTACTATCATCATCATCATCGTTATCATTATTGTTAACATTATCAGTATCAGAATTACTATCATTATCATCATCGTTATCATTATTGTTAACATTATCAGTACGAGAAGCACTATCATTATCATCATCATCGTTATCATTATTGTTAACATTATCAGTACGAGAAGCACTATCATTATCATCATCATCGTTATCATTATTGTTAACATTATCAGTACGAGAAGTACTATCATTATCATCATCATCGTTATCATTATTGCTAACATTATCAGTACGAGAAGTACTATCATTATCATTATCATCGTTATCATTATTGTTAACATTATCAGTACGAGAAGCACTATCATTATCGTATCATCATCATCGTTATCATTATTGCTAACATCATCAGTACGAGAAGTACTATCATTATCATCATCATCGTTATCATTATTGTTAACATTATCAGTACGAGAAGTACTATCATTATCATCATCATCGTTATCATTATTGTTAACATTATCAGTACGAGAAGTACTATCATTATCATCGTTATCATTATTGTTAACATTATCAGTACGAGAAGCACTATCATTATCATCATCGTTGTCTGATCAATCATGAACATCGTCATCATCATTATTATTCTTAGTATTATCAGTACGAGAAGTACTATCATCATCATCATCATCGTTATCATTATTGCTAACATCATCAGTACGAGAAGTACTATCATTATCATCATCGTTGTTTGATCAATCATGAACATCGTCATCATCATTATTATTCTTAGTATTATCAGTACGAGAAGTACTATCATCATCATCATCATCGTTATCATTATTGTTAACATTATCAGTATCAGAATTACTATCATTATCATCATCGTTATCATTATTGTTAACATTATCAGTACGAGAAGTACTATCATTATCATCATCATCGTTATCATTATTGTTAACATTATCAGTACGAGAAGTACTATCATTATCATCATCATCGTTATCATTATTGTTAACATTATCAGTATCAGAATTACTATCATTATCATCATCGTTATCATTATTGCTAACATTATCAGTACGAGAAGTGCTATCATTATCATTATCATCGTTATCATTATTGCTAACATTATCAGTACGAGAAGTGCTATCATTATCATCATCATCGTTATCATTATTGTTAACATTATCAGTACGAGAAGCACTATCATTATCATCATCATCGTTATCATTATTGCTAACATTATCAGTACGAGAAGTACTATCATCATCATCATCATCGTTATCATTATTGTTAACATTATCAGTATCAGAATTACTATCATTATCATCATCGTTATCATTACTGTTAACATTATCAGTATCAGAATTACTATCATCATCATCATCGTTATCATTATTGTTAACATTATCAGTATCAGAATTACTATCATTATCATCATCGTTATCATTATTGTTAACATTATCAGTACGAGAAGCACTATCATTATCATCATCATCGTTATCATTATTGTTAACATTATCAGTACGAGAAGCACTATCATTATCATCATCATCGTTATCATTATTGTTAACATTATCAGTACGAGAAGTACTATCATTATCATCATCATCGTTATCATTATTGCTAACATTATCAGTACGAGAAGTACTATCATTATCATTATCATCGTTATCATTATTGTTAACATTATCAGTACGAGAAGCACTATCATTATCGTATCATCATCATCGTTATCATTATTGCTAACATCATCAGTACGAGAAGTACTATCATTATCATCATCATCGTTATCATTATTGTTAACATTATCAGTACGAGAAGTACTATCATTATCATCATCATCGTTATCATTATTGTTAACATTATCAGTACGAGAAGTACTATCATTATCATCGTTATCATTATTGTTAACATTATCAGTACGAGAAGCACTATCATTATCATCATCGTTGTCTGATCAATCATGAACATCGTCATCATCATTATTATTCTTAGTATTATCAGTACGAGAAGTACTATCATCATCATCATCATCGTTATCATTATTGTTAACATTATCAGTACGAGAAGCACTATCATTATCATCATCATCGTTATCATTATTGTTAACATTATCAGTACGAGAAGTACTATCATTATCATCATCATCGTTATCATTATTGCTAACATTATCAGTACGAGAAGTACTATCATTATCATTATCATCGTTATCATTATTGTTAACATTATCAGTACGAGAAGCACTATCATTATCGTATCATCATCATCGTTATCATTATTGCTAACATCATCAGTACGAGAAGTACTATCATTATCATCATCATCGTTATCATTATTGTTAACATTATCAGTACGAGAAGTACTATCATTATCATCATCATCGTTATCATTATTGTTAACATTATCAGTACGAGAAGTACTATCATTATCATCGTTATCATTATTGTTAACATTATCAGTACGAGAAGCACTATCATTATCATCATCGTTGTCTGATCAATCATGAACATCGTCATCATCATTATTATTCTTAGTATTATCAGTACGAGAAGTACTATCATCATCATCATCATCGTTATCATTATTGCTAACATCATCAGTACGAGAAGTACTATCATTATCATCATCGTTGTCTGATCAATCATGAACATCGTCATCATCATTATTATTCTTAGTATTATCAGTACGAGAAGTACTATCATCATCATCATCATCGTTATCATTATTGTTAACATTATCAGTATCAGAATTACTATCATTATCATCATCGTTATCATTATTGTTAACATTATCAGTACGAGAAGTACTATCATTATCATCATCATCGTTATCATTATTGTTAACATTATCAGTACGAGAAGTACTATCATTATCATCATCATCGTTATCATTATTGTTAACATTATCAGTACGAGAAGTACTATCATTATCATCGTTATCATTATTGTTAACATTATCAGTACGAGAAGCACTATCATTATCGTATCATCGTTATCATTATTGCTAACATTATCAGTACGAGAAGTGCTATCATTATCATCATCATCGTTATCATTATTGTTAACATTATCAGTACGAGAAGTACTATCATCATCATCATCATCGTTATCATTATTGTTAACATTATCAGTATCAGAATTACTATCATTATCATCATCGTTATCATTATTGCTAACATTATCAGTACGAGAAGTGCTATCATTATCATTATCATCGTTATCATTATTGCTAACATTATCAGTACGAGAAGTGCTATCATTATCATCATCATCGTTATCATTATTGTTAACATTATCAGTACGAGAAGCACTATCATTATCATCATCATCGTTATCATTATTGCTAACATTATCAGTACGAGAAGTACTATCATCATCATCATCATCGTTATCATTATTGTTAACATTATCAGTATCAGAATTACTATCATTATCATCATCGTTATCATTACTGTTAACATTATCAGTATCAGAATTACTATCATCATCATCATCGTTATCATTATTGTTAACATTATCAGTATCAGAATTACTATCATTATCATCATCGTTATCATTATTGTTAACATTATCAGTACGAGAAGCACTATCATTATCATCATCATCGTTATCATTATTGTTAACATTATCAGTACGAGAAGCACTATCATTATCATCATCATCGTTATCATTATTGTTAACATTATCAGTACGAGAAGTACTATCATTATCATCATCATCGTTATCATTATTGCTAACATTATCAGTACGAGAAGTACTATCATTATCATTATCATCGTTATCATTATTGTTAACATTATCAGTACGAGAAGCACTATCATTATCGTATCATCATCATCGTTATCATTATTGCTAACATCATCAGTACGAGAAGTACTATCATTATCATCATCATCGTTATCATTATTGTTAACATTATCAGTACGAGAAGTACTATCATTATCATCATCATCGTTATCATTATTGTTAACATTATCAGTACGAGAAGTACTATCATTATCATCGTTATCATTATTGTTAACATTATCAGTACGAGAAGCACTATCATTATCATCATCGTTGTCTGATCAATCATGAACATCGTCATCATCATTATTATTCTTAGTATTATCAGTACGAGAAGTACTATCATCATCATCATCATCGTTATCATTATTGCTAACATCATCAGTACGAGAAGTACTATCATTATCATCATCGTTGTCTGATCAATCATGAACATCGTCATCATCATTATTATTCTTAGTATTATCAGTACGAGAAGTACTATCATCATCATCATCATCGTTATCATTATTGTTAACATTATCAGTATCAGAATTACTATCATTATCATCATCGTTATCATTATTGTTAACATTATCAGTACGAGAAGTACTATCATTATCATCATCATCGTTATCATTATTGTTAACATTATCAGTACGAGAAGTACTATCATTATCATCATCATCGTTATCATTATTGTTAACATTATCAGTACGAGAAGTACTATCATTATCATCGTTATCATTATTGTTAACATTATCAGTACGAGAAGCACTATCATTATCGTATCATCATCATCGTTATCATTATTGCTAACATCATCAGTACGAGAAGTACTATCATTATCATCATCGTTGTCTGATCAATCATGAACATCGTCATCATCATTATTATTCTTAGTATTATCAGTACGAGAAGTACTATCATCATCATCATCATCGTTATCATTATTGTTAACATTATCAGTATCAGAATTACTATCATTATCATCATCGTTATCATTATTGTTAACATTATCAGTACGAGAAGTACTATCATTATCATCATCATCGTTATCATTATTGTTAACATTATCAGTACGAGAAGTACTATCATTATCATTATCATCGTTATCATTATTGCTAACATCATCAGTACGAGAAGTACTATCATTATCATCATCGT
Source organism: Metridium senile (assembly GCA_949775045.1). NCBI lineage: Eukaryota > Metazoa > Cnidaria > Anthozoa > Actiniaria > Metridiidae > Metridium > Metridium senile. The sequence continues at coordinate 8,590,593 of OX459100.1, forward strand.
TGTCTGATCAATCATGAACATCGTCATCATCATTATTATTCTTAGTATTATCAGTACGAGAAGTACTATCATCATCATCATCATCGTTATCATTATTGTTAACATTATCAGTATCAGAATTACTATCATTATCATCATCGTTATCATTATTGTTAACATTATCAGTACGAGAAGTACTATCATTATCATCATCATCGTTATCATTATTGTTAACATTATCAGTACGAGAAGTACTATCATTATCATCATCATCGTTATCATTATTGTTAACATTATCAGTACGAGAAGTACTATCATTATCATCGTTATCATTATTGTTAACATTATCAGTACGAGAAGCACTATCATTATCGTATCATCGTTATCATTATTGCTAACATTATCAGTACGAGAAGTGCTATCATTATCATCATCATCGTTATCATTATTGTTAACATTATCAGTACGAGAAGTACTATCATCATCATCATCATCGTTATCATTATTGTTAACATTATCAGTATCAGAATTACTATCATTATCATCATCGTTATCATTATTGCTAACATTATCAGTACGAGAAGTGCTATCATTATCATTATCATCGTTATCATTATTGCTAACATTATCAGTACGAGAAGTGCTATCATTATCATCATCATCGTTATCATTATTGTTAACATTATCAGTACGAGAAGCACTATCATTATCATCATCATCGTTATCATTATTGCTAACATTATCAGTACGAGAAGTACTATCATCATCATCATCATCGTTATCATTATTGTTAACATTATCAGTATCAGAATTACTATCATTATCATCATCGTTATCATTACTGTTAACATTATCAGTATCAGAATTACTATCATCATCATCATCGTTATCATTATTGTTAACATTATCAGTATCAGAATTACTATCATTATCATCATCGTTATCATTATTGTTAACATTATCAGTACGAGAAGCACTATCATTATCATCATCATCGTTATCATTATTGTTAACATTATCAGTACGAGAAGCACTATCATTATCATCATCATCGTTATCATTATTGTTAACATTATCAGTACGAGAAGTACTATCATTATCATCATCATCGTTATCATTATTGCTAACATTATCAGTACGAGAAGTACTATCATTATCATTATCATCGTTATCATTATTGTTAACATTATCAGTACGAGAAGCACTATCATTATCGTATCATCATCATCGTTATCATTATTGCTAACATCATCAGTACGAGAAGTACTATCATTATCATCATCATCGTTATCATTATTGTTAACATTATCAGTACGAGAAGTACTATCATTATCATCATCATCGTTATCATTATTGTTAACATTATCAGTACGAGAAGTACTATCATTATCATCGTTATCATTATTGTTAACATTATCAGTACGAGAAGCACTATCATTATCATCATCGTTGTCTGATCAATCATGAACATCGTCATCATCATTATTATTCTTAGTATTATCAGTACGAGAAGTACTATCATCATCATCATCATCGTTATCATTATTGCTAACATCATCAGTACGAGAAGTACTATCATTATCATCATCGTTGTCTGATCAATCATGAACATCGTCATCATCATTATTATTCTTAGTATTATCAGTACGAGAAGTACTATCATCATCATCATCATCGTTATCATTATTGTTAACATTATCAGTATCAGAATTACTATCATTATCATCATCGTTATCATTATTGTTAACATTATCAGTACGAGAAGTACTATCATTATCATCATCATCGTTATCATTATTGTTAACATTATCAGTACGAGAAGTACTATCATTATCATCATCATCGTTATCATTATTGTTAACATTATCAGTACGAGAAGTACTATCATTATCATCGTTATCATTATTGTTAACATTATCAGTACGAGAAGCACTATCATTATCGTATCATCATCATCGTTATCATTATTGCTAACATCATCAGTACGAGAAGTACTATCATTATCATCATCGTTGTCTGATCAATCATGAACATCGTCATCATCATTATTATTCTTAGTATTATCAGTACGAGAAGTACTATCATCATCATCATCATCGTTATCATTATTGTTAACATTATCAGTATCAGAATTACTATCATTATCATCATCGTTATCATTATTGTTAACATTATCAGTACGAGAAGTACTATCATTATCATCATCATCGTTATCATTATTGTTAACATTATCAGTACGAGAAGTACTATCATTATCATTATCATCGTTATCATTATTGCTAACATTATCAGTACGAGAAGCACTATCATTATCATCATCATCGTTATCATTATTGTTAACATTATCAGTACGAGAAGTACTATCATTATCATCATCATCGTTATCATTATTGCTAACATTATCAGTACGAGAAGTACTATCATCATCATCATCATCATCGTTATCATTATTGTTAACATTATCAGTACGAGAAGTACTATCATTATCATTATCATCGTTATCATTATTGTTAACATTATCAGTACGAGAAGTACTATCATTATCATCATCATCGTTATCATTATTGTTAACATTATCAGTACGAGAAGTACTATCATTATCATCATCATCGTTATCATTATTGCTAACATTATCAGTACGAGAAGTACTATCATTATCATCATCGTCGTTATCATTATTGTTAACATTATCAGTACGAGAAGTACTATCATTATCATCATCGTCGTTATCATTATTGTTAACATTATCAGTACGAGAAGTACTATCATTATCATCATCATCGTTATCATTATTGTTAACATTATCAGTACGAGAAGTACTATCATTATCATCATCATCGTTATCATTATTGTTAACATTATCAGTACGAGAAGTACTATCATTATCATCATCATCGTTATCATTATTGTTAACATTATCAGTACGAGAAGTACTATCATTATCATTATCATCGTTATCATTATTGTTAACATTATCAGTATCAGAATTACTATCATTATCATCATCGTTATCATTATTGTTAACATTATCAGTACGAGAAGCACTATCATTATCATCATCATCGTCGTTATCATTATTGCTAACATTATCAGTACGAGAAGTACTATCATTATCATCATCGTTGTCTGATCAATCATGAACATCGTCATCATCATTATTATTCTTAGTATTATCAGTACGAGAAGTACTATCATCATCATCATCATCGTTATCATTATTGCTAACATCATCAGTACGAGAAGTACTATCATTATCATCATCGTTGTCTGATCAATCATGAACATCGTCATCATCATTATTATTCTTAGTATTATCAGTACGAGAAGTACTATCATCATCATCATCATCGTTATCATTATTGTTAACATTATCAGTATCAGAATTACTATCATTATCATCATCGTTATCATTATTGTTAACATTATCAGTACGAGAAGTACTATCATTATCATCATCATCGTTATCATTATTGTTAACATTATCAGTACGAGAAGTACTATCATTATCATCATCATCGTTATCATTATTGTTAACATTATCAGTACGAGAAGTACTATCATTATCATCGTTATCATTATTGTTAACATTATCAGTACGAGAAGCACTATCATTATCGTATCATCATCATCGTTATCATTATTGCTAACATCATCAGTACGAGAAGTACTATCATTATCATCATCGTTGTCTGATCAATCATGAACATCGTCATCATCATTATTATTCTTAGTATTATCAGTACGAGAAGTACTATCATCATCATCATCATCGTTATCATTATTGTTAACATTATCAGTATCAGAATTACTATCATTATCATCATCGTTATCATTATTGTTAACATTATCAGTACGAGAAGTACTATCATTATCATCATCATCGTTATCATTATTGTTAACATTATCAGTACGAGAAGTACTATCATTATCATTATCATCGTTATCATTATTGCTAACATTATCAGTACGAGAAGCACTATCATTATCATCATCATCGTTATCATTATTGTTAACATTATCAGTACGAGAAGTACTATCATTATCATCATCATCGTTATCATTATTGCTAACATTATCAGTACGAGAAGTACTATCATCATCATCATCATCATCGTTATCATTATTGTTAACATTATCAGTACGAGAAGTACTATCATTATCATTATCATCGTTATCATTATTGTTAACATTATCAGTACGAGAAGTACTATCATTATCATCATCATCGTTATCATTATTGTTAACATTATCAGTACGAGAAGTACTATCATTATCATCATCATCGTTATCATTATTGCTAACATTATCAGTACGAGAAGTACTATCATTATCATCATCGTCGTTATCATTATTGTTAACATTATCAGTACGAGAAGTACTATCATTATCATCATCGTCGTTATCATTATTGTTAACATTATCAGTACGAGAAGTACTATCATTATCATCATCATCGTTATCATTATTGTTAACATTATCAGTACGAGAAGTACTATCATTATCATCATCATCGTTATCATTATTGTTAACATTATCAGTACGAGAAGTACTATCATTATCATCATCATCGTTATCATTATTGTTAACATTATCAGTACGAGAAGTACTATCATTATCATTATCATCGTTATCATTATTGTTAACATTATCAGTATCAGAATTACTATCATTATCATCATCGTTATCATTATTGTTAACATTATCAGTACGAGAAGCACTATCATTATCATCATCATCGTCGTTATCATTATTGCTAACATTATCAGTACGAGAAGTACTATCATTATCATCATCATCGTTATCATTATTGCTAACATTATCAGTACGAGAAGTGCTATCATCATCATCATCATCGTTGTCTGATCAATCATGAACATCGTCATCATCATTATTATTCTTAATATTATCAGTACGAAAAGTACTATCATCATCATAATCATCATATCTTAACCATCCTCATTATTATCGTTACCCCTATATGTACATTGTCATTACTGTAATAAATAAACGTAATAAGAAACTTTTCATCACACCACACTTACAAGGCAACGACAAATCGTAATTTACCTCGATGACAAATTTGAAGTCTGGCTTCTCACTGGCATTATCCACGTAGTAGGTCACACCAACTTGTAGCATGCCAATGCCACGCCCATTGGCTGATACCTTCAAAGTACCTTCAACCTTGGAGAGCTACCAACACAACATAGTAATACATTCAATGAATCGATCAATCAATTTATTGAACGGTGTATTAGTTCATAAATAAACGAATCGATCCATCGATCGATCAGTGAATAAAATATCAGTAGATAAATCAATCATCAATCAATTGCAATCAATTAAGCAGTCAATCAATCAATGAATCAATCAACCAGTCAATCCATGGACATCAGTCAATCAATCCATCAATCAATCAATCAATCAGTCAATCCATCAGTCAATCAATCCATCCATCAATCAATCAATCAGTCAATCAATCAGTCAATCAATCCATCAGTCAATCAATCCATCAGTCAATCAATCCATCAGTCAATCAATCCATCAGTCATTCAATCAATCAGTCAATCAATCCATCAGTCAGTCAATCAATCCATCAGTCAATCAATCCATCAGTCAATCAATCAATCAGTCAATCAATCAATCAAAATATCAGTCAATCAATTCATCAGTCAGTCAATCAATCCATCAGTCAATCCATCAGTCAATCAATCCATCAGTCAATCAATCAATCCATCAGTCAATCAATCCATCAGTCAATCAATCCATCAGTCAATCAATCAATCAGTCAATCAATCAATCAATCAAAATATCAGTCAATCAATCCATCAGTCAATCAATCCATCAGTCAATCAATCCATCAGTCAATCAATCCGTCAATCAATCAATCAATCAATCCATCAGTCAATCAATCCATCAGTCAATCAATCCATCAGTCAGTCAATCAATCAATCAATCAATCAGTCAATCAATCAGTCAATCAATCAAAATATCAGTCAATCAATATATCAGTCAGTCAATCAATCAATCAGTCAATCCGTCAGTCAATCAATCCATCAGTCAATCAATCCGTCAATCAATCCGTCAATCAATCAATCAATCAATCAGTCAATCAAAATATCAGTCAATCAATATATCAGTCAATCAATCAATCAAACAATCCATCAATCAGTCAATCAATCAGTCAGTTAATCACTAAGTCAATCAGTTAACTCACCAGGACCTCCTGTAAGACCATAGCATTGTTTGCATCAACGCTTAGCGTCTTATGGAACCCTTTGTCAGCAGACTGAGAGAGCTTGACGGTAAACGCTTGAGATGAGGAGTAAATAAGCGAAGCGAACTCCGACATGGCTTGAATACCAAGAACAGTATCCTGAAAAACACAACATAACGACGCTGATGGTTTGTGATGGAGATAATGGTAGTGTTGGTCACGATGACAATAATGATGATGTTGATGTTGATTATAAAGATGGTGGTGGTAGTGGCGATGATGATAATGATGGTGATAACAATAATGATAATGATTATAATGATGATGGTGGTGGTGGTTAATAACAACAAAGACAATCCATTTTGTAATGATCGTGACTGTTCCAAAAACTAGACGCCCTGATGGCGACTTAGTGGGCTACCTGGATTGCTCAGATTACCTATTTGATCTGATAGTTTTGTGAGCTACAAGGTTGAGTTGCCCAGTAGTCAGCGTGACAAGATGACAAGATGTGTTTAATACTGTTGTGAGCTACAAGTTTGAGTTGTCCAGTAATCAGCGTGACAAGATGACAAGATTTATTAAATACCTGAGTTGATGAGTAACCACCAAGGGCGTTTCTTTGTAAAGAAAGCCATCGCACCACAGGGAGCCCGTTCTTGATATCTTTGTCGAGACTAAGTGTTAGCAGTGCGTACGATGTCATCTCTACATCAGCGGCTCGTGGACGATAGTATGGACGAGGTTCAGTGGACTTGTCTGACTTGGCGTTAGACCAGTACATCATACCGTCTAGGTAATCATACAATAATATCAATAACATATATAACAGACACGTGACAATCACGTGGTCAATAGTATGGACCATATTCAGTAGACTTGTCTGACTTGGCGTTAGACCAGTGCATCATGCCGTCTAGTTAATGACAGAATAATATCAATAACATACACCTAATTGCAAGGTTGTCCTGACTTTTGTAATTTAGTGGGAAAGGAATTAATTAAAAGACAAAAGAAAATCACTCAAGCTGTACTCTTTTTTCACGTGTACACCTATTTCAAAAAAGGTTGTCATCGCCAAAAGCGATAGGCGATAGGCGATAGGTCATTCCAGGATCCAAGTGCACTATGGGTATAATCTAAAGTATCCACATAAAAGCAGAAAAGCTGTGTCTTCTGGGCACATTTTCAGTCCTTCGACAAGTCATATAACTCTCCAGCGGATATCGTTGTTTAGTGGAGCTGGCATGATTGAAAATTTCACGACTTAGGATTATAACCATAGTGCATTTGGGTCTTGGAATGACCTATCGCCTATCGCTTTTGGCGATGACAACCTTTTTTGAAATAGGTGTATATAGAACAGTTGTAGAATTGAATTATTATCATCTTTATCACAACCACCGTTATTAATTACGTTATCAAAATTACCGCCGCTATTAACTCACCTTTCCTAATGGCCATACTCAAAAGAGCTGTTAGTGCCCGACTGCTTTTTGCACTTTTGACCAGTCTAAGAGCATAGGTTGATAATGATAGTGCATACACGTCTTTGGAGCTGATGATCGCATCAAGTTTACTTTCCAAGTATTGAATACCTTTTTCTTTAGCCGTTATGACAGCCTGAGAGTACAAATACGGTGATATGAGTTTATGATATCGAAAGGGACCTTCATCATCATCATCATCATCGTCGTCATCATCATCAACATCGTTATCTCAATCCTATTCATCATCATCACCACCACCACCACCACCACCACCATCATTATACCATCACCATCGTCATCATTATCATCATTACTATCACCATCATCATAATCACCATTATTATCATCACCATTATTATCACCACCACCATTATCACCAACAATATGATCCTTATCATCACTACCACCACCACTACCACCATCATCATCTACATCATCATTATCACCGCCATCACCAATATTCCTATCATTATCATGACCATGACCATCACTACCGCCACCACCATCATCTACATCATCATTATCACCGCCATCACCAATATTCCTATCATGACCATGACCATGACCATGACCTATCATTATCATGACCATGACCATGACTATCACTACCACCACCACCACCATCATCATCATCTACATCATCATTATCACCGCCATCACCAATATTCCTATCATTATCATGACCATGACCATGACCTATCATTATCATGACCATGACCATAACTATCACTACCACCACCACCACCACCATCATCATCTACATCATCGTTATCACCGCCATCACCAATATTCCTATCATTATCATGACCATGACTACCACCACCACCATCATCATCATCGTCGTCGTCGTCATCATTATTATCACCGCCATCACCACTACCCCTATCATGACCATGACCATGACCATCACTACCACCACCACCATCATCGTCGTCGTCACCATCATTATTATCAACGCCATCACCACTACCCCTATCATGACCATGACCATCACCACCACCACCACCATCATCGTCGTCGTCGTCGTCGTCATCATCATTATTATCACCGCCATCACCACTACCCCTATCATGACCATGACCATGACCATCACTACCACCACCACCATCATCATCGTCGTCGTCGTCATCATTATTATCAACGCCATCACCACTACCCCTATCACGACCATGACCATGACCATGACCACCACCACCACCATCATCGTCGTCGTCGTCGTCGTCATCATCATTATTATCACCGCCATCACCACTACCCCTATCATGACCATGACCATGACCATTACTACCACCACCACCATCATCATCGTCGTCGTCGTCGTCGTCATCATTATTATCAACGCCATCACCACTACCCCTATCACGACCATGACCATGACCATCACCACCACCACCACCATCATCATATTCATCATAACCAGTACTATACACCAATCAGTAAAGCAAGCAACATTGTACCTTATCAGAGCTGTCAGCTTCAGCAAGTGCAATAACCACAAAAGCAGCAAGAGACATCTCTCCCTTATTACCTCCCTGTAAACAAAACAAGCAAATAACTGACAAGCAAACGATGCTGGAGTGACTAATGGTTTATGCACGTGGTATTCACAGCTTTCAAGGTTCTCGTCCACAACCTCAGACCCCATCAACACTAGTGCGTTCTATAGTTTGAAACCACATACATTTTGATCAGTTTAGGCCTTCCGTCCACACTAATACGCTGAGCATTTCATCGAAACCGCATCGATTTGAAAACGCTCCCAAAAGTGGATCAAAATGAAAACGCACACATTATCGTATTAGTTTGGACGGTCGAAAACGTATCGAAATGAAAACGCTTACGTCAAATGTACCACTTGAGCATGCGCATATTGTCAAACTTATCGATGTGTTTTCAGATCAAACGCCTCAGCCTCGATAGCGTATGAAAATTATTAACAATTTGACTACAGCTCGAGGTAATTTAAAGAATGTACACATTATCAAACAATTGAAACACTTCAAAATTCCACGGGCTGTAGTCAAATTGTAAAGAATATATTACATGCTATCTGAGGTTGTTCGACGAGAACCGTGAAAAGATCTATTAAGTCGAATGAAACATGCATGTTTAATAAGGCACAAGACATTTTATAATCAAAATGTCTAATTATCTGGATAATCTAACGAGATTAATAGAGTACAAACACTAAAAGTGTGCAACATAAATACCACTAAATACTGCTAAATTATGCAAATTCTTTTGTTCACTGTTGTTTAATCAACACTATTTAGTGGTAAATAGTACAAAGTATTGCACACTTTTAGTGTTTGTACTCTAGATGTAAGTATTTTGATTATATGCACTTATTTCAAAAATAGGTAACTGTGGTGTATAATACCATCTATTTGTTATGGTGTATTAAAGTGTGCGATACCTTAAGGTAACTGTGGTGTATAATACCATCTATTTGTTATGGTGTATTAAAGTGTGCGATACCTTGAGGTAACTGTGGTGTATAATACCATCTATTTGTTATGGTGTATTAAAGTGTGCGATACCTTGAGGTAACTGTGGTGTATAATACCATCTATTTGTTATGGTGTATTTAAGTGTACGATACCTTGAGGTAACTGTGGTGTATAATACCATCTATTTGTTATGGTGTATTTAAGTGTGCGATACCTTAAGGTAACTGTGGTGTATAATACCATCTATCTGTTATGGTGTATTAAAGTGTGCGATACCTTAAGGTACCTGTGGTGTATAATACCATCTATTTGTTATGGTGTATTAAAGTGTGCGATACCTTGAGGTAACTGTGGTGTATAATACCATCTATTTGTTATGGTGTATTAAAGTGTGCGATACCTTGAGGTAACTGTGGTGTATAATACCATCTATTTGTTATGGTGTATTAAAGTGTGCGATACCTTGAGGTAACTGTGGTGTATAATACCATCTATTTGTTATGGTGTATTAAAGTGTGTGATACCTTAAGGTAACTGTGGTGTATAATACCATCTATTTGTTATGGTGTATTAAAGTGTGTGATACCTTAAGGTAACTGTGGTGTATAATACCATCTATTTGTTATGGTGTATTAAAGTGTGCGATACCTTCAGGTAACTGCCATGTACTTTGCCAAGGGTAGGGAACGAACCATCCTTGTTCTGCTTTCTGGTTATGAACTTCAAGCTGAGATCCAATGATGATGGATCGACGTAGATGTACTTGCGTGCTTGAGCAAAGGACTTCACAACGAATGCCGTAAGCCTACAAATAGAACCATGCGATGATTTAATTTGCCATTTATATTAACATGACCTCTATCATTATCTCCATCATTATTATCATCAATTCATTACTCATCATCCTCATCTGATTATTACCAACATCACCATCATCAATACTACCATCAACATCTGTCATTTTCACCATCATCATCATCATCATCACTATCATTACCATCATCACAATCCTCATCATTACCAACATTACAATCATCAATCATCATCATTATCATTATCATCATCAACATCATTATCATCATGAACATTATTATCATCACCATCATCATTACCAACATTACAATCATCATTATCATTTTCATCATCATCAATCACTACCACCATTATCATAATCATAACGACAGTACGTAACACCCTAATCTTTTTGCGGAGGGAAGAAAACCAGACAACACAGAGAAAAAGTAAAGAATAATATTTTACGTCGGAAGTCGAAAGCGATAGAACAACACATCAAACAAACTCCATTTACTTGTCGCCCAAGCCGGGACTCGAACCTGGACCACAGTGGTGAAAGGCCTGCGCTCTCACCGCTAAACCACCCATTTAAAATAGTCTTACCACATGCTTCCCTCAGGATCTCTTTCACCAAAGGCGCTGTAGGAGCCGTCTCTATGACGATACGTTTGTTCACGTTGATAACCTGGATGATAACGACAGAAAGAACGTTTAGTCGTCAATACATGCGTAAAATCAAACGAACGTATTTACAGTAGGCTTAAAATATGCTTACGTATACAGATACAGATACATGAGAAAAATAAGTACGACTTAACGCAACTATTTTAACAGTTCTAACATACTTTGTACGAAAAGGGTTTCATTTACGCACTTCACGCGCGTAATACGTACAAATTTACGTAACGATTTCAACGAATTCCAACGTAGCTTGTACCATATTATTCTCTGTTTCATTTACGCACTTTACACGCGTAATACGTACAAATTTACGTAACGATTTCAACGTACCTTGTACCATATAATTCTCTGTTTCATTTACGCACTTTACGCGCGTAATACGTACAAATTTACGTAACGATTTTAACGAATTCCAACGTACCTTGTACCATATAGTTCTGTTTCATTTACGCACATAACGCGCGTAATACGTACAAATTTACGCAACGATTTCAACGAATTCCAACGTACCTTGTACCATATATTTCTGTTTCATTTACGCACATTACGCGCGTAATACGTACAAACTTACGCAACGATTTCAACGAATTTCAACGTACCTTGTACCATATAATTCTCTGCTTTGGATTTTATTGCAGGGGTGACCTTGTTCACGGTTGTCAAGTACTTTAGAACGAAGATATTCGGGGCAAAGTTCACCATGTTTTGTTCCCCGCAGCCGTAGGGCATGCGCAGTAGATCGTCCAGGTTATTGAACGAAGATCCAAGTAGATCACCTGCAAGAGAGGAACTACATAAGAAAAGCCTATGAAAAGCCTATGAAAAGCCTATGAATATCCTATGAATACCCTATGAAAAGCCTATGAAAAACCTATGAAAAGCCTATGAAAAGCCTATGAATATCCTATGAATACCCTATGAAAAGTCTATGAAAAGCCTATGAAAAACCTATGAAAAGCCTATGAAAAGCCTATGAAAAGCCTGTGAAAAGCCTATGAAAAGCCTATGAAAAGCCTATGAATATCCTATGAATACCCTATGAAAAGTCTATGAAAAGCCTATGAAAAAACTATGAAAAGCCTATGAAAAGCCTATGAAAAGCCTGTGAAAAGCATATGAAAAGCCTATGAAAAGCCTATGAAAAGCCTATGAAAAGCCTATGAAAAGCCTATGAATATCCTATGAATACCCTATGAAAAACCTATGAAAAGTCTATGAAAAACCTATGAAAAGCCTATGAAAAGCCTATGAAAAGCCTGTGAAAAGCCTATGAAAAGCCTATGAAAAGCCTATGAAAAGCCTATGAAAAGCCTATGAATACCCTATGAGAACCTTGTGAAAAATCCTATAAAAACCTTATCAATACCCTATGAAAACCTTCTAAAAACCCCATGAAATACTTCCTTAAGATATAGTCAATGTCCGAGATAAACATTCGGTCCACAAAAAAAGACATTAGCACTCAAAGAAATGTCACGTGATACGATCTAAGTTCTCTCTAAATGCTCTAAATGATACTAGCATTCATTGTGTGAATAGATTTCAAAATTATTATTCCATGTTCACCGCTACTTATTTATTTATTTATACAGCCATTTCAAAAAACGTAGAATACTGAATACTGCATACTGAATAGTGCATTCCAAGACCGAAATGTATTTTGGGTAGATGTATTATTTTTTACGAATCAATGAGACCCACAATACCCTTTGGTCTTGGAATGCACTATTCAGTATTCAAGGTTTTATGAAATAGCTGTATATGCTGTATATTGTGATCAATGAGACCCACAATACCCTTTGGTCTTGGAATGCACTATTCAGTATTCAACGTTTTATGAAATAGCTGTATATGCTGTATATTGTGATCAATGAGACCCACAATACCCTTTGGTCTTGGAATGCACTATTCAGTATTCAAGGTTTTATGAAATAGCTGTATATGCTGTATATTGTGATCAATGAGACCCACAATACCCTTTGGTCTTGGAATACACTATTAAGTATTCAACGTTTTATGAAATAGCTGTATATGCTGTATATTGTGATTAATGAGACCCACAATACCCTTTGGTCTTGGAATGCACTATTCAGTATTCAACGTTTTATGAAATAGCTGTATATGCTGTATATTGTGATTAATGAGACCCACAATGCCCTTTGGTCTTGGAATGCACTATTCAGTATTCAACGTTTTTTGAAATAGCTGTATATGCTGTATATTGTGATTAATGAGACCCACAATACCCTTTGGTCTTGGAATGCACTATTCAGTATTCAACGTTTTTTGAAATAGCTGTATATGCTGTATATTGTGATCAATGAGACCCACAATACCCTTTGGTCTTGGAATGCACTATTCAGTATTCAACGTTTTTTGAAATAGCTGTATATGCTGTATATTGTGATCAATGAGACCCACAATACCCTTTGGTCTTGGAATGCACTATTAAGTATTCAACGTTTTTTGAAATAGCTGTATATGCTGTATATTGTGATCAATGAGACCCACAATACCCTTTGGTCTTGTAATGCACTATTCAGTATTCAAGGTTTATTGAAATAGCTGTATATTGTGATCAATGAGACCAACAATGCCCTTTGGTCTTGTAATGCACTATTCAGTATTCAACGTTTTTTGAAATAGCTGTATATAGTAAATAATTGAAATTGCTACTGCATCAAACAAACACATAACGTATTATCATATGACCCGTATTTTGCCCGGCGCGCGCCCTTAAGAAAACCTTCGGAAAAAGTCACGTGATGGGGTCTGTACGGATTTTTTCACCTGGTCCGTACAAACTCGTACGGACCCGCTACTCGAAACATCACAAAAAATGGCCTTTAAATTAAAAAGAGTGAGCTATATGATAAAAAAAACTTATTGACTGAGTTAGGTCGGGCCGTACGGGAAAATATTTGGCTCTTGGTCATTTATATACGGACCTTGCTGCGCTCGGTCCGTACGTCATGACCACGTACGAGCCAAATATTTTCCCGTACGGCCCTCCCACTCATTCAATAAGTATTTATTACGTGTACGAATAGATCATTATCTACATAATATACTTAAACAGCGATAAAAACTACAATTGAAAAAAATACTCGAATATCCTCTCAGATAACACTCAACCCACAAGTGGCAAGCCGTCAAAACAATCACGGTAATCACATCACGTATGCTAGCGCTTTTAAGATGTACACATCAAATTCAACTCACGCATCATCCTGAGAAAAACCCTCGTGGAAAGAGAGAAAACAAAACATCATATATGATTCTAAGATCAACGTACACATGACCCTGAGAAAAAACACTCATGCAAAGAGAGAGAACAAAACATCATATATGATTCTAAGATCAACGTACACATCACCCTGAGAAAAACCCTCGTGGAAAGAGAGAGAACATATCACATATGATTCTAAGATTCAGGAACACATGACCCTGAGAAAAACCCTCGTGGAAAGAGAGAGAACATATCACATATGATTCTAAGATCCACGTACACATGACCCTGAGAAAAACCCTCGTGGCAAGGGAGATAACTAAACAAACTGAAACTGCATATGATCTTCAGGAAAACCCTTCCAGGTGATTTCGCGCGCGGTTAGTATAAGCCAATCAGAATCATTTTTGTCGCATCGCCAACAGTTCCAAAATGGCGTCGTTTGAGAGAGTTGTTTCCCATGTTAACCCTTTATAAATATGTCCTTAACATAACTTTACATTAAAAAATTATATGTAACTTGGACAACAAAAGCTCTCTGCTGCTCTATCAGCAATAAAAAAGAACAAAAACAAAAACAAAACGCAAATGCCTAAAAGTAACCGAAATCTTTGCTGTTTCGAGACGCCATTTTGGAACTGTTCGTTTTGACAAATAATCCTTTGCGCGCTTCGAAGCGAGATCACCTGGTTGTGGCAAGTGAGATAAATACACAAACTCAAATTACATGTGATCTTGAGGAAAACCTCGTTGCAAGGGTGAAAAACAAACTCAACTCACACATGTTCAAACCAGTACTCAAACAGGGACCACAGCGGTGAGAGTTGAGAGGTTATCCAATGCTTATAATAAATGGAAACTAGCGAGTAAACTAGTATAGGCTGCGTCGGTGTTTGATATAAACGATAGGTAATATAATGAAATTTGTATCACCGTAAAAAATAAAAATAGAAACTAGCGAATAAACTAGTAAAGGCTGCGTCGGTGTTTGATATAAACGATAGGTAATATAATAAAATTTGTAACACCGTAAAAAATGTTGACTTAACTTTACTGACGTTTCGAGCTTTAGCCCTTCGTCGGAGTAAAAGATTTATAATACATACCGATTACCGTTACTTTCGCATGTGCCGATCCTTTGACAGCTGATTTAGGTAAAGCTAAGTCCAACGTCTTAGTAAACGATGAAGCTGGAACAGGACAAAGTCAAAGTATTAATTGTGATTATCATTATATATCAGCACCATTAATTATCACCATCATCATCACAATCACTGTCGAAATCTTGATCACAACCACCACCATCATGCACCACCACTATCATCACTATCAACACCATCATTATCACCACCATCATGCACCACCACCATCATTACTATCAACACCATCATCACAACCACCACCATTATCATCATCATGCACCACCACTATCATCACCATCATTATCATCACCATCATCATCATCACTAACACTATCAACACCATCATCATCATCATCAAAATCATCACCGCCATCATCATTATCAACACCATCATCATCATGATCACCCTCAACATCACCACCACCACCATTATCATCACCATCATGCACCACCATCATCATCACTATCACTATCAACACCATCATCATTATCATCACCACCACCATCATCACTATCAACACCATCATCATCACCACCACCATCATTATCATCACCATCATCATCATCACTATCACTATCATCAACACCATCATCATCATTATCATCAAAATCATCACCACCACCATCATTATCACCCTCATTCTTATCATCAGCTCTTCCGACTTTTACATCTACCTCCGTAGAAAGATTAACATCCGTTAATATCAATATTAACTTCCGAAATCGACGTCATTCTACTATATCTACTGTCAACACAGCTGTTCCGAAGGGGGCGATATCAAAATTAGGAATATGTATAACTTTAAGGAAGTCAGAAAGAATACACAATATACATACAGTAGCAGGTTCAATACACTACGCATCTTTAAGAAAACATTTCTAGGTGATTTAAGAGAAGCATACTCTCCGATCAAAATCTGACATTAAGGTTGGTATTATCATATTACATTAAGATATTATTAATAGGGATTTATCTTATTGTTGCTTATTTTCGCGGTAACTTAATTTCGCAAAAAACGGGAGCATTTCGCGCGGGTCAAAGATAGGTGATAAAAAGTTTTCAATACTCAAAATGTAGAACTTTTTACCAAAGAAATAAGGCCATTTACAAACTCACTTGCGAAAACTGTCAAATCACTGGAATTGGAACAATTAATTCTCATTTTTTATATAAAAAAAGCTCCCTTCTTAAATGTCGGCTTGCTTACGTGAGCTCGTCTTTTTGACAGCGACACTTTGTTTTGAAGTTTGTAATCGATATCGCAGAGAACTTTATTTTACCTTAGTCATGAGGTTGGATAGACTTACAAAACAGTGTTTTATTCGTGCAGTTCGTATTTCCTTAGCTTTCGTATTTCTTTGTACTCCCTTTGTCCAAGTGGTAGGGGTGATCGGCAGTCGATTTCGCAAATGCCACCTAAAAGGTACGCATAAATTAAGAGAACTGCCAAAGCCTGTCAAAGACTTTTAAGCAAGAACCCTAAAAGGAACGCCGATCACCTCTACCACTTGGACATAATGATGTAGATGATGTAGACTAATTTAAAATAAAAAAAGCATGGTTCCTTTCCAGGGTTTAACTATCTCCTCAATGTGGTCAGCTTGGTTGCTTATTGTGATAAGTGTTGTCATAGTAACAGGCAACGCCATCACCATAGTGATATTCACGAGCTCCTCTCGACTACGCATGCGTCGCTACTTACTAATCGTTAACCTAGCGATAGCTGATCTCCTGGTTGGACTAATATCGATACCTATGTACATCTCTTGGGTTTTAAACCCTAACGCTACCAAGGCATACATTATAGCATATGTGACACAGGATTCTCTATTTGGAATAGCATCTTTGTATGGTTTAGCGGGTTTGGCTATTGAGAGGGCATATGCAACTTACTACCCCTTCAAGCACCGCGTCTTGAGCAAGGTACCATACTCTGCTGGGATAGCTGGGATATGGATGTTCGCTCTCCTGTCAAGCTCTGTATTGTTCGCGTTCCTTGGTCCGCAATTTCGTACGGTCATCATGGTCGCTATTCTCCTGATTCCTTTAGCTGCCGTCATTATTGCGTACATCCTTATATGGATAAAAGTGACTTACCACAGACCAATACCTCATCACGCAATCCACCAGAGTAACGCAAAGTTAACTGTCACGCTTGGAATTGTCACGCTGGTGACTTTAATCGCCTGGATCCCGTTCACAATAGTCAGTCTGAAACCTGCAGTCCTAACATCACCTGACGGTTTGGTCTTTCTTTGCGTCACCAAATGGCTTGAGTATGGGAGCTCGATGGTCAATATCGTCATTTACGCAATGCGCATGCGTGAGTTTAAACTGGAAATCGTGCGTAAAATCAGATGTTGTCGCACTCGATTGAAAGTCCCGTCCAAGAGAATGAATGAAAGAACCAATAACATTGATCGTACCGTCAGAAATGATGCTGATAACAGCCACAAAAAACACGAAACTCATATATTTACACATATTTATCACTGCCACCATTGATCATCATTCTCACTACAATCATCATCGATCATCATCATCATCATCATCACTGCCATCATCATCACTGCAATCATCATCACTGCAATCATCATCACTGCAATCATCATTATCATCCTCACTGCAATCATCATCATCATCACTGTAATCGCCATCATTAACATTATCATCATCATAATCATCATCATCATCATCACTGCAATCATCATCATCATCATCATCACTGTAATCGTTATCATTAACATTATCATCATCATAATCATCACTGCAATCATCATCACTGCAATCATCATCATCATCCTCACTGCAATCATCATCATCATCACCATCATCATCACTGCAATCATTATTATCATCCTCACTGCAATCATCATCATCATCACTGTAATCGCCATCATTAACATTATCATCATCATCATAATCATCATCATCATCACTGCAATCATCATCATCATCATCATCACTGTAATCGTTATCATTAACATTATCATCATCATAATCATCACTGCAATCATCATCACTGCAATCATCATCATCATCCTCACTGCAATCATCATCATCATCACCATCATCCTCACTGCAATCATCATCATCATCATCATCATCATCACTGTAATCGCCATCATTAACATTATCATCATCATAATCATCACCATCATCCTCACTGCAATCATCATCATCACTGCAATCATTGTCATCATCATCATCGTCACTGCAATCTCCATCATCAACATTATCATCATCATCATTGCAATCATTACCATCATCATTGCCATTGTCATCACCATCATTCTCACTACAATCATCATCTACATCATTATATCATCATTATCATCATCGCTGCAATCATCATTTATACAATCATAATTATCACCATCACTAAAATTAAGTACGTATATAGTTTTTGTAAATTATGTCTCTGTACTGTATTATACTGTAAAAATCGATATATAACTATCCATGACTTACTTGTATTCAGGTCGATCAAAACACTGTAAGAATACGAGTTGCGCACACCTTCAGGCTGAAACAAAATATACAAAAATGTCCAAAATGACTGCCTAATGAACACCCTTGTTCATAGTATAAAAAAACTCATGAATAATTAATGACACATTTACAAAAGAAACCATGACCATGACGAGTGTAAATCTTCATAAAATTCAACAAAACTCTTACAGTGTCTTCTTGTTGATAATCCTCTGAGTTAATTTCAGCCGATTTCGTTCAGAAAAAATTACCTTCTTCCTGCCTTACAATTTAATCTGAACGAAATCGGCTGAAATTAACTCAGAGGATTATAGAGACCAACAAAAAGACACTGTAAGAGTTTTGTTGAATTTTATTGAATTTTAAAGGCAAAAAATCGAAGGTTCAAAAGTACCCACAGGCGCTCATGTTGTAATCATTACATATACAAAGTTTGAGCGGTCGATCGAAGACGAGCCGATGTATTCGCATACAGATCGGACGCGAATATTGTGTAGTAATATATCATAATTTCTCAATAGCGCTTCACAATGAATGAATTGAATTTTATGCAAAAATAGTTAATAATTGTCAATACACTTAAATGAATGTCGATAATGAAATACGTAAATTTAAACGATTTGCGTTAATAAAAGTAACTTTTTTATAGCAAAAGGTGTGAAGTATAGCTTAGAAACTAATACTTTTCGTGGTGAATAGAGCGCAAACACTTACAGTGCGGACACACTAACTGGGACCCACCTGAATAAAACTGATATCAAAACTACGAACACTTGATTTATTAAAAAGCGTCAAAACTTTGTACAAATTATCATCCAAGTTCTTAATGCTGATTCTATTAGTCGGGTTTTATCGGGAATCGATTTTCTGTAGGTCGATTGTGATTGGACAGTTTTGTTCAGGTGGGCCCAGTTAGTGTGTCCGCACTGCAATCCGTGAAATAAAATCTATTTTTTACTGTCTAATAGTTCTTATTTAGTGACTATTAGTGACTATTTTAGACAAGTAAAGCTGTAATGAAGTATTGTCTCCTTTGTATTTGCCTTTTCTTAGACTGTTCTGGTTGAGCCACTAAATAAGAACTATTTGTTAGTAACAATTTTGATTTTATTTAACGGATTAGGTGTTTGCGCTCTAATACAATTTTTTTGCTTGTACTACAAATAAAACAACGTTTTACTGTTCTGAAATAAAATATATGTGAAATTAGTTACCAGTCTTACCTCGACCAATATTCTCCGCTCAACCGCATCTGCTGCTTCAGTGGACTGGGCCTGGACGGTAATGGGGATATGCCCTAGTGTTATGGGTTTGATGGGGAAGGCCACGGCCCTGCCTTCTCCAGCTGGTATAGTCAACACCTCTTTGATGTCAACTGATTCCTGTTCGTGGCTGCCTCGTGGTGATGAAATCTCGTTGATCGCTTCGAAGTCTTTTGAGGCTTTGAAGGTGATAGTAACCTGAAGATGAACAGACAACAAGTAAACAACGACAGATAGATCAATATAAATGATGAAGATGATGATGATGATGATGATGATGACGATGATGATGACGACGATGATGATGATGATTATGATGATGATGATGATGATGATGATACGGCTTTGAAGGTGATAATAACCTGATGGAGAAGATGAATCAACAACACAAAAACAACGACAGATAGATCAATATAAATGATGATGATGATGATGATGATGACGATGATGATGATGATGATGATGATGATGATGATGATGATGATGATGATGATGATGAAGATACGGCTTTTAAGGTGATAGTTACCTGATGAAGAAGATGAACAAACAACACGTAAACAACGACAGATAGATCAATATAAATGATGAAGATGATGATGATGATGACAATGATGTTGGTACATTGTAATGCTAATGCTAATTTGTTTTTAACAATTTTATTGAGCGATAAATATTTAATTAAAAAGAAAAATACAAAAAAATTTAAATATAAAATTTATATCACTATACATCACCAAAAGGGGAAGGCGGGAACGGGACTCTAAGTCTCATGCAAGACACCTCCCTTTTAATGTACATGATAATGAGAGTGTAAATGATGCAGATGCCACGTACCTCTTGTGGCTGTTCTTGGTAGTTAAACACAAGCGCTTTGATCGCGACCTCTTCCCCACGAACCACAGAGTATGGCAAGTCAAGAGAAACAAAGAAAGGCTGGAAAACTTGTAACTGAAAAAAAAAAAAACAATTGAGGTGAGTTATTATTTACGATCATGATAATTATCCGTCACCATCACCAATACCAACACAACAATCCTAATCATCACCATCATCGCCACCACAATTATCATCGTCATCAGTATCATTACTATCATCATCACCACCACCATCATCACTACTATCATCATTACTATCACCACCACAATTATAATCATAAATACTATCACCACAACCATTATCATCGTCATCAGTATCATTATCAATACCATTATCATCATCACCATCATCATTTCCACCACCACCACCACCACAACCATCATTATTACTATAATCATTACTACCACCATTATCATCATCACCATCATTACTACTATCACCACCACCATCATCATCATAAATACTATCACCACAACCACAACCATTATCATCGTCATCAGTATCATTACCATTATCATCATCACCATCATTACTATCATCATTTCTACCACCACCATCATCATTATTACTATTATCATTACCACCACCATTATCATCACTATCACTATCACTATCATCACCACCATCATTACTATCATCATCACCATCATCTCCACCATCATCACCATCATTAATTCATTTCGGTACCTTAGGTTTCAATGTCCCTATACCAAAGCCGGTCTTGGGTGAAATAGCAAATGCACTAGCAACCCATGATGTGATTGTATCCGGCACAGATGTTGAGATTACTGCCTCACCAGATGAACTGGACAAAAATAAGAACAAGTCAAATACAAGTTGTATACAAAAAATAAGCATGAGTTAGTTTTCTTTTTTAGGGAGCTAATAAGAGATTTTGGTCATGACCAATAGCCTCGTTATCATCAAGCCAACATAATGATCACTATCATATGCATAATCATCGCAATAGTCCTTTTCACAGTTCTCGACGATCAACCATAGCGTCAGGGCTCGAAATAGCTGCCTGCCAATGGCCAAATGCCAGCCCAAACTTAAGGTTTGGCAGGCAAAAATAATTATGAACTGCTGGCAAATAGATAATAAAACTTCATTCAACATTTACTGGAAATCATCTTTCACTTATTATTTATCTGTGTGGCAGGCCAAATTCTTTTCCTATTTCGAGCCCTGAGCGTGTGATATACTCTTTAGAATTTGACTCAAGATAGCATAAATAAGACAGGGAAACTCCTGTATTTACCTGCGAGCAGAGGTTCCTTTCTCTTTTCTCGTCGTTCTAGGGAAGAGAAAGGAAGCTCTGCTCGCAGGATAGTATTACGTAAGGCGTAAAGGCGAAAATTAAAACTGCCGTTTATCTTGACGAAGGATAGTAGGGTTAGTCGAAAATTAAACTGCATCCAGTTACTAAAAATAGAACAACTGGGAATTCACATGGTGCACGGAGTATTATCTAGTTTCCCTCTCTTACTTATGCTCTCGTTTGACTACAGCCCGTGTTAATTTAAGGAATGTACACATCTACCCTCATCGTATTTATCTTCGCATAATTTTTTAGTGTATTTTTAGTATTATTTTCCTAGTGTATTTTTTGTAGGGTCTCCATTGATAACAGTTTTGTAAATACTGAAAGAGCTACCCTGTTTAAATAAAAGAATATATCTATCTATCTACATTATCAAACAATTGAAACACTTACAAATTCAATGAGCTGTAGTTAAATTCAACATCACTATTATCATCACGACCATTATCATCATCATCACCATCATGACGTGCACGTGCACGATCACAATCATTGCATCACTATCATCATCAGATTCACTATCATCCTCACCATTATCATCATCATCACCATCAGCCATCGTTGTCATGACGTGCACGATCACAATCATTACATCATTATCATCATTAGATTCACAATCATCCTTATCAATATCGTAATCATCACCATCGGCCATCGTTGTCATGACGATCACAATCATTACATCACTATCATCATCAGATTCACAATCATCCTTATCAATATCGTAATCATCATCATCACTATCAGCACCATTATAATCATCATTATCATTGACCACATCATCACCACATCACTGTTATCATAAGCAAGAGCTTGCAGACCTGGCATTCACGTCCATAAATATCCATGTTTCAGGAAATAGAGAACGAACTTTCGTCACGGCAGCTAGGCTTTTTCCTGACGGGCCTGGTTGTCCTATACCACGCTCAGCATTGGCAGTTTGGACATTTGATTCCACTAAGAAACGGTAACACAATCGTAAATGATCAAATGGTTGGAATAATAAATGAATGAACTAAGGAAGGAAGGAAGGAAGGAAGGAGAGGGAGGCAGGAAGGCAGGAAGGTACTTACACACTGGGAACGGACCATTATAGAAATTCCTTCTATAAACCAAGCAGTCAGAGAAGACTATCAACCCAGAATTCTAAAAACAAAGATCGTATTGTTTCATGCACATCATTTGCTTAGTATACACAATTCAGTTTTGCCTTAGTGTAAGAAGTGAGTAAATCTGAGTGTTTTAATTGGATGTTATATCTAAATATCAACTACTCAAGGAGTAACTGTGGTTTCATCGGTTTACTCAGTTATTTGAGTAACCACTACTCAGTCGTGTATGCAGTGAGTAACTGTGGATGCATCGATTTACTCGTAAACTCGTATTTGAGTAAACACGAATTAATCGTTTTTGCAGTGAGTAACTGTGGATGCATCGATTTACTCAGTTATTTGAGTAACCACTACTCAGTCGTTTTTGCAGTGAGTAACTGTGGATGCATCGATTTACTCAGGTATTTGAGTAACCACTAATTAATCGTTTTTGCAATAGGTAACTGTGGATGAATCGATTTACTCAATGATATGACTTATTTGAGTAACCACTATTCAGTAGTTTTTACAGTGAGTAACTGTGGATGCATCGATTTACTCAATGATATGACTTATTTGAGTAACCACTATTCAGTAGTTTTTACAGTGAGTAACTGTGGATGAATTGATTTACTCAATGATATGACTTATTTGAGTAACCACTATTCAGTAGTTTTTACAGTGAGTAACTGTGGATGAATTGATTTACTCAATGATATGACTTATTTGAGTAACCACTATTCAGTAGTTTTTACAGTGAGTAACTGTGGATGCATCGATTTACTCAGGTATTTGAGTAACCACTACTCAGTCGTGTTGCAGTGAGTAACTGTGGATGCATCGATTTACTCAGGTATTTGAGTAACCACTACTCAGTCGTGTTGCAGTGAGTAACTGTGGATGCATCGATTTACTCAGTTATTTGAGTAAACACTAATTAATCGTTTTTGCAATAGGTAACTGTGGATGAATCGATTTACTCAATGATATGACTTATTTGAGTAACCACTATTCAGTAGTTTTTACAGTGAGTAACTGTGGATGCATCGATTTACTCAATGATATGACTTATTTGAGTAACCACTATTCAGTAGTTTTTACAGTGAGTAACTGTGGATGAATTGATTTACTCAATGATATGACTTATTTGAGTAACCACTATTCAGTAGTTTTTACAGTGAGTAACTGTGGATGCATCGATTTACTCAGGTATTTGAGTAACCACTACTCAGTCGTGTTGCAGTGAGTAACTGTGGATGCATCGATTTACTCAGGTATTTGAGTAACCACTACTCAGTCGTGTTGCAGTGAGTAACTGTGGATGCATCGATTTACTCAGTTATTTGAGTAAACACTAATTAATCGTTTTTGCAATAGGTAACTGTGGATGAATCGATTTACTCAATGATATGACTTATTTGAGTAACCACTATTCAGTAGTTTTTACAGTGAGTAACTGTGGATGCATCGATTTACTCAGTTATTTGAGTAAACACTAATTAATCGTTTTTGCAATAGGTAACTGTGGATGAATCGATTTACTCAATGATATGACTTATTTGAGTAACCACTATTCAGTAGTTTTTACAGTGAGTAACTGTGGATGAATTGATTTACTCAATGATATGACTTATTTGAGTAACCACTATTCAGTAGTTTTTACAGTGAGTAACTGTGGATGCATCGATTTACTCAGTTATTTGAGTAACCACTACTCAGTCGTTTTTGCAGTGAGTAACTGTGGATGCATCGATTTACTCAGGTATTTGAGTAACCACTAATTAATCGTTTTTGCAATAGGTAACTGTGGATGAATCGATTTACTCAATGATATGACTTATTTGAGTAACCACTAT
This sequence comes from Metridium senile, assembly GCA_949775045.1. Taxonomy (NCBI): domain Eukaryota; kingdom Metazoa; phylum Cnidaria; class Anthozoa; order Actiniaria; family Metridiidae; genus Metridium; species Metridium senile. The sequence goes on from OX459100.1 coordinate 8,616,478, forward strand.
TCAGTAGTTTTTACAGTGAGTAACTGTGGATGCATCGATTTACTCAATGATATGACTTATTTGAGTAACCACTATTCAGTAGTTTTTACAGTGAGTAACTGTGGATGAATTGATTTACTCAATGATATGACTTATTTGAGTAACCACTATTCAGTAGTTTTTACAGTGAGTAACTGTGGATGAATTGATTTACTCAATGATATGACTTATTTGAGTAACCACTATTCAGTAGTTTTTACAGTGAGTAACTGTGGATGCATCGATTTACTCAGGTATTTGAGTAACCACTACTCAGTCGTGTTGCAGTGAGTAACTGTGGATGCATCGATTTACTCAGGTATTTGAGTAACCACTACTCAGTCGTGTTGCAGTGAGTAACTGTGGATGCATCGATTTACTCAGTTATTTGAGTAAACACTAATTAATCGTTTTTGCAATAGGTAACTGTGGATGAATCGATTTACTCAATGATATGACTTATTTGAGTAACCACTATTCAGTAGTTTTTACAGTGAGTAACTGTGGATGCATCGATTTACTCAATGATATGACTTATTTGAGTAACCACTATTCAGTAGTTTTTACAGTGAGTAACTGTGGATGAATTGATTTACTCAATGATATGACTTATTTGAGTAACCACTATTCAGTAGTTTTTACAGTGAGTAACTGTGGATGAATTGATTTACTCAATGATATGACTTATTTGAGTAACCACTATTCAGTAGTTTTTACAGTGAGTAACTGTGGATGAATTGATTTACTCAATGATATGACTTATTTGAGTAACCACTATTCAGTAGTTTTTACAGTGAGTAACTGTGGATGCATCGATTTACTCAGGTATTTGAGTAACCACTACTCAGTCGTGTTGCAGTGAGTAACTGTGGATGCATCGATTTACTCAGGTATTTGAGTAACCACTACTCAGTCGTGTTGCAGTGAGTAACTGTGGATGCATCGATTTACTCAGGTATTTGAGTAAACACTAATTAATCGTTTTTGCAATAGGTAACTGTGGATGAATCGATTTACTCAATGATATGACTTATTTGAGTAACCACTATTCAGTAGTTTTTACAGTGAGTAACTGTGGATGCATCGATTTACTCAGTTATTTGAGTAAACACTAATTAATCGTTTTTGCAATAGGTAACTGTGGATGAATCGATTTACTCAATGATATGACTTATTTGAGTAACCACTATTCAGTAGTTTTTACAGTGAGTAACTGTGGATGAATTGATTTACTCAATGATATGACTTATTTGAGTAACCACTATTCAGTAGTTTTTACAGTGAGTAACTGTGGATGCATCGATTTACTCAGTTATTTGAGTAACCACTACTCAGTCGTGTTGCAGTGAGTAACTGTGGATGCATCGATTTACTCAGTTATTTGAGCAACCACTACTCAGTAGTTACAACGAGTAACTGTGGATGCATCGATTTACTCGTTTATTTGAGTAACCACTACTCAGTCGTGTTGCAGTGAGTAACTGTGGATGCATCGTTTTACTCGTTTATTTGAGTAACCACTACTCAGTCGTTTTTGCAGTGAGTAACTGTGGATGCATCGATTAAGTACTCAGTTATTTGAGTAACCACTACTCAGTCGTAGTCGTTACTGTGGATGCATCGATTTACTCGTTTATTTGAGTAACCACTACTCAGTCGTGTTGCAGTGAGTAACTGTGGATGCATCGTTTTACTCGTTTATTTGAGTAACCACTACTCAGTCGTGTTGCAGTGAGTAACTGTGAATGCATCGATTTACTCAGTTATTTGAGTAACCACTACTCAGTTGTTTTTGCAGTGAGTAACTATGGATGCCTTGATTTGAATTAATGATTTTGTCATTTGTGTATGCTTTAATGTTAATATGCTTTAATGTTAAGGTACTGTAGTGAATAACAACTACGTTTCGTTTTTGCAGTAAGTAGCTATAACTACATTGATTCACATAATAACGACTACTCAGCCTTTTAGCTAAGTAGGGAACATTTAGGTTAGCTACATGGATACCTCAAAGACAGACATTGCATCACGACCAGAAGTAGGGAATGGCATGATCGAACGTCGAGCACGCCTCCCTGGAGAGAACCAGCCCCAGTTCCACCACGGATACCAATTTGAACCTGCATTGAATGCCTGAAGATCTTGTAATATCTGAAAAAAGGATTGTCGACAGGATTGCCATGATTTTTAGATGATTAGAAAAAAACAATGGCAAATGTTACTGCTACTTCTACTGCTGCTGCTGCTATTGATGATGATGATGATGATGATGATGATGATGATGATGATGACGACGACGACGATGATGATGATGATGATGATGATGATGATGATGATGATGATGATGATGATGATGGTGGTGATATGACGACGATGATGATGTTGATGACGATGATATGGATGAAGATGACAATGATGGTGATGTTTACGAAGACGTTGATGGTTGTGATAGGGATGGTGATGGTGATGGTGATGATGATGTTGACGATGACGATGATAATGATGATCATGATCATGGTGATGATGATGATATAAATGATGATGACAATGATGATGATGTTTATGAAGATGGTTTTGATAGGGGTGGTGATGTTGACAATGATCATGATGGTGGTGTTGATGATGATGATGATTATGATGATGGCGATGACGGTGTTTTTGGTGATGCCATGCACCGTTACAAATTCAGTGTAAGTACCAGGTGATTTCGCGCGCGCACTTCCGGTTAATATAAGCCAATCAGAAGCATTTCTGTCGCATCGCCAACAGTTCCAAGATGGCGTCGTTCGAAAGAGTTGTTTCCCGTGTTAACCCTCGATAAATACATCCTTAAAATAACTTTAAATTAAGAAGTTCTATGTTACTTGGACAATAAACGTTCACTGTTGCTCTATCAGCAATAAAAAAGAATACAAACAAAAAGCAAATGCCTAAAAGTAACCGAAATCGTTGCTGTCTTTAGGCGCCATTTTGAAACTGTTTGTTTTGACAAACAATTTTTTGCGCGCTTCGAAGCGAGATCACCTGGTAATGGTTACTGGCATAAAAGCTTGGTTACCTGGGGTCTGTTCAGGTCGTTATCCTTTTTCATCAACAAAACACTTTTATCAACAACAAGGAACGCTACATGTGAACCAGGCGTTGCCTTGCCAACCAAACTGATTTGGTCACCAGGACCAGATTTATCACGGCTAAATTTCACAGATACCTGGTATACAAAGATAAAAGAACATTAAATACAATGTAGAAATGTACACTTACTGCTGGAGAATATTATTAAAGAACATAAGGAACATGGCAATAATATTGTGTTGATGATTATGACAATGATGATCATGATCATGGTGATGTTGATAATGATTATGATGGTAGTAATGATGTTAATGATAGTGATACTAATGATGGCGATATGACGTTGATTATATTCACAATGATGAATGAAGTCAATTCCATTAGTCGTATAAATAAATATATCAATATATCAATCAATCAACCAAACAAACAACCAACCGACCGACCAACCAAACAAACAAACAAGCCAAACAATTAATCAATCATTCAATCAATTAATCACGAACAACCAACAACAAACAACAGGGAAGTCATTCAATTAATAATTCAATTAATCAATCAATCATTCAATCAATCAACTAATCAATTAATCAATTTATAGAGAGTAACACTTTCGGCTCATGCTCTTCACGAAGAGAGAAGAGTTTATACCTCATTTTCAAATGGATTTTCAACGGTAATTGACAGGCTGTCGACTACAACTTCGCCATCTTTGCGTATGGTGTAAACAACAACTTCAGCAGTTGGAGCCATGATGGCCGACGACACAACATTGAAAGTAAACTCCTTGGCATTGTTTGCCACTTTAGCACTTTTCATCTCCCTTATCTTGCCTCGAGCCATCACCTAGGAATACAAATTATACCAATGCATTTTAGACTTACACATCACAATGTTGGATAATAAAGGTATTACTCAGGCTACTCCGCAGGGGAGCTAGCTGAGTCTAGGTTTACCTTTTTACTCAGGCTTCCCCGCAGGGGAGCCTGAGTCTAGGTTAATCTCTTCTATCTATGGGTCTATCGTTGTGTCGAGATTACACATGACGTAATGCCACAGGTAAACCACCTATCAATTACTACTCTATGACGTAGCCTGAGTAAACGCACTAAGTGCGTCTAGTCTATCTATGGGTCTATCGTTGTGTCGAGATTACACATGACGTAATGCCACAGGTAAACCACAACTACTCTATGACGTAGCCTGGACGTCTAGTTATTATCATATTGACTAATTAAGCAATAGAAGCCAGTTCCTATGACTCTACCGGTGAAATAGAGCACGCGGGATGTTGGGAGAAACACGAGAAAAGTTATAAAATCACGAGCTGAAAGCGAGTGATTTTATAACTTTTTCGAGTGTTTCTAACAACATCCCAAGTGCTCTATTTCACTGGTAGAGTCATAGGAACTGGCTTCTATTGCTTTTATAATATAGCAATGCAGGTTTTTCCGTAAAAACATAGTTTTATGTGCTGATTAAAATTGTAATTCTCAAAACTAACAACAGTGCCCAATGAACGAATCACAATCAGTGTACTATTGAGCAATCCTGAGCAAAATTAAAAGGGACCAAGGCGCTGTTCACTTTCTTCCAGGGTCTTTTTGCTAGCTAAAAAGAAGGAATTTCATATAAAAAACCGTTAAAACATAGCTTTGGTTGACTTCTATGGCTAAAACAAAAAGCTTTAGCTGAACTCTTGCATGAGACGGACATATATACAGCAATTCAAGCGAATTTGAATTTTATTTGAGTAGTGAAAGCCGTGCCGACTGACAGCAATTTATCACACTGAGAGAAAAAACAGTTTGAACAAGACAAGCTTGCTGTGTACAACGTTTTGAAGTTAAAAAGAACAAAGACCACATCTACAAGATTACTAAGGCTGCTGAAAGTATGTATTTATTTACTTTTAATCAAACGTGGTTGAAGGTTTATCAGTTTCTGTTTTCATTTTGACGAGAGGCTAGAATTGAAAGATAATTGTAAATCTGCCTTTTTGTTCACATTGCTTGTTTTCAAACATGGTTTATTTATAAGAATAAAAAACTAGAAAGCACATTTATAATTCTGTAATTGATTGTGTGTTTGTTTGTTTTTATAAAACAAAATGTGATATTTTGCCGTCGATAAATTCAACGAACATGCAAGCTATTTGTTCAAGATTAATCGAGTTCAATTGCAAAAAAAATTTCACTTATTCACTATGAAATTATCATATGTCAAGGATAAAATGAAGTAAAAATTATTGCCACTTTGAAGCGCTGTTTTCCTTTTGTTTTTGTTTGTTTTGATCAAATTCAACTTTTGACTTCCAACTTTACAGTTTGTCTAAAGGCGGCGTATTTTCAAAACCATGTCTCTGATTTTTGTCGCATTTGAATTGCATGTCATTGCACCGTAGGCTTCAGGGTTTAGGTTAATAGAAATTTCACAAGATGGAAAGTCTTTTTATATTTTAATAACCGTTTTTAGTAAATGTAGTAGCTTACAGAAATAGTCTTATTAAAATTGTGAGCTGTCAATCAAAAACCATGTCTCTACCGGTGAAATAGAGCATAGCTTTTTTGAGTGAATCAACCAATCAGAGCTTACGTACTATCTAAGCTATATTATAAATGCCAATATGGCCGCCACTTTATTGTCATATTCTTTTAAATTCATATTTTAATTGACCAATACACCAAAATTATAGATTAGAATGACATAAACAATATTTGAGACAACAATATCACATTCTTGAGAAGTTATGAGAATTTCAAATGTGAAAAATACCACGACGAGACTAGCAAGGAAACAGTTCATTGAACACATACAAATCTCTGTAATTTTGATTCCAAATAGCTTCACTTGAATTATATTTATAGCATTAAAACCTTCCAAAAATACATATTTCTGCTTGCTCTTTCTGATGGTGGTTTTAAGATTAGGTTTTCTTTTTGAAAGCCAATAGACCGATCCAAGGTTATTGCCGCCATCTTGTAGGGGGTGCAGAACTACCACTAAGGTGCGGGATTGCAGAATATACACAATAGACACTTGTCTATTCTCAATGTATATTGTGTATAATTATACACGGTGTCTATTGCCAAAAATCCTTTGTTAATATACACCATAGACACTTATCTATTCTCAATGTATATTGTGTATAATTATACACGGTGTCTATTGCCAAAAATCCTTTGTTAATATACACCATAGACACTTGTCTATTCTCAATGTATATTGTGTATAATTATACACGGTGTCTATTGCCAAAAATCCTTTGTTAATACAGTATACACTTTAGACGTCTATTTAGGTCAAGTGTCTATTCGGTGTCTAAAGTGTCTATTGTGAAAAACGAAGCATTACTCAAAGTGTCTATTGTGTCTATTGTGTATAAAGTGCCTATTGTGTATAAAGTGTCTATTATTGTATAATTATACACTTTAGACGTCTATTTACGTCAAGTGTCTACTCGGTGTCTAAAGTGTCTATTGTGAAAAACGAAGCATTACTCAAAGTGCCTATTGCGTCTATTGTGTATAAAGTGTCTATTGTGTATAAAGTGTCTATTATTGTATAATTATACACTTTAGACGTCTATTTACGTCAAGTGTCTATTCGGTGTCTAAAGTGTCTATTGTGAAAAACGAAGCATTACTCAAAGTGTCTATTGTGTATAAAGTGTCTATTGTGTATAAAGTGTCTATTGTGTATAATTATACACTTTAGACGTCCATTTACGTCAAGTGTCTATTTGTGTATAAAGTGTCTATTGTGAAAAACGAAGCATTACTCAAAGTGTCTATTGTGTATAAAGTGTCTATTATTGTATAATTATACACTTTAGACGTCCATTTACGTCAAGTGTCTATTTGTGTATAAAGTGTCTGTTTTTGTATACAGTCGTTTTCATTTCTCTGTGAAACAATACTAAACTCATACATAGTGCTTGTTGGTGATGCAGCAAATAAAATAGCACTTTCCGTCAGGTTTCTTTGCTACTAACTGGGTATTATACACAACCAAACACTACTACGTACTAGTTAGTCATATTCGTTTCACGGTGAAATGAAAACGACTCTAAAGCCGCGTTTACACTAGCAAATTTATCGCGCGATAAGAGCGGCGATTTTTACGGCGATTTTATCGCAGCCCTAAATTGCGCGTGTGAACAGCCTGCGAATTCACGGCGACTCCACGGCGACAGATTGCAACTTTATCGCTGCAGTTTCGAACATGTTCGAAATTTAGTGCAACTCGCTGCGATTTTACTTTGAAACTTGCAACGGGATTGCAGAAATATCGCCGTAAAATCGCAGGCTGTTTACACGCGCGATAAAAAAGGCCATAACAATCGCCGCTCAAGTCGCGCGACAAATTTGCTAGTGTAAACGCGGCTTAATAGAGTCAATTTACTGGGAAGTTACCGTGTTGTAACATTACCGTAACCGTGTCGTAACACCAGAATTCGCGGTATATCACGTCTCCACAGTTCTCAATTTCTCAGTCCAACGAAATCGACTCTACACATTTCTATAATGTTCATACTAAAATTCTTCTTATAAACTGACTATTGAAATGTCAATAAATGAACAACTGCCACTATTGTGTAGTGTTTCTTTCATCTGTTAGAAATTCCAAGCCTGTCGTATAAGTGAATATTTCATGTTAGAATGCATCAATATCTGCAGAAACTTTCACAATGTTATTTTTTCTATAATTTGAATACATGCAGTAATGTAAACATTCAAGTAACAGAAAACGTACAAAATAAATGTCGTATCATAGTTGCCAAACGGTATATTTACACGTATTGGCAAGTAAAAGCTAATTTAGTTATTAGAGTAGACGCACTAAATCCGTGAAATAAATATTAGTAATTACTACTAAATAGTGTTGATTACACAATAGAAAACAAAGGAATATTAAAGCATAACTTATCACCTTTTTGTATTATTTATGTTTCACGGATTAAGTGCGTTTACTCTACCCCTCTCCACAAAACATAAATTCGTATGTTTTTTTTAACAAATAACGTGCTTTTTTTTTTTTTTTTTTTAATTTTTAATATTTTTATTTCAATGATAAAACAGTACATCATTACATAATTAAAAAATAAGTACTGTATCCTAGATTTGTTTCAATTATTTTACAATTAATGGATTCAGTACTAAGTACTGAATCCTAGATTTTTTTATTATATTTATTCTTCACGAAAACTTTAAACGTGCAAACTTTTTTAAAGCTTGTAATGCACGTCCCGACGCTTGTTTACAAGTTTTTCATTTTTCATAATGCGTTGTTCTCTTTCATGCTAGGAAATATATGTTCTTTTAAACGGTTACTGAAGTACAATAGCTACTGTTGCTGCTCTCAAAACAATGTAAATTTGCATAATTAGAAAACAATGTCATGTTATGCAAAATATTTTAATTTTCTATGTTATTTCCGTGTCAAAATAACAAACTATTCATTGTCATGGCCATGGCATTTCCATGTCTTCCATAACTTAACACATTACATGTTTTCTATAACATAATTACAACACATAAACAAATTATTTTATCACAGAAAAACACGTGAACGCAATAGACCGTGACCGCCCCTTTTTACCACTAATTACACGTAATTAGAAGCGCTATTTGCATTTATTACTTTGTAATACCAATAACTCGCTTATAGGTTCTGAAATATGTGGAGATGCAATTTTATAAATCCCTCAACCACGTTCCTTTTATTTTTTCGGTTTTAATTTGGCGAGAATTTTTGGGAACTTAAAAGCCCTAGTGTGGTTTAGTTCCTTTTCGACGCTTCCCCGTGCTGCACGTGCTGGTGACGTAGAAAGCTACAAGCGCAAAAAGCCACGTTTCGTCCTCAATGCCGAACACTTCGTCTAATTGACACAACACTAAAATGAATAACCTTACTTTACTTGAGATTGACCGTCGCGTTGCTGCTGCACAACGTTTAGCACTTGACTTGGACCAGTGTACGTCCGATAAGGTGAAAAGTTTAGTTAAGCTTCATGCAAACACAATTGGATGTCCTGTTGAGTTTATGTTTATGCCACTGTTGACTCTAACATCTCACTTTATGGGACCTGACACAAGAGTCAAAGTAAAAGACGGTTGGGAGGAGCCCCCCATCATTTGGACAGTAGTCCTCGCCGACAAAGGGCAAAAAAAATCCGCAGCACTGAACAGGTACTTATACATTTATGCCAAATTATACGTTCTACATATCTACTTGTTGACACAACAATTACTGAGATGCAAATGTTGTTAACTATCTACACTATACACTTACACTATACCAACAATATAAAGCCCTAATTAAAAAATTACTCGGCAGGGCTTTAATAGTTTTTTAACATTTTCACTTCCAAGTAATGTCTAATATATAAATTACATGTACATTTGCTGATAAAATATCCATTCCCTAGGTTCCTAAAGCCTATTCAACAAATTGAGGAGTCACTACAACAACCATCAGAGGAAGAGCAAGAGGACAATGGAAACCCGGCGCAGCAAGTTTATATTGAGCACTTTTCGATGGAAGAGTTGCACTATACTCTAAAGCGCAACAACGGCAGAGTGGTTGGTCTATACGATGAGGTGTCGCTTCTCTATGAGCAACTAGACAAATACAGAAATGGCAGCTCAGACCGCAAAACCCTCCTCTCACTTATCAATGGTAGTCCCTGGCGACGTAACTTCCGAAACTCCAACAGCGTTGTGCCCAAGACATGGTTCAACCTCGCTGGTTTCGTACAGCCTGATGTTATTGTCAACTTACTACACGGCAATGACTACGATGGATTTCTAGACCGACAGTTCTTTGTTTGTCCTCCAGAGGTCGACACAGACTACGATGATATGAAAGACATGCCACAAGACGCTACATCCTTCAAGGAAATGTTCCACATCATTGATGACAACCATACTACAGACAGCCTTTACACATTAGACGACAACGCCAAACTAGAATTTGTGGCATTCCATGACGAGATTAACGAAAGGAAAAGGAAAGAACACCGAAGAGACAGAGACCGAAAAAGCGTCCTATCTAAAGCCAAAGGACAAGTGCTACGTTTGGCCGCAGTTGGCTTTGCCTTGCATCAGGCCATTTGTACGGCTGAAGATCCCTCCATACAATGGCAATATACCATCACTAAAGACCATATGCTAAAGGCTATTTACCTGGTGAATTTCCTCATCGAACAGAAATTTTCTCTTGGAAAGGAAAAGCATTCAGTCACAGAATCAACTGCTGAAAGCGACGTGCCCAGTGATCTGCATCGCATGAAGCGGCTACTCGAGCTTTCGTCCCCAGTCACTGTGGCTAAAATATCTCAGAACCACATACAAAGAAGAGTGGACAAAAAGTACAGAAAAGAAGAGGCAATTGACTTGATGGAGGAAGCCGCAAAGTACGACCTGGCCACTGTTGTAACCGAAAAGTACAACGCCGGAAGAAACGAACGCCTGAAGAAAGAACTCAGGAAAAGAACAGCTGACAACCTTACAGACAAATCCAAGGACATCCTCAAAAGGATGAAGGTGGACATGGACAAATATTTCACTTAAAATGTGTTTTCTTGTATTGTTGGATATATTACGTAGAAAACTTTACATATTTATGACACCAAAAGCAGTGTAAGGTCCATTTTTACATCGGCGATTTTTTTTTTAGCCGAAACGTACACCTTTAAGCAAAGTGTTTTTTTTTTCATATTATCATGTCACTGACACTATTAAGCAGTTGTAATTATTGTATCTTAATTAGTATAATTAAGATTATTTGTCTAAGTTAAGGAACAGTTATGTTTGACCTTTCTATAGTTTGCAGTCGGTATGAGAACTACTCAACCAACATTAGTCATACTTCACATGCTTGCTACACGTCTTTGAAGCGGCATACAGCCCGGTTAGCACTCTAATCAAGGTTTTGTTAGCATGTACAATTATTAGTAATGCCTAGTAATGAAGGTAGACAACCAATAATAATTTGAAAATTACTACCTAAGTGTAACAAAGGAAATTCACAATTACGAATAAATCATGATAAACTTCTTCAAATCTCTTTACTAAGTATTAATTGTACTATTAAAAATACGCAAACAATGAGCATACTATGTGTATTTTATGGTAGAAGTCTATCACTAGCACAAACAAATATTTACATAAACTGCTTGATTTTCGCATTGTACTTTGTTGTAAATTACAAGGATTATATAATTGGTTGCATAAAATGACCAAAACTCACGTATTTATTGACTGTTCATTATTATAACAATACAGTTGATGTAAATTTGTTTTTGGCCCGACTCAGGCTCATTTCATTCAGTCCCAGCGAAGCAAGGGTTCAAACGAGCGCTCACAATAGTAAAAATCTGTGACAGTAAAAACATATTCATGACAGAACATCCACTTTGTTAGTACAATGTTAGTACATATTGCAATATATATATATATATATATATATATATATATATATATATATATATATATATATATATATATATATATATATATATATATATATATATATATATATATATATATATATATATATATATATATATATATATATATATATATATATATATATATATATATATATATATATATATATACGCGTCTTTCTTTATTCCATTTGCAACACTTTCTTATGAGGAAGAAATATTTCATTATTATACTAGGTGCTACTACGTTTTGACGCCAAACATCAAAACTTTATACATGTAACAAATAAAGTTCACTCTCACTTCCATCACACCATCATCACACCTTTCAAAAACGTGTAAAAATAATTTCTTCTATAATAATGAATCCTCACTATCATAACCATAGTTTTTTACTATACAATTTTTTATTCAAATTTGTTTTTCAATTCATTTAGGTTCAGCGTTTGAAAAGCCATTCAAGTGTTAGTTTTCACTACTTCATAGTGTACTATTGTTCAACATCAACTCAAGTCTTGAATTAACACTCTTTTAACCGTTTGTAATCCATTCCAGTTTTAGTCTATTGCTAGCTGTTCATAATAATAATAATAATAATAATAATAATAATAATAATAATAATAATAATAATAATAATAATAATAATAATAATAATAATAATAATAATAATAATAATAATAATATCAATATATAATATCAAAGCACGATACATCGTACACTATGAGGAGACATCACAGTGATTATCATAAACCCGTGAAATACATGTTAGCTTACTAACTAGAGTGGTTTTTATTAACCCGTGAAACAAAGTGTAGTAAATAAAGTGTGATGGAGAGTAATAGTCGTGTAAAGACAATGAAATACAAAACAACCAAAGTGTAATAGTACTATTTACGCTAATGTGTGTTTCACGGGTTAATGAAAACCACTCTACTATTACGCTCTAATCATTTTGTTTTTATTTTGTTTGATTGTGCCTATTACTTAACAATTATTCGCCGAAGGCGAAGTGATTATCGGTGAATATTTACCGAGCGGCGAGTCTTCGAGCTGCGAGGTAAATATTCACCGATAATCACTTCGCCTGAGGTGAGTAATCGTTTTAGTATAAATACAAAGGTGATTATTTCAAAAAAGAAAGAAGGAAACAGCATTGAAAGTGAAAATATTTTATTTTTTAAAAGCGCGACCGTCACGCGAAAGTGGCCGGCTTGCATTGTCTCGCTTAATGACAAAAAAACAACGTGAACATTTACTATGATACCTTTAAATAGCTTGACACCAAACTTTGTAGCTTCTTTAGTAGCTTCTTTTAGTTAGTATAAATACAAAAGTGATTACTTCAAAAAAGAAAGAAGGAAACAGCATTGAAAATGAAAATTTACTATGATACCTTTAAATAGCTTGACACCAAACTTAGTCGCTTCTTTAGTCGATTTTGGGACAGCATTTTCTTTAAAGTTTTCAATTTCATCTTCGCTAACAGTGACAAAACGACTACTGGCAGCCATTTTGTCCAAAAAGGTGATTATCGGCTGATAATCCGAGATAGCAAACCAATCAGCGCGCGCGATTTTCTATAATCACCTGCGTATTTATACTAATACTTGATAAGTAATTTTTGTTTCACGGGTTTATGAAAACCGCTGTCTTCCTTGTAAAGTTTGGGTAAGAATATTACAATATTACAACGAAACGACATTGCGACATTTCACTAAAAAAATAATTTCCATTGAAATGTTTGTAAACTATAGCAAGTACAGAAGACATTTGTCTTGCTCACTTTCCATTGTTTTTGATTTGACCATTGAAGTACATAATCTTTTTATGATGCATATCGAAATAATACCAAACGTTTTTCTTTTGAGCAATATTGTTCATGATCCATTTCATCTGCCTTTCTCGCTTTTTTGCTTGAATTTCGGGATGAAGTGCCCAAAACTGTGAGCTTAACACCCACTTGAATATGACTGTAGGAGGACATCCATTCCCATAAAGAAATAAAAACAACACAAATGTGCTTTTATCAGTCAATGGCTTGTTCCAAAAAACCTGTTTCATCCATTCCGGCCATAGTTTGAGGCGATAAAAGACTTCTCCGTCAATTATGGCAAATATCTTTCTTCGTTCGTGGCGTATTGACGTGCATGTCGCCATTCTCAGGAAAAAATAATAGTCATTCAGTTCTTTCTCCATGTTGCAATTTTTCCGAGTTAAATTATTTTTCGCATCATTGCGCACAGTATGCTAATTAGGCACGTGCAGTCTTTCCATGAAAGCAAAGTACCACGTGCATGTATCTCACTTGGCAGTCATTGAGTCCAATATTTTAATGGCCGTAAAATGTCTGTCAATTATAAACAACTTAACAGTTTTATCTGCGCCATTGGGCACTTTCCTTCTAATACGCCCAATAGATGGGAATTAGTGTCTGAGTACATTAAAAGCGACTGCAATGAGTTGGACTACGAAGACCTACAAGTGTCCCTAGGAGAATGTGGACACGGCAAACTCAAGATATTCAATTTGCGAGATGGCCAAGAATGCAGAACGATGAATAGGCTACTAGAAACCAAGTACCCTGGACTACTAAACAAAGACACGTCCAGTTTCCTTTTCAAGAGAAGCGGGAAAACAGCGTTCAAGTCTATCCTACTACTCCCCACCAGTTCCCAGTGCTGCGGAAAAACCCTCAAGTATGACAACAGGCCATCCTTCCCAATCGTCTACACGACAAAAGGATCTTTCGTGGGAGCCCTCTTTCATGGTGAGTGCTTAGTATGCAAGACCAAGCATTTCCCTGGTTACCAAGTAAAGTCTACCGGGGAGAAAGTATACCACGACCCTAAGGCAAGTCGCTACTTTCAAGTCACCTCTAAAACCGTTTTTAAGAACGGGCTCTTAACAGACACCTCCAACAGCATCTGGGTGGAAGGGTCAACATTTCACGCAAGAGCAAAAATCTACAACTTGAACTTTGGTGATGGTGACAAAGATCGTCTTCAGCAGCTGCAGGAATTCGCGCGTACCAAGGACGGTGGATGGCAGCTCAACGAACAACGCCTTAATGATGCGTGGTTCCTTTGGGTTGTAGTGAACTACTTTAATTCAAAAGGAACACTGCAAACTATCGACATCAGTATTAGCGATGGTTATAAAGATGCAAGTCACCGTTTTGATGTAGAGGGAATTTGCAACATTATGTGGCAAGACATCTGTTTGTCCAACAACAGGTGGGTCGAGCACGCCTGTAAAACACCGGGCTGTACAGAAGGCTATGTAACAGTGGATGGGAACGAGTATTTAAAGAGATCAAAGTGTGCCTTTCCCCTTGAGAAAGTGAAGTTGAGAAAAGATCTGCCAGAAATTTTCAAGGGCTGTCCCAACTCTCCCCTACCAGGCGGAAAACACCAAGCACCCTCAAAGCTTTGTGCGGTGCATTCTGGTGAGGCTGACAAAGAAATAGACTACCCACCAGAGTACGTCTCCAACAAGTCAGAGAGGGGCTTACAGCCCGAAGATGTCATGTCAGATAAAGTAGGTTGTAAAAAGAAAAAAAACATTTCTTTATTTTATGAAACCACCGCCGGCATGTTAGCCCTGATCAGACCATGTGGAATTGTTGTCAACATGACAGAGATGTTCACTAGTGAGTCATGTACACAAGTGTTCTTGTTTCTTCTAAGGACATTTTGTAGCAATATTGCAGATGTGCAGCGTTTACGGTACATTGGCTACGACAGAGCATGTGGTTTTGTACCATACCTCAGAAACCAAGCCAAAAATGGGAGTGCAGGGGCAAAGCTCCTACTAGACAACGTGAAATTCCTAGTAGACATCTTCCATGTTTCTAAGCATACAGAAGATGTTTGTATGCCACCAGACAACCCCAACTGCCTTTACCACCCGAGCCTCCCAGCATTTGATGAAATCAGAGGAGTTAACACAGAATCGTGCGAGCAAGGATTTAAAAGGCTCAATCAGTACTTGCTACTCACTAGAAAAATGACACAATTCAAGAGAAATGTCTTGTTTTGGTTTGTGAATGATAGGTACAATGAAGATCTAGAGAGGGAGCTGAAACGAAAAGGTCTTCTCTGAATAATTGAATTCTTTTTTGTTAAACATATATTGTCAATCCCTTGTCTATTGACTTATCAATGTAACTTGAGTTGACATTAGTATTTGTCACTGATCATTTCTAATATATGGTTCCAAAAAACAACACTGACTTACACTGCAATTAGAGTTTAAAACATTAATTGCTATATACATGTAAAATTGTGAAAAATAGTGCTTGTTGAACAAAAAGGAAAAAAAAAAATTAGTGCAAAAATTACATATTTGGTAAACATTATGCAAATTAGTGTAAAGTCCTTTCTCTTCCATTGTTTTATTACACATGCAATTTTGTGCAATACTCCAGTTTCAAGATTTCTTTTACTCAGTGTTAGCCTCAAAACCATGTAATATATTCTTTTGTTCAGTAACAGTCCGTGCAAATGAAAGAGATTTGTGAGCATTAAGAAGACAATAAAAATATATCGAAATCTCACGAGTTTTATCTCAATTTCTGCATATTCTACACACAATTGAGGCTAATACTGAGTAAAAGAGATCTCGAAACTGGAGTATTCCTTGCCAAGTGTTTTGTGGATGTATAGTGTTTCCAACTTAATATTTCACACTTTTACTTAAAGCATTCTAATGCACTTATAATTTCTCTTAAACATGAAACTTCTTAATATGTTAGTTTCAATTATGTAAAATGCAAAGCCAATTAAATTCCATGCTATGTAAAAATTGTAAACGAAATCTGTAAACAAGTACTCATGATCAGATGACAATTTTAAAAATACTTCTATTACACATCAACTAAGTGTCAATTAAAGCTCTATTTCCTAGTATGTTATTTGTTGAGAATGTATTATGTGAGAGTTAAATCCAAAATGAAACTGTTTCCAAGCAACAGTTAATAACAGGTTTTGAAATGTCATTACAAAATGACCACACCCACTCAGCCAAAAAGACTAGTGGATGCTTAAATGCTCTGACTTATTAATATTCCTTAGTTATCCGTTAATTAATGCATATGAGTGTATAAATATATCTATAGTACTCCACTGGTTATTAGCCTTTTGTTTTTTCATTGCCTCACATTAAAACTCTATATAGAAGCTGATATACACAAGAAAAACTATGTTTTTGTAAGCCATATTTTTTATTTTCAAAACATTAATCTTTATGGACAAGAGTTCTAAGATGGTAAGACTAATGAATACTTGTGTCCTATATGTCGTACAAAGTACATCCGCAGCAGCAATAATTTAACCATTTAATATATACCACCGAAGGCACAGTGCTTATTATAATGAAATCATTTACTTTAAAATTAGCAGCGAGTCTTCAAGGTAGCTAGTCAATGAAAGCAAAATGACACATACCCCTTTTAGTGTCAATCGCATCTAGCTATTCAAGCAAATGTACACTTTACAGAATCAGATTAATTACGTTACGAGTACTCCTCAATGTTTTGCTATAAACAAATAAATAATGCCTTGCGCCAAAAAATTGTCAGTGCTAAATAATTAATTTACTACATAATACATGGAAAAATACTTACTAAACAGCCGGTCTGGCATTCTGTCCATCCTTGAAACTTGCAAATTATGACAAATCCCTTCCAAAACACATTAGCGCAAGTGACTGCTGCAGGCAAATTTCTCTGGTTAAGTAAGACCTATCACTTGGAACTCTGTATTCCCACAGTAGGACGTCGGCATGTAGTAAAAAGAAAAGTAATAAAAAATAATGAGTTTATGCCGGACGGTATAAACTGCAGGTTGCAGGTTGCAGGTTGCAGGTTGCAGGTTGCAGGTTGCAGGTTGCAGGTAGCAGGTTGCAGGTTGGAATTTGCAGGTCGAATAATAAATAATAAAGAAAATGAAAAATTGAATAATTAACTGAGACCTTCTTTAGCTGGCGAAAAGAAATAAGAAAGTGATTTACACCGTAAG
This sequence comes from Metridium senile, assembly GCA_949775045.1. NCBI lineage: Eukaryota > Metazoa > Cnidaria > Anthozoa > Actiniaria > Metridiidae > Metridium > Metridium senile. Next base: position 8,634,037 of record OX459100.1, read on the forward strand.
AAATCTATATATAGTTTAAAACGAGCCGAATCAGTGAGAGCTATAGGCATCTGAATGACCGTTTAACGAAACGAAACGGAATAGAGATATTAAACAATAATGAAGATGCTTGTTTCATCTTGTTAAGGCGAGTATTAATACAAATGATATTATTGTCGAACTGACCGGCTACGCGATTCAAATAATCATTCTCTCAACACTAACTCGTTCGCTGAATAAATCGCTACAATGAACTACATGTACTTCAAAGTCGCTTTATATTAAGTTAAGTTAAGAATATCAACTTGCTATTCAATAGACTATAAGAAATAAACTCTACTCTCTATTTTACTTGATAATAAAATATATATTTATATTGGTATTATTAAGATCGAGGGAAGCTTGTGTTTACATTTTACATTGTCCAATCAGGAAGCGAGAAAAGCTTTAGGGAATGTGACATGTCACGCCTCTGTTTGGCAAGTGTCACGGTTCTGTTGAGCAAATTTTCAGCTTTTGTGTTAATTTTCGTGGTTTGTAAAGACAACATTACGCTCAAAGTATGATAAAAGTCGTGTCTATGCATTTTAGATTTGTAAAGCCCGATAATACCAGCATGCTTGTACTCAATATACAAATGCCATAGAGCCAAACACGATCATAAACCGTCACGGCGTGTTTGAATCGCGTAGCCGGCCAGTTCGACAATAATATCATTTGTATTAATACTCGCCTTAACAAGATGAAACAAGCATCTTCATTATTGTTTAATATCTCTATTCCGTTTCGTTTCGTTAAACGGTCATTCAGATGCCTATAGCTCTCACTGATTCGGCTCGTTTTAAACTATATATAGATTTCTTACGTTACGGTGTAAATCACTTTCTTATTTCTTTTCGCCAGCTAAAGAAGGTCTCAAGTTAATTATTCAATTTTTCATTATCTTTATTATTTATTGTTCGACCTGTAAATTCCAACATGAAACCTGCAGTTCACACCGTCCGAGTTTATGACAACCTATTAAACCACACACACGTTCATTGTTTGATCGCAGTGGCTATTTGTACGTCACCCGTACCCGGACTTGTGTTTGCTATTGATACGTGAGTCAAAATTATTTAGATTTTCACAGTGATTCTGTATTATTTCAGTAAAGAAGATACGATATATTCGTTTAGATGGAGTAAGCGATTATCGTTAGCTATATTAAACTGATTTAGAGTAATTTTACGAGTCTGTACATAGTAGGCAAACGACTCATTTCGCGACACTTAGAATTTTCCTCAACTCGATCGTAATGTCACGCACTTATATTAGGGCTTCGATGACATTAATTACAACTTTAATAGTATTAATATTGTATACAATAAGAAAGCGTGAACAAGATATTTGTTTCGGACCGAGTTTGAAGAACTATTATTTATTTATCAATTCGACGAATTAAGTACAGCAAAGCGATTCAAAGACTCCCGTACTCGGACTTTGGTTTGCTATTAATACGTGAGTCAAAATTATTTAGATTTTCACAGTGATTCTACAAATATCTCTTTTTCACGCTTTCTTATTGTATACTATTAAAGTTGTAATTAATGTCATCGAACCTAATTATTTAATAATCTATTAAGTGCGTGACATTTACAGGCGTGTACGATCGAGTTGAAGAAAATTCTGTGTCGCGAAATGAGTCGTTTGCCTACTATGTACAGGCTCGTAAAATTACTCTAAATCAGTTTAATATAGCTAACGATAATCGCTTACTCCATCTAAACGAATATATCGTATCTTCTTTACTGAAATAATACAGAATCACTGTGAAAATCTAAATAATTTTGACTCACGTACCAATAGCAAACACAAGTCCGGGTACGGGTGACGTACGAATAGCCACTGCGTTGTTTGATTGAACTCAATGTCCAAACTTTCAAGAACTGTTCAATATACTGCTGCACTAGCTGCAACGGGTGTTACTACAAGGACGTAGTGATGAGTAACGAGTAACGGGAGTAATGGAAAACCGAGTATTGGGCAAAATTCGCTCACACAGAATTTTACAAAAATGAGATGCAACATCTCACTGACTAACCTGACATAATAGGCGCCGAAACTAGGCCAGACATACTTCATGAAATCTTCATTCTTCACCTCAGTATAATATTCAATAAAAAAGTATGTAAATAGAAGATATTTCAAACTGATTTAAAATATTGAAAAGACACTGTCGGACCAGATCTATGCCATGGTCAACTAGCCGTCATGATCTCAGAATCTTACTACAATTAAGCTTTGCAGCTGTAACTCACCTCGATGTCAAAGACCTGATGCATTTACTGTATAAACAAATATGTGACAATAAAACAAAGCCATCCCTTCCTGATATCATTCAGAAACATCACATTTTAAAGACTGTTAAGTCAAAACGAGACATAAAGCTATCCATAGTAGGATAGAGGAGTTTTGTAAACGTTCCAATCGCTCCGTCAATGAACAAGTTTTCGCGCTCAAACGCAGCATTAGTTTAGTGGGGGAGGGGGGAGGATCGTTACGGGACGGGTGGGTTGCAATTTCGCATTTGTTTACATTTTATTTTTTTCCAGCGAACACAAAATACACACTGACTGTTGAAAGAACTCGGTAAGATAAGCTAATATTTGAGCTAAATTTATGAAATACACTTGGAGTAATATGGTTTTCAAAACTATGAATTGTACAAAGAATGTATTAGGGGCTCATTAGCGAATTAGCGAATTAATTAGGTGTGTGTGTGTGTGTGTTATTTCTATATTTATTCTCTATGTGTTATTTATATATAAATGATATTATTATCTTCTACTTATTTGTTTCCATAACTATTTTCTATGTATTATTTCTACATATAATTTGTAAGTATTTTTGCTCCTAGAATTCCGTCATCCTTGTAAATTCAGATATTCAGTCATTGGTCCTAGCACATTTTTAGCTTTTTAGTTATTGGCTAGGGCCAGTACCTACTATACTTGTAATTGTAAATTGTAATCTCTTGTAAATTCTAGGTGCAATAAAAACGATGTTGTTGTTGTTGTTAGCGCTATGACATTGATATTAAAACTGATAAATCGTGTGTAAAATTACATGGAAAGAGCTCAGAATGTTGTAGAATCTGTAAATATTTAAGTCGCTTTTTTGGTTATGTAAATTATTCTTAATATTCAATCTTTATTCACTGTACAAAATTCGCGCGCATGATATTGATGAATCAATACTAAAAAAACACGACCTGGAGTTTAGAAATCTTCAAAGGTAAGGTTTTCATTCAGATCGAGCGGGTTCGTTTGAAACCACAAGTTGTACCTTTGCTGGGAGCTTTGTCACAAACAAAAAATAGCTTAAAAAACTATTTATTCGCAAGAAATTGAATGAAAATATCACTAAGTTTGTAAATTTTATTTGTTTTCGATATAAATATATAGCTCCATGTAAGGTTTCTTGTCGCGTTTAATATTTGTGTAGTGAATTGAGCTTAAAACTCGTTTTTTGTGTACAAATACACACAAAAAACTATTAATTCGCACAAAATTGAATGTAAATATCACTAATTTTGTACTGTTTTATTTGTTTGACATATAAATATCTGCATGTAAGGATTCAAGAACAATAGACAATAGACACTTTATACACAATAGACACTTTGAGTAATGCTTCGTTTTTCACAATAGACACTTTAGACACCGAATAGACACTTGACGTAAATAGACGTCTAAAGTGTATAATTATACACAAGAGACACTTTATACACAATAGACACTTTATACACAATAGACACTTTGAGTAATGCTTCGTTTTTCACAATAGACACTTTAGACACCGAATAGACACTTGACCTAAATAGACGTCTAAAGTGTATAATTATACACAATAGACACTTTATACACAATAGACACTTTATACACAATAGACACTTTGAGTAATGCTTCGTTTTTCACAATAGACACTTTAGACACCGAGTAGACACTTGACGTAAATAGACGTCTAAAGTGTATAATTATACAATAATAGACACTTTATACACAATAGACACTTTATACACAATAGACGCAATAGGCACTTTGAGTAATGCTTCGTTTTTCACAATAGACACTTTAGACACCGAATAGACACTTGACGTAAATAGACGTCTAAAGTGTATAATTATACAATAATAGACACTTTATACACAATAGACACTTTATACACAATAGACACAATAGACACTTTGAGTAATGCTTCGTTTTTCACAATAGACACTTTAGACACCGAATAGACACTTGACGTAAATAGACGTCTAAAGTGTATAATTATACACAATAGACACTTTATACACAATAGACACTTTGAGTAATGCTTCGTTTTTCACAATAGACACTTTAGACACCGAGTAGACACTTGACGTAAATAGACGTCTAAAGTGTATAATTATACAATAATAGACACTTTATACACAATAGACACTTTATACACAATAGACGCAATAGGCACTTTGAGTAATGCTTCGTTTTTCACAATAGACACTTTAGACACCGAATAGACACTTGACGTAAATAGACGTCTAAAGTGTATAATTATACACAATAGACACTTTATACACAATAGACACTTTATACACAATAGACACTTTGAGTAATGCTTCGTTTTTCACAATAGACACTTTAGACACCGAGTAGACACTTGACGTAAATAGACGTCTAAAGTGTATAATTATACAATAATAGACACTTTATACACAATAGACACTTTATACACAATAGACACAATAGACACTTTGAGTAATGCTTCGTTTTTCACAATAGACACTTTAGACACCGAATAGACACTTGACGTAAATAGACGTCTAAAGTGTATAATTATACACAATAGACACTTTATACACAATAGACACTTTGAGTAATGCTTCGTTTTTCACAATAGACACTTTAGACACCGAGTAGACACTTGACGTAAATAGACGTCTAAAGTGTATAATTATACAATAATAGACACTTTATACACAATAGACACTTTATACACAATAGACGCAATAGGCACTTTGAGTAATGCTTCGTTTTTCACAATAGACACTTTAGACACCGAATAGACACTTGACGTAAATAGACGTCTAAAGTGTATAATTATACACAATAGACACTTTATACACAATAGACACTTTATACACAATAGACACTTTGAGTAATGCTTCGTTTTTCACAATAGACACTTTAGACACCGAATAGACACTTGACGTAAATAGACGTCTAAAGTGTATAATTATACACAATAGACACTTTATACACAATAGACGCAATAGGCACTTTGAGTAATGCTTCGTTTTTCACAATAGACACTTTAGACACCGAATAGACACTTGACGTAAATAGACGTCTAAAGTGTATAATTATACACAATAGACACTTTATACACAATAGACACTTTATACACAATAGACACTTTGAGTAATGCTTCGTTTTTCACAATAGACACTTTAGACACCGAATAGACACTTGACGTAAATAGACGTCTATTGTGTATAATAATGTGATGCAGAATATACACTTTATACACTCTGTGTCTATTGTGTATAATTATACACTGAATAGACAAAAAAGTGTATAATTATACACAATTGACACACAGAGTATAAAGTGTATATTCTGCAATCCCGCACCTCACTCAGAACTACTGGGGCGAGCAGTAAATGTATGTAACTTTGAACTTATATAACTCCACTGGAAATTGCCGAATGTTCAATATAAACATTTCATATCAAAGATACTATGCATGGCTATACCTGAGATCAAACTAAGGTTGTTAAATTATGTGAAACGTATGTAAACGGCGATTTCAAATCTCCCTATATTTACTGTGTAATTCTATATCGCTGAAACACAGTGTTTGTATGTAAATCTAAAATATTGATTACAGAGCCTGTAGCTCGTTTCCCAGCGCTATTTTTTGGATATGTTATAAACAAATGCAAAACCTTTGATATACAAGTTTAACTTTGAAAATCCAATGAATTGGAAGAAAAATATGTACGTTCAAAGTAGTCCAAAATCACATACATTTACTGCTCGCCCCAGTAGTTCTGCACCCCCTACAAGATGGCGGCAATAACCTTGGATCGGTCTATTGGCATACAGTCTATATATACCTCAAGTAATTTTTCTCTATTGATTTACACGTACTTGCAGTAAGGTTGTCATACAAAATATAACATTTGTCACAAAGAAAATAGAACATTTGTGATTTAGTGCGAAAGGAATTAATTAAAAGACAAAAGAGAGAGTTCAGCTTGAGTGATCTTCTTTTGTCTTTTAATCAATTCCTATCGTACAAAATCCTAATGTTCTATTTTCTTTATAACAAATGTATATTTTTGTATGACAACCTTACTGCAAGTAGGTGTATATATATCATTATACCATTTAATTCAAGCTGAATTTCACATTTTGCTTTTGAGTTTTCTTACCACATAGATATAGGATGAAACAGGAAAACTACTCAGGACTTTACACTCGATCTTGTCACCAGACTGCATAGAAAAGTATTTACAAAGATTAATAAATGAAAATAAATTCGAAATAATAGGAAATAAATAAATATATCTAGCTGCTACTGCTGCTCTGCTGCTGACGACAATGATGATGTTAATTATGACGATGATTTAATTACCAGTATGATGGTGATGACGATGATGATGATGATAACGATGCTATTGATAGTGATGATAATGATAATAATGACAATGATAATGATGCTGAATACGAAGAAAATATTGACAATAACAATTAAGATGATTAAAGCTTGATGATTACGTTTCTTCTGCGTTATGATTTATTATGAAATCATCAATTTTTAACTTAATGCCTGCGTGCAAACAAATATTGAATTAAGATGATGTTCTACCTTAACTGATGGAGTACTAGTCGATAGCTGTAGATAAGAATCACTGGGTGACTCTGACTGATAAGCATTGAAATATGCCCTTTCCTTGTATTCATCATCTACTTGATATTCAGCCTTAGTTTAAATATGCAATAAACAGGCAATATTTTAGTATGAACATTGTTATCATTATCGTAATATTAATTATAATCATAACCATTATTGTAATATTAAATGTAATTGTAATCACAACTGAATCTGAATTGTAATTGTAATCGTCATCACAAGTGTTACAATCATAAATTATGATTTTTATAATCATTACAATTGTTATCGTAATCATAATCGTTATCAAACACACTCATAATTATTATTTAGTAGCATTATTCATGATCTTAGTTGTTCTTAGGGAGCTTTCATTTATTAATGTAGGGGGGGGCGGCAAAATGTTATGTTGTCTTTTCCAAATATCACACAACTCTCCCCCCCCCCTTCCTGGTTGGTAAAAAATATCATAACCCCCACCCCTAAATTTGCCCAGTCTATAATGACAACCCCTCCTATATAGCTTCCAAAAATAACGTACCCCCCCACCCCCCTCAATATTGCCAATCCCCCAATACACTAATAAATGACAGCACCCTTAGTATAGGTGAATTGCTGGTTGGTTGCATTGTTGGTAAGCTCTCAGCTGGTTGCTGGTTGGTTGTCAGTAGTCTGCCAGTAGTTGTTGGTAAGCTCTCAGTAGGTTGCTGGTTGGTTGTCAGTAATCTGTCAGTAGTTGTTGGTAAGCTCTCAGTAGGTTGCTGGTTGGTTGTCAGTAATTATCTGTCAGAAGTTGTTGGTAAGCTCTCAGCTGGTTGCTGGTTGGTTGTCAGTAATTATCTGTCAGTAGTTGTTGGTAAGCTCTCAGTAGGTTGCTGGTTGGTTGTAATCTGTGAGGGGTTGTATGTAATATCGTCATTCGGGTTTCTGTTGTATTGAGCATGTCATTGTATTTTCGGTCATTGTGCATATGTTGTATACCATGAAATCAGCCTGATAACAAACAAAGTTAAAAAAAACTTTGTAAATCTTGTTGAATAACAAAACATCCTATAGCATCAAAATACTCAACAGAGCCCGGGGGGTAAAGACCCCTTAAAGGTACGCACAGATTTGAAGAGCTCTGAAAGCCTTGTTGATTTGAACCCCTAAAAGGTACAGCTGTGCAATGTTCTTGCCAGCCAAGCTTACTTTTAGCAACAAAGCAGAGTAAAAATGACCTTACTCAAGACCCTAAAAGGTACGCACAGGAAATATGTTTAACCCTAAAAGGTACGCCGATCACCACTACCACTACACAAAGTGAGTACACCCTCCGGGACACAGAGTTCATACATTGAGAGTCACTGTCGTAATCTAATCTCAATACAAATACTGGTTATTATTTGCCGATATCCATCGAGCCTGCAGATGAATAATTGTTTAAGTATAATTATAATTAATAGAAAAATGATTTTTTTACAAAAATTACTAGATATTTCCAGACAAAAACTATTTACTTCATATTTCTAAATTAAGCGTGCAAATTAATGCCGCAAGTGATTATCAAAAAAAGTCAGCAGTTCTCAAACCAATCCGCACTTTAGATTTTATATAATCACCTGCATATAATTTATATATAATTATACAAATTGTAAACAACACTTCCAATAGCATTTTTTACGGTTACTAAAAATAGATATTGCAAAGCCTTGTGGGATGGAAATGCGGACAAACTTTGTAAAAAAGGCTTCGATTACAAGGACAAGAAGATCAATATCAGTCGATAAACCATAGATTTTCAGTGAATTAGAAACAACAAGACAAAAAAACATTGTTGCAGAATATTAGTATGTATTTTGGGCTTGGCTTGTCCGCATTTCAATCCCATAATGCATCATTGTGATGTCATATGTGGAAAGCGCTATCAATGATAATACCTCCATGTAGATTGATGATGCATTATCTGCAGGAACCTTTCTTTTGATGATAATGATCCCCTCCGGTGAAGGAGAGTAAGCATCTACAACCATTCTCCTAACATATGAAGGGCCTGAAGATGTGTATGTTGTCTTGATTGTGACTTTAATTTTATCGAGGACTTTAGTATCGAGTAGAGGATCTCCATTGGGTTGGATGATTTTAAGCTGCAAAGAAAATAGCATAATATATACAATGAATCAGTGTCATAGTGCAGTCACTATGACAGGTACGCATGGGTATACAAAAAATACATGGAAAAAGATTAAAAAACATTGGTAAAGTATTTTTATTTATTAAAAAAACATTTGAAAATTTCCTGATTCAATAAATAAATAAATAAATAAATAAATAAATAAATAAATAAATAAATAAATAAATAAATAAATAAATAAATAAATAAATAAATAAATAAATAAATAAATAATGAATAAATGAATAAACAAATAAATAAATAATAAATACATAAATACATACATACATACATAAATAAATAAATAAATAAATAAATAAATAAATAAATAAATAAATAAATAAATAAATAAATAAATAAATAAATAAATAAATAAATATATAAATAAATAAATAGATTAATTAATTAATGAATTAATTAATGAATTAATGAATAAATAAATAAATAACTTTTTTAACGTCTCAATCTTCTAGCTGGATACAGTGTGCCCTATTAATCGGGGAGACTCACTCACAACCACTATCTAAACGTTTTAATTTGCATGCAACTCGGCTAAATCCATAATCCATGTTTACTAAACATACCAAGGTAATAAAATCCAGTCCAGGTTTATAGCTTTTAGGATTGAATGAAGGAAAGTCAAGTTTCACTTTGGAGTAGTAGAATTTTACAATTGAATGTTCACTGTACTCCTTCCCTGTCAGCTCCTCAGTGACAGTTGAATTGACAGTCATTGAATAATATGAATATTTAAACAAGTAATTGTCAACATCACTGTCTTTTTTAACAAAGTCAAAGGTGTTCTTGAAACACTGCTTGATGTCTTTGATAGACAGTTGTATAGCTACTTCACCATCAATCTGTGAAGTGAATTGACATTGAGCTGAATTACTATCACCGCCAACATCTTTGTCAATCAACATCATATCACCACCAATACCATCATCACCACCACCATCATCATCTTCTTCTTCATCATTTTTATTATCATCACCCATCATCATCATCAATATCACAATTATCAACATCATCATCATCACTATCACCACCAACATCATCATCACCACCAAAACCACCACCGTCATGGTCACCATTACCATAAAACTTTCAGCACCACCATATCATCATCATTGTCATCCCCACCATTTCAAGATTTACCTTCAACGAGGGCTTCTCAAAGCAGTAGACCCTTTTTTTCTGTTTATTCCAATGGTAAAAGAAACCATTAATGAGGACTTTCCCTTTAACGCCCTTGCCATATGTGTATCTTGATTAAAAACAAAATTACCGGTAATTAAAAAAGTAAATAAATTAACACATTTTGTATCATTGGTATATTGAATACAAACACCTATAATGGCAAGAAATGTGTCACATGAAAAAAGAACATTAGTAATTTAGTAAGAAAGGGCTAACAAATAGAAGAGCTCAGCCTGATCATATCAAGTGATCTTCTTTTGTCTTTTAATTAATTCCTTTGCCACTAAATTACAAAAGTTAGGACAACATTCTTAATTGCAATTAGGTGTAAGTAATTAAAATAAATCAGTTGATGACCAAATTAGCACACACTAAACTCCTCATTATTAAAGAATACAAATACAATTCCCTTACTTGGATGCCACTTTGACAAGGATATTCTGATCTCCCTTCAGCACATAGGAAGGAGTGGTTACAGTAACATCAAATTTAGGAAGAACTGAAACAAAAAAACAATTTAATCATAATAATAAACTAATGCTGTTCATTTGTATAAATTAACATCAAGTTTTTGTTATACAACCTTACCATATTCTTTTACTTCGAACGTTTTGGACAACTTCTCTCCCTAGGAGAAAAACAAATGTTGTTTATAATTATCATCAAGATTATCATCATTTCCATAATCATTCTCAAGCGGTATTACTTTGATGAATACATACATGTGATATATATTCATAAAAAGCTGATGTATATTTGTAAATAATATAGGTATTATTATATGGCTATGATAGTATGCACGCTCTGATTGGCTGATTTCCAGTCTCATATTTTCCCATCTCAGAACATTACCATGAAAACAGTCAAATTTTCATATTTTTTTCAGACCAGGAAATTAAAAACAGCTTGTAAAGTATTGCAATAAATATTTTGATAAAGTTTTGCCTTTTCATACCTGCAAAGTGTTTTTTAGCCAGTTTAGTGTGTGTTTAATGTATTTTTATTCATTCAATGAGAGATTCTGCGATAAAATATTTGCAATCTCAAACATCACTAAGAAAAAAAGTCATATAATAAGATCTCGGTCTGAAATTTTCCCATATAGAACTCACGCTCGGTTAATAACCTCTTAATATAATGAAATTTGTAGCACTGTAAAAAATGTTAACTTTATTTACAGACATTTCAAGCTTATTAGCCCTTCGTCCCTCTTTTACTCCTATGAAGGACTAAAGCTCAAAACATCTACCAGTAAGTCAACATGTTTTACTCGATAGTTTCCATTTATATTTGTAAACATTTAATTAACACTACCTGCCTCGATTAGCTCTGTTATTTATTTTGCAGGTAAGATTATATGTGTATTGTATTTGTACTGTAATATTGTATGGAATTTTAATAAAGCTCAAAACATCTAAGTGAACATTTTTTACTCAATAGTTTCCATTTATATTTGTAAATATTCAATTAACACTATACCTGCCTCGATTAGCTCTGTTATTATTTTGTAGGTATATGTGTATCATATTTGTACTGTAATATTGTATTTGTACTATAATATATGGAATTTAAATAAAGTTTCAAATTTTAAATACACTTTCTCATGAAATCAACATATTCCTAATTATATGATCACCTGAAACTTGATGAACACTAATTTCATTAATATCAAATCAAATATGCTTTTTCTATATCAGGAGCTCATTTTGACTTTGCTGCTCAGTAACTTAATTAAGAAGGTATAAGGGCATGAGACTTATTAGAGTAAGTTAGCTAGAGCTATTACACAGTTATTCTTTGAAAGTAATGACAAGTGTTACAACTAAGTGGCTTACATTTGCGGCAACAACCATGACTTTCCACAAACCCATCACAGGTTGAGTTGAAAGAAGGAAGTCTTTCTTGATAATTCCTAAACAAATCAAAAAGGACACACTGTTGTTGGAAGATGGCAAGACATGAGAAATAGACTATACTTTAGGTTTGGAAAAAAAGAAAGGAGGGAAGAAAGGAAGAAAGGAAGGAAGGAAGGAAGGAAGGAAGGAAGGAAGGAAGGAAGGAAGGAAGGAAGGAAGGAAGGAAGGAAGGAAGGAAGGAACAATAACAGCAATTATCTACCATTATCTCCCTGGATATCAGCCCAGTGTGCCATCTTGTTTTCATTAGGGTCCTATAAAGGAAAGGCATCAGCTGCTTTAGTTAATTATCATCATAACCATTAATGGTAATAATTATCCCTGTCATCATCATTATCATTGTTATCATTTGACCACTAGCTCTTCTAATAACACTATATCATGCATATCGATCATCATCACTTTCACCATCACATTATCAATATCATTCTTTCATCAATTAAGTCAAAAATAATGGCAATTAATTAATAACACAATTAAAAAATCAAGATGGCACAAACATATATGTCATCTTCGTTTATTAAGCATGTCATCAATTGCCAATTCCCATGATTGTCTAATCCACTTTCTTTCAGTATTGTTATTTTTTATGTTATGATCACTATACATGTGACAAAACATTTAAACAATTACAGAAAAAACACTTACCACAATATCAACTGTCATCTGAAATAACAACAAACATGTATGAAATCAATACACAATGTAAAAAATAATAAAATCTATATAACAATCATTGATATATATTAATTGCTTCCATAAAGTATTATATTAAAATAATATAATTGTGCTGTGCTTTCATTTCAGGATTTTATTTCATGCACATCAACATTAAAATCCTGCCCTGAAATGGGTCATATGCAGTGACCTAAACATCAGAATAAAATTTCTACAGATAAATTAGTTCTGACTTAAAAAACTCAATAATAATTCATGAACATTTTGCCCAATTCGATGCTCCTCTCTGGTCATGCATGAGGAGATCATTGTACACTGCATAATCATCATTTGAAAAGCAGAAGGATTATGGTGTAGAATAGAAGAATATTGGAATGCAAAATGAATTTTTCGACCCTCGGGAGTAGGCGAAAAATTCTCAATTTTGATCAATTTTCAATATTTTTCAAAACATCCCTAAAACTATTTGAGTGATGTCTATATGTTATCTGATTAATCCTAGAATGATTAGCAGTCAAAATACATCAAAAAATCAACAATTAAAATTTGTCCAAAAAATGAAATTTTCGACCCTTGGGAGTAGGCGAAAAATTCTCAATTTTGATCAATTTTCAATATTTTTCAAAACATCCCTAAAACTATCTGAGTGATGCCTATATGTTATCTGATCAATTCTAGAATGATTACCAATCAAAATAGATCAAAAATTCAACAATTAAAATCTCGGGAGTAGGCGACAAATTCTCAATTTTCATCAATTTTCAATATTTTTCAAAACATCCCTAAAACTATCTGATTGATGCCTATATGTTATCTGATTAATTCTAGAATGATTAGCAGTCAAAATACATCAAAAATTCAACAATTAAAATTTGTCCAAAAATTAAAATTTTCAACCCTCGGGAGTAGGCGAAAAATTCTCAATTTTGATCAATTTTCAATATTTTTCAAAACATCCCTAAAACTATTTGAGTGATGTCTATATGTTATCTGATTAATCCTAGAATGATTAGCAGTCAAAATACATCAAAAAATCAACAATTAAAATTTGTCCAAAAAATGAAATTTTCGACCCTTGGGAGTAGGCGAAAAATTCTCAATTTTGATCAATTTTCAATATTTTTCAAAACATCCCTAAAACTATCTGAGTGATGCCTATATGTTATCTGATCAATTCTAGAATGATTACCAATCAAAATAGATCAAAAATTCAACAATTAAAATCTCGGGAGTAGGCGACAAATTCTCAATTTTCATCAATTTTCAATATTTTTCAAAACATCCCTAAAACTATCTGATTGATGCCTATATGTTATCTGATTAATTCTAGAATGATTAGCAGTCAAAATACATCAAAAATTCAACAATTAAAATTTGTCCAAAAATTAAAATTTTCAACCCTCGGGAGTAGGCGGAAAATTCTCAATTTTGATCAATTTTCAATATTTTTCAAAACATCCCTAAAACTATCTGAGTGATGCCTATATGTTATCTGATCAATTCTAGAATGATTACCAATCAAAATAGATCAAAAATTCAACAATTAAAATTTGTCCAAAAAATGAAATTTTCGACCCTTGGGAGTAGGCGAAAAATTCTCCATTTTGATCAATTTTCAATATTTTTCAAAACATCCCTAAAACTATCTGATTGATGCCTAAATGTTATCTGATTAATCTTGGAATGATTAGTAGTCAAAATAGATAAAAAAATCAACAATTAAAATTTGTCCAAAAAATGAAATTTTCGACCCTCTGGAGTAGGCGAAAAATTCTAAATTTTGATCATTTTTCAATATTTTTCAAAATATCCCTAAAACTATCTAATTGATGCCTAAATGTTATCTGATTAATCCTAGAATGATGTCTATAATGATAGGTGATGTTCATGTCCATAATTCAGATATTACCCTCCCCTCACCCATTATATAGTTAACCCTGAGTTATATAAATATTATTTCCCTAATAAGTGAATTATTTGGTCATATATAATCATGAACCCTGAAGTAGAGCAAGTAACTCAAAAGCTACAATAGCATAATCTAATTTGTGGGGACATTGTAACATTTTGATGACCATTTTTGTTTGAAGTTTGAAAAATATATAAAATATATAAATTTTGAGTTATTATTAAATAATAAGTTATTTTATTTTTGAATTTTGCAATCAAAAATGACTTGTTGCTAACCTTTCCAGTGTAGCTTCTTAGATTGGACATAAGTGCAAAAATCCTCATTTGAACTGAAATGTAAAAAATCAATTATATTTACAAGTCATCTTATCATTTATATAGCATAACATAAATAAACTAAATAGATCAATGTACTAATTAAGTAAGGGAAAACTTTAAGAAATATTAATGAAGAAATAGAAAACATGCATGCACACATTATTTGTTGCGTGACAAGTTGAGATCGCAAGGTGAAAAACGTGCAACATCAACCAAAAACTTGCAACGCAACAATGTTGCGCGACAAGTTGAGGGTTTCTGTGTCTCGTATTTCGCCACTTAAAGCATGCAGCGTTGTCAGAACACGAGAGAAGTGTAAAGAGAAGCATGACACGAAGCAGATCTAGTGCTTCTCAACACTTCTCAAGTGTTCTGACAACTCTGCATGCTTTATAATTGCATACAGCACAGAAAGCAAGTTTTCTATTTCTTTTAAAAAATACAAATTGATCAACATGCAGACGCACGTGATGTGTGCTCTCAACCAATCAAAATACATGATTTCAAACAGTTATTTTATAACAACGCATAGGGTAGCACATGGTGAAGGATCGAGACAGCATGGTGGAGTGGTCAGATAATGTTGGTATCTCAATCCAGTGATGATGGATTTGTGTTCCATCATAACTGATGAAAAGGTTTCATTGTTATAGATTCTGCTTAGAATAGTAAATTATTGTAAACTATTGTAAATTCACATATGGCAGAGAATAAATAAATTCAAACAAAATACTGGTACATGAAAAACTCACCTTTTTGACCTGGTTTGTAAATGCCTTTGTCCATTTGAACATAAATTGACATTCCTTTTGAACGAAATGTTAGATATGATTCATTAGAGAATGTTAAGCCACCAGTGCCATTGACTCTCAGTCTGTAACCACCATTAGATAGCCCTGTAGGAACCTAGAGAAGGTTGAATTAGAGGACAGAATTAAAAAAGGTGAAATTATTGGGATTTTTTTAAGTGAATTTATATTCATGTAGAGAGAGTTTAAGATGAAGACCAAAAGTAAATGAAACAAACAGGTTCCCATTTAAATCTGTACTTTCCCATTTAAATCTGTACTTATGCAAATTGTGTTGATGTGTGCTAAACACACAGATCAGATCAACCAATCAGAGTATATTATTTCTGAAGTGAACTTCTCTGATTGATTGATCTGTGTGTTTAGCACACATCAACAAAATTTGCATAAGTACAGATTTAAATGGGAAAATACAGATTTAAATGGGAACCTGTTAACAATAAAAAGATCAATAAATGTATGAAAGAATGGTTTCTTGAATGAAAAAATAAATAAATAGTATAATAAAATTCATAAATAATTAATGAGAATTTTACAAAAGAAATCATGTCTGTGACAAGCTCTGTAAATCTGGTTTGCAAGTTAACTTCAGCTTGAATTTTCTCAACCAAAATCTATTTTTATCTTGACAATTTTAGTAAAATATGCAAGAACTAACATTGGACTTTACAATATTCGAATCTCAGATCTGTATGTGATATATATACAATGTAAGAGCTAGCTAGAGCTTTTGCTTAAGTGCCAATAAACTGTTTATCAATCTAAATATCGAATTCAAACAAGTCATATCTACATCATCTACACTAACGCCTAAATCTTTGACTTCCACCCTCTCCTCTGTTAATTTTAAACTACATAAACTATTCTCTCTACGTCTGACCTCCATTGACCATTTAGAAGATCTCTTGTGCTCAAATTGCCGCTACTCTTTATTCTGCAGTTGTTCCTCTTATATAGTGAATATTTAGCCATTATCTATACTATGTATTGTTTGTATAACTTAAATAGTTGTATAATATTTAATTCTTTTATTTTTGTGTTGAGGTTGTAGGTTCGAAAACTGTAAATGGTTATTGCGTCTCCCTCCTTGAATACGGATATTGTATTGTATTGTATCGTCTTTAACTTGCCATTGTATATCGCATACAGATCGTTAGCTCATAATTTGTACATATATTACTTATTAGTGGTGAATGATGTACAACTAAGTGAAAAACTAACTGGATGAATGGTTCAATGAATAAATAAACAACAAATAGATAAATGAATAGTTTACCTTGATGTTCAAATCAGCAGTACCTAAACAAAAAGAAACAAAAAAGGCATTTGATGATCACACATGGTACTTTGTATGGCACATTATTCAAATATTACTTATATCATATACTGACGCAGTTTACTTAATAGCTAGTTTCAATTTATATAACAAAAGAGAGGGTATCTTTAAACGTATATAGGCTTACCAACATTGAATATTCCATTGGCATTCGCTATCAGCTTTGATGACTGATGTTTATATCCAGAAACAATTGCTGCAGTTACAGTAACTGGAGCCGATGACTTGAGAATGGTGACTTTTAGTGTTAGAGTCTGTCCTGACCAGAACACCTTGGGTGACAGGATCAAGTAGGACCTGAATGTGGAGAAAATTAGGCGTACATGATAAACACATAATGAATGATTTGAAATAAATAGATAGATGGGTGAATGGAAGGATGGAGGGAGGGATGGATAGAGGGATGGATAGATGGATGGAGGGATGGATGGATGGATGGATGGATGGATGGATGGATGGATGGAGGGATGGATAGATGGAGGGATGAATGGATGGATGGATGGATAGATGGATGGATGGATGGAAGGATGGATGGAGGGATGGATAGATGGAGGGATGGATGGATGGATGGATGGATGGATGGATGGATGGATGGATAGATGGAGGGATGGATGGATGGATGGATGGATGGATGGATGGATGGATGGATGGATGGATGGATGGATGGATGGATGGATGGAAGGATGGATGGATGGAAGGATGGATGGAGGGATGGATAGATGGAGGGATGAATGGATGGATGGAGGGATGGATAGATGGAGGGATGAATGGATGGATGGATGGATAGATGGATGGATGGATGGAAGGATGGATGGAGGGATGGATAGATGGATGGATGGATGGAAGGATGGATGGAGGGATGGATAGATGGAGGGATGGATGGATGGATGGATGGATGGATGGATGGATGGATGGATGGATGGATGGATGGAATGATGGATGGACGGATAAATGAAAAAAATAAATAAATAAAGACCTTTATTTAATCACGGTAACTCTATCAATATAAGTTAAATACAAATACTTAAATTGGTCTACCTAGCAGCATCCAATACAATACAATACAATACAATACAATATAGTTTATTTTTACCTTGCATGAAATATTTACAACGTTTTTATAATAATATATAAATTTGAAAAGGTATAGTTTTAGGTATTGATCCTAACCAATAACTAAAGAGTTAATAAGGTGTTAGGACCATTATCTGTTGATAGTTTATTATTGTAGATAGAAGAAAGTGACTTTATAATAAATGAATTAAGTTATATTATAAGCACACACACACACACACAAAAAAAAAGACGCATACATATACAGACACACGCATACAAATACAAACTACAAAGTTATGGCAAAAAAATCAAAAACAGGTTTTAGATAATTTCTAGTAGAAGAGTCATTAGTAAGTATACAATATTTTTTTTATTTTTTTTATTTTTTTTTTCCTCGGGAACCCAGGGGTAATCTTCTGTCGCTCGTTTCTCACTCCCAGAATAAATACCCCTGGGAACGTAGTCTGTTGGAGCTTGTTCCGGAAGTCAAAATTCAAACTTATTTAACGACTTTCTTTGAATGGTTATCTTGATTTTCATTGGTTGACCTAATAAGGTTGACCAATCAGGAAAGAGCTGAATTTTGACTTCCCGAACAAGCTCCAACAGGGGTTCCCAGGGGTATTTAATATGAGGGAGTAAAACCCGGGAGTAAAATGTTTGTTGCGCAACAAATTTTTTTGCGTGAAATCGTTGGTACACACAAGGGAGCTTTGCTCTGGAAGCATGTTGCGGGAACGTGTTGCGGGAGCAAGCTCCCATTTTGTACCGGCCTTTACCCTGATATTATACCCTGAATCTCCTTGTTCACCAATGCCAATCCAGAACGACAAAAAGAAAAAGAAAAAAAAGGTCCAGGGGATTATGGTCTGTAGGCGACAGCTGTAAAAGACCACAAAAAAAGCAAAAAGGAATTGGAGATGTGTTTATTTTATGTGGTGAAAAACTCAGACAGTCTGAAGTGAAATAGGTTTTCATTGAGAAGTAAATAAAAAATAAAAAATTGAAAACTAAAAAAACATTCTAACGCAAACAGCTGCACATGCATCAAAAGTTGAATCTAATTAACTCCAAACTTCAGAGACTAGAATTAAAGCAAAATTTAATTTACATTGATATTTCATACTCAGAAAATTATGTACTTCGAATTAAATTGTGCCTACATTTGTGCCAATATTCAATCAAAACTTCAATCTATGCTTTGTATCTGGTGCAAAATACATCTTGATCAGATCAGGGAAAGTTGATCAATATATATTCGCTAATTGAAAATTGGAAGTGGTCATTAAAAAACTACTGGGAAACACCTTGTGTCTAAATGCACGGTTGAACACTTAATTTTCAAGAAATTTACACCGTTTATAGAAATATTTTATTTATAGACATCTGAACTTCAAAACAAATTTATTGCACATCATCAATATTATTTCAACAGTGTAAAAAATTAGTTCGAATTAAATTGTGCCTACATGCACGGTTAAACACTTATTAAACATTTTTTAATATTACCGAATATAGAAATATTTTATTAGACACCTGAACTTCAAAACAAATTTATTGCACATCATCAATGACATATTATTTCAACAGTGTAAAAAATTAGTTTAGTAAAAAATCTACGTGCAGAGAGAAAATAAATTCTTTGACCACGCGCAGCAGGACAAGTGGAGACAATTAGAGGCTTAGCTTATAATATGTGAAATAAAGTATGTAAAAAATATGTTTTAAATATTGATATGAAATCGTCATCTTATAATTGATATCTTTCGGTTAAGCATCCCAATTGGAAGGTTTTTAATCGTTTTGATAACGGAGCAAAGATAGACGATTGCCAGGCCAAAATCATGCAAAGATTCCATGATATAAATATAAATTATTTATAGGTCATAATTGTAAATGATAAAAACAATTGTTAAAATCCAGCAGAAAAATACAATACTAAAAGAAGAAGAAGATATTGATTCTGTCATTATTGTACCCAAATACAGACATATTTCAAATACGATAACCACAATAAATTAATAAAAATAGGTATACATATGACAAGAAGATATGATCGAGTGTACATGTACAATGGAATAGATTTTGCAAACTGATAACACTACACTACTATACGTTGCGGCCAATTATTTCCGAATTATTTCATATTTTCTTAAAAATAAAGCGTCTATTCATACTAAACTTACTGATTATATTTGCTGGAAACTTCGTTGAAGGAGAAGGACGAGAGAAAAGCGAAGAACAACAATGACCTCCAAACTCGTTGCATCTCGCAGCTAGTCGTAAACAGTTCCAATCTGCTGTATTTGCTCGTTTTAAATCCAAGTAGAATTCTCAATTCTCTCTCTCTCTCTAATTCTTAAACAAGCTCAATAGTTTATATATTTTCTCACTTCACAAGCACTGAGTAGGACGACGACAAACCGTAATCTGTCTCAGAACTGTCCAACTCTTGTTCTAATAGTTTGAAAAATAACCATGACGTCACAGCATGTTGTTGAAATAATGCTACTTAGGGGGGAGGTGCAAGGATTGAATAAAAAAAAATCACAAATAATCCTCCAATTACGTCTCCGTATTCTAGTCACGTGGCGATATTTGCAACCTTTAAATAGTTGACAAAAAATATTTTTTTTAAAAATAAGTGTATACTATTTCAACAGCTCTGTATTTTAAAATTAAGGTTATTCTTAAACGACGAAATAAAAATATTTGATTTATTTTACATTATTTTTTTAAATCCATGCATGAGAGGGTGAAATTTTTTTTTTATAACATCATCGAGAAAAAAGAATGCAGGTCATGAATTTCCAAAAAAAATGTGTAGTCAATCGAATGATTCGGAAATCGAATGCAATCGAACGCCAAAAAAAATGTGATTTTCATGATTGCATTCGATTTCCAAACAATCGAATGGTTGATTGTAGTTGAGTACCATAAACGTAAATTTACAGTAATATATATAAACTATGATAATAAAACAGTATTCTTTTAGTGATTTTTTAGTTAATTTTAGTAAATGTGTTTTTCTTTTAATCGAACGCAATCGAATGTTCGATTGCAATCGAATTTCTCTAAACATTTTGTGAATTTATTCGATTGAATTCGATTGCGTTCGATTAATCCGAACGTTCGACTTCATTCGATTGACTACGCCGGGATTAAAAAAGGAACACATCATTTTATTCCTTAAAATACAATACTAGTTTGATTAAGTATTTAGCACCAAAACACAGGATACTCCTGTCTCAATTTAATCAATAAATCATTTGCGCTTTTTTTACCGAATTGTACCCTAAATAAATATGTTTTGCAAAACGTTCAAAGCACAGATAGATGAAACACTATCTTTTAAAAATTATCCAATTATTTGAATTTTCCTTTAAGTGTGAAATAGATCACCATAACCCCAAAGAAACACCTAATACATAAAATGGTCGTTTCTGATTGGTTGATTGACTGTGATTTTTCTCATAATCCGTGCAATTAAGTAATTGCACATGTGCTATTAAAGTAGTTTCACATAAGCCGGTTCTTGTATGTTTTTATGTGTTTCTTATATGCTAATCGGGTCGTTGACAGAGCCTGTCCTGAACGGGTAAAATGGGAGCTGGGATTGGCCTTATTTTTGAATGGGAATTAAAATGGGATTGGATGCACTAGGACTAGGATTTACAAATTAAAGAACAATAGAAAATGGGAATGAGAATGGGAATGGGAATGGGAATGGAAATGGGAATGGGAATGAAACTTTGAGCAAAACTGATGGGATTATGTGATTTTTTTACTGGGATTTGGTCCAGATAAAACTGGGAAATGGGATTCGGACCCCCTCCCTTCAGGACCCTCTTGACAAAAAGCACAACGAATTCACGTGCATACGTTGTTACAATAGAAAGCACTCGTGGTATTAAGCCACTTTCATCAAATACTCGCGGTATTTTTCATTAATTCTTCTCGAACGGTGTAATTTCCTATACTACTTCTACGATACGATATAGCTTCGCACATATCTGTGATACATAATTCTTCAAAATTCCATTTAAAATCACAGTAACTACTGGGTTACAAAAGTCCATTTACAATCACAGTAACTACTGGGTTACAAAATCCCATTTACAATCACAGTAACTACTGGGTTACAAAAGTCCATTTACAATCACAGTAACTACTGGGTTACAAAATTTCATTGTATATCAGTAGTTACTGGGATTTGTAACGTGTCTTGAGTTCCCTTGTTGTAGTGCCGTATTTGGTCAAATAACTCAATTCAAAATCGCCAATTTCAATTCCAAGGTATATCTTGGGTGGTTTTACATCCATTTGGATATTAATATGTTGGAGAACGCCCTTAAAACGGGAAAATTCCAGCACTACAACGCTGAGCCTTTTTTGAATGCATTCAAAAAGGGTTGCCGGTTGTAGTGCATCACAAAATATAGAGTCTACAGGAGAACAGGAGTCTACCAGAGTCTACGGCAGTCTTCAGGAGTCTACGGGAGTCTACAAGAATCTACAGGAATCTACAGGAGTCTACCAAAGTCTACAGGAGTCTACCAGAGTCTACGGCAGTCTTCAGGAGTCTACGGGAATCTACAGGAATCTACAGAAGTCTACAGGAGTCTACCAGAGTCTACGGGAGTCTACGGGAGTCTACGATACGATATAGTTTCGCACATATCTGTGATACATAATTCTTCAAAATTCCATTTAAAATCACAGTAACTACTGGGTTACAAAAGTCCATTTACAATCACAGTAACTACTGGGTTACAAAATCCCATTTACAATCACAGTAACTACTGGGTTACAAAAGTCCATTTACAATCACAGTAACTACTGGGTTTCAAAATTTCATTGTATATCAGTAGTTACTGGGATTTGTAACGTGTCTTGAGTTCCCTTGTTGTAGTGCCGTATTTGGTCAAATAACTCAATTCAAAATCGCCAATTTCAGTTCCAAGGTATATCTTGGGTGGTTTTACATCCATTTGGATATTAATATGTTGGAGAACGCCCTTAAAACGGGAAAATTCCAGCACTACAACGCTGAGCCTTTTTTGAATGCATTCAAAAAGGGTTGCCGGTTGTAGTGCATCACAAAATATAGAGTCTACAGGAGAACATGAGTCTACCAGAGTCTAAAATGCATTCAAAAAGGGTTGCCGGTTGTAGTGCATCACAAAATATAGAGTCTACAGGAGAACAGGAGTCTACCAGAGTCTACGGCAGTCTTCAGGAGTCTACGGGAGTCTACAAGAATCTACAGGAGTCTACCAAAGTCTACAGGAGTCTACCAGAGTCTACGGCAGTCTTCAGGAGTCTACGGGAATCTACAGGAATCTACAGGAATCTACAGGAATCTACAGGAGTCTACAGGAGTCTACAGGAGTCTACCAGAGTCTACGGGAGTCTTCAGGAGTCTACGGGAGTCTACGGGAGTCTACAGGAGTCTACGGGAGTCTACGGGAGTCTACGGGAGTCTACGGGAGTCTACGGGAGTCTACGGGAGTCTACGGGAGTCTACGGGAGTCTACGGGAGTCTCATAAAAGAGTCTACCAGAGTCTACCGGAGTCTAGACTTGGGTAGACTCGGATAGACTCTGGTAGACTCTGGTCGACTTCTGTAGACACTCTGGTCTCTTGTAGACACTGTGGTCTCTTATAGACACTGCGGTCTCTTGTATACACTGTGGTCTCTTGTAGACTCCTGTAGACTTGTGTAGTCTCTGGTAGACTCTGGTACAATAAGAGTCTACAGGAGTCTTTAGAGTCTGCAGAAGTCTACCAGAGTCTACAGGAGTCTGCAGGGGTCTACCAGAGTCTACCAGAGTCTACCAGAGTCTACCAGAGTCTACCAGAGTCTACCAGAGTCTACCAGAGTCTACCAGAGTCTACCAGAGTCTACCAGAGTCTACCAGAGTCTACCAGAGTCTACCAGAGTCTACCAGAGTCTACCAGAGTCTACCAGAGTCTACCAGAGTCTACCAGAGTCTACCAGAGTCTACCAGAGTCTACCAGAGTCTACCAGAGTCTACCAGAGTCTACCAGAGTCTACCAGAGTCTACCAGAGTCTACCAGAGTCTACCAGAGTCTACCAGAGTCTACCAGAGTCTACCAGAGTCTACCAGAGTCTACCAGAGTCTACCAGAGTCTACCAGAGTCTACCAGAGTCTACCAGAGTCTACCAGAGTCTACCAGAGTCTACCAGAGTCTACCAGAGTCTACCAGAGTCTACCAGAGTCTACCAGAGTCTACCAGAGTCTACCAGAGTCTACCAGAGTCTACCAGAGTCTACCAGAGTCTACCAGAGTCTACCAGAGTCTACCAGAGTCTACCAGAGTCTACCAGAGTCTACCAGAGTCTACCAGAGTCTACCAGAGTCTACCAGAGTCTACCAGAGTCTACCAGAGTCTACCAGAGTCTACCAGAGTCTACCAGAGTCTACCAGAGTCTACCAGAGTCTACCAGAGTCTACCAGAGTCTACCAGAGTCTACCAGAGTCTACCAGAGTCTACCAGAGTCTACCAGAGTCTACCAGAGTCTACCAGAGTCTACCAGAGTCTACCAGAGTCTACCAGAGTCTACCAGAGTCTACCAGAGTCTACCAGAGTCTACCAGAGTCTACAGGAGTCTACCAGAGTCTACAGGAGTCTGCAGGGGTCTACCAGAGTCTACCAGAGTCTACCAGACTCTACAGGAATCTACCAGAGTCTACCAGGGTCTGCAGGAGCCTACCAGGGACTACCAGAGACTACCAGAGACTACCAGAGACTACCAGAGACTACCAGAGTCTACCAGAGACTACCAGAGACTACCAGAGACTACCAGAGTCTACCAGAGTCTGCAGGAGTCTGCAGGAGTCTACTAGAGTCTACCAGAGCCTGCAGGAGTCTACCAGAGTCTACGAGAGTCTATAGGAGAGAGAGGTAGACTCTGGTAGACTCTGGTAGACCCCTGCAGACTCCTGTAGACTCTGGTAGACTTCTGCAGAGTCTAAAGACTCCTGTAGACTCTTATTTTACCAGAGTCTACCAGAGACTACACAAGTCTGCAGGAGTCTACCAGAGTCTACAGGAGTCTGCAGGAGTCTACTAAGTCAACCAGGGTCTGCAGGAGTCTACCAGAGTCTACAGGAGTCTACCAGAGACTACCAGAGACTTCCAGAGATACCAGAGACTACCAGCGACTACCAGAGACTACCAGAGACTACAGGAGTCTGCAGGAGTCTACTAGAGTCTACCAGGGTCTGCAGGAGTCTACCAGAGTCTCTGGGTGTCTACGGGAGTCTAGTAGACTCCTGCAGACTCCTATAGACTCTTGTTGTCTCTGGTAGTATTTGGTTGTCTCTGGTAGACTTCTGTAGACTCTGGTAGACTCTGGTAGACTCCTGCAGACTCCTGCAGACTCCTGCAGACTCTGTTAGACTCCTGCAGACTCCTGTAGTTTCTGGTAGACTTTGGTAGACTCCTGTAGACCCCTGTAGACTCTTGTATACACTACGGTCTCTTGTAGACTCATGTAGACTCTGGTAGACTCCTGCAGACTCCTGCAGACTCCTGGAGACTCCTGGAGACTCCTGGAGACTCCTGGAGACTCCTGGAGACTCCTGGAGACTCCTGGAGACTCCTGGAGACTCCTGGAGACTCCTGGAGACTCCTGTAGTCTTGTAGACTCCTGGAGACTCTGGTAGACTCCTGTAGACTCCTGTAGACTCCTGTAGACCCGTGTAGGCTACTCTTGTAGACTCCCGTAGACTCTTGTAGACTCCTGTAGACTATTGTAGACACTGTAGAGATGTCAGTAGATATTAGCTGACCGCGTAATGATAACAATATTGATAAGGAACAGGGAAATAAATCAAAATTTGCACATTTTCAATTTGATCTAAACCGAAAATGGATAATAGTTACAATTGGCTCTCCTTGAATTTCCACTCTTGTAAGCGACTTTTCCACTTACAATCACAGTAACTACTGGGTTACATAATTCCATTTACAATAACAGTAACTATAATGATAACTAATAATTAATGATACATTTTCAAAAGAAACCATGACCATGACGAGTGCTGTAAATCTTCTTAAAAAATTCATGAATAATTAATGAGACATTTTCAAAAGAAATCATGACCATGACGAGTGTTGTAAATCTGATACAACACTAGTGTTGTATATCCTGATTTGCATAAGTTTTAACTGGTAATTTTACGGCAAAATTTATTTTAATCTTGAAAATTTTGGTTAAATATGAAAGAGCTAACCTAGACATTTTTTAAGTAGTTTACAACATTCGCGTCCGTGTTGTATCGGCGATACAATCGCGCGCCTTCGGCTTGCGATTGTATCTGCCGATACAACACGGCCGCTCATGTTGTAAACACTACATACAACACTAGTCTTGTATATCCTGATCAGTTGTATAAGTTTCAACTTGTAATTTCACGGCGAAATTTATTTTGATCTTGAAAATTTTGGTAAAATATGAAAGAGCTAACCTAGACGTTTTTTAAGTCGTTGATAACATTCGCGTCCGTGTTGTATCGGCTATACAATCGCGTGCCTTCGGCCGATACAACACGGCCGCGAATGTTGTAAACATTACATACAATATCTGTATGTAAGGAGGGAGACGCAATAACCATTTACAATTTCCTAACTTATGATCCTATATCTCTATCCCTATTCCTATCCCTCTAAATTATACTGCAAAAACGGCTGAGTAGATGATGCAACTCAGTACATTGAGTTGATCATGCATTCAGGATGACACTTTATAGTGAGTAAACCCAACTCATTATTAAGAGTAAACATAAATTTAGTTGTGCCATTGAGTACAATGTACTAAATATATTGTGTTCAATCTCACTTTTACTCACTATAGAGTTGGATTTACTCACTATAAAGTCACATCCTGAATGCATGTTTAACTCAATATACTGACTTGTATCTACTCAGCAGTTTTTGCAGTGTACAAAAGTCAGGACAATGTTATATCATTTAGGTGTATACAAACATGCACCGATTATGTGTTCTTTTCCACATGGAGATGAAAGGTCACACAACGCATATGCGGCAAGCATATCGAAAATACATGTAAAGGTAGAAACTTGTATGAAGTATGAACGTTCTGTGAACGTCAAATTTGATTGCCCGTGGGTTTTTTTGCGTTCTGTGATTGGTCCTTATCTTGTCTCAATGACCATCATGCCTTGCTGTCAGCTTCAAAATCACACTTAGACAATTTCTATATATGGGCATCCAAATGACGTCATCGTTGGCTCACTTGTCTTTTGTTTTTATGACAGTTACCGCTGACCTCAGCGCATGTACCACCATCGATATTTGTTTTTTCACTTGTTCCCAGTCTTTTGGCTGATTGCTTTTCTTGGCCAGAAAAATGGAGTCAGTTATTCCTGCAAACTTACTTCCCTTGTAAAGGTTGAAGATGCTCGGTGCAAATACCAGGTGCCTGCAAATAATAAACCATTGGTAACTTTACAGAAGGAGCTATTTAAGTAAAGAGGTCACGTGACCTAATTTGCATATAAGTTTTCTTAAATATCTTATTTTTTAGAGATAGACATCGAGAAAAATCTAATCCATAAACCTGCTTTAAATAAAAATAATGTGCTTTGCAGTTCGATAGATAGGGCGTGTACTTACTTAGGGTACTTAGGGTGTGTAAGTCACGTGACCAAAAAAATGTATTTTCGTGCATTTCAAATTGTTACAAACCCAGATCCACAACTCCCCTAAACGAATGAAAATGATATCAAAGCCCACGGTATTACTTATAAAAACTAAAAATGTACTAATTAGCATAATACCCAAGCCTTAATATACTTGAGATGGTGATGTTGATGATGATGATGATAATGATGATAGTGATGATGATGATGATGATGATGATGATGATGATGATGATGATGATGATGATGATGATGAT
Organism: Metridium senile; assembly: GCA_949775045.1. Taxonomy (NCBI): domain Eukaryota; kingdom Metazoa; phylum Cnidaria; class Anthozoa; order Actiniaria; family Metridiidae; genus Metridium; species Metridium senile. The sequence continues at coordinate 8,662,258 of OX459100.1, forward strand.
GATGATGATGATGATGATGATGATGATGATGATGATGATGATGATGATGTATAATAATGATGGGTGATTAATGGTTTGGTTCACTACCTCATTGCAGGTCTGCCTGGTAGTCCTTCATCGTTGATAAAAGCTCTTTCCACTTGAATAAGCTTATCGTTTGCAATTCTTACTTTAAGAGGCCTACACAACAAAATGGTTTAATACGAGCAACAAACAACAGCATGGCTCATTATCATTATAGAAGAAATTATGGATGAGAAGAAGCAACATATTCAATAAATAAAATATAATTAGTAAAGGTATAAATAAAGAAAATTTGCACAGCTGCATAAACTAACTTGCTTAAATCCAGGCTGTCCAAATACTCCATGTACTCTTTAGATGCATTTTTTAATTCTTCAATAGCTTTACTTACGTATTCTGTAAAACAAATATGACATGTCTCAACAACTAGTCAGTGTCATGGGAGGTTTATACATACTTACTGAGAGAGATACCCTTTGTTGATAAGACGTCTCAACAACTAGTGTCATGGGAGGTTTATACATACTTACTGAGAGAGATACCCTTTGTTGATAAGATGTCACAACAACTAGTGTCATGGGAGGAAGTTTGTAGAAGTACATACTTACTGAGAGAGATACCCTTTGTTGATAAGATGTCTCAACAACTAGTGTCATGGGAGGAGGTTTGTAGAAGTACATACTTACTGAGAGAGATACCCTTTGTTGATAAGATGTCTCAACAACTAGTGTCATGGGAGGAGGTTTGTAGAAGTACATACTTACTGAGAGAGATACCCTTTGTTGATAAGATGTCTCAACAACTAGTGTCATGGGAGGTTTATACATACTTACTGAGAGAGATACCCTTTATATTGATAAGATGTCTCAACAACTAGTGTCATGGGAGGAGGTTTGTAGAAGTACATACTTACTGAGAGAGATACCCTTTGTTGATAAGATGTCTCAACAACTAGTGTCATGGGAGGAGGTTTGTAGAAGTACATATACTTACTGAGAGAGATACCCTTTGTTGATAAGATGTCTCAACAACTAGTGTCATGGGAGGAGGTTTGTAGAAGTACATACTTACTGAGAGAGATACCCTTTGTTGATAAGATATTGATGTTGTTTGTTTGTAGACCTTTGCTATACAGCTCAAGGGATGATGCCATTCTATTCAAGTCAAAGGGCAGTATCTGTGAGTCTGCCATATCAAAGGTCAGCCGTAGGATTACTTTAACGATGATGCTATGGTAATGGAAGTGAGGATCGACAAACTTTTTCATCCAGCGAAACGTATCATGCACACTGTGGTAGACAGGATATCCAGCATGTGAACCCTTATAAAATATAAACGATAGATCATATATTGAAATTTGTAACACCGTAAAAAATGTTGGCTTAAATTTACTGATGTTCTCGAGATTTAAGCCCTTCAACGGAGTAAAAGAGTTAGACTAAGAGAGATACTGAGTATATATAAGAAGCGGGAAAAGTGATTCACCAATCAAAAAGCGATAGAAAATGTAGGAGTTAAAATATAGTAAACACAATTAATTCATCTTTTTCATCTTCTTTTGACGCCAAACCCACCCTTAACCCAAAACAGGCAAACCCATGCATTTAATAAACAAAAACATTCTGTAAAGGATTTTAAGAAAGCGCAGTTTGACACAACAAATCCTAAGCCAATACAGCCTTTCCTTTGTTTTTCCGAACAATCTTAAAGCCCAGAAAGATGTACATCCTTGTTGTCAACAACTTCAAGCTGAAATTTGCACTAGTTTAGCAGTTTTGGTTGTGGAAATACAGCACCAAACCTCAGGATGACTCTTTAATTATATGCACTAATTCATTTTCGATTTTTCGCTGATTTTACCAAGAATATCGATAAGTTGGATTTAAATATTTTTTATTTAAATATTCAGTTTACAACCATCACTCACCCCGTCGGGGCTCTTCCGTGAGGTTCAATCACACTCACTACCACTACATTCCATATTTACAACACACTAACACACGGCAAACCGGATAACCCGGAGAAAATCCCTCGTGGCATAGGAGAGAACAACACATCAAACAAACTCTATTCACTTCAAAAACATCGTTTTTTTTTGTGGTAAAATAGCAACAAATTCAATATTTAATACTGCATAAAATTGAAGGGGTATCCTCCCGGGAGGGGTACTCCCTTCAGGGGCGGATCCAGGATTTTACAAAGGGGGGTGGCTAACTCCAAAATCAATTAAAATGATAGGTCTAGGGTTGCGGACAACTCTTTATGTCTAGGCAATGCAAAATTCATATCATACATTTATAAAAATAATACATTAAAAAAAATAATTTGTAAAAATAACTCGATATCTCGGACTTTTCCCAGCCCTTGAATGTCTGTAAATAGAGGTTCCACTGCACCTATTTAAAAAGGTGAAGGAACCGAAAAGGATACACAAATATGGATTGGCACGTAACTGCAATCCGAAATAAACACCGGCGAGGTTCAAAGTAAGCAGATTAGAACGATCATTTATGTCCCGAGATCAATTAAGACTTGCCTTTTCGAATTGACAGTTACTTATTACTTATCACCTAAATAAATTAAGCAGTTTCGAAAACAAATATAGCGGAATTTCAAACAGAGAAAAGTACAAACCTTACAACATTAGGTATGCAAGAGAGAGGGTGCTATCATTTTCCTTGGGTGATTCTTTATAAATGCCTCGCAAACCTGTTCTCTACTAATGGGGATGACATGCCCATGCATGGCAATAACGGCTAAGTCAGATAATCTTTGCGTTGTCATCGTGATTCTTAGCCATGTGTGCACTCGCCTTACACAGGAGAATGAGCGTTCAGCCTCCGTGCTACCAATTGGCAAAACAGCAAGAATTTTCAAAAGTTATCTGATGTTAGGAAAGAACATGTTATCAGCATGCTTTGACAAAAGTGATGTCACAGATGTTTCCTCTATGGCCTGGCGCTTGCAGTGATTGGTCCAGCGAGACAGCTCACTTTCAAAGGCCGATGAAACTGGCAGCAAGTGATCCCACTTCTATTGCAGGACGTTGGCAAGTTCATATATGGCTTCTGATGACTTTGTGACGATTATTGTGGGGACGAGAGCACAGAGCTCGTAATGCGCTCGCTTTTCCTTGCTGTTTTTTCGGATGAACGCTGCTACCATGTACTACAGGCTCTCATGACAACTGAGATTTACGAGAATAATAATAAAGTATTGATTCCGATCAAAATAAAACTAATTATTTAAAATTATTAAATTATTCAAGTTAACTCTTTGACTATTTTTATACAATGGGACATATTCATATTTTTTTCTTTTATTTACTGATTATAATCAACTAATCATTTTTCCTGTTTTAAATCCTGCAAAGAGGGGGGTGGCTAGCCACCCAATCCACCCCCCCTGGATCCGCCCCTGCCCTTTGTCCAAGTAGTAGGGGTGATCGGCGTACCTTTTAGGGTAAAAATATTTCCTGGTACCTTTTAGGGTACTTTTAGGGTTCTGGCTCAAAAATCAGTTACGTAACATGATTTTGTATCTGTAAGAGTCATTTTTACTCTGTTTTGTTGCTTTGTTGGGGTAGAAATCGACAAGGCTTTATCAGTTATTTTTATCTGTGCGTACCTTTTAGGGGTCGTTTTCAAAACCTCCGCCGATCACCCCTACCGCTTGGACAAAGGGAATACCCCCCCCCCCCCACACCCCTTCTTCCCCGGGGGTATCCTGCCAATGTCAATTCTTCGATAGATGTTTCTAGGCTTTAAAGTTTTTGAAAACCTCGTTATTTTTAGTACAAAAAGAAGAACATTGAAAATACATTATTGCATATAATAGTAATAAATATTTATATGGCGCCCATAGCAAGAGCTCTGAGCGCAGAAATACAAAATATGAATATATGGTCTGGTCGTTAGTTGGTATAACAAAAGACACTTGTAAAAACTAAGGGGCTGTTTATATGAAAGCGAGTTGTCCCTGCTAGCCGGGATAACTCTATTGTTTTGAGTCCCCGGGGAATACAAAACAAAAGAGTTATCCCGGCTAGCAGGGACAATTCGCTTTCATATAAACAGCCCCTAGGACAATTCTTTTATTCACACTACCCATAGACAGGACCGTAAAGGTAATTAAGCCATATCGAGAAGATTTACCTTTTCTATTCTGTAGGCAAAATCAACACAAGGAACACCAATTCTTTGTATGAAGAATAAAAAATCACTGCCTGCGCCAATAGGAATTACCCTGAAACAACACATATATCTGTCTCAAACATCAGATATTACCATTCTACCTATACAGGGGCGGATCCAGAAATTTGACAGGGGGGGGGGTGAACTTTGATATCCTTTTGGCGGATAACGGCAGACACAAAAGCGCAAAGATCGTAATGTGCCCGCTTTTCTTTGCTAAAACGGGACTTTACTGCAAAAAAGTTCACACACCCCCACGTCTATCAAATGTACGTACTTTTTAGGATTGCTTTTTGTACCTTCTTTGTTGCTTCGAAAAGTGCTGTAGCCATTATAGGATTACCCCTTGCAGCTAATGAATACGAACCTGTACAATTATAGTATGACATTCAACCAATAGTATTTTATCCATGTAATATTACAAACATTTTATAATAATAATAACTTTTTTTATAATAATAACTTTTTTTATAATAATAACTTTTTTTATAATAATAACAACTGTTTTTTGAACGTCTCAAATCATCTAGCTGGACACAATGCGCCCTACTAATCGGGGAGACTCACTCACACTCACTACCTCTATTTTGCACACAACTAGGCTCATGCACATGTTCATTTCTTTGTTACTTCTATATTTACATAAATCCATACCAAAATGACCTTGATATAATATACTGATATGTACTATTTAAAAAACGAGCAGCAGTGTTTTATCAGGTATAAAATCCCTTGGGCGAACACGTCCTGCGAGTTTTTTGAATGACTTAAAAAACTCATTAGTAATTCATGACCATTTTGTCCATATCTGAATTATGGACATGAAGCATTATATAATGACACATGTGCCATTATATAATGCTTCATGTTCATTTGCATTCCATTGTTCTTCTATTCTACACCATCATTCCCTTGGGCCGCATTCAAATCCGTGTTTCAAACGTAGATTATGCGGTATACAATGCTTTCCTCGTGACCAGAGTGGAGCATCGGATTGGACAAAATGGTCATGAATTGTTAATGAGTTTTTTAAAACTGATATGATATACATTCACGTTCTGGTAAATGGAGTATAAATGTTTTAAGAATCTAAATACCTACCTGAGACTGCTACGTCGACGTTGATGTAAACTACAGTTCGACTTCCCAATATTTTCTGATACTCTTCGACCCATTCTGTAGATCCCATTACACCATGCTCCTCTGCACCCCAGCTAGCAAAGATAATGGTACGACTTGGTCTCCAACCTACAAATATTAGTGTCTTTATAGTATATTCATTAAAGTGGTTTTCAATAACCCGTGAAACAAAGTAAACTAATTAAAATGTAATACTCAAATAACAACAAAAGAACACAATGGAATTAAAGGTGTACTACAGAGTATTACACTAAAGTGTGTTTCAAGGGTTAATAAAAACCACTCTAGTACAATTTATACACCAGTTATTCTTTATAAAAATTGTATTTATTTAACGATGGGTAATAAAATGAAATTTGTACTCCGTAAAAAAATGTTGACTTACCTTTACTGACGTTTCGAGCTTTAGCCCTCCGACGAAGGGCTAAAGCTCGAAACGTCAGTAAAGTTAAGTCAACATTTTTTACGGTGTTACAAATTTCATTATATTACCTATCGTTTATACCAAACACCGACGCAGCCTATACTAGTTTACTCGCTAGTTTCCATTTGTATTTATTTATAGTCAATTGTGTCGTGATTCAAAAACAGCAAATAAGTTTTATTAATTACCAAGCATGGACAAAAATTACACAAAACAAATGTTGAAACTTATATATATATGCCGGATCAAGATATACCCGGAATATGTTTTTTTGCTTTGTTGATGTACATTTTGTAGTAAAAGTCAAAATAGATTGTTGACCTGTTTTACGTAGTTTCCCAAGTAACCTCGCGGCCTCCATTATTGTTGATGTACCACTTCCATTGTCAACAGCACCGAACACCCATGCATCTCGATGACCACCAATAATGACGTAACGATCTAAAATTACAATACTAATATGAATACTGCTTTGTATGCATTGTCAACAGCACCGAACACCCATGCATCACGATGACCACCAATAATGACGTAACGATCTAAAATTACAATACTAATATCAATACTGCTTTGTATGCAATGATTTACAAAGAAGGACGATTAATTCAAATGCGTTCCGAAGATGCTGCCGATTCTCTATTTAATATATATAAGATTATTGACTCTGTTAACAACAGTTATGTTATTTTCAATAGGCCTTTTGCAGCTAGAGGTCACGTGACCCCAACTACCATAAATCCATCAGCTGTGCCAAAATGATGTCCAGAAATGGAAAGAGCATGCATGTTGACATCAGCAAGAAGTGGAAGTTTAGGCCTAGTCTGGGACCTAAACTCGCCTTAACTCGCAGCGCGTTTGGGCGAGACAGCGCGAGTAAAGGCGAGTTAAGGCGAGTTAAGGAAAAATCACAAAATTTCAATGATGCGAGTTAATGCGAATTAAGGCGAGTTTAGGTCCCAGACTAGGCCTGACTTTCAGCTCTTGATTCTAAATACATAAACAAGGCTTGCTCGCCAGTTTTATTTTCCCATAGGAATCCTTAGAAAATATCCAATCTTATTTTTTTTACTATTGCTTATGTATTTAAAATCAAGAGCTGAAACCTCAACTTCTTATTAATGTCTACATGCTTTTTTCATTTCTGGACATCAGTTTGGCACAGCTCATGGATTTAAGGTAGGTAGATGGGTCACGTGTCCTCTAGTCTCAAAGGGCCTATTGACCCTCAAAAGGGATTGCAGCTAGCAATATTTCCATCCCCCCTCTGATGGTAATTGATTTCTCACCTTGACTGTATTTTGATCAAGTCCGTTTTTTTACGGAATATTCCTTATTCTAAATATATTTTAAAGTTGTATGATTTTTAACAAATGATCTGCAGTTCTGCAGATCTGCAGTTCGGATGTATACTTTTTCGTTTGTATTCAACACAAACCTGGTTCATTTGATCCTGTTATAGATCCAATCACATCGTAAACTGGTCTTTGTTCCATTGTATTAGAGACTTCAACTTTAACCTGACTGCAAGTATTAATAACATAAAGTATATGTAAAGTTAAAAATTGATGATTACGTTTTTGCTGCGTAATAATTACTCAGGCTACCCCGCAGGGGAGCCTAAGTCTAGGTTTACCTTTCCTATCTATGGATCTATCGTTGTGTCGAGATAACACATGACGTAATGCCACAGGTAAACCACCTATCAATTACTACTCTATGACGTAGCCTGAGTAAACGCACTAAGTGCGTCTAGTTTATTATAAAATAGACACCAAGCTTTCGGCCATCTTGGCCATCATCAGGGTGGTAGTACAAGTAATATGTTTGAATTAACGTACGTAGTTAACAATAAACGAGCGCACACAGAAACAATCATATCATCAATTGAACTAAATGCCTGCGTGCAAACAAATATTGGATCAAGTGCACTAGAACCGCCAATAATGTTGGCCCGGGGGGTGTACTCCCTTTGTCGAAGTGGTAGGGGTGATCGGCGTACCTTTTAGGGTTAAATTTAGGGTTAAATATTTCCTGTACGTACTGGCCTTTTAGGGTCCTGGCTCAAAAACAAGTTACGCAACATGATTCCGTACCTGTACATGTAAGGGTCATTTTTACTCTGTTTTGTTGCTAGAAGTCGGGCTACAAGTAAGCTTGGCTGGCAAAAACATCGCACAGCCGTACCTTTTAGGGGTTGAAATCAACAAGGCTTTAACAGTTATTTTTGTCTGTGCGTATCTTTCAGGGGTCGATTCCAAAACCTCCGCCGATCACCCCTACCACTTGGACAAAGGGAGAAACCCCCCCCCCCCCCCCTCCCCCCCGGGAGTGTTGGATTTTAAAGTTACTTTCATTGAATTTTGAATAGAATACACGTTATTCGCGTTTACTTATCTTTACGTAGTCTTTCTTTGCTGTTTTGATGCAGTTTTGTACGATTTATATCAGTTTGTTTATCATCTAGTTGTAATAGTTTGGTAGACGTATTGTGTAACCACGCGATATCCGTTACGTCAGTAATAACTTACTGAACTGTCAATCACCGACCGTTAATATAGTTAATCAAATTCACCATAAGGGACTTGTCAGAATTTAGCAAGGGGGAGGGGGGGGGGGGGGGTGGAGTTTTGAAATGAAGTGATGAAAATTTCATGACCCTCCCAAAGTAAAGAATCATAATATCTTGACCCTACCCTATGTCACAGTGTCTTCTTTTGCACAATCCTCATTTTTGGTGGTTTATTATTTTGTGACCCTCCCTTTTTAGGTTCTTAAAAAGTGATGACCCTCCCCCAGTTTCCACCCCCCCCCCCCTTCCCCCCTGCTAATTTCTGACAAGTCCCTAAGTTCCACACTATTGGCGGTTCTAGTGCCCTTGATTGGATATATGTTAAGTGTTTTTTTTTCATTGATGGCGGCGACTAACAAAACTTACCGTGTATCTGTTTCATTCATCTCTATATTATATTGCATTCGTAAACCTCCCCGCCATGGCATTGGTGCAGGGGTTTTAGTCAGGATTCTAAAATATTGATTAAATAAGAAAACGTCTGAATAAATCAGATGATAGTGATTTCAATAAATAATTAATATTTCAATAATCATTTTAATAATTTCTACATAAACAAATTCATACTAAGAACGAGAATGGCACAGTTGGCTAGTGCGCGGCTTTCGGTGCGAGAGAACCCGAGCTTAATTCCCAGTGACCTCGCATCCTTGTTTCGACTTCTCTTCTTTCCGTGTAGCTTTAAGTAGCTTTAAATACCCGTAAAACGGAGCATTGATAGAGAGAGGGAAGTAAAATGAGCACACCGTCGGCTCTCTGGAAGATTAGCTTCGGCTGAAGGGACTTCCGACGTAAAATACTGTTCTTTACTTTACTCAAAGTGTGCCGGGGTTGGTCACTGTTTTTATACCTTTAAAATGGGTTGACAATATCTAGGTTTGATATGATTTTCATAGAGCACCTCATAGGGGTTTCACAGGCTTTTCATAGGCTTTTCAAAGTAAAAGTCAAAACTTGGAGTTATAGGTCACTGTAGCTCAATGCCCCTTTTATTATCTACCGTACCCTACACAAATCGAGTATTTATATCTGACATACTTGAGAAGCGGCTTTGCATCTGCCCATGAGATTGGCTGCACTGGTATCTTGGGGAACGGCAGACTTTCTTTAGGTACTCTGTAAATACCCTCTGTGTTAAATGACATATATTAGTTCGATGTTGATATATGTTGATACATTTTCTAAGTCAATATTTTTAGTTTGATAATCGTTGTACTATTATATCAAACACCGACGCAGTCTATGCTACAATCATGTGCAAAATTGTTGGGACATTTTTATAAGCGTTTTTGTTTGAGTTTAAAAAAATATACAAAATGTATCAATTTGATTTATAAACCCCCTTCCCCCCTGAGCAATGTTGATTGTTCTTTCAAATAACAACCGTTTCACATTCCCAAAACTCAACATTGATACGGGGGAGAGGGGGAAACGGAAAAATGATGTTGAAATATTTTTCATGTAAAAACCAGATAATGTCCCAAGGTATTTTGCACGTGATTGTAGTTTACTCGCTAGTTTCCATTGTACTATTAGATAAAGTGGTTGCTAAACCTGTTGCTGGGTATCCTGGAGTCAAAGGATCTCCTTTTACCATCCACAAGTTTCCTCTCTGTACACCATGCTCAGGTAACCATTCATAGTCAGGGTAGGTCTTATTTACTCCTTCCAAGGCGTAATCTGCTGGGTCTGAGTATATGATAAGACCTTTAGCTCCTCTCACCTCGGAATTATATGCCTGAAATACAATTATATTCGATTAATGACGTTGGCTGAATCACAGGGAGCAAGAAACAATGAAGCTCGCTATGAGACAGGGAGCCCGGTACTTGCGTTATAGATGGATTGCAACGACTCCCAGGAGAACGAATTGAACGCGTTATGAGACAGGGAGCCCGGTACTTGTGTAAATAGATGGATTGTAACCACTCCCAGGAGAGCGAATTGAGCACGTTATGAGACAAGCTCACTATAAGACCGTATGTTATCACTCAATATTGATTAGTTTTCTGGATGCGAATTTTTCGCGATTTTTCAAAAATCGCAAAATAACATTGTCATGTAAAGCGTGCAATAAGATTTATTGGTAGATTGCTAGCGGACTCTACTATAATCTGGAGAGAAAAGTGCACTGGTCTTAGTCTAGTTACCTTGCCACCACGGAACAGTTTTCCATATCGAACAATGACTATTTTACCAGACACGTTGATGCCCTGTTTCTCTAAGTAAGTAAAGTCATCTTCGTGACCATAGTTCGCATACACTAGTCTGCCCTATAGACAACAAATACATCCATTTCAATAATCGTTGTCGCAATCAAAGCTACACTCTGAAGCCTGCAAAGGATGTTGGTATTTCTACTCTTGTTATCGATTTATTCATAAAATATTTTGATTGTACGTACGTGTTTGTGTTATATGACCATAACAAGTTGTTGCAGTGGTAGATCATGAAATAAATATTTATTTCAAAAGCGCGTAATAAATCACACATTCAGTTCATATTACCGACATCCTTTGCAGACTTCAGAGTGTGGTCTGTAGCTTCGGCTGCGACAACGATTTTTGAAATAGGTATATATTATTACATCTTGCCTTGTATTGTTACTATTTGTATGGTGATGATGATTATGACTACAATAACAACTCTATGATGACAGTCATGATTGTTATTATCACTGTTGAGTATGACGAAAGGATTATTGCTCTGATGATGATGATGATGATGACAACAATGGCGGAAACGACAACGATATTATGATGACGATGATGTTCATGATGTTGACGACGATGATGATGATTAAGATGACAATGATGACGTTGATGACAATGATGATGATGACCACAATGATGATGACGATGATGATGATGATGACCACAATGATGATGACGATGATGATGATGATGACCGCAATGATGATGACGATGATGATGATGATGACCACAATGATGACGATGATAATGATGACGATGATGATGATAACCACAATGATGATTACCACAATGATGATGATAATGATGACTATGATGATGATGACGATGACGACAATAATGGTGACGATGACGATGATGATGATGACGACGATGACAATGGTGATGATGACAATGATGATGATAATGATGACGATGATGATGATGATGATGATGATAATAATGATGATGATAATGATGATGACGATGATGATAGCTAGCATACCTTTACGTTACCCGATGGTGAATATGCATTGAAAGGGCTGACAACATGCGAATCCATCTCTGAGGGATCTAGAATCTTCTCTCGTGGAGCCGATACATGTAACTCACTACCATTACTATCCAATAGAGAAGCTTGCCCTGGCTTGACTGGATACGATAGTAAGATACTATATTGCTTTAGTTCAACATCATCAAAACCAAACTCTTTGAATTGACTGGCTATGTGTATAGCTTGTTGGTGGCTTTCATTTGACCCGGCAATGTGAGGGATGCTTGAAAAATACCTTGACAAACAAAAAACATTTTTAGTTATTTTTGGTTTACAGTGGAACCCCGTTAATCCGGCCACCGAAGGGACAGCCCAAAGTGGCCGTATTAACGGGGTGACCGTATTAAGCGGGTAAATTTTATACCGGCATGCATTTCGTCGGGACCTAAAAAACTGGCCGCAATAACGGGGTGACCGTATTAAGCGGGTGGCTGTAAGGCGAGGTTCCACTATATTAGAAATGTGATAAATGGTCGACGGAAATATCCTGTTTGTTATGACTGCAAATGAACTACCCCTTTATTCCTGTTGAATTATTGAAATTACAGAACAGGTGTAACCACTAAAACCAACACCTTAGCCCGATAGACATTCTGAATATATTTTACTCGTAAATATAAGATGGCCGGGGGGGGGGGGGGGGGGATCGTCATCACGTTTCACGAATCGATATTTATGATATTCACGCGTCACGTACAAATTTAAGTCACGTTCAACATAGTATTCACGTATAACAGGAGCCCATTAGTAATGGGTTCCTACGTATAATAACTAATTTGTTCGTTATGTTCATGAGTCACACATATTTTAGCCTAAATCACGCGCCCGGAGGGAGAGGGGGGGGGCTTCTTTAGTAAATGGATAGGGGTGCTCGACGGACCTTTTAGGGTCGATAGGACCCTCGCGTACCTTTTAGGGTCTCGAACTGGCTTTTCTTTTAGGGCCTGAAATCAGTATCTGAGTTAATTTATGCGTACCTTTTAGGGTCATTTTCAAAAACCTTCTGTCGTGCACCCCTATCCATTTTTTAAGGGAGTCCCCCCCGGGATCACGCGTTACCCCTTGGCCACCCTCATATAACCGATGGTATTGGATGATTAACCTGACCCAATGATTTCTTGTCTTAAATATACCTTATAAACAATAGATTCAAGTCGAGGCTGTAGTAGATGAGATACAGCGAATGTATAGATGAGGGTCGTACAGGGGGTCTCTTGCATGGTTCACGGCCGAAAAAATAGCGAATCGCGGATCACGGATGTCAAAATTTCATTTTCACGAATAACGAAAATATGGAAGTAACACACTCTTTTACCGTACTATTACACATAAAAAACTTGGTAAAAAAGGAGTGTTTGAAGAAACTGAATACAAAAAATAAATAAATAAATGATGGGAGGTCTTGCAACTCAAAATCACGTCGAATAAGTAGCGAAATCACGAATATCGGTTATTGATTCAAGTCATCGGTTATTGATTTTGTCACGGATCACGGAGAAAATTTTTTTAAATTCACGTTTCTCGGAAAATAAAAATAGCTAATCACGCATCACGACTGAATACCCCTGTACGACCCTCATAGATTCATCCACTCAAGCCACAACTGGGCCGGAACAACTCATCAGTTCCGTGGTCATTGATCATGCAAATTCGGGAAGGTCCATCGCGAGGTTTATCATGCATGATAAAAGTGAATTATGCAAATTTGGTCAAGAAATATTTCACCTGCCTCGGCATGACTTAAGCATGGTTTTCACTAGGCATAAGCACAAGCACAAGCATAAGCACAAGCACAAGCACAAGCACAAGCACAAGCACAAGCACAAGCACAAAAAGTAGACCTTGAGGCTGGTTTTCACTAGACATAAACAGACATAAGCATAAGCATAAGAAAAACAAACATGTTCGTTTTCTTGTGTTTAGCTTATGCTTATGCTTAGTTATGCTTATGCCTAATGAAAACGCGAAAACCAGCCTTTATGGTTGGCAAGCGTGTATTCGTTTCATTGTCTCTAATTACCAACAAACAGAAACATTTCAGTGAAAAATTGTGAAACACCGTCAAAATACTGGCTGGCAGAACTAACCTTTGATCTGTCTACAATGTAGTCTATCTTAGATTTACTGTTTGTTATGACTTACTTGAGCTGTTTTTCGAGGTTAGAAGGCGAAACATCCTTTAGTATAGTCGAATATAATTGTTGGTTATCTTCTTGCTTTTGTTTCTCGGCCAATTTTGAGCATTTGTTACCGTATATATGACGTCGGACAAGATAACCGCCAAAAAAGGCTGCAATAATCAATAAAATGGCCAGTAAAGCTAGCAATGCACTACATCTACTGCTTCGAGCACGACGCTTTGCTGGACCATCGACTTCACTTTGCTCTTTTTCAGGAATAAATTCAGTTTTTTCTTGCTGCTCGACGGCTTGTTTATCCTCCATTTTGAAGTAGTATAGTTACATTAAAGACCGTCCCACCCAAGATATGGCATATTAATTATCATATGTCACTAACTCTGATTGGCGGAACATCAACACTTTTTGATGTAACGAGACCCTAGCTGAGAACCAGGTTAACTCGTGCCCTTTATACATCATTGCAAGCGGAAAAATCACTGAAGCAATAATCTTTTAGCACGCGCTAAAGAATATGCTGAAATATATACCTATATAGCGAGTACATGTATGAACATGTGTGCCTTTGCGACAAGTAAATAGCTACTTCTTCAGTTTTCATGCAGAGGATTTGTGTCATCCAAATCAATTGCCAGCGTAAATCTAATAGAAACAAGCAAACTGTTCAATTAAGGTGTTGCTAATATATCATCATTACTTAACTATCATCATCACTAACACCAACACAACCACCAACACAAACACCATCACCATCACTATCATCATCATCATCATCATCACTATCATCACAATAATTATCGTCTTCTTCTTCTTCGACAGTTCCTTCTTTAGGCGGCAGCCACAAGAGTTGGTATGATCGATTTTAAACTACGTCCACCATGTTTTCGTCAGCACTCGAAGAACCCGAGGATTTTGCTCCTTCACTGGCTATTACATCCTCCATTGCGTCAAGGAGTGGTATGGTGGTACTATATCAAATAAAAATATTCGACACAAATAGGATTTTGATGTTTGCTCTTGGGTCTTTATCAGGATATCAGTCTTATCATTTGTAGTGAATGCTTTAGTTTCCAATAAATAGAGATTACACGTTTCTATACATACTACACACAATTAATCTTTGATATATTTTGTATCTTTCAGTGTTTAATATATATAGAAATGTGTAAATTGGTAAAACTGGATTATTTGACTATCATTTTAACTTTTATTAATCAATACTACAAAATATTTTCCAAAGTAAAAGTTTCACATTAAAAAACAAGACAAAGCTGATTTTGATTGGATTAAGAAAACGAAAAGTTATTTCTTCTACATAGGAATCAAATAAATAAAGTTTAAGTTGACTATATCTATACAGGCATAGTTAATCTCCTCTATTAACTATGATACAGGGTAGCCCATTCAGCCGTAGGGGCCCTGTTTAATAAAACTACTTACAATTTATTAATTACAAACGTTAACATATCAATTTGGCTATACTAAAACTAATAATATTAAAGTATTAATGATAATACAAATAACAATTTTACAATTATGTATTATAAAAATGTTTTAAAGTTTAAAATGAAAGTTAGTTATTTTTACAATAAATTAAAAGCTAATATGTATTATGAAAAATAATTCCTAAGTCGTCGTTTGAAAATAGATAAATTATTGCTTTCTTTGATATAATCATTTAGAGAATTAAAGAATAAAGATCCTGAGTATTTAAAAGTTCTTTGTCAATAAACTACGAATGTAATAAAAAATATATTCCGGCATTTACATCAGTTTACAATTTTCTTTGATCAGTTAAGGTTGCAGTTTTTAAGCTACAATCATGTGCAAAATACCTTGGGACATTATCTGATTTTTATGTGAAATATATTCCTACATCATTTTTCCGTTTCCCCCTCTCCCCCCGAATCAATGTTAAATTTTGGGAATATGAAACGGTTGTCATTTGAAAGACCAATCAACATTGCTTAGGGGGGAAGGGGGTTTGCAAATCAAATTGACAGATTTTGTATATTTTTTGAAACGAAAACGAAAACGCTCATAAAAAGTGACAATGTCCCAACAATTTTGCACATGATTGTAGTAGCTTAATGGATACTGTTTAAAAAGATAACGATTGATTAAGAGCAATGTTTCACTGAACAATTGCTGCTAGAGTGATTTTCGTATGACATCGCAAGAAAATAAATCATTTAGTTTGTGGTAGTTGATAAAGTACAAAAGAAAACAATGGGTTTAGTGTTTACTACTAACTATTAGTTTGCCTATCCTTTCACGGTTATATGAAAATCACTCTAACTGATTTGATACAGTTATATTTTGGTCTATTTTGTCATCAGTGTAAGGGAGAAAATAGACCTTACAACAACACGGTACAGTTTAGTCGAGAAAGCAACATGGAGGACGATTCGCAGTAATGACAACGTGAAGTAGTAATCCATGGTAATGAATATTACTTCAGTTAATCTCGACAGGACCAGATTAACAAGGAAATAATATCAAGTTAATGCTATAATCCTAGATAATGAAGTTTCTCTTCATCACGAAGACGAGTAAGTCCTCAATAACCGAGCCTACACAATGGACATGAATTGAAAATCACTTGAGAGAAAGACTAAATTAATGGCCTTTCTTCTACGAAAAGTCCCTTTTCTCCATCAAAATGTCATTACGGTCAGGAAGCCATTTTTCACGATTTTTGTTCTCCTGACCTGCTTTTATTTGCCACCTGCATCAAGTTTTTGGTTCTTTGGTTGTCGTCATGGAAACGGTCGTGGTGACGTAGGAGATACATGTTCGTTTTTCTGTCGTTGTCGCTCACCGAACACCTGCGAGGCCGGTGTACAGCGGTGTGTGTCTCCAGGGCAACTACATGATCCATGTCACATGACTAGACCTTGTGGTAAGAGTTTGAGTTGTCATCCGGGTATTCAGAGGTGTTATCACGTTCCTCGTCGTCTTCGTGAACCATGTGTGGCGGGATTTGATTGTGGAAACGGTCTCACTTGTCATCCGGGTATTCAGAGGTGTTATCACGTGCCTCGTCGTCTTCGTGAACCATGTGTGGCGGGATTTGATTGTGGAAACGGTCTCACTTGTCATCCGGGTATTCAGGTAGATATGTACAATCTGGACGAGACTTTGAAGACGCCTTTGTGGCCAATCACAATCATCTTATCGGTATTATATGGTCACCATCATTACAACCATCATCATTATCATCATCATTACTATCACCACCAGCATTACAATCATCATCACTATCATCACCACAATTACAATTATCATCATCACTATCATCACCAGCAACAGCATAATTACAATCATCATCATAACCACCATTACAAAACCATTTCAATCATCATCATCACTATCATCATCTTTATGCCAATTGTTTTCTTTTAGGTTTGCTACCATGCTGTACGTCGATATCACGAGCCGTGTGTAGCTGGTTTCCCGTGTGGTCCAGGGCTAACATGTCAACCAGGCCTGCAACGATGTCTTCACTTCCCTCGCCGTGAAAGTGAACGCTGTTCTCTTGGCTTTGAATGTGGACCTGGCTTGGAATGCACGCTGTGTGATAAACCATACTTGACTTGTGAAATGAGCAGGGTACCTTATATGGATGATGAGGTATGTATCACGTGATGCCCTTAGTTATTCCATTACCGTATTTACTCGAATAAGCGCCGCCCTCGAATAAGCGCCGCATTTTAACGCTATAATGTTACTCTAGAACAGCATTGGAATAAATTTTTATCAAAAGCTATATTCTCCAGTTCAAAGTAATTATATTTCACTGCTCGCCTATTCAGTTATCTCCCCAATATTCGTAGTTCTAATCAAGAAGGGGACAGTAAGGTCGAGGAAAATTTAATAAGCATTCGAGCAAATACGGTAATTCTAATGCAAAAGATTGGTGGATTGTAGCCTTCTCTGAGGGTAATTCTTTGTTTCCTCCATTTGTGATTCATTGATGCTTGCAGAGGAGACCAGCTTCTCTGTCATTTAATTGACCAGACAGGCGCTTTCTTTCAAGAAGGCTTTCTTCTATTACCCAGTCAAGTAATTCTTCTGGTTTTCAAGTCTATAAAATGTTGATCAAACTCTCAAAATCTTCCAGGTCACACTGAAATGAGACTCTCCCAGAATCCAGTAGGAACCCAGTAGAAACGTAGATTGAGCAATAAGCCTTTGACAAGGATTTTGAAACAGTTGACATTCGATATTCCCCTTACTTCTCTAATAATTTCCATGGTTTCTATGGTGATTTCTTCTGATCTTTTCACAGTTTTACAATCGTCCGTACAACAAAGTGGCCTTCCTGGTTACTCATAATGCCTTCTCCAATAGTGAGAAATATGCAGTGTGGGTCCGCAATCAACGAGTCAGCGTTTCACAGCAATTAAAAGATGGCGTCCGTGGACTAATGCTTGATATTTACCCAGGTATCTCTGTTGTTTTTTTTGTACTTAGTTCCCCCAAAAAATTCGTATTTTTACTATTATTTCTTCTCATATACTTACTGCTAAATTGGATTACTTGGGTTGCCTGAGGACACAATAATTCAACATGCTTGGAGTAAAGGCCGATTTACACGGCACGATTGTCGTGTGCGACTTGTAGTAAATGCCCCTACGACTTGCCTATACGACTGACGCACGCGACCTACAACTTGTAGTAGGATTTTGAACCAAGGATCAAAACCCTAGGACTTGTCGTAGGAAAATGACGTGATTTGTCCCATATTAGGACTGGAACTAGTATTTCGTGTAAATCGGCCTTAAATTACGAAAGGCGACGAAAAGAAGAAGGAAATTCGAAAAACAATTTTGAAGATGAGGACGAAAAGACACACTTTCTTTGGTGAACAATGAACATTTCATCGGGAAAGTCGGATTCAGTAATCTTTGATACGTTATGTTTGAATGATTCTTGTCATCATCATCATCATCATCATCATCATTGACTCACTAATAGTCATTCTTACAACAGGGTGGGGCAACGTCGAAGTCCAGCTTTGCCATGGCAACTGTTTCTGGGGCGGTTCGTCAGACCTTCTCGACACCTTGGTTGAAGTACGTCGATTCTTGGAAGACAACCCTCGTGAAGTTATAACCATTATATTTGAAGGTATTTGTTACATGAAGATCATCAATAATTGAAACATTACTTTTAATCAATTGTTATCTTTAAACAGTATCCATTAAGCTAGCTTAAAAGCTGCAACCTTAACAGGGAAAGTGTAAATCTAATTATCATAATTACTTAATGATTATCATTACCATCAGAATCGTTGTCGTTACAGTTATCATCTCCATTATGTTATCATTATTCATATTGTTAAAATAAATGTTATTATTATCATTAATATCTCAACCTTAACATATCGTATCGTATCGTATCATATCATATCGTATCGTATCGTATCGTATCATATCATATCATATCGTATCGTATCATATCGTATCGTATCATATCGTATCATATCATATCGTATCACCAGCATCTCCACCAACCATCACTAATTACTGTCATCATCATCATTATTATCATCAGCATCTTTAATCAATGTCATCATCATTAATATCTTATCATCATCATTATTACCATCAGCATCTTTAATCAATGTCATCATCATCATCATTTTAATATCTTATCATCATTATTATTATTACCCTCAGCATCTTTAATCAAAGTCATCATCATCATTAATATCTTATCATCATCATTATTACCATCAGCATCTTTAATCAATGTCATCATCATCATTAATGTCTTATTATCATCATTATTACCATCAGCATCTTTAATCAATGTCATCATCATCATTAATGTCTTATCATCATCATTAATGTCATCATTATCACCAGACTACCTACGTAACCCAACCATCCTAAAGCGAGTCTTTGACCAAGCACACCTCTCAGGTCACGTGTTAAGAAACAATCTGTGGGGGACTAGGTACAAGTCATGGCCGTCATTAACAGATATGCGCAGACTAGGTAGGCTTGTTATCTTCAATAATGTTGGTCTGGACGAGTTTCCTTACAATCGGCTGGACATGTGGTATGACGTCAGAGAGAACAGATATGGACAGAAAGGACTGGACGCTAGGGTAAGAACCATGCATGATTATGATTGGCTAACATGAACCTTTCTATGATATGATTGGCCAATACAGAGTGCGTCTTTATTAGTAGAGTAGGTGAGCGTACTATTTACAAGTATTGGTAATGTGATGCTAATTCCAACCATTTTCACAATAGATTTTTTAATTTTCTTTGTTCAAATAACAATGGTTGGTTGGCAAAACCATCACAAAATACGTCACTGTACGTATTTCATAGATCTACTTTCCCATTTAACATTCGCTATTTGTCATATGTTTTTTACATGAGCCTCTGGCTCGGATGTAAGGACGACCTTATCCCACGTTATGACATTAATAAATTGATTGATTGATTGATTAATTAATTATCCACTAGACATGCGTAGATCGAGGCGAATCAAGATTCAACGCAGACTCCAACAACTACTGGAGTCTTGTGCTGGTTAACTGGTTTGGTACAGTCCCTAATCCCCTGAACCTTTGTCTAAACTCATTCAAGAAAATACAACAGAAACTGACAACGTGCCGCAAATCGTTTGGTCAGCGGGCTAACTTCTTAGCGGTAGACTATTATAAGAATGGAGTAGATGGCGGTGCCGTTAAGGCTGTACAGTGGTTGAACCAGCAATGGAAAGGTATACCTTTCATACAGCTATTTTAACAACGTTGACAAGATTTGCTGTGGTTTCTGTTCCAAGGCCGAAAGGGATTCTGGTAGTCGACAAATTTATTAGGTTTCCTCGGTTTTCAGCTTGAAAATTCAGTCTTAAGTTGAGTAATTTTTGAGGGCCACAAGTTTATTAACTTTTAGCTATTTAGTGCTACCCTCTATAAATAAAGTTTCTTACTTACTTACTAGTAATCCAATGATCTAAAAAACTGTAAAGCTCGCATTAGCTCAAACACATGATATAGAATGTACACAGCAAAAAGTACTGAGAAAAAATATTTTACACTAAGGATAATATTCAGGGTCTAATATTAAGTGTCATTTCGTTTTTTCGGATGCTGTTTATATTTTCACTTCAGGGACCGCGGAGCCGTATTTTATGTGGGGGGGCTGACGAGCGCCGAAGGCGTGAGTTTCTAGGGGGTCCGGGGGCAAAACGTGCAAAAAGTGCAAAAAGTGGGGGGGCCACGGCCCCCCCAGCCCCCCCCGTCTCCGCGGTCCCTGCACTTCAAGTAGATGAATCAAAAGGATTCATATCAGCATTGATATTTTTGATATTTTTGTGATATTATTTCTCTACAAGGAAGTCTTACTTACAAATTCCATTTTCGATTCTTGCAGATGAATTCCAGAAAGAAAAGAATGTTAAACCCTGGGATTTTGATATCATGAAGGCGTTCAAACAGTTCAAGACAAGCTACAGCCGTATGGCTAACAAACACATGGATAACAATGACACAAGCAGCGTGACAACAAATCAAACCATTAACAATCACACAACGCTTTCTCTAAACGTGACGCGTGATCATGTGACTGATAAAAGGAATCACGTGATTCACAAGGCTGAAACTCAGTACCACGTGATCAATACGACAAGAGAACACGTGATAAATGTAACTCATGTGGAAAGTAAGAAAGATCACGTGAGCAATACTTCACATCACGTGATGCATTTAAAAAGTAACGTAAGTATCAATGCGAAGGATCGCGTGACCAATATACAAAATCAATTCAAAATATTGCCGAATAACAGCACAGGTCACGTGATAGATACGACCAATCATGTTGCAGACAATCAAGGAAATTTGACAAAGAAAACACAGCCAGGCTTATATGAAGTGTTCAACGATATATATGATGATAATAATGATACTAATAGTAATGATGATGATGATGGCAATCAAACTGTCAATAAGGAGTCAATTGGTCACGACACCTCAATCAACATCAACTCTGATTCAAGCTCAAATTCGACAGACAAAAACGTTACCTACATTGACTCACATCAAAATAGTGAAATGGCGCTATCTAGCGATACATCACACCATCAACCAAACACAACAAATCTATTTACAAATGTGTTAAATACTTCTAGTGCTTCTTTGGACGATATCGGGGTACAACCAAACCTTGAATCATCGTTATTACCAGATATGGAGCATTTTAATCTGGAGAATGCTAGTACAAGCGAAGGTAGCCAGAGAATTGAATCGTCATCATTACCAGACATGGAGCATTTTAACCAGGAAAATGCAGGTACAGGCGATGTTAGCAAGAGAATTGAATCGTCATCATTACCAGATATGGAGCATTTTAACCTTGAAAATAGGGGTATAAGCGAAGGAAGCCAAAGAATTGAATCGTCATCATTACCAGATACGGAGCATTTTAACCTGGAAAATACGGATACAAGCGAAGGAAGCCAAAGAATTGAATCGTCATCATTACCAGATACGGAGCATTTTAACCAGGAAAATGCGGGTACAGGCGATAGCAGCCAGAGAATTGAATCGTCATCATTACCAGATACGGAGCATTTTAACCTGGGAAATACGGGTACAAGCGAAGGAAACCAGAGAATTGAATCGTCATCATTACCAGATACGGAGTATTTTAACCAGGAAAATGCGGGTACAGGCGATAGCAGCCAGATAATTGAATCGTCATCATTACCAGATACGGAGCATTTTAACCAGGAAAATGCGGGTACAGCCGATAGCAGCCAGAGAATTGAATCGTCATCATTACCAGATACGGAGCATTTTAACCAGGAAAATGCGGGTACAGCCGATAGCAGCCAGAGAATTGAATCGTCATCATTACCAGATATGGAGCATTTTAAACTGAAGAATGCTGGTATAAGCGATGATAGCCAGAGAATTGAATCGTCATCATTACCAGATATGGAGCATTTTAACAAGGAAAATGCGGGTACAGCCGATAGCAGCCAGAGAATTGAATCTTCAACATTACCAGATACGGAGCATTTTAACCTTGAAAATACGGGTACAAGCGAGGGTAGTCTGAGCATTGGTTCAGCAATGAGCAACGACATCACAAAGACAGGTCTGGAAAATGAGTCTTTTGATAATAAGGTGAATGAGTCAATAGAACCTAATGTTAATGAAGAAAGAGGAGAAGAGCCTTTTATCAACAGTAGAGACAACGGTAGCCCCAGTAACGAGCCACTGAATACGAAGAGAGAGGACGAGTTAATATCTTCTGGTAGCCGGAGTAATTCATCTACAGACGCAAATGAAGAGGATAAAAACGACGGGTTATTCAGCAATATAGATACAATGAATGAAGAAGAAGATGCGCAAGAGAGGCTAGTACACAATAATACAAACACAAGTAGCCCGAGTGAGGACTTGATAGAAAAGACAAATGACAAAACACAAGACATTTCTGTGTTCAATAAAACTGATACTGAATTAGGAACCCTCATTAACAATATCAAACCAGAAAGCATAACTACACATGAAGATAAACCATCCAATCCACAACATAATCTCACTTCACAAATACCTCATCAATCTTTAGATGAGAAAAATGCATATGACGTCATGCGTTTTCATAGCAACAAGTCCGATGCGCTTAACAACGGTGTTGAACTGCGTCGAGGGTTTGAGAAGAGTCCTTTAGGTGAAATGCATGATGGGTCGCAAATGTTGGAGGAATACATCGACGAGATTTGACAGTTTAACTGCAAGTTTCATAGCATTCGTCTTGCCCAAGTTATAGGTTAACACATACACTTGTTTCAAAAAAGGTTGACGGAGTGAACGGAGAACGGAGATTGCACGACCGAAAGGAATTGTGGTTACCAACATATCCTAATGTTTTTCTGGATTTCTAAGCACAGTTTCAGCAATTGTAAGCTCTTCCTTACTATATGGGGCTGGTGTTGTGCAGTAAATTCGTTTTCTGTCACCAAAGATGTATAAATAATCAAAATCAAAGACCCATAATCCCCATCGGTCGTGCAATCGCCGCTCGCCATTCACCGTACACTCCGTCAACCATTTTCGAAACAATTGTATATTAGAATACATTATCGAAATTTGACAATTTTACTGCAAGTTCCATATGGGTTAATATATAAAAAGAATATATAAAATAATTTCAAGTTTCATAAAAGTTGTTGGGCCCAAGATATGAGAAACAACCATTGATACAATTTAACAGCTGTTGCAGGAAAATGTTAACATATAGAATATCAAATTAAAAATACATTGAAAAATTTGACAGCTTTTATATCAATGAAATTTCAGGGTTTTTTTTTAAGGAATAATTATATGGTAATTTCTGAAGGGTCAAACATTAAATATATATAAAAAACTGCAATTAGCAGCATAAATGATAACACTTTTATAATAAAAACTATAAATAAAATATCCGTTTAATAAATTGCATACTTTAAACCCCTTTCCAGCAACGGCAAAAGCAAAATATTTCGGAAATTATGTAAAAATCGAACTTCGCCCCCTGCTCGACCGGGATCCCTGTGTCACGTCCCGTCATGCCTTGTAATTTGTTGTTGTACGCTCTGACTGACACGAAAGGAAGAAAATATAAATATTACGTTGGCTTTACCACAACGTCGCACCTAAATCCTAGTCTTTCACTGTTGAATTAACGGCTAAGCAATGGGAGTAACTAGCAGCCATGAGATCGAGTACGAACAAGCAAGGAAATCGTTCACGGAACACGAACAGTCAAAACTTGACGAATCGTTTACTAAGATGTCAAATCATAATGGTTTTCACACCGAAGTTCTCGAAAAGGACTCTTTTCAGGTAAACTATAGACTAGACTATAGACTATTGATCGTTAGATAATACACTATAGATCATTATTTGACAAGACTGAAGTGTGTTGTTCAGCTGTGTGGGGTTTTTAGCCCTTAGAACAGATGTTTTGTGAGGGCATTTCTTCGCATGATATTATGCTATGATGTCATATAAAAAGCGTCGAATTTTTCGCGAATAGAAAGGTTGTGTAGCGAGAAATTGTAAGAACTAACAAAAAATACTCATTTAGATTCTCTAGAAAATACGATTTACACGAATCAAATTGTAGATGTGATGATCAATTTAAACGTTATCAATTCCGTATGATGTACAAAATATAAACGTGAAATTTGCATATCAATAAATTATTGCGTACTTAAAATTGTTATAAGTTAAGTATGTTGATATAAAACTGTTATTTATGATACTGATATCGATCTAATCAAAACTCGCATCTACAGATCATAATTTTGATTAAAATCTCCGATTATAAATTGATTTAATTAGGAAAGTGAGAATTATTAAACAAAATATTTTGTAATGCTATAATTAATACGTACTCTGACTATATAATCTAAATATTTAATGGCATTTATGCTGAAGCGTTCTTATTGATTTAGTACAGTTAATTAACATGATGTTCCGGAAAGAAAATTGAATTTAAATTTCATTTTCAAATTGTCAGTCTTTAAGATATTATTGTTGATAACATTTGCAAAATATAAGTGACTAGAGTTGAAAATTATTTTTCTTTGAAACATTTACCCATTAGCAAAATTGCTTTGTGTTTAATTCAAAATTACATTTCTTTTAATTAATTATAATTTTTACTTTCAAAAATCAAAAAAAAAATTGTTACAGTGCGACTACTGAAACCAGGGCCACCAAAACATAATTATCCAATCACGATCGAGAATATGAACAATAGAATCTCTACAAATGTTTGATTTTTTTGCATAAAATGCTAATAATTTTCATTTTATGAACGGAATAGATCAAGATCGAAAAAGAAACATCTTAGTCTGTGTGCCCTTTACAAGTTTTTTGTTTGATCTCAAAAAATATATTTTAAATTTTCAAATTTGTTTGGGTGGCCCTGGTTTCAGTAGTCACATTGTAAAATGTTCACTTCCATTTGCCAAAATAACCAAGAGAACTTGCAATTCAAAATTACTTTTCTTTACATTTCCTTACACCTGTCTTCAGATATGTTGTTAAAAAAGAAACACTTGCTAGGAATAAAAGTGCGAAAAATAAAATTATAAAATCATTTATTGTCATTGAACAACTCACAAACAACTCTAACTATGAAAAGTTTATCATACTACACATCAGTCAAACTTCTTGCGGTGATATAGTTGTTTCTGAGATGTTCAACAAACAATAAACGATTTCTAAAATATTTCTGGATGCCACCAGTTTTTTGATTCACACTGTAATTACTTAGCTGTTTCAGTTAAAGAGTGAGAAATTACAAATTTTTATTGTATTCTTTCAAATTTTCCCATCATAAATTTACATTGTATGATATTGCATTCACCTGCAGAGTTTCACATCATGGCTTTTACCAGAGCAGTTCAGTAGAAGACTCTTCAACGAGATGTGTGTATTCCAAAAATCACTTGAGCAGGAGAATATCAGAGATAGTGATGTTAGCAAAGAAGCTTTCATCATTGCACTGTGGAATTTCCTGAAGCGAAGCAAAGACGACAAAGCACACATTTTTTTTCTTGTTGCATCTGACTCCAACTCAGTCAACAAAGAAGACATTTCAGACTTTATTAGCATCTTACTTGACGCATACGTCATTGCATTGAAATCAACATCAATTGGCTCTAAATGGAAAATTGACTCAAGCATAGCTGACAATCAGAGATTTGTTTCCATGGCGATGAATGAGCTTGATCAAGACGACAAGTTGTCATCTGTGGCCGTCAGCGATTTGGTGTCATGGTTTAATAGGTTCCCTCTTATTGAGCACATGTTTGGTGCTGTGTTGAGAGCTTGTTTTGTTGATTTGGAAAGCATAATAGAGACTCACTCACATGGTCTTGCTGAAGGATGTCAAGAGACGACTGATCATTTTCAATATGACAGGTGAGATTGCTAGGATAGTAAGCTCTATTTTCTATGGTCATTGATCCACTGGATGGTGATTTGTTTACATTTAAAAGCTTAAGCTTATAGTTTTTTTTCAACATCACAAAAGTCATCATGCATTGTCTTCATTATCAAAACCCCATAGTTGATGCTCTTATTATCATTATCATTCATAGCTGTCATCATGCATCAGTGATCATCTTCATCATGATTCTCACTATGAAATACCTAGTTTGAAATCCCTATGAAATATACTATGAAAACCCTATGAATACCCTGTTAAATGCCTATGAAAACTCTTATGAAAAGCCTATGAAAAGCCTAATATGAAATGCCTTGAAAACTGTATGAAATCACTATGAACTCTATATAATAATATATAATACCTATTAAAGCTTTATAAAATCACATCTCTGAAATCCCTGTCATTATCATCATGATGATCATCATCCTGACAGCTGTCATTATTATTATCATCATTGTTGCTTAGTTACTATATTTATTGCCAATAAAACCAAGCATGTTCAAAGTAATATGCCATAAACCTCCAACCTATGCTAATCCATTTCAGGTCGCATGTATTAGTTCCATGTAAGCTTGAAGTCAACTTTGACGAGACCCCCACTCTTCTAGATATACCGTCTATGTTAACACTGAATGGAACCCTTCCAGCAACCCTGCGGCACAGATGGAGGCTACTGTTTTCAACCAAGACACATGGTGAGAGCTTCCAGTCTCTCCTACATCAGATATCGCACCAAGGACCAACGTTAGTCATTATTAGAGATACTGACGGACATGTGTTTGGAGGATTTGCTTCTAGTAGTTGGGCCATTAAGTCACAGTTTGAAGGTATTAACGATAGGTAATATAATGAAAGTTGTAACACCATAAAAATGTTGACTTAACTTTACTGACATAATTTTCAAGCCCTTCGCCGGAGTAAAAAAGAAGGTTTGAAGGTATTGATTGACTGTCATCATTATCATCAACATCATCATTGTCAGTGGCAATGCATGATTATTATCATCAGCATCATTATTATGATCTCAGCATTTCATTTATTTAAACATTTTACAATAAAGTTTATGACAACAAGATTTGTTGTTATACTCAACACATTGCTGGAATATTTATCCACCTTTCTCATATTTGTTACCAAATTTCACAACAAGTTTAAATGCAATTGATATATCAAATTCTAGTATGTGATCTGATTTTTGAAGATGTTTTGATCAGTAGAGTTTAAAGTCTGGAATTTTTATTTTGGATAACATTGATGACATATTTGACTGTGAAATATAGTGAACATGTGAATATAATAATAGAACTATAATAATATTTCATATAATAATCAATAACTAATAAAATGATTGATATAATTACTTACCATCGTCACTTTTTCTTTGAAAGGATGTCCTTCCTTAAACTGATGTGTCTTGTGTTGTATATTGGTCTATGTTGTTTCATCAATGGAATATAAGGATCTCTCATTCTTCAGTCTTTTCACAATGTTTTTTGTAGATACCGGTAATTTAACATTGTTGTTTTGCCAACAGGTGACAGTCGTTGTTTCTTGTTCAGCTTACGGCCATCACTGGTTATCTACCATCCTACAGGATACAATGAAAACTTTATCTATTTGAATCACAACATGAAAACATTACCAAATGGATTGGTAGGTTGATAGGCATTAAAATTCAATCATTTTCATGTCATATTATTTACTTGAACATAAGAGCAGTTCTTCTTTTAAAAACTCTACTGTCTCATTTGTCATTCTCTTTCCTATCTATGCGGTAGCACTTACAATGTTTTAAACAACAAAGGTTTATTCAAAGTGGGATAACTCAAGATCTTTTTTTCAAGCATTTTTAATTTTAGAAACTCAACTTTCTCAATTGTCACTCTCTTTCCTATGCTGTAACACTTACAATGTTTTTGACAGCAAAGGTTTATTCAAAGTGGAATAACTCAATCTTTTTTTTTCAAACAGTTTTACTTTTAGAAACTTACAATATTGGACATAAATGTTGACACTGTTTGAAAACTAGGTATTTTTTGCATTTTTGTGGCTAAATTTTACTCAAACTATCTTATTTTGATACCCCCCTCTCCCCCAATGCAATGTTGTGTACCCTAGCTGAAGGTGTTTCTTTCTCAGGGATATCAACATTGTTCAGGGGTGGGGGCGGCAGGGGAGAAAATGTATGTGAAATGGATAGTATCAAGCATTTGCAGCGAGTGTCAACTATTTATGTCCAAGATTGTAGCTTCTGATCATTTGTCTTGTCCTCTTCAGTTCTTTGTTGCAGCCTTACCCTGTATTTCATTTTTTACCAAACTATTATTAATATATTTTCAATACTGTAGGGTATGGGAGGTCAAATGGACTACTTTGGATTCTGGTTGGATGCTAGTTTTGGTTCAGGTCACTGTAAAGGAAGTCCTTGTACAACATACGGAAACCCACCACTCTCTGCTAATGAGAATTTCCATATCGATGAGCTTGAAGTCTGGGGAGTTGGAGTTCCTCCAGAAATTGAGGTATCTATATTGTCACTGTAGTAGAATAATATAACATTTGATTATGATGACTATAGCATTGATGGTGGTGATGCTTATAATGATGATATGCATGGTGACGATGATGAAATAATTGTAACAATGATGTACTATTGATGAGACTGGTGATTCTCATGACAATGATGTTAATGGTGGTGGTAGCCTCCTCCACAGCCATTACTGTCATGGGCTTCCTATTTAGGAGCTTAGATGGAGAATGGGGGTGAGAAAGGGGAGAGGCTGTAAATAAAAACATTACAAAGGAAGCCCAAACAAGGAAAAGGAGGATGTGATGATAGTAATGATGATAATGGTGATAATATGGTAATGATGATGATGATTCTATCTTTCATAGCTGAAAGATCGCAGTGTCCTTGACACAGAGATAGAAGCAAAGGCATTCTTGGAAGTAACAGGCAAACAATTCCACAGTGAAGGATTTAGAGAACCACAACCAGCAGAGTAAATCATAAATAGAAAATCATAAATAGAAAATAGAAATTGCTGTAATGTTCCATACAAAATACCCATACAACAACATGGAGGATGGGACGGATTTCCAAAATTGATATGTCGGATGATGGTATGACATAAAATATAAAAATACAAAACATTTATAGTCATATTTGTTTTTAAAATTAAGTTTACTATTATTGGGACATTTTTAAATACGGGTTAATGTTAGGTATATTGAATTATTATAAAATATTTGATTTAAATCACGATCTCTGATTGGCTATGCTACGTGCCGTGCTTCTCCTAATGCTTCTCTCGTCTTCTTAAAATTCCTGCGTCCTCTATAACTCGATAGAGCACGCTGCCTCGTTTTATATTTCTTCGAAAAGATGCAAATCAAATTTATTTAAAATCAATTAATTTAATAATAAAAATATCAAATATCATGGTGACTGACGATAATTTATTGGTTTGTTGTTCTTAACTGATTAGCCATATATTGAATAATATCGCACTCCTTTAAACCAATCATATTGAAGTGATGGTTATATATGATGGTTACAAAATGGTTATATTCAAAGTTCAAATGCCCTATTATTTGCACATAGGTGAGAGGCTAGTCAGTCCAGCACAATATACTATGTAGTTATTGGAAAAGGTTGTCATGTTTTGTTAATTTACATAAACTATAATATTAATAATAGTTATGGTAGAGCACCAACAGTTTAACTATGAAATAAAAACAAAATAGTTAATAACTAATAAATGGAAACCTAAGCAAGTAAACTAGTATAGGCTGCGTCGGTGTTTGATATAATCGATAGGTAATGTAATGTAATTTGTAACACCATAAAAATGTTGACTTAAAATTAACTTTACTAAATGTAAAGTTTAAGTTAAGTCAACATTTTTTATTACAAATTTCATTATATTTATGACCTATCGTTAGTAACAAATAATTATTTTTTTTACCATACTTCATAGCAACTTTACTTGTGTTTGATAGTGACTACCGTAATAGTTACTAAATAATAATGTCTGTTTTAACTATTACGTTGTGTTACAAGTTTCCTGTTACGTTATTTCATGGTTAATAAATGTTTTTGCTCCAATACACAGTATGTTACATTTTTTACAATTTATACTATCAACAATACTTTTTTTCTATACTCAATAAAATGTTAATTTTAATACCACTTGTTTTGTGTCTTCTATAATACCATATACATTGAGAATTGAATCTTCAGGAAGATTAGCGGGCATGAATACAGGGAAAGGGGTGTGTAGTGCAGAAATTTGTCAGGGGGTGTCCCAATTGCAAATGAAGGGCTTTTTAAAAGGTGTAAGGGGGTGTCCGGTCCTTAAATGTCTTAAATAAAATGGGGGTAATTGTGGCACTAGGGTGGTGTCCGGTGCCAAAAGGGGCACGCCCTAGATCTGCCCTTGCAGTGTTGATGACAAGTCGCCCCATTTCCAAATTAGTCAATTCTTCATATTGAATGATTTGTTTGTGGTCTGTTTTATCAGATACAGTCATTTGAAAAATAATTGTCGCTGACCGGCTCCGCCACTTGCCCAAGCGGGAGTATCGGTAAAAATCACTGAAGCAATAAATTTTTAGCGTGCGCTAAAGAATATGCTGAAATATAGCGAGTACATGAATGAATGTGTTCCTTCGCATTCTGTGCAAAGAAATAAACTGCATGGAGATATCGACAAGTAAATAGCTACTTCTTCAGTTTTCATGCAGAGGATTTGTGTCATCCAAATCAATCACCAGCGTAAATCTAATAGAAACAAGGCACTGAGAGCTCAAGATGTTGATAATATATGCAGCTAGCTGCTTCAGGGATTTCTACCCATACTCCTTTTAGGTCTAGTTGCATAGTCTCGAAGCCGGTTGGCGACAAAGTCTTTTCAATATCAGATATATAGTTAGGTAATTGCCAACGCACAAGACAGTAACCCCCCTCTCATCCTCCCTGGATCTGCACCTCCTTGAAACAGCATACACTGAATCGAAATATGGCGTCCAATTTTGATAACTATTGTTTTTGACTGACTAGCCTCATGTTTACGTTGAAACACAATGGCGTTTTCACATGTATGAGAGGCTAGTCATGATCAGTCAAGAACAATAGTTATTAAAATTGGACGCCATATTTCGATTCGGTGTATGGTTTGACTTGTTTGTTAAAAAAAGATATGAACCTTTTTTATAAAAGTACAAGTCGTTATTTACACAGGGGTGGGGGGTGCATTTCGATTTTAACTTGCACAAATGTTTGTGATCCCTCCCCCCTTAAGTGTAATTTGTCTCTCTTAGCCCTGTCCTTTGTAGAGTATATAAATGCTGTCCTTTCCCCTCATTTTGCATAATAATGCCTGCTCCCTTTTTAGTTGCAATGAATACAAATTTCCTAAATAAGCATTTTGAAATCTAAATTGTATCTAGTGTTTTTTTAATAATATTTCCCTTATACACCAACTCAAAACATGGCGACAATAGCATGTTGCTATATTTTGATATGGTCTATCATATAACATATCTTTTACTTAACATTTGATTATTTATGAAACAATATCAAAACCCTTACCCTTATCTGACATTACAACCAAGCCTTACTCGAAGTTGGAAGGCTTTATATATTCTTCCAAACTTGATTTTAAATTTGTTTGTAAGTTTCAAAATGCAGACTTCAACTGTCAACCGATAATGGTTCCGAAATCACGATATGTGGTCAATAACTGATAATGCTTTTGTAATAGAATACTTTAGTAAGTATTTATAACAATATTTTTGTAAGCCTAAGACTAGGTTTAGCAAGTTTCCGTTGTGCAAAAAAACATTGAAAGTAATGTTTTGATTTGAGGCGGTTTTTGAAACTTACAAGATTCGATTCATTTATGCCAGTCTCAAAACAAATTCAAAATCAAGTTTGGAAGAATAAATTGTTGCCTTCCAACCTTGATAGGAATGCTTCTGTAGGTTTGGATGTAATAGATTGTTGTCAATATTGTTGATTTCCCCTTGGATGGGAGTCTTGTCAATTGAATTCAAAATGAGTTAATTTTAATTAATATTTGATTTTAAAAATAATGGTTAGATTTTGTGAAAGGACATCTATTTTAGATCAACAAACAAGGAATATAATGTCCTTGCTGTTCAACATTTCTCCCCTCAAACTTCATTCCCTGAAAAAATATCTTAACCTCGACATTTTACTTATTTCTCTAGTAAAAGGTGTTACTATTTAGCAGAGTACATTAATGGTCAGGTTTCATTTCATCAACACAAACCCCCAGCAAACTCATCGTCTTCTTCTGGATTTGGTTCAGTTGTCGATGCTTCGGTTGTACTTTCAAGATCTTCTTCATTGTCATCCACAGAATCCTCTAATTCAACATCATTTTTGTCAAACAGTTTATTTTTGGGTGCAGTACGAGTTGGGTTCTCTAGTATATCACCAGGAACTCTTAAAGTACGAGCTAGTTTTGCAATCTGTGGACAGAAACATGACAAAGCAAATTGAACATATTATTAGTGTCATCAACTGAAATCTTCTTTTCAAGACACTTTTAACAGGTTCCCATCAAAATCTGTACTTTCCCATTTAAATCTGTATTGATGCAAATGTTGTTGATGTGTGCTAAACACACAGATCAACCAATCAGAGAAGTTCACTTCAGAAATAATATACTCTGATTGGTTGATCTGTGTGTTTAGGACACATCAACACAATTTGCATAAATACAGATTTTTATATTCTTAATTCTCTTTATTCTCTTTCACCTTTTCTAACCTTTTTTATTGCTTTGTTCCATTTTCCTCAACTTTTTTTATTTCTCTTTCCATCTATTTCTCTTCCTTCCTTCCATTCTATCTCTATTTCCCTTCCATTATTTTTCTTCTTTTTATCTTATCCTTTCATTTTCATGATCACTTGTTCATTTCCCTCACCACCATTCCCTTCCTTCCTCTTTTTCACTTCACTTTCCTCCCATCTTTCCTTAGTTTCCTTCATGTTGAGGAGTTCTATAATACTTTCACACTGCTCTTGAGACTGGTCAGCATTTATAAGGAACAAGGGGAGAGTGGTTTGGTTTCTGGTGCATTTCAATTTTCACTTACATAAATTTTCATGACCCTCTCCCTTAAATGCTTTGTCCCTCTTAGCCCCGTATTTTGTGGAGTATAAAAAAGCTGACCCCCTATTTACACCAACTCCTTTCCCTGTATATAATGACCAGGTCCCTAGGTATTAGCATACAGTACCTCATTGTCAAGATATGCCCTATATGACAATGCCCTTTGTCCCTCTTAGCCCCATATTTCGTGGAGTATAAAAATGCTTACCCCCTCTATTTACACCAACCCCTTTCCCTGTATATAATGACTGGTCCCTAGGTATAGCATACAGTACCTCATTGTCAAGATATGTGAATAGTGGCTGGGATGTACAGGCCTTCATGCCATCAGCATCACCTCCATCAAAACAGTCTAATAACTTCTCAGCAGCCTGTGCCTCTTCTGATTCACCAAACCCAGGGATACTGAGAGAAGACAAAATAATGAAGGCAATGACAGTAATGACAGGTAATGATAATGGTGATGAAGTTGATAATGTTGGTGAAAATGATAGTGGTGATGATAATGATAAGACAACGGTGATCAGGATGATACTAGAAATGATAATGATTGGGTCAGGGTTAGTGTTATGATAATGGTGCCAGTGAAGTTGGTAGTGATGGTGGCGATGATGATGGTTGTGATGCAATAAATTATGATGGTGATGACGATTATAAAATGATAACAATAATGATAATGATACTGATGATAATGATGTCAGGGAGGTCAACTCAAAGCAAGACTTTCAATACCTGAATGAGTTCTTAAAGCACTGATCTGCTGCAACATAGTCACTTTCATGTAGGTAAACAACTGTCAGTCCCAGTATTGTCTTGTGCATCATGACAAAGTTCTCTATGCTGCTGTATAATTCAATAATCTTTTTCTTATTGGTGATAACATCTTCATATCTGAAACAACAAACCAGAGAAATGGATCAAGTGGTAAATGAATGGAAGAATGATTGAATGGATGATGGGCACAAGAATTGGATGAGTGGAATAAATAAAGGAAGAAGGAGAGGAAGGACAAAAGGAAAGAAGGGAAGAATTAAGGATGGAAGGAAGGGAGGAAAGAAGGAAGGATGGAAGGAAGGAAGGAGAAAGGAGAAAGGTAAGAAGGAAGGAAGGAAGGAAGGAAGGAAGGAAGGAAGGAAGAAAGAAAGAAAGGCAGCCAGGCAGGGAGGAAGAAAAAAGGATGAATGAAGAGAGAGACAGACAGAGAGACAGAGGAAGGAAAGCATTTAGGGTGAATGAGTGAATTGAGAAAAGATGGAAAAAGCAGGTATGGGAATGACATAATGGATACATGAATGGATGATTAAACATATCTTTACCTTTTTCTTTTCAGTAATATTCTTATTGCTTGTATCATTGGTTCTATTCCTTCTCTGATCTTATCTTCACCCTTTAGCAATAGAAATTAATAGTGATAAGTATTATTAAACTGATTAATATGAAGATGATAATAAGGTTAACAATTAACGATTTCTTACCACATTCAGGTCACCAGCAGACAAGAACATGTCTATAGCTCTATCAGGCTCTGCTGCTTCACACATTCTAGTAGACGTAAGAATACAGTATATACATCAATCAGTAGTACAAAGGTTTTCATTCAACAACCTTTTTGCTTATCCATCTATTTCCATCCACTGAGTCATGAGTGTATTCATCCACTCATTGAATCATTCATCCATCCATTCCAACATGCATGCATTCATTTATCCTTTGATTCATTCATTCATTCATACATTCAATCAAATTTCCATTCATCCATCTATCTATCCATTCCTTTATATATTTATCCATTCCTTTATCTATCTATCCACCCTGGCATTCAGTTATTGATTTATCCATTCATCTATCCATCTATTCGTTTATTCATTTATCAATTCATTTATCTATCTATCTATCTATCTATCTATCTATCCATCCATTTATCTATCTATCCATCCATTTATCTATCTATTCATCCATTCATTATCCATTCATTTATCTATCTATCTAGATCTATCTATCCATCCATTTATCTATCCATCCATTTATCTAGTATCTATTCATCTATTTCATTGCTTACTTTGCTCCTCTAATCAAAGCCATAGCTGCAGTATCCGGTGCACCATGTTCTCTGTATTGCATGCTACAAAACAACAACAAGGAAATATCAAAGGCAATTACAGTGAGGATACTTGAACCGTGAACACTTGACTTTTTCATGTTATTATTTTCTGAGCGTTCTACTGCTTCAAAACCTCTAAAAATGAAGCAGTGAGTTCAAATACACTAAGTGGTCTTATTTCTAATCTATTCGCTCATGGGATGTGGGTAAAAAAAAGTAACAAAAAAACCCAAAGGGTAAACGGTTCGAGTGTCCTCGCTGTAAGTTAAGAACAGATAGGATTTTTAATTTTCACCATACCATGCTGTCTCTATAAGATCTACAGCTTCAGCGAATCTCTTCATTTCTTTAAGCACTGATGCAGCCTGTTCTAAAGCTCTGAATAAAAACAAACACAAGATTTAAAAATAGCACAATCCAAATTTATTTTAATAACAATAATCTCAATTTTCTCTAATAAACTTTTATAAATCCTTGATTTTTTTTTACAAAAACACAAAATACAGGTTGGAATTTTTTAAGCTGTTTAGTAAACTCGCAGATCGTGTTTTATCAGGATTTAAACCACTTGGCTTTGCCGCATATTAAAATGCCTATCATATTAAAATGCCTGTTTACTTGAAAAAACATTTCCTGCTATTTATGAAAGTGGTCTTTAGCAATCTTGTGCCTTTGGCTTGTGATTGTAAATGCAGATACAACACAACCGCTTATGTTGTAAACAATTCTTATACTATTTAAAGAATATTTGCATACTTACTTTGCAGAATGAAATAGGCTGTTCATAAAAAGTCAAGGATAATTAACAGTGGTGTGTATAATTAAGTTTTCCTACAATAGATCTAATAGATCTAATCAGCTAACACATTGCTAAACATTTGATACATTTTTGACATTATTTTGACATTTTCCCATCTCAATGGAACAATCAGGTACAAGTTTATATCGAGAGGCATCCTCGGGAACCCAGGGGTATTCTTCTGTCGCTCGTTTCTCGCTTCCACAACATATACCCCTGGGAACGTAGTCTGTTGGAGCTTGTTCCGGAAGTCAAAATTCAAACTTATTTAACGACTTTCTTTGAACGGTTATATTGATTTTCATTGGTCGACCTAATAAGGTCGACCAATCAGGAAAGAGCTGAATTTTGACTTCCGGAACAAGCACCAACAGACTACGTTCCCAGGGGTATATGTTGTGGAAGCGAGAAACGAGCGACAGAAGAATACCCCTGGGTTCCCGAGGATGATTGAGAGGCTGAGACTTTAGAAACTTTGATGTCTATAATAATGGTCCGATTGAGATGAAAAAAATGTCAAAATAATGTCAAAAATTCATCAAAAGTGACTACGGTATGGCGAGTAGCACGGTAAATATTGTGACGCCATAATGGGCTTGGGTGAATCCAATAAGTATATAATAATCATACTATCTATCAATTGATGATTTCAGGATACGAATGTGTGTTATAATATGCCTCAGCAGCTTTCCTAAAAGCATCTTCAGCCTCTGGATAGGAACGACCAGCCTTGAAACTGATTCCTGAAGAAAAAAAGAATATTATTAACAGGTTCCCATTTCAATCTGTACTTTCCCATTTCAATCTGTACTTATGCAAATTGTGTTGATGTGTGCTAAACACACAAATCAACCAATCAGAGTATATTATTTCTGAAGTGAACTTCTCTGATTGGTTGATCTGTGCGCTTAGCACACATCAACAAAATTTGCATAAGTACAGATTTAAATGGGAAAGTACAGAATTAAATGGGAACTTGTTTATTCTATTTAATACAAAGCAGAAGTAGAACTATATAATTTACAGTAAATATATACAGTCAATGTCATTAGAGTTGTCCATGTTGCGTACAGATTACCACTACAATTACATAACATGACTCTGTAGCTGTAAGGGTCATTTTTACTTGGCTTTGTTTATAGTAAAAAAAGCTTAGCTGCCAAGAACATCGTACAGTCGTACCTTTTAGGGGTTGAAATCAAAAAGGCTTTAACAGTTCTCTTGCGTACCTTTTAGGGGTAATTAATGAAATCGACTACCAATCACCCCTACCACTTGGACAAACAGAGTTCCCCTCTCCCCCCAGGGAATACAAACGCTACATACCAGCTTTATTGTATTTATCTGCTGCACTATCATAGTCAGGCTTCCATTTTAACCAACTTGTTTTCATACTAGATAGAATCAAAATGGAAAATTAGTTATAACATAAAATTCTTACAACAACTTTACAATTATTTCTTTATTTTGTATTTTTTGTGGCATGTGTTGTCTTTCTTTGGTAGATGTTTTTCAGATTTCAGATTTCAATTCACATTATTATTATTATTTTTATTATTATTATTATTACATTTTGATAATACAAAAAGGGCTATTGTTATCTTCATCATTAACACTGCTGTCATCATCATCATTACAGTCGTCAACACTCATTATCATCATCATCATCATCAACAACCTCATCATTATCAATCACCATCAACATCAAAATACTTTTAAACTTCATCATCATCATTTAATACCATCGCCATTAATTTTATAAAACATCCTCGACTACAATTGTTCACACACCATAAGGCTAATCCATTCATTGGTATGCATAAACAGCAGAAAAATGCCAATTCTTTAGCGAATGACACTGGGGCCTAAATATATCAAAATTGATGACGTTGATGACAACATTCAACAAAATCTACAAAATTCCATAAACTTCGGCTACAAACGGCGAAAAAATACACTAGCTCAGTGCATCAAGCACTAGTTGATTATTACAACAAAAAGGTATTCATAGAACTTACTACTTTTCTGCCTCCTTCATCAACTCGAGTCCTTCCTTCACTTTTCGCTGTTGTACAGCCGCCATCTTGAAAATTCCTCATGGGGTAATCCGCTGGCTAGCAAAACTTCTACACCACTTCCTCAATAATAGAAAGTGATAGGGATGGGTGGGGAGGGTTTGGATTTTTGCTAATGTTATATTAAATTAATAATTTCAGAAGATAGTATGCGGTTCTTTTGTGGTAATTTGACATTTTTATTATTGTTAATCTAGACCCGTGTTTATAAGGCATATCCATAATGTTTTTCTTATAAGGGACTGGTCATTTATTAGAGGGGGGGGGGGGGGGGGGGGGGGATGCAAATGGGGTCATACTTTTTCATGCAGGCAAAAATGGTGGGTCAAGAAAAAATCTGCAATCATCATTATCGTCATCATTGTTATTTTATGTACTATCGTTAATTTGTGCATTTGAAAGAACAGGGCCACAAAAAATTATGTCAAGGGAATTGAAAATGCACCAGCCCCCCACCCCCCCCCCACCCCCCCCCCCCCCCCCTCTTATAAATGACCCGTCCCTAAAATCAGAAAAACAGAACATTCTACGTCGACTTAAACAACAAAAAACACATTTTTGACCTCAACAAAGACACCGCCAAGTCATAACTGTTTATTAGAAAAAACCTCTAGAAAGTTCCGAGGTACGTCAGCTTTGGGTGTTTTCCGTAACAAAAGAAAACACAAAATACCTACAAAATATATAGAATACACAACTGCAAATCTTTTCTCGAAAAGTGGAAAACTGCTATACCTTTTTACGAAAGAAAGGTTATTTAAAGTGTTTTTTAAAACACCGAAAAATGTCCCTTCGATCAGTTGGTATTTTTTAATCCTTTTAATTCTTCTATATACAGTTTGAAATAATCTTCTCTGATAAAATACAAAGGCACAAATATCATTAACTATTAATGTGTGGCTTAACCAAATGGATTTTGCATAGTAATGCTTTCATTTTGATCAATACATTTTTTGCCAATATAAATAGTTGCAAAAACAGCGAACTGCCAAAGTTTCTATTTTGGCCTTTTTTGATTGATATTGATATATGAAACTAGTTTAATCAGTTGAATTAAAAGCCACTAAACCAGCTAAACCAGTTTTAGCACTTAATATAAAAGTCACTTTATGTAAAAAGGCCTAAAAGGAAGACAAAATTTGTTTATAATGTTTAGTGTTATTGTTGAATCTTTCAACAAACATTGAACCACGCAAACAAGGCAAGCTATAGAAGACTCTATTGCCAGTTTATTCATAAAATCGTGGAAAAATAATCATGTTGATCACATTACGACTTTTTGCAAATTAAAATGTTTCAAGCTGAAATTTATGTGCGGACGGCTTGTATTGTTAATTTCAAAGCGAAAACTGAATATTGTCACGCAATCTTTACAGCAGCCAATCAAGTGCCAAGAAATTGACATTTAGTATGTTAATAAAATACTTCGATCACTGTGAAAGGTTGTCAGTTCATGAGCAGCTACTGTTAGGTTGATTCGCCTCTGATCTCAAATTCAAGATGTCTGACGATGAACTGAAAACTGTTTTTAAGTCGTTCTGTGCTTTTGGAGCCGGAGCTAAGGATGCACAGCCTATGATGGATAATGCTAAGTTTGGGAAATTATTCCGAGATTTGAAGGTCTACGACAAGAAGTTCACATCCACCGACACCGACATCATTTTCAGTCGACCTGAAGTGAAAGCGTGAGTAAAAACAAATTTTAATCATCTAAATTCGACACCTTTTTGTAGTATTTTTGCTCCAGTAATGAGGACTGTTCGATAAGCATCGTATATATTATTATTTCTTGCAGAAAAACTGAGCGAAAAATCAACTTTGGTCAGTTCAAAACTGCACTTGGTCTGTGCGCAGAGAAGAAATATGGAAGCAAAGATGACGTTCAGAAAATCATCGACAAGATCTGCGCTGGAAAAGGCCCTGGAACATCAGGAACAACGGTAAATCCAGTACAGAACAAGCGGGGGATTTCGGATTCTTGTTGTGCAAAATGCTACAGTTACAGCTTGAGTTACACACCCATTTTGCATGGAAACCTTTTACAATCATTATATTTTCGCTTTGTTTGTGTTCCAACAAGTTTTGTTTCTAGAATAATCGTTTTAAGTATCTTGCTAACACCATTAATTAGTCCAACTTGTTAACTAACTGAGTGAATTGATGTCTGCGAAATATGGCGTCTATAACAATAGCAGAATGTGGTTAGATGCTAATTTTCAAAGAAGTATTTGCATGAATGATGGTTTGTGTACAATGATCAGTTTTGTTGCTATGGCAATGGCTGGCGTGTACGCGATTATATCTGCGGTACAAGTATCCTTGGCGTCTCTTCTTTGTTTTCTTTGTCTAACTGCTACTGGTTCTTATTTCATTTTTTTTTTTGATAAACTGGTTATTTTATTTGTAAAAAAATCTCCAGGGAGATTCCTTCTACATGTAGTAATTTGTGCAACATCAATTTTATTAAGAAAAAAGAAAAAAGAAAATTCAATTTTGACTAAATATCCACAGGTAGCCCAAGCAAACTATCTGTGGTCTCATTTAAGCCTTATATGGGAGAATAAAAATCTTACATGTGAACAGAGTTATGTTGTAAATATGGAATGTAGTGGTAGTGAGGGTGAGTGAGCCTCACAGAAGAGCCCCGACAGGGAGTGATGGTTGTAAAATATTAAAAATATATAATTATATATATGCCGATTTAAAAAAATTATATACAAAATTTGTATAAATAATAAAAATAAACGTTCTTACTTGTTTCTTGTGTTTACTTTGGCCCCTTGTGAAGTTTCAAGCCATTTGAAGCAGTTTGGAGCAAGTAGTGAAACATTTTCTTTCCCTTAATATCAAAATGGCTTGAAAGTTCCCATGGAGCCAAAGTAAAACATGTACAAGAAACAAGTAAGAACGTTTATTTTTATTATTTACACAAAAAAATTATATTTTAAAATCACCATATATTCTCCCATACAAGGCTTTATATATTAGACCACAGATAGTTAGCTTGGGCTCCCTGTGATATATCGATCAAGTCATTACCCTGAGTTCCAGAGGAATTTAATTTCAGACTCCAGAACAAATTCCTCTGGAAACCAGGGCATGTTTTCATCAGTTAATAACTAAAAATATATTGTTTTTAAAACATTTTATATGTACAACATCATTAATATTATGTAAATATTCCTTGTACAGAAAGCAAGCAAAGCAGGCGGTGTTGACAGGCTGACAGATACCAGCAAGTATACTGGTTCCCATAAAGAACGCTTTGATGAAAGTGGCAAAGGAAAAGGAGTGGAAGGCCGTGTTGACCGTGATGATAAAGCCGCTGAGGGATACGTTGGTGGATATAAAGGCAAAGATAGTTATGGTAAATGAAAATGAAGAAACTGGCATTTGATATGGTTTGGATACTTTTGTAATTCATACATTCACAATGTGCAAAAATATACCTAACTTTTACACCATTTTAGTATTTCATTTTTCACTTTTGCTCCAAAGTATGTACTTCTTTCAGACAGTTTTTTAGTTTTGCACTATTACTTTCAAAAATACAAAAACACTTTTTGTTGAAACAATACTTTTACCCAAACCCATTTTGATAACTATTTCTACATTTATACTCCCAAACTATACAAGTTTCCAAACAGTTTTCTAGGTTTTCATTATCTGCATGAAATATAGAGTTGTTAAATAATGTGTATTCATAATTTGTAATCTTCCAAGGTAAATAAAACCAATATAGTTGTAATTAAACATGATAATAAAAGCCGTTGGCACAATGTTTGTTGTGGTGTTTGTTTTTCTCAATCATTCAACTGGTTTGCGACAGGGTTTGTTTGTATGTGGCAAACATAATTTACAAGTTTTACAATAACAAACTATCTAAGTAACTCAATGAAGCAAAAAAAAGAGGGCTTCTCTCGTGGACATCCCAGCTAAACATGCGCATTGGACATATAAGCTTCTGTCCGAAAGACATAAGTGGTCGTGAGAATGAATAGAAAAAAATAACTTTATTAACGTCTCAATCTTCTAGCTGGACATAGTGCGCCCTGCTAATCGGGGAGACTCACTCACACTCACTACCTCTACGTTCAATATTTTGCACCGAACAGTTGGCTCACATGTTCATTTTTGCTGAAGCCAGTCTTATTTTGCTATTTCGTCATGAGCAACGCTCTTTAATATTTCTATCAACTACATCAAAAAAAGCAATAAGCTTTCACTACACATTGAAGTAGATTTTAAGGTGCACTGGGAGAAAGTTGAAATTTCACAATAACAAAAGACCTTCACATATATACATCTTATACAAAAAATAGGCAGTCAAGGAATACACAAGGCTCATTCTACATAACTCAATGAAGTAGACAAAAAATACAATAAGTTTTTAGTACACATAGAAGTAGACATATTTTTTAAAAGGGTCTTTGGGAGTAAGTTGTAATGCTTTTTACAAGTAACAAACCATAGAAGAAACACAACCTAAGTTAATCAGTGATGATAATAGTTTATTCCGTGGCTAATTAACTTTGCAAATCATGCATGACACTGCATACAAGTAATATTTTCACTCTTTTACATAAAGAAATACTACCAAACATAAGTTATTCGTAAATCACTCTAAATTGTTAAAACATTTCACTCAAATAATAACTCTGATGGAATACAGCATTTTGCAAAATAACATTAGAATAAATAATATACTGAATTCATATCTAAGGGTACAAAATGTGTATAACAGGTTTCCATTTAAATCTGTACTTTCCCATTTAAATCTGTACTTATGCAAATTGTGTTGATGTGTGCTAAACACACAGATCAACCAATCAGAGTATACTATTTCTAAGTGAACTTCTCAGATTGGTTGATCTGTGTGTTTAGCACACATCAACAAAATTTGCATCAGTACAGATTTAAATGAGAAAGTACAGATTTAAATGGGAACCTGTTGACTATTGTATTATATCATCATCGTCATTGTCACCATCATTATCATAATCAGCACTATTGTCATCACCAGCATCATAATAATTACAATCATACTGATTATCACCACTATCATCATCACCACCACCATCGTCATTGTTGTCATCATAATTATCATCACCACTACTATGGTGATGGTGATTAAAGCTGCTAAAAAGTCCAAATAATACATTTGCAAGATCCTGCATGTATCAAATCCATCATCCTCAGGAACCCAGGGGTAATCTTCTGTTGTTCATTTCTCGCTCCCAGA
This sequence comes from Metridium senile, assembly GCA_949775045.1. NCBI lineage: Eukaryota > Metazoa > Cnidaria > Anthozoa > Actiniaria > Metridiidae > Metridium > Metridium senile. The sequence continues at coordinate 8,706,331 of OX459100.1, forward strand.
ATAAATACCCCTGGGAACGTAGTCTGTTGGAGCTTGTTCCGGAAGTCAAAATTCAGCTCTTTCCTGATTGGTCGACCAATGAAAATCAAGATAACCATTCAAAGAAAGTTGTTAAATAAGTTTGAATTTTGACTTCCGGAACAAGCTCCAACAGACTACGTTCCCAGGGGTATTTATTCTGGGAGCGAGAAACGAGAGACAGAAGATTACCCCTGGGTTCCCGAGGATGCAAATCCATGTATTTAATTAGTAGATAAAAAACTAATGTGATAATATTCGAAACAAAGAACATATCAAAGAACACACTTTAGATATGATACAGTCCAGAGATTCTACAAACCTTCTCACACAAAGAATAAATAAATACACACATACACATCCAAACCATTACACTCTTTTACATATAGAAATGTTATACTACATAGTGATTTACCACAGTTAGTTAGAGTCATTTTCATTAACCTGTGAAACACACTTTAGTGTATCACTCTTTAATGCAAGGTAATATAATGAAATTTGTAACACCGTAAAAAATGTTGACTTAACTTTACTGACGTTTCAAGCTTTAGTCCTATAAAACTCTTTAATGCACCTTAATTCCATTGTGTTCTTTTGTTGTTATTTGACTATCACACTTTAACTAATACACTTTATTTCACAGGTTAATGAAAACCACTCTATAAGTAAAAAGCTGGAGCAATCATGAATGAATAGATATATAAATAGATAAGATTCCATCAAAACCCCAGCTCTTCATGGTGGGCAAAAAAGCACCTGAAATCGATAAGGTTTAACTAGCCTGCATTACATCCTGACTTTTTCTCGGTTAAAAAGAGAGAAAAAGTCTGGATGTGAGGCAGGCTAGGTTTAACTAACTTTTCCATTTCTAGTTTTTTGGCAGTAGAATGACGCAATAAATAATGATGGTAATTTTGATAATTGAATAAACTTGAAATTTTGGCACCAAATTTATGACGTCATTTTCCAGCCAAAAAATCAGAGAAATAGAAAGAACAAGTTGTGAAGAACATTGACCTGTGTATTATGACAATTATCATTATTAGTTTGGGATCATTGTGTTATTTGGGTTTTTCTCACTAATATACAGAAGGTGCCAAATATAATAACATTATTACAAGTATGAATCAGGATTCCTGTGTTACATGACCTCCTCCTCAATAACACAGGAGGCCCAAATATAACAATATTATTACAAGTATGAATCGGGATCCCTGTGTTATATGACCCTTTCTCAATAAAACAGGAGGCCCAAATATAACAATATTATTACAAGTATGAATCGGGATCCCTGTGTTATATGACCCTTCCTCAATAACACAGGAGGCCCAAATATAACAATATTATTACAAGTATGAATCGGGATCCCTGTGTTATATGAACCCCTCCTCAATAACACAGGAAGCCCAAATATAACAATATTATTACAAGTAAAAATTGGGAGCCCTGAGTTTGTGGCCCCTCATTCCTAACATAGGAAGCCCAAATGTGACAGCATCATTACAAGCTGAAATTGGGTTTCCTGTGTTATATGGTTCCTGCTTCATAACACAGGTAGCACACAAAAGTAGGTGAACCTGAGCAACAGTCATTTTTCTATCACCATAGTAAACAAATATATATCTTTGATAAAAAAATAAACTTTTTCCTAAAACACTATATTGAGCTATATATATACTGCAGCATGCATATAGCATGTATCGACTTATCTACTGCCGTTTGGTATCCAGTCCATACTACTTTTTAACTTATCATAACTCCAATGCATCTGTTGCACTTCAGTTGAATGACGCTGGCGTGTTTCATCAAGTTCACGAAGTAAATGGTCGTTAGTAGCAACAAGAGACCTGTCAATCAGAATGTAATATTGAAATGTATTATTAGAACGTTGATTATCTCAGCAGTGATGAATAATGAATTGAAATGCGTTTGGTGTATAAGTGAAAATACATATACATGAGAAAAATATCATATGCCCTTGGAGGGAATTGAGCCCCATGGTTTCGGCTTTCTAGTCCGAGGTGTTACTCCTACACCACAAGGACCAACCATGCTGGATACGCAGCTTGACAATGCTGTCATTATAGGGCAACTTTGAGGTTCCAGGGTGATATAAATCTTTTAGGAAATGGAAACAGAGAAGTGAAGTGATTAATGAATTGAAATGCGTTCGGAGTATAAGTGAAATACAAATCCTAAAGGGCATATGATATTTTTCTCATGTATCTGTATTAAACAGTGATGAAAATAATTGATGGTGATGATGGTGAATGGTAGTCATGATGACAGTGGCAAATGGTAGTAATGACTATTATGATGGGGATGGTACCATGGTGATGATGATGGTGATGATGATGTAAATGATAATAATGATGATGATAGCAAATGGTAGTCATGATGACAGTGGCAAATGGTAGTAATGATTATTATGATGGTGATGGTACCATGGTAATGATGGTGGTAATAATGGAGGTAATGATGGTGGTGGTGATGATGATGGTGTTGATGACAATGATAATTATGATGATGATGGCAAAAGTAGTCATGATGACAGTGACAAATGGTAGTAATGATTATTATGATGGTGATAGTACCATATGGTAATGATGGTGGTGATGATGATGATGATGGTGTTGATGACAATGATAATTATGCTGATGGTGGTGAATGATAGTTCTGATGGGGATGGTACCATGGTAATGATGGTGGTAATAATGATGGTGGTAATGATGATGGTAATGATGACAATGATAATTATGATGATGGTGGCGAATGGTAGCTATGATGGTGATTATTATGATGGTAAATGACGGTTTAATATGATGGCAATGATAATTATGATGGTGGCAAATTTTAGTCATGATGGTTATGATGGTGGTAATGGTATTTATGATGATGATGAATGGTAGTTTATTATAATGGTGATTAATATGATTGTGGTAATGATGACGGTGATGATGGTTATGATGCAGATAATGACAATAATACATTGTTAACTCCTCTCCAGCAATACTGTGAGGTCAATACTAAGCACTTATTGACTGAGTGGGAGGGCCGTATGGGAAAATATTTGGCTCGCGGTCATGAAGTACGGACCAAGCGCAGCAAGGTCTGTACAAATGACCCAGAGCCAAATATTTTCCAGTAGGGCCCGACCTAACTTAGTCAGTTTTTTCATATGAGCCACTCTTTTTAATTTAAAGGCCATTTTTTGTGATGTTTCGAGTAGCAGTAGTACATGTTTGTACACACCAGGTGAAAAAAACCATACGGACCCTGTCACATGACTTTTTCTGAAGGTTTTTTTAAGGACATTTGCGGTCAAATGAATTGAATTAACCATAGATTTCTCTTCAAACTCTGCATGTTGAAGTATGATCATAATACAAGTTTAATGAGCAAATACAAAATGGGGGTCACCATACTCGTTTTGGAGTGAAATGATCTCAAAGTGCAGCTTTTTTCTTGTCAAAAATCGCTTATTTTTTTGATAGAAAAAACGAATGGATTGCCAAAAAGTTCTTGAGACAAACGTCTAATAACCTACAGATAAATGTTATGTTTAAATATTTGTCAATAAATACAACCAACCCTTTGTTTTTGGCTCAAATTTGCCACCATCGTGCAACATACGGTTATGCTTTCGACCAATGAAGATTGAAGTTTTCATGCAAATACGCGTATTATTCAATATTTAACTTTTTCTTCAAATTTTGAACACATACAACTTTTGTATTCTCCATAAATGTTTATAACTAGCGGTTCTTATCAGAAGTGAAGTGCTGCGATGTGTATTTGTATGCACTTAAAGTAAGCTATTGTCGACATTCATGCGCTTCAAAGCATTTTCGTATTGTTAAGACTGTGAAACAATAGAAATACGCTTCAAAACTCATTACTTTTGACGGTGCCTAAACTTTTGTATTCTTTGTAGAGTTTCAGGTTGGAGCTTATGGTTCAATGAAAAGTTGTTATTATTGAAGTTGTTTTTGTTAAAAACGTGAGTTTATTTTCCAATCTAGTTTGTTTTTGAAAATGAGTTTCTTCGATGATTCTTTTCTTAAAGTAGGCTTTTTGTGCATCTAAACTATTTTGCGATTGAGTTTCGGTTTGTTCAGATGTTTTTTTCTTGAAGTATGCTTTTTGTGCATCTAATCTTTTTTGCCTTTCAATACTCCAGTTTCACGTTATCTAGTACCGCTGTACTATTTGACAAAAGGCGCATTTGCACAGGCTAAGCCTCGATTTGTTGTCAAAATATTCACAAATCCCAAGCAAAGCACGAAAAAATGTTACCGCTTAACAAAAGAAAACACATTTGCATTTACTCTGAATTGAGGCTAAGCCTGTGCAAATGCGCCTTTTGTCAAATAGTACAGCGGTGCTAAATAACACGAAACTGGTCTATTGCAGTTTGTGTTAATTTGCTATTTTTTTGATATGTTCTCATCTTTTCTAGCCTGGTTTCTCTATGATGTGGCGTTTCTTCTGGGAGTTTTCTTTTTTTTGTTTTTTCAATATATTTTTCCTCTTTACATTCAGAAAATTCAACAACTTTTCTCGTACACAAATTTTTATTGTTAGTCGACATTAGTTGGTGAGTTGGTGATTTACTAGTGTTACTAACAAATTGAACAGGCATAATTTCAAAGAATTCACTACTTAATTCAATGGAAAGTGAACGTAAATATTGTTCTAATGTGGTTAGATCACAGCATTTCATAACAACAGCAGTGCCATTATCATCAAGCATACCATAATCGTTACGTGCATGAGAATCAAAAACATAAATAACATTGTCAGTATGTTTAATCAATGCCATCGTATAACCATCTAGTATCATAAATGCATAATTATCATTCGAGAAAGTATTCATCAAGGCAGAATGTAAATCAAGATCGTTTGCCTCGTCGGGCGATTGATTTGGATCGTTTGCCTCGTTGGGCGATTGATTCTGTGTCATCGTAAACCAAAGGACTCGATCTTGCAGATAATTCAGAGAAATCGTCTCTTCATCAGGTACAGAGCGTTCTTCGAAAGCTTTTAAAAACATGGAATCTCCTTCGGCTAAAAGACGATCCACCGTCTGTGTTGTCCATTTCGAAATATTACCACAATTTGCACATAACAGAGCTGAAAGAGTCATAAAAGCACATTGTCTTCCTCTTGAAATGTTGCTAAAACGACCATCACCTTGATGAATACTTCCTCGAGTAAATAAAGTCGCATTTAACATAAAGTAATTATCATACATACCTTCGCCAAGAGACCATGTGGTTTACGGCGCATTAATCATTTGATAATAACCGCTGATTACGATTACGGCAGGCGCAAAAATTGTCAATCGCTACCTAGCCCACGAAATCGACTTTCGACTTGGGTATTGATCGTGTTACACAGGGATCCCAATGGAAAATCTGCGAGATTAGTGTCGCTGCTCACTTCGTTCGCAGCAATAACAAATGGGGGTCACACCGTATTCGTTTTCAAGATATGATCAAAAATCGTGCTGCAAACTCTGAAAAATTGCTCACCATCTTGTTTTGTGGAATGCCTGGATGATTTTATGAATGAAAATAAATTCTCCAGGCGTTCCACCGCGTGCACGTGCCGGGCAAAATACAGGTCATATGATAATGTAAATTACTGACCTGTGGCTCTCCTGTAGCATGTCTGTTAGTTCCTGTAACTGCTGAAGGTTTTTATTTTGTTGTGCCATCTGTGAGGTAAATGAATGTACTTTCTCTTCCAAATTACTGTTTCTTTTTAATAATTCTCCTGTTAACGAGAGAAGGTACCGATGCAGTAAATTCAAATACAACCAAATTTACTGAACTCTTCACAGTTTAATGAAAATGTATATTGATATATGGCGCTTTATAAGTTAAGTAATGATCCTTATAAAAACAATAGCACTTCCTTTTGTTCTGCGGCATTTCACTTTCCCCACATCCAAATTGTGAGATTTTTTCTAATGGGATGTATTGACATATATACACAGCAAGTTTTGGAACAATTTGTGTCTACGTGTTTCTGCAAAGTTTTATAATTATGGAGTTAAAAGTTTTAAACCAATCAGAGGATCTAGAGACAAAATAATTGAAAGGTAGACAATTTGCAGTGTTCCCCACATAGAATTTCCCTATAATTTAACCTTTGTAGAACTATTTGTATAAGGAAATTATTGCATAAATAAGAAATAAGTTGATTTAATTATCCACAAAGTTATATCAATTTTTCATGTTTCTACCAATCAGACGACCAGTTTAAACAATACTACAATTATCACCTTAGCACATTCCTTGCCGTTCCTGCTATCGTTCTTACGCAATCGTTACTTAATAAATTATTATTTTTATTAAAAATAACAATTGACTAGTGAGCCGAGAAGTGTGCAAAATATTTTACGTAGAGGTAGTGAGTGAGTGTGAGTGAGTCTCGATTAGTAGGGCACAATAAGTGTCCAGCTAGAAGATTTGAGACGTTAAAAAAGTGATTTTTTTTCCTTTGCTATTCAAACAGCTCACATAACTTATTTGTGCAACCAAAATGCTGCATTTTGTTCAGCATAAGCCAATAAGATGAGTCAATCATTATTTTTATGCTGTGGACAGTTCAATGAATTTGCTAGTAGCACACTTTCCATGTGAAATGCACTGCACATAAAATATTTTTTCTTTCAAAATGATTGTAGATTGTATTGACTGTATTTATAGGGCTCAACCACAGGGGCGTAGCTTGGTAATTTTGACAAGTACGCACATTTATGGATTTTTGACTTTTGAATACAAAAATATATAGAAAACGATTAAAAAACATTTGAAAATTTCCCGTCTCAAGTACGCACATGTGCGTATTTGCATAATAGACGCTAAGCCCCTGAACCAATGATAGCTTGTTAATCTCACCTAATTGTTTTTCTTGCTCTGTTACACTGATATTCCTAGCCTCAAGACTTGCTGTTTTTGCTCTCAATATAATATTTTCTTCTTCTACTTCTTTGAACTTGGACTTGACATTACTCTGATCAAGAAACCAAATAGTAATGATGACAATTATAATGATGGTGATGATGATGATGATTATAATGATGGTTTAGTGATTGGCAATGATGATCATATGATGATGGGGGTAATGATGATGTTGAATTGATTGTGATGATAATAATGGTGATGATAATGATTGTGATCATAATAATGGTGATCATAATGATTGTGATCATAATAATGGTGATCATAATGATTGTGATCATAATAATGGTGATCATAATGATTGTGATCATAATAATCTGATGATGATGGCAATGATTGTGTTACAATGATGACAATGAAATTGTTGATGATGATGATTAAGCTTGTAACTTGAGTTTTTGTTTTCCTGCTGGTGACGATTGTGATGATGATGATTAAGTCAATTACAGTGATAATCATGATGATGATGATGATGATACAGTAATACAGTAACAAGTAGATGAGCTATGATGTAGATGAGATATGGTTGTCCGGGGTAGTGTAGTCTTGAGAAAGACTGAAGGTGTTGATGTCTGACGTTTCGACAACCTAAGCGGAAGTCAAATTCAGAGTAAAGAAATGAAAAGACAGAGGTGGTATTTATATGCCTGGTTTAGTTGGTAATGTTGTTGTCAGTGCATGGGCAGGTGTTAGCTTTATAATAATTATTTTATCTCTAATCTGTTCAGTACAATATGAAGGATAGTTTATATGTATTATTTTATCAAAGAGTGAACAATGTTTGTAGATAATTTTCTAAACATGTTTTTAAGCTATAGTGTGAAAGGGGTATTACATACCAGTTCTCTAGCTGTATCCTGCAGATCTCCCTCTATCATTTCATGGGTGTTCATCCTGTTACGTAATGATTCTAATTCTCTCTGTTGGTCTGCCATCTGATCTCTCAATCTTGACAGCTCTGCCGTACGTTCTGACAGCTCTGATCTCAGTTTCTCACTGACACCAGGTGTTCCCTGCTGGCCTATGGATCTGTCATTAGTCGGCAGTAGTTTCCTTGCCATACCTAAACACACACAAAGACATTTACCTCACTCTGAAACATACAGTCAATCTAATTCTTATTCCTAATTCCTATTTATAAGGTAGACGTAAAAGATCCTGTTGTGCTCTTCAAAAAGAGCAGGGGATTGTCTCCCGAAAAAACAGTCAGGTCTCAGCATACTACAGGGCCCACAGTAATTTGTGTAAGCTGTTGTCAGTGGTGTCCTTGCCTTCGTATGAAGGAAAAAGCTAAATAAATCTCTAATAACACATGTGACAAACAGTAACTAGTGCACACTTACTTTGAAATTTTGAATTTCTGTGAAGAGATTTGGAGCCATTCCAGTACCTAAAGTTGAAAAGAAAAACAAAATTAGAAGAAAAAAATAGACATTGCATAGTGCATTAATTTTTTGAACATATTTGAACACAGAAAAGTGTGCTTTATAATTCCATTTTATAATAATTCATTAAAACAGGTTCCCATTTAAATCTGTACTTAATAATATGCAAATTGTGTTGATGTGTGCTAAACACACAGATCAACCAGTCAGAGAAGTTCACTTCAGAAATAATATAGTCTGATTGGTTGATCTGTGTGTTAAGCACACATCAACACAATTTGCATAAGTACAGATTAAATGGGAAAGTACAGATTTAAATGGGAACCTGTTATAAATAATAATAAACAGTGCTTGGAGATCTGTGTGTTGTCTTACTTGTCAACAAGATCCAGAAGTTTGATCAAGAGTTCAGAGGAATCTTGCTGCTCCTTTGCTGGACTATCCTGAAAGTGATGACAGCACTCATTGTTAGAATAATGCTATGGTCCGAATTCATTATTAATGAATATGACCATAATTTTAATTCTATTGCTGACGATAATGTTTTAGGTCTATATAACAGGTTCCCATTTAACTGTACTTTCCCATTTAAATCTGTACTCACGAACATTTTGTTGATGTGTGCTAAACACACAGATCAACCAATCAGAGGAGTTCACTTCAGAAATAATATACTCTGATTGGTTGATCTGTGTGTTTAGCACACATCAACACAATTTGCATAAGTACAGATTTAAATTGGAAAGTACAGATTTAACTGGGAACCTGTTATATATTATTGCTGATAATAATAATTATAATTATATGAATGTGAATAATGAATATGAATGTGATATAGCTGACTTGTAATAATTATGATAAAATTAATTCCGATGGTTATGATGATGACAATGATGATTATGATAAATGCTTACCATATAAGCAAACCCATCATCTTGAAGCCCTCTTTGTTGTCCTATTCTATCGGCCAGTGCCCCTTGTGATTGCCGTGGCGATGTCCTCTTCTGACTAAAGCCTTGATAACCATCGTAATTCTGCATCTCATTCTCATTAGCTACATGATCATGACGTCGCTTTTCTGGTGAGAAGAAATCAAATGTCCTTCCTGACTCTTGTGAAAACCCTTGCATCATTCCAGATGGCTCAGCTTTATCGACAGGTCTTTGTACTGGTTTATCTGTAGTGCCGTTAACAAGGGGGTTAGGTGTGAAGTGGCCCCTTGTATTTGAAGTAGAGTAGGCTACCGATTCGTCTGTATACTTCAAAAGGTCATCTGGGTTGTCTTTGAGGTCGTCAGCAAATTGGACATATACTCTGTCTTTGCGTGGACTTTTAGTTTTTCTATTAATGACTTCATCTTGTCTGTGTTGCCGTGGTGTTCCATAGGGTTCCATGCTGTGTATTTCTAATAATAATAATAATAATATTAATAATAATAATAATAATAAATTATTAAAAATCTAAATAATAAAATTACTAGGGAATTGCTTAGAATTCATTCCGCAGTTTCACTAAGAGATACATACACTTGTCAACAAGTCAAAGTTTAAATAAACGAAATCATAATAATAATATTTAAATATATGTTGCTAGGTGCATCTAAAATTCTCAATGCGTTTACAATTTATATGAAATATATAAAGTAAATATTGAAATACATAGAAAACGATACTAATAAATATACATACATCTAACTATATAAAAAAATTATCATCATCACCATTATCATCATCCCCATTATCGACATCACCACAATTATCATCATCACCATTATCACCATCTTCATCACCACCACCACCACCATCATCATCACCACTCACCATCTCTATTGAAGTCCTCAAGGTCAGGTTGTCTTGACAATGACCCTGTCACTCTTCTTGGTTGATTAAGATCTCCACCTGTTCTTGCAATCATGTCTAGTATCGCAACATCATCGTCTTCAAAACCTTGAAAAAATATATATTACTATTTAATGTATTAATTAATAGTCCTTTTCACAGTTCTGTTCAGTGACCACGAATAATAGTTCAAAGTCGAAGTTCTATTTGCTGTGCATGGTAAAACTTTAATTTATCATGCACAGCAATGCAAACCTCAACTTGGAACTTTTATTCATGGTCACTGAGGCAGAACTGTGAAACAGACTATTCAAATGACTTGAACAGGATAACCAATAAACAAAATTTGTAGAATGTGTGCCATATATCCTTACAACAAAACTATGTCAATATGTGTTGTCTAATATTTGCACTATTTTGTGCAATTGTGTTCCTTTCCTTATTGTCTATTGTGTGGTTCATGTCTGAGTGTATTCGTAGACCAACAATACTAAAACCATGAAAGAAAATAGTTGCTTACTAATAGTTTTTATTTAGTGACTATTTAGTCAGTATCATTCAACCAGAAATATCAAATATAAACAATACCTCTTTACAAACTTAATTGTCTTTGACAGTGACTAACAGACACTTAATAAGAACTATTACACAGTACTTATCAAATTCATAAATAATTAATGACCTATTAGTCCAATCTTGGCTGTCCATTGTGGTCACATGTACAGACCTTTAATTTTACAATAAAGGATTGATGTTTTATGCATCAGTTTCATTAACTTTGATAAAGATCTGATGAATAAAACATTAAATCTTTATCAAAGCAGTGCTGATGGCACAAACACCAACAAAGGTCTCATCCAACATCGACCTTTGGCGGTTTTTCAAACCATTGCGCGCTCGCCTTATTAAATGCCCATCAAGGTCTCCCGCTCATATTTTATCTATTACTTAGAAATTTGAGTTTGAATTGATGGATAAAGTGTTCATGCACTAGTTAGTTCAGAACTAAAAAGTTGATATTACAGCCAAACCTACAGAAGCGTTCCTATAGAGGTTGGAAGGCTCGATTTATTATTCCAAACTTGATTTTAAATTTGTTTTGAAATTTGCATAAATGAATCGAAACTTGTAAGTTTCAAAAACCGCTTCAAATCAAAACATTACTTTCAATGTTTTTTTTGGACAACGGAAACTTGCTAAACCTAGTCTGCTTATAGAAATATTGTTATAAATACTTACTAAAGTATTCTATTACAATAGCATTATCAGTTATTAACCACAGATCGTGATTTCGGGACAATTGTCGGTTGACGGTTGAAGTCTGCAATTTGAAACTTACAAGATTCGATTCATTTATGCAAATTTCAAAACAAATTTAAAATCAAGTTTGGAAGAATAAATCGAGCCTTCCAACCTCTATAGGAGCGCTTCTGTAGGTTTGGCTGTAACTACATTTCACTCTAGATAGTATGGCATGCATATATGTGCAGTTTAATGCTGCATCACAGTTGGTGTAGTTGGTAGTGTGTTTTCAAGAGTAGTTCAACTAACCTGTGTTTCTTGGGCCAAGATTACGGACCATGTCTGACCTTGGGACAGAAACTCTAGGGTCAAAAAGACAGTGACAATGTAAGACTAAGAGATAAGGAAACAAAAAAGAAGAAGAATTTTGATCACGCTCCTACCTTTCATTTTCCATTTTGCTTGGATAAACTTTGTTGTCATTGAAATCAGAAGCCTACAAAATTTTAAGACATAATTTTCAAAATTATATGTGCATTTTCAGTTATTGCAGCAATGCTTAAATATTTTGTACCTAGTAGGTAAAACATTCCTCTGACTACCTACGCCAAGCTTGCCTAACTATATTAACCGGTCCCTAATAAGCATATTATTATATAATTGTCACTGAATGAAATACCTATATTTCTCTGTTTCAAAAAATTGATATCTTCACATGTGAAAATAACATGTTATTTTCACATGTTGAAAATATCATCACTATGTTACACAGCTTTACGGAAACTTCTTGTGTCAAAAAAAGTTTTATTTTATTTTCATTGATAATTATATATTAATAAACAGAACATTACATGGGTGCGCAGAGATACAAGTTTTATCTTCAAGTGTTAAAATGATCTTTTACGAGTGAGTACAGGCTAAATGAGACAAAAGTGTACTAAGTCTTATAACAGTCTCACACAAACCTGGTCTGAGTTGAAATGCATCAGTGCAGCTCTTCTTTCACTGTCTCTGACAGACCTGTCATCTGAAAAAAAAAACACCAAACTGTTGGACAGACAAAAAAAGTATTTTACTCCAACGAAGGGCTAAAGCTTGAAACGTCAGTAAAGTTAAGTCAACATTTGTTATGGTGTTACAATTTTCATCATATTACCTATCGTTTATATCAAACACTGACACAGCCTTTACTAGTTTACTTGTTAGTTTACATTTGGAGAGACAGACAGACAGGTCTAGATAAATACAGGCATTTGTTACTAGTTGCTGTAAGCAAATATTTTAAGATATAAAAGACAAACAGACACAAATAATAATAATAATAATAATAATAATGCAATGTTTTAGGAGCATTATCAAAGCTCAATGCTCTTACAAAAAACAAAAAAATTATTGAAAAAGAAAAGTTTTTAGTTTTGATTTAAATGAGTTGATGTTATCAGTGTTTCTAATGTTTTGGGGCAATGTGTTCCAAAGTTTAGGGGCTGAGATTGAAAAAGCCCTGTCCCCATAAGTTGCAGTGTTTGAATACGGTGTAAATAGTAAGTTCTGCCCAGAGGATCTTAGAGAATGAGCTGGTTTATAAGGACACAAAGACAGATTTACCAACAGGAATACAGTCAAATAGACCTAATCGGCTAACCCATTGCTAGATGTATACACCTATTGAAGGGGCAAACAGCAATTGCACAACCGCAAGGAACTGTGGGTAATACTAATTTCTTCTTATTCCTTTCTAAATTACCCAAACAATGCCTCTGGCACCGTTCAGCGAAACCTTTGAGACGTACACCCTTCTAAGGTTGCTGAACGATGGAGGCATTGTTTGGTAATTTAGAAAGGAATAAGAAGTAATTTGTATTATCTACAGTTCCTTTCCGTCTTGCAATCACCAATTGCTGTTCATTTTTTATGGTGTTACAATTTTCATCATATTACATCCCTTCGACATTTTTTGAATTAGGTTTATGTAAGTGTATGTTTAGGTTTATGTAAGTGTATGTTTAGGGTTCTGGCTCAAAAATCAGTCACATAACATGATTCTGTACCTGTAAGGGTCATTTCACTCTGCATTGTTTCTAAAAGTAAGCTTGGCTGGCAAGAACATCGCACAGCTGTACATTTTAGAGGTTGAAATCAACAAGGCTTTAACAGTTATTTTTATCTGTGCGTACCTTTTAGGGGTCATTTTCAAAACCGCCAATCACCCCTACCACTTGGACAAAGGGAGTACCCCCAGGCATTTTCCACTTTATATTGAAATATATAAGACAAAGAATCTTATTCCCAAAAGATTTGAATTGGGTGGAATTGTACATAGCAACACATTAGCTGAATTGGTCTATAGGCTGACAGACAGGTAGATTATACAGAGACCAGACTGATAGACCAGACTATTGAATTAATTCAAGTTTTTTTCTAGATATAATTAGAAAATGATTACACCCACTCAGCCAATCAAATGACTGTATTTTAGTGTTCTATATCCCACAGAATCTAAATATAGAGGCCTTTTGTTTTTTATTGTTTTGCCACCTTGCTAGTGAAATACTAAATAGAAGTTCACAATGCATTATAAGTACTATATAGTAAGCCATATAATAAAACACTGTTTTGCTATGGTCATGTGATATCTAATTTTGAGAACATTCTTCATGGGTGTGATCATATTCTAAGACAGTTACATAATGAATGCTTGTGTCCTATGCTGCGCCCTCATGTCCTTCTATCTAATGCTCGAGACTCTATATCCCATAGGACACTCGTGTTCATTATCTAACCCTTACTTATAACAATGACAGTAACCTACCAAGCCTTTTCAGGTTAGGTAGCATGTGAACAATGTGAAGACGGTAATCAGGTTCATTCTTGGTGACTGGGTTTAATCGTAGATCAAGTTCCTGTGAAACAATAGCCATTATTAATCATTTTTACTGCGGTTTTTGACTTTCTGCAAACTCAGACATTACACAAGTTAGTTGTGAAATACGTTTTTGGCTGCAGTCTTGCAATTGTAGACATAAAAGGTGCCAAGGAATTAGCAGCAGCCAAAAACATATTTCACAACTAACCGTTGAATTGTCTGAGTTCGCAGAAAGACGAAAAACCGCAGTAATATGTAAAGGTAAATTTCTATTTGATGAATGAATAACACACCTTTAAGTTATTCAAGTGTCTCAATGCACTCAAGTCTCTTATAGTTGAAATATTATTATAATATCTAAACATAGTTAAGGATTAACATTTATTCCTTCAACAAATAGACTGACTTAGATAGACAAACTAGCAAAGAAACAAAAACACAAAGAAACAAACAAATGTGAACACTAGAGGCCCATTACTAAGGATACAAGTTTAGGTTTTCCAAAAGCTGCAGACTCTCTACTCCCTGTAAAATCATACAAAGTACACATTATTAGGCACATTCATTGTCTATAAACTTGACAACTTTCAATATACTTTTATCACTAAAAATTAGAAACAATGTCAAGAAGATGAAAAGAACATATTACAAATTAGGGTGAAAAACTTCAAGCAACAAGAGGTCAAGTGAATGCCAATAGTCCCTGCCACAGTCCTGCGTGTCATTCTCAAATGTAGCCATGTCTTTTCATTAAAGTGAGATGAATGGTGGTCTTGCAATGATAGAGACATGAATAATATTGTTCATTGTGTTAAAAACGTCTCTACTATTGGTCACCATTCATCTTGCTTTTATGCAAAGGCACAACTACCTCTCAAAATAGCGCAGAGTTGAAAGGGACTATTGAATACAAGAAACTAAACTTTTACTATTACAGTGTATAATTATAGTACTTGTTTTTTAGATACCTCAAGGCTAGTGATACTATTTCGTGATAAATCCAAGTTTTTTAGTCTTGTGAAACTTCTAAATGCACTGCCGAGGGATGTGATTTTCTCGTGGTATGTCCCAGGTAAAGATAACGACTTGACATCATCTGAAAACAAAACACAATCAAGAATTTACTAAAAAAAACTTACATATACCAAGAGCTATGCACAGTCGTACCTTTAGATCAACTTCAAAATCTACAACCAATCACCATGTTTTTAACAAGGTCGAGGGGAGTCACCGAGCCAGATGGACAAAATGTGTGCAAATTATTTTAGCTATAATTATCCTTAGATCAACTTTTCTATATTCATTTACATTATATAATCATTTAGAAATATGCATACTTCACAACGTCAAAAAGTTGTGGATTTAAGTTTTTAAAAACTAAGAAAATTAATAAATAAATTATAATAAGTTGTAATTTGATTTATATAATTTATATAGACTTCAATACATACCTGTACATGCAAGAGTAAAATCATAATTAATGAAACAATATAACTTATATTGAAAGTAATTTTTAAGTATAAGAAATACGTTATAAATTAGATGTATACAAAGACTACTAAGTACATCACAATAATGTCAAACTGACAAACACAGCAAGGGACATTAAAAGTTTCGGATTACAAAAACCAATCGACAACCTGTTGAGGTCAATTTCAATGTCAAACTCGACAGCTCAAAAAGTCACCGAAAAGGATATTTCTTTACCTTGCATCTTTACTGGGTAATATAATGAACTATTCTTTAAAAGAATGATAAGTCAAATAGGCTTGTTTTGGTTTAGATGTCGCGGTAATCAAACAAATTAACAGGACAATGTCATGTAAAGCAAGGGCTTACATGGTTGACAAAACATTGAAATTACATGGCGTCAAAACAAGAAACAAAATATTACTTCATTTACATGAAATGAAAACTTTATGATTCACATCTTTGAAGTGTTTGATTAAAAAGGCTTTAATAAATGACGATAAAACAGCTGCTTTGATGACAAGTTGTGATAACAAGTTTATGTCAACTCGCTTGCATGACAACAACGACCGCGGAAGGAATTCGCAGCAAAACGGGCAATCTACTTCGCGATCTTGCATTTTACTGGTTAAAATTCTCCGCAACCGGGCTGTTTACTCAAAAAACTTTATCTGCAGTTAAGAAATTAAACCTGCACTTACCTAGATGGTCGTGTTTCAGCTTGACTCGTTCTCGAATCCAAGACTCGTCTATCGTGAGCGCCATTTTTCAAACGATGAAGACGAAACTAGGCACCAGACTCCTAGCGGACTTCATGGTCTGTTAACTACCGGTACCCAGAACACACCGCGCGTCAAATATATATAAATTATTGGATGATTGATTGAAATTTTAATCGTTTAATAAAACAAACATACAAACAAACAGACAAACATACAAACAAACAAACAGACAAACAAACAGACAAACAAACAAACAGACAAACATGCAAACAAACAGACAAACATACAAATAAACCGCAAACAAACAAACAGACAGACAAACAAACAAAGAGACAAACATGCAAACAAACAGACAAACATACAAATAAACAAACAAACAAACAGACAAACATACATACATACAAACAAACAAACAGACAAACAAACAAGCAATGTTTATGTTTCTATTTTATTGATTTATTGATTTGTTAATTTTTCATTTATCTATATTACTTATCTATATTTGTTTATGTTATCTAATTAATTTTAAGTCTACTGATTTTGTCTTTATCGTAATCAACTTTGATTTGCGTGAGCTCCCTGTGTTTTTCTTTTCTTGATTTGGATATAGTATACTCGATGGGCAATACTTATTGTTAGTCGCTAATAACCCTAATTACTCTATGGGCAGGTGTGACCAGTTTTGGGGCAATATCCAGCACCAAATCAAAACATCGTTTAGGATTGATTTAAAAAAAAAACAATAGTCTTTCCAAACAATTGCCCTAAACCTAACCACACTTTATTAGGTACTGCATTAGGAGGGCAACAAAAAGGCAGCCTTCGACTGGTGCTGGCTTGCTGGATGTTTTAGATGGTCAAATGTGTTCAATACTTTGGAAATCACTAGAGTGGTAGAATGCCCCTGTGCAAACCTCTCTTGTTTTTGTACCGTGATCTAGGTTAATTAATCAACGGTCTATCTGTCGTAATATTCATCGATAGTTCCTAATAAGCCCTGTTACTCTATGGGCATGTGTCATCACGAACCTACGGTGACATTCAGCTAATAAAATCAGCCAATACGTCCATAAAATCCAAGCCAACAATCGACAAGCGGATCCGCATCAGATTTAACAGTAACGGCCAAGCTCTTATGATCCAGCTGCTCTGCAAAGAACTCTGGGAAGAGCCTAGAAGCCATATCTCTAGATTGTTCTTCGTCGGTCATTGATTTGCATGTTGAAGATTGCGTCCAGATATCCGTCAGAGCTAAATCGTGCGGTTCGGCTTTGATTGAATTCAAACTTCTGTTGCGTAAACCATTTTTAGCGCCTTCTTGCGCATTTTTTGACTGTCTTTCGTTGGAATCTTTGTGCGGTTTTTCGCGGTTTGAATTTCTCCCTCTTGTAGAAGTTGTTTTATTCTGTTGTTGAAATTCACTGGAAATTTCAGATAGCGCGTCGTGGTCATTTTCTCCTTCTTCGATGATCGTCCTCAGCTTCGAGTTATAATAATGCCAAGGACTATAGGCGCAACGTACGCGCATCGTCTTGTCGAGGTTATCCACTGAGCAAGAGCTGAAATCACTAAAAACAGTCACTCCAAAGCTTGCCAACGAGCTAGCAGTTTCAGTGCCAAGTCGAAGAACAATGGGAAAACCAAGAACCTACCTCGAGATTTATTCTTCAAAAGGTGATATGTTTTCCAATATGTCTTGGAGTGAATTATTCATGAATAGAGCGAGTTATGATTGGTCAACCTTAAAAGCCATTTGATTAGAACTCGATTATTTGACGACCAAGATCCGCCAGGGAAAGATGACAGAAATAGACGAATCTTTTGCAGTGTTGATTTCATTTTGGAAGATCTAACTGATAACTAAGGCTCTTTGAACGAGTCCATGAACGATAGCTCTGCATTGTAGCGGCAGTATTTATGCTTTTCTCTACCAACTTACCAATACAATCACTGATAAGGACATAACCTAATGAATACACATCAATTACTATGCATTTAAAACTTGTTTTCCTACAAGTCTTAGTCTTTTTATAGCAAGATATATTATAACTAGTCATCCTACAAGCAGTCATCATCTGCGCAAACCGACATCCTCAACTTTCAAACGCGCGTATAATTATTTCTTGAGCGCCAATCTTCCTTACTTAGCTCCAAGTATACACAGTGAAAGTGTTAATTGGAGAGATGAGACGATGCAAAATCATTTTTAAGCTAGAACGCGATTACAAAACGTCATTTTTTTCGGCGAATTGCAAAGTGAACTTCACTTTCATGTATGTACTTTGAAAGTGACAATTGTTTTAATCTTTTTTTAATTTTAATTATCATTTGAAAAGTGTCAATACCAGGAAGATAGCACAAAGAATACAAATGATTTTTCACATAATTTTTAAATAATGCAATTACAAATTATCTTGTTTGAGTGAATTATACAATTTAATTCGTTATACGCCGTTTATTCGTGGAAAGTGTCAACATGAGATACGAAAAGATCCCAGAAATAATTTTAACCGAAAATATGGAAGCGCAATGGCCCTTTTCGCACCGGAAAGGACGGACAATCGTAAGTTTAAAAATGTGTTTGTCTCAGGTGACTTCAACAAAGGCAGACGATTTTCTCGTCTCAAATTCTGTTCGTCCCGTTTTAAAATTAAACTAGACGACCTGTACATCATAACATAATGGTTTCATTTCAAGAATTGTTCAAACTTGAAGTCAAGTATATTCTTGTAAAGTGTCATATCAAGTCAGACCACAGAGTGCTAAAAATAGCCACATTTCCACAAGAAAAAAGTCCATTGACAGTACCGAGCGATCAGTTTCTTTGCAGGTGTTATTTAATGGATGATGAGCACTCAAAATCCGGCGTGTTTCTATGAAACTAATTTTAGACCAAGTTATTAGGCTGTTGTTGAGTGATAAAGTGTTTCCTGTCAACATATAATGTTCATTTTGCCCTGGAACGGTTTGGAATTAGTGCCGCAATGAAATGAAATGGTTAAAAAGATGGATGGGAATTGAATGGGATCGATAACAAATTAACAAGAATAATAAATAGAAGTGAAAAACGTGAAAGGTGAAAATATTGTTTTTCAAAACGAAGCAAATGTCATCTTATTACATTGATCTTTTCAGTTACAGTTTTCCATAAAACAATCCATTATTGTTTTTAATTATTTTTTGTTTTGCTTTATAAGCGAGCGATATGATGTTTGAAAAATGTAGGATTATTTTTTAAATTGGAATATTCTATTATTTTGTAAAATTTAGCACTAGTTGTAAGTTAGTGAACAAAACAGGAGTGTTTGCAAGAAAAAAATCCATGAAACAGAAGAGGCTATTAGTCTACTTTCAAATAATTTCATTCTTGCAGACACCCTGTAATTACTAATAAAGTGATGAAATAGAGTAATAAAACCTCTCGTATACGTTTACGTCGTCGTAAAACGAACCACTGTAAAGGAAAAGTACTATTATTTAGCGTCGGGAGTTCTACACTGAAGCACTGTCATTTAGCCAGACATTTAGTCATTTTCCGATAACGTTATGCTAAAACGTAGACTTGCTACAAGTCCTTCGTCTTCGCGCGCGCCGATAAAAAAATCACAGGAATCCCAACCGGATTTGCACGCAGGACAAACGTGTCGACTCATTTCATACACGGATCAATATACGCGCGCGAGGACGACTTGTAGCAAGTCTAGCTAAAACGGTGCTATTTTCACAAACGGTGGGCTTGGTAAACTCTCTGCCTTGCTGTAGACTGCACATTTCTTGAATGGACAAGGGTCCTGACGCCAAGCATAACGAACTCCAGCCAGTTTGTCAGTGGTCGAAGGACACAAAGCATACAAGCTCACCTTTTTGAATGAGCTGGTTAAGATTTGGGCCTCGACCCAAGAAGATGAGTCGCTGCTGGTCTGGCATAAAACCTACATAAAAAGATAGTAAAATGGTGATGATAACGCCAAAGAATTGCATGGTGTTGAGGTGTAGGGGTCACCTCACTTGGATTTTCCTCAGGCATAATTGTAAAAATTATCACAAACGTATTTCAATTATCATTGTCATCGTCACTATAATAAGCAATTATTTTCAACGTTTATTTAATGCAATCATCATCACCATCACATTCACAATAATCATCATCATCACCACCATTACAGTAATCATCATCAGCACCACCATCGCAATAATCATCACCATCAGCACCACCATTATAATCATTATCATCACTACCATTATCATCACCACCATCACAATAATCATCACCATCACAATAATCATCATCACCACCGTCATGTCTATGCATTACCAGCATCATCATTACCACTATCATTAGTATACCCACCTCAAAACCTTTTCTTGTTCGTATTTCAATACCTTCTTCTCCAACATTATCGTACACAACATCCAAGACCCAAGACTTAGGCAGGGTCATTGATGACACTTCTATCATAACAGCTAATGGTCCTGTATAGTACACATTGGGTTCAGAATAGGCAATCGCTCGGCCAGCTAATGCAAGACGGTACCCTACATCCTGCTTATCATTTGGGTGAATACTTCCCCATGGCGAAGACACATTACCAAGGTCTAGAGAAACAGCCATGAAGACGTTTTCCATACGAGCGTTAGGTACATAGCCATAGTTTGCTGTTTGTGCCCAGCGAATGACAGGAAACCCATCGATGACTGTTGGGTCACTGCCATAGCTTGACAGCTGTGAAATATGGAAACTTTTTTTTAGCTTACCGTACACAAGATCAGGGTATGGTGGTTTTTTTAATTAGATGATACTTTTGTGGCACATTTGTATATAAGTGAGTATGTGTATGAAAGGGAGAAACGTGAGAAGATGTGTTACTGCGATTAATATTAGTAATACGCTGTCTGATGCTGATGTTGAAACTACCTGATTCATGATTAATGATGATATAACAATAATATATACTCATTTATATAGCGCTATTGCAAAGCTCATAATGCTTTACTATACAGTATATATGTGGAGAACTTATCGGACTGCGCGCTGTAAACCAGCAGCTTACAATCATCAGTATGGTTAGTGAATGCCTCCGAGACCTAACTGTTGTACGGCCGGGAGACAATCCCCTACTCTTTGCAAACATAGCACAACAGGATCTTTAACGTCCACCTTATATAGGATTAGAGTG
Source organism: Metridium senile (assembly GCA_949775045.1). Classification (NCBI taxonomy): domain Eukaryota; kingdom Metazoa; phylum Cnidaria; class Anthozoa; order Actiniaria; family Metridiidae; genus Metridium; species Metridium senile. The sequence goes on from OX459100.1 coordinate 8,728,017, forward strand.
TAGGCAGATGAGACCTCCAGCTTTACGTCCTTATCCGAGAAGATGAGGCACTGATAGAGTGAAGTGTCTTGCCTAAGGACACAACATAATCGCCCGGGCCGAGAATCGAACCCAGACCATTAGTCTCAGAATCCAATTCATGAACCACTAGACCATCATGTCTCTCGTAATAACTACATAGTCAAAAACAGACAGACAGACAGACAGACAGACAGACGGAAAAACAACCACTATTTGCATACAAGATAATTATTATGAACAAATAAATTCCAGTAACTACCTGGACAAACCCAAATGGAAACAAAGGATCGGTGTGGGCTCCAGTACCTGAGTACCACTTCTTCCTCCAGTCGTCAATCATGGCAGGAAAAGTACAATTGTATGTGTTTGGCGCATGAGCATTAGCTTCCCCTTGATACCATATAGCACCATATATGGTCATATTGAGTAAGGGATGAATCATTGCATTGTATAATACTGATGGTTTGGTAGGTAAAGGAGCAAATATCTCTTCTCCAGGGAAAACTGTTCTGTAAATGAAAGAATTATACAGTGTTTAGTTAATTATATTTGACAGAGATCTTCCAGTCTGATTTCCTTTTTATTCCATTGATCTACTTGACCAGAATCAATTGATGGATGGATGGATGAACAAACATATGAGCAAACTGATGAAGAAATGACTGAAGAAATGAATCTGTGAATGAATGAATGCATGAATGAATAGACATGTGGATAAATGAATGAGCAGATGAATGAATGAATGAATGAATGAATGAATGAATGAATGAATGAATGAATGAATGAATGAATGAATGGATGGATGAATATATGAATGAATGAATGAATGAATGAATGGATGGATGAATATATGAATGAATGAATGAATGAATGAATGGATGAATGAATGAATAGACATGTGGATAAATGAATGAGCAGATGAATGAATGGATGAATGAATGAATGAATGAATGAATGGATGGATGAATATATGAATGAATGAATGAATGAATGAATGAATGAATGAATGGATGGATGGATGAATAGACATGTGGATAAATGAATGAGCAGATGAATGAATGGATGAATGAATAAACATGTGATAGATGAATGAGCGAATGGATAAATATGTGAATAAATAAATGAGTGGATGAATATGAATGAATAAATATACATGTGATAGATAAATGAATGAATGAATAAACAGGTGAATAAATGAATGAGAACATGAATGAATGAATAAATAAATAAATAAACATTTGATAGATGAATAAATAAACATGTAAATAGATGAATGAATGAATAAACAGATGAATAAATGAATGAGTAGAGTAGATGAATGAATGAATGAAAAGACAGATGAATAATTCATTTATTCATTCATCCATTTTTCTTTCACAGTGTACTTGTAAACTTTTTACTCCGACGAAGGGCTAAAGCTTGAAACATCAGTAAAGTTAAGTCAGCATTTTTTACGGTGTTACAAATTTCATTATATTACCTATCATTTATATCAAACACCAACGCAGCCTATACTAATTTACTCGCTAGTTTCCATTTAAAAGACATAGACATACTTGGTTAGTTCCACGTCTTTGTCTGTTATGTTGCAAGTTGCAAGAGCTTCAGGTGATGACCAAACTTCAACCGCCGTACCACCCCAGTCAGTAGCAATCATACCAAGAGGGGTTTTATATTTATCATAGAGGTTCTTGGCATAAAACCAGCAAACAGCTGAGAAGTATTTCCATGCTCCTCCATTGACACTTTCTTAACAACAAAAACAACAACAACAGGATGATCATTAGTGGAAATAGAAAAGAGACAGTGTGTTCAAAATTGGTATTAAAAAAACATAGCAATAAATAAGTAAGTATGTTTAATAAGTATATTTGAAAGAAAAGCTGTTATTACATGGCTGCATGTAGATTAGATGCCAATGAGCCATTGGAAAATTCCAAAATTGGTATTAAAAAAACATAGCAATAAATAAGTAAGTATGTTTAATAAGTATATTTGAAAGAAAAGCTGTTATTACATGGCTGCATGTAGATTAGATGCCAATGAGCCATTATACATGATATTGACCAGATAGAAGCTATTGAAGTAAAAATAAATGTGTGATTCTGACAGTATTTTAAGGACACAATGGGATTATTAAAATGCATGTAGCCTGCAGAACAGGTGTTCTTTTTATTTTTTTGGAGTTGTTTGGAATAGTCGGATTTTCTGGTTCCTGTGTTGCAGCAAAAAGGAAGCGAAAGGGGGAGGGGAAGAAAGGAAGTGAACAGAAATAACAATTAATGGACGCTGGCAGGAGTTTCCTTCCTCTCTCTCCCCCAGCATCCCCCACCCCCTCCCCGCCCCCACCTCCATCTTTCCTTTTTAGTCTAGGCCCCATGTTTATGGCGGGTATCAAGACAACACAGGAACCCCAAAATCCGATTTTTGCAGGCTTATATGTATTCATGATGACTTGAGGTCATGCATGAGTGGGGTACATTCTAAATTCCATGAAAACAATTATATAATAAATTATAATTTTAATACTAACTTGATGAAGCGATTGACCATGGCTGCTCAATAACCTTCAGCTCATCAAGTGGAGTATCTGACTGAACCTGATAAGCTGTGAATAGTCTGATATTGGGGTAATTATCTGCTTCTTTCACTGCTTGTGTGAGATTCACAACCTATTTGACAAAATTCAAATAGAATTCAAAATATAATTATTATCTAAAACATAGTTCATTGTCATAACTGACACACTGTAATTGAAAGTTGTTGCACCAACATGTATCCATTGTTAATTGTGCCTTTTACAAATTTTTCCACTTTTTCTCTTTCTTTTTATTATTCACTTAATTTGCCCTTTTCAAATAATATTGTATTTAATAAATAGTCTGAGGAATGGCAGTTAGTGCAAAGTATTAATAAAATAATAGTGTCTTTCATAGTTCTCGGTGCCATTTTGAAAGGTAGTTGTGCCTTAAATTTGCATTGCAAGATGTACTGTGAGCATGCAATGATAGAGACCTTTCTTAATACCTTGGAAAAATATCTCAAGCTCGCCATACATCTCACTTTGATGCAAAGACACAGCTACCTTTCAAAATGACCCAAAGGACTGTGAATTATGGGACTATTAATGATTATTTGGAGTTTTGAAATACATATGTTTTGGCAAATACATGTATATGCCTCAGTAAACATCAGAAGTATATGGTTAAATATAAAATTTCCTTAGTTTTTTTTGTCATAATCAGGTATATTAATTAGTTAATATGATGAGCAGCGCGGTCTTTCGTCTTTCGGGAAATTCAGCACGTTTTCACGGCATAAATAGGGTCCTAAACTGTCATAAACAAGGTCCCATTTTTATCACATGTCATAAACAGGGTATAAGAATTTGTTTTTTTTTCTGTCATAAACAGGGTAACTGTTTTAGGATCCCAGCGGAACACCCCTACCCAAATCCTAGCGGAGTACCCCCGGATGTTGTTCTGACTACTACATATCCATATATCATTTTATTAGTGAGCTTAAACTGTTAGTAAATATATACCTGTGATATAGAGAACTGCATGTTACTCTGACCACTACATATCCATACATCACCAAACAGTACATCAAGTAATGTTATGGTATGTACTGTACTGTTGACTTTAGAGGTAGCTGTGATGTTATATGGGCCTTCTTTGTGGGGATCAAGGTTAACTGTCCACATACCAGTACCTTATATAATGATAGTGATGATTGTTAATGAATATATTGTATTTTATTATTGGGAATAACTAAAAATAAATTATTATATTATATTTTATGACCATAATTACTCCCTGTCGGGGTTCTTCCATAAGGAACGATCATAATCACTACCACTATATACAATATTTACAACACACAACTCTGCTCACTTGTTGATTTTTACAGAGGGAGGAAAACTGGATAAAAACCTTTGTGGCATGAGACAGAACAACACATCAAATAAACTCCATTCAATTGTCGCCCAAGCCAGGAATCGAACCCAGGCCACATTGAAGCCAGCACTCTCACTGTTAAGCCACCCTTATGATTATGATGATAATTACTATTGATAATAATGATGTATGAGAGAAAACTAAGATGATTATGATTATAACAATGATATTCATAATAGGATGATATTCATAAGGGACTCGGGAATTGACAGGGCGGATATTGCTGGCACAATGTTGGACCGGAGGGTGTGGGGCGAAGTGGTTAGGAACATCTCGACCGGAAGGGCCGAAAGATGATGATGATGATGATTCATAATACAAATGATGCATGATGACAGTAATAAAGACAGTTATCATCAATATAATAACAATGAAGCTTATAAATGAGAATGTGGATATAATGTTGAATACAATGATGATAATAATAGTGATGATGAAGATAGTAATGATGATGATCGATCTTGATGAGGATCACGATAATAAAGATTGAATTGAAGCCCTGCCCTACTGAAACTTTTTTTTATAAATAAAAATACTTCCACAACAAAAAATGTTCTCACCTTTCGCTGCTTGTGCTTGATAAGCTATATTAGCGATGTTTACAACAACAGCTTGGCCAGCTTCACCATATCCCCATACATTCGCTCGAAATGGTGCTTGCTGCAAAACCATGTGATCTCCATAGATATTTGCAAACCTAAACAACGAAGCTTCACTCTTTATCGGCTTTGAAAAGACGCTATTAGAGGTAAAAAAGACAGCAAAGAACACTACGCTACAAGAAATCAACATTTTAGTCCGAATAGTTGGGAAAATGTACAGATGAAAATCCAGAAAACAACTTATGAAAGTCACAAGATGTTTTCCTTCTCGTGCATAATTTATTGTTGTTGCGACTAAGTAGGGTAGGGCAAGTCTAACCAACGAGGGGTGGGTAAGAGGTCATTTGTAAGCCAGAAAAATACATGAGCTCAATATCAAAAAGTTATACAAATTCCAATAACGATTTTTAATTATATTGCTTAAAACTTCAAAAATATCACTTCTCATTATCGCTAATTTAACATGTTTTTTAAAACAAGTTATCGCTAATTTGATGTATTTTCGTTTCCCTTGGGTACCCCCCTTGCCAAAATATTTGACATTTGTCAGCGGCTTCATTAACTTTTTATCCGGGACATTGTGTTTTCAGTTTCTCCTGTTTCTATGGTGATAGTGGTCGCCATATTTATACTGAACGAACTTCAAGCAACAGTACTTGCAAGGAAATCGACATTTTCATCTTTATTCTTTATTCAATACCAAAAATAACCTTCAAAAATGGTAAGTGAAAACCTTAGCTGTAAATCAATGTATTTTTTTGTCAGTTTTTAGGCGCAAAAACAATTTTCATAAAACAATTTGTTTCTCGTGTTATGAAAATCGAATTGTGTTGTTCAAGAACGAGTTGTTTCAAAACTGTTTTCTTGTAGCCTCCTAAAAAGAAAAGCGGCAAGAAGAAGGGAAAGAAGAAGTCAGCTAAGTCTAAGACTCCTACCATCGTCGATGGAATTAGTACTGAGGAGATGACCAAAGAACAGGTGAGAATCGAACTTGAATCATTCAAGAACTCAAAAATACTTTATAGTAATTTTGTATGTTTATATGTTTCCTTATTTTGGTGTTATTCTCTTTGACAATCGATTTGAAAAAGCTTGATTTGTTAACTTTGGAACTGTTATAATAAACTTAAGGCTATCTTGCTTCTGTCTTCCATGCTAAATACCATAAAATTAGATTGTCAATCATCATAAAATGTCATAATTGTTCCAGGGTCTAATATCTTTGCCTTTTCTTTACAGCTTGAAGAGCATATAGTTCGTATGAGAGATGAACTTGATAGGGAGCGAGAAGAAAGAAATTATTTCCAGTTGGAGAGAGATAAAGTCAATACATTCTGGGAAATCTCCAAGCGACAGCATCAAGAGACAAAAGCTGAGCTAAGAAACAAGGAAAGGGAGATGGAAGAGGCGGAGGAGCGACACCAAGTTGAAATCAAAGTCTATAAACAGAAAGTCAAACATCTTTTATATGAACATCAAAATAATATCGCTGAACTTAAAGCTGAGTGTAAGTGGACTTTATGAGGTGGCATTCATTGTTAATTAGAATGAAAGGGGCTGGTAGTTTTGCGGGAAGGGAGGAGGTAGCTGAAAAGAATGGGGTAGAGAAAATATTCTATATTTTAAGAAGTCATGCCAATAAGCATGAAATAGGGAGAGGGCAGTATAAGCATTTGTACAAAACTTGGAGAGGGGGGTTACATGTACAAAATGTACATGTATAAAGCTTTTTTCAGAAATTAACAAAACCACCACCAACCCTTGATTTTTTAAGTAGGTAATGGAAAATGTATAAACACTTGATGAAGGCACTAAGCATGTTGCATATAATATAGGACATCATATCAATCAATTACAATTATGTATTATTATATGAGTCACTAGGGTTTTGAAATTTACTTCAATTGTTTACTGATGTACCTCTGTTTACCATTATATCTGTTCAGCCTCTGTTGCTCTAAAACTAGCACAGGATGAACACAGAACTGGAGAACAAGATTTAAGGAAAGATAAAAGATCACTTAAGGTAAATACTTTATCCAATTTTAACCAGATTTTAGCTTATTTGTATTGACGTTGATATTAAAGTAAGGTTAAGCCAACATTGTTTACGGACCGTGTTACAAATTTCATTATATTACTTTTTTTTTTTTTTTTTTTTTTTTTTAATCAATATTTATCCAGGGTATCTAGTTTAGCATAGCTAGTTTAAATAGAGCCCTGTTAAAGAATAAATAAATACATTAAATAAATAAGATACAAATGATAAAAGATCACAACTAAGTGCGTTTGAAATGCCGTTTGCAAGAAATTTTGAAATTTTGCAGATTTATCATTTGTTGTATAATATTAAGGGGCAAAGTGTTATAAGTTGCAGCACCATTATACTTGAAGCTTTTTTGAAATTTAGATGTTTTGGCCTTTGGTAGGCGGAGTAAATTTCGATATCTTGTGTTGTAAGGATTTATATCCGAGCTACGCTTAAAGTCACTCAGTAGGTAGGTCGGTGCTAGCCCATTTATGGCTTTAAAGACTAGTATGCATTTTTGGTAATCTCGACGAGACTGCAGGTTTGGCCAGCCGAGAATTGAGTGGATCTCTTCTGGCTCAACTACTCTATTTGATATTATGGATGCCGCACGCCTATTTAATTTGTCAAGGTATGTCTTTGACATTACCCCGCAGCCATCCCAGACACACGAGCAGTAGTCAAAAAGTGGTAGTATCATAGCATTATACAAAGTTATACAGGCAGATCTAGGCAGGACTTTGCGCGCTCTACGCAACATCCCTAGCCTCGATGATATCTTTTTCCCTATATAATGAATATGCGCTTTCCATGAGAGAGTTTTATCTAATACTACTCCCAGGTATTTAAACTTAGTTACTCGATCTAGTTTATTGCTATTTATTGCAATTGAAAATTCTTCATCAACCCTAGAAAGGCGCTGGATATTACCAATCGTTTATATCAAACACAGACACAGCCTATACTAGTTTACTCGCTAGTTTCCATTGACATTGATATTAATCGAGTGTTTTGACTTATTAATTGCTTGCTTTAATAATAAATCATAAAATCAATATTCTCCAATTATATAGGTTGGGCTTAAAGAGCAGGAATTATCGCATGAAGACGTTGTAAAGAACTTAAAAAGGGTAGGTGCCCATGTCTTAAAATGACAATCATAACTGTTTTTGACCTTAGAGGGTAAATTTCTATATAATAATTACTTTTAATCAACAGAATCATGATGAACATGTCACTAAACTGGGTCAAGACTTTGAGCGTCAAGTTAAAGGTATAATAATATTCTTTATAATTACTTGGCCACTCTAGATCAGACAGCAGCATGTAAGAGGCGTTTTTACCTGCCAACAATGGAAATATCATAGGTTCAAATGAATATTTTTGATTGATGGCAATGTAAACCACATTTGAACACCAATGGTCATATAAAATTTTATAAAAAAACTGTAATTTCTTATTCAACTTATTCAATCAATTCAAAAGTGTTTGACGTACAATGTATGTAACAGTCAGTGACTTAATTTTATCTGTAAAAAGTTAGTGGACAGGTGTTTTATTTAAACTTTGTGTAAATAGTATCATTTATTGACATGTCAATTGCTGAATATTATTAACACAGAAATCGAAGCAAAATATGACAAGAAAATGAAATCATTACGAGAGGAGCTAGAACTGCGAAGAAAGACAGAGATTCATGAAATTGAGGAGGTAGGACTTTAGAATATATATTAGTCATTTCAAATTGAAAGTTCAGTGCTGCGAGTTGAATCGCTTTTCTTTCACATTTTGCAATGTGAGAATCAATATATTAATTGATATGGTATTGCAAGGGGAAATCATTTTGATTTGTTTCCATGGACACTTGATATAACTGACTTTTTTCAGTAATTGTTTCCATGGAAACGTTGGACTTTTGTTTGTTTACGTGATTTCTTTATTCCATTTTTTATGCTCGAGCACAACCGTTCAACATTGCGCGCGCCAAAAGTTCAACGGCCGTATTCCAATTTCTATGCTGTAAAAATATATCGTGTATAACAAATACAGAAGGCCCAGTGTAAGATTAGCTTTGCTTAACTGGTGTATCAAGTCAAGTGCATGTATCTTCGTTCAAGTCCAAACTCAAAATTCATTTATTTAAATTAGCTTTTTCATTGTAATCATATCCATTTTTGTATTTTTGTATTTTTATTTTAAGCGCTAAGAACAGACTTGAATAAGCGCTATATAAGCTATATATTATTATTATTATTATTATTATTATTATGGAAAGTAATATGCGCCATTTTGGCGACGCATAAATTGTTGAAGAAAGTTGCTGATCTAAAGTACCGCATATTCAGAAATCATCCAAACATCGCTCGCTTGCCCGCCCACAAGATTGAGATTTCCATGGTATATATAGCCCAGGAACACTCGTCCACAGGTATCCCTGTCAAGTTTAGTGTCGCTGCTTGCTTCGCTCGCAGCAATTACTGTCTGGTAGTAAATTTTCCCCCTTTTTATTTAGACTCATATTCTAAAGTTTGCCCCTAGAGCAAAGCTCATCAAGGGGGCTGGCTCACTTAGCTAACTCATACAATATAGATTATACAATTATGAATGAGAGAAGATAAAACAATATATTTTTTTATAAAGTATTATTATAATATTTGATATATGGTTGTTTTGTTTTTGTTGTGTAGCGTAAAAATGGCCAGATCAATACCTTGATGAAGAACCACGAAAAAGCATTCAGTGACATTAAGAATTACTACAATGACATCACGTTGAATAACCTGGCACTCATCAATTCACTCAAGGTATGATTATATTAAAGAGTGTGAAAAAGGCTTCACTTAATTAAGGCAATGTGACACGCTACGATTTCTTGTGCAGGTTGAACTAGTTCATCATCCCGTCACCCAACTTGAATTTTTCATTTTTTTGCTGCACGAATTCAGGAAAATCTACTCACTCAGATATAACTTTTTCTTGTCAAATTGCATTCATCTGTTTTCACACCAGACAACTTCTCTGTCTCTCTAAATCTAGTGTTAAAAATACAGCCTAAATGTCTTTCAATCTTGAATACATTGATAAGAATAACTATCTGTCATTCTGCTTTACATTATCTTCTTACTCATCATCATCATCATTACCAAAATGTTTCTGTGATTTATACCAAACTTTAAAATAATTGGTTATAGAGGGAGGTACAGTGATGTAGTTTGTTATGGTTTTGCCAACATACCAGTGTTATTAGAACAAAGAAAATTAACAAATCTATTGTGCAAATGGTTGACAAATTAGCATTACAATCAGTGTCATAGTGTGGTCATTTTGACAAGTACACACAGGTATACAAAAAAGACATGGAAAACAAGCAAAAAAAAAATGAAAATTTTTTGCCTGAAGTACACACATGCATGTGTATTTGTAATAGTTAACGCCCCTGACAATGCATGCCAACAGTTGTAAACACTTCGCTCACCTATTTGTTGAATAATATAGGAACAAGTTGAAGAAATGAAGAAGAAAGAAGAAAGAATGGAAAAACAAATGAATGAGATAATGGCAGAGAACAAGCGTCTGACAGAACCTCTACAGAAGGCAAGAGAAGAGGTGGAAGAACTACGCAAACAGGTACATCCTCTTACAGCAAAAAAGCTATTCCATTTCATTATTCACTTCTCTGTCTCTCTCATAACAGTCAACACATGAACACATTTGTACTCTTGCAAACTAAATTCAAATTGACATAATATGAAAAACTATTACATGTAATCAAAATATGACATGAATTTTCTATTATTGGACTACAATATGTATAGTTTTACAACTTTGAAACCTTGTATGATGTATGAAGTGCATAATTTGACTGTAATATTGTTTATAACATTATTTTATGTATTGTAAATTGATATGAAAGGATGTAAGTAAAACTTTTTTTCTGTGTTTTTTCTCTATAGCTTGCTAACTACGAGAAAGACAAAGCATCATTAGCAGTAAGTACTATATATATTTTTTAATAAAATTACATGTCAGTCAATCTTACTGTATAAAGTCTGTGCATTCAATACTGGAAAAGGCTACAGGACAACAGTACCTCTCTGAAAATCACTGTTGTGAGAGATATTTCCTGAAGTAAATCCATTTTCTCTGCAATAAAGATAATCATTATTATAGAGGGGTTTCATGGCAGCCATGTTAGCGTGCAAGTACTAAATAATTTTTTTGAATGACAAAGGATTTCAGTTCCCTTGAAAGAAAAGCTCCATACCCCAAAAAATTAAAAGTCTTGGAATCTCGCCCTTTGTACGCTTAGTCTCGGAGTCTCATTTTTCATTCACGTTTTTGCGTCTTGGAGTCTTAATTTTTTATTCGATTTTGAGAAATGAAAATCTCGGTCTCGGATTTTTAAAATCAACCAAGTCTTGGATTTACCATTCGCCACCCTTATTGTTTTGGCCACAAGCATGTCTGCCTTGAAAGCCCTCTATTATTATTAAAACATGTAGTTTATCCATACAAACTGAATTTGTGATGTCATTTTCAGAGTGCGAAAGCAAGACTCAAAGTACAAGAAGAGGAACTTAGAGGACTCCACTGGGAACATGAAGTCTTGCAGCAAAGATTCTCACAGGTATTTTAGTATATAATTTAAATAATATACCAGCAAATACAAAAATATATAAAAATACAAAATAAAATGTCTGTCTTTCTGTCTGTCTGACTGGAGGTGAGATTAAATGCTGACAAAATAAATGGAGTAGTTGACTTATATTAATGACGTGTACTTGTAATGTTTTTCTTCAGACACAAAGTGAAAGAGATGAGTTGTATGGCAAGTTTGTTAAAGCCATTCATGAAGTCCAACAAAAGAGTAACTTTAAAAACCTTTTGCTGGAGAAGAAACTGGTAGCTTTGGCTGATACTTTAGAAAAGAAGGTGTGTCCATCCATCCTTCCTTCTACCTTATATTTTTCCCCTTTACCTTTTCTTCTTTCTTCCCATTATTCCTCCCATTCCATTTATTCCCATTTTTCCTCCCATTCCATTTATTCCCATTATTCCTCCCATTCCATTTATTCCCATTTTTCCTCCCATTCCATTATTCCTCGCATTCGATTTCTTCTTTCTTCCCATTATTCCTCCCATTCGATTTCTTCTTTCTTCCCATTATTCCTCCCATTCGATTTCTTTTTTCTTCCCATTATTCCTCCCATTCCATTTCTTCTTTTTTCCCATTATTCCTCCCATTCCATTTCTTCTTTCTTCCCATTATTCCTCCCATTCCATTTCTTGGTTCCCATCTTTTTAGTTATTTACCAAAACTAATTATTGTCTTTCTCAATGTACCCCACAGGAAGCCCAACTCAATGAAGTGTTGTCTGCATCTAATCTGGATCCAACAGCTTTGACAGTTGTCACACGAAAACTAGAGGTATAGAAGATAGATCAATGTTTAAGAATATTATCTATGGAAATGAATCCTTGTGCATGTGAATGGATGGCCTTACAAATGTGCACTAAGGGGGATTTCATTTATTAGTGTATTGGGGAGAGGGGGGGGGGGGTCGGCAATATTTGCGGTTGGTACGTTGTTTTGGAAGCTATACAAATTGTATGCAGCTTTAGTAATAAACTGGGCAAATATAGGAGGGTTATGATGTTTTTTACCAGCCAGGAAGTGGGAGTTGCGTAATATTTGAAAAAGGCATCGCAAACCTCCCCCCCCCCCCCCCCCGCCCCCAACCCAAAATAAACTAATAAATGCAAGCCCCCTAAGAGTGTATGAAATGATTAGAGTACAAACACTAAAAGTGTGCAATACTTTGTACTATTTACCACTAAATAGTGTTGATTAAACAATAGAGGGCAAAAGAATTTGCATAATTTAGCAGTATTTAGTGGTATTTATGTTGCACACTTTTAGTGTTTGTACTCTAGTTATATAGACCTATAAATAAATTTAAAACACTAATTGAATATCTTGTGTTTTTACAGGATGTACTTGATTCCAAGAACAGTGCCATTAAAGATTTACAATATGAACTTGCAAGAGTATGCAAGGTAAGAATAAGATCATACAGCCCATGCCATCTGAAAAACGAACCTGAATGTGTATTGTTTAATTGCACTATTTTGTACAATCGTACTGCATATCTATATATCACTGCAGCAAAACAGTGAGAACAAAACTAAATATGTATTGTCTAACTGCACTATTTTGTACAATCTTGTCAACACCACTGGAACAGAACAGTGAGAACAAAACTAACTAAGTATTGTCTAACTGCACTATTTTGTACAATCTTCTATAAAAGTGCAAATAGTATATCCGTGAAATATTAGTTAATTTGTTTTTGCGAGAGTGCAAACAATAGAGTGAAGTCTTTTAACCCGTGAAATAGATATGAAATGTGAAATAATATATGAAATAATACACCTTAGCAGTCTCTAATTCCATTGTTTTCTTTTGTGTCTATTTGACTATTACACATTGACTATTTAATTTTGTTTCACGGGTTAAATGTTGTCACTCTATATCCGTGAAATACAAACCAAATAGTACAAATTAATGCTACACTAAACAAAAGATGTATTGTCTAATTGCACTAGACTTTTGTACAAACTTGTAAAATAATAGCCAGTTTATGTACAAAGATATGATTATTTTTCCATAATTCATTCTTATATCAATATCTTTTCACTTCATTTGTGACTTACTTCGATTGATATTCTTTTCTTCAGGCACACAACGATCTCATCCGAACGTACGAAGCCAAACTGAACTCGTTTGGTGTCCCTACAGAAGAGCTTGGCTTCAAACCACTAGAAAGTAATGTAGGTGGACAACAACTAGGCAAAGGCCCCGCTGGCCTCGTAGCTGCGCCTACATAACCTCGCTTTGATGAAGAAATGAACAGAGTGTAATTTTGTACATAGCTTATTTTATTTGGACAATAAATTGTAACTAAATGTGGACTCACGATATATTTGTAGATGAATAGAGGAGCTAGGTTAAACAACACACTGTGAAATAGTGTTTGTACTTTTATACGGTGTACCATTTGTCAAGTTTTAATAGCGAATTTCTTTTGCCGAAGTTTTGAGTGTACATGTGGAAAAACCTTGGCAATGTGCAAATTATTTCCAAATTGAAGTTAACATATTAGTATTGTTTATTTTGATATTATAGATATGTGCTAAAGAAAGGACCAACCGGAAGTCGTCTCTGCTAAAAAAAATGACCAACCGGAAGTCGTCAGCTCGCGCTCGAGCGCAAAACTCAAAACTATTCACCCAAAACGTGATCTGTTGATATTTTCTTGTAGATTTTCAACTGTCTTTTTTATAGAATATGGTAAATTACTGTCAAGCACTATAGTGACTGAGTGATGAAGGGAATTGAGCCAATCAGGATGCTCATAATTTCCTGTTTCTGCGCAAAATTCACAAATTTCCTCGAAACTACACTTAACTAACTACACAAATTACACTAAATTTCAAATTATTATGAAGATAGCAAGACCTAAAACCTATTCCTTAAATCCATGGACTATATCTAATATAAACTTAATTTTAATTGCAAAATATGATTATAGCGTTTTGTATGCAGTCGTCTTTTGTCTATAGAGTGCATTCAGTAAAAGCGTGAAACACTAATTACTAAATTGTGCAAAATAGAGTACAAACATTAAAAGCGTGAAACATAAATAGTACTAAATAGTGATATTTTATGCTAATTCTTAATTTTTAAAATAAGCACTAATTAGTACTACTTGTTTCACGGGTAGAGTGGATTTCATTAACCCGTGAAACAAAGTGTATTAATTAAAGTGTAATAGTCAAATAATAACAAAACAACACAATGAAATTAGAGTGTATTAAAGAGTAATAGACTAATTCACGGGCATAATGTTTGTACTCTAGTGCTAGTTGAACAATAGAAAACAATAGAATTAGCATAAAATAGTACAAAATAGTATTACTAGTGTTTCACGCTTTTACTAAATGCACTCTAAACAAGTGCCGAGGAGTTTATTGGTCAAGACGTTATTGTTAAAGTGTACTGTTTGTTCAGCGTATTTCCACTGATCGGCACGAAACAAATTTGCTTGTAAACACCATATAAAACATACGAGAAAGGTATCAGTGGAACAGAGAGCAAGACAAGACTATATCCATCAACCACACGGCAGATATACTGTGAATAAAGATATTTTATTTTGTGTCTATTAGACGAATACTAAATACTTAATCAGCTTACAAATACTCATACTTAAATGAATACATATATAGAGCGCTTTTGAAATAAATATTATATGCAGTAAATATTTAACCTTAACAAATAACTGTCCATTTAACCAATTGGGGTTTTACATGGTTTAGCAAAATGACAAAAACGAAACTTCTTACGTCGTTCACTGCATGTTATGCCTTGTTTGGATATAATAAACTGAGCATGAGTGTGTTTTGCATATTTGCTACCATTTTGAAGTCCGATAAATGATCTATCATTAAAATTAACATAGAAGAAGTAGCCTGGTCGGTATTGAGATTCCAGTGTCTGTTGTCTTGTGATGAACTTATGTCTCGAAGAAAGGGCGTTTGGCGTTTTCTAAAAAATAAATCATACTCCTGAGTTACTTGATCAGATATCTCCTGTCTGTCGTTATTTCTGTGGTCTCTCTGTCTGTCATCCTCGTTCTCAGAGCCCTCTCCCTTCGCTTTTGGGTGGGGCGAGAAATCCAAAGCGAAGGGAGAGGGCCCTGGGAACGAGGTTGTCTTTCTGTCTGTCTTTTTGCGATCTCTCTGGGTTTTTTTAGGTTGTGCATTTTTGTCTGTGTACTTTCTGCTGTCTGTCTATGTGTTGGTTAGTCTGTCGTTCTGTCATATGTCTGCACGTTAGCTGGATCGTCATAAAATATCACCCCTTTTTACTTCCCTCTCCTTCAACCTTAGCCTCCTACGAAGACGTTCTTGGTGTCGTCACGCAACGCCCGCTTCGTGTGGAGTAAAGCGTTGCGTGACGACAGGTAGGAGGCTATTTCAACCTCTCTTCCTTGTATTCAATTGTTTTATGTCCTTTTTGTTCTTACCTCAAACACGAGTGTCGCGTCATCCTTCACGGTCAAGACATATTTGTTATCACCCGTCTTAATTGTCATCAAGGAGGTTTGACCGACGCTATTATAACTAACCGTTATCATAAAATCTGCAAAGAAAAAATGACTTTTTATAGTTCTCTCTATAACTATTTGAAGTCATTTTAAGAGGAGCGAGTAGACCGTAGGCAGAGTTACAGCCGTTGGCAAAAGTATCAGTACCACGATTATGACAAAACTGTTTTAGCTTTGCTTAAAAGCCTTGTTGGTGTGTGGGACCGGTAGGACAATTTTTACATTTATCATATAAAAAGCAACAAAAATAGACATTTTGAGATATAATGTACTAGTATTGTAACCAACTATTTTTTGTTTAAAAGTTTTCATACAGACCGAATCAAAATATAGAGACCTGCTATTGTTCTTGACAATGGAATTTTCACATGCATGGAAGGTTGGACAGTAGGAACTAAAAGTTATTCAAATTCGTCACCATATTTGGTGTACATACTTACTAGTCTCACTAGACGGCATACAGCAATGACCAAATCCCAACTTAGGGGCTTTATTTGGTACATCGACGATCCTAAGTATATCACAGCCGCCAACATGACTATAACGCGTTACATCCCCATGAATGTTAGCGAGGTATGAGAGGGTCGGAGCCGTCCTAACACAGCCAACAAACAAGCACACGTATATCTGGAAAATCAATTAGATGTTTGAATTAATAAAAGATGATAGAATGGAGGCAATATAGCCATGAAACAAAATTTAACAGTCTAAGTGTAAATGTTTGCACTCTAGTCAGACAGACACAAAAGAAAAGAATGGAATTAGACACTTATAGAGGTGTATTAGGCTAATGTTTATTTCACGTGATTAGATTTTAGAATAGACTATAAACAAATATTCAGTGATTTCTTAACCCGTGAAACAAACACTTTAAAGTGTATTAGTTAAAGGAAGAAGTTCTGTTAAAGTGTGATAGTCAAAGCGTCTTTTGTATTTTCTCTTCTTTTGAAAATTAACTTGACTACCAACAAACACTAAATGGAAGACTATATAACCAAATTAAATGACCGGCGAACTGCAATATTGCGCTCGGTGTAAAAACTGTTACTTATCGCGGATACACCGTCAAAGAGGTTGTTAATAGTATTGTAATAATCCTTATAAAAGGCAAACGATTAGTATTATATGTCCTTACGGTGTACAAGTTCCAAATGTTACACATAGTTAGCACAGGGAAAAGAGGAGTAAAATGATAGATCCCTTGAACCCAAGCATGTTATATGAAAGTACGTCTAACTTACCAAGTAGGTTTGCAATGCCATGCTTTCTTCCTTGAGTTGATCTTGATGTCGTTTTCTATTCGGGTTTGTTCAGAATCTGTTAGATGTGTTGTAAAAGTGTGCAGAAAGAGGTATATTTATACACCTGATGGCGCCCACACAAGTTTTTGTGCCGTTCCAGTCACCCTTTGATATTTCCGGCAAAATCGGGTGGGTCAAGCAGTAAATAACTATGCACACTTTTGGAAAGTAAAGTAATGAAATTGTTGGAAATTTTTTCTCATAAGCTCACAACTGACAATTAAAAAATAAGAAGTAGAGAAGAAAATAAACATCCGAACTGAGATCGAAAGAAACAATGCAAATACACTGAAATCATCCCGAATCCAGCCACAACCGTATAGCAAAAGAAGAATGAACAAAGACAGAAAAGAACAAGTACAAAAAGAACGAAAGAACGATAAGAACAGGGACGAAAAGAACCATACGAACACGAAAGACAAAAACAACACGGTCGACAAGAAGGACGAGAAGAAAAGTGGGTGCTGGATGGACAGACCTACTTGGACTACGGAAGAATGACAACTGGAAAGACGGACGCCAGAATTCCAGTTGAAGCCTTAAAATATTAACTGATTTGAGCAGTTTAACAAAGAAAGATATTACCAGTAGAAGTATTACGTTTTCAGCATTTATTTATGTAGAATTTGGGGTACTGGGAATATAAAGACGGAAAACTGAAGTCATTTTTGATATGAGGCATCATTTTGGGTGCCGGGTTTTATCCCAGGAATTGGAACTATCCGTGGTTTTCCAGCACCCATGCCATAATGAATGGAAGGACCAACGGACTGACGTAAAGGAAATAAAACATAAAATATGATATATATTAACGATACAAAGTGTTACTATAAATATCTTTAGTCCTTTTTTATGGTTATTTATGAACCAATTCAAACAGTACTAGTGTCCTATGCGAGCATAGATGCTATCGTTTAGGAAGGATAGGAAGGATCACTCAATTTAACAAAGATCATTTATGCAATACTGAGGAAGTGCGAAAAGACATATCGTTGAGGAAGGATAGGGATATGAGACAATCATTTTTAGTTACAAATATACAAAAGTATAATCCAAAAAATCATCATGACCTTTGATACAATATTTATATCAAGGTATTTCTCACTATAAATCGGCTGATTGCGGTATAGGCATTTTTGAAAGTTTTTATGATGCTATAATACACGGTAGTTTCCTTGGGTGCTTGAAGTCGTCAAAGGAAAATTCAAAAAATTAGTAGGGCAATCATCTTCAAACCCTCATTTAAATCGCTTTAATTATCCTTTTACGCCGAAAAAGGGCTAAAGCTCAAAAGTTAGTAAAGTTAAGTCAACATTTTTTTTTTACGGTGTCACAACTTTCATTACATTACCTATTGTTTGAATTATCGTTTTAGTTAATTGTACGAGCATACAGACAATAGTTATATGCTTCTAAGACATATTATTATTGTTATTGCCATCATGGTTTTATTTCATGGTTTACGTGAGAATCTTTTAAATAAAGTTAGAAACAGAATACATTTTTAACATTCAGGATATTGTAATTAGTCGACCAGAGAATGAGTTCCCCACGCAACAGTTCTTTGTTTCGTCACACAACACACTCTCTCTCCAAACGGCGGTCGTTGCTATTTTAACCACAACGGAAATCGAAGGAAGTCATGTTTATACTGGCCTCACTTGTGTGCTCCCTTCTGCGGTGGAAACTACGTGACAGTGACCAGCTCGAAATTGTTTGAATACTCGAAATTGTTTTAAGTACGTCTTAGCATGAAATAGCTGACTTAAATAATTTAAATTCTTTGAGAAAAGCAGAAAGATAGAAACAACCAACTAACTAAATAGATAAGTAAAAAACAACCTGAATAATAAGCAAACAAAGTACGCAAACAAAGGCAAAATAATAATAAAAGGAAGGAAATGTATATAAACAAGAGAAAAAAGAGGGGTTAAAATATGAAGAACAAAAGCACGCATGCATTAAGAATAGCACGAGAGAATACTTTAAATAAAAAAAATAATACATATATTGGTATATATTCCTATGTATATATTTCTAGAATAGACAATATACGGTGTTGCAGTGATACCAGTATGCCTTCGTTGTGCGGTGTTTGCTTTTACAAAGCTGCGATGTCCGTTATATAGCTGTGGTGTTCGTAGTGTCTGGAGAGAGACATTGTGATGCATTGTCGTTGATGTTTTTGTGTCTCACGGGAGAATACAAAATAATAGCGTTATCCCTTATTTATTATTATTATTATCCCGGCTAGCAGGGATAACTCGCTTTCATATAAACAGCCCCTAATTCATTTACAAAGATATTTATGGTTTTGGAGCAAAGTTTCATTAGCAAACAGAAGTCATGCCATAGCCACATTCCCTGCATGCTCCTTTGTGATGGCATTGTTGGCATTTATGCTCTCTCGACACCATTCTTCCTTTCCCATTATCCACTTTTCGAAAGAGGAAGTCAATGACAATGATGCCTGTGCATGGAGGAGGCTTTTCTAAACAGTTCACTTGTCTGGTGTACACTCTGGGTTACTTCCCTCTTGTTTCCGCTGTCGTTGATCGGATGTTCGGTAGTGGAGTCACAAACCGATCCCAAGTACTATTAAATAGTTATTTCCGTGATATTTTAATATTTGTGTGAGGAGGCATGGACTCAAGGAAACTGCATTGTAAACCTTTCAACATCCCATGTCTGTAGTGAGCCGATTCATTGTGAAAAATATCTTGATATATGTGATGATTTTGTTGAATGATACTTTTGTACATTTGTAAGAAAATGATTGATCCTCCCTATCCTTCCTCAATGAGATAACATCTCTTTTCGAACTTCTTCAGTGAGGTCACTGTTTGAATATGTTAAAATAACCAAGAAAACCACGGGCGAAATATCGTTGCTTGGATGTTCGGTAGTGGAGTCACAAACCGATCCCAAGTACTTATAGTTATTTCCGTGATATCTTGATATTTGTGTGTTTTCATAGTGTGAGACGAAAGGCGTATCATCCAATTAACAAATTCTAATCTAGAACGATCATTTCCTTTTCGATTTATCACTCTATAATAGGATTAATATAGCTTTTCAAGAAAGTCACTAGCTATTCTTAACACAGTAAAATGCTTATACTTTTTTTTAACTTCGACGAAACCGTAAAAACCTTTCTTGCATGTTTTTATATGGAGTTTTACATTTAATTGTTAAGTAAATTTGTTCCGTGCCGATTAGTGCCAAATGCGTTAAACAAACAGGAACCCTTGTCATTATCACGTTCTGCTTGACCTAAACGCCTCGGCACTTGCCTAGACAAAAGACGACGGCATACCAATTGCTATAATCATATTTTGCAATGAAAATTTAGTTATTAGAGTTAGTCCATGGATTTAAGAAATAGGTTTTAGGTCTTGCTATTCTTATAGCCACATAGGTATAGGGTTCGAGAGGGATAAATGCCAATAATACCGTTTCAAGGAAGTACAAATGAGCATGCAGGGAATGTGGCTATGGCATGACCACTTTTTGCCGCTTCAAAACCACAAATATCTTTATCTTTATCTTGAATTAGAGGCTGTTTATATAGAAGCTGCTAGCCAGGATATAGCTCTACGCATCATATAATGTCTCTCTCCAGACACTACGAACACCACAGCTTTACAACGGACATCGCAGCCTTGTAAAAGCAAACACCGCACACCCAAGGCATACTGGCATCACTGCATCACTGCAATATTGTCTATTCTAGAAATACATTTTTTTTTAAAGTGCTAATCGCCATCTTGTAAATCAGAAGTAGAGTAAAAAAAATATATACATATATTTAAACCAAGAAATATATTATTTTCCTTATTTAAAGTATTCTTTCGTGCTATTTTGCATGCGTGCTTTTCTTCGTAATGTTACCTCTCTTTTTTCTCTTGTTTGCATTTCCTTTTTCCTTTTTATTATTCAAACAATTTCGAGCTGGGCACTGTCACGTAGTTTCCACCGCAGACTGGGAGCACACAATTGAGCCAGTATAAACATGACTTCCTTCGATTTCCGTTGTGGTTAAAATAGCAACGACCGCCGTTTGGGGAGCCGGAGAGTGTTGCGTGACGAAACAAACAACTGTTGCGTGGGGAACTCATTCTCCGGTCGACTAATTACAATATCCTGAATGTTAAAAATGTATTCTGTTTCTAACTTTATTTAAAAGATTCTCACGTAAACCATGAAATAAAACCATGATGGCAATAGCAATAATAATATGTTTTAGGAGCATATAACTATTGTCTATATGCTTTTACAATTAACTAAAATGATAATTAAAACGATAGGTAATTTAATGAAATTTGTAACACCGTCAAAAAAATGTTGACTTAACTTTACTAACATTTTGAGCTTTAGCCCTTTGTCGGATTAAAATGATAATTAAAACGATTTAAATGAGGGTTTGAAGATAGATGATTGCCCTAATAAATATTTGTTAAATTTTTCCTTCCACGAGGCATGCACCCAAGGAAACTACCGTGTATTATAGCATCATAAAAAACTTTCAAAAATGTCTATGCAAATCAGCCGATTTATCGTGAGAAATACCTTGATATAAATATTAAATCAATATGAATAATACTTTTGTATATTTGTAACTAAAAATGATTGCCTCCTTCCTCAACGATATGTCTTTTCGCACTTCCTCAGTGAGGGCACTGATAACACTTTGTGTTCATAATTTCTTATCATTTAAATTCTTCTTCCTATATTATTGCATAACTGATCTTAAATTGAGTGATCCTCCCTATCCTTCCTAAATGATAGCATCTATGCTCACATGAAGAGCACGGACGAAAGATGTTTATAATAACACTTTGTATCGTTAATATCATACATATTTTATTTTTTGTTTCCTGTACGTGAGACCGTTGTTCCTTCAATTGAATATGGGTGCTGGAAAACCACGGAAAGTTCCAATTCCCGACACGCAAAATGACCAACGTGTGCCAGAGACAAATCAAAATGATATTCCTGGTTTAGAGTAGGCTTAAGACTAACTCGACAAAAGCAAAAAATAAACTATAGATGACGAGTTTAAATCATAGTTATTGGAACTCTAGCAGATTCGAATATCATATATGGAATCTTTATTTAAAAACATTACTATTATTAAAACACACGTAATACTTTTACTGGTAATATCTTCATTTCTTAAACTGATCAAATCAGTTAATATTTTAAGGCTTCAACTGGAATTCCGTCGTCCGTCATTCCAGTTGTCATTCTTCCGTAGTCCAAGTAGGTCTGTCCATCCAGCACCCACTTTTCTTCTCGTCCTTCTTGTCGACCTTGTTGTTCTTGTCTTTCGTGTTCGTATGGTTCTTTTCGTTCCTGTTCTTATCGTTCTTTCGTTCTTTTTGTTCTTGTTCTTTTCTGTCTTTTCATTCTTCTTCTGCTACGGCTGTGGCTGGATTCGGGATGATTTGTATTTGCATTGTTTCTTTCGGTCTCAGTTCGGATGTTTATTTTCTTCTCTACTTCTTATTTTTTAATTGTCAGTTGTGAGCTTATGAGAAAAAATTTCCAAAAATTTCATTACTTTACTTTCCAAAAGTGTGCATAGTTATTTACTGCTTGACCCACCCGATTTTGCCGGAAATATCAAAGGGTGACTGGAACGGCACAAAAACTTGTGTGGGCGCCATCAGGTGTATAAATATATCTCTTTCTGCACACTCTTTCAACACATCTAACAGATTCTGAACAAACCCGAATAGAAAACGACATCAAGATCAACTCAAGGAAGAAAGCATGGCATTGCAAACCTACTTGGTAAGTTAGACGTACTTTCATATACCATGCTTGGGTTCAAGGGATCTATCGTTTTGCTCCTCTTTTCCCTGTGCTAACTATGTGTAACATTTGGAACTTGTACACCGTAAGGACATATAATACTAATCGTTTGCCTTTTATAAGGATTATTACAATACTATTAACAACCTCTTTGACGGTGTATCCGCGATAAGTAACAGTTTTTACACCGAGCGCAATATTGCAGTTCGCCGGTCATTTAATTTGGTTATATAGTCTTCCATTTAGTGTTTGTTGGTAGTCAAGTTAATTTTCAAAAGAAGAGAAAATACAAAAGACGCTTTGACTATCACACTTTAACAGAACTTCTTCCTTTAACTAATACACTTTAAAGTGTTTGTTTCACGGGTTAAGAAATCACTGAATATTTGTTTATAGTCTATTCTAAAATCTTATCACGTGAAATAAACATTAGCCTAATACACCCGTTATAAGTGTCGAATTCCATTCTTTTCTTTTGTGTCTGTCTGACTAGAGTGCAAACTGACTTACACTTAGACTGTTAGATTTTGTTTCATGGCTATATTGCCTCCATACTATCATCTTTTATTAATTCATACATCTAATTGATTTTCCAGATATACGTGTGCTTGTTTGTGGGCTGTGTTAGGACGGCTCCGACCCTCTCATACCTCGCTAACATTCATGGGGATGTAACGAGTTATAGTCATGTTGGCGGCTGTGATATACTTAGGATCGTCGATGTACAAAATAAAGTCCCTAAGTTGGGATTTGGTCATTGCTGTATGCCGTCTAGTGAGACTAGTAAGTATGTACACCAAATATGGTGACGAATTTGAATAACTTTTAGTTCCTACTGCCCAACCTTCCATGCATGTGAAAATTCCATTGTCAAGAACAATAGCAGGTCTCTATATTTTGATTCGGTCGGTATGATAACTTTTAAAAAGTATCCATCTATGTAGGTGGACGTACAGTTAGGTATTTCGTTATGGTTTTGCCAACCAAACATTGTTATTAGAAATTAAGAAATTTAAAAAATCTACTGTGAAAAGGGTTGGTAAATTAGCATCACAATATGCCAACAGTTGTAAACACTACGCTCACCTATATGTACAATTTCTAACAAAAAGTAGTTAGTTACAATAGTAGTACATTATATATCAAAATGTCTTTTTTTGTTGCTTTTTATATGATAAATGTAAAAATTGTCCTACCGGTCCCACACACCAACAAGGCTTTTAAGCAAAGCTAAAACAGTTTTGTCATAATCGTGGTAATACTTTTGCCAACGGCTGTAACTCTGCCTACGGTCTACTCGCTCCTCTCTAGAGATAAAATGACTTCAAATAGTTATAGAGAGAACTATAAAAAGTCTAAAATTATTTTTTCTTTGCAGATTTTATGATAACGGTTAGTTATAATAGCGTCGGTCAAACCTCCTTGATGACAATTAAGACGGGTGATAACAAATATGTCTTGACCGTGAAGGATGACGCGACACTCGTGTTTGAGGTAAGAACAAAAAGGACATAAAACAATTTAAATGAATACAAGGAAGAGAGTTTGATACCTGTCGTCACGCAACGGTTTAATCCACACGAAGCGGGCGTTGCGTGACGACACCAAGAAGGTGTTCGTAGGAGGCTAAGGTTGAAGGAGAGGGAAGTAAAAAGGGTGATATTTTATGACGATCCAGCTAACGTGCAGACATATGACAGGAAGACAGACTAACCAACACATAGACAGACAGCAGAAAGTACACAGACAAAAATACACAACCTAAAAAAACCCAGAGAGATCGCAAAAAGACAGACAGACAACCTCATTCCCAGGTCCCTCTCTCCTCGCTTTTGGATTTCTCGCCCCACCCAAAAGCGAAGGGAGAGGGCTCTGAGAACGAGGATGACAGACAGAGAGACCACAGAAATACAGACAGACAGGAGATATCTGATCAAGTAACTCAGGAGTATGATTTATTTTTTAGAAAACGCCAAACGCCCTTTCTTCGAGACATAAGTTCATCACAAGACAACAGACACTGGAATCTCAATACAAACCAGGCTACTTCTTCTATGTTAATTTTAATCAGAGATCATTTATCGGACTTCAAGATTGTAGCAAATGTGCAAAACACTTTCATGCTCAGTTTATTATATCCAAACAAGGCTTAACATGCACTAAACGAACTAAGAAGTATCGTTTTTGTGATTTTGCTAAACCATGTAAGGCCCCAAAAGTATAAATGGACAGTTATTTGTTAAATGAAAACTAGCGAATAAACCAGTAAAGGCTGCGTCGGTGTTTGATATAAACGATAGATAATATAATTAAATTTGTAAAACCGTAAAAAATGTTGACTTAACTTTACTGAGGTTTCGAGCTTTAGCCCTTAGTCGGAGCAAGTCTAACTCTCTTGCTCCGAAAGCTCGAAACGTCAGTAAAGTTAAGTCAAACATTTTTTACGGTGTCACAAATTTTATTATATTACCTATCAGATATTTGTTAACTTAATTATAATATCAAATATTAATATTGGTTTAATATTTACTGCAATTTATTTTAAAAGCACTACATATTTAAATATTTAGTATTTGTAAGTGTTAAGTATTTAGTATTCGTCTAATAGACACAAAATAAAATATCTTTATTCACAGTATCTGCCGTGTGGTTGATGGATATAGTCTTGAGTTGCACTCTATTCCATAGTAGCAACCTTCATTCAGTATTGAATGGATACCTTGTTTGCGCTCTATTCCATGGTATGACTTCATTCAGTATTGAATGGATACTTGTTTGCGCTCTATTCACATAGTAGCAATTTATTCAGTATTGAATGGATATCGTGTTTGCACTCTATTCCATAGTAGCAATTTATTCAGTATTAAATGGATATCTTGTTTGCACTCTATTCCATAGTAGCAACTTCATTCAGTATTGAATGGATATCGTGTTTGTGTTCTATTGCATAGTTTAGTTTTTGGAAAAGCCATACAATTCGTGCGAAAAACACTGCACACCGCTTCCTTCTAGCCTGCGTCACATCCGGACATTTCTCGGTTAAGTCCGCTGGTCAGGATGTGCGCAACTACTTCCTTCAGCACTTCCTTCTTACCCAAATTTTATTGGCGCACTCGAGGTCCTGGGTATGAGTAAGTAATTTGCCATAGACAACACAGCAGTCAAACACCCGCGCATGCGTGGCAAAATTTTAACAGCGGTAAATTTGTCATTGTAAACATTAGGAATTTTGGACTACAATGTTTGAAGTCGATTTATAAGAAATGAAAGAGTATTTTCGTCAAAATCGCTCTAATTGAGCTAAAACTCGGTCACAGACTAGAAAATAGTTACTGACACAACTATCTACGTAAAAAAAGTCTTTATTATTGTATATTTGAGGCACAGCGAAAGGATATTTCACGACTCCATACATTGACTGTAAAACATCACAAGTGACGAGCTTGGGCTCCCTGTGATGTAAGCTGCCACCATACACGGTGTTCTTTTACGTCCCTCAATGTTATTCTTGGTTTTCACGTGACTTCATCAATTTTTTTATTTCGGAAATATTAGTTATATTTACTTCTGGCAGTTATACACTTTAGAGCTCCCCTAAACGAATGTTTGTGCTAAATCTTGTGTCTTTGCTGTGTTTTGGTATGGAAATGTAAGCGAGACAAATTGTGTCACGCAACTCTAGTCACGCATCTTTAGTAGTCGAAAATCAAGCTAGATTCATGTCCGTTTAGTATTTATCGATGTTTGATTGAGCTCAAAACCTTATAATTATCATTAGAAAGCTAACTTACTGGCATTTTTGCCCTAAATATAAGGAATTTTGGGGTTTTTGCAAAGTTCGCTCAGAACTGGCGGCGCCATACATTTCATTGTAATCAATGCGCATATTCACTGGCTTCGTATTCGGTCACAATTAGTCCATTTAAGCTCAAATTTGAGGAAATCATAAATTGGTCATCTGGCTTTAAGCTAATGTGGCCTAGGTTGCTATTTGCATCGCAGAAAAGATCTGGTTAATGATATAATCAACACAACCGGAAATGCTTTTGCCATACATTTCTTACTAAAAATCTTAGTAATAGTTTGACTATAACTCTGCCAATATTCATTGTTCTGACCTCATATTTGCTAACACTGCTAAATAAAGTATGTGCTTAATGAATTCAGTGATTGTTTACAGTTTAAGCGACAATTTACGGAATTCAATATGGTCACGTGATAGATGAAAACCAAGAATTAGGTATTGAGAGACGAGACATCCATTTTACGTCAGTTATTCGAGAGGACGTGAAGTTCTAACCATTTGTAGATTTTATAGAGTCCGTACGAATGTGAGATTTGTGTGCTGGATCATTTTACTTGTTTACACTGGATCGGATAGGAGACTGCGTGACGTCATGCACGCAACCGTGGAAAGGCTTGACGTCACGTCAAATCCAAAGCGCGCTAAAATCGGCGAGGCCGCGTCTCTTTATATTGGTCGTTGTCAAAAAACATTTTGTCTTGCTGTTGTATTTTTTTCGAAGGAGAATGGAGGATGTAAACGAATTTTTATTATTACACATGCTATCATGCATTTAAAACGGAAATAAAGTCGATGTATTATTATTATGCAAATTTATTGATTTTGTCTGGTTTTGAAAATATAAATGAATTTATTTAAACTAATAATAATAATAATAATAATAATAATAATAATAATAATAATAATAATAATAATAATAATAATAATAATAATAATAATAATAATAATAATAATAATAATAATAAGTATACTATATCACATGCAGTGTCGACCCACACGTCCAACTTGTAAGATCCTACCAAGATGCCAAAGAAAAGAAAGCCCAAAGATCTATCATTAAAGATGCAAAAACATTCGCAACCCAATTTAATCTAGACATAACCTATGATACGGAAAACAAAAGAACAGTCATTAAATCTGACAACACAGTTATAGAAGTAAATAACTGCCAGCCAAAAAGTATCAAGCCCATCCTGAAGAAGGAAGTTATAAGAAAGTACGAACACGAAGTTGAACAACAGCCTTGGGTAGGTCAGTTTATGGTTAAACAGTGGCAAAACAAAGACCTACACAAAGAATGGTGCGATATTACAAAAGTCTGGAAAAACATCCCAACAGTAGTTTACAGTATCCATACAAGTATCATCCAGCAACTATTAACAACGAAAGTATATAAAGTAAAGAAACTGCAAGGAGAGAATGATGATCTTAAATGCAGATTTTGCCACGATAAACACGAAAATATTACTCATATCATGTGCAGCTGCCCTGCCATAGCCCAATCACTCTACAAATCTAGACATGACCACATGCTTAGGCCTGTATACTATGCAGTCCTAAAGAAGTTTAGATTGATCGATGATGAAGACAAAACAACACCCTGGCACAAAGAACCACCACCAAAGAGCTGCATCGAAAACGAAAACGCAAAAGTGCTATGGGATATCCCCATTTATCAAGACACAGCACCAAGCAACGGAGCAAACAAACCCGACATTATCGTATGTGACAAAGCGTGCAAGCAATTAAATGGATAATATTAGAAGGAACTATCTGCAATGTAGGAACAATAAAACAAAGAGATGAAATGAAAACTGCTAAATATACCGACCTGAGATCAAGTCTCAAAAGACTGTATCCTGGCTATAAAATCACACAGGTCAACATTGTGTTTGACTTTTTAGCAGGATATCACGAAAATTTGATAGACAATCTCTCTAGCATAGGAATAACAGAAGGACTAACTATTATAAGAAAGTGCCAGAACTGTGAGATTGTTAAACGTTTATACAATTATTAGATATGATCATGTACATCTTTATAAGTTTAGACACACAGATATTTGCTTAGGCAATCTATGCCCGCAATATTTGTTTACAGAATGTAAAAACATAGTCTGAAGTTTAAATAAACAATAATAATAATAATAATAATAACAATAATAATAATAATAATAATAATAATAATAATAACAACAATAATAATAATAATAATAATAATAATAATAATAATAATAATAATAATAATAATAATAATAATAATATTAATAATAATAATAATAATAATAATAATAATAATAATAATAATAATAGTAATAATAATAATAATAATAATAATAATAATAATATTAATAATAATAATAATAATAATATTTATTTAGACACGATGTGGGTTTTACAGCTCTGCTGATGTGGTCGTGTATATGATAAAAATAATAATAATAATTAAATTAAAATTATAAGTGAATGAATCAATGAATGAATGAAAATATGAAGGAATGAATGACGGAAAAGACTATCAAATATAACCATTAATTGAGAATGAAGGGAGGGAGGGAGGGAAAAATATGAAAATTGAGAAATTAAAAGTGATATCCGAGTAGGGACTGGATCGGTGCATAAATAGAGATTACATCATTACTTGTCAGCGGCAATCAAAATAGTATATTTCATTTGAATTCGAAAGGTTTGTCTGAGTTCCGCTATCAAGTGCCTATTCTTGAAATTATATACCTTTTATAAGTTCCTGTTTTAAGAAAAATCCCTAACCTAACGCTACAGGTATCTCTCAAGCCAGGAAAGAATTTTCATCCAAAATTATGACCGAGAGAGCGAAATAACGTAGAAGTTTTCTTGATCCGTGGACATCATGATCAACATATAAAAATTCCTTCGTTCGCAAAATGGCCACATCGAGCTCAATCTCTCAAGGTACTTTTCAAAAGTTTGGTGAGTTAGATCTTATAAGATACTCTAATCTTTCCAAAGGTTATTCTTAAACTAATAACACCATTTAGATTTGAAGATTACTATTAATCCCAGTATGTCTAAGAAAGTTTTTTGTTGTTGACTAAACGTACACATTTGCCCTAAAAAAATCGAACTTGATTGGCATTAATTATTAATCAAATACCAAAATATTTGACCATCCTCTGTGATTGTATATCATGAAACAATTGAAGGTCAATTCTACTTGAAGAACAGCGATTTGTATTGATTTTGTTGAGTTTAATATTTGAATTTAGAAAGTTTGTGAAGCCATTTTGATTTGTATCTTCGTTACTATAGCAAATTTCTCATGGTAACTACAAAAAATATTGCGTTTACGAATGAAAGTTGTTTTCAAGAGAAAGTTTATTTGTGATAATAAATAAATCGTCATAAATGGGTGTTTTTCGATATTTGTTTTGCTTCAGTGATTCCTTTGATATGTAAATTTTCCAGGACAATATGATGTGGGAGTAATGCTACAAAAATAACAAAGTAATTATATTCATAAAAAAATTGCTGAATTTCTTTATTCTTTTGTGTTATTTTTCTATCACAGATGTAAGGTAAAGGAAGTGGTTTTAAAATCTCTTTATATGTGATGGTTTTATATCATGGATAATAAAATTAATTAATACTAATAATACAATTTAATTATTATCCAGGGTTATATTCTTTATTTGGTTTCACATACAATTAATTTATCTGAACATTTATTTCATTCATGTCATTTTTAAGCTCTTATTTACTATATGGGGCTGGCGCTGGGCGGTTTTACGGTTTAACGTTTTTTTGCGGTTGCGGTTTTTAGCAAATTTTGGCGTGATTGTGCAGTTTTTGTTGATTTGTTTGTGCGGTTTCCAATACCCCCTTACGCCCCCCTCTGAATGTAAATAGAAGTTGTCTATGCAAAATTTTGTAAAGACCTTAATTGTAAAATGTGTATTTATATGTTATTATGATTATTATACTAATATATTGTTGTCATTGTTATCATTATTATTAATTAATCATAATAATCATCCCCATTTATAATATTAATTTAATTTATTTCCTATCAACACCAATCATAATTTTAATTAATATAATTTATTTACTTCTAAATATAGGTACACGCAAAGATCACAAAGCAAGTAACGTTGGTCATTCAGTGGATAGTTTATCATCATATCCAAAAAAGTCAAGTCTGAATACAGTACGATCACGGAAGCCTCTCTCCAGCAGTCAAGCTGAAGCATTAAACGATATCCTGACTGATGGGCCATTCCCTTTGAATGCAAATAGCAAATGCTCTGAGTCTGGATACTTTTCAGAAGAAAGCAAGCTCTCGCAGTATCAAACAACGACAGTGAATTTAACAAATGGTGATGAAATGGGTAGGTTGTGCTTTATCGTTTTTTTAAGCATGCATGTACAGTCAGGCCTTATAGAAGTGTAAGTAGACTACAGACACAAAGCTTTGATGTATTTTATTACAAAGTAAACATTTTACCAAGAAAAATGGCTTGTAACAAGTTATAATTAACCACCACATTACATTACATAATTTACATTGTTTTAGAGACTGTTTTGGCAGCTGACAAATTCAACAGTGACAAAATCCAAAGCTCGAAAAACACACTAAAATGGCCTGAAAATGAAAAATTATGACAGAGAAGCTTTCACTTCAACTATTTCTCCTTATTTACCAATATTTTTGATATTTCAACACTTGTATAACCTAATGTACTAAAGTCTGTAACAAGACAATTAAGTTGGTGAAAGTTTAAATCTTCATTTCTCTCAATCAAAAAGAAAAAAATTGAGAAAAGGGAACAAAATTATACAAATTAACCTACATTCTCAAAAGCTTCAAAATACTCCAGGATTTAAAGAAAATGCATATTAAATTTAATATGTCATTGAATGTTATGTTTCATGGTTTCAATTGTAAAAATGCTGACCCGATAATTTGCAGATATTGTGAATTTTTTTGCACCTAGTTTTTGTAATAAGACGTTTTGTATTAATTACAAACCAAATATTTACATATTAATAATAATAATTTATTTCTTAAAAACGCATGTCACAAAAGTCTCGATGCTTTTTACAATAAAAGTGGTGTCATATCTATATATAATAAAAATCTGGAATATATGAACATTGGTATAAAATATATATGTAAAAATTAATTGATATAAAAAAAATCAAAACGCTAATTTAAAAAAATAAGTTTTTAAGCTTTTTTTAAAGTCAACAATGGAGTTGTTATTGAGTCTAATGTTGTCAGGAAGACTGTTCCACAGTCTTGCAGCAGCAATACTAAACATTCGATCGCCAAAAGAGGATGTTCTTGATCTTGGAATCTGAAGGAGGCCTTTATTGGATGATCTAAGCTTACGTGTAGGAATATAAGGAACAATGAGTTCTTTGATATAGTTAGAAGACATGTCATTTAGTGCTTTGTAAACAAGGAGAGCGGTCTTAAATTTTATTCTTTGGTCGACGGGTAGCCAGTGAAGATTGTAAAGAGTCGGCGTAATATGTTCTGATCGCTTTAATCCAGTCACCAGCCTTGCGGCAGCATTCTGTACACATTGTAATTTAGCAATCTCAGCAGCAGGCAGACCATAAAAAAGGCTGTTACAATTATCAATACGTGAAGATATGAATGCGTGGATCAAACGTTCCGTCGAATGGCTGTCTAGGTACTTGCTTATTTTACGAATGTTATGTAAGGCAAAAAAAGCAGATTTACAAACGTTGTTTATTTGAGACCTGAAAGACAAATGTGTATCAATGATAAAACCCAAATCTCGAACCTCGGTCTTAGGGGTTATTCTAACAGATCCAATATTAATCTCACAAATTTCTGTTTGTTTATTTGAAATCTTTAGACCAATTCAACAAGGAGAAATTGGAGCCTTTATTAGCAGATATAGCAGAAGAATTTGGTGGCTGTTGGAAAGATGTTGGCCGACAGTTACTAAGCAAAGAATGTTTGATTGAAAATATCGATGAAGATTACAAAAAAGTCGGGGAGAAATCCTATCAAGTGCTCATCAAGTGGAAGAAAGAAAAAGGCACTGAAGCATTTATAACTGACATTTTTAAATGTTTGAACCATATCAGTAGAGAAGATGTTGCAGAGAAACTATTGGCTTATTTACCAGAAGTGATTGCAAAGGATTGTGAAATGGTCCTTCTTTCTTCACCCAAGAAAATCAGATGCCCCTCCATGACAACTCCTATTTATAACATCACTGAACAGCACAGGGATTT
This sequence comes from Metridium senile, assembly GCA_949775045.1. NCBI lineage: Eukaryota > Metazoa > Cnidaria > Anthozoa > Actiniaria > Metridiidae > Metridium > Metridium senile. The sequence continues at coordinate 8,760,969 of OX459100.1, forward strand.
GACAGTTGAGAAGCATCTACAATTACAGGATGATGATGAAGTAAGGATTATGTTATAGAATATAAAAAAAAAAACATATTAAAAAAATCATATAATTAAATAGTATAAAAAATAGTTATAAACAATAAAATATAAGTAAAATAACACAAGTAAATAGTATAAATAATAATATATTAAACAATAAAATAAAGAATAATTTTACTAAGTATTAATATTAGTGCAAGTTGATGTTTCGACGCATCAATCGTCATTTTCAAGACAGAAAATGAAAATATTATAACAGAGTGAGTATTAATATAAAGTAATTAAGACAGTCAACAATGTCCCGAGGGATCTTAAAATAGCTTTGCTTTGATAGAGTCACTTTGGACACTTAGCTGAGTGGGATTAAGTGCTCTAATGAGTAACATCTCATACACTTTGCAGTCAAACAGGTTTCGGCACTTTTTAATGACCGAAAAGTCCTAATGATATTAATAAATAATATGAAAAATAATATAAAGAATAATAAAACATAGAAAATAATGAAGGAGCCCTCATTAGGCGTTAGGTCAACAATTATATTTTAAAAGGATGTGCTATCTTTTCAGATATACCTTTGCTCAAGTAACATAACAAAGAAGAAATATCTACTGAAGGAAATAGAAGAATCTCATAAAGTCTACAAATGGGCAGCAAGAATGGTAGGTGATGATAATGATGACAATGATGATGACGATGACCAGTGATGATGTATGAATTGTGGTTATGATAGTGCCGGAGGATGATGTTAGTGCTGTTGATGCTGATAACAATGATGGTAATGATGATGATAAATGGTGGTGACAATGATGGTGATGATGATGAGAATGATGATGACAACGATGATGGTGATGACAATGATGGTAACAATGATGTTAGTGCTGTTGATGATGATAACAATGATGGTAATGATGATGATAAATGGTGGTGACAATGATAGTGATGATGATGACAATGATGTTAGTGCTGTTGATGATGATAACAATGATGGTAATGATGAAGATAATGGTGGTGACAATGATGGTGATGATGATGAGAATGATGATGACAACGATGATGACAACGATGATGGTGATGACAATGATGGTAACAATGATGTTAGTGCTGTTGATGATGATAACAATGATGGTAATGATGATGATAAATGGTGGTGACAATGATAGTGATGATGATGACAATGATGTTAGTGCTGTTGATGATGATAACAATGATGGTAATGATGAAGATAATGGTGGTGACAATGATGGTGATGATGATGAGAATGATGATGACAACGATGATGACAACGATGATGGTGATGACAATGATGGTTACAATGATGTTAGTGCTGTTGATGATGATAACAATGATGGTAATGATGAAGATAATGGTGGTGACAATGATGGTGATGATGATGAGAATGATGATGACAACGATGATGACAACGATGATGGTGATGACAATGATGGTAACAATGATGTTAGTGCTGTTGATGATGATAACAATGATGGTAATGATGAAGATAATGGTGGTGACAATGATGAGAATGATGATGACAACGATGATGACAACGATGATGGTGATGACAATGATGGTAACAATGATGTTAGTGCTGTTGATGATGATAACAATGATGGTAATGATGATGATAAATGGTGGTGACAATGATAGTGATGATGATGAGAATGATGATGGTTATGACAATGATGATAACAATGATGGTAATGATGTCAATAATGGTGGTGACAATAATAGTGATGATGATGAGAATATCATGATTGTTATGACAATGATGGTAACAATGATGGTAATGATGTCAATAATGGTGGTGACAATAATAGTGATGATGATGAGAATATCATGATTGTTATGACAATGATGGTAACAATGATGGTAATGATGTCAATAATGGTGGTGACAATGATAGTGATGATGATGACAATGATGATGGTTATGACAATGATGATAACAAATGATGGTAATGATGACGATAATGGTGGCGACAATGATGGTAATGATAATGGCGATGATGATGACAACGATGATGGTGATGACAATGATGGTAACAATGATGATAATGATGGGGATAATGGTGGTAACAATGATGGTAATGATGACGATAATAGTGGTGACAATGATGGTAATGATGACGATAATAGTGGTGACAATGATGGTGATGATATCGATGGTGATGATATCGAAGGTGATGATAACAATGATGATGAAAACAATGACGATGATAACGATGGTGATGATAACAATGATGATGAAAACAATGACGATGATAACGATGGTGATGATAACAATGATGATGATAATGATGGTGGTGATAATGAGGGTGATGACAATGATGGTGATGATGATAACTATACTGATGATGATGTAAAATGTTTTGTTTGAGAATTACAGTGTGATAAATTTAATCATGTTGTTATAAACTACTCACTCAGGTGATCAATGACAAGCAGCTATCACTCAAAAGGAGGACATTACGAAAAACAAACGACTTCCTAAAAGACTTAGAATTCAAAGAAGAAACAGTCAACTCTCTGAAGCGTATCATCAAGCAACTACAAGATAAACTCCATGTTGAGCATATGACATTCTGTGAGAAGGACTTGAAGTGTTCGAACTGTGAAAAGACAGCAATAATGAGAGAACTCTTAGAGAAAGACTTATCCTTGCTTCATTATGAACTTGTTAATATGATACGAGGCAGCAAACGGCTATCAGTGTCAGGGATACCTACTGACCGCATATATGACCTGGCTGAGAGATCTTACAAAGTCTGTGAAGAACACAAGAAATTTCATGAAGAAGTTTCTAAGATTACTAAATTACCTCAACGCCGTTGTAGCATGGAGTTATTAGATGATGAGAGTGATAAACAATATGAGAAGGACAAGTTTGAAGACCCACTACAGGTTGGTAATGTAATATACACTGAATAGAAATATGGCAGCCAATTTGAATAACAATTCTTCTTGACTGCCCAGCCTCGCATACATGTGAAAACTCTATTGTTTTCCAACGTGAACACGAGGCTAGACAGACAAGAACCAAAAGAGTACGCCATATTTCAATTTGGTCTATTTGATGATTATATAGTGCTTTCAATATTAGTTTTTTTTTAGAACTTACAAATATTCAAAATTTTAAAATTTACCAAAACGTTTTTTTTTTACAGCAGCTTTTTTACAGTAGTATAGTATTATTTTATTTTTACATTTTTTTACTTGATTGGTTTACAATGTATTCACGTTTTGTATGATACTTATATGATATATATATATATATATATATATATATATATATATATATATATATATATATATATATATATATATATATATATATATATAGTTTCCTTTTTACATTAACCACAAAATATAAATACACAGTGATACAAGACATATAAAGCAATCATGGATAACATATTACAAATATATATGTATATTATTCAATTGATGGCGAAAACATAAACCCTGCCGTCACGAGCACCCAGGGAAAAAACTTTGTAAAATAATTTTCTCCTTCAAAGTTTTTTGTTATATTTTGTTTAAACTGAATCTTTCAGTCTACACTGAACATACTACGCCACTTTGGAAGGAAAAGAAAAGTTGTGCAGTCGCTGAGGATTAAACCACGTAAGCCGTCGTACAGGAAAGTCAAGGTATGAAATGTGGTGTATTATATATGTAGCATTTGTCATCAGTATCGTCACAATCATCATCATCATCATCAGGATCAACTATCTGTCTATCTACATTGTATGTTAAGCATCATCACTATAAGCATTGTTACAGCCATCATCATATATTTCTCTATCACCATTATCATTATCATCATAATCACCATTATCAGCATCAGCATCATCATTATCATCATTGTCATCATATATAATCACCATCATCATTATCATTATCATCATAATCACCATTATCATTATCATCATAATCACCATTATCATTATCATCATTATCACCATTATCATTATCATCATTATCATTATCATCATTATCACCATAATCATTATCATTATCGTCATAATCACCATTATCATCATAATCATTATCATTATCATCATAATCACCATTATCATTATCATCATTATCATTATCATCATAATCACCATAATCATTATCATCGGAAATGGCGCTATAAAAATGCTTATTTATTATTATTTATTATTATTATTCATCATAATCACCATTATCATTATCAGCATCATCATCATCATTATCATCATAATCACCACTATCATTATCTATCATTATCAGCATCATCATTATCATCACCATTGTTCATTATCAATTATAATCACCATTATCATCACCATCAATATCATCATCATTATTGCCACCATCATTATCTTTATCATAATCATCATTATCACCACCATCATAATTATCTTCATCATCACCATTATCATCACCATTGTTCATTAATATCAGTTCTATTCAATTTGTCCAACAGAGACACTCCTCAGAAACAAAACAAAAGTCCAAGTCTCGTTTTTACCTGCCGTCAGACGACGTCCAGAAAGATGAGGCAACCAAAACATCACCTAAATGGCCAATCAGAATTGGCTCAAAGGTATGAAAACTTACCATCATGTTCACAATAGACCGAATGTCAATTGACGCTCAAAAATAAAAACCTGATCTTGAAAAATAAGCACCACTGGTAACCATCAGTAAGAGCAAGCAGGAATATGTATTTTTGGAAAGTTTTATTGCTATAAATATAATTCAAGTGAAGCTATTTGGAATCAAAATTAGATATTTGTTAACATAAGTTCTAAAAAAATTACTATTTTTTTTTGTAGATGTCATTCTAACCTATAGGTTTAATGTAGTGGTCAATTAAAATATGAAATTATTTAAAAAATATGAGGATGAAATACCTATACCATACAAAACTTGAATATTACCTTTTCCATTTCAAGAGATTATCAGACTTTTGTTGGTCAAAATCCTTCCCTGGTACTAATGATAGCTTATTTACGTTGTAGATATTTCCTCAGAGAAAGAAATCCTCTGAAAAGAAACAGCAGCGAAAGTCCAGTGATCCACAAAAGACTTATAATGACTCCACGAAGCACCACCCTCGATGCAACACCTTCCCGTCGTCCCTTCCAGACGCAACGACCATTAGACCGCTCTTATTTTCCACCAACCTTAATGATGTTGACTATATAAGAAGTGCCTTTAGCTCTATGGGTATTTCAACTGATGTGCGAGACGTTGGAGGCAACGGAACATCAAGCAGTTCTGGTCATTTGTGTGACACTGATGTCAACAGCATGTCAGGCATGCCCAGTAGGTTACGTGACAATAGTATCAGCTCAAGCTCCAGTGACCCAAATCTTCAGCAGATGCCGTCCCGTCATCAGAGCCTGGGCATGAGGGAAATGTTAAGAAAGCAGACAATTCTTGAGACACGACAAAGGAGCTTCAGCGAAGATGACGTCATGGAGGCCAATAATTATTACCAAGGTGTAAACCCACAGGAAGATTTCTGTATTCAACAAAGTTCAGAACCTGAATTGAACACCAACATTCTATGGAAGACAGGTACCCTATACAGACAAATAAGACACGAGAGATGAGTTTTGCATGGTTGTAAATACTGAGTATAGTGGTAATGGGTGTGGAGCAAGCCTCACCAAATGACCCCGGTGGGGAGTGATGATTGTAAATATTGAGTGTAGTGGTAATGGTGTGGAGCGAGCGCTAACTCACCAAAGGACCTGTAAATATTGAGTGTAGTGGTAATGGTGTGGAGCGAGCGCTAACTCACCAAAGGACCCAGATGGGGAGTAATGGTTGTAAATACTGAGTGTAGTGGTAATGGGTGTGGAGCAAGCCTCACAAAGGGGCTCTGATGGGGAGTGATGGTTGTAAATATTGAGTGTAGTGGTAATATGTTTGCAGCAATCCTCGTCAAAGAGCCCTGATGGGGAGTGATGGTTGTAAATACTGAGTGTAGTGGTAATGGGTGTGGAGCGAGCCTCACCAAAGGACCCCGATGGGGAGTGATGGTTGTAAATACTGAGTGTAGTGGTAATGGGTGTGGAGTGAGCGTGATGGGGAGTGATGGTTGTAAATATGTATCAGCTTAGCTTTTACAACATTTAGGCGATGTATAGTTGTTAATATGTGAACACTTTTCTTTCAGAAATCGATCCGGACACGATTTTCTTCGTCTGAAAACTCTTTACATCAAACTGCCGAGTAAAGATACCAACTTAAATTCTTTGTAAAAGACAGTTTTGTCCACTTACAGTGTACAGCAGTCGAATACTTACTTAGCCTTCTCCCCAGGCAACCCACTGGAATTCTGACTTCCTTTCTATATTGGGCTTCCTTTATCGAGAAAAAAAGAGAGTAGGATTAGGGACGAACAATATTCGTCCCAAGTCCTTCTTGGCCGTCCACAGGAACCCCAAAAAAGAAAAGAAGCGAAAAAAGGCGAGAAGTTGCCTGCGGGGGAGGCTAAGAGTTACCCTGCGAGCAGAGGCTTTTTCTGTTACCGTTAGAGCTCTAAGGGTACGAGAAAAACCCTCTGCCTCCTGGGTTTCGAATAATTAATACCCAATAGGTAATCCTGATAATGAAATTTGTAACAATTTGTAACTTAACTTAACTGACGTTTTGAGCTTTAGCCCTTCGTCGGAGTAAAATATATAATAAGAGTGTTACTTATGAACGCGTTATCACTTGTTGGAGTAGAAATGTGTGATCACATTGCATTTGTTTTCTCACTAATAGGATATATTACAGACACGTGATACAACTTAACCAGCACGAGGCTAAATAGTTCTGAACGGAAACCGTTCAAAAAAAGCGTAGAAAATCGTGCAATATTTTTTTTGAAGCGTTTTAAAATATTTTTAAATTATTTTTTAGTTTAACTTTATCGTTTTATAATTGAAACAGGGAATCAAATTGCCTCATAATTATTGTAGCTATATACGTGTGAAGACGTTGTAATAAGTTGTTTATTCATTTTTTTTTTGGAAACTTTTTGAAATATTTTTGAAATATATTTTAGTTTATAATTTAAACAGGGAATCAAATTACCTCATAATCATTGTAGCTATACAAGTGAAGGCGTTGTTATGATTTGTTTAAGTTATACATATTTAATATCTGAGGCGGGTCCTTAGATTTCCTTCTGGGTAAGGGATTGAGTGATTGTTACCAAGTACAAATTGATTTGGTCTTTTGACTAATCGATAATTCTTCGGTTAAGTCGACGATCGAGCGTATACTTTGCATAAATTAATCGTCATCTTGTATTTATTTATTAGTATTTCAATAATAAAAATATTACAAAATCTTTTTGTCTAGTCTGATATATTATTGACTTTGTGCATCGAAGTGCATGTTTAAACTATATATAGCCCATCTACTCGGGACAACTTTCCCGGTTGTTGTCGGTTTAAACACAGCGGTCAAACGACTACGCATGCGTAGCAAAATTTTCACAGCGGTAAATTTACCATTGTAAACATTAGGAATTTCGTTCTACAGTTTTTGAAGTTTTTTTGATAAAAATTTCCCTGAATATATAAGCTTGAAGATTCGTGTACATAACCTTTGTTATATTGTGAAGCTACCATGAGTCTATACTTTTGTACTTTTGTTTTTATTTTGAGAAAAAGGCGATGAAAGTCGTACACTCCATCGTTTTTTATAGAGTCCATATGGATCATTTACTTGTTTTTTTTCGCGCATGCGTGGTCGTTTGACCGCTGTGTTGTCGGTTTATATGACGTATCGTATGGAAGCGCATGCTCTGTGACATGCTAGTCTTGTTAGAGGGACAAACTGTTTACCATGTTTACATGGAGTAAGTTGTCCCGGATGGAAGAGATATCTCACCTCAGCTATATGTGAGGTATCCCTTCTACCAGAGATAAGAGAGGAGAGAAACAGATCAGGGAGGAGGGAGAAACAAGAAAAGTAAACACATTTAATGATTATTGATGACACCATTATTTAATGAGGGTTAACATAGTTACTGGTTGCCCAGTAGTTTTCACTATGACCCTCCTATTAATACTATAAAATTTACAAGAATAAGTATATGAGTAGTAAAATTGTAAATACGTTAATTACAAGAATAAATACACCTACTTGCAAGAACGTTGTCATTAACATTTGAACATTTGTAATTTAGTGGATTAGGAATAAATTAAAAGTACAAAAGAAAGAGTTCTGCTTCAATGATCTTCTTTTGTACTTTTAATTTATTCCTAATCCACTAAATTACAAATGTTCAAATGTTGTATAGGTTCCTACGTTCTTGCAAGTAGGTGTATATGAAATAGTAAAGATTATAAATATGTTAATTACATTTCCAGTATAACAAGAAGAAAATCGATGTTTGAATGGTTGCGATATACTAATATATAAGTGCAAATGCATGTGTACTTGTCAAGTCACTAGCATAGTCCAGTCAATCTGTGGTTTGAGTCCAAACAAATTGCAATAGAATTTTTCTCACTGTAATTATGTTAGGATAGGTGTCTTAAACAACATACTAAAAATCCCAAAAAATCCCTTCGGTGGAACATCCTCAAAAATCGAATTAAAGATTTCATCATTTCACCACAGGGAACCCGCAATTGGAAAAAATATGACCAAGCTGTTAAATTTTGTCAAATATGAAAAAATAGAAAGATTTCCATTACATTATGATAGAATAGTGTTTCTGTACAGATATTTTCAATTTCCAATCAAATTCGTTGAAGTAACATCAGAACACAGGCCAAAGACATTATGGAGTGGGCAAAAACAATATGGAGTATTTGAAATTACCCAAAAGGTTAAACTTTACCCAGTCTTAGCCAATCACAATCGAGTATTTTCAGAGGGGATTAGACAGGGTAATCATTACCCGTCGATATCCAATCAGAGATAAGCAAACAAGTAATCTTTACTTCTCTGGGTAATCATTACTCTGTCTTAGAACAGATGTTCGTGAAATGTCGATGTCCCATCAATTTATAAGACAAACTACGATCTGACTATGTATAGGTTTGAGAATTAAAGCGAAATTGATGTTTTTTACGTATTTAAATTGCAACGAACTACGATTTTCGTAGTTTTAGGTATGTCACGTAACTTTCCCGTGCCGCGCATTTTGTCTAACGATCACTAAATAGGTTTATCCTGTACCAGTGATTACTGAACAGATCGAATCTAAAGCTGATTTCGAACAAGATAAAAGATGATTTTAAACTATACATTACGTTCACATGAAAACACATTTCATTTGGCAGTGAATTGGTTCATTTAAAACGAAAAATTTATACTTGTTAAACTCGCTTTTACGGAAGTGACAGTTTACACATTTCATGCTGTGTGTCCTTCATCATTTAAAAAAAGAGCAATTATCAGTAAAGCCACCTCGAATTTCATGCAATTTGTACAAACATTGTACACTCAGCCGATAAAAGTCCTGTTCGATCAATTAATTGACTTTAAAATCGTATAACTATTGCTTCTTACGCAGCATTCGACACGATCGTTTTTGCTTTTTATTCAAATCAAAGGCATGCATTCACTTATCGTAAATTACCGAATATCTGTCAAGAGCGGTAAATTTTACTCATTGTCAACCGGACCTTGTCAACCAATCACCTTTCAGAACACTGGTAATTTTTACTCGTTTCAGTAAATATTACTACTATATACTGCCATATGTTCGTGAGTTTTCTATTAATTCGTGCAAAAAGTAAAACTATTTCAACGTGAAAATGTTCTTTTCATTATTTTGTGCAAACTAGAGATAAATTTATCACTGTGTACGGGTAGATTTCGAACTTTTAGTTGTCACGCGACAATCAAGACGACCAGCCAAGTGAAACCGTTCGGGACAGTTCAGATTAATAGTTCTGATCATTGTTCTTTGCACGTTACTAAATACTGCCAACACGTACATCAACTATAATGTCATTTTAGAACGAAAGGCTATTTATTTTTGTTGTCAAACTCAATCTTTTCGAGCTACAAGCACTTTTGATTGTTGTTCATCGCTACGTGACCTACGTTTATTCGCGTACATTGTACATCTTAACGCAACTTTAGACACTGGTCATCGTGAGAAATGCTTTGAAATTATCGCATTAATTTTACAGCAACTTCAATTCAAAAGTTTTATGACACTCATGTAGCGTGTTTAGAAAGTCTTATTCGGATCATTATAATCAAAACTCTATGAATAATTGTAACAAGGACGCTAAACTCAGTTAAAGTCAATAGCAATTATTGTAAAAAATCATTTTATTTTCTTAAGTTGTTAGTGAATATTTATCTTTACATTTGCTATTTACGAACGTATTTCAGTATTTAATACGGTACGGAGGGCTTTCTCAATACGCATTCCGTTTGCAACTGTTCTGGAATCTTTCTGACTCTAATCTGACAGATGTCATGTACTAATGAGTAAACTTTACTCGTCTCAGCCAATCGGAGTTGTAAACACAAGTAAATTTTACTTGTCGGGGCTTTTGTAAAGATCGTTTTGCGAGGCAAACTGAATTTCAGTTGACTTGAAGAAGTTTGCACTTCAATGAAATGAGCACACTACATGACAAAACAAGCGCAAACTCGAAACTTTTAATCGTCGGGACGCAAATATTACTTTCGTTCTGATAGCCCTTTTGTGCTTGAAACATATTTCTACGTTATTTTTGTGTTTCTTTTTTATTGACTTCATTCTATCAAAAAAAAATCATTTTAACATTGCAATGCTAATCCTATTTTAGTCATCTTTGATTTGTAAATCTATTTATGGGTGTACTAAAATTGTTTTCAGATCGAACCTAGTACATCTGTAGTGAATATCATGTCGCAATCTATTCACAACATTTAGTATCATTATGTTTAAGTTTTTTCTACCAAATATTTCCAATCAAAGAATTGTTAAAAGCGAGTATTTTTAATAACTATTTTTTTGCTCACTTGATAAATTTGCGAAATGTACAAACGTATAAATTAACATACTGTGGAGTAAAACTGTTATCGTTTTGCTAGAAAATTAGAGAAATCTCCTTTGCTTCGCAGATGTCAAATAACTATGTAAGTTCAGAATACTCGTATCTCATGCATTCAAAAATCTTCGAATATGTGTAAAACCATTTTTTAACAAAAATGTTCTATAATCTGTTGTTTGCAAAGATTTATCTGATTGCATACAAATTCGTCTTTTAGTATGGTACGCCTTGCCGCTTCATCGTGTACTCGTTTTATCTGATGCGTTGAAACCTCATTGCAACTGTTCTGGAATCTTTCTGACTCTAAATCTGACAGATGTCACGTACTAACGAGTAAAATTTACTCGTCTCAACCAATCGGAACCGGTAAACACAAGTAAATTTTACTTGTCGGGGCTTTTGTAAAGATCGTTTTGCGAGGCAAACTGCCCGGAATTTTAGTTGACTTGAAGACATTTGCACTTCAATGAAATGAGCACACTACATGACAAAACAAGCGCAAACTCGAAGCTTTTAATCGTCGGGACGCAAATATTGCTTTCGTTCTGATAGCGCTTTAATTTTGGACCTTTTGTGCTTGAAATATATTTCCACGAGAGATATTTTTGTGTTTCTTATTTACTGGATTGCATTTTAACATTGCAATGCTAATCCTATTTTAGTGACTGGCTTTGATTTGCATGTGAATGTATTTTAAGGTCTAATAAATTGTTTTGAAATCGAACCTTGTTTGCAGTGAAGTTCTGTCGCAATCTATTCACAACATTTAGTAGTATTATGTTTCAGTTTTTTTTTCTACCAAACATTTTCAATCAAAGATTTGTTAAAAGCGAGTATTTTTAATAACTGTTGTTTGGCTCATGCACTTGATAAATTTGCGAAATGTATAATTGAGCATACTGCGGTATGGCGATCACCAACGCAATCAATGTCATTCCTGATCGACAAATACTATCATTCATACAAGTTAATATTTAACAAAAAGAGTCAAAGTTGCTCGTAAATTAGCAATGTCAAGAAGATTGTTCAACTTGTGTTTGAACGCTCATGCAGTTATCTCAAAAATCAATTATATCAATTGCCCTATAGGCTGTTGGTTACATTTGTAAAGTACAAATTACGATGTGCAAATAAAACATGGTTTTTGGTCTCTCTCTAGCTATTCATATCAGAATTTACTTGCATTTGAGTATCCTTATAATTATTATAATCTTTTTCATATATTTTAGAACGTAAAACTGTTATCGTTATGCTAGCAAATTAAAGAAATCTCCTTTGCATTGCACATGTTATAATAAATTAGCCATGTACGTAGGTTCATCTAATAGAATACTAGTATCTCATGCATTCAAAAATCTACGAATATTTGTTAAAACATTTTTTAAGGAATTTTTTTTATATACTCTGTTGTTCGCTAGGCTGCTTCATCGTGCACTCGTTTTATCTGGTGCGTTGTCTCAACTGTTCTGGAATCTTTCTGACTGTAAAGATCGTTTTGCGAGGCAAAACTGAAATTACGTCGACTTGAAGTAGTTTAGGACACTTCACATAAATGCACATGGTAAAGTAGCTTTTACTTGTTTGAAAACAAATATCATTTTCCACCTTGAAATTGTACTAATTGTGCTAAAAAGGGGTATTTTTTGAGAAAACCTATTAAACCGATAAAATGTAAAACTTAGTACAATTTCAAGATGGAAAATGATATTTGTTTTCAAACTTTACCATGTGCATTTATGTGAAGTGTCCTAAACTACTTCAAGTCGACGTAATTTCAGTTTTGCCTCGCAAAACGATCTTTACAGTCAGAAAGATTCCAGAACAGTTGAGACAACGCACCAGATAAAACGAGTGCACGATGAAGCAGCCTAGCGAACAACAGAGTATATAAAAAAAATTCCTTAAAAAATGTTTTAACAAATATTCGTAGATTTTTGAATGCATGAGATACTAGTATTCTATTAGATGAACCTACGTACATGGCTAATTTATTATAACATGTGCAATGCAAAGGAGATTTCTTTAATTTGCTAGCATAACGATAACAGTTTTACGTTCTAAAATATATGAAAAAGATTATAATAATTATAAGGATACTCAAATGCAAGTAAATTCTGATATGAATAGCTAGAGAGAGACCAAAAACCATGTTTTATTTGCACATCGTAATTTGTACTTTACAAATGTAACCAACAGCCTATAGGGCAATTGATATAATTGATTTTTGAGATAACTGCATGAGCGTTCAAACACAAGTTGAACAATCTTCTTGACATTGCTAATTTACGAGCAACTTTGACTCTTTTTGTTAAATATTAACTTGTATGAATGATAGTATTTGTCGATCAGGAATGACATTGATTGCGTTGGTGATCGCCATACCGCAGTATGCTCAATTATACATTTCGCAAATTTATCAAGTGCATGAGCCAAACAACAGTTATTAAAAATACTCGCTTTTAACAAATCTTTGATTGAAAATGTTTGGTAGAAAAAAAAACTGAAACATAATACTACTAAATGTTGTGAATAGATTGCGACAGAACTTCACTGCAAACAAGGTTCGATTTCAAAACAATTTATTAGACCTTAAAATACATTCACATGCAAATCAAAGCCAGTCACTAAAATAGGATTAGCATTGCAATGTTAAAATGCAATCCAGTAAATAAGAAACACAAAAATATCTCTCGTGGAAATATATTTCAAGCACAAAAGGTCCAAAATTAAAGCGCTATCAGAACGAAAGCAATATTTGCGTCCCGACGATTAAAAGCTTCGAGTTTGCGCTTGTTTTGTCATGTAGTGTGCTCATTTCATTGAAGTGCAAATGTCTTCAAGTCAACTAAAATTCCGGGCAGTTTGCCTCGCAAAACGATCTTTACAAAAGCCCCGACAAGTAAAATTTACTTGTGTTTACCGGTTCCGATTGGTTGAGACGAGTAAATTTTACTCGTTAGTACGTGACATCTGTCAGATTTAGAGTCAGAAAGATTCCAGAACAGTTGCAATGAGGTTTCAACGCATCAGATAAAACGAGTACACGATGAAGCGGCAAGGCGTACCATACTAAAAGACGAATTTGTATGCAATCAGATAAATCTTTGCAAACAACAGATTATAGAACATTTTTGTTAAAAAATGGTTTTACACATATTCGAAGATTTTTGAATGCATGAGATACGAGTATTCTGAACTTACATGGTTATTTGACATCTGCGAAGCAAAGGAGATTTCTCTAATTTTCTAGCAAAACGATAACAGTTTTACTCCACAGTATGTTAATTTATACGTTTGTACATTTCGTAAATTTATCAAGTGAGCAAAAAAATAGTTATTAAAAATACTCGCTTTTAACAATTCTTTGATTGGAAATATTTGGTAGAAAAAACTTAAACATAATGATACTAAATGTTGTGAATAGATTGCGACATGATATTCACTACAGATGTACTAGGTTCGATCTGAAAACAATTTTAGTACACCCATAAATAGATTTACAAATCAAAGATGACTAAAATAGGATTAGCATTGCAATGTTAAAATGATTTTTTTTTGATAGAATGAAGTCAATAAAAAAGAAACACAAAAATAACGTAGAAATATGTTTCAAGCACAAAAGGGCTATCAGAACGAAAGTAATATTTGCGTCCCGACGATTAAAAGTTTCGAGTTTGCGCTTGTTTTGTCATGTAGTGTGCTCATTTCATTGAAGTGCAAACTTCTTCAAGTCAACTGAAATTCAGTTTGCCTCGCAAAACGATCTTTACAAAAGCCCCGACAAGTAAAATTTACTTGTGTTTACAACTCCGATTGGCTGAGACGAGTAAAGTTTACTCATTAGTACATGACATCTGTCAGATTAGAGTCAGAAAGATTCCAGAACAGTTGCAAACGGAATGCGTATTGAGAAAGCCCTCCGTACCGTATTAAATACTGAAATACGTTCGTAAATAGCAAATGTAAAGATAAATATTCACTAACAACTTAAGAAAATAAAATGATTTTTTACAATAATTGCTATTGACTTTAACTGAGTTTAGCGTCCTTGTTACAATTATTCATAGAGTTTTGATTATAATGATCCGAATAAGACTTTCTAAACACGCTACATGAGTGTCATAAAACTTTTGAATTGAAGTTGCTGTAAAATTAATGCGATAATTTCAAAGCATTTCTCACGATGACCAGTGTCTAAAGTTGCGTTAAGATGTACAATGTACGCGAATAAACGTAGGTCACGTAGCGATGAACAACAATCAAAAGTGCTTGTAGCTCGAAAAGATTGAGTTTGACAACAAAAATAAATAGCCTTTCGTTCTAAAATGACATTATAGTTGATGTACGTGTTGGCAGTATTTAGTAACGTGCAAAGAACAATGATCAGAACTATTAATCTGAACTGTCCCGAACGGTTTCACTTGGCTGGTCGTCTTGATTGTCGCGTGACAACTAAAAGTTCGAAATCTACCCGTACACAGTGATAAATTTATCTCTAGTTTGCACAAAATAATGAAAAGAACATTTTCACGTTGAAATAGTTTTACTTTTTGCACGAATTAATAGAAAACTCACGAACATATGGCAGTATATAGTAGTAATATTTACTGAAACGAGTAAAAATTACCAGTGTTCTGAAAGGTGATTGGTTGACAAGGTCCGGTTGACAATGAGTAAAATTTACCGCTCTTGACAGATATTCGGTAATTTACGATAAGTGAATGCATGCCTTTGATTTGAATAAAAAGCAAAAACGATCGTGTCGAATGCTGCGTAAGAAGCAATAGTTATACGATTTTAAAGTCAATTAATTGATCGAACAGGACTTTTATCGGCTGAGTGTACAATGTTTGTACAAATTGCATGAAATTCGAGGTGGCTTTACTGATAATTGCTCTTTTTTTAAATGATGAAGGACACACAGCATGAAATGTGTAAACTGTCACTTCCGTAAAAGCGAGTTTAACAAGTATAAATTTTTCGTTTTAAATGAACCAATTCACTGCCAAATGAAATGTGTTTTCATGTGAACGTAATGTATAGTTTAAAATCATCTTTTATCTTGTTCGAAATCAGCTTTAGATTCGATCTGTTCAGTAATCACTGGTACAGGATAAACCTATTTAGTGATCGTTAGACAAAATGCGCGGCACGGGAAAGTTACGTGACATACCTAAAACTACGAAAATCGTAGTTCGTTGCAATTTAAATACGTAAAAAACATCAATTTCGCTTTAATTCTCAAACCTTTACATAGTCAGATCGTAGTTTGTCTTATAAATTGATGGGACATCGACATTTCACGAACATCTGTTCTAAGACAGAGTAATGATTACCCAGAGAAGTAAAGATTACTTGTTTGCTTATCTCTGATTGGATATCGACGGGTAATGATTACCCTGTCTAATCCCCTCTTAGAATACTCGATTGTGATTGGCTAAGACTGGGTAAAGTTTAACCTTTTGGGTAATTTCAAATACTCCATATTGTTTTTGCCCACTCCATAATGTCTTTGGCCTGTGTTCATGATAAAAATCAATATATAGAATACTTCTCACCACAGGGATCCCGCATCTCAAAACTGAAATTTTAAAATTTCCGAAAAAATTTCTGAAGGAATTTCACTAGAGAAGTGAAGATAAAAATCACTATTATAGTTTTGTTTTGTTGTGAATTCAGAACAAAAATGTTTATTCATAATGTGTGAAGTATTTATACCCGCTTCACTATAGCCTGCATCACATTATAGTCTTTTTCTCGGTTTAGCAAGTTTGCCGTTTTAGGTCCCGTCGACGTCCACACTAGTGCGTTTTAGTTTGAAAACACATACATTTTGATCTGTTTAGGCTTTCCGTCCACACTAATAGGCTAAGCGTATCATCGAAAGTGGATCAAAATGAAAACGCATACATATCGTATTAGTGTGAACAGTCGAAAACGTATCGAAATGAAAACGCTTACGTCAAATGTACCACATTAGCATGTGCATAATGTCAAACTTTCGCAACACCATCGTTTCGATCGTTTTTGAGCGTATTAGTGTGGACAGTCGAAAACGGAGCAAAACGGTAGTGTGACGCGATCGATGCGTTTTCAAATCAAACGAAAACGGGTCCAAACGAAAACGCACTAGTGTGGACAGGGCCTTAGTTAAAGGTTGGCCAACCAGTTGGTATAGTTGGACAAGTGCTGGGCTATCATGCGGGAAGTGTGGGATTCGCGTCTCGGCCAGACCAATACTCAGGGTCTTAAAATAGTTGAGAAGAAGCTAGGTGATGCCTTTGTAAATCGGCATTTGCAAAAAGTTAGACTTTCACGTCTTCTTCACGATAAGGATGTAATTAAAACCAGAGGTCCCGTCTCTCCACACACCACAAACAACTGTTCGACTAAGAGTAGGGCACTGAGCTCATGGCGGTGTGGACAGGGCTTACAATTCTAGCATTTAGATCGACTTTGCGGTAGGTATGTAAAAAGGTTGCTAGTAAATAAAACCTCGTACTTAAATACAGCCACTAGCAACCTCATGGACTTTGCCGAATGCTGGGACTATGGCATAGACGAAGAGCCTTTTTATAACAAACGGCATGGTATTCAAGAAGCAGTGTTACCAGCCGCATGATATTGAAGAATTAGCCTAACTAAATAAGTAAAGCTCCATTTTCAAATTTATCCGGGGTAGTGTAGACGGGCCTTTAGAAGAGCAAGCCAATGCCAGAAGAGGTTGTAGATAGTGAGGTGCGACAATTGGTTTCTATTTACGGCTCATCAGATGAAAAAACCCCTGAAAATTCAAGAAGTGCTTTATTCATGAAATGTCTAAAATAGTGCAATTCACAGGTGGAAAAAGTGACCAGCAATCGCAGCCACTTAGAAGATATAGAAACCACTTAGTTCGGTAGTCACAGTTAGTGCAACAGGAAACCACTCATACTCTAAACGTGCCGTCGGTACATTTAAATACAGATGATGGAAGTAACTCTGCAGGTTAAATATTCAGAAGTTTATCGATCCTTTCTATATACGAATCAAATCTTGTTAGACGGATTAAAAAAAGAACCAGTATTCTAATGCGCAGTGTGAATACCGCTGATAGACTGATGCGTGGTAGAGAACTGACAGAAATAATGCTGAATCCCATTGCAAATGGCCTCTTTATATAGTATGTTCAATTGTCTTGCCGCTTAGCATATGTACAAATGTACTACAGCGTATTTAGTTAAATTATAACATTCAATCTCAAGGTCGTGACGAGGGATGTGGAATCAGGGATCACATGCCTAGGATCAGGAATCACATATAGTCAGAATCAGCTGGAATCAGGGATCACAGAAGAGGGATCGGGATCATATGAATAAATTCATGGGTCAGGGATCAAAATGCGCGAGGCTTTGCGAGCAGGCCAGGATCTAATATAACTTTTGTGTACAAAATCGGGATCAATTACGAGAAAATGTCCCTTGTAAACGACCCATTAACAAAAATGAAAATAAACAAGTCTTGCTGCTTCGCAGCTCAAAATACGTGTCAGGGAGAAAGTTATGCAAGCCTCTGGTGACCAGGGTATTAGTATAGGTATAAATACTTCACACATCATGAATAAACATTTTTGTTCTGAATTCACAATGAAACAAAACTCTAATAGTGATTTTTATCTTCACTTCTCTAGTGAAATTCCTTCAGAATTTTTTTCGAAAATTTTAAAATTTCAGTTTTGAGATGCGGGATCCCTGTGGTGAGTATTCTATATATTGATTTTTATCATGTTACTTCAACCTATTTGATTGAAAATTGAAAACATCTGTACAGAAACACTATTCTATCATAATATAATGGAAATATTTCTATTATTTCATATTTGACACAATTTAACAGCTTGGTCATATTTTTTCCAATTGCGGGTTCCCTGTGGTGAAATGATGAAATCTTTAATTCGATTTTTGAGGATGTTCCACCGAAGGGATTTTTTGGGATTTTTAGTATGTTGTTTAAGACACCTATCCTAACATAATTACAGTGAGAAAAATTCTATTGCAATTTGTTTGGACTGGACCCAAAAAAATCCGTAGATTGACTGGACTAGCAGATAATGAAGTCAATAGGTATTTTTGACTATAAAGTGTTCTAGTTTCAGTCTTATTTTCAATTAAAATATATATTTTTACTTTGTCTATGAAGCTTTTGTGGGACATAATGTTGCGTGTGAAGCTATCAATATTATTCCATAAGCGTCAAGTGCTGACATGGAAAGTTTTGGGCTCTGATACGTTTTTGTATTTAGGAATACATATGTTCTTGTTAGCTGTGGCTCTTGTGTTATACTTAGGGGCTGTTTGTATGGAAGCGAGTTATCCCTGCTAGCCGGGATAACTCTATTGTTTTGAATTCCCCGGGGAACACAAAACAATAGAGTTATCCCGGCTAGCAGGGACAACTCGCTTCCATATAATCAGCCCCTTAGAGTTATCTTTTAGATAATTAATGTAGTTGATAAAATATTCGGGACAAAGTCCCTGGCTAATCTTATGTAACAGGAGTAGTTTCCTAGTACGTACAATACCTTCAATAAGGAGCCAGCCTAATTCATTAAACAATTTGACAGAAATGTCTGAAAATCTAGCGTCAAGAATTATTCGAGCACAGCGTTTAGTTTAGCATTGTATTAATGACCATTTTACTTGTATTACCCCTAATGTTATTTATTGTATTCAATGTAGTTTGTGTAAACAGTTTTATGTCGGAGAAACTGGTATACGTTAAAAGCCAGGCTCCCGCCCCCCTCCCGCCATTCTAATTCCGCTAATCATAATATTTACTCTGGTCATAAGACGCTTGACACGGCTCAAAATACGTAGCAGGGAGAGGAGTTAGTCAAGCCTCTAGATCTGGTGACCAGGGTACATAATATTAATCACATGACAGCTTTCGGTTTATATCGTGTTACTGGTACTAACAACTAGGCCCTTGACGCAAGGTCGTACTAGTGCCCAAAACAAAGGATGAATTATTTACTGAGTGAAGCAGCTGGGAGTTGATTCCACACATTAAACATAAAATTTTTCAAATGTAAGCAAAAAAAATATTGGTAAACTTGGCTACCTTTGGTTGTGCAACATTTGTTTCTAAGTACCGGGATTCCTGTTTTGCCAGTTGTTTGGAAGCTAAGTCTCAGAAACATTATTGTCAAGTTATTCTTGAGAAAGAAACGCCGCAAAATGGACTGAGGCAATTTGTGTGATGTCTGTTTGTTTGAAACCTGCTCGCGGTTTAAAACGGGTCATTTTCTGCACAGGTAACTCAAGCTATGCATTTGTATGTTTTTTTAGCAATATAACAAAATATATAAAATGCAATAAAAAATAAACATCTCTACCTGTGTGTTGTGTTTTTCTTTGCATTTCTGTGAAGTTTCAGGCCATTTGCTTCAATATCGAGTGATTTATGGCTGTTGTTCCCCAACGTCCTATAAAGAGGGGAAGGTGAAGATTTCCAGACTCGTACCCAGTCGTTACTCTCCTTTTTCCCCCCGGGAGAAACGCAAAGGGTCAAGGGAAGGATACAGTTTCAGTCTTCCCTTGATGCACCGCGATCCTTAAAAAAAGAGACAGAGAAGCGACTGGGTACGAGTCTGGAAGATTTCCCCTCTTTATAGGACGCTGTGCATACGAAGTGTATATCTTAGATGTGAAGATTTGGATTGCTCATACTTCTAAATAGTTAAATGTTCCAAATCTGAGTCGTTGGCTTTGAGTATATGGATTGCTCAAGGTGTATAGTTGCTGTTCAGTTTTGGTAAATGTTTGTTTTCTAGACCTTATAGTCACTATGTATAGTTACTATTTGCACTAGCCACATGCAGTCATAGACTGCCTATTTTTTACGGTCTTACAGATTTCATTATCAGGATTACCTATTGGGTATTAACTATTCGAAACCCAGGAAGCAGTGGGTTTTTCTCTCGTACCCTTACAGCTCTAACGGTAAGAGAAAAAGCCTCTGCTCGCAGGGTAAGGCAACTTCTCGCCTTTGAACGCTTCTTTGCTTCTTTGGGGTTCCTGTGGGACGGACAAGAAAGATTTCGTACGTTTGCTATGTTGTTTCGTCCCTAGGGTATATTTAGTTGTTGCGAATTACGGGTCACTCGACCACTGATACTATAAATACCTATAAATAAATTGATTACATAAATAATTAGGTGCAAGACCAGTCATGCATTTGAACGCCATAACGGAGTCTCTTAAGTATAGACTGGATTTTACAGAAATCCATTTAAGGCTCTTCAGAGCAGGTGTTACGTGATCATATTGATGTAAAGAGTTTTCTGACAAAGACAATCGTGTCCGAATCGTTTTCTGAAAGATAAAAGTGTTCACATATCAATCATTATACATCACCTAAATGTTGTAAAAGCTAATGTGATACATATTTACAACCATCACTCCCCATCGGGGTCCTTTGGTTAGGCTTGCTCCACACCCATTACCACTACACTCAATATTTACAACCATCACTCCCCATGGGGGTCCTTTGGTGAGGCTCGTTCCACACCCATTACCACTACACTCAGTATTTATAAACAAAACTCCCTACCGGGGACCTTTGGTGAGGCTTGCTCCACACCATTACCACTACACTCAATATTTACAAACCATCACTCCCCACCGGGGTCCTTTGGTGAGGCTCGCTCCACACCATTACCACTACACTCAATATTTACAACTATGCAAAACTCATCTCTCGTGTCTTATTTCTCTGTATAGGGTACCTGTTTTCCACAGAACGTTAGCGTTAGCTGTCATTTCAGTCTGTGCTTTTGTTGGCCCCCGTGGTGTCACATTCACTGAAGCTCCTGTGTCGTGTCTGAAATATTATGAATGATGATGATAATGCTGTAACTAAACTTATAAAATTCATGAATAATTAATGAGCAATTGACAAAAGAATTCACGTCCGTGACGGAGGTTGTAAATCCGATACAGATTCGTCCTGATTTGCATAAGTTTTAACTTAAAAGTACTATACAATATTCGTGTCCGATCTGTATGAGATATACAGTGGCGAGTCGAAGACAACGAGAGAAGCGTTAGGAGCGCTTCTCGAGTCTTCTTAAAATTCCTAAGTGCTCTATAACTCGATAGAGTACTGCCACCGAGTTTTCTATTTCTTTTATAAAATATTCAGTAGTCCGATCTGTATGAGATATACAGTGGCGAGTCGAAGACAACGAGAGAAGCGTTAGGAGCGCTTCTCGAGTCTTCTTAAAATTCCTAAGTGCTCTATAACTCGATAGAGTACTGCCACCGAGTTTTCTATTTCTTTTATAAAATATTCAGTAGTTAAAATCAAACAAATCGACGCTCCGTGCACAGTTGAGTTATAGAGAACGCTTCTCAGCCAATCAGAGCGCGCGATTTAAATCAAATATTTTATAATGCTACACTGATATAATACACCACATTTCATACCTTGACTTTCCTGGACGACGGCTTACGTGGTTTATTAATCCTCATCGACTGCGTAACTTTTCTTTTCTTTGTAAAGTGGCGTAGTTTGTTCAGTATAGACTGAAAGATTTAGTTTAAACAATATAAAACAAAAATTGAAGGAAAAATTCAATTCAATTATTTTACAAAGTTTTCCCCTGGGGCCAAGTACATGTTTTCATCGTAAATTACATCGAAAGTACTATGTAATCATCAAATAACATCACCAACCTGTAGTAGGTCTTCAAACTTGTCCTTCTCATATTGTATATCACTCTCATCGTCTACTAGCTCCATGCTACAACGGCGTTGAGGTAATTTAGTAATCTTGGATACTTTTTCATGGAATTTCTTGTGTTCTTCACAGACTTTGTAAGTTCTCTCAGCCAGGTCATATATGCGGTAAGTAGGTATCCCTGACACTGATAGCCGTCGGCTGCCTCGTATCATATTAACAAGTTCATAATGAAGCAAAGATAAGGCTTTCTCTAAGAGTTCTCTCATTATTGCTGTCTTTTCACAGTTAGAACACTTTAAGTCCTTCTCACAGAATGTCATATGCTCAACATGGAGTTTATGTTGTAGTTGCTTGATGATAGTCTTCAGAGAGTTGACTGTTTCTTCTTTGAACTTAAAGTCTTTTTGGAAGTCGTTTGTGTCGTTGATCACCTGAGTGAGTAGTTTATAACAACATGATTAAATTTATCACAGTAATTTTCAAACAATACATTTTATTTGAGTATTGTTTTGTGTTTTACATGAATGGTTGTGAATGCTGTTAGGCTTAAATCATTATCACTATTCGGTGATTGTTACTATTATCTTACCGTTATTTATCACCAGCATCAACATCATATCATCACAACCATGACAGCTACTGGTCACTATTATTGGCATCATTTTCATTTTCACCACCAACATCCTCATCATCAAGAATACAATAAACAGTCCGGATCAGTCACCAAATTTGGTTACCGTGGTTTGTTGTGATATTTGAGAAACCAAAACAGTAGAACAGCCAATCAGAGCACGTTTTTAGTTTATGACGTCACACCTAAATGAACGCTAACCGGCCCACAACTAAAATCTAAATGGCGCCCGAAATTGTTTACGACTGAGAAGAAGTTTGATCATCTTCTTCATGACAACGGATGTGAGAAACATGCAAATTATTCCATAACTGAAGTATTCCTACGTCAGATCTTCAAATTTCCATTTGTATCCAACTTTGTCTTTGCATGCAACGACATCGCAAACCTGAATTCGATAGATTGATCTAGATATTTCAGAACGCAATGTATATATCGAGTGAAAGTTTAGTAAGGTTATATGCGTTTATAATATTAAGACATTTTGACATTCTGCTCTTGAAATGGAAACCCACATGAACTGTTTGTATGAAATACGGTTCCGAGTATCTTCTGTTTACGCTTTAGTCTATATTTCCTTTGTATAAGAAAACAGTTTAAACTACAAGAAATAGAATGTTTGGGACTGCCTGAAGGTAACCATTTAAAACAAATAAATAATAAATAAATTGTCGTTCTTAGAGATTGTTTTATATTGTATTGTTTTATTCAAGTAACTGATATTGTTTTCTGATTCTGACATTTCATGATTTGTAATCAACACATCTGATGGTACTTTAACCTGAGTATCAGGTTAATGGTACTTTGACCTTCCTTTATTTTAGCACAAGGGCAATCAGAGTCACGTTGTGCTTTCCCCCCCCCGGGGGGGGGGGGTACTCCCTTATATTTACTATACGGTGACGTTCCGCCAAATAGGGTATGGTTTTTGCCTTGGTGTCTTGAATAGGGTATACAATTTAACCTAATTTGTCTTAAATTGTCTTACATATGGTATACGATTTCCGCCTTGAGTCTTGGATAGGGTCTACTTTTTACCAATTTATCTTGAAATAGGGTACATATTTTTAGGATTCTGCTGTCTTAAATAGGGTCAGGGTTTAGAGGTACCAGCGGAACGTCCCCGTCAGAAACTGGGTCAAGTACCCCCCCCCCCCCCCCCCCGGGCTTTCCCCATACAACAGGGACTTTATATCAAGTAAAACTCTTGCCATTTCCGTTCGCCTTAAGTGATCTCTGTGCTATTTTTCGGCATTTGTGACATAGAAACGGCGGGTGTACATCAGGGAGACATAAATTCAGTTTAGATTACAGATGTCATCACATTCAGTCTTCAAAAACAGAAGATTTGACTTTTCTGGAATCGTCACGTACGTTTGATCTACATATTCGACAACGGTCTTCAAGATATTCATAATGTGAGCTTTGACTTTCTGAAAGAGAGCAAGCAGAAACATATTGGTTAAATTAAAACTTAATTAACAGACAAAATATACACATGCCTGCATTCAAGTGTCAAATCTCTATAGCAGAAGTTATACTCCATAGTTCTACATAGTGATATATATGCATGTAGCTATTCACGAAATACTCTTGAACAGCTTCACACTAGCTGCGAAGCCAATTGACAAATAAAATACAGCCTTTAGCGACCGATAGAGCGAACTCTTAAACGTAAACGATGTAAGGTGCAGTACGCGTATATTACTTAGGCAAATTGTATACTCAGAGACAAAATCAAAGCGGCCCACCGTTCTATAGACCGGCCCATGTTGAGACTTCGCACAATGGAAGATGAATATCTTCTGAATTTCTATATATTTTTTTCGTAGAACCAAAAAAATCATATGGAGAGAACGTAGACAATGTATTTAGGAAACTGGGGTTTGAAATGTTGCTTTGAAGTACCAATGTGGTTAGTAAATCTACTCACCGTTTGCCATCACTTTGCTTCATCACTCCGGTAATAAGCTGAAACTGTACTCTGAATAATACTCTTCAACATGGTATATGTTAATCTCGCAAAGATATTGATGAAATATCCTCAAAACCCCAAAAACAGAATGTTACGGCGGGTGAAATGAGCCACCGGAATAATGACGTCATAATCCTTTTAGACAACAAACCACGGTAGCCAAATTTGGTGACTGATCCGGACTGATAAACAACCAGACAAAGTTTCAGCAAAACTTAATGGAACCAAAGCACAGCTATATGAATTCAATTTAAGTAACCTTCATATAGCTGTGCTTTGGTTCGGTGAATTTTGCTGAAACTTTGTCTGGTTGATTATTGTATTCTTCTAAAACGATTAAAAAAAGATCATAAAAATACAACGGATATATTTTCAGAATAATCGAATTTTAGTCAAACTAGCGCACTTGCGTTAACTAAGATATCACAAAAACTATTTACTTTTAATGAATCTAATTATTTCACATTATTTTTGAATAATTTTTGTAGAAGATGTGTAATTTGTATGGCAATAGCTTAAAAGCAGAAAATGTTACGAGTAGAAAATTTTCATAGCCGAGTGAGCCGATAATAACTGATGAGTCACCTTAAACACAGTTCGTCTTGTCTACTTATTCGCTCTTAATTACACTACAGACATCATCTTCATCATTACCATCATCAGATTGTCATCCCCATCATCGTTGTCATCATCATCACCATTATCATCACCATCATTGTCATCATTACCATCATTGTTATCATCATCACCAGCAATAACATCACTGTTACCATCATTATTATAACCATCATTGTTGTCATCATCATCACCATCATTGTCACCACCATTGTCACCACCATTATTGTCATAATTACCATTATTGTTATCATCATGGCCAGCACTAACATCATTGTTACCATCATTGTCACCACCATTATTGTCATCATTGTTATAATCATCAACAGTACTATAACATCATCCCCCGGCACTATCATAAATCAATCCATACATCATCACTGGTCAACGCCCTATGAGGGCTCCTTTATTACTTTCTATGTTATTATTATTCTTCTTTATATTATTGTTTATGTTATTTTTTACTATTGTTTTTATTTGTTTTTTATACTATTTAATTATATGATTTTATTTATATGACTTTTATATAATTATACATAATCCTTACTTCTTCATCATCCTGTAATTGTAGATGCTTCTCAACTGTCAAATCCCTGTGCTGTTCAGTGATGTTATAAATAGGAGTTGTCATGGAGGGGCATCTGATTTTCTTGGGTGAAGAAAGAAGGACCATTTCACAATCCTTTGCAATCACTTCTGGTAAATAAGCCAATAGTTTCTCTGCAACATCTTCTCTACCGATATGGCTCAAACATTTAAAAATGTCAGTTATAGATGCTTTAGTGCCTTTTTCTTTCTTCCACTGGATGAGCATTTGATAAGATTTCTCCCGGACTTTGTTGTAATCTTCGTTGATATTTTCTATCAAACATTCTTTGCTTAGTAACTGTCGACCAACGTCTTTCCAACATCCACCGAGTTCTTCTGCTATATCTGCTAATAAAGGCTCCAATTTCTCCTTGTTGAATTGGTCTAAAAGTTTCAAACAAACAGACATTTGTGAAATTAATATGTAAATATTTGGTATGTAATTATGCAAACCTTCTTATCAAATGCTAGATGCAACATTAATGTTACAACAAGTTTGTTGATAAACTATAAAACTGCAATATCTGGTAAGCATTTTTACCAATGAAACAATAAAATATGTTAATTTCAATGACATATTAAATTAATTATTCATTTTCTTTGAATCCTGGAGTATTTTGAAGCTTTTGAGATTGTATATTTGTATTTTGTTCCCTTTCAAGTGAAGCTTTAATATTTCACCAACTGAAGAACTCAAGAACTTCAGGTTATTTTAGAGTGTTTTGGGAGCTTTGGATTTTGCCACCGTTGAATTAGCATGTCAAAATGGGAAGCTGTCAAAACACAAAATGTACAAAATGTACAAAATATACAAAATGTACAAAATGTAATGTAATGTAATGTAATGTAAAGTAATGTAATGTAATGTAATGTAATGTAATGTAATGTAATGTAATGTAATGCAATGCAATGCAATGTAATGTAATGTAATGTAATGTAATGTAATGTAATGTAATGTAATGTAATGTAATGTAATGTAATGTAATGTAATGTAATGTAATGTAATGTAATGTAATGTAATGTAATGTAATGTAATGATGTAATAAACTACATCAAAGCTTTGTGTCTAGTCTACTTACACCTCTAATGCCTGACTGTACAAGGTTAAAATAAAAACAATCTTACGTAAAACCTTACCCATAATTGCATCACCATTTGTTAAATTCTCTGTCGTGGTTTGATACTGCGAGAGCTTGCTTTCTTCTGAAAAGTATCCAACGTTACTCGCATTATGATCTTTGCGTGTACCTATTAAAGGTAAATAAATTATATTAATATTATAATTGGTAAAACTAACTGGTTTCCCGAGGGATCAGTCATTAAGCGTTTTGTTATATAGCTAATCATTTTAGACGAGTGAACTAAGAAAATTTGAATTTTTTCACGTACGATGGGCACTTGTATCCCGGTCGGGATACAGTTAGATTTAACTAGTATCACGTGAGCATCTATCAACCAATGAGAATGCTCGTTATATAGTCAAAATGATTAGCTATATAACAAATTATATTAATATTATAATTGGTGATATATTAATTAATATTAAAAAACTCATTAATAATTCATGACCATTTTGTCCAATCTGATGCCCCTCTCTGGTCACGAGGAAAGCATTGTATATCGCATAATCTACGGCTGAAACGCGGAGGGATTTGAATGCGGCCCAGGGGAATGATGATGTACAATAGAAGAACAATGGAATGCAAATGAACATGAACCATTATATAATGGCACATGTGTCATTATATAATGCTTCATGTCCATATTTCAGATATTACCCTTCCCCCCATCCCCCATTCTCTACTGACGAGTGAACATCAGACTTAGAAATAATTTACTTTTAGATTTTTGGCGAAAAAAATACTTTGATCATTAGTGCCAATGCCAGGATTCGAACCGAGATCTTCTGCTTGGTTGTATCCGAGCTTTAAGCCATTATGCCACTGAGGCAATCGATGAAAAGTTTGTAACGAAAAGTCATCAAATTCAATAGCATTCAAGTTGGTTAGCATTCCTCTATTATTAGTGTAGATCAATTCCCAAATCCAAACAACCTTCCGTTTTCTTTTGTTTCATCGATATTGGACAAAATGGTCATGAATTACTAATGAGTTTTTTAAGCCGTTCAATAAACTCGCAGAACGTGTTTTATCAGGTTTAAAATCCCTTGGGCTTCGCCCTCGGGATTTTAAACCTGATAAAACACTCCTGCTCGTTTATTAAACTATACTTAATATTATGATTAAGTAATAACGACTGACCTTGATACCGTCTCGGCGAATCAAATCTGATTGTTATAAACAAGAAATACGACTATCTAATAATTAATTAATAATAGTATTTAAGAAATCAAATACGTCTTCTGTGTTTTCACGCGCTAATGAAAACCGAGATGCGTTTGGAAGAATTCGAGAGCAGATCAGTCCAAACACGAGACGAAGTCGAGTGTTTGGACCTGCTCGAGAATTCTTCCAAACGTATCGAGGTTTTCATAAGCCAGTCAGAAGACGTGTTTCATTTCTTTTATAAAATAACAATCGTGCGAAAAGACGAAAAAAATGCCCTTTTATTCGTTTGACGATGTCATTTCTCCCTAAGTTGCATTTCTTCAAAAATGAGCAATAAGCGCGCGCGAAAGATCAAAACAATTAACGAAAATACTGACCGTTGAATGAGCGCGCGCGCTTGAAAATGGCGTGGTGTGTTTCATGTAATATTTCAAAAACGAGTACGAGTGTTTCATTAGGGTTTCTAAACACGATAAAACATTTGAAAGCACGAGGCCGTAGGCCGAGTGCTTTTATTGTTTTTGAGTGTTTGGAAACCCTAATGAAACACGAAGCACGAGCTTTTTGGAATTACTTCTCAGTCGAATAAATAATTCATTATGCAGGAATGTGGCTAGTTCTTTATAATATAATAGGTCACTCATTATGTTGCCTGGGATTATAAGAGTTATTTTGAATTCCTCTCGTGCGGAATTTATTGGATTTCGAAATACTGTAGGGTTTATAAGGAGTGTTACGGGGTTCTTACTTGAAGTTGTTCAAAAAGGCTTAGAAAATGTTCCTTTAAGTTCAGTTGAGCAATATTTCAAATAGACCAATCCAAGGTTATTGCCGCCATCTTGCAAGGGGTGCAAAACTACTGGGGCGAGTAGAGAATGTATGTGATTTTGGACCACTTTGAACGTACGTATTTTTCTTCCAATTCATTGGATTTTCAAAGTTAAAATTGTCTATCAAAGGTTTTGCATTTGTTTATAACATATCCAAAAATTAGCGCTGGGAAACGAGCTACAGGTCGATCTGTAATCAATATTTTAGATCTACATACAAACACTTTGTTTCAGCGATATAGAATTACACAGTAAATATAGGGAGATTTGAAATCGCCGTTTACATACGTCTCAAATAATTTAACAACCTTAGTTTGATCTCAGGTATAGCCATGCATAGTATCTTTGATATAAAATGTTTATATTGAACATTCGGCAATTTCCAGTGGAGTTATATAAGTTCAAAGTTACATACATTTACTGCTCGCCCCATTAGTTCTGCACCCCCTACAAGATGGCGGCAATAACCTTGGATTGGTCTATTGTACTCTAAATATAACTTGTAACTACCTACATAAGTAGTTTTTTTTTTTCATTTTCTTTAGAGAATAATCCAAATTGTCATTTAAACTTCAGTAGGGATCATTAAAGATGCGAATAAAGCTCATTTATGTGAGTACTTGACGTCATAGTAATTTCTGATATATACAGAGTATTTGATGGCGTGGGAAATTAGACTCTACTTTGCCAACCAAATCACCAATAGCTCAGCTGGTATGAAGAGGGAATTCAACTCCAAGGGTTGCAGGTTCGAGACACGCCGATAAAAAAGGAAAAAACTGAAATAATGTAAAAATAATAATAATGTAAATTAGGTAGAAAGGTTAAGGAATTAAAGGATAGTAAGGTAGGTAGGTAACTAGGGAATACTAATTCTTTTCAGATTTCCCACGACTATGTAGATTTAGAAATATTTTCATCACTAGTGATGAAAATATTTCAAACACCGGTCAACCTATAATCGTGTTTCATCGGGGTTTCAAACCCATGCACGTGGTACAAATGGTGTGCTAGCTTGTGCTCACATTGGTTGATTAGATCATGCATTATTAATGAGTTTGAGAAGCTCTCATGAAACACGGTTGTTTGACCAATCAACGCGCGCGTACTATCCCAATTATTTTATAATGTATAATAGTATATGTCACTATTATCAAAGACGATGAATGTTGTAACGAAGTATATCGTGGTGATGTTTCTGGCTATTACTGAATCAGTTGTCATTGATATTTATATAAATCGCGCACTCTGATTGGCTAAGAACCATAGAACATGCTGCCATGGTTTAGAACTATTTAACGCTTTCGCTCTATAAAAGATATTTTATTCATAATTTCACCTTGTAATAAGTCAGCGATGTCCTTTCTGTCCACTGTTTTGTGTTTCAAAGCTTGGGCCACACGTCTTTTGGTTGCTCGCTTTCCTTCTTTTTGCATAAATGCGATTAGCATTGCATGGGCCCGTTCTCTGAAATTTTCTTTCTCTGCAAAACTCTCGATTTTTTCATTTTCTAATCCTAGTTCCCGGGCCAGTGGTTTCCATTCATGACTTATGAGTCCACTTATACGATGAATGTCATCCTCCGTGATGTGTTGGGTAAATCTTTGGTGTAGTTGTACATCTAAACGTAAAAATATAGGAAAGTTAGGATGAATCTCTGAGCGCAGCAGCACAACAAGCACATGCACTTCATGATAACGCGATACTAGTACTCAGTGGTGGCAGACTGCCAATTCGAAAGGCATCCCATATTTTTATTTATTTTTTGTTCTTACCTTACCCTTTATTCGTATTACTTTTCGACTCCAAAGGGGGTGACTAGTCACGTCCCAATTTACAGAATAAAGCGAAGATATGTTGTGTTCTAGTATTAAAATCTTATGTTTCACTTCCTCGTCTGATCGATGACATTCAATACTACCTCAAATATTTGATTGAAACTATGTACGTAAAACAAAATAACGCATGTACGAGCAACAACATAACCCACATCCCAGACTCAATAGCTAATAATAACACTCCTAGCCAATTAAATTAACGGATAAAACTCAGCTCTGAAACTTGCCAGTCTACGCACATTTTACCACCGATTTCATTAGTACGCGCCCAACAGAGTTTGTTAAGGGAGTTGGCGATTCTCTTCCGTCAATCAAACACAATTTGTCTATACATTTTATATACAAACAAGTCGTCAACAAAAGTTCAATGAAAAATCTTATTTTTTTCCCCGGGCCTAAAGATGTATTTTAGGTATCAGACTGCTCAAACTAAATAAGTTTCTACCTGTTTTATGTTTACATCGACCGTTGTTTACCGTTCACGTAATTAGTTGTCTAGACAAATTGTGTTTGATTGACGGAAGAGTATCGCCATCTTCGCTTCACGAATTTTTTGTCTGACGGCGCGTAGTAATGAAATCGGTGGTAATAATCATTTTCTCGGTTTGAAAGCTAAACTTTTAACTCACTTTTGGAGCCACACAGGCTGTATCGTTTCATATCGAAAATTGATTGAAACAGATATATGAACCTGGGAAGTACCTGTTTGAGCTCTTGATTTAGAATGTTATGGTGCAAATTATATTTTAGTTTTGGTTTGATTACAACTGAATAAGCCATTTTTGTTATTCTTCTTCAACGACAACGTTAATTGGATTCGGCTATATATGAACTCCAAGTACATTTACAATATTGTGTCATATTAATGAGATAACCAATAAAGCTTTTTACCTTGTAGGTTTACCGGAACACATCTCGGTCTGTGCGAATTTTGGCCTTGACATTTAGGAGAAAACCAATAGTAAAATATCATTATTAATTATATTATTAAGTGTATAATATTTGTACTCTATTTGCACTCTCTTTGCATGGCACCTCTGTCCCGTTCGCGCAAATCCCATATGGGCTCGTTAAATTAATCGTCTGTGATCAGTCCTGTGCATTTTCATTTAGTTTGTTTTGTAAATATGTTTTGTATATCTGTTATGTAAGTCTAATTTATAACTAATGTGAGCCCAATAAAGCTGTTAAAACCAACAGTGCCACACGTCTTTTGGTTGCTTGCTTTCCTTCTTTTTGCATAAATGCGATAAGCATTGCATGGGCTCACTCTCTGAAGTTTTCTTTCTCTGCAGAACTTTGGATTTTTTCATTTCCTAATCCTAGTTCCCGGGCAAATGGTTTCCATTCATTACCTGAGCGTCCGCTTATACGGACGATCTTTTTCCGAGTAAGTCTTCGGTGTACTTGTAGATCTAAATGTAAAAATATAGGAAAGGTAGGATGAATCTCTGGGCGCAGTAACACAACAAGCACACTAACTTTATGAGCTGGTTGGCTAAACTACTCATATAGATAATCCCCGGGGGGTGGGTTCTCCCTTTATCCAAGTGGTAGGGGTGATCGGCGTACCTTTTAGGGTTTTTATATTTCCTGTGCGTACCTTTTAGGGTCCATTTAGACAGTCCGGTACATAACCATTTCTGGTGATATTTTGTAAACACTAGTCTTGACCAATCACAGAGAAGTTCAATTGGATTTCATGGTAAATGTCAATCATACAGGGGATATTATTTCACATGATCTCATCAATGTTATAATTTGATAGAAAGCTAGCTTAGAGTAGAAAGATAAATGCGAGAGTAAAATCAATACTACAGTAAACAAGTTGTACGTACAACATTAATTTTATTATCCATACTAGTTTATTTCAAATGTTTGATCAAATGTTTGTTTATAAGTTGTATACCGGATGCATTCAGTGAACATCTTCTGGTCGCACAGTCATTTGATATCCTCCCTCAAATTTTCAAATTCCTTTGTGGACATTCTGCAAAATGTGAGTTAATTTTTGAGTGCAGCAGACTAACTTCCACTCACATAGAATTACCGTCCCTCCGCCTTCTTGGTGAGATTGTTGCCACGGTTGGTGAACGGGCACATGAGGCCGCTTCGATATGGCAGGATTGCCAGTGATAGTCCTAATAAAGCCCGGCCATACCAATCGATAAAAATCGATCATCGAAAACTGATCGAATCAATCGATATCAATTAAATAATCATCATTTGATTATTATTGATTGATATCGGAAATCGATAAATATCGATACTCACAGCCTCTTCCCTCTCGATTTTATCGATTTTTATCGACTATCATCGATTATCATCGACTATCGTTTGTGGGAACCTGAGTCGTGTTTATCGTTTTATATCATCATGCAAACACAGCAGGGAGTAAACGTTCAAAACGTCTTTGCGTAGACTCATCGGTTTTATAGAGCTTGCCTTGTTCATATAGTCACAGTGTTCAGATTGTTTTGAGTTGTCATGTCCATGTTTCCCTGCTAGCAGAGTCTTCCACAGCTCGATTCTGCTTTAGCAGGGAATGTCCATGTCTGACGAAGTAGGGATTGAAGAAACCGATATTACTGTTAAATGTGTAGTTAAGGGCTATCAAGAGTGTCGCTTCAATGTCGAGATCGGCGAAGTGTTTTTCATTATATACTTTATTACACCAGCTTTAATTTTATTCACTTGAAAGATATCAATGCTGACAGTGAACAAATAAAGATAGAAATGACTCTAAATCAAATTAACCTTCCAGACCAGTTGTTCAAGCGAGATTGTTGTTACAATTTTCAAAAAACGTCTGCACTGTATTTTACTGCCGTATATCGGAAAGAAGAGCCAAGCTAATATTGGTAGTTGACTGCATGCAGACTCATCGTTTTGTTCTTTTTCTAGTACACTAGATAGTCATTTTTCTTTCACAAACTCGGAAAATCACTTTAAAAGTAAGTTGTTGTGCTTTAAAGTACTAGAACAATGCGTTTTAAGAACTTTCATGAAATCGATAATAATCGATAATTATCGATTAGAATCAATAAAAATCGATCGAAATCGATACTCACACATTCAAGCATTATCGATTTTTATCGATTTCCGATAACAATCGATTGATTAATATTGATTATTATCGATTTTTATTGATTTTTATCGATTATCGGAATTATCGATTGGTACGGCCGGGTAATAAAGTTAGAAAGTTAAAGAGATTGTCATTAGGAGTATAATGAGTGGTTATTTACCTTATAATGATTGAATTTGTTGCTTTGCTCAACATAAGCATTCGTATTTGACTTCATATGTGGGTTTTAACATAATCAAACTATAAATGTTTCAATTTTCAAACAACAAGAAATGTATTTACCCATAGATTTCTTGAGCGCATCCAGTGGTAATTAATTCTTTAAATACAGTACTCAAAAAGTACTGTACGCGGCCTATTTGCTGCCCAGCTTTATTCTCCATCCTATGATTTCCGTGTGGACTGCTGGTCATTTGTTGAGTTCTGAAGTGCTCCGGCATTTCTTCCCAGCTTTGGAGCATGCATTCATCGCATCTTTATCTGACATATCTGGTATGTTATGTGCCATGTTATATCCCTCACGCCATCCCGAACCGCCAACATATATAGCAACGCAACTTCGAAGTCCTTGCACCCACCGAATATCGTTTGCACCCACGCAAAACCAGCGTCATACGAAGTCAAAACTACTAAACTTTGCCTCTAGCTAGGGAAAATTGAAAACTTTGTGGGGAAATTTTCTACAAATTGCGATTTTCTTAGCAAAATCAAAGTCATCACATATTCATTTTCAGTTCTTACCTTACCCTTTATTCATATTTCTTTTCCACTACAAAGGGGGGGAGGGGGGTGTCTAGTCACGATATAATAAAGATATCTCAACCTCGTTCCCAGGGCCCTCTCCCTTCGCTTTTGGGTGGGGCGGGAAATGGCCCTGGCATCGGCTGCCCACGTGACTCAGAACACCCTGAAATTCCGGGTGTAATAAATTAGCATAAATTACGATTCATATACTCCAAGATACGCCTAAGCCAGAGATTATATCACTATTTAGTCAAGTCAAATTTAATTGATATTAAACATTGTTGCCTTAATTCTTTAGATTTAAACTGCTTCAAATTTACTTTCTATTGTAAATTTCAAATCATTTATCAAATATCAATAACGGCTTCAACAGAGCTAGCCTGCGTAGCTGGCCCTGGGGGTGGGGAGAGCTAGGGCCGAGCTACGCAGGCTAACAGAGCGATCTGGCCGATCTGAACCATGTCACTTATCACTTGTGGCTTCTCATGTTATTTTATGTGTCACGCAATAAATAAATTGTCATGTAGATTGCAAAATAGTCTTTACTTTTACGTGAAATTTCGTACAAACAGATATAGAATTTCATCATTATGAGAGATATAAAAATTAGAGACTGTCATCTCCCAGTAACGAAAATCTCTACCAGCTAGCTGTCAAAACATATCACTCACACTTCTGGACAAAAGGTCAACTGTCTTTCAAAACCACATATACACATACGGCCTATTTCTACATAAAACTATTTTGTGGACTATTTTTCTATCTCTTGGAACCAAAGAACCTTAGTAATATTGATTCAAGTTGTTTTCACTCTTATTTTGCAGCCATAGCTCTCTGAAAATGTCATTGTACAATTTTGATCAATTTAAGTCTGTTGCTCGTCAAAATTTCCCATGACAGTTGAAAAACATTATGGAAATGAATGGACCAATGAGCAAACAGAATCGACCAGCCGATGCCAGGGCCATTTCCCGCCCCACCCAAAAGCGAAGGGAGAGGGCCCTGGGAACGAGGTTGATAAAGCCTTTGCTACCTCAAATTACATACATACATAGTATATTTTATAACTGAAGCAGGTTAGAAAAGCTGATGTGGATCTGCTATACTGCAATACACATCCATAATAACAATGTAAATAGTTGAGAAATAAATAAAGTAGAAAAATAATAGGCTATACTTCATATACTATCAGTACCAGAATTATTTACCTAACTTCGTTCGTTAAATATTAGTGTCAATTGTTCTAGAATGGAGAGGAAAACTGCATAAAAAGACAATTCGAGGCCGCGTGTAAACAAAAATAGGACTGTCATATGGGGAACCCCCCAATTTTTGTTAAGGAATGTGCTTCATCGTTCAATATTAACTTATCTATTCAGCTTCGTTGAAGAAGTACTGGTTTCCTAGTCGATACATTGCTTATATTTTATCAATTACATCCGAAAATAGCCTACGAAGCTGTTTTTAATAGTTTTTTTAAAAATGGCCCAGTCAAATCCAGGCAAATCAGTATAATTTGTAGGTGAACAAACAACATTGACGTCACGGTTTTGTATTTACGCTGACTGATTTGCAAATTGAGGATGATTTTAACTCCTTTAACTGAGCCCTACAAAATCACATCAAATTATCAAAATAATGCACGAACAATTAACAACATAACCCACATCCCAGACTCAATAGCTAGCAATAACACTCCTAACAAATTAAATTAACGGATAAAACCCGACGTTTTCAGCTCTGAAACTTGTCAATCTTTGCTTCGCTTTGCAAGCAATTTTGACTGACTTTTGTGCAATTTCTCGGTTTGAAGTAAACGTTTTACTCAGTTTGGAGAAAAGCAGGTTGTATTGTTTCATCAATAATTGATAGAAACAGATATACGAACCTGGGAAGGATGTACCTGCCGTGATATGAGCTCTTTTAATATTCAGAATGTTACATGGTGCAATAAGTTATATTTTAGTTTTATTATATAAAATAGAATTGAAAGTGATTTTTGTCAGCATGCAAAAGCTTTTAAAATTTTAATTTTGTGCCGACGGTGTGATAAACAATTCAACTTTTTACCTTGTAGGTTTACCAGAACACTTCTCGGTCTGTGCGAAATTTCGCCGTGGCAGTAAGGACAAATGTCTAGTTCAAGACCTGCTTGTCGAGTTCTTGGAAATTTTTGGCTCATTTTTGGACCGTTTTGTTGCTGTTTCAGTCCAACCAGGAAGTTACGAGGGAAAAAGTTTATAGGGAAAGTTTGTAGTCAACGTCAAGTAGAGCTGCGGTGATCCTGATCTCTCTCTCAGCTCTACTACTAAACCTCTGACTATTTCACAGCAGTGCTTCGGTATTAAATTACATTGTTGATATACCAACTACCAAAGTTCATTTTTCTCGCACTTTGATTGGGCAAGAGAGTATATATAATATACCTTCGGGGGCAGTTAAAGAAGTTACCGATTAGTAACCGAGTGACATACGATCGCTTTTAATACCAGATAGACTAACATCACGAGATTGAAATAGGAGCTAGAAATATGACGAAGGGTCAATGGAATAACAAAGTAAACAAATAAGCGACCGTTGGTAGCTATAAATACAAAGCGAATACAAACGCGAACGATACTCTGCTGCCCATGATATGGCGTGATCGTGAACAAAGTAAATGTTTCCGCGGCAACGACTAAACGACGACGTTTTGATGCTCCCAGAACATCATTATCAAGTCAAAAAATAAATGCTAGAAAATATGAATATATGATAATAACAACACATGGAAAGTTAATTAAACAAAAAGTTTTGCCGTATTGAGTCCGAAAGCAATCGAAGTTTCCTTTGCATCTTTTTAGAACTTTGAATTGGCTTTCTTTCACAGTTCCATGCTCTTGGGCGTGTCTTCCAATTGACGAAGTTGGAGCTTTGTGTTCAGCTACTCTTTGGTGCAAGTGTCTAGTTGTAAATCCAACATAATCTGCTTCGCACAGATCACATTTGTAGTAATACACGACGTTGCGTTGACTCACAATGGGCGGTTTTCTTTCGTTAGGCTGCAGTTCTTGTTCCAATTTCATGCTTGTAAAGACAGGTTGTATATTCAAGCCAATGTTATTCCCAAGTGAACACAGTTGTTTTTTTTCACAGCATTAGTTGCTCTCTGGTCTTTAAATGGGATACTTAACCTTATTGTTTTCTCGTTGTCAGTTGATGTTACTTTGTGTTCACTTTGAAGGGTGTCTGTAAAACCCGGAACGTGCCCGGAACACCCCGGAACACCCCGGAACACCCCGGAACACCCCGGAACACCCCGGAACACCCCGGAACACCCCGGAACACCCCGGAACACCCCGGAACACCCCGGAACACCCCCGGAACACCCCGGAACACCCCAGAAAAGTTAATATTTATAAAATTAAAAAATTAAAAAAAATAATAATAATAATGTATTTGAACATTGATTGAAATTAAAATTAAATATTTATTCATGCATATTCAAATCCATATCTATTCATATCTACTTTAATTGTCATATTTATTCATTCCAAGATTTCAAATTAAAGATTTCAAACAAGAACAATATCAAATATAACAACATAAATTAAATTATTACTAAAATAAATTATCCTGATTCAGTATGTCGTGCTTATGTTGCGCATGATTAGATGTGCTTGCATTACAAGCAAAGAACGTGAACAAGAGGTTTATAGGTTTATAAACAATAAAATAATATTAATTACAATGAACTGAAATTACCATAAAATATAAAATATAAAATTAAATATAATAATATGAAATATGATAATATTAAATTACAGACCGGGAAGTATTTGCTCGTGCCCCCATTATCAGTGAAAGAAAAAAATGTACAATTAGTACGTATATTTACAATTTAAAAAAAATCAAGTATGTAAAGTTGTAAACGAACATATAATCTTTCTTTCTTGACACTTGCCGCTTTTTTCAGATTCAATAGAAAATAGTTCCGTTAAGATGGTTACTTACTGCGTAAGACACTACAATAAAATGTACACAAAGTGTACACCTTTTACGCTTTCATTGAATCACGGGTTAGTGAATCCTAAAACCACACTTAGTGCATAGTACGGAACTTCATTACGTGCTAATGCAAACAACTCTGATTTGTTTTCAGTCCAGTGAAATGTCATTTTCGACGAAATACATTGTGAATACGACCGTATTCTAAGACCGTTAGCTAATGAACGCGGGATAAGTACAATAGTAGGGAGTTAAACGGCATATAACAATAGACCTAATTATGAGATACAGTAGTTACGTGAAAATGTGAAAAATCTCAATTTTTTTTACTTTTTTTTCTTTCTTTTTTTCTTTCTTTTTCTTTTCTTTTTTCCGTTTTTTCCCTTTTTTATTTATTTTATTTTTTAATTTTATAAATATTAACTTTTCTGGGGTGTTCCGGGGTGTTCTGGGGGTGTTCCGGGGGTGTTCCGGGGTGTTCCGGGGTGTTCCGGGGTGTTCCGGGTGTTCCGGGCACGTTCCGGGTTTTACAGACACCCCACGTTGAAGGCTTCTATTAACAGCAGAATCAACTAATCCCTTAACGAAAGAAAACCGTCTATTGTGCACGAGTCAACACAATGTCGTTTATTACTACTACAAATGTGATCTGTGCGAAGCAGACTATCCTACCCTCCCCTTTCCCCCAGAGAGCCAGGCTACGCAGGCTATATTTAAAATTTAAACAGTGAAACAAATTACCTTATAATTATAATTGTAGCTATAAAAGGCGTTGTTTTGATTTATTTAAGCTATGGCATATGATTGTTACTCGAGTACAAATTGATTTGGTCTTTTGACTAATCGATAATTCTTCGGTTAAGTCGACGATCGAGCGTATATTTGGCAATAATTAATTGTCATCTTGTGCTTATTTATTAGTATTTCAATAATAAAAATATTACAAAATCTTTTTTTCTAGTCTGATATATTATTGACTTCAAAGGGCATGTTTATATACCAGCCCCTCTTCTCTGGACAACTTTGCTTTGCTACGACTACGCATAATATAGTAGATATTTGTATGCAAGTGTGCAATACAGCCTTTCTGAAATTGATGTCACATTACATTACCATTACCAGAATGTGAATAACTGTACAATAGGCCTTTTGCAACTAGTGGTCACGTGACGTCCAGAAATGTCGTCATTAGTTAAAAGTCAAAACTTCAGCTCTTGATTATGAATACATAAAAACGAGCAAGGAACATAAAATGGGATATTTTCTAAGGATTTGTATGGGAAAATAGCACTGGAAAGCAAGCGCAAATGCTTAGAAAATATCCCATTTTATGTTCGTTGCTATATTTTATGTATTTAGGTAAGAGCTGAAATTTTGACATTTTGCTAATGTCGCCATGTTCTTTCCATTTCTGGACATCATTTGGGCACAGATGATGAATTTAAGGTAGTTGGCGCCTATTGACACTAATTATTTCCAAAAAGAAAGTATACGTAGGTAGAGTGAGGTCATTAAACCCGTGAAATAGATATTAGACTAACACTCTTTAGTAGACCCTAATTCCATTGTTTTCTTTTGAGTCTATTTGACTATTACACTTTAGCAGACTTGGCAAGCAATTTCTATTTCACGGGTTAAATGCCTTCACTCTATTAGTAGAGTGCAAATAATATACACATGTAGTAAGTAGTACTAATTAGTACTAAATAGTGCTAATTAAACAATATAGAGAACAATGATAGAATAAGCATAAAATATCACTATTTAGTACTTATTATGTTGCACGCTTTTTATGTTTGTATACTCTTAGAGTACAAAAATATAGAAAATATAAACAAAATATAAAATATAAACAAAATATAGTTACTATACACAAATAGTAGTCAATAGGCAATATATAGCGCCATACATACACCTATTTCAATGAACGTTGTCCATCTGCAATGGTCGATCTGAGACCGATAGGAATTGTGGGAGCTCGTTAAACTGCAAATACACTATTATAATCACGCTCGAATATTAATGTTTAATCCTGAAATACTATTATCCATAATTCAGCACCATTCAAGTGTGTATACTAGACTAGTATATGGCGCTATATATTGCCTATTGACTACTATTTGTGTATAGTAACTATATTTTGTTTCATAGTATTAGTATTTTGCTCTATATTTACACTGAGTAGAGTTATAAAGAAATAGAAAAAGCTTGCTGTGTGCAGTTATAAAGCAAGCAGGGATTCACAGAACACGAGAAAAGTGTTAAGAAAAACACGACGCGAAGTGGAGTGATTCTCAACACTTTTCGAGTGCCCTGACATCCCAAATTGCTTTATAATATTAATAATAATTTATTACACTTATACAGCACTATATATACACACTCTATAGCGCTTTACAATTAAGATAATAATTTAATAAAGCAAAGAAAGCAAGTTTTCTATTTCTTTTATATACAAATTGATATATTTGATCGCCGACACGCGCGTGCTGTGTGCTATCGTAATGCACGCGTCTCAGCCAATCAAACTGCCTGAATTCTAATAATCATTCGATAAAAAGATATAAACTGATAAAAATATCTACTATCAATATAATTATATTCTATAAAATTGTTCTTGTAGAACTATTTTGTCATTTGATAAGATATGACGATCACCCCCCTCCCCTCCCCCATGAGATTTTGATTTTACTTATATGAAACCTATATATTCGTTTTTCTATATTGTTAAACCTATATACTGTTGCTTCGATTGAAATACATAAACTGTCTCCGCTACACGAAGGAGATGATTGTTCTTTTTCGTTTACTGGAAACCTATTGTATTCGTTGTTCTATTATTAAACCTATTGTTGCTTCACTTGAAATACATAAACTGTCTCCGCTACACGAAGGAGATGCTTGCATGCTCTTTTTCGTGTACTGGAACCCTATTGTATTCGTTGTTGGCTTCGTCTATTGTTTAATTTGGAGTCTCTTCGAATAGTCCCCTTCACAGTTTCCTGCGCCATCTAGAAAGTTCAGTTCCCTGCGCCATCTAGAAAGTTCAGTTCCCTGCGCCGTCTAGAAAGGCAGTTGCATTGAAGCAGAGAGATGAACGTTGAGCTCGCAAAGATAGCAGAAACATGTTAATAATTGTCCGGCAAGTTGTTAAAAGGTCTCTATCATTGCAAGCTCAACGTTCGTCTCACTTCTATGCAAAGGCCCGGCTACCTTTCAAGATGGCGCAGTGAGCTGTGAAGGGGACTATTATAAAGAGCACATTTCACTGATATGACTTTGAAAAGATCCGAACGCTAACAAGGCACGGCAAGGCACGTCGAAAAACTCTATTTATAACATCACGGTCATGGTACGGCACGCACATTGCACTGAACTATTCACAGTCATACGAAATCTGCTTTAGATTGTGGAGCATGAGAGCTTCATTCCAATTTTGAGTCCTACAAGCAATAAAATAAAAAAAATTGAATAAATAAATGATATGAATGAATAAAACAGTGAATAAAGAATAAATGAATGAATTAAAATGTCAATATCAATGATTGGTTTTAATGTTGCTTCTAGTATGTAAATTGTATATATCTCATTTTTGTTGTTGTTGTTGTGAACAAATGAATGAACGAATGAATGAATGGTTGAATGGATGTTTCGATGTATAAGTCAATAATGAAGGAATGGATAGATAAGCGAATGAATTAATGCATTTATAAATACAGTCGATGTCATTAACGTTGTCCAAGTAAACCGGTAGAGATTAACACTACGACAAGTGACCAATTCTTTGTTTATTTGTCTTCAGAAGTTGAAATTGTTTTTATTATTATTTTGTAACGAATAACAGTGACCATGGAATACGGATTATGCAAACTTTGTTCACAATTAATGCTAGTTTCGAACATTTAGAGCGAACTTAGATCGTATCACGTGACATTTCTTTCAGTTGCAATTGGTGGATAATGTTCACGAAATGACTGTATCAGTATATATGAATGCATAGATAAATGAATAAATGAATGGATGGATGGATGGATGGATGGATGGATGGATGGATGGATGGATGGATAGATGGATGGATGGATGGATGGATGAATGAATGAATGAATGAAGAAATGCATAAATATATTTAAAATAAAAACTAACGCAAAAATACGACGTTTCGCGGAGTCATCTTGGCTCCATTATCATTATCCTTTATTACGTAAAAGTTTGACAGGTCGCTTAAATATTTCATATACAATAGACTTTTACGGGATTAAAGCCTTGATAATGGAGTCGAGATGACTCCGAAACGTCGTATTCCTGCGTTAGTTTTTATTCTAAATACGTTTTCTAAATCTCTTTTACTTAAAGTGCATAAAAATATAATTTGATTAATGATGAATTGATGATGACATATATAAATAAACATGGTCAAAACATTTGGTCTATAATCATAGTTAATCGAGTCTGTACTATGGTCTAACCTCTTTTTGTTCCTTCGGTTCATTTTTGGGAGGAGGAAGACCGCTTTCCGCAATTCCCGGTTCATACGATGAGTTCGGCCTCTAAAAATCGAAAATTTATAAAATATTACATAAGACATGATACGGTTGTTAGTACATGCATTATAGCAAGAAGAAAACAAACAATAAAAGCGTAGGCCTAGTCTGGGACCTAAACTCGCATTAACTCGCAGCATTGAAATTTTGTGATTTTCCCTTAGGTCCCAGACTAGGCCTCAGACTAGGCCTAAGCGTGCAAAAACTGCACTTATTTATACTAAACAGCTCCAAGAAGCACGATTCGTACAATCTTTT
Source organism: Metridium senile (assembly GCA_949775045.1). Classification (NCBI taxonomy): domain Eukaryota; kingdom Metazoa; phylum Cnidaria; class Anthozoa; order Actiniaria; family Metridiidae; genus Metridium; species Metridium senile. The sequence continues at coordinate 8,805,081 of OX459100.1, forward strand.
TCCCTCTTCTGATGATTTCGGTGCCCGACGAAAGCTTATCATTTAAATAAAAAAACCAGTAGTATACTCTTATAATTACACACAATGCTACTGAACGACAACTTTAATATTTTGAACAATATTTAGTGGCTAATTATAATGTTGCACGCTTTTAGTGTTTCTACCAATTTCTATAAAATCTTTGTTGCAATCATAGCTATATACAGTCCACACTATGAAGCCTGCAAAGAGAGGGACATGGGTATATTGCGGTGTTGCTGTATACATCTTGCAGTGTTGCGGTGAAAAAATTATCAAAGTGCGGTGTTGCGGTGATGTAAATGTCCCCCTGTAAAGGATGCGGGTATTTCTTCCCTTGTTATTGACTTATCCATATATAGCATATTTTGTCTTACAGTGCATATTTGTGTTAAATAACCATAACAAGTTGAGATAAGTTGTTGTAGTGTTCGTATTACAACAACAACAACGTTTTTATTGCACCTAGAATTTGCAAGTACAGTAGGTACTGGTCCTAGCAAATAACTAAAAAGATGTTTACACTACACTACAAAAAAAAAACCACTACACTATACCGACATCATTTGCTGGCCTCAGTGCTTGTGTGGACTGTAGCTTCGATCGCGCATGCAACAACGATTTGGCATGTAAATACTGATGTTATAAAAGTAACAATACTTACCCATGTTGCGGAATCTGGTACCACCGAACGTTTTCTGACGGGATCTGATTGTGTACGCTGAAAAAAAAATATATATATACAAAATGAATTCAGTATGAATTTTGAAGTCAGTGTGACCTGTTTATATGCTGAAATACACCCTTTCCGAGAAAGTTTGTCAGCCGTGAAAAGCACACAAGCTAGTGGCGCAAAGGATCACGGATCAGTTCAGAAACTAAATGTGCATTCGGAACACCTTTCTTGTTGTTTGATAAGTCAAAATGGATATTTCTCAATAGTATATTGATTGTATATAGTATATATCCCTGCGCTCTAATAAAGTATACAAAGGTTACCCATAGTCCTCTGCGCAGCTAGCTTGTAGGCTTTTCACTTCACGGGTGACAAAGTTTCTCGGAAAGGGTGCATAACGATCGTTGTTTGTGTTTTTATACCTTTGGTAATGTACATTCTTGTAACAAACTCTGGTAAGACGTTTCATACTTTTCAATGTCTTTCCCCAGAGATTGGACAGCGTTAAGAGTTTTTGCAAGTTTTTTCGCATTTTCCTCTTGTTCTACAGCTCTGCAAATAAAATAATAACGTAGCTGTGAAGTCGTAGTCAGGCCTGTTGAGGCCTGGATTGAGCCTAATTTGCATATGAAAATAGGTTTAAAGAGGATCATGGCCCTTTCTTTGTAGGAATCTTTAATAATAAAACCCATTACACTACACAAACCACACTACTCTGCACAGACCACTACACTACACTACACTACACTACACTATACTAGACTAGACTAGACTAGACTAGACTAGACTAGACTAGACTAGACTAGACTAGACTAGACTAGACTAGACTAGACTAGACTAGACTAGACTAGACTAGACCACACCACACCAACTACACTACACTACACTACACTACACCACACCGCACCGCACCACACTACACTAACTACACTCACTGCACTGCACTGCACTGCACTGCACTGCACTGCACTGCACTGCACTGCACTGCACTGCACTGCACTGCACTGCACTGCACTACACACCTCAAGAAATAAATGTGTTGTATTTAACGAACCTGAATGTTGCCCTTTGTTTTAACCATGCAACTCTCTCTTGCAATTCGTTTTGGACGGCAGCCAGTTTGATGTATTGCTCGTACGTTTTGCTTTTCATTAGGAAGTCCTTGGGAGAACGCAAGACTTCCTTGATTAGATCTCGCAGTTGGATTAAGATCTGTTGGAGCTGTTGAACGAGTTTGGAACATTCATCTACATCATCCGTTGTACTGACGATGTGGTCGTGGCTGTATTCGTGCTTGCTCTGAGTAAGGGCTATTTCATCAATCTCCTCTTTCAGGTTCTGCAGTATTCCAAGATGTTCTTTACCAAGAAGATCGTCTTCTGTGTTTATCTTTTCTTCAGCTTGTTCAAAATCATGTTCTGTTCCATGGTTTGGTGCCGTCATATTCTAAAAGAAAATATATGACAGACATATTTCATTACATAAAGAAAAACGACAATTATGGTGAACCGCGGCGTTTCGACTGATGATAATGATGATGATGATGATGGTCCTAATGATGCGGATGATAAATGCCCTGACGTAAATAATGATTATGATTTTTATGATAACGATGAATAATAATAACAGTAATGATTGTGATAAGATTGTTGCATGATGATAATAAAGATGCGTTGTCCAGGGTTGTACCTTACAAGCCTTCTCAAGATCATGCATACATGATGGATTCACAAGTTTCAGAGGAAAGTACTTTCGATGATCCTTTGTTCTGCAGAAAGTGTGTTTTACCTGAAATATATTTACAATATACACTTATTAAGCGTTTTGTTATATAGCTAATCATTTTAGACAAGTGAATTAAGAAAATTTGAATTTTTGTTCAATGCGCTGGGCAATTGTATCCCGGTCGGGATACAGTTAGATTTAACTAGTATCACGTGAGCATCTATCAACCAATGAGAATGCTCGTTATATAGTCAAAATGATTAGCTATATAACAACATTATTTGATGACCAACCAACCAACCAACCAACCAACCAACTTCCTTACTAACCAGTACTACCCTCAACCCTCATACATGTTTATTACTTACATTGTAAGTGTCAGTGTACGACACAATCTCATACATCAGCTCCAAAGGTTCTTGTTCGTGGTCCTCTTCCCCTAGAATATATAAGAAGAAATACTGTTAACATACATATCTTTATTAGGCGGTTTCCATACGGGCTTTTCGACACTTGAGTTACTTATGTGAATCTAACGGTTGCATTTAGTTCCGGTTTTTGTTAAATGGCCTTCTTGTGGAGGCGTGGTTACTAGGTCTATTGTCCTTACATATTGTTTTAGTATACCCTATTTCCGAGAAACTTTGTCACCCGTGAAGTGAAAAGCCTACAAGCTAGTAGCGCAGGGGATTATGGGTAACTTATGTAGTTTTTATTAGTACTTAGTACACAGGGATTTCATGGCCACATTGCTACACTTGTCAATCTGTTATTGAGAAATGTCCGTTCTGACTTGTCAAACAACAAGGCGTTCCGAATGCACATTTAGTTTCTGAATTGATCCATGATTCTTTGCGCCACTAGCTTGTGTCCTTTTCACGGGTGACAAACTTTCTCGGAAAGAGTGTAAATACACAGATGATTATCGAAAATCTCGCGCGGTTATTGGTCGAGAAATTCACATTATCAGTCTCGTATGTGCGTTTCGCGAGCTTTCGAGTAAAAAATGAACTTTCTATTTTTTCAAAAAGGGCTGGCTATACTATCAACAATATTGTAGACAATGAATCTCGTAACGAAGTATATCCTTTGCTTCATGTCAGTTGATATACACCTATTTCAAAAATCGTTGTCGCAGCCGAAGCTACAGTCCACACTCTAAAGTCTGCAAAGGATGTCGGTTACATAAACTTAATTTGTGATTCCTTGCACATTTTTGAGGGAATATTTATATTTATATCTACCACAACAACAACTTGTTATGGTCATATAACACAAGCACGTACAATCAAATTATGCTATGAATAAATCGATAACAAGAGACGAAATACCGACATCCTTTGCCGACTTTAGAGTGTGGACTGTGGCTTTGTTTGCGACAACGATTTTTTAAATGGGTGTATAAATCGTGCGCTCTGATTGGCTAAGAATTGCATGCTGCCATGTTTTCGATTTCTTCAGTAATAAGTACGACTTTATTTCGCTCTATCAAAATGAAAGACATTTTATTCATAATTTCACCTTGTAATAGTTCATCAGCGATGTCCTTTCTGCCCACTGTTTTGTGCTTCAAAGCTTGGGCCACACGTCCTTTGGTTGCTACCTTTCCTTCTTTTTGCATAAATGCGATTAGCATTGCATGGGCTCGTTCTCTGAAGTTTTCTTTTTCTGCAAAACCTTCGATTTTTTCATTTGCTATTCCTAGTTCCCGGGCCAGTGGTTTCCACTCACTACCTAAGCGTCCGCTTATACGGTGAATGTCATCCTCCGTGATCTGTTCAAATATTCGGTGTAGTAGTCGATCTTAACGTAAAAAGATAGGAAAGTTAGGATGAAGCTCTGAGCACAATTTGACTTTTGAGGAGGGTGGGGGAGGGGTGTAAGATTTTTTTGTACAATTGCAATATATTTTTTTTCCCACTGACGAGCAAACCAGATTGCAAGATTTTTTTTGTCACATTCTGTTTGCATCATATTTTCCCCCAGCTGCTGTACGATATTTTTTCCTTGCTCAAAGGGCTGCAAGATTATTTTTTTTCAAAATTTTCCAGTCCCCCTCTCCCCCTCAAAAGTCAAACGGTCCGCCCCCATTTATCAATAATAATAATAATAATAATAATAATAATAATAATAATAATAATAATAATAATAATAATAATAATAATAATAATAATAATAATAATAATAATAATAATAATAATAATAATTCTAGTATATTTAAGAGGAAATCTGAATAAACTGAAGTATTAAAATTCGTAAAATGTACTTGTAATGACTTCATTGTGTAAACAAAAATAGGATTGTAAGGGAGAAAACCCCTAGCTCTATTGTTGTTAAGGAATGTGGTTTCGTTTCAGCTTCGTTGAAGAAGAATACTCGTTTCCTAGTTTTTTTCGATACATTGCTTATCTTGTCAATTACATCCGAAAATAGCCTATTAAGCTGTAAAGACTTAACGATTTTATGGAATGGCTTCAAATCAGTATAGTTTGTAGGTATTTCCTTTGCCGAACAAACAATAGTGAAATATACAGTGACGTAATTGGATTTGCCTGAACAGATCTGATTCAGACTGTTCCGCTAGAAAACGTTACAATATTAAATATATTCTGCGAAAAATCAGTTAGCTACATTGTTAGTTATGCAATTAAAGTTTTTTTCATGTACAATCAATTTCCTTTACACAGTTCGAAGAAAATATTAAATTTCTAATTGCCTTGAACCTAAGTTTTCTTGTTTGGCAAGTAAACTTCGTTCAATTGATGAGTTTTGTGTCTCAAGCTTACAGGGAAATAAATCAATATTTATGTATTTACGCTGAATTAGCAGATTGAGGATGATTTTTTGGGATATTACCTTGTCAAATAGAATGAGGCGAAGATATGTAATTACTTCCTTGTCTGATGATATTCAATACTACTTCAAATATTTGATAAACTATGTACGGAAATCAATATTTAAGCCCTTTAAAACCACATCAAATTATCAAAATAACGCACGAACAACAACATAACCCACATCCCAGAATTAATAGCTAGCAATAACACTCCTAGCCAATTTAACGGATCAAATCCGACGTTTTCAGATCTGCAACTTGTGTCAATCTACGCGCATTTGAACTTTACAGTCGATTCGCTAGCTTTGCAAACAATATTGACTTATGTACATTTTCTCGCTAAAGTTTTAACTCACTTTCGGAGGAAAATAGGCTCTATTGTTTCATCGATAAATGATAGAAACAGATATATGAACCTGGGAAGGATGTACCTCCTGTGATATCAGCTCTTTATTCAGAATGTTATGGTGCAATAAATTATATTTTAATTCTAGTTTTATTATATATATAATATAGCTGAAAAAGCCATTTTTGTCAACATGGAAAAGCTTTTAAAATCATCTTCAACGACAACGTTAATTGAATTAGCTCTATATGATCTTCAAGTGCATTGTATTCTTTTTATATGTGATTATGAAGTTTAATTTTTACCTTTTCCGCTTACAGGGACACTTCGCGGTCTGTGTGGATTTTGGCAGGCTTGGCAGTTAGGACACTCATTGTCTGGTTCATATCCGAAACTTGCCTCGTAACCAAGCGCTGAATCCTGAGTTGAAACAGGCCGAGGTTTTGGAGAATTTTGGTTCATTTTTGGACCGTTGTGTTGGTGTTTTGTCCCTCAAATAACCAGGAAGCTAACGCGGAAATGTTTAGGGACTTTAGGCAAGTTAACCGTGACTTTCTCTTCTCTGATTCTCGTAGAATACTGAAAGAAGAGAGAACAAAATGACTTGGTCTGCGATCAAAAGAGGCCTGTTAAGGTTTGAAAGAGCATTTTAAGGGTTTTCTTGTGCGGGATAGAGCTGAGGTGATCTCGACTCGCTCTATACTGATGACCCTATGAATGTCGCACTGAATGCATCGGTATTTGCTTACATGAATTGCTAAACCAATCACATGCATTTGTTTAAAATAGACAGGGGATAAACCCTATTTGAAGTATGACATCCATAAGGAAATAATGCTGGTTTGTTCGGATATATTAGAGTTAAATTTTCGCTTAAATGAAATTCGATTTCAAATAAACCTTACTGCATCGTATTTACTCGAATAAGCGCTTATTAATTGTTTGAGCTTCAAATGCCCGGAACTGAATAACTGAGGCGCCATATTTGAGGGAGGTGCTTATTAAACAATTGGACACTAATCTATTTCGAGGGCGGCGCTTATTCGAGTAAAAACGGTATGCCTTTGCATGCCAGTATCTATTTTAATAAGCATTTCTTAATAAGCATTTATATTTAAGCATTTTTTTAAATAAGCATTATTAATAAGCTTATATTTATTTTAAACCCTTTTATTTATATTTATTTTAAACCCTTTACTGCCACCCAAAAAACGACTAACCATAACAACAAAACAAATTAGCAAACAAACAATCAAATAAATGAACTGTTTTAAAAAAAGATATGTTAATATACCCACAGTATCGCATTTCTAGTGGGTGAATGCTAAACTCGCATCACGAGTATCTATTAATTACAAATTGTACAAAAAGATCGTGCGATTTATCATTTATAATATACTGAAAAACTAATTGGTACTCTGTAGAGTACAAATAACGATTAAATCTTACTCCTCTCGTCCAATCAGAATCGAGTAATTTTGTACAGTAAAAACTAAAAATTAAATAAAAAAATGACCTTAATTGGCCACCATAGACTGTTCAAGTGTTCTACAGCTCCCAGAGTCTTTATATCTCCGTATATGACACAAGGGGACGTTTAATATTGGTTTTATGGCTGAGCAAGTCTCAGTCAGTGATACTATAAACACGGTAGCCAGTATGGCAAGCCAATCAGAGCACGCGTAGAGTCTCAAATATTTTTTTGTAATAAAACCACAGGCAGCCCAACTATTCTCTTAAGGATTTTTTTTAATGACAATAAAGTTATTTTTAACCGCGCACCAAGCGACATACATATTGAGCGTGAAGGTGGGGTTCCTGTGGTGTATTTTTTGAATGCGCGCGGATGGGACTCCTGTGGCTTTTTGCAAGCAATTTTTCCGTCGCGCGGAATCGCACGTACGACAGAAAAATCGAAGAAAGTAGTATCTTGATACTATCTAAATAATATCATGGATAATATCTAAATCCTACCCTCTTCGACACCGCACGATTTTGACGAAAAGCCACAGGAATTCCATCCGCGCGCATTCAAAATGAAACCATAGGAAGCCCGCTCGCGCGCTAAAAGAATAACAAAAAACTGTGAATATCAAATAACTACTTAATATACTCTTGATATAATGGAATCATTATGCTTTCAATAATTAGTGTTTTAAAAGAAATAAAAAACGAGAAATGAGAGAACAAATTACATAAAAAAGCAAGAAAAAAAGCAATGTTTATGCATCCGGGATCTCAAGTCCCAGATCTTGTTGCGGCACGTACCGACTATAAATAGCACTGACGAAGAGATCGAGTTTGAGACGAGTAGGGACGATCTCCCGATCGGGTTCGATTATTCTTGAATAACCGCTGTAGTGTGACCTTGAGACGGAATACTTACAAATCGTTTAGCACGTTTACTTTTAAACAGTTACTGATATTGTTGGGGTAGGTTGTTTTGACTGGAGTGAAACTTCATATAGCAGGGCTGTATCCAGGTAAGTTTACTGTTTTTTTAAATAGATATGTTAATATACCCACAGCAATGAACTTTAATACACTATGAAGGAATTGAGACTTGTTTCTAGTGGTATCACATTTCTAGTGGGTGAAGGCTAAACTCGCGTAATCTTGAAGGTCAAATCAGTTTTGGTGTGTTCTTGTACTTGAATCCAACACCACCGCACGAAAGAACGCGTGCACTGCCTAAAACATGCTCGATTACCGACATTTCCGCTTACTGTAAGCTACTATACTGATACTTTTATTCCCTTTATAGGATTGACGCGAGTGGGTGGTTAAAAGCAGCCGCTTGAACCTTGAAATCTATCTTGGAAATCGACAAAAATTGACAGTTCGTGTAGAAAAAATGGCGACTGCGCTTGCGGATGAAAACACCGCAGCCTGTGCTAATGAAAACACCACGGATTTAGAGGAAAGTCAAAACGAAGATCCATTTCTCAATGGACTTAATATTGAATCATTTATCGATGACGAATTTCGGAATCTTTTCGATAGTGAATCAGATCTTGACGAGGAGTCTCCCTTCGATGAAGACTGCACTGCAAGCAGTTCGAGTTCGTCGCGAATATTAGTCCAACAGCTACAAAAATTTAAAGCGTCTAATTGTATAGATAATGGAGATGTAGACAGTAAAGACGATGAAAGTGGTGTGGTGGTTGAAACTAGGGACGAGCTGGAACAAGAACCCAGTAAAGCCCTTCAAAAGTGCGAGAGATGTGAGCGTTTGCAATTACAAGGCAACAATGCAAGCTCTCTTGATTCAGGGATCGGCGATGGACATAAAGACGAACCAGGTATATAAATACTTTAGCAGTTCACCATTCAATTTATTTACTTTCATGTTGTATATTTTGCTTGGGGAAAATGATTACATTTTAAAATGTTTAACTTACATCATGTACATTAAGTTCACGTTGTGCTAATTGATTTTCAAAAAATACCCAGCCCCCCAAATACAAGAAAAATACAAAAAATGACTGTGTAAAGTGAATGTAGTTTTGTTCAAAAATATCGTGTTTAGGCATATACGTGCCTTATTTTAGTTTATTATTGTTATTCTGATTAGTTTGTATCGCATCTGCTAAATAATTTATGTGTCTGCATGTGTCGTCTACATGCGTAAAGGTGACTAAACTTCCGGTTTACAAGGAATTACGTAGAGGGGTGGGTACGGGAAATGCAGTATCAAAATTCAAATTATGGCGACATTATGATTACCTCTGTCTCCTAATGAAAACAAACAAGGATTTGATTTGTTTTGAAAATACTGTAAAACTCCACATAAAAATCATCTCAGGCAAATTTGTACAAATCCTACTGATGAAGGCTAAAGATTTAGCCAAAACGTCTAATTAAAAATCATCAAATTTAGTCAGAGACAACCTAATCCATTTGTAAAATCATTTCAGGCGTTCGAGAGATGGTAGTTACAGACGACCAGATTGTTGACATGCTGGATGAAATTGGAAATGTCTGGAAAATCCTTGGCCCAATACTCAATATTAAAATGGCCAAGATAAAAAATATAGATGCCGATTATGCACGTAATGCGGACAAAGCAAGCTGTTTGTTGACGACATGGAAAGAACAAGAAGGAAGAAGTGCTACTGTGGGAAATTTAGAATCTGCATTACTACGCATTAAGAGAAAGGATATTGCCGATAAATTTTTAGGTACCATATAAGTGATGATGATAATGATTAAAATGATGACAGTGATGATGGATGATATGATGATCATGGTGATGGTACTGGTGGTAATAATGAGGGTGGCGGCAATGGTAATGATGATGATGATGGTAATAACTGGATTATATGATGATGATGAAAGTAATGATTAGTGATAAGGATGATAATTAAATTGATTTAATCTATTTTCATCATTGTTGTAATATATTTAATATTTACAGTCAAAGCACCTATTATTGAGATTAGGTTTTTTTAAACTTGGAATATTGAAAATGAAGATTTCATTATTCAAAACAAGAATAGTTTGAAAGTTTGATTGTTGATTGGACATTATAAAAAAAATTGACTCCTAATATGGAAACATACTAGCCACCGTCTTGTATGCTTGCTTGTCAAATTCATTTGGCTTCCTGTGTTCGATCCATATTAGTTCAAATCGATTAATGGAAACAAATTTTGATAACTTAAAACTCAATAATGAGTTCTACGTGTTCACGATTCTCACGATTCAGGTGTGTTGACTGTAACAATTATTCTCTGAACTGGATTATTATGAACAGGACTTTGTAGAATATTTACCGAGACGTGGAGTGGCAGGGTTAATATTCGCTATATTTAGCGACAGTAAAGAGAATAATAATTATTATACCAACATGAAACATTATTTTTTAAGATTGACATCATAAAGAGTATAATGAAATTATACTACGATTCCATCAAGGCTAAATTATTTACATAAATTAGTTTATAAGCGAACTTTCTGCATTTTGTAATTAGTATTATATTATCTGATAATGGAGCGTGATGGCTCCGAAACGTCAAAAATTTATTTCGTTACTAAGTCTCATTTTTGCGTCATTAAATGAAATTATTAACAATTAATAGTTAATTATAATTTATTATTTTTAATGATTTACTTTTTCTACTTACATTTTTTGCAGACATTGTAGGTATTTCAGCGTTTGATGTTCATCCAATTCAGGTTATTGATAAACCCCTCCACCTCAACATCAGAGTTGGTCTCACAACTGAATACAACGAACCGGATACATCTGTAAGTAAAACAATTAATGATTTAATGATTTAAATCTCCCCAAATCAATCAAATCAAATTTTATTGCTCATTAAATTCACATTAAATTTTACATTTTTACAGTAAAAAATATAATGTATATAAAAATAGTTTTTTTTACAATTGTATATATATATATATATTAGTTGAGCCTGAGAGCTAAATTAACTTGTAAGTTTTCTAGTTAGCCCCCAGTCTACTCCATATAGACTTAAATCACCAAGTTGCTTTGTAATGTTTTAAAAGCTATAACAATACAACTACTCAACTGCATGAGGCCCCACAAACACATTTTAAAATAAACATTTAAGAGTTCAAACAAATTGTGATATATAAGGTGGTCTTGGTTGAAGTTGTGCTCAAAGTTTTTAGTGTCTGAATATGCCTTTTGCACGACCTAGTCACATGGTCCACCCCCCCCCCCCCCTCCCCCCAAAAAAATAAAAGTTAAATTAGCTGAAATAACCGGGTGGATAGACCTAATCGGCTAATTTAATGCTATATATCTATGTAGAAAGATCAAAAGTTTATTTAAACTTAAGGGCACTAACAATCACCAATCATCAGTGATTTACAAAGCAGAATGCTCCTGCTGCGACACCTACATCGGGGAAACAATGAGGAACTTTAATGTTCGTAAGTCCGAACACGAAAACCCATTACACAATTCTCAGCCTGCATGACATCTTTCCAGCAATTCCACTCATATTTACACTTGGGACATTCTCCACAAAGAGAAATCGATTTTCAAACGACGTATAATAGAAGGACTTTTAATAGCATGCGAACAACCAAGCCTTAACAAACAAGTACAATGCTTTATTGCAAGCCTCTATCCCTGAGGGATTATATAAACTTCTTAAACTGTTGGATATGTAAATTTTAGATTATACTGAAGATGACTTCTTAGTTGAAAACGTTATATAATATATTTACTATAACTTTATGCTTGTATTTAATAAATTTTACTATAAGCGAAATAATGTCATATCTATGTACGTTTCCACCAAATTCAAAACCTCTGGGAATAAAAACTTTTGTTCCAAATATTTTTCATGTGACATTGAAATACATAAGACAAAGAATCTTATTCCCAAAATATTTGAATATTTGGGCAGAAATGTACATAGCAACGCATTAGCCAATTAGTTCTATTGTTGCAATAACTAATAGATATTATTGTTTGATCAAAGGTTCTTTTATGTGAAGATGGTTCAGGTAGAAAGTACCTTGTTAAAGAAATCACTGATGAAAAGACGGAATGGAATATTGAAAAGGTTGTTCTATCATGCAATTAAGCATTGATTCATTTTAGCTCTCATTCATTCATTTTAGCTCTCATCAATTGATTCATTTTAGCTCATTGATTCATTTTAGCTCTCATTGATGAATATTTTAGCTCTCATTGATGAATATTTTAGTTCTCATTGATTCACTTTAGCTCTCACTGATTCATTTTAGCTCTCATTCATTCATTTTTTTATTACCTCATTCATTAATCCACTAACTCAAAGGACTATTTTTTATTTGCTTTGTCAATTAACTTATTTATTCAATCATTCATTATTTAGCAACACAATTATTCATTCATTTGTTCTTTCAGTAAAACTGCAACTTAAAATGGCAAAAAAATGGACAACTATCACCAAAAAACAACAAAACCAGAAACCATTACACCCCTCATTTATTTATTCATTCATTATTTACTCACTTATTTTATATTATTTAATATTCATTCACACATTCATTTTCAGACTTGTAATCTATCTTGAATTGTTTTCATTTATTTATCACCAACTATCTAATTTTAAAGCATCTAATAGTTGAAATGTCAATTCAGCCATCAACATTTCTACACATGAAAGCTTTAAGTCAAACAGCGGTGCATGATACATTTTTTTCTAGATTGTTAGATTTGTTTGTCACATTCTGTTTGGATGATATTATTTTCCCCAAAGCTTATACTGTATGATTTTTTCCCCTCTCTCAGAGGGCTGCAGAGTATTGTTTTCAAAATCCTCCACTCCCCCCCCCCCCCCCACCCCCTCAAAAGTCAAATGTTCCACACCTTATGTTATATCTGTTTATCAGATTGTGGACAATGAAATGGTGATGGAAAGAATGATAAGAGCTGCAAGAAACTCTAGAAAAACAAAGGAAGAAAGACGTCAAGAAAGCTTACGACGTGTCTCGGCAGAACTTACAGAACTAAGGAAAAGAATGAAAAGAGTACGGATAGAAAGTGAGAATGACGAAAAAGCTGAGCAAGACAAAGATACACCAAGACCAAAGAGCGATTCACCTGCTAACAATAAAATAACTCCAGAACAATCACAAGAAATGTTACGGATGTGTATTATACAAAGTGAGAGTTCACAAATGATGTACAGGGTTCTAATCAAACTTATTGGTGAAGTTGGCCCACTAGAAGGGAACTCGAGATGTCTACGGCAACTTTCAGATTTCACAAATGAGCTCAGAGAGCAGGAAAGAAAGTTGATCCCCAAACTTTACATGTTGAATGGTTTGAAGGATAACTTGGAGGAGGAACAGCTAGCAGTGCTTGAAAGGTTGCAGAAATGGCAGCAAACTCAGAACAAGCAAGTTGAAGGGATAGATAAGTTGATTACAAGTCTGCTGGAACAAGGAAAGATTCAGTGGAATAGAGTAAGCTATTTCTCAGTATATTTCTTAATTGAATGAAAAACATTATAAATACTTCTCCATTTGGTGTGATATATAGAGGGCTTTAATATTATAGCACATTTATTGGTTTCTCGCTATCAGCCCAAAATCAAAAGATATTTAAGAAAAACATTTTACACAAAGTTTGTTTATCGTTGCTATGGAAACACTGATTAGCATAATGAGAACATCATTCCAAACTTTAATCCAAGACTGATATCTCCAAAAAAAAAAATTCAGATTCATTGGACTAAGGTAAGATCACGTAATAACAAATTCAAAAAGGGCCAAGAGAAACTACTTGGAGACACCTTAAAGGAGATAATAATTATTTTCCTGAGTTTTTTTGGGTTGTTTTTTTTGTTTGTAAGTTTTGACCTTTATCTTTTAGAAAGCATCAAACCGAAAATCAGAACCAGTCTTTAAATTTGGTGGTTCTATTGGAGTACGAAAGGTAAGAAGGCAACTTTTCTTTGGTTCATCCATCCATCCATCCATCTACTTTTATTTGTTTATTTATTTTCTCACTCACTCACTATTTATCCATTTATTAATTTTTACTTTCTCACTCACTCACTATTTATCCATTCATTAATTTTTATTTTCTCACTCACTAACTATTTATCCATTTATTAATTTTTACTTTCTCACTCACTCACTATTTATCCATTTATTAATTTACTCATTAATTTGCTTATTTACCGTTTCTCACTAACTCACTATCTATCCATCCATCCATTCATTTTTTGTTCATTTACTTTCCCATTCACTATTTCTATTTTTTATTTGTTAACTTTCTTCTCTCTCTTTTCATATTCAGTTATCTGTCCTAATCTTTCTTTCTTCTTTCTTTTCTAAAAGAATAGTTATCACTTCAAATTTTTTATTTTATTTTTTACATTAATGTTTCAGAGAGCAAAAACAGACTCATGTGAAACCAAGAAACAGTATCTCAGCAGTTTACAAGATGAACGAAATGAGGAACGAAAGAAACAGATCTCATCTCCACTTTGTGCAAGACAGATGCAAAAAATGTAAAATTAATGAGAAATAAATCTAGCTAGCTAATAAGGTAATTAAGACAAGTCATTTTCACAATAGAAGAAAGACAAAACATCCATAAAATGTGTTTGTCTAATAAGAATTCAAAAAAATCAGACAAGGTTTTTGTCTAGAATTGTTTTCATCCAGTTTTAGAAGACAGACAAATCATCCCTAAAATATGTTCATTTAATGTGAAGAGACCTCTTTACCTTCCTTGTTTGTTGTCCCATTTCAGATCACGTGAATATCATGCTACCCTTGGGAATTGTTTCTTTCACATGTAAATGATATAACATGTTCATCATAAAAGAACAATTCTCAAGGGAATGTCACGTGGTCTGAAATTGGCAATTTGCATACGGAGGTAAAGAGGTCTATTAATCAAAATCAGACAACATATATTAGTCCTGTTTTCAAGATAAGATGATATGTTTGCCCAGGCAATATCTCTGTCTTCTAATGTGAAAATTAACAACTGTTGATAACAATGGCAAAAATTGCATGCTTTAGGAAACATCAAAACTAGAATATGTGCTCATAAACTTAGCATCGTACAGCCTTTTTTATTCTTTTGAAATGAATATTTCACCTTGATTTGCTAACTAATCACACAACAAGGTAACAATAATAGTGTACAATAACTAGTAGACTTTGTCAGTGTCTCCACGGAATAATTTGAGTAACAAAGGCAAAATGTACACCACAGAAAACATAGGAAAAGACTTTCTGACAATTCAGACATATAGCTCATGTGTCATTAATCTTTTGATAACATCTGAAATGTCAGTAGGTACATACGGTCCCTCTTTCATAATAATAGTCTCCCTCGCAGCTGTCATTAAAGTTGGGCTTCCTGTGGGACACAGGAAGCCCGACACTAATAACGGCTGCGAGGGAGACTATCTTTCATATGGTCTTAACCTTTGTTACTTCAATAGACCTCTTTACCTTCCTTATTTGTTGTCCCATTTCAGATCATGTGATGCTACCCTTGGGAATTGTTTCTTTCACATGTAAATGATATAACAAGTTCATCATAAAAAGAACAATTCTCAAGGGAGTGACACGTGGTCTGAAATGGGCAATTTGCATACGGAGGTAAAGAGGTTTTTCGCTCACATGACTGCAAATAACCAACCTACCTAACTTTATCACGCTGGGTTACGCATAAGGCTTGCAAGTCCAATTTAAATTGTTGCTGTTTATATCTAATCTTTCATTGTTTCTTATGAATCTTTGTAATTCATTGGTTTAATTAGAATAGCAGTTATTATGAATATCAAATGACTGTTTGAGAATTATAGAATTTCAAAGGAACCAATTTCCAGTCAAATGTCGATTGCATATATATTACTAAGTCGTGGAGTTTATTTATGTTTTGAGGTTAATGTTATGGAGAATCTCAGTGTAAAGAATGGAATGGTATAGGTGGACATACAGTGTTATGGTTTTGCCAACCAACCATTGTTATAAGAACAAAGAAAATTACAAAATCTATTGTGCAAATGGTTGGCAAATTAGCATCACAATGCCAACACTTCTTATATAAACACTACGCTCACCTATAGCCAATCAAAGAAATCTCTGTAGGAAAGTTTATTTATGCTTCTAAGGCTGAAGTAACTTTATAAGAATTGATTTTCATTTAGGCCTAGTTCAAACATGGTATCTCACGTGCTGAACCTAATGCACTAATTCTATCTAAGGAGCAAAACCTATTGTTTGAATTCATTTGCATTAGATTTGGCACATGTAAGAAGTGACATTTGAACTGGGCCTTTGACTGAGGATTAGAGGACAATTTATCTTCAAATTATTTTCTATTCATATTGAACACTGATTATATTTCATCATCATCATCTTAAGAATGATTATATTTAAAATACTTGAAGTCTTGATTTATTATAAGTTTTGATTTCATTGCACAAGTTTGTCACAGATCCTCTGATTTGTTGATCAGCTATTTTCATAATTATTAATTAATGTGCAAGAACATTAGGGTCATTCCACATGAGAGTTAACTGACTAAGGTTCTCAATGTGATTTTACTGTAATATTATCTATTCTATGTGATATTTACTAAGCAAATTTTCTTATATTTGACTTACTGAATTTGCCATTTGTAATGTCCGTCATGTTTCTTGTAATGTCCTTCACGCTAAATATTCCCTTTTTTAAAAAAATAGAAGAAAAAACTAAAAAATATAGGTCTTCAGTAAGAAAACTTAACCTATAGCTATAACCAAATGCTAAAAAGCATTTGTTTGCTATAAACTTCTCACAATTCACAGGAATTTCACTTCTAATTTACCCAACTGGAATTAGTGGTAGTTTTAGCTGTATTAAATGTCTGTCACAGTCCTTTTGGACAAAAAACTGACAAGTTACGTTGAAAATTATTTCTGAAAACTTTTTTCATGCAAATTGTAGACAAGGTTCTAAGACAGTTGTGTGAAAAAATAAAGTGTAAGATAATGCAACTGTGTATGAAACACAAGCTTATATAGGTCTGTGAATGTAATGTCGTCACAGTGGAATGACCCATTAGATGAAAAATCTGAATATTTTTCATACATTTAAGTACTGCTTTATAAATATAATTTGATAATAGAATTATAGGCTGCAAATTGATAGCCTGCGTACAGCCGGTTTAATTACCCGTAATTTTAAACCGGCTGTACGCAGGCTACAAATTGACCAATTGTAGTTCAAAAAAAATTTTTGCTGCAAAATTATATTTGAATGATCTTATTAGATCATTGCACAGAATTGTGGTCAGGATCACTAAAATAACAATAACTTAGTTTTTCATTTTTCAAAAACCTAATTTTGCGGTAATGTGAGTATGCATATGAGTCAACTTAAAGTCATGAGTAATATTTTATGTTGTGTTTAATATAGTGTAACCATTTCAAGAACTAAAGAAGAAAGAAAGTGTGTGGAAAATTCAAACATTGATGTAAAAATGGTCCATTAGTACATAATATACAGTGGTACTTCTATTAAGCGGTCACTCTCGGGACTTTCCAATAGAGGTATAGAAAATAGATCTGGGACTTTTTATTGTGGCTCCTAATAGAGGGTGACTGCTTAATGGGTGACCGCTTAATAGAGGTACCACTGTAGAATGCTTTGATAATGATCATTAACAGGTTCCCATTTAAATCTGTACTTTCCCATTTAAATCTGTGCTTATGCAAATTTTGTTGATGTGTGCTAAACACACAGATCAACCAATCAGAGAAGTTCACTTCAGTAATAATATACTCTGATTGGTTGATCTGTGTGTTTAGTACACATCA
Source organism: Metridium senile (assembly GCA_949775045.1). Taxonomy (NCBI): domain Eukaryota; kingdom Metazoa; phylum Cnidaria; class Anthozoa; order Actiniaria; family Metridiidae; genus Metridium; species Metridium senile. The sequence continues at coordinate 8,822,981 of OX459100.1, forward strand.
ACACAATTTGCATAAGTACAGATTTAAATGGGAAAGTACAGATATAATTGGGAACCTGTTCATTGTACAAATATCTAGTCACAATTGTACAAGTTTTACAAGTAATTTGGCATTAAATGCCCAATCAGAGTAATTATATTTTTTATAGTATTTTTAGTTTTGTTTATCATGAGAGATTTAAAATTTAGGAGTTTTACTATTTTATTTGTGTAAGATTTTGTTATTGGATTGTCAAGTATATTGAATAAAGATTGACAGTGTTAAAACAGCACAGAAATTACTTATAAATTTTTTTTACTGTTTTAGCCTAGAAAAACTTAATGATTTGAACATTAATCATGGGCCAGATTGGAAAAAAGCTCTGCTTTATTTGATACCCAATAAAGATTTATTATTATTATTATTATTATTATTATTATTATTATTATTATTATTATTATTATTATTATTATTATTATTATTATTATTATTATTATTATTATTATTATTATTATTATTATTATTATTATTATTATTATTATTATTATTATTATTATAACATTTACTTTTTATATAAAATAGAATAGAGAATTCTATTTACCCATAGTCCATTTCAGGCAAGCATTCAATCTTTACTCTGTCAACTATACTTAAAACTGTAAATATGTAAAAATTGTTGCAGCTGTCAATTAAATCAAAAATTATCATTGAATTTGTTTTACTTTTATATATTACAGGGAGATATTTGGTATGAAAAGGAAACATTTTTGACAAAAATAACAACATTTTAGTTCAGGAGTTTTTAATAAGCTTATGAGGGACTAGTCATTTATTAGGGGGTGGGGGTGGGGGGGTGGGCTGGTGCAATTGGGGTAGGGGTCATACTTTTTCATGCAGGCAAATATGGTGGGTAAAGAAAAATTCTGCAATCATCACTATTATCATCATTGTTCTTTTATGTACTATCTCTTAGAGGGCCACATTAATTTGTGCATTTGAAAGAACAGGGCCACAAACAATTATGTCAAGGGAATTGAAAATGCACCAGGACCCCCCCCCTCTAATAAATGACCCGTCCCTAAGATAGTCGTCCCTATTATCGCGCACATCCTATCATCGTGCTTTTCGTAAAAAATAATATATATCTGCTATTCTGCGTAAAAGTTTATTTAAGAAAGTGAACTAAAATAGCTGGTTGCAACAGAATAAGCAGCCATAATTGTTTTCATTCATTTTGAAGCAAGTTTTTAGAAGATATATTTTTTACGAAAAGCACGATAATAGGATGTGCGCGATAATTGGTACGACTACCTTATCTCATCAACTCACTTCCGGCTAAAACGGGATTTTTCTTTTTTTCTGCTTTCTAACATTTCATTCTAACTAGCAGACATTACAGCCACACATCATAATCAATATTGGTTATCATTTGAAATTAAATAAATATTACCCTTTCTTGTTTGCCACATGCTTCGTTCAAACGGTGCCATGGCCAATAGAACTCCAAATTAAACGATTTTTTTTCTCGTTTAAATACAAGATGCTCAAAATCAAATGTCACATAAATGAAAGCAAAATGCAACTCAGATACTTCAAAATATATAATCTAGTAAGTGAAAACTTATCGTTTTGCATGGATTTTGCCCCCAGTTTTTTTCGGCGGTAAATTCGTCGAAATTTTATTCTCTGAACAAGTTGATCACGTGCTTTGTTCGTCCAATCAGAGCACTCCAAGTGAAATTAGCAACATTCCGAACATGTTTCGTTACACCATTTGTTATATAGCGCGCGTGCAACTTTTAGATACAAAATGAGTTTTCAAGCTTCTTTCTCTGCGAATCGCACAAGACAACCAACTTGTACACTTTGCAGAAACCACGGCATTAGATCTGACTTGAAAGGGCATAAATATTACTGTGAATTCAGCGATTGTGAGTGCAAGCTATGCTTCCAAGGGCGCGAAAGACGCGAGGTTATGAGACAGCAAGTGCAACTACGAAGACGGCAAATGAAGCAAATTTACTCCTCGATGAACCCTGAAGACAACAAGGATAATGTTGAAGAAACTTCTAGTGGTTTTAAGATTGATAAGGCGGTGCAAACTGACGATCAACATGAACAGGAGTGGTCGGGTAGGTCATGCCATTTTTACATAAAACATTTTTGCTGAACTTGCAAATTTATTCCACTTCTTGGGACACTGCCTATCTCTATCAGCATTTGATTATGTGAACTTTGTTCATCTAATAAGCAACATATAAACTTATATTTTATATTATTATTATATTAATGTGCAACATTATTTATTCACAAGATTTCTTGGTTAAAGCCGTGTTATAATAGACAAATGAAATTTCGCAATGTCTAGAACCGCGCTCGCGCTTCTGATATGTCTGATATGTCTGATATCGATGTCTTCTTTCGAAACAAGTTGCAAACTTGCAAACTTCGCTGTCCTTTTATGCACTTAATTATGCATGCAATAAAATATTTTATTTATAATTCCATCAGGCTAGCATTGTATTTTATGAAAAGCATCTAAAATGTTTTTTTTCTTCTGAAAATGAAATTTGCCCCTCTGTAAATTAATGCAACTCGTGGATTGCAATTCTTATAGTAGACTTGAGGCTGTTCGCATGAGGAGTTCATAATAAAGGAAATAATTTACGGTTTTCACGCTTAAATGTTCTTAAAAATGAAGTTTCGACTGCGGTTAATAAGGCTAGTCACTATTTAAATAATGGTCTAAAATTATTTCTAATTTTTACAATTGATAAAAAACTTGTTGAATTTCATGTTTCAGCTGCTCGTCGAACCAACAATTCTTTCAACTGCCATCCTAACCTACCATCTCCTGAGATCACCACAAACTGTTACAATCATGTCCATCCCAGCAAAACATGGCCAGTTGTTTTTGATAACAGTGCGTTTATCAAGGTAGAAGCGAATAGGGGCAAGATTTCCAATGAATGGCCAGCTTGTCAAGTCAGCTCAAGACAGAGTAGCTCCTTCAATGGTTTTTGGCAAGAATTTGTACAAAGGCTTTAAAAATTACTGCAAAACAAACTGTTCCACCATCTTATAACTTTAATGGACATCGTTACTGTTCTCACGTTTTTCGTTTTTCGTTTGTTGGAATTGTTATATCATGTGGTTCATGTATACTTTTACAGTGAGGATAATTGAACTGTGAACACTTTGCGTTATTTGTTACTTTGTTTTAACTCACATCCCTTGAGCGAATAGAGGGGGTGTAAGGGTTTGCGGTGATGCGGTTTGCGTTATTTTTGGTGCGGTTTTAGGGTTTTTTCATTCATAACTGCGGTTTTGCGGTGTCGCAATTCTTGCGGTTGCGGTTTTTAGCATTTTTTTTCTTTTAAACATTAATAATTACAGTGAGGATACTCGAACCGTGAACACTTGACTTTTTTCATGTTATTATTTTCTGAACCTTCTATTGCTTCAAAACCTCTAGAGGCCTTTAAAAATGAAGCTGTGAGTTCAAATACACTTAGAGTTCATAATAAGTCGTATTTCTAATATATTTGCTCATTGGATGTGGGTTAAAGAAAAAGTACTTAAGCCTAGCACTAGCGACGCAGCAAGCGCAAACGCAAGCGCAAGCACAAGCATTAATTTTAGAGTGAAAACGAGACGCGAATAAGCGCAAACAATTACCTATATAGTGCCACGAAATAAGGTCGCTTGCGCTTGTGTTTGCGCTTGTGCTTGCGTCGCTAGTGAAAACCACGCTTTAGTGTATTTGAACTTATTGCTTCCTTTTGAGAGGTTTAAAAGCTGTAGAAAGTTTAGAAAATATTATATTACACGTACATGAGAAAAGTGTTCATCCTCGGCCTCACTGTAACTTAGTGCAAACTTGAATAAAAACATCATGACTAGTTACTATATTTTACAGTCTACGTAATTCAATAGAAACAACAAAAGACCCCAAGTTAAACAATGAACAAAACTATAAAACAAGAATACAATAGGTTTCCAGTACACAGAGACCAACATTTTCGATGTATTTGATTTTTTTCAAGCATGAGAGTACAAATCTGACTGTCCCCTCTCCCCCACCGCGCTTCTTTATCAATCACGTGCGCAAAGTGAAACAAACATCCAATCATAGTTGCTAAACATGACTGACAGCTGTCAATGGTTACAGCACATGTTTCTATTCGACGTTACCTTACTCTTGCAGTCACTGTAAGTATCCTCTCTGTGTGCACTGGTAGACGAAACTGATCATGAGTTTTGGACGAAGTGATGCCCCTAAGCGAACAAGACGACCTAGTTGTACCTTGTGCTCGAACCACGGCATACGATCTGATTTGAAAGGGCACAAATATCACTGTGAATATAGTGATTGTGAATGCAAGCTGTGCGATCGAGGGCGCGAAAGACGTGAAGTGATGAGAAAACAAGTGAAGCTGCGAAGGCATCAAATGAGGCAGATCTACGCCGAGAAATCTGGTGCCAGGACAGCAAGTGAACTGAAAGTTGACTCATCCTCACAGAGAATGATGCCTCCGATTCGTTTCGAGCCACAAACTCAAGGTAAATGAATATTTATTGACGATAGCTTGTGTTGATCAAACTTTTTTCGCTTTTACTGTCACTAACAATCACTTTTTAGATGTCAAATCCCGACAAAATTGTAAACTAAGTTAATTTCAATTTCTCTTGATCAAAGATTCGATTTGAAATCAATGAAATCTAACACGGTTTGCACAAAACAAACTTGCAACGAGCCTCAACAATCATTGCCACATTTCATGACACTGTGGGTCACAAGTAACAAACTAAAACATTTAGTATTTTCAGATCTTATTTTTAGTACTAGTTAGTTAAATTCAACGCTCAGATGGGCATTTTTGTCGATTCCATAGTTTCTTTTTGACGTAGTTTGTCAATTTCACTTCGCATGAGCTGTGCACGTGCCCGGTATACGCCGGTATACGCTGAAAGGACTGTAAGTTTCTCGATTTTAGTTGTAAACTTCTCCCCGAATTCTGCTGAAGTTCGCTTTTTCCCATTTTTCACTTTATTCAAAACTACAAAAAGAAATGATCTCACATTAATTTTCAATGTCGCTATCATTTAATCAAGAGAAATGAATTATATAAGTTGTTTATTTTGCAAGCATGGTACGTTTATAGTTCATTGAAAACAACGATTTTTACGAACATTATAATGATTGACATTGTGATTAGCTAGCTTTTATACCTGTGGATCCAATCAAAACTATTATTTATCGTGTAAAAAAAGCAAAACCTGACATATAAATACCATCTTGTTGTTATTCTAGCGCCTCTCTGCAACGTCAGCCCTGGCTATCCCTTCCCGAGGTTTCCACCACGAGGGATCCCCTACACTCAAAGCAACGCCGTGGACTCAATGGCGTACTTCCTCAACATGTCACCACCAGGATTATTAACACAAAGAAGCCACAGCCCACTGCAACGCCTCAGTCCTGCACTGGGTAGACTCAGTGTTTCAGATAACAGCGCTTTTGTGAGGTTTTCGCCGCAGTCAAACACGATTCACGGAGCGATTTCCAATGGATGGCCAGCGTGTGAGGTCAGCGATTCCAAGGAGGCGGCATACGCGCTGGCTTCTCTTCACCACAAGAAGAACCAGATGAGATTGAAATAGTAATGACCCGGCTACGAATATAAATGAACTTTTGATAACATTTGGTTTCCATTGAACCTTGTCAAACTTTTTGACAACTGGTAGAAAGAAGAAGTTTTTCATGTATTATTTTTCATGTCAACAGATGTAATTTCATGTGTATAAAACGAGAAGAAATATACATGCTTTCTTCATATTTTCATGTCAGCAAACTTAATTTTATATGCTGTCACTTGTAATATGTAATGCAAAGAAAACAAAGAATTATCATTATTCAATATTTATAGTGTCTTGATGCTGTTTGATGCGCGAGATAAAACGAAAACATTTTTCTACGCTTTGAACAAGAAACATTGTTAAAATATAATTACAACGTCCTGCAACAATTGTATAGCAATTTTTAATATTTGATGCCCGGTGGGAGGGACTCCCTTATAAAAGGGGGCAGGGGTCCTCATCGTCCCTTTTAGGGTTTGAAATCAGTGCGGTTTGGGCCCGCTTAGGGTGATAATGACGAGAATGCCCATCAGCTGAGTTTTGTGGTCCTTTTCATATATATAAAATCAACAATGCTTCTTTTCAAAGATTGATTTTTATTTTAATTCCCTTTCCGGTCCCTCTTAGGGGTGAAATTTCATCACTGCCACGCCCATCATCTCAAAATACAGGACCCTTTTAGGGGTCATTTTCAGAATTTCCAACGAGGACCCCCACCCCCTTTGATAAGGGAGTCCCCCCCCCCTTTAAAAATTTTAATTTAATTTTAACCCCTTTTAAATCACTTTAACAATCCAATATTTAACAATGATTATTTAATCTTGATTGAAATCTTCAATTGTTTAAATTCATAACATTTACTAATTTTCCAATCAGGTGTGCCAGAATCTCCTTCGTATTTGCTTTTACCTTTGTTCTGTATTACACTGCGAATCGAAAAACTGTGGGCACCCAGAAATCTTTTAGAAATATTTTATTGAACAACTCACAAACACCTTTAACTACAAAAGGTTTATCCTACTACACATCAGTCAAACTTCTTGCGGTGATATAATAAACGATTTCTAAAATATTTCTGGATGCCCACGGTTGAACGGTTCGCACTGTAGACAGTCGACCCAACAGTTGCTTATTAGTTGCCTTGGTACAAATTATTATTGACCAGCTCCAATTTGTGATATTAGGCTATTAAGTACTTTTTAAAAGGACTTTAAGAACCGATTGTGACCATTGAAAACTATAAATAAGACAAATGTAAAAGTTAATACAAATGCAAGAGACTCTGATTCGTGTGTTCCAATCAAAGTTTAAAAACGACAATAATATTATTGTTTATTTATTATTATTTTACCATAGTAAGAGCAGTCCCTCTCTTCAAGGCTTATATGCTCTGGTTTGAGACCTGACTGCTGTGTTGTTTATTACTTATTTGAGAGAATTAGAAAGTTGAAGTACCAAAACTGTGTTGTTAGCCTTAGCTACTCAAACTGTTTCCTTAGAAACATCTATGCAGTATTTTGATTTGTTATAGCTATTTTATCATTACATTTTCTGTGCCGCTTTAGCTTCTTTGTGAATTTGAGAGTCAAGCTTCCATATCTTGTGTTGCCCTTTAACTGGTTGCTTAATGAACAATTCCTGTGGGTTTTCACAGATAAAAACAAAAGGAGATTCTGATTCGCTTTTATCAGAACAGTTCTCTTTATATTCATCATTACTAAGACAATCAGTAACATCAACACAACCAAGTAAACATGCCGTAGGATAAAACTTAGGAAAGGTGAGGTTCTTGTTGGGATATAAATCCATGTACATGCTTTCTACGATTGCTATTTCTTCTATAGAAGGACTCTTGACCGTAGCAGCTATCCAGAGTCGACCTCGGTGTGATGTGTACCATGCTCGGCCTTCGACTTGCTTGATTCCTTTAACAAGAAGAGAGGCCCACGGTTGATGCATACTCAAGCACATCCCTGGATCTCTCATTTCTTGTAGTTCCTTGTCTTGTAGACGAAGACCTTTAGTGCTCTTACTAACTCCTGTTTTACTGACAGGAGTGTTTGATGGAGTTTTTGATGGTTGAAATTCAAGCTTCAAATCTGGAAATGCTTTGGAATCTAGCAGCGACTTCTCTTCCGTGTTGCTATGAGAACCTGGCAAGTACATTTCTGGGTCCATTTCATGCATATCAAAAGCGTCATTGTCTTCAATTACTTTTCTTCCAGCAAAATCTAGTGTTACTTTCTTGTTCCTTCTTGACTCATGGCGTTTTTCCTGCAACTCTTGTTCTTTCTTCTTAAATGTGTCTCTTTCCTTCGATGACATCCACTTAGTTGAGTTAGTAGAGAAGTAGTCACATTCATCATCAATGACACGTGTCCTCTTTGCACTAGTTTTATCAAATTCTAATAATCTGTTCTTATGTTCTATAGCTTTCTGATATCCGCTTGTTTCTTTAGAATTGCTGACCTCATCAGAAAACGTTTGTGCCATCAGCTGTTTTACAAGTTTCGCACTTTTCTTGGACTCTCTCGCGATAACTTCTTGCTCTGCTCTAGTACACACTAAATTATTGCAGAAATAACACGGTCCTGCTCCTTCTTGTTCACAAACTATACGGCCACAGCTTGTGCAGTTGTTGATGAGACCGTGTTTTTGAGCGAGGCATTCACATGGGTGACGTCCTGGTAGACGGACAGATGTCCTCGCTTCTCCTTCTTTGCTGTACAAAGGAACAAAACGCGTTGGCTTCTTCTTCTCTTCCTGCTCAACTGGCTTCTTCTTCTTGTTCTGTTTTCGTGTTAAAATCTCTGGATCTTTCTCTTTTTTGATCCACTGCCCTTCGGTCTTTCTATTTGTCGTCGTGGCAAATTCATTTAAACCTTTCACAAGATTGTCGATAAAACCACGATGTTTGTCGATGCTCTCACCAAAAAACTCTTGAAAATACTCCTTTACTTCAGAGACATCATCTATCTTGAAGACATAGTCAGTTATGTCCTCTGCACAGTCAGTAATTTGTGAGAGTTCATGGATGCACCAATTTCGAAGATCTTCATTGAACGCCATTTTGAATTGACTTGTGCTCAGTCTCTAGCGGTCGAAGTGTACACAGGAATCCTAGTCAAGGAAATGAAAAATTCCAAACAAATTTAATAATCAATAATAACATAAAACGCATAATTGTGACTGCCAATAAGCAGAAGTGTAATTGTTGCTAATTCTTGAAAAGTTATTTCAAAATCTTATGCGTTGATATTGTTTCAGATTTTTTTTAGTCGTTGTAATTTTTCTTTTTTTCTTATGATGTTCATTACTATTTTTTAAAGAAAATAATTCTACAAGTTCGTTTCACGTGAGTTCTGACAATATTTTAGGACAACAATGAAATCAAAAATAAAAATGACGATATACAGCCTCATTTAGATACCGCAGACGTGGTGTTTTGCAGGCTCACGGTAATAACAAATATCAGATGTTCGTTATATTTGGTTGCCGCAGGTCGTCAACATCAACGACTAAAGCTAGTCGAAATTTCATGTCTTCTCTACTTCCCTGTAGATGATGGATAGCGTTAGATACTTGTCGTATCATCAGTGGAGAGCTAGGAAAGAGGAGGGCGTCAAACCGCTTCAATATCATGAAAAACTTTTAGCGAACGTTGAGTCTTTACAAGACAATGTGGCTGCCATTGATCGTCATATAAAAGATTATCTGGATGTGACAAAGTCATTTTGTGGGGCTGGTTCTCACTTGGGTGAAGCATTTTGCTTAGTTTTAAAGGAAACACCGTTATCGGAGATCACACAACAGTTTAAACAAGTTGTTGAAGAGATCGACCATGTTGCTCATAAGTCTAGTCTTCATATCATGAACCATATTCTTGGGACATTATGTGAATTCACAGCCACTTTTCCCGATCTCAAACGAGCAATCGAAGCACATAAGCGAAGTGCTCAAAACTACGAATCATGCCAGGAAAACCTCGAAGCGTTAGATCGAGATGAAGGCCTTTCAGAGAACTCAAAACGTTTTAAAATTGCCAAGAAGAGGTTTCGATCCGCCGATGAGGAATTATCGTCTGAGGAAGAAAATCTGTATCGCAGTTTTAATGAGGTTGAGGAAAATCGCGTGAAGGTAGGAGTAAAGTTTTGATTGTTCAACTCAATAATCAACCATACTTTGGGGTTTGTTTTGATTCAGTTTATAATCTCATAATACTGAATACTAAGTTAAATGTATGTTGGGTATATTATATCTCCTCGGGTCACATTTTGTAATCCAGAGCGATTGATATTGATATAAAACATCTGTCGCCCAACAAGAAGGACATTTTCAGCATTTAAAACAAAAACAAGACCATTTTGAGTTATTTTTAATGTTAATATAGTCGTGTTGTTTGTGATGCTATTGTTCAATGCCGATGTTTTGACTGAGCGAGTCGAAGCATGGAGTCAAACTAAAAAAATGCTTCTAGCATAGCAAGAGAGAAATTGTACTCCCTTTAGAAATTTTTAATTACTTTTCATCTTAAGCCGAGACACGGAATATAGTCCATTAGTTGGCCGGTTTGACTGGTTTATGTGTATTTAACGAGATAATTGTGAAACACAGACATCAAAATGTTTTGAAACAGAAACATTATGTCATAGCTGATATCATAGATACATAAGCTGATTCAAGTTAGCCAATCATGTGAGAGTTTTAAGATGATCAAATGGTATGGATTTTGAACTATGAAACTGGAATTTTCTATTATTAGAAATACACTCATTGGATATTAAGTATTAATGTTGGAAATAATTTAACTTTGACAATGTTTTGGCTGTTAATTAACAAAATAATAATTTAAATTGACGATTATCTGTTGATCAGTGCAAAAAAGCATAGAAATATTGAAAATGTTAGCATTTTTTATTGCATATTAAATATTCATTAAAATCTTCTGAAAATACTTCAAGGAGTTACCATTGTTTGATAATCCACTAATCAGAATTGAAAGACGTGTTAATAATATTGATAATATTTGTGTCATTTATTTATAAATCATTAAATATTTATATAATATATGATTTAGTAAAGCAAAATATAATGAAACTAATGCAAAAAAGTTTGATTTCATCAGGTAAATGTAATCGTATAAAAGCATGACAGTAAGAGAATAATATAAATGATAAACCTAGGAATAATTATTATATAATATAAGGCTTGGTGATATTTTCACACAGATTATCTTTCACTGTAATTAGACAAGCAATTATAACACTATGATGAAATCAAGAGATAAATAAATATCAATTGAGTAAAGAAATCAAATAAATTGAGATGCTGTCTTCCTGATTTCAGATAGAGTTGTCACTTGTCTAAATCTTGAGTTGTTTTTGAAGTAATTAAGCCCACGTTTCGTTTATCTTGCTAATATCATAAAATATTCTCCCTGTTATTGTCAATTATTTTGTACAATTAATCTGACTGTATACCAATTTGTGTAATTTATATTTCAAAGCAAGGATAGAAAGTTGTCAATTTTTTCAATCTGGCTTTGAAATTTGTTTTATTTTCATAATAAACCTAATCGGCTAATGCATTGCTATGTATATGTATATGTATGTTTCCACCCAATTCAAAACCTCTGTGAATAAAAACTTTTGTTCCAAATATTTTTCTACTTTGCATTGAAATTCATAAGACAACGAAAGAATCTTATTCCCAAAAGATTTGAATTGGGTGGAACGTACATAGCAACGTGTTAGCCGATTTGGTCTATCAGTATGTGTTTTTATAATTAGTTTTTAATCAAATTATTTTTCTCTGTTTTTAGATGCTTGGTTCATGTTTTCTGTCATTGTTACAAGTTCAGTCCCAGTTCTTGACATCGTCGTCGGATCTGATGTCTCCTGTTGGCATTTTTCAAGAAATAGGTGATTACCTGCGGGACAGGGAAGTCACTCTTGCTTTGAAAGATGCCACTACAGCTTGGATGTCATTGGCTCAGGTAATCTTGAATACTCCGACGAAGGGCTAAGGCTTGAAACGTCAGTAAAGTTAAAACATTTTTCACAGTGTTACAATTTTCATTATATCACCTTTCATTTATATCACACATCGATGCAGCCTATGGATGCAGTCTATCCTCACTCTGCGAACATGTGAGCTGAATTGGGCAAAATAATTAAACGTAGAGGTAGTGAGTGTGTGTCTGAGTGTCCCCCATTAGAAGGAAGATATATTTTTCTTGTGAATTATTAGAATAATTGTGATAAAGAGAAGAAGAAGACAATGTTTGTGATTGTTAACTTGCTTAATATGTTGTTATAATAACATTGTAAATGGTTTGTTTTTGTGTTTCAAGACTAATCAGGGTCTTCGTCAAGGGAAGGGCCTAACAAGATATGATGTGCATTTACTAAGTCACAGTTATGATGAAGATTTGTCAGAAACAGAGAGAAAGCAGTTGGCTATCAGGGTTGAACTACTGCTAAAGGTAAGTCGCTACTACCATCATTAATATTACCATCATCAGAATTGTCATTATTACCACTACCATCATTATTATTACCATCATCATCATCAGCATTATTATCATTACCACCACCATCATTATTATTACCATCATCAGCATCAGCATTGTCATCATTACCACCATTATTATTATTACCATCATCAGCATTGTCAGCATTGTCATCATTACCACCATCATTATTACCATCATCAGCATTATCATTGTCATCATTGTCATCATTACCACTACCATCATTATTAATATTATTACCATCATCATCATCATCATGAACGTCACCATTGTTATCATTACCACTACCATCACTATTATTACCATCATCATCATCATTGTCACCATTGTCATCATTACCACCACCATCACTTTAGACATCAACATTATCAACATCATCTTCTTTATTATTGTCATCATGACCATCATAATTATTTTCATCATCATTGTTACCATCATCACCACAAACATTATCATTTTTACCATTGTAAACAACTGTTATCAACATTGTGATATGAAGATGATCAACATCAAAATCATGCACTTCATCATCATAATCATCCTCCTCCTCCTCCTCCTCCTCCTCCTCATCATCATCATCATAATGTTTCACCTTTGAATAATTCATAATACTAACTAAATTGTTTCAATGTATGTACAGAATTACCATAAAGAGTTTGAGAGAGCACCAACTCCAGAGGCTGATATTCCTGGTGGATTCCCGAAACATCCTAAAGGAATCGAACTTGCTCTAAAGGTATGTTTATCCTAGCCATAAGAAATAGAAATGAAAAATTGAATTGGAATTAAGATTTTCAAGAGTTTGGTGTGAAATCAAATCATTTGAGTGGAATGTCCAGGGTGGCAGATGTGATTAGTTGACTGTTGTCAAAGTAATTTGCTGAACAGCAGCCAAGAAAATCTTTGTTTTCAAAATACATATTTGTATCAGAACCATTTAGGATTGATTAAAGTATTCTGGTACGTACTGTTGTCTGCTGTTGTTCTGTAGCCTGTTGTTTTTGGTTTATCAGGGCTGCTGCTCAGAAACAGAAGCCATTGCTGCTGGTGGACAACTAGAACTCATCTCCAAAGAAGAAATGGAAGCGGAAATTGTGAAAAATATTCCCAAACTACAGCTCAAAATTGGTAATTCCTATTGCTCTTCTGTGTCTCCTTTATAAGGTTTCTTTGAAGTTCCTCTCTTAAGTGACTATTTCTATCATGTTGTAGGTTCTGTTGTCCACGAGACCTGTCCATCTCCAAGCAAAGCTCCAGACAATCTGAAATCCAAGCTGGTACGTGAAAAGCCATCACCCTGTCCAATGGATAGCACACACGACATTCCACATGTACCTCTACTTTTAATATTTACATCATAAAGAACTCTGACAACTCACATGTTTAGTTTTGCCAAATCGAAATATGGCATCCAATTTGAATAATAATTGTTTTTGACTGGCTAGCCTTGCATACATGTGAAAACTCCATTGTGTTGTAACGCAAACACGAAGCAAGCCATTCAAGAACAATAGTTATTTAAATTGGACACCATATTTCGAATTGGTCTATACACCTTATCAGTGACATGTTACTACAGTATGTGCAAAATCTACCCAATTTAAAACCTCTGGGAATACGAACTTGTGTTTTAAACATTATCAGATTACAAAAGAAAACTACTGCTATTCCCAAAAGATTTAAATTAGGAAGAAACATACATAGCATTGAGTAAACTGAATAGGTCTATTATAAACGATGGCAATGGTAACACTGCAGAAAATGTAAACTTAACTTTACAGATGTATAGGTAATGAAATTACCTATGAAAGTGAACCAAGTAAGATGTTACAACCCAAAACACGAAAGCATTGAGACAATCCAACCAAGGAAGTTTTAGAGAGCAAAGGCATCGTTTTTCCTGTTTTTCAAGAGTCATCAACAACTTTATATCGGATAAAAACTAATGCTATTGAGGCAGAAACATAAAAGTTTCCTGTGTGGAACATAATAGTTTTGCATCCATGCCCTCTAAGTTTGACAGGCCAAAATAAAAGTTTTGATTGACAATTGTCTGGGATATAATCTTTTCAAAACCTACTTGTTGCATCACGCCTCACAGAAGCTCGCAAATGGTAGTAGCTTTACTGTCATTTTGAGCTTTAGCCCTTCATTGGAGTAAAGAGGTCTATTAAACAGCATATATTACAGGTCTATTATAATTTGTGGGTGTTTTTATTTTCAGCATTGTATCCGTGAGCTTGTCAATACTGTAGCAACTCACAATGATATACCTTTGAACAAAGAAAATCTGGATCAGTTTGTGATGGCAGTGTTGTATGAAGCTTGTTCTCCAGTTTGTATGTCATCCTCCAAGACTGCTGTACAGTTGCTGTTTGGAAGAGCTAACCTTGTATGTACTATATACAATATGAGTGGCCAATCTGTATGGGATATGCAGTGGAGCCACTGTATGTCTCATACAGATCGGACACAAATATTGTATACTACTTATGAAACTCCAACATAAGTTCTTTAATATTTTACTAAAATTGTCAAGATAAAAGTAAATCTGGCTGAGAAAATTCAAGTTAAAACTTATGCAAATCAGGACGAATCTGTATAGGATATACAACTCCTCCACGGTTGTGAATTCTTTTGTCAATTTCTCATGAATTATTAATGAGTTTTGTATGATTATTATGTATTTATATCATCATCATTTTCATCATCATCAACAACAGCATCATGATCATGATCAATATCATTATCATTATTGTGAAAATCATGATCATGATCAACACTTAGCTATCATTAGCATGATTGTCATCATCATCACCACCACCATCATCAATATCATCAATATCATTGGCATCATCACCATAATAATCATCATTGTCATAGCTATCATCACCGCCATCATCATCATCATCTTCATCATAATCAAAATCATAAATATCATCATCGTCATCCTTTAAATCATCAACATCATCATCATCATCATAATCATCATCATTGTCATAGCTATCATCACCGCCATCATCATCATCATCTTCATCATAATCAAAATCATAAATATCATCATCGTCATCCTTTAAATCATCAACATCATAATCATCATCCCCACTCATCATAAACAACATCATGTCATTACTTTTAGGATGGTAATAAAACAAAGTGAAGAGAAAATTTAAAGGATGTTGTATCTTGAAATGTTATTTGTTGTTTTCAGGTAACAATCAAACCATGCAAAGACACAAACACTCGGCAGGCCCAAGTATTTGTTAAGAGCACATCAGTGCATGTTGAAGTTTTGTCTACATGGTAAGATTCAAGTACAGTGGTACCTCTATTAAGCAGTCACAAGACTTTTCGAAGTGGCCACTTAACAGAGGTTGGCCACTGAATAGAGGTATAGAATAGGTATAGGAATAGATTTGGGACTTTTTATTGTGGCTGCCTAATAGAGGGTGACTGCTTAATAGAGGTATAGAATAGGTATAGGAATAGATTTGGGACTTTTTATTGTGGCTGCCTAATAGAGGGTGACCGCTTAAACCGCTTAATAGAGGTACTGTACTGTATTATCATTATTACCAATTGTTTATCATCATTGTATTGACAATACATCACCCTGAGTTTCATTAAATGCTATCAATATTGTTTATAATAATACTCCTATTTTTCTAGGTGTGTGACTGCTGATCAAACATTATTTGCATGTCTTTCCCGTGACCTGGACTTGAGTGCAACACTTGGTACAGTAGATACTTCTAGTGTGGCCAAGTTTAGTCTGATGGACTTTCTAGAAGACAAGTAAGTACTACAGAAACACAACTACCATTAATTTTATTCTAAAAGAACCGTTTTATCAACCTTATTGAATGGTTGATTGGATAGAAGCATGGTTTATAGCAAAAGAAGGAAGGAACGCTTTATTTAACAAGGATAGTGGTAGAATTCTACCAAATAATTACTGAAGTCTTCTGAACAAATCAAAATTATATATGCGCGCACAGCATATCTTTTGCACACACTCTTTAAATATGCGTAACCAATTGTAATAATGACAAAATATTCACATTGTTTATCCTGGGCGAGTAGCCTGAAAGCTTGGTTTAAATAAAATCAATACAGGTTGATGAAACGTGTCTTTTAAAATGAATATTAACACAACCTACAAACATTTACTGGATACCATTCGTTTGTTTATTCATTCATTAATATATCAATCAATCTTTATTGGGTATTAGTTCAATTCAATTCAATTTTATTAAAGAAGAAATAATTTTTACAAATATGTATTTAACCTGCATTTAGCTTAATAGCTAGTCTAGGCAAGTTAAATTTATTTACAATAGTTGAAATTAGTTTACTCATATGTTATTAGATATGTTGAATGTATATTGTATATAAATATTTAAATAATAAAGGGAAGAAGAAAGTAATAGAAAAGAAGAACAGATAACTATAAGGACAACGACAACGAGATTTACTTAAATAGTTTTGAAATATCAACATCATAACCGTTTGTTATTAAATTATTAAAATAGTTCATCCATTCATTCATTTCCACCCAGCTTGTATTTGTTATATTTATTAAAGTTCTACTCACTTGTTCTATATTAATTGCAGGGAACGTCCATTGCCTACATTATACATCAAGAAGCTTAACACACCCCAATCCCCCTCAACACAACCCAAACAAGAATCCTCTCCATCCCATAAACAAAACAGATTCCGTAAATCACTGACCAAAGCAACCTCCAAGATTTTCTCCAGAAAATCCGGACTGGGTACCAAGCAATCTGGCACTGCTGGAAATGCCTTAGAGTCGCCTACTTCATCTGCCCCTAGTGCTGGCACTAGTAGTGGTTCTCCTGGCACTGAAGGTAACTCCTTCCTTCCTTCCTTCCTTCCTTCCTTCCTTCCTTCCTTCCTTCCTTCCTTCCTTCCCTTCCCTTCCCTT
This sequence comes from Metridium senile, assembly GCA_949775045.1. Lineage (NCBI taxonomy): Eukaryota > Metazoa > Cnidaria > Anthozoa > Actiniaria > Metridiidae > Metridium > Metridium senile. The sequence continues at coordinate 8,840,077 of OX459100.1, forward strand.
CCCTTCCCTTCCCTTCCCTTCCTTCATTCCTTCCTTCCCTTCCTTCCTTCCTTCCTTCTTTTCTCCCTCCCTCCCTTCCTTCCTTCTTTTCTCCCTCCTTCCTTCTTTTTTCCCTCCCTCCATTCCTTCATTCCCACCTTCATTCCTTCCTCCTTTTGTTCCCCCATCTCTCTCCCCCTTTCTTAGTTTAATTTGACTGATTAATGCCATAGGTTTCCGCGTGTCTCTCGCCACATCCGAAACAAGTAACGAACTTGATATTGATGATATGGAGAGCTTAGCACCCCTGCCCCCACCACGCCCTAAACACTGGGCACGTAAAGTTAGACAGCAGAACATGGGAGATAAGTCAGCAAGTGAATCAGACAAGAAAAAGAATGAGGAGACTAGAGCTGATTGGTATTCAGCAGATTCCAAGTTCCCTTTGCCAATGTTTAAGCCAACCCTGTCAGGTATGTTTAACCTATTTTGTAAAGGTTAAATAATGATAACACAGAAATAATACTGAAAACGCCTTTCCCCCGTTTGAAATGGAGTTCAAACTCTTGGATGTATCTGCCAAATATGGGAAATGAATTTGAATCAAATTTGGTCCAAATATTTTTGTATGGTATTTGCACACCAAAGAAACAATTACAATATTTAGAGTGAAATGGTATTTTGTTATCAAATATTTAGGTATTGATTAACTAAGAATTTACTTAAGCAGTTCGCTTAGGTATTAACCACACAATACACATTGCAATGGAGTATAGAATAGTCACAGTGTTCTGCTCCAGTGATATCTACAAGTTTATACAGAATAGCATAACTAGACAAAACATATTTAGTTTTGTTTCACGGTTATATGGCATGCACTCTATGTAATATATACAATATGAGCGGCCGATCGGTATAACATTGGATACAGATCGGACACGAATATTGTATAGAACTTATGAAAGTCCAACGTTAGTTCTTTCATATTTTACTAAAATTGTCAAGATAAATGTAAATCTGGCCGAGAAAATTCAAGTTGAAACTTATGCAAATCAGGACGAAATCTGTATGAGATTGAATTCTTTTGTCAATTGCTCATTAATTATTCATGAATTTTATAAGTACTATATACAAAATGAGTGGCCAATCTGTATGAGATATACAGATCGGACACGAATATTGAATAGTACTTATGAAACTCCAACATTAGTTCTGTAATATTTTACTAAAATTGTCAAGATAAATTAATGGCCAAGAAAATTCAAGTTAAAACTTATACAAATCAGGACGAATCTGTATCGGATTTACAACCTCCGTCACGGACGTGAATTATTTGCCAATTGCTCATTAATTATTCATGAATTTTATAACACCATATATCTATCTATCTTTTAATTGTTCTAGATTCTCAAAGCCAATTGTCTGTTGCATCACAACAAGAACTTGACGAAGTTATCAAGTTTCTGTCAGGAACACCGATTAAACCTCGCAAATCTGCAACATCTGATAACATTGATAATAGCAGTCACGTCACACCAGCGGACAGTGGGTTGGGCAGCACGTTTAGCATTGCTCTTAGCACAATTACACAGCCAAGCACTACTGACAATTGCATTCATGATATACCAATCCCATCAATCACCACCTCTGCACCTCCGCCTGAGAACACTAAAGAATCAAAGAAAGAAAGTAAATCGCGAAAAGGTAAAAACAAACAAGACTCAGATGCTAAAAAGGAAGGTAAAACTGAATCTTCTAAAGGAAAAAAAGCAAGCAAAAAAGCCGAGAAAACTAATAATAAAGGACAAGATTTGAGTAATAAAAGTGATGCGCATCCCAAAGAGAAGCAAGGTGGTACCAAAGCTGTGCTTTCACCAAAGGAGGGACAAACTAAAGCTGAGATTAAAGAAAAAGGTGTAGTCATGGAGGAGAAGAGCGCGGAGAAGGAGAAGGAGAAGGAGAAGGAGAAGGAGAACAAGCCTTGTCCTAGTCCAGTTGTAGTGACAGTCAGCTCTGTTGATGATGATCTAAAAGATGAGCAAAGTAAAGTCACTATTAGTGAAAGTCTTAGGTTGGTACAATGCATGTAGTGTTACTTGTCATTATCATTGTGTGATCAACATCATCATCATCACCACCATCATCATTATCATCAACATCATCACAACCACCACAATCATCATCATCAACATCATCATGACCACCACAATCATCATCATCAACATCATCATGACCACCACAATCATCATCATCAACATCATCATCATCAATATCATGATCAGTTTAATCATCATTATCATAGTCATCATCACCACCATCATCATTATCATGAACATCATCACAATCATCATCCGCATCAACATCATCGCGATCATCATCATTATCATCATCATCTGATTATCACCATCTTCATCATCATCATCAAAACAATCATCATTATTGTCATCAACAACAGCAACATCAAAGATTACATTAATTATAGCATCATCACATGATCACCAACACCTCATCTTGTCTATCTGTCATTATAAATATATATTACTCTGTTACTTCCCACCTATTTCAAAGCATCATTATAGAAAAGTTCTCTGTTATAAGTCTACTAACATTGTCCATCTGTGTGTCAGGAGTGTGTGGGAAAATGCAAAGCCACCCAAGAAACAAAAAGATATTAATGGAGCTCCATCAGGAACCTTACAGCTACGTAAAGAGAAGCATGGCTCACAGGAAACCCTCTATCACAGTTGCTGGTCTCTGTCTGAATTCAACGACAAGGAACAAAAAGATGAAGACACACGTAGCCTTAATGAAAGCATGTTGCCTAGTAACGCTTCTCCTGTTATGGACCTTGGTTTAAAGTGGCCAATAGGGTTTGCAAGTGACGTGTGGGGAAGTAACCCAAATGTCAGCGAAACAAACGAGGTACTGGAGTTATTCACTTAGTTCATCTATTAATGTATGGGGAGGGGGGGGATCGGCAAAATCTTATGTTCTCTTTCTAAATATAACGGAACCCCCCTTCCTGTTTTGTAAATATTATAGCCCCCCTATATTTGCCCAGTTTATAACTAAAGCTGCATAAAATTAGTTAACCCCCCCCCCCCCCCCCTTATATAGCTTCTGAAAATAACATGACCCCCTCAAAAGCCCCCATATAGAGATTAGAAACATAAGCAATGTTTTGTGGTTTGAATGTAAAATTGATCACCTCTTGGCAGGGATATCACGAACAGAAATCAATGTCTACATTTACCTGTAAAATGTGGAATATATAACTTATCGGACTGCTATAACAGTGGTAATTGAAGCCACATGAATTAAAATCATAATTACAGTTTTACCTGGCAGTTTTACATGGGAAATAAGGAGGACTTATCAGAATGCTATATTTATGTGCCCTTTTTCCAGCACATCATGCTGCTCTCTAGGGGAGAGGGGGCTGTTGAGAAAAAGTTAACAGTTCTAGTTAAGCTAGTAATAAAAAAAACTCACAATGTTTTAATGTTGCAATGTTTCTGTTTTAAAGACGGAGGCTGGCCAGTGGTGTCGTTCTGATGAGAGTCTAGATCGAACAAACCATGGCGGGAAAAGCGCATTCTCCCTTGGCCTCGGGATAACTGGACCAGAACTGTTTGCTGCTGCAAGCCAAGCTGGGTAGGTATTCACATAGTGTTCAGCGTGTCGGACTTCATGCCTAATGGTCTGGGTTCGGGCAAGATACTTAACTCTCTCAGTGTCTTGTCTTCTTGGATAAGGACGTAAAGCCGGAGGTCCCGTCTGCCTTCACTCTGACTATGTTACAAGGTGGACGTAAAAGAACCACTGAGGATGTAAACAAATCTCTGACCGTGACCACCCTCAGTGACTGCCTCACTCTCATACAAGCGCATTTGAATATGTACATAGATATTTGCGTTATATAAATGTTAAATTATTATTAATTATGATTGTCACACTTGATTTACAAATATGATATAGGTACAATTGTTTGCATGTCTTACAAATATAAAATTTATGACCACAGCGAATGAACCCAGGTGTAAGTGATGATGAATTGTGATCGTCTGATGTGTGTAGTTTTGAGAAAGACTAATTGTTGGTGTCTGATGTTTGACATGTTTTTTTGTTGTTGTTTGTTTAGTCGTGCGGATATTATAAAGGGTAAAGGTCTGTCTGTCCCTGACATGAACAAACCATGGAGCACTGAAGACTTGTCAAACAAGGTATAGTATACACCTGTTTTAATGAACTTTGATCATCACAAAATGGTTGATCTGAGACTGATAGGAATTGTGGGAGTTCATTAAATTACAAAAAGAAAGGAAAAAGAAAAGTACTATTACATGTATTTAGCATCGGTAGTTCCTTCAGCTAGAATTAAAGCTGGTCTCCCAGGAAGCCGACGGTGCACCCTTTTCCCCCCTCTCTCCATCAATGCTCCGTTTTACGGGTATTTAAAGCTACTCAAAGCTAACCTCCTCCGCATGCAACCAAGCCGGAATTCGGACTTCCTTTCTATATTGGGCTTCCTTTGTCGAGAAAAAAGAAGATTAGGACTAGGGACGAAAAGCTGGAGGAAAATTCGTCCCAAGTCCTTTCTTGGCCACAGGAACCCCAAAAAGCAAACAAGCGTTAAAAGGCGAGAAGTTGCTTGCGGAGGAGGCTAAAAAAAAGCTACACTGATTGGAAAGAAGTCGAAACAAGTGTGAGGCCACTGGGGATCGAACTTGTGACCTCTCGCTCCGAAAGCCGCGTACTAACCAACTTAGCTACACTTGTTCCTAAGGTTAATTGAAGTTCTTTCATATTTGACTAAAATTTTCCACATACACATAGATATCGCTGAGAAGTTTCAAGTTAATGCTTATAAAAATTACTCGTGCCCTTGATCTGGCTCTTATGGAGAGATGATCAATAGCTAGGGACAGTTGATTATAGTTAGGGACAGATTATCATAGGTATAGTATTTCCAAAAACTGTATAATAAGGATGTACAACACTAGTGTTATATCAGTTGTACAACCCCTTTTGTAAATTATTAATAAGTTTTAGAACTAGAAATATACAAAGTAAGTGAACAATTGAGATAATGTTGATAATGTTTGATCTTCTAAAAGTACAATGTCACCAAAATATTTCACATGATTGTACACAGACTTTAAAGAGTGAGATGATAAAGTTTATTTGTAGTAACAAGTTTTGTGTGTTTGATTTTCCTGTGTTATCTATTTGTTAGGATCCCTGGCCAAAGCGTAGTGTCTCCCCTTCTCAACAACCACAGTGGAGCAAGACATCGTCTTTAACCGACGATACACAACGGCAACCCATTCAACGACAGACTCTACCAGCTCAACACTACAGTGACCCTTTCCTACCACAAGAACACTGGTGGAGTCAGATAGGACCAGAGATGTCTCACCCCTCCCATCCACGGTATCAACAATATCTACAACGACAGTACTCCGTTGATGTCAACTTCCAAGGTTTACAAGGGAATTCCCGTGGAGGGTACCCTCAGGTGGGAGTGTCAGCATTTCAACCAGTTCAACCACGTGGTTTTCAGAAACCAACTCGACCTGCTCATTTACAAGTTCCAGCGGCTTACCCCAATGGTAATGGTAACCATAACAACCATCATGCATCCAACCCGAGATTCTAAGATTACACTGGGTCTCTAAGAACTTAAAAGGAAGCTGTTTTGAGCTTTTAAACCACTGTATAACATGTGGACTGCTTTTAGTTGCTGATAGTAGTTATTCCTTGTGAATTTTCATGTATTTTTAAATACATGAAAAAAACACCTAAAAATACCAGTCGAAGCTACAGTCCTCACTCTGAAGCCTGCAAAGGATGTTGGTAATATGAACATAATTTGTGATTTATTACACGTTTTTATAAGAAATATATTTTTAATTTAATATTCCACTGCAAGAACTTGTTTTGGGCATACAAGGCATACAACACAAACACCTACAACCAAAATATGATATGAAAATCGATAACAAGAGAAGAAATATCGACATGCTTTGCAGGCTTTGGAGTGTGGACTGCAGCTTTGATTGTGACAACGATTTTTGAAAAAGCTGTATAAAAACATATGAAACTATTCCTGCTGAAAAATATTAGTGTCCTTGCTGTTATATCAGCCATTCAAAAGCTATTGTTATTGTAGTTTATTGTTAGGTAAAAATGCTTTTTGGCAGTAAAGTAAACAAAATCACAGATTATTATAACTTAAAGAGTGGTTTTCATAAACCTGTGAATATGGCACTTTTTGTACTGTCGCCTTAATTACACGATGTACGATGTTTTTTTTAGCTACTCTATATTTCATATTGACTTAACCATGAATTATTTAATTTTTATAGTTTTTATAGGAGATAAATATATTTTTGAATCCTTGTATTCACCTTAGCATTTAAACACTCTAATTTTGCATTACACAATATTTCTTTTGATTTCTATTGTGTTTATCTGACTATTACACAATAATTATTTGATTTTCCATTGTATTTATTTGACTATTATACTCTATAGGCGGACGTACAGTTACGTATTTTGTTATGGTTTTGACAAACCAACCATTGTTATCAGAACAAAGAAAATAAATGGTTAGCAAATTAGCATTAGCACAATACCAACACTTGTAAACACTATACGCTCACCTATCTAGCACTCTTTGTTTTTATTTATTTAATTGTAGTACAATGCGTTTAGGAGGATCGCATTTTTAATCAGCTATAATTAAAAAGGCCCTATTTCACAGGTAAATGAAAAGTTCACTATTGCTAATATTTACGCAGATGAGCCAAATTTATTTTAGTGATGTAATAAATGATATGCATACATGCAATTGCATATGCATAACTGAATTACATACTTTTGCTTATGGTAAATGTATTTTTTTTTAAATCTGCAGCCATATAAAAGCGCTGGTCGTTTTCCAAAGCTGCAATGAGATTTTTTTAAATTTGGCGTTTTTATTAAGTGTTATTTCTGATAAGCAATGCCTATTTCTATAAATTAATTAATGAAGAGTAATAGCTAATAATTAGTTAAGAGTTATTCGGTCGTTTTTAATTCACTACTGTTATCGGCACCATATTCAATGCCTTTGAAGCTGTTTTAACCGTTAAAGTTGTATCTAACTTTTGCTCTAACTGTTGTAATTGAATATAAGAATAAAATATATTAACCATATTTTTGTCTTGCTTTTCTTTGCATTTTACGTCACATTAGGACTACTATACCCAGTGTAACTACCAGGGGATGGATCCAGGGGAGGGGAATTGGGTGACTTCCCCCCCCCCCCTCTTTTTCTAAGCAGTTATATCTTACGTCCGGGATAGCTCCAGCATTGGGGTTTTTATATATCCAAAACCAAAATCCCCCCCCCTTTTCCAAAATCCCCCCCCCTTTTGAAAATCCTGGATCCGCCACTGTCTACGTATACGCAGTGCTGTGGGGGTTTGCTTCACAGGGGGTGGAGAAGGGGCGAAAAGTGGGACGATTCCTCCGAGACATTCGATGAAGCTGAAGCATGGAATCGAGGGAGAGAACAAGCCCCTAGACTATAAACGGTTTACCCCTTTGCTCTAACTAAGTAACTATCAACACAAACGATTTTGCGTACTTTACTTTTTATGCCATTTCTTCTTTTTTATTGTTCAAATATCGATTATAATTGATGATTTGAAGCCAAAAAAAATAATGATTTTAATAAACAAATATAAACAAAATTTAAAAATAACGTTTTTGGATTGAACTAGCTGTTTACGGGATTCCTGTGGTGTAAAGGGACACACTATGATCTTTTTTGTTCTTTTTAATAAGCAAAAATGAAATTATTACAAAACTCAATAAAAACGAATTTCAAAAAGCGCGGGAAATAGTTTTCCCGCTAAAACTTACAAAGCAGGGCGCGCGCGCGTTCACGCGTTGCAACATGGGGACTGTATTGAAAAAAAGATGGCGACTTTTTTGTAGAATTTGATAAACAAGTCCAAATATTTACTCTTTTAGATAGCCTTTGAGGCTCAAAATCACATCATATTGAACGAGTTTTTTATAGTTTATGTTTTGAAATAGCTATTCTCGCCATAACTAAAAGCAGTGGACTGTTTTTCGCGGCATTTGCTAGCGATTGCTGTGTTGGTCAGAACAGCGGACATGAACGAAAGAAGAACGTTTACAGGTCTTTATTTCGGTGTTCTACCAGACCTAAAAGATTTGGTTGGTTGTTTAATAGAGGAAGAGAATGACGAAGAAATGAATACTATACAGCCTTTGGGATGTAGGTAAGAACACACATTTTAGCGATTTTAACATATCTCCCCTCCCGTCTAAAAAGTAAAAAGGTTTATCACAGGTAGCCCATACGTACTGTAAGCAAGAAGTTTTAAAGAAAATACAAATAAATGTTTAAAACATTTATATTCAGCTCACAGTACTTGTATGGGCTACCTGTATATTATTTTTTTCTTTTGTTTTCAGGGAATTTTTATTTACTGAGCCAAGAGTTCTTATATCTCCTTGCTTGGAGAATGGAAAGCAAGCTTTTTTAGTATGCAAGGTAAATATATAATAAATACATGAACAGATATTAATGGAAATAAATATCTATTGTTTATATTTTATTTTCTAGGAAACAGTTTTACAATGCAACAAGTTTAAAGCTTTGATGTCAAAATTGAAATTTAAGGTGCATTAATAACATGACAGTATTGACAGTGGTAATAACAATAGGAATAACAATAACTTTAAAAACAATAACAATGGCAACAACAACAATGTCAACAATAACAAAAACAACTACAATGTCAACAACAATTAAACAATGACAACAATTACAAAAACTATTAAAATTATAAATAATGACAAGATCAACAACAATAATGACAATTTACCAATAACAATGACAACAATTAACTTACAAAAACAATAACAATGACAACAATTACAAAAACAATAACTATTAAAATTATAAATATAATGACAAGAACAACAATAACAATGACAATTTACCAATAACAATGACAACAATTAACTTACAAAAACAATAACAATGACAACAATAACAATGACAACATTAACAATGACAACAATAACAATGACAACAATAACAATGACAACAATAACAATGACAACAATAACAACAATAATAATGACAACAATAACAATAATAACAATAACAACAATAATAATGACAACAATAACAATGACAACAATAACAACAATAACAATGACAACAATAACAATGACAACAATAACAATGACAACAATAACAATGACAACAATAACAATGACAACAATAACAACAATAATAATGACAACAATAACAATGACAACAATAACAATGACAACAATATCAATGACAACAATAACAATGACAACAATAACAATGACAACAATAACAACAATAATAATGACAACAATAACAATGACAACAATAACAATGACAACAATAACAATGACAACAATAACAATGACAACAATATCAATGACAACAATAACAATGACAACAATAACAATGACAACAATAACAATGACAACAATAACAATGACAACAATATCAATGACAACAATAACAATGACAACAATAACAATGACAACAACAACAACAAAAACAAGAACAATTGATAAAGAACAATGGTTGTGATAATAACTATTGATTAAGTAGACATTGGTAATACCTTGTAGGTTGTGAGAAGAGTTGATGTCAATAAACAACTGTTTCAGTATTGTTTGTCCTTTACCCTAACCCAGAAACTTGCCCCTCTTTGGAACAAGGTTGGGGAGTATTTTGTGCAAGGTATGAAATTGCCACTTCCCACAACTACACATCAAAACTTACTAAACTCTGTTGACAGTTCAAGCCTGGTTCACACACGCGACATAAGCACAAGCATTAACATACACAGACTCAGTTGGGCTTTGCTCATTATTCACACTTGTCTTTTCTCACACCTATCGGCCTTTTCCAAAACGAGTAAAAGACTGGATACTAGTTTCCCTAATTAATGTAATAAAGAAATGAGCCACATAAAATAAAAGAGCAGATCAAGATATGTACGATTCCTGAGATTTGGTACTTTTGGTTGGATATTGAGTGAGTTACATCCATTCAAAACTGCCCAAAATTACTAAAGAATTTTTGGATAAATTTGGAAGGACAGGTATCCTTCCAAGCCATACATTTCCTTCCATTTTTAAGCATTTTTATGAGGATGTATCTTGGTCAGAATACAACCAAATGCACCAAACTCAGGAATCTTACATATCTTGATGTGAATATTTCTTAATTACATTTAATTAGGGAAACTAGTACCCAGTCCTTTACAATTATGATACTATTTGATTGATTGAATGAGCTTTTCTTTCAGGTCGTGATTTCTTTGACTCTGCCTCCAAGATTAATGCTGTGTGTAAGTATTCCTCAAACTGCCTGAGAACATTATCTATTGAATCAGATATTAAATACAAAAAAAAAAAGAAATACTTTATTGACAAACTCTTTAAATAAACATATAAACAGTAAATAGAATAGATTAATAGATTAAAAAATATATAAAAAACAGTCACCCACATGATTGGTCGTATGTATAAAAAATAATTAAAAAAACTAAATGAATATCTACTCAATTCTGTTAAAACTATTCACAATATCAATATTATCAGATATTAAATTGCATGTGATAGGTCATTTGCTTACTTTTCCTATTGGATAAGGTCATAAAGGTTCCATAGGTCCCATCTGCCTTCACTCTAATACTAAATAAGGTGGATGTTAAAGACCCTGTTGTGTTTTTCGTGAAGAGTAAGGGATTGTCTACTTAAGCTGGTACAACAGTCAGGCCCCGGGGGGTGTCAAATGCAAATTTTTGAAAATTAGCATTTTTGGTATCTCTTAGGGTGTCGAAAAAGAAGAGAAGAGCTAATCATTATTCGCTTCTGATACGTACATTAATATTATGAATTAATGTGGTCTCTTAGGGGGTAAAATTCATCCAGCCATGCCCTTTTTAAAAGACTTCAGGTATCTTTTAGGGGTATTTTTGAAAATTTCTGACAAGCATCCCCGGTACTTTTTCCCCTGGTACTTTTCCCCCCCGGGAGTCAGGCCTCGAAGGCATTGTCTAACCACAATGTTGATGACCACAGCTGTGGTAAAGCAAAACTCTGATTGTTACTTTGTTACTTATATCCTTGAGTCAGTCATATCTTATAACTTTTAAAATCAAGAATATTTTTTCCTTCAGCTTTTGATGTGAACATTACTGACAGACTTTGTATTGGACTCAAGGCTTTCAATATAAAACAACATATCTCCAGGGTGAGTTATTCTTCATTATTTCACCATTTTTTGGTGTTCTAATCAAACATGATCAAAAGTCAATTGGCTCAGCAATGGATAATGCACCTATCAATGTCTTGCCCCAACGGTGGGAGTGCAGGCAAAGATGGGCTATTGAACATAAACTTTGCCCATACCTTGGGCTGCTCGATGTTTTTTGACAATAATTCTGCATCTACAACTGTTACAGTAAATATATGAGTAAATATATGAATTTGACATCCCCAGGATACAGGCTACTGACAAAAACATATGAAAAATGTCAATAGCCCCTGGGTATGCCCACACTCCCCCCATTGGGGCAAGACATTGATAGGTGCATAAGTAAATGCGGGAGACGCCTCGCATTTGCGCTTTCCCCTTAAGGTGATCCAAATTTTTAGTGTTGTAAATTTTCTTTGTATTTTTTATTTCTTATTATGTAGTAGTTATCACTCAATAAAATTGTTGAAAATAAAAGTTCATTTTCTGAAAAATATCTTTGATTTTGTGTACTTTACATGCTAGCCAGCTTTAGCTTGGCGGTTTGAAGAGTTGTGTAGAAGATTGCTTGCTCTGTGAATGGCTTCTGCTGCATCAAAGTGAATACAAGGAGGGTCCTGAAGGGGTAAAATTGGAGCTGAGATTGGCCTTATTTCTTGACTGGGAAAATGGGATTGGATGCACTGGGACTGGGATTTACAAATAAAAGAACAATAGAAAATGGGAATGGGATTGAAAACTTTAGCAAAACTGATGGGATTATGGGATTTTTGACTGGGATTTGATCCAAATATAAACTGGGATTGGGAGCCCCCTCCTCCCCCCTTCAAGATCCTCTACAAGATTAAAGCATGGTATTATTATGTTGTTTTTTATGTATCTATAGGCTGACCAATTTTGTTCCTCTTCAAATACACTTCAACATTTCCTGTTGCAAAGAAATTTCACAATCCAACAAGATTCAATACAAGATGAATTATGCTATGTTTTACCAAGGTAAACTTCATTTCTTGTAGAACTTACAGCAATTGTAGTGAAACCATGTTGCTCAGATGATATTATTGGTTTCATATACAGTGGTATACCTCAATTATTATTATATTATTAGTGGTCACCCATTAAGGGGGCGGCGGCGCCACAACAAAAAGTCCCAAATCTATTCCTATACCTATTCTATACCTCTAAATTTCAGCGGCCAACCTATTATTTATTATTTAAGCAGCCACTTTGGAAAGTCCCAATGGTGACTGCTTATTTAGCTTGAAAACTATTATCATTATCATAATAATCATCACCGTTATCACCTTCATAATCATAATCGTCATTTACCATGATTCTTCACTGTTGTTTTGCTTGAAAATTATTATCATTATCAAAAAAATTTTATAACCATCCTGGATCATTTATGATTTTTGCATTTTTTTAGTTTGAAAAAGGCCAGGGTAGTTGGTATTTCTCACGAAATTCCTCCTGATTCCCCCTTCTCATCCTATGAAGATTTAAGAAAACACTGGAAGTTGATGGTTTGTAGACATACATGAGTACACCAACTATCATCAACAATACCAATATCAAAAAAATCGTTATCATTACCATCTTTTTTATGAATATCATCATCATCATTATCATTATTATGACAATATCATAGTCGTCATAAGTGTGATTATGATTATCACCACCATCATTATAGCATTGTTATCATCTTCATCATCATCATCATCATCATGTTATCATCATCGAAGTACCCCTAACTGCCTAGAGAGACAAATGTTAAGTTTTTATTTACATATCTTTTCTTTCAGTATGGATACAGGCTTCCACCAAATGAGTCAACATTCTATAACGTAAGGTTTTTCGGCACCAAGATTTTTACGTATCCTTTTCAATGTGTTGTGGTCAATCTGCGCATTGTAATTAATGTTTTTAAAGCATTCTTAAATGTCATAATTATAACTGTTTTTCTTTGTTGCCATCTTCTTTATTTTTGTATTCATCGGTCCTCAGTATCATCATCAACAACAACAGTAGTGTCATTATCACCAGCACCAATTCAACTGTCACTAGCTAGCACCATTATCATCATCAGCATTATCATCGACGTCATCATTGTCATTATTATCACCGTTGTCAGTATTATCGTCATCAGCATTATCATCATTGTCATCGACGTTATCATTGTCGTCATTATCACTGTTGTCAGTATTATCGTCATCAGCATTATCATCGATGTCATCATTGTCATTATTATCACCGTTGTCAGTATTATCATCATCATCATTATCATTATAAGTTTATCGTCATTATATAGTTTGTTACATTGTTATATCATCTTTACTGTTAACCACTCAGCTATCCAGGCAGCTGTATCCACAGTAACTACCCTCACATATCACCACGCTGCAACCAACAGGCTATATTCCAAGAGTTCCTCCAAGACATCCAAAGTCGCATTCCCTTCATATGCGAATCACCGTTAAGATTAACTTCATCGGCACTATATTCATCAAATAAGCTACACAACGCGGTAAACGACAATCAGAGCAGTTTGACGCGATCAGTACCTCCGCAGTTCAAGCATTGTACTCCGTTTGTGTATTCACAGACGAATCAGCCACAGAACAAAGCTTCACCTAGTTTAAATCAGAATACTAGCATCCACATCTCTAATCATTCACGCATGAAACAAACACAGAACACGCTGCCGTCTACTTGTCAAAATAGAAGTGTATTAGTCCATAAACCTACTGATGCTTCAGTACAGAACCAAGTACCATTATCTAGTGCAACTGAAACCACAGTTATTAAGAAGAATGCCTCTACCGCTAATGATGATATTTCCATGCAGAATAAAGCTTCTTTCTCTTGTCTAAGTTCTACTACAAGTCAAGGTATCGTTGTATCTGATGCTACTGTTACAAGACCAAATGGCCCTCGTATTATCCCAACCTTTACTAAACGATTACATGTATCTCAAAAACCTCAAGTGGGACGTCAGAGGAAGGAAGCGTCCACTCCAAAAGTCTGTCCCGTTTTCAAGTCAAAATCCACACCATCAAGAGCCTCACAAGAGACTGTTGTACCATCAAAAGATGTGCACGATACAGCCAGTATTACAGCAACAGGTGCAGGGCTTTCTTCGATGAAAAGAGACGTACAGCAGCATACAACAGTAGAACGAAATAGAACACATTCAATTAATGTTACTAGCCAATCAAGAGTAGTTACACCTGCAGCAACAAATACTGCGCACAAGAAGCTTGATATCCCAGGGCAAGGCAGTCAAAACGTTTACTCTCCAGTACCAAGACAGATTCATCAAAATCATGGGCCGGTGCAGCGCAATGGAACTTTAAGCCATGTTACAAGTCATACTAAGAAGTTACCAGATGTGAGACCTGGTTTGAGCCTAGCTCGAAGTGCGTTAAACCAACGTTCTTCTCTTGGAAATCCAACAGAAAGGCCAAACAAAGACCAGGAATTATCAGCAAGGTCTATGAATGTGGTTATGAATCCAGGTGCACAATTCAACCGTTGCATTACGGGTTCTCCAGGACTGTCCATTATCCAGAATTATCGTACAGAGAGCACGCCCAGTATATTTAGGAACACGCCACCGCTACAGAAGAAAGTGATTAGCAATGCTAGTAACGCATTCTTGACTGGGAGTATGAATCGTGATGGAATTAAACCAATGACTCCCGGTAAACGGCAGGTATAGACAATACCAGACTGATGATGATTATGAACATTTGATTATTGTAACTGATGCATGTTATCTTTATTATTGCAATCATTACTATTATTATGCCCGGGGGTACACCCGGTTTTGTCCAAGTGGTAGGGGTAATCGGCGGAGGTTTTGAAAACGACCCCTAAAAGGTACGCACAGATAACAATAACTCTTAAAACCTTGTTGATTTCAACCCCTAAAAAGTACGGCTGTGCGATGTTCTTGCCAGCCAAGATTACTTTTAGCAACAAAGCAGAGTAAAAATGACCCTAATAAAACCCTAAAAGGTACGCACAGGAAATATTTTAACCCTAAAAGGTACGACGATCACCCCTACCACTTTGACAAAGGGAGTACCTCCCGATTATTATGATCCCTTTTGTATCTCATGATCACCAAGATCATCATCATCATCATCATCATCATAAAGATCATCATCATCATCATCATAAAAATCATCATCATCATCATCATCATCATCATCATCATCATCATCATCATTACCTCACCTCACCTAAGCTCATCGAGCTTGTTATGAATAACGCCATCATCTGCATGCTTAAGCCTCCTCCACAGGCGTCTCTGTGATCTAATTTGGATTTGGGTTTCCTGTACTACTAATAGAGAGGGACTAGTCCCTAGTTAGGCTCGTTTTTTTCCCCTCACCACAGGAAGCCCGATGAAAAGAGATGCCTGCGTAGGAGGCTATGCATGCTGTATGTTCATCAAAAAAATAACTAAGGGGCATCAATTATCATCATCATTATCATCATCCGTTGTCACCATCATCACGACTATCTTATTTTAATCATTATCATTATCATCATCCATCACCATCATCATGACCATCTTATTTTCATCATTATCATCATCCGTTGTCACCATCATCACGACCATCTTATTTTAATCATTATCATCATCATTATCATCATCCGTTTCACTATCTTCACGATGATCTTATTTTCATCATTATCATTATTATCATCATCATCATCCGTTGTCACCATTATCACGATCATCTTATTTTCGTCATTATCACTATTATCATTATCATCATCAATATCATCATCCGTTGTCACCATCATCTTATTTTCATCATTATCATTATCATCATCCGTTGTCACCATCATCACCATCATCTTATTTTCATCACCGCATCATCTTTTTGTCTTCTTTATTATAATCATTATAATCATCAGTTGTAATTACGCTTTGTTACAGATCAGCACAGTAGACGGCGATACAGTACAGGTCAAGAAACCTAGATCAAAGCCTAAAGTTCAAGATGATGTTGATGTTCGACAACTAGCTCTTAATAATCAAGTAATTTTGAATACCTTCTATTTTGCTATTTATTTCGAAAAAAGGCCGCGAATAACTCCTGCGTCATATTACACATTGCTGGGCGAAAACAATAATCAAAAGATTGTTCAATTTAGTAAAAACAAAAATAATTGGCAAAAATATTGTCTTCCAAAATTGAGCAATAATCCTGAGTTTTGGGGTGGTTGGGGTGGTTGGGTATGGGACTCCCTTAGAAAATGGATATGGGTGCTCGACGGACCTTTTAAGGTCGAAAATAAGACCCTCGCGTACCTTTTAGGGTATCGAACTGGCACCGTACCTTAAGGGTCAAGAAACCTAGATCAAAGCCTAAAGTTCAAGATGATGTTGATGTTCGACAACTAGCTCTTAATAATCAAGTAATTTTGAATACCTTCTATTTTGCTATTTATTCCGAAAAAAGGCCGCGAATAACTCCTGCGTCATATTACACATTGCTGGGCGAAAACAATAATCAAAAGATTGTTCAATTTAGTAAAAACAAAAATAATTGGCAAAAATATTGTCTTCCAAAATTGAGCAATAATCCTGAGTTTTGGGGTGGTTGGGGTGGTTGGGTATGGGACTCCCTTAGAAAATGGATATGGGTGCTCGACGGACCTTTTATGGTCGAAAATAAGACCCTCGCGTACCTTTTAGGGTATCGAACTGGCACCGTACCTTAAGGGTCTTGAACTTAAGATTATACGTATTGAAAATTTTTTAAATGTGCTCTTACCTTTTAGGGCTGAAATCAGTATCTGAGGGCTTTTTTTTGTATCTATTTTGAGTTAATTTATTCGTTCCTTCTAGGGCCATTTTCACTCCCCCCCCCCCCCCCCCTCCGGGGATCTCGGAGGTATAAAAGTATTGGTATGCGCTAACCCAAGTTGTATATTTTCTTTTGTAGCTAAACAAGGTGAACACTATTACTTTATTTGACTGGCTTAAAAAGCACAATGTCCCTGTGAAACAGAAAGACAAGAAAGGAGAATTGATGGAGAAAGTTATGAGTGTTATCAAGACTAACGTGCACGAGTCTTAGTGGAGGGGACGAATTTTAAAGGTATTGTCATTTTATATATTTATTATGAAATTATTATTACTCAGGCTTCCCCGCATGGGAGCCTGAGTCTAGGTTTACCTTTTCCATCTATGGGTCTATCGTTGTGTCGAGATTACACATGACGTAATGCCACAGGTAAACCACCTATCAATTACTTCTCTATACTATGACGTAGCCTGAGTAAACGCACTAAGTGCGTCTAGTTATTATTATTATTGACATTAAGTCGAAAATATCTTGAAAAATGTATTGTGATTTAATCGAATTTACTTTCAAATTAAACAATAGGGCTATACATAACCTTTTTCAATAACTAATAACTCTTGGAGGTCCTCTTGCCATAATTTTCTCCTTGCCATTAGGTTATTTTTTATTTTTTCCTAAGATGTTGTAAATCAGTACATTATGTAAATGGCGAATAATTACAAATAAATTATCATTATGATATGATATTATGATCACGCTATGATATGGTCAATTAACAATACATACAAAAATAATATGGACGTCTTCTAACGGATTAAATCGGATGAATTTGTATTAATAGAGGGTCCCCTATACCACCTCGCAAAATGCATTCACGTAAAATAAATTGGTCATTTCACGAATCACGCAAAATACTGAAATCTTTTTCACATTTACGCAAAAATCGACGTAATCACGTTTCACGAATCATGTTAAAATTGTTATTGTTATTGTTTCCGTTCACGAATCACGCATAAAGGAAAAGATGGATTCACGTGGACGCATAAAGTTTGAATCACGAATCACGGATAAAAAAAATGCTCCAATCACGTTTCACGCAAAAATAGATAGGCCGATCACGATTCACGCAAAAGGTATAGGGGACCCTCTTAATATAATTTCCTGCAGTCTAAAAACGACTGCTATTATCGCAAAAAAGCGAGATGTTTCAGTGACCTCACCCTTTCTTCTTCACCGTCATTACGTCATCAATTCTTTATGATTGCACTTTAATAGATGTATCCTACTGATACAGCTAATGTGTCTGTTATAGTAATGGCATGTCAGGTCTTATTGTCTAACCAGGCTTAGAGTTCTTTTGTGTTTGCGCTTTGTACTCTTCCTGAAATTGAGTCATAAAGCCCCATTATATATTAATATAGCCTTATAGCCGGTAAAAAGATTTATAAATGATTGTAACAATATGATTCTAGTAGTAATAGGAACCCTTCAGTTTGTATTTATCGTATTTTAAGATATATACATGTATGATTTCACAGTCCTTTATAGTATTTGCGCTTTGTACTCTTCCTGAAATTGAGTCATAAAGCCCCATTATGATATATATATTAATATAGCCTTATAGCCGGTAAAAAGATCTATAAATGATTGTAACAATAGGATCCTAGTAGTAATAGGAACTCTTCAATTTGTTCGTATTTTAAGATATATATACATATATATACGGTATGATTTCACAGTCCTTTACAGTATAAACGTTAAACCTTTCAGTTTTTCGTATTTATATAAATATATATATATATATGTAGACTTCCTCAAAGTCCATTTAATGGTATGTGAGATGATTTATTTATAAAAGAATGATATGCATGGCAATCCCATAGAGTATATTTATTTGCACTTTGTCCTCTTCTTTAAATTGAATTAAATAAACTTATTTCACGATAGGTAATATAATGAACTTTGTAACACCGTAAAAAATGTTGACTTAACTTTACTGACGTTTGGAGCTTTAGCCCTCCTAACTATTGTTAAGCGATAAAATGTTTTTGTACTTTGCTTGAGATTTGTGAATATTTTTACAACAAATCAAGTCTTAGGCTGTATAAATGCGCCTTTTCTTACATAGTACAGCGGTGATAGATAACATGAAACTATAGAGTATTGAGCTAGAATGAGTCCATGCATTATAATTATATATCTACAGTGCATAAACGCATGATAGCAATCCTTCTACATAGATGTAACGTGAACCCTTTTTGTTCATTTTCTTCCTCAAATTGAAATTAAATCTTACCGTCCATGCATTATATCTTCAGTGATAACAATCTTTCTACAGATGTAGTAGTGTAAACTCTTTTTGTTCAGCACTTGTTCTGTGGCTTACTGTAGAGATAATTATACCCCCTATAGTGCTCCACGAAGCCATAACAATAACCGGTGTGTGATCGTAGCGATAAAGTTGCTGGGTCTAGTTCGTGGGATGGGAATCTGTGATCTTAGATAATCATAGCTTTGTACTACTCTTAGTTCGATTGGTTTTAATGGCTAATCGTAGTTGTGTGTAGCTTGAAAAAAGAGGAGTTCTTTTGCTCTTCTTTCCCCTGCAAAAGTTAGAGGAGTGAAAATATGTACGTTTCTTTTTTTTTTCAGCCTCAGTTTTGTACTAATGTGGTCTTAATGGCTAATCGTAGTTGTGTGTAGCTTGAGAAAAAAGGCGTTATTTCGCTCTTCTTTCCCCTGCGAAAGTTAGAGGAGTGAAAGAATGTCCGTTTCTTTTTTTTTTTCAGGCTCAGTTTTGTACTAATCAGTGTGGTTTTCATTGCTAATCGTAGTTGTGTGTAGCTTGAGAAAAAGACGTTCTTTGCGCTCTTCTTTCCCCTGAGAAAGTTAGAGGAGTGAAAGAATGTCCGTTTCCTTTTTTTCAGGCTCAGTTTTGTACTGTTGTGGTTTTAAAGGCTAATCGTAGTTGCGTGTAGCCTGTTCAGTTTTGCACTAATCAGTGGTTTTAATGGCTAAAAAAGGCTAAGTCCATGCTACGTTTTGTACTAATCTGAATTTGATTAGTATCCTACTAGCACCTTCCCAGAATAGTCCTGTGTTTTTTTTACAAATATCATATGCTATTATATACTACAAATATCATCATCACCTTGGATTTTTCAATTATCATATTTGTTAATTAATTTTGTTTTGTTTTGTTAGGATGGGAGAAAACATTTATCTTGACTATATAATTAGTTTGCTTTGCGTTTATATTCTTTGGTCCTTTTACCAGTTTTTGACCCTTTTCGGCACTGCTAATTGTTTTACTGAGTACAAATTAAAGCTACGATGGATTTAATTTACTGGTCTTGATTGATCTCCCATTGTTCAGTTGCCAATTAATGATGTTATGTAATATAATTTTTCTACCAGTTTTTGACCCTTTTCGGCACTGCTAATTGTTTTACTGAGTACAAATTAAAGCTACGATGGATTTAGTTTACTGGTCTTCAATTGTTCTGCAGCCAATCAATGTTGTTATGTAATATAATTTTTTTACCAGTTCGTGACCCTTTTGCTAATTGTTTTACTGAGTACAAATTAGAGCTACGCTGGATTTAGTTTACTGGTCTTGATCGATCTTTAATTGTTCAGTTGCCAATCAATGATGTTATGTAATATAATTTTTCTACCACTGCTAATTGTTTTACTGAGTACAAATTAAAGCTACGATGGATTTAGTTTACTAGTGGTCTTCAATCAGTTCCGAGCAGCCAATCAATGTTGTTATGTGATATAATTTTTTTACCAGTTTGTGACCCTTTTGCTAATTGTTTTACTGAGTACAAATTAGAGCTATACGATGGATTTCGTTAAATAGCTCCCAATTGTTAATATACATGTGTTTAGTGACGTTATAACATGACTTCATTATTGCATCCCTCTTCCTATTCTTGATGTTAAGGACCTCTACTAAGTCCCATTGTAAGGCTTCCCTTAATATCACATTAAAACTAAGGTGTTTGTATCCCTACCACGATTTAAAGTAGCTATGTACCTAGTCATATAACCGTAGATACTGTTGACATGGGCATGTTTACAATTGTAGCCACGCCACGTGTTCTTTTGTTTCTAAAACCACTTTAAGTGTGGATGAATTTCACTTGAATCAACACCAACACTGATTAGTTTTCAAAATTAGCACGTTGCTACATGGTATTAGGTGTAAACGATGCTTTAGACACATTTTATATATATCTTTATTTGATCTGTCTTCTTAAACACTTAAAGGTTTTTTGGGTGTCAGTGCCGAACTCCTTGTATCTTTCTGGAAGCCAGCATTGTGCAGAATCGTCAGTTTTCATGATCACGCGCAAATTAACGTACAATACACTACCGGGCGAACGTCAGTTAGCCGATTAGAAAAACGCTTTTGTTACGTTCTTGAACTTCTTTATGTTTTATTCTGTGCTGAACTTGTTATAAAGTCCTACGTACAAAACCTTTTTGAAGGTTCAAATAAGCGTCAACAATGGGCTAATAAGAACACCTTTTGTGTGGGTTAGACAAAAGAACTTCACGAAAAGTCTGTGATTTAATGTTCGCCTACTCATCGCCTCTTGTGTGGCCGACAAGAAAGTACAAAAACGTTTTTATGGTGGACGAATATTATTACTATATCGTTGATGTGTACATAAGAGAACAGTAGGCGAATTCTGATGGAATCTGACCACGTTTTTGTGGTATGATGGATCACATGTTTCTGTCATTCCTGCTCTGACATATTTACTTTTCCCCTTGTGTTGATCAAATATACCTTGCCAAACGTTTATTTGATAAAATGTTCCTTTTCAAGTAATTTCTTGATCAAACGTTCGTTTTAAAACATGCCGCACACTTTTGATTAAGTATTCTTTTGATTAAACGTTCCATTTTTGTGAAACTTTCATTTTTCTACGGAACAAGCTTTCCTTGTCAAACACACTTTTGATTAATCATTATTTTGATTAAACCTTTGAGTTCTATATAAAACGTTTCGTTCACTTTTGATCAAAAATTCAGTTTCTTTGAACAAATGTTCCTTTTTGTCTTCAAACGTTCCATCCACTTACGATCAAACGTTCCATTTAAACCGTCGTTAGGGTTCAACTCAACTTTATTTTTAGCGCTGGAATTGTAACTATGCATTTAAAGGAAATTGCTGTTTCCGCCATATATTTAAGTACATAAGTGAACCTTTATAGAACTCCATCATTCTTTTTATCATTGTAACAAAGCAAATCAAAGAACCGTCATTTGTTCATTAATCAACCTTTACTAGGTGATTGATTTATTTAAGTATGGTAGATGCTTTAACTAGTTTTGATGGCGTTTCTTATTAATGGCCATACAACTAATCATTTATTGTCAACCTTCTTGTGATTTTCTATTGTCTGGTTTACTGTGAGGTCTCGTACTGTCGTGTATGTTGGGACCTATTCTAAGGTTTGTACTTGTTTGATGACGTCACTCGTTCTTCCAATTCTGGCATATTCACTGAGTGGTAAGGACGGTTTTCTATGGCTTACTCCCTGGGACGTATGCGTTTCTTAGTCTGCTGTATTTTGATTTTCTATTGTCTGGTTTACTGTGAGGTCTCGTACTGTCGTGCATGATGGGACCTATTCCAATTTTTTTAATTGTTTGATGACGTCACTTGTTCTTTGCATATTCACGGAGTGGTAAGGACGGTTTTCTATGCGTACTCCCTGGGACGTATGCGTTCCTTATAGTCTTTAGTCTGCTGTATTTTGTCTTGTCTACACTAGTCAATCTTTGTTTTAGACACCTTGCATCATGTCAGAATGCAACTTTTCAGGAAAGGCAAATACCACACAGAGAGTAGACATATCCAAAAGCGAACACATTTGTATGTTCGTAAGACCTCTTTAACTTCATATAATAGACGTATAATTAATAGACTACTATCTGTCACATAGGTGTGGTCGTAATACGAGGGTGACCGGAATAGTGGGGGCTACTTATAGTGACCATAGTTATCTCTATATAGTGATATCGTGACTACTACTGTCCTACAACGCGCGAGTATTAATTGATCCTATCATATCTTTTGTAAGGTTCAGTTTCTCACGTAATTGATCAGCCTTCAATTGGTTGTCGAGTGAAGTCCGATCAGTTGTTCTCGAATCCACACTAAGTTATATTAACTGTTAATTGCAGCTTGTGCAGGTGTTAACACCCAACTAATAGCTCCAATGATGTTCAGATAAGCTTTTTGGTAAGCAACCCGTCCTTGTTTTGACTGACGTTGCTTTTGAAAGCTTTCTTTAACAAAAGAGAAACAAGACGCACTCATAGGAGATCAAGTATTCCCTTTGTGCACCTTCACAAAAGCTCTCTAGTTAGTTCTAGTGCTTCCTTACTTAAAGGGAGGGAAAATTGGGTGTATTTTGTAAATACTTTTTAAACCTTCTTTAAATAAAGTTCATCAATCAATCAATGAGCTCGATTATTAGTATATAACAATCAGACGCAGTGAAAAATTTCCTTTTGCGTGATCAGGAATGATATACCGATAATCGCCTTTGCCATGCAGTCTTCACTTTAAAAACCATTATAAATAAAGTCTTAAAGTTCATTATCACCTCATTAGCACCACATGCTTCTAGAAGTATTGATTAAATTCGTTCGATTTGAACCTGGTGATCACTTGTTCTTTTCGTAAACTTTGTAAGCTTCAATTACAAGCCCTGTCATGTGGTTTTATTGTGTTATTTATTCAGATAATCTACTGCTTCACACTGTTTGTTCGATTTGTACATTCGTGATCACTTGTTCTTTTTCGTAAACTTTGTAAGCTTCAATTACAAGCCCTGTCATGTGGTTTTATTGTGTTATTTATTCAGATAATCTACTGCTTCACACTGTTTGTTCGATTTGTACATTCGTGATCACTTGTTCTTTTTCGTAAACTTTGTAAGCTTCAATTACAAGCCCTGTCATGTGGTTTTATTGTGTTCTTTATTCAGATAAACCACTGCTTCACACTGTTTCAGTCGATTTGTACATTCGTGATCACTTGTTCTTTTCATAAACTTTGAAAGTTTCAATTACATGCCTTGCCGTGTAGTTTTATTGTGTTTATTATTAAAATGTGTACATTCGTGATCATTTGTTCTTTTCATAAACTTTGTAAGTTTCAATTACATGCCTTGCCGTGTAGTTTTATTGTGTTTATTATTAAAATTTATACATTCGTGATCATTTGTTCTTTTCATAAAGTTTCAATTACATGACCTGCCGTGTGGTTTTATTATGGCTTTATTGAGATAAAAAGGCTTACACTATTAACATCAAATCACGAATCTGTAAGCCGATGTTATTGTACTTCTAACAATTGTTATTAGCCCAGGATTTGCTGTAATGAATCACTAATATGACCCTCGCGATAAAGGGATTGCAATTAGACACCTCAAAGATATAAAACCCTGATAATTGACTATAAGTCAAAGTGAAATGATGGATAAGTAGTTATTTGTGCTTTGCAGGCCATTCAAATAATAACCATTTAAGAGGGCGTCTCAGTAAGAACGGACCACTCGGTCTGGGATCCAAAAAACGATTTCCCTTATATTTCTACCATCGAAAGTACTATCTATCCTTATTACAAAACTGGACTTAGAATTGTTCTAAATAAAATATTTCGGCCGCTAGGCGAATTTTCGTACATCGACCCAAAAACCGCCGAAGGACGCTGATTTTCAAGTTCGCAGAGGCCTACTTTCAAAGTCCGTTTTCTCGGCTTTTTCTTGAAATGAAAACTTATTTTTTGGGTCTAAACTATGGTTTGACGTCTCGTCTGACTAGAAAAAGCAAAATATTTCTTTAGGATGTACAAATTACGAAAAGTTTTTTTAAATTTATCGAGGCTACTTTATGCGTGACACGAAAAGCAAAGATTAACGGGTCTAGAAAATTGCAAATTTCTCAAAAGTGCAACCTATCCCCGATATAAAACATCATTCTACCTTGAGATGAGGTGCTATTTAGTAGTTCTGTGCAATAAAATTTGTGGCACATTGCGTTTTGAAGAATTTGACGAAGCCCAAACTTGTACATTTTTACAGATATTTCCTTGCGTGACACGACTTGCCGTTGAGTCTAGACAACGTCAATCCTTATAACAAATAAAAAAATAACAAATAATAGCTAGAAGTTTATATTCAGGTGTTACTATCCGTCATAATTAGATATTTTAGCTCCATTTAAATTTTACCACAATAATGGTTTTTTTTAATGAACAATTTGCATAATTATATGCCGAAGTCAAGTTGTCTAACAATATTCACATTTAAACAAAGTTTTATATCTAGAAAATCCTCGTCTATTAATCTTGAAACATGATTGTCATATTTATAAGTTGGATAAAACCTGGATGTTTTTTAAATATTTTATATATTTTAATTGAGTTGTTTTATGAGATTATACAATTGTGCATAATACAAATATGATTCACCATGATGCATGTTTTTCTCTAAATGTGCTAAATAGCGGTGATGCCATTTTTCTTTTTCTTCTTTTAAAAAAAAAAATCAGAATTGATAGAAAGCGACTTGATTCTTACACGAGTAAGACCACGAGTGAACACGAGTAAAAAAATAAAATAGGATAATAAAGAAAAAATGAAAGAAAAAAAAATAGAAATGAGAAAATAATGGAAATGAAAAAAAAAGACGAAAAAAACCCCCGAAAATAAGCCCAAACAGGCATGAATGTATCAAATGTATGCAAATGCACATTTAAAAAAAGTACAATATAATGCCTATCCTGTGAACGGTTCAATGGGATTGAGAAGGTAGGGGGGCCTTTCCCCTTCCTTTCCTATCGCCTTCCCCTCCCTTCCCCTCCCCAATCTCCTCGAACCGTTCACAGGCTATATAATGTCAATTTAATGCATCGAAAATTGATAAGGATTGTAATTAACTATATAAAGTTTGAGATCACAATGTTTCCATAAAGTATAAATAAACGTGTTACGCCTATTTTAAAAGAATCCATGGGATTGAACAAGAACACATATGACATAATGGTAATATGGCACACCCTGCACCTGATTTGTCTTGTATCACAGCCAAAGCCGGATTTTGATTGCATTGCTATTTGATAGCTATATACGTTAAGGTAATTGGCTACTTTTGAACGCCTTTTGGAGTTTAACAATATTTTCAAAAGTAGCCAGTCACCTTAAACATTTGTTAAACATTGTGATTTTAAATTTTATATAGTTCATTACATGTAATCCAGTTCAATTTTTGATGCATTATATTAACATTATACTGCATTTGTTAACGTCCATTTGCATGGACTGCCGTAATTAATTGTGAAACGATAATTTTTGAATATGAATTCATTAAAATCCTATTATTTCTTCGTTTTATTTCTGTTTATTAAACTATAATTCTATTTTTCAAATGTTTTAGTAATACCACTAGCTTTGATACATTCATGTCTAGTTGGGCCTATTTTTTTGGCTATTTATTTTTTTCTTTTCTATTTGTCTCATTTTTATTTCTTTTTTTTTCATATCCATTTATTATTTCATTTCATTTTAGCTACTCGTGTTCACTCGTTGCTCATGTTTACTCGCGTACACTCGTGTACACTCGTGCTCACTCGTGTTTACTCATGTTCAATCGTGTTCACTCGTGTTCACTCGTGTTTCCTCGTGTTCCGACTCGTGTTCACTGGTGTTCATTCGTGTTCACTCGTGTGCACTCTTGTTTACTCGTGTTCACTCTTGTTTACTCGTGTTCACTCGTGTTTACTCGTGTTCACTTGTGTTTACTCGTGTTCACTCGTGTTTACTAGTGCCCTTACTCGTGTGGAGTTTTAGACGACATCTCCAAATCAACAATATGCAAATATGTATTAGTCATCGACATAGTTTAATAAGATTTTGGCGAGCACCAAGAACCTGTCGCTATCCACAGCACAGTGGACCAAGAAAGCATTGTAAGGATCGCCATGTGATCAATGTTGACATGTCAAAAGCAATGAAAGTCGATTTTCAATGTTACTGTCGATTTGGATCACGTGAGTATTTGTTAACACCCTTTCGAATTTTTTAAGTGAAAATATTTGTATATAGTCTATGCACAAGCAGCCCAACAAGTTGATCTGAGAATCTTAAGATCCAATAAAATTAACATTTTGTTATTCTTAGAGCGCGTGGTTTGGCTTCCTATGTTGATTGGTTTGACATATTGTCATTACATTCATTTAACTTGACCAACTCTGTAGTTCCTCTCCAGCAGCGTATTTTACAAGCTCCTGTATAACTACAAAGACTAAAATCCATTATTTCACAAGATAGTTTTACTCACTGCAAATTTGGTGCAACACGATAGTTTTACTCACTGCAAACTTGGTACAACTAATTAACAAAATGTAAATTTGTAAATTTCATTTCTGAAGTCATTAATAGTTCATGACAAAAGTAGTCTTGCAAAGACAGCCATGTACTGTATTTAATAAATCATTGATAATTTACAAATTTTTGTATCGAAAGGCTTTATTCTCTTTAGATATTAATTCAGACTTTTAAAACATTAAAAAGTTCACCGCTATTTTGCATATTTAGTATAAAACATATATCATGGTGAATCATATTTGTATATCGTGCACAATTGTATAATCTCATAAAACAACTCAGTTAAAATAAATAACTTGAAAAGATTTAAAAGCCATCCAGGTTTTATCCAACTTAATATAAGAATCATGCTTCATTGATTAATAGATGAAGATTTTCTAAATATAATGTTGTTAGACAACTTGACTTAACTTTGACATATGATTATGCAAATGTTTCATTAAAAAAAAAAACATTATTGTGGTAAAATTTAAATGGAGCTAAAATATCTAATTATGACGGATAGTAACACCTGAATATAAACTTCTAGCTATTATTTGTTATTTTTATTTTTTTATAAGGATTGACGTTGTCTAAACTCAACGGCAAGTCGTGTCACGCAAGGAAATATCTGTAAAAATGTACAAGTTTGGGCTTCGTCAAATTCTTCAAAACGCAATGTGCCACAAATTTTATTGCACAGAACTACTAAATAGCA
Source organism: Metridium senile (assembly GCA_949775045.1). Taxonomy (NCBI): domain Eukaryota; kingdom Metazoa; phylum Cnidaria; class Anthozoa; order Actiniaria; family Metridiidae; genus Metridium; species Metridium senile. Next base: position 8,868,327 of record OX459100.1, read on the forward strand.
TCTCATCTCAAGGTAGAATGATGTTTTATATCGGGGATAGGTTGCACTTTTGAGAAATTTGCAATTTTCTAGACCCGTTAATCTTTGCTTTTCGTGTCACGCATAAAGTAGCCTCGATAAATTTAAAAAAACTTTTCGTAATTTGTACATCCTAAAGAAATATTTTGCTTTTTCTAGTCAGACGAGACGTCAAACCATAGTTTAGACCCAAAAAATAAGTTTTCATTTCAAGAAAAAGCCGAGAAAACGGACTTTGAAAGTAGGCCTCTGCGAACTTGAAAATCAGCGTCCTTCGGCGGTTTTTGGGTCGATGTACGAAAATTCGCCTAGCGGCCGAAATATTTTATTTAGAACAATTCTAAGTCCAGTTTTGTAATAAGGATAGATAGTACTTTCGATGGTAGAAATATAAGGGAAATCGTTTTTTGGATCCCAGACCGAGTGGTCCGTTCTTACTGAGACGCCCTCTTAAGTAGGAGTACATCTTTCTTAGACTCTTGTAGTCTGACATGTGTGGATTTATGACTGACTCATTGTTAGAATATGAGCATTTGATACGTAGTTTCTCATGGATATTGGACTAAATCTTTTGATTGAATAATTAACCGTCAAAGTAGGACCCTTGGGGAACCCCTCGCACCCAAATCAACCCTTATTTGTTGACAAACCCTCATGAAATGAAAAAAACGCTAGACGTCAAGCAAATAATTATTATTAACTTTATTAACTTATAAAGCGCCATATATCAATATACATTTTTATCGGCGAAAAATTAGCCGCAATGTCAAAATACTGGAGTACAAACACTAAAAGTGTGCAGCACTTTGCACTATTTAGCAGTAAATAGTGTTGATTAGACAATATATAGAGAACAATGGTATTAGCCTAATTTAGCAGTATTTAGTGGTATTTATGCTGCACACTTTTAGTGCTTGTACTCTATTATTTTTTTAGTGATTAGTTATCTTTTATATATTTATTTTTTAACTGAGATCACTACAAATAGTCGTCGAGACCAACACGCTCCTAAATCGACCTACAAGTACCTTCATGACAGCAATTGATTCAGTAATATCACTTGAGTAGTATATTGATGCTAAAAACTGAGCACTTTCAAGTTAGCTATCAAACCATTATAGATATAGTGTGTATAGAGCGCACTCTTAACTGAGTACACTTAAAGTCTATCTAGATTATTATATAAAATACATCTTTAAAATGCACTTACTGGTGTGCGATGAGTAGAGTAGGCGTTGCTGAGACCTTTCAAATTCATATATCAAACAAAAACCATTAAGATAGTTTGATACTCAAGTATATCTCATATAAATATATCTTATTAGATAGTTTGATGTGTAATGTGGCTGGATATTGAACGAGTGATTCACTGTATTTTGATGAGCCTTTAGTTTAACTATCAGAAAAAAAACTATAAAAAAATTGGGTTTTGTTCATTTTTTAAGCGAAAAATGTTTTCCTTGAAAGGTGCAAGTTTACTAGCAAAGGAAAACCAATTTAGTGTCTCTCTCAAACCAGTCAAACCGGTATAGCGGAGTAAAATGTTTTCCTTGAAAGGCGCGAGTTTACTGCAAAGGAAAACCAATTTAGTGTCTCTCTTAAACCAGTCAAACCGGTATAGCGGAGTAAAATGTTTTACTTGAAAGGCGCGCGTTTACTAGCAAAGGAAAAGCAATTTAGTGTCTCTCCCAAACCAGTCAAACCGGTATAGCGGAGTAAAATGTTTTACTTGAAAGGCGCGCGTTTACTTGCAAAGGAAAACCAATTTAGTGTCTCTCTCAAACCAGTCAAACCGGTATAACGGAGTAAAGGAAAACCAATTTAGTTTCTCTCTCAAAACAGTCAAACCGGTATAGTGGAGTAAAATGTTTTACTTGAAAGGCGTGCGTTTACTGCAAAGGAAAACCAATTTAGTATCTCTCTCAAACCAGTCAAACCGGTATAGCAGAGTAAAAATATCTCTGGATATTTTACTCTGTCCAGTCTTTCTCCTTCGATATTTTTACTCGTTTTGACTAGTTGGATAATAATTATTATTAACTTCAGTTTTCACCCATCCCTGATGTGATATATAAACTGTGATATTATTCCGGCACAAATATATTATCGTGACTAACCTAAACAAAAACTACCAAAATTGTCTCTAAAACAGAATGCACACTTTTAATTGTAACCTGTTCGCTTTAAAAAAAAACCAACTATATTTTGTGTTTTTGTAAAAACAAATCAAGGATTTATGAAAGTTTATTAAAGAAAATTCAGGTTAAAGTTTATGTAAATTAAGGTGAATCTTTATCAGGATTTAAAACACTCGTCATGGTTACGATTTCTTTTGTCAATTTCTCATGAATTATTAATGAGTTTTTTAAAAAGTATTGAAACACAGTGGTTTATTTTTACGCTGATTAAAAGAATACGAAACCTCTATTGTCTAATAAAGATAAGGTTTAAGGTAGTACCGGATACTTGCTACTGCGCATCCATTTCGCGCATCTCGTTTTCCATCATTTATTTGCGTTTTTTTGAAAATTTATCTAAATAATATTTTAATTTGGATCCTTATCTATAACTTAAGAAAGTATTATGTCATTTCATGCAACTTTGGAGGTAAAATGGGACATTTTTCGAAATATGCTCAGATTTTCACTACCTGACAAGGTCGCTGTTTTGTCTCAAAACAACAAATTTACAACTTTGTAAAAATGAATAGATAAAATATGATTTTGACGTCTTTAGTCGTAAAACTAATACAAAATAGGTTTTAGGGTTTCTGGAGATGACAAGGATAATTTGACAAGTTTCAAGCAGATGTTTAAAGTACTAGAACCCAGTCCCGCGCGGACCGTTGCCATGGTTTTTTTTAACAAAAAAATGGATTCGGTCGCTTATAACTCGCCTATTAGTACGGGGACCCCCATTTTTTCCCTTTTTATTAAAGACTGCATTTACTACTCTTACGATTTAGAATAAAAAATAAAATATTCATTGATTGGATTTTCTGAAATTTTACAAATGGTACAACTCTATACACATGTAGTGTGCGTAATTGGCGTATAATTGTGCTTCTATGGCTCACTTATACCCATATTTGGAAATGATTCAATGATTTTTGTGACAGGAAATGTTAGATAACCCTTAGATCTATCGTTTGATATAATATTATGCTTTTCCTAGCAGAATACGTTCGCATTCTCTTGACTGCTTTGAATAGGTACTTTTGAGCAAATCACCGCAAATTATTGCAAAAACCTACTTTTACTATATCTTATAACTCTATAACCAATACGGTGACCCCAATTTTTTTTGACGTTTTTTGACTTGCCTAACAATGATCTATAAATGACAGGATTTATAAAAAAATTCATTGAAGAAATCCAAGTATCCGGTACTACCTTAACTGTGACAAAAGTAGGCTGCAAAACAGTACCTACTTTTAGGAAACTCTGAGGAAACGAGTTGTAGATTGAATCAGACAATGACCCACAAGGAATCATTTGTCAAAAATAAGAATAACAATAAGAATAAGAATAACAATAACAATAACAGTAACACTAACACTAAGAGTAACGCCTTGTTGTACAGATATACACCTTATAGGAACAAATAAAGATGCCATAATAATATGTGACACAATTGGAACGAATACAAAGCTGGTTTCGGAGACATGAAAAACGGTGAATTTTGGCTGGGCAATGATTACACCCATCGCCTGACTGCAGCCCAACCGGCAACGAAACTTCTTATTCAGTTAGAAGACCCAAATGGTTTAAAATTCTACGCCAAGTACTCTACGTTTTCCGTTGCGAGCGAGAGTGATTTATATCGTTTGAACGTGTTCTGGTACTCTGGAACTGCAGGCGACTCGTTGAATCACTTTTATTCTGATTGGAAGTCGAACGGTATGGCATTTATAATTAGCACTTCTGATCGTGACAATGCTCGGAACCCGAACCCGAATCAATGCGCTTCTGCCGGCGCTGGATGGTGGTTCAACTGGTGCGCTGCTGGCGCAAATGGCCCTTCAATAAGATGGCTTACTTTGTCAAACATTCACATTAGAAAGGCATCCATGAAAATTTAATGTTCCACTTGAAAGAATCAGAAGATTGGCAAAACAAAAAAATACCACCGCTGTCTTTTCCGCGTTTTCTTTACTCTGAAGATGACTTCGCGCTCAGGTTGTCGAAACGTCAGACATCAACACCATCAGTCTTTCTCAAGACTACACCACCCCGGACGATCATGCCTCATCTACAACAAAAAAATAGCTGTATGAAGCCGGTGTAACACCAGAAAGAAACTTGTTACATCGAACCTTATTCAATGAAAAGAAAAACCCTATGCTTTTTTAAAAATAACTTAGATATAAAATATCTATACAGAACAGAACACTTAATTCAGAAACGTCTGTTCAGACTTTATCCTGTCCAAACTTTATCTTTATCCTTTTTTAGACGATTTTTTTCTCACCACGAAGAAATGTAAATGATCTTTAAACGGTGATGCAGATGTATATGTATATATTGTACTATGTATATGTGATTTATATAGTGCAAGACATTTTCATTTCACAACCAGGTGCTGTTTGCAATTGAGTTTCAATACACCTTGTCTTTGCGTTTATTGTTTTACCTTTGTGTAATATTGTAAGCTCACTCTATAGTTTCATACAAAAACACTCTTGTTGTTTTGTGCAAAAAGGAACGTTAATTGTCTGAGATCCAAGACATTTTCAAGTCACACATTGTTGTGGCTCTGTATAGTTATCTCTCGTTTTTCACAAAAATAAAAGACGTTTTCCTTTGTTTTGTGCAAAATGGAAGTCGTTTTCCTATGTTTGCGTAATTTTAATTCTTAATTTGACATTATTTTATATCACATTCTTTTCCTGTTTTACGTTGCTCTTATATGATATTTTGATTATTCAAGGTTAAAAACAGTTTATGTTAAAAAACCTCTATGTATACATAAGTTTCCATTGTTTTCAAAAAGTTTAATATATCTACCGAAAACTGACATATCAATTTCACAATCAAAACAAAAATGTCCTTTATTGTTTATGTTGTTATAATAGTAAAATAACTCGTCACAGCAATATTTGACTTAGCCTGCGTGATTAGGGAGAGAAGAAAAAGGGAGAGAAAAAGAAAGGAAAAGACTTTCCCTCTCTCATTCAATATGGATGACAAACCGTGTTGATTATACAGCCGGGATTTCATGCCTTGGTAATTACTTAACATTTGGTTTGATGAACTTCGAAGTGTCGTCATCACCACCTCGGGTCCATTCAATGTTAATACTGATCACCATCACCATCACCACCAACATCATTATCATCATCATCATCATCACCACCAAGATCACCATCGTCATCATCACCACCATCACCACCAACATCATTATCATCATCATCATCACCATCGTTACCAACAAGATCACCATCGTCATCATCACCATCACCACCACGATTATCATCACCATCACCACCAAGATCATCATCATCGATATTACCACCATCACCACCAACATCATTATCATCATCATCATCATCACCATCGTTACCAACAAGATCACCATCGTCATCATCACCATCACCACCACGATTATCATCACCATCACCACCAAGATCATCATCATCGATATTACCACCATCACCACCAACATCATTATCATCATCATCATCATCATCATTACCACCATCGCTACCAACAAGATCAGCATCGTCATCATCACCACCACCATTATCATCATCATCATCATCATCATTACCACCATCGCTACCAACAAGATCAGCATCGTCATCATCACCACCACCACCAACATCATTATCATCATTATCATCATCATCATCATTACCACCATCGCTACCAACAAGATCAGCATCGTCATCATCACCACCACCACCAACATCATTATCATCATTATCATCATCATCATCATTACCACCATCGCTACCAACAAGATCAGCATCGTCATCATCACCACCACCATTATCATCATCTGATCACCACCAACATCATCACCAGTGTCATCGTCGTCATGATCGTCATCGTCATGAGGCAAGCATTAATCACTATCATAAGCGTCAACATTGCATCATTGCCGTCATCATTCTCTTCACCTACATAATCATCATCATCATCATCATCGTCATCAAAACAATTCGTACCACCATCATCATTATCATATAATTGTCACTATCTTCTCCGACTCCATTAAAGTGATACCTTATCAAGTCTATAAACAAACCGTGTTTGAAATCATGCAGCTATGTCGATAATATAACATGTTTTTGTTGATGTATTATTTCCATAACTTTAATATAATTGCCTGCTTGGCACCGCTGGATATATTTGATTGTACGTATGTAATCTCACTATATAACGTAAGTTCTATAGAGTAGTCTAATTTATCCTGTTAGGCACCACTGGATATATTTGATTGTATATACTCTCACTTTCATAACGTAAGTTTTGCCGTCAATCAGGTTACTAATCACTTGCTAGCACTATAAACCTTTAATTTCAATTGTTATGCTGCAATGCTGTTTCTTTTTACAATTCTTTGACAACCTCCTTTTAATATTGTTTTACAGATGAAAGAAACAAATAAAACATTCCATGTACCTTTTTCGACAGGGCTTCATTGTTCAAACTATGGTTATAAGAATCGCAGTTATTCGCTTTCCGGTCGAAGAACATTTTTTCACTTTAATATATTGAGGTCAATGCCAATTCTATGGACATCCTCCTGAATATAAAGACCTTTTTTCACTGCCGTTTCTCTCTACATTTCACAATGAACAAAATCAGCAAAATAGTTATCCATTTTTTTTATAAAACTATCTCTCTTTTTTGCTCTAAGGTGGTTGTGATAGTTAATGGCAGCAAAAATGTCAACATATCTCGATGCCGTAGCGAGGTCGATTTGAACAAAAATATCCAACAAAATGATAGATAATTAACTAAAAAACTTATATGAAGTCGTGTGTATGGCTAAAAATAGGCTTGCTTTTTTGAATTAGTTAAAAAGATCAATTTACCTGACTTTGAATCGCTTTTCTCCTCCATAATTTCATCGCAGAAGGGCGTGAAGTCGAGCAGTGTAAAGGTCAAAAACAAAATAAAATGCTACTAAAAATTGAAAAAGGCTAACTATAGTAAAATATAACGTAGAAAACGGTAATTTAGTTGAAAATTCTAGCATTTTACAAAAGAAAAAGATGGAAAAACGACTTTAAAATGCTGTCAATGAAGTTGTAGTTTTGTCCTTAGCGACGGAATGTTTTTCCTCTGTTTGCATAATAAGCCTCATTCCCGTGCACTATAAAGGCTTTGGTCTATAGAGTAGTTTAATTTACACTGTTAGGCACCACATTTGATTGTATATACTCTCACTATATAACGTAAGTTCTATAGAGTAGTTTAATTTACCCTGTTAGCCACCACATTTGATTGTATATACTCTCACTTTCATAGCGTAAGTTCTATAGAGTATTCTAATTTACCATGTTAGCTAGGCACCACTGGATATATTTGATTGTATATACTCTCACTTTCATAACGTAAGTTCTATAGAGTAGTCTAATTTACCCTGTTAGGCACCACTGGATATATTTGATTGTATATACTCTCACTACATAACGTAAGTTCTATAGAGTAGTCTAATTTACCTAGCTGTTAGCCACCACATTTGATTGTATATACTCTCACTACATAACGTAAGTTCTATAGAGTAGTCTAATTTACCCTGTTAGCTAGGCACCACTGGATATATTTGATTGTATATACTCTCACTACATAACGTAAGTTCTATAGAGTAGTCTAATTTACCCTGTTAGGCACCACATTTGATTGTATATACTCTCAGTTTCATAACGTAAGTTCTATAGAGTAGTTTAATTTACCCTGTTAGGCACCACATTTGATTGTATATACTCTCACTACATAACGTAAGTTCTATAGAGTAGTCTAATTTACCCTGTTAGCCACCACATTTGATTGTATATATTCTCAGTTTCATAACGTAAGTTAGAGTAGTTTAATTTACCCTGTTAGGCACCACATTTGATTGTATATACTCTCACTTTCATAACGTAAGTTCTATAGAGTAGTCTAATTTACCCTGCGGTAGCGCACTTCATGTATGTGGTTTAATATATACTCGTTATTGAGCAATGAATACTAAATCAAGGGGTTTTAATCTTGGAAAACAGCGGGTCATTATCACTTATTGAATTGCACACCACTATTTACATACTTCTTGTTATATTTGTTTTTGTGCAAAACACAATGTGAATCGTAGGTTTTATAACCGTACTTTACGCCCGCCGTAGGACGTGTGGACATTTCTATCTTAATGTTACTCAGTTGAAACGCACAAAAAATCCTCTATATGTCTTGTTTTATTTCTACTTATTAAAACATAATGTGAATCGTAGGTTTTATAGCCACACTTTACGCCCGCTGTAGGAGTTTGTGGACATTTCTATCTTGATGTTACACAGTTAAAGGGAAATCAATTTCTCCATACTTCTTTTCATATTTCCACTTATCAAAACATAATGTGAATCGTAGGTTTTATTTCAATGATACTCAGTTGAGATATGCATCAATTTCTATATACATATTGTTATATTTCCATTTATCAATGATAATATCTAATGAGGGAACCTACTCGCAAAGGCGATTTCAGTAGGACCCTAAAATTGTTCGTTTTATCTTTTTAAAGTTGTAAATTTCAATGGCAATGCTTCTCCGTTGGTTCATCGTAGTACAAAAGGAGAGACTTTTTTTTTTATTTGCACTTCTTTTACTCACAGCTTGAATTCGGTCACTTTCTAATTGCACTCTACCAAACAGCAGGCTGATAAATGTGAAACTTCGTTGGATTATATTAAACTTCAAGTATCACTATATAATTTTTTTTTTAAATCAACTAATTAAAGCTTGTTATTTCCAACGCCCTTCAAGGTGGAAAGCATATTTCGTTTTCTAATTTCATTTTACAAGACAGCATGAATGCGTCTGTCTTGGCTTGCCTTAACCTAATTTAAAAAAATGGAAACTAGCGAGTAAACTATTATAGGCTGCATCGGTGTTTGATATAAGCGATAGGTAATATAATGAAATTTGTAACACCGTAAAAAATGTTGACTTACTTTACTAACGCTTTACCCCTTTCGTCGTACCTAGTTTTTACTGAAAACGAGGTATTTCTCTGCACAAACAAGAGATATATAAACGGGTTATGAAAAAAAGAAAAGAGGATGTAAAAATCTTATACAAGATATGTGACAGGCTTTGTTTTCTAAGAAATTAGAGGCATCTTAGAAAAGAGAACACTGTTGTGCCATATAAGAGATATAAACTGCTTTTGTGTCGTGGAAAAAAGAGGATGTTACAATCTTAAACAAGATATGTGACAGGCTTTGTTTTCTGAGAAATTAGAGGTATCTTAGACATTAGAACACTGTTATGCTGGATAAAATATATAAACTGCTTTTGTGTCGTGGAAAAAAGAGGATGTTAGAATCTTTTATAAGATATTTGACAGGCTTTGTTTTCTAAGAAAGTAGAGGCATCTTAGACATTAGAACACGGTTATACCATATAAGAGATATAAACTGCTTTTGTGCTGTGGAAAAAAGAGGATGTTACAATCTTATACAAGATATGTGATAGGCTTTGTTTTCTAAGAAAGTAGAGGCATCTTAGACATCCATATAAGAGATATAAACTGCTTTTGTGTCGTGAAAAAAAGAGGATGTTAGAATCATTTATAAGATATGTGACAGGCTTTGTTTTCTAAGAAAGTAGAGGCATCTAAAACATTAGAACACTGTTATGCTGAATAAAAGATATGAGTACATTAAATAATAGCCACCTTTGAAATTAGGATCCTGTTATTTTATGTAAGAGATATAAATATACCCTTTGTATTGAGGATCGAGTACTAGGGGCATCTTATACATTGATATAGAACTCTTTACAAGAGATATGAACTTCCTTTTTACGGGTTTTTGTATGCTTAGAATATCAGACATCTTAGAATTAGAGCCCTATATGACAGCTTTTGTTTTCTTAGAAACTACCTGTAATAGATATAACTGCTTTTGTGTTAGAGACGAAGACTGGAATGCAGGCATCTTAGACATTAGAATCTTGTATAAAAATATGACAGCTTTTGTTTTCTTATAAACTACCTGTAATAGATATAACTGCTTTTGTGTTAGAGAAGAAGACTGGAATGCAGGCATCTTAGACATTAGAGTCATGTATACAAATATGACAGCTTTTGTTATCTTAGAATATAGAGGCATCGTAGGCAAGTTTAAGAGGAATGTTATAGGGTCACATTAGAATCCTGAATGAGAGGTCTGCAAGATATGAATGCCTTTGCATTCCTAGAAAACTACAGGCATGTTAGACCATAGTTAACTATGGTTAGACATTAGAGTCATGTATAAGATATATGCCAGGCTTTGTATTCTGAGAAACTAGAGGCATGTTAGACATTAGAGTTATGTAAGGGAGATGTCAAGTTGCCTTTGTATTCCTAGAAAACAATAACGTTATTATACTCAGTGTTATCTGAACGTGAACGTCTTTTATCACTACTATAGTCAACGTACATATAGTGTAATAGTACTATGTATGATGATAAACCCATCACAACCATTGTAATACCATCTATAGAAAACCCAAGTGTTAATGTGCAGAAGGAGGAACTCACCCCTAGGGAGGTTATCTTATGTTTTTCGGTAGAAAAAAGGCTAATACATCTTTTTGTAATATTTTTGTACTGTTTTTTGTAATCTCTTTTTGTATTTTAATTTCTTTTATTTTTTTTTAAATTTCTTATCATATATTCGATCTTTTCGTTTCTTTTGATTTTTTTTTGTAATGATTTAAACCAAAATAATTTCTTCTGTGCTTTTGACATAATTTTGATAGATTTTTTTCGTAGTATAATTTACATTTCCTATTCATTTGATTTTTTCTGCCTTCTTTTCATATTCTGTACGTACGGCTCTGAAAACAAGTTTCATTTTGATATGAAAAGGTTTTTCTATTCCTCTATATTATTTTTATTTTTTATTCGTACTTTGTGGCTTTTTAGGGTTTTTTTTCCACAAAAATACGTCGTGGAGATATAACTTCATTCTTTATTTTTTGCCTTCTTTTTATATTCCGTACGACTCTGAAAACAAGTTTCCTTTTGATATGTAAGGGTTTTCCATTCCTATATTATTCTTATTTTTTATTCGTACTTTGTGGCTTTTTAGGGTATTTTTTACAAAAATACGTCGTGGAGATATAACTTCCTATCTGTGCTTAACGATCATTTTGGTCAATATTAAATCACGTTGATTGACTTACAACGTCAAAACCTGGTACCACGTAGAGTACATTTAGATAAGGCTAATGACTCCTAAACCCCAACAGATTCTTGATTGAAAATAATCACCCACTAAGACTGTTGTCTTGTACTCATATACTCGTATTGTACCCTATATAACGGAGAACTTATACATTGATTAACACTCGTTAAGCAATGCCAATGTACCATATTTCTAAGAATGCAATAACTTATAAAATACGTGACGAAAAGATGTGAAAACTGAAAACAAATAATGAAAATTCGTTTTGAAATACAATAAGTCAGAATACAAATTGTTGTTTGCATGCAAACAAGAGAGTTTGAGATTTATATAAAATAAACTATTTAATAGTACTTTAAAATGCATTCTTTGCACTTTGTTTTTGTTCTACAAACATTAACAGCAAATAAATTAGTGGACGATTGCGGATTACAACAAGCCAAGATACATAACATACCTTCAAACTGTTGTTCAATTCTATCTCCTCTTCTCAGTGACAAAAATTGATTTCAATCTATTCGAACGTTTGATCATGCCTTCGAGAATTTTGGATCATGTCAGTTCTAGAACGTTTAAGCCATCGCTCGATAAAAATGAACGATGTTGTTTGCAAAGGAACGGCTTGAAATTTACAAAGCAAACCCTATTAAGATTTGATGAGTTTGAATTCTATCTGTTGTCCTATTGGCAAAGAATGAGTAGAATTCAAACATCTTGGGTACTTGTGTGGGTTTTGTCAGCGTAAGAATACCAACAATACATGGTTTTTGACATGCTTTTGTTGCTTTGTTTCTTTGTACGTTTTTCATCTCTTTTTAAACATCTCTATAGCCAATAAAGGAAAGTGCGCAAATATTTGGTTTCTTTGCCACACAAAAAAGACATTTTCTCATCTCTATACTATATAAGTGAAGTGCGCAAATATTTGGTTTCTTTGCCACACAAAAAGATGTTTTCCCATTTTTGTAAACATCTTTATAATACTATATAAGTAAAGTGCGCAAAGATAGCAAGCGCCATGAAATGTTCAATATGAGTCATATTCTCATAATATTATAGGCCATACCTTTCTTGAGAATACTTTACTCTGTAGAAAATATACACATTAATATAATACTCCGAAGGAAGGACTAAAGATCGAAAATCTATTTTATTTGCAGTATATTAAATTAAGAAAAAATCATCTTATAGTAGACTATCATTGAATTCATGGATATTTTAAAGATATGATTTAAGATGTTTTTGTTTTTTCCCTTAGCATTCATTTCAATTCTCACCATCTATAATAAAATCAGAAACATTCATCCATTCAATCATTAAATAAACACGTTTCTATATTATTAATTTTTTACGTTTTGTCTCTGACAACATTCAAATGCGCGTGCCACGACCACAACCGCCATCACTGATAATCATGAAGGTCCGTGATGGTGGACCGAAACGTCTGATACTTTCAAGTTTTCAAGTCAGAGACAAAAGGTAAAAAATTAATAATAATGAATCCTGACTGCAATTTCAGAATTTTTAATACGTTACTAGCTATATGTCTGTATGTTTCTATATCAGGTGCACTTAGTATATATTTCGATTACCATCATGAAGAAAAATCACAAACTTACATTATTGAACATTTGTATTTTAAAACATACTTCATTACAAAATGTTTTATTTTTCTACTGCCAAGAGAATCTATTATCAATGAAACCAGCCTAATGTGTATCTTTATAAACCAATATTGTATTTGCCTCAGGGGGAATTCCTAGACGTCACATCGCGAGCAGTGTTTTTATAAAGACTTGTTTATTTTAATTTCTTTTCAACATCAACATGTCGTGCCAATAATTGCAATATTGGATCGCTGGCTTTTTTTGAAAGTGTATATTTTAATAAAAACTTGACTCCGCGAGCAAATTTTTCATCGCTTGGCCTTTCTCGTCAGTCTGTTTATGTTCGTAACAACTTCGATGTTATAAAACTGCGCGCTATTTTCAGCATCACCATTTTTAGCCGAATTTGAAAAATGAGAAACTCCAATAGATATGTTCAAGTGCCGTCGCTTTTAAGAAACTTATAATTGTTTCCTCATTTTAAGTCAAATTTGAAGTGAAAGTGAAAGAAATGTTTTGAAGAGCGCTTTTAAAATATAATTGATTATACAAACTATACGAGCGTAAAGTACATTTACGCGCTAAGTCCGTAACAATTAACGCGATTTACCATTGATTTACAATGATTTATCCTGATTTAGGAGGCGCTGATAATCAAACCCTAAACCCAGTTTCTATAACCTCCATATTGAAATAAATCATAGTAATTCTAACTAATGATTACTCTTTCAACATCGAAAATTTAGGAATTAAATGAATTATAGGATGGACAAATCCATGGCGTCTATTGCATGTATGTGTAGGAAATTGAGAAAAATACTCAGAGAAAAACACTGATTTTTAATATCAAATTTAGAATGTCTTTGTACGTTGGAACCATTATCTTGAAAATACTTTTGTAAAGACTACGTTAGGAAAGCTTTAACATGCTGAGCTTTTGCGACTAATCATCCTGCATCGTGTGCGAATATTTCTCATCTATTTCGATACTTTAGCCATCACCCCAGGCAATATAATTTGGCGGTCAGAATTGCTATCTTGATAAAATAACCCTTTAGTATTAGCCTGGATAATAGCGTCTCCGTCGGTGTATATAGAGTTAGTGATATCTTGTTTGCTATGATTACACCAAGGAAGAGAGATCTATCAAGATCTAGTCATATATCCCCACTAGGTTTAGCTGTATAAACGGAGGGGCATGAAAAACCACAACAATCTATGATTTCAGTTGAAATATATCTTTTTCGATGATTTCTTTTTCGATATCCCACTAGGTTTAGCTGTATAAATGGAGGGGCATGAAAAACCACAACAATCTCTGATTTCAGTATTGGAATATTTCTTTTTCGATGACACTGCAATAAGAAGAGAGATCTATCAAGATTTATTAACGTAAATATTTAATATATTATATAAATATAATACGTAAATATTCCCAGTCCATTGTAAAGCGCATTGAGACGATGAAATGCGCTATATAAGCACTTATATGCCAACCCCTCATGATTTCTAACCGTGTAGCTGTGTGTCTTATTAAAATAGCGGCCCTTGCACTTAGTTGAGTGTAAAGCGCATTGAGACCGCGATGAGAAATGCGCTATGTAAGCACTTGTTACATTATATACCAACCCCTTATGGTTGTAAACCGCGTAGCTGTGCGTCTTATTAAAATAGCGGCCCTTGCACTTAGTTAAGTTTAAAGCGCATTGAGACGATGAAATGTGCTATATAAGTACTTGCTACATTATATACCAACCCCTTATGGTTGTAAACCGCGTAGCTGTGCGTCTTATTAAAATAGCAGCCCTTGCACTTAGTTAAGTTTAAAGCGCATTGAGACGATGAAATGCGCTATATAAGTACTTATTTACCAACCCCTCATGGTTGTAAACCGCGTAGCTGTGCGTCTTATTAAAATAGCAGCCCTTGCACTTAGTTGAGTGTAAAGCGCATTGAGACCGCGATGGGAAATGCGCTATGTAAGCACCACATTACATCACATACCTAACCCCTCGTATCTGTGCGTCTTCTTATTTAAACAGTGAGTGTGACCTCAGTATTATTCTCAACATAAAGGAAGCGACATGCAGTCATATTCAAACAAGATTTGTCTCAGGCCATTCTTATCTTGTTTGTTATTTGACAAAATCAGATCGTCAAATACCCTTATATTTAGAATAACCCCAGGCTTTTAAATATAAATCGGCTTTCTTCACTACTTTGTAGTCGATACAATAACGAGAAAATGGCACAAAAAGAGCTTGTCAAAGAGTGTTGTAAAATTATATAAAACGCATCAAAATTGTATGAAATTATCGGTTTTTTGGAGAATAAACTAAATTGGCTTTTTTCACGATTGAATAGTAACAAAAAAATAGCACACAAAGAGCTTTGAAAACTAGTGTTGTAAATCTATATAAAACGCATCAAAATTGTATGAAATTATCGTTTTTTGGCGGGGTTATACTAAATTGGCCTTTTCACTATTGAATAATACTTACACCGAAACCGAGAGATCCTTGATAGCATTTTTGTAGAATCATATAAAACTACTGTCATAAAAACCTTTTAAAAGTCTTTTTCGTTTTATTAAGCGGGTTCCTTGTTTTATTTGAGCATTACATGACTTTTTTTTTCTATTAAATATTCCCGGCAAAATCAAAAAGATGATGATGCAAAAAGGCTGGTATCTTATAGCCAGATAAATGGTACCAATGATAATAAAAAATTAATTTTAGAGCAAATTATAACAGACGAAAAATGCTAGGAAAACGATTATTTTTACATACCCCTTGTATAAACTTATTAATATTAAAATTACTATAAACCAAATCATCTTATTCGGGTTTTTATACTAGTACAAAACAGTGGCATTTTAACAGCGTAATTTTGTATACTGAGTATATTCGACTTTTTCTCCATCTGTATAAAAGCAATTTTGTGTAATTATCTACTTTAATCGAGTATTTGCTCAGTATTAATAACCGAATATTGCTTTTGAACATGAGGGGTCCATATCAATGATAAATTGCCACTAATGAATTTCAAGTTGAAAAAAAAAACTCTCTTTGGTAAAATGATTGGTTTTGAATTTTTTGTAAAGAACACATAGTGAATAATCAGAAACAAATCTATAAACTATGAAATAATATAAGTAGAGACAATAAAACTACATTTTATGATAACTGAATAATTACATATAACTGAAGTAGATTTATATATTTAAGTGTCCAAGTTCTAGAATAGACCTTTCTTGAGTTTGAACAGAGTATTACATTCAATAATTGTATACATGCTAGATGGTAACCAATTATTTCTGATATGTTGCAATTAAACGACTCTACAAAATAGATTTGAAATGAAAAAAATATTTGTGAAACTGGATGCATTAAAAAGCAGTATGCTCAATTTTCAGATTCACCTTCTAGAAAAAAATCCGAGTTGCTTCATGAAATTATCTATACAAAATCTTTGTAGAGCGGTCTTTCCAGTTGAAACAATGTGTTAAAAATCAGTATGCTCAATTTTCAGATTCACCTTCTAGAAAAAAATCCGAGTTGTTTCATTCAATGAAATTATCTATAAAATCTTTGTAGAGCGGTCTTTCCAGTTGAAATGTTAATTTATTTTAGTATTTTTAGCTGAAAAAAAATTCTAAAAGCTTGGGATTATGTTTGCTCCGATACTGATAACAGAGAAAATATTGATTTGTGCATATAAATTTTAGTTGTCTGAGAAGATTCATTGTGCCGTATTCTACTCTAGTTAAGAAACTATTTTTGCAAATATCTATTGTATGTTATTGTTTTAAACCAACTGTATGATTCCTTTGAATCGAGGGAGCATTTCACCAGTCCTCTGTGAATTCTTCCCAGTTTTGTTTTATTTGCTCGATGAATTACATCAATGTATTGTGAATTGAAATGCATGTTAGGAGTATAAGTGAAATACAATACAAACAATCCCTTTTTTTACTCCGACGAAGGGCTAAAGCTCGAAACGTCAGTAAAGTTAAGTCAACATTTTTTACGGTGTTACAACTTTCATTATATTACCTATCGTTTATATGAAACACCGACGCAGCCTTTACTAGTTTACTCGCTAGTTTCTACTTCCCTTTCATTGTATTTTATTTTCAGATACATGAGTAAAATATCAATTGCCTTTTTATACTAGCAGAGAACTTTACCAAATCTATGTATTAACTTTATTTAAGTTGCCAGTCTAAAGATTTAGCTCTTTTTATAAAGAGTTTATAGAATATCTATTAACTCTGTTCTATACTATAATAGAAAATGTGTTGCTCAGTGTCTACGTTCAGGTTTATTGTAGTTGATTGTAATGATTGCTCTAATTCTTTTCTAGTAAAAGACAATATTTGTGTATAATATACTATCTCAGTCCTATTTTAGTTGCTTGTGGACATCCTTTTAACAAATTGTAGTAAAGAATTATTTGTTCAACACTTCTTCTTTAGATGTTTGCAAAATTAAAATTATTGTCTAGCTAAAAAAAAAATTATTTTGCGAGACAGTTTTATTTCAGTTGCTTGTGGGAATTATCTTCTTTTAACAAAGTCTAGTTGATCAATAATCTGTTGAACATTTCTCCTTAAGATGTCTGTAAAAGTTATTGTCTAGCTACGAAAATATCTTTTGAATAAACAGTTTTTTTAGTTGCTCAGCGTAGAAATCCCCTGTTTATATTTAATAAGGCATAGCTAGGAAAATTTATTTTGAATATACAGTTTTATTCTAGTTGCCCAGAGTATAGAAATTATTTCAGTTGCATAGAAATCCCTGTTTATATTTAATAAGGTATAGCTAAGAAAAATATCTTTTGAATGTCTATTATGAATTGTTTTATTTAGCCTGCGTGGCCGGCTCTTGGGGAATTGGGGACGAGGAGGGGAGGGGAGGGGGTGCAGGAGGAAGGAAAGGGAAAGGAGAGCCTGCTAGCAAACCCCACTTTTTCGTGTACCTGCGGCCGCCAGAGGCCGCACGCTCCTATTGGTCAAAATGAAGCATGACGCTGTCAATCATAGTATTTGTAATTCGACGCAATGTTATTAACTTAGCGTCTTCGCGTGCTTGTTCAACTTAGACTTCTTCGGAGACTTGAAAACAGACCACAAAAAAATGCTGCTGACGATTTACTCGCAGGTAAAGATGTTTTGGCTTTGTTTCCCACTACGTTCATGGTAATGAAAGTCGTATATATTTTTATTCTAAAAGTATTTCAAGCTTTTTCAAAGGTCAAAGATCAAGAAGAAAATTGAGCTGTTGGTTTGGTTGCCGCAAAAGCAATTTGAAAGATCAATGCGATAGAATGAGCTCAGATAGTTTCTAACACAACGTAAATTGCAGGGTTTGAGGCATTGTTTAACATAGTTTTATTTCAAATGATATAGGTATTAAATAATAAAAGATTTGATAATATGAAGTCGCTGGCTCTTGTTTACAAACTCAACGGTCGACACGTAAAAGTGACAACTTCCAGATCACTTCCTGTAAACTCTGTTGTATGCTCTGATTGGCTGAATAATTTGATGTTTTGAAGTGTCTTGAAGTAGGCGGGTACACGAAAAAGTGGGGTTTGCTAGCAGGCTCTCCTTTCCCTTTCCTTCCACCCCCCACCCCCTCCCCTTCCCTCCTCGTCCCCAATTCCCCAAGAGCTAGAGAGCCGGCCACGCAGGCTATGTTTTATTATTCAAGAAAACATTTGAAGAGAGTCATGGAAAAACCTTTGTTTGTAAGAACTCATGCCCACCTACAGGACATCCCATACTGAATAGACGTTTATTAGAGCCACACTACCAAAACAACAACAACAGTAAAAAAGAAAGAACGAAAAAAAGTAATAGGAAGAATAGCGAAAAGCTCTCATAAAGCTACATTAAACTGACAGAAAACTCATAATTTTCCAAACATTCTAAGTTGAATTCCCAGGAATCGAATTGCTAGTAAAAAAAAACGTTTTTAAAAACATCGGACGGAATTTCATAGAAACTCGCATGCAAATCGAAACATTTCTAAAATTCTGAATGAAATATACCTAAGGATTTTCTAAAATGTTAATTTCTTAGAATTCAAAGTGAAATTCTTGAACATTCTCACAAAGAATCTTTAGCATCATACCAGATAAACTTTTCCATCTTTGAATAAGTATGAGATATTTGATTGCAAGGTTTTATTTTCTTCAATTGCTTGGTCAATATATATTCACCAGGGCCCGTTTTATATTATATATTGCCAATTATATTTTATGACAGCTCACATTATTCTCATTTTGTTAACGTTTATCGGTGATATTATTAGCTAACAACCAAGCTAGAATACTGGGTGATATAACTTTGTTTACCGTTATATATATCATTTCTTATTAATAACTCTTTCCATAGCTCTCTCCATAGCACGAGTAAAAATCAATTAATTTATCGGTGATATTATTAGCTAACAATCAAGCTAGAATACTGGGTGATATAACTTTGTTTACCGTTAGATATATCATTTCTTATTAATAACTCTTTCCATGGCACGAGTAAAAATCAATTAATTTGCACTCCTGGGCTTAATAGTCTATTTGCTTCATTAACATACATATGTTGCTTTTCAGTTGAATTCATTATTAGTAAATACGTTTTCAAGTACTATTTGAAAAATGTCTACGATACTAGTTTTGGTTTGAACTATAGAGACTTCTAAAGCAAGGATTATTTAACGATGATGTAAGCTCAGTATAATATCATAGTTTTTCAATTTGATGTTCAACTCCACCCCGCTTTATCTAGCGCACAGTAGGGTTTTAATAAAATGTCTTTTGAATTAACACCGGTCATAATTATTGTCTGTAGTACATCGAAATAATAGCAAAAATATTTCAATTTTTATGACATTTTTTTATTATCTCAAAACGCGCGCGCGCGGAAACGATTTTTACGATTTTCTCTCAAATTTGATAATGTTCATGTCGAAATAGGTATACAAATAATGATTATTAAAACTGTTTATAAAGAATGGTTAATTTAAGAATAACCACATAAAATTTGTTTCTATGTTTTGCATGCCCGCAAACGTCGGCGCAGAAAATGTTTTGTTTTTTTTACTTAAAAATGACTAACAAATTAGTTCAAATTTGTAATAACTAAATAATCAAAAGTTTTCCCTCTTAAGTACGAATAGGCCAAATATAACTATTTTAATCGTTTAAAAATTTACTTGTATAGTATCCAAACCCTCAACTTTTTGTGCTTTTTTAATTCCTTAAAATTTTTTCTTGAAAAAAAAAAACACATTCGTGATCGCCTAATAGTTCAAATTTCAATTATATTTCAAACCCAAAAAATATTGTTATTATTATAATCGTAAAAACGCTCTTTACCTGTCCAAATGTTTTGTCATTTCACTAATTCCATAAAATGTCTGAGAGAATTATCTTTCTAAAAGGAAGAAGAAATGTTTTTTTTTTCTGCTTTGTGATGAGGCGGAGAAGAAGTCATGAAAATGTTCGTGTAATTGACCGGTAGAAAGGGATCTACAGTTAATGCTTTGCTCACTTGAAAAGGAAATTCTATTTCTAACCCAGTGTGTTTCTTAAAAGCTTACATTGTTGTGCCAGCCATCGCCTTTTTCTTCTTATCTTCATTGATTTTACAGGCTGTAGTTTTCTTTAGATTTCACTCAATCCCTCTCTTCCGATTTTAGCACCCACATAAATCTGGTTAATCCTTGGGTTTAACGAAAATTATCCTGCTACTCTGATCGATCACTTTCTGGTAATCACCGATCAAGGAACAGGATTTCTCCACATTAGAGTACAATTAATTGGATCTTACTCGATATAAAAACAGTTTAATATGGTTCAATTATTTCCCAATAAACGTTTCTTCTGTCTATGTGATCAATATGTCTTTTATGTTTTGTGTTTATGTACTTGAAAAACAGCCTTTCACAGACTTTAACGCTATTCTTGGGCGCGCGCTTTGTATTTGAATGGCCAGATTGGTCCATTATTCCGAGTATAAAAGTGTTATCACAGGTTTGTTAGCAGAATGTCTGCCTTTTGTTTTCCATTGATCCTAAAATGTGCAATTTCCCTCTCCCAAACACGTACGACTTTTATCAATCAAAAATTCTTAATTAGGGAAATTCACTACTCACAAAGTTAATGAATAATTTTAAATAACAGCGATGTAATTCTTCATCTTTTTTCAGGCATTTGATAACCCGCTGTTTGCGCTTATTAGTTTTGAACTTATTTAAGTTAGAATTTTCAGTTTTTCTCCTCTTGTTATTTCAAGTTTTCTGGCGCACTTTGAAGTGGCCGACGCCATACCCAAATTAGTGGGAAATTGTCATTGCTTTGCAAATGTTTGCTCTTGTGTAAAAAGGTGCCAAATTGTAGACGGGAAATTGGTCACAAACTCTTGACTAAAAGTGCGATATTAACGTTTGTATGACAAGTTCTAAGAACCTTTTAACCAACCTATAAGAACACCACTCCACCTTTGTGGGCATACATACACTTCGCAGAAAAAAAAACATGATTAAAAAGACATAAGATTGTTGTCAACAGTTACATGACTAGGTTAGCGGTTAGTAGTTAAGAGTGGAATAGAGCGCGTTTTTAGCGACTCGAAAAGTGTTCTTGAAACAGTCACTTATTATCAAGATCCCCACTTATTGACCTAATATAAAGATGCCAAATAACTAGTAACATTGAAGAAAGTATCTGACCCGCAGGCAATCGAACGCCCAATTAACACCGTTAATTTCTGATTGAACCATGATCAAATGTTCTAGAAGGCATGATCAAACGTTCGACTACTAGTCTCAAGAGATGCCTAATATTGGTTCTATAAACATTGAAATCGACACTTTTTGTTGCGGTTTAGTTTTTCAATTTCATCAAGTATGGGTCATAATCTCGACTAAAACTATATCATCGAAATATTATGTATATTTCCTTTCTACGGAAGAAGACCTAATAACTATGCCCACTAGCGGTCGACAGAGTTTAAGTTTGAGTACATTTTTATAGCTCATGTTCTATGTATGCTAAGAGTCGACATACAAACAGGTGTATTTCAGACAGTAATCCGTGGTTCTATACTTTAGCGCAAATCTACTGCTATAAATTAACGATGCTTAGCGCGTCAAATGTTATCCGTGCAATAATCAATAGTAGAAGTATCTTATATCATTATAGTATCCTTGCATTTATTACTTAAAGGTTTTCAGCGACGCAATTTTATTGCAAGAAATTGACTTTGTTTCTAAATTATTTTTCACAGCTATCTAAGTCTCCTTGGTAACGCAATTTGTCCTTAAATTTTCACAATGATGTGAATTCCCATGATATTAATCGCATTAATACAGCTTGTGAGAAAATAAAGATATTTCTAGTTTGGTGTGACAATTAGAATAGAAATTTGAAAAATTGTCGTCTATTTCTTGTTTTAATATGGCAATTTCTTATGTATTTGTAAGAAAAGATTTAAAAATGTTTATTTTCTTTTGTTTTAACCATGTCAATTTGGCAAAAAGGCAAAAAAAGACTTTTCAAATGTTGTCTATTTTGCCATTGTCTTGCATGTCTTTACCTGTATTATATAATGTATAAGAAAAAACTTGCATTGTCCTAACAGTTACTCGTCTTATGTTCTAAAAGAAAGAACTTCAAACATGCTTTCAACCTTTGCATTTAGTTATAACAGTTACCCTCCTTTGTTGTAGAAGAAAGAACTTCAAAATGCTTTCTTTTTATATTATATTTTAATTCATCCCTGTCAGTTCTTGTTTGCTTGAAGAGAGAAGCTCAAAAATGTTAACTCGACATTTATTGTCAATCTTGCACGGTGTAAAGTAAATCATTCTTTTTTGTCCCAACTCTGTTAGTTTCTTATATATGGAAAGAACCCGAAATATTGTTTTTAATAGTATTGTTAATTATGAGCGAATTTCTTATAGAAGAAAAGAATGTTTTCTATCGTTGCATTGTATTCGCTCGAGTTTCGTACGGGTTAAAAGAAAGACCCCAGAATGCTCTCTATCAGTTATATTGTTTGGCAACAACTATGTCAATTTCTTACAGAGCTGGAAGAAAGAAATTCCAAATTGTTCTCTGCACCGACATTGTTCTGACCCGTTGCGTGTATTCTAAACACTAGAAAAGACTACGCGGTTTGTGCTGGAGATGTCCAAAGAAAGCCATCTATATTATCAGCTATGATTATCACAGGATTTTCTCTAATGTACCAGTGTTTAGATTACATCTCGTCAGTTATATACTACGATTATATTCCCGTATTCAATCACTAAGGCTGCAGGTGAACTACAGATAAGATACTATCAGACAAAATACCCTGTCATCGACTGAGAACCTTGGCCGAGAAACTTTCCCTCATTAAATGAAAAATGCGGCATTATTATACTCCCACTTAATCGAGTAACTCTTAATGATTCAATATGGCCGCGTAGTTTTCTAGACGATTTGGGAGTATTCGGTTTTTATACTTACTTGTTAATCGTAGCCCACTTCAACGAAGACTTGAACTTGTTTAGTTTCTGTTTTGTGTTGTTTGTTCTAGTTAACATGGGGCTACAATAGCGACTGAGTTTCCGCCTTCTATGGCGTATTTTCTTATTTTTCTTTTCTTTCTATGTTTACAAACACCTATGTGCATTATTTTTACTATCGATCAATAGCATATTTGTGTTTTTGCGCTTTTCTCTCCATTTCTCTGTCCACAAACACCTATCTGTATTATATTTTTACTCTTCATCAATAGCATATTTGTGTTTTTGCGCTTACTCTCCATTTCTCTGTCCACAAACACCTATTTGTATTTTATTTTTACTATACATCAATAGCAAATCGTGTTTTTGCGTAGTTTTTTTCTTCATTTCTCTGTTTGCAAACACCTACGTTTCTTTACTATAAAACATAAAATGCAACTTATGTCGGCTCTTTCTTTTCTTTCTTTCATTCCCTATTTCTATATCCGAACACCATATTGTGTTATTTTCGCTGCTTCCATTTGCACTCTTCTATTTCTTGCATGGCAACACCTTGATTTTCTCTACTGCACTTAGGTTCATTAATGGAAGTTTGTATGCTTTTTTCCGTGATATTTTTCCCTTGTTATTATTTCTTCTTTTTTTTTCTTCAATGAACTAGTTTTCTTATTCAAGTCTAACTGCATTAATAGCAATTTGTATTTTTTGTGCGTTTTGTTTGAGTTATTTGCCATTATTTTCTCTCTTTTTGATTGAAAACACCTTGGTTTTATACTAACTAGAGTGCATTAAAAGCAATTTTGATTTTTTTTGTGCTTTCTTTCTTTCTTCTTTTCTTTGAAAATAATTAACGTATTTTGCCTTACGGTACGTTTTCCTCATGCAAAACACCTAGATTCCCAAACTTTATCAATTTGCGCTTATTTGCGCTTTTTTCTTTCCTTTCTTCTTCTCTTTCCTTCAAGCAAACACCTATTATCTAAACCAACCCAAAATACATCAGTAGCAAATGTTAGTTTGAATTTTTCTTTTCTTCGCAATAAAAACAAAGCATTGACAAAATCGGCAGTAATATTTTTAATTATTAGTTAGTTGTGTCATGAGCTCAGCCCAGAAATAGCATAGTTGTTGATATCAAACACAGTTCTGACTTTGTTCTGAGACAATATTTTTACAATTTTGTTCGATATTCTTTTTGTGTGTCGTGGTTTTGTTTTCGGTTTCATAAGTTGTATTTGGAGTGGAGCGCGCTAGTTGTCACTGCGGGACAATTCGTCATTCCAAGTGTCGATTATAACCCCCCGTCGTTCCTTAAAATCATAATGTGAGTGATGAGTTCGTTGGCAGTATGAATTTCAGGTTTTTAACTTGATGAGTTTACTCGTATTAACCCCAATGTTAATGAGTTCTAGTTAT
Source organism: Metridium senile (assembly GCA_949775045.1). Taxonomy (NCBI): domain Eukaryota; kingdom Metazoa; phylum Cnidaria; class Anthozoa; order Actiniaria; family Metridiidae; genus Metridium; species Metridium senile. The sequence goes on from OX459100.1 coordinate 8,893,268, forward strand.
GGGATAATCAGTTATTGCAAGGGGTCGATAAAGTGCTAGGTAGCATGATAATGACTGCGGTACAATACACTAGGTCATCCAAGTATAACTTGATGAAATTGTAAATATCGCACTCAGATAATACAGTCTTCACTCTTGCATTGTCTAGGACCGTTTATTTTTTAAAGCTCAACTCGCTCTTGTGTTTGGAGCTTTTGTTATTCAATGTAAATCATACACCCAGTGAATCATTTTGACCGCAAACTATTTCTCCTTCCAACATCTGTGTTGGCAAGAAGCTGCCTTAAAGGCGAAGCCTAACGATTAAGATACTTGTAACATCAGATAGACCAGCTGAAGATCATTGATTCTAGAACGAGTTGAAATTAAACCACATGATCATTGATTCTAGAACGATTTTTGAAAGTGGCAAAATTTGTCTTGAGCCGTTTAATTTGTGAGCAAACACAATTTATTTTTATGATGCAGTTTGATGCCAATGTTTACGCACTCCACACTTATTATTTTTTGATGTTAGTACTTTTATTCTTATCTTTCTTATTTATTAGTGGTACTTTTCTTTTGACTATATTCGCGCTAAATTGTTTTTATTGAAACAGATTTTTACTTCTCTTTTTGGGAGGGAAATGTGCGTTTTTCTATGAGGCAGGAAACGAGCACATAAATCGGAATGGGTAAGCACCTTCCATTTTTTTATTTCTACATTTCCTCCTCACTAATTGACTAGCTCTTCTCAGTAAATAACTTAATTAATTCGTTTCATTGTTCTCTGATTGAACGAATAAACATCGGGTAAAATCTAAGAGAATTTAAAAATAGATTGCTGTGAAAAATTCACTATTTTACACCATCGAAGAAAAATAAACATTTTACCAAGTCTGGCTCATAACAGGAGGACAAATTAAAATCGTGTTCGCCTAATTCGGTCAATGATGGTATCTTTTGAGGTTTACTCACCGATATAACGGAAATCTTACGAGTAATATTGCTTCAGTACTCGATCGAAAATAGGGAAAGTGAAGGGAAAAGATGGAAAAAAGAAGGAGCTATGCTCAGACATATATGAAGCAAGTTTTTGTAATTACGTTTCACTCTTGACAATGGCTCTCACAAGCTTCACAATAAAGATTACACTAGCTTGATTCTAAAATGTTTATCTAAAGGTGTAAATCGATTTTAACCCGAAAATTTAATGGCACTGCAGATATGAGGGTTCCTATCAATGAATCACATCTAATTGCTCTACAATTCTACTTAATGTACTCTTCTACAAAAAAAAAACCAAAACGAGAGAAAAATCTGATTTGGTCCGAAAACTAATCTTCTTCTGACTAATTCCTCGAAGTTTGTTCTGAACTCGTGGCTTGCACTGTTTAAACAATTTTGACATGTACAAAGTTAGTGCAATAATTCTCGTGCAATATTGTTTGTATGATAGGATTTCGTTTGACCTCGATATAGCGGTGTACAGTACGATTATTTTGACCACTATCACAATGATGTGGTATCATTATGTAAATCACTCCGCCGAAGTCCATTAAATAGAGAAAAGGCTGAAAGGCCTGCAAATCTCTTTAAAGAAAGATGACAAAGGCATAGGAGAAAGTGAGGTAAGACTAAATGAAACACGTGTAGGGTAAACAATGCCCGCGACCGCAGATGGGTATGGACTCATTGAGCGGAACACATTATTAGAATGGAAATGTTCAGAACAACGCACCTGCGAGCCTCAATGCAGGTGTTGTAATTCTCCATCAACAATGCCATCATATGAATATCGTACGAATTAAAAAACAAATAGTGCAGAAGAACTTGTGAATCACTAATAAACTCACTCCAACCAAATAAACGGAAAAAAATTCATCGATTGCAAAAAAGCGCGCGTGTTTTGGTAGCTAGATGACAAGCGTTGTGTGAGCATGGAGTTTTCGATCTCTTGGACACGTGCAAAAGCGGAATAGTCACAAGGGGATACCGACGAGTTATAACTGGCTGTGATTGGTTGATCAAGGTAATATGCATAATTCATGGACAAATAATTAACACCTATTGTTTACTCCTTGTATTATTATTGAAATGAAATATTAGCATTGTCCTATTATATCATTATATCCATCAACCATAATCACGCCTAGAGGTGTGTGTGCTTTGCGCCGGCCGGGTCAAAACACAACGAGGTTGCTCCTTTGGTAACAGTTGAGTTGAGCCGAGCTAGTGAGCGGAGCTCGTCAAGAATCTTATACTTCGACTTTCCAAAAGTATTCATTTGCAGTTATGGGAAAACAAGAAGAAGGTCATGTTAAGAGACCTATGAATGCGTTTATGGTTTGGAGTCGTGGCAAGAGAAAGCAGTATGCTGTTCGTGACCCAAGAATGCATAACTCTGAAATTAGCAAAAGATTAGGAGTTGAGTGGAAAAGTCTTACTGACGAAGAGAAGGAGCCTTTTATAGCAGAAGCTAAAAGATTACAAGCAGTGCATATCCAAGAACATCCTGATTACAAATACAAACCCAAGAGACGTAAGCCTAAATCACTGCAGAAAAAAGACGGACTAACAACACCAGTGTACGGGGCACCATACCCGACCTCTATGATGGCGGTTGATAAATTCTCGACAAATCAATTGCCACAAACAATAGCTCATTCAATGGCTTTGTCCTCAGATCCAATGTATTCTAAAATGAATGGAGGTCCAACATTTCATCATTCGCCAGGTTATCCAGTTATTTATCCAAATGGAACCACTGGTGGATCAGTGTCTTCCTCGCGCCAAATATTTGCTGGTTCCATCGACTCTTCGCACTCTTTCCGCGCTAGTGATATGATGTCTGGAAGGCCACTGTATGGCGGTCAATTATATCAAAGTCCTATCCACTCCCAGGGAATTCAGCATAGAATATCTGCAGTCGAAGAAAGCCGAAGCTTAAAATCATCACCTAACGGCAACCCCAGTCCTCCTGTAACAAGTCCTGACCCAGTGTCCAAACATCATAATGGAGGTTATTCGACTTCAGAGCTGAGCAACCAAAGAGTTTGGCAGCCGCAGCAAGACTTATCACGAGGAGTGACCTATGTCCCGGTATTAATATAACCTCATATAAACATTTAGTAGTAATTTAGTGAAGTTTAGCGCGCCTATGTGCTTGATTAATATGCGTTTTAACTTTTGAGTATGTGTTGAGTGAATTGTCACCCCCGTGCTGCTGTCAACATGTTTCAGTGTCAGGGGTTTTTGTAGTTTTTTCTTAGTCTTTTAATATCAGCTCTGAAACCCCGGACAATTATTGTCGTTGATATTTACTCTAATTTGAAGACAAAGTGATTTGCAAGAGTACATTGTGTTTAAGTATATTTTAATTCCGTATGTCAAATAGCGTCATAGGAGTTGAGGAGAACCACGTTCATGAAGCCTCAGTTCACAAAAACAAATTTCCGTTTATTACTGACAACGACAAGTTTGTGATAAATGCAGTTTAATGAGACACAATTTCTCGTTTCTAATGACTCTTGGTTGACAAACCACACAATAATGTCCTTAACACATCGAAACCATTACAACAGTTTTTTAACAATTCCGATCATGGCCTAATTTGTTCTAGCCACAGGGCAAAATCGAAAGCTGAAACGGTTTCAACAAGACATAACTCGAAAGCGCAATGCTTTGGGCTTTTGTTAATATATGCGCATTTCGGTAGTGATACAAACACGAACAAACAAGCTGTCATTTAATCTGGCAACGAGTTTACTGAAATGAAACCTGTTGAAGTTTGAAAGCGTTTTTGTCGCGATATCGTTTAGTATTTGTTATGAACTAGGCTCTCTTGTATTCAACAATACGCTAATCTTTGGCCTCAAAATAACATTCATAGGACATGTTGTATTGTCATGCAAAATATTGTAATTCAGTTAATGCGATAAAACAAGTGCCTACGTCAAGACTTTGAACAAAACAATTTCTAAATAACAAGCCAAAATTCTCTTAAACATTGATACTACTATTTGCTTTGTCTTTTGCCTTGTTTTAATCGACAGACAACACACGCCGTTTTGCGGCGGAAATCCGTCAAACCTTAGTCAAAAATGTATTTATTTTATGGCCATTCCTGCATAATTACGCGGCCGGCCACGAGATGGTCAAACGGTTGTTTATTCGCCAGCCGTGATTAACTCTCATTTGCGTGAGGAGATTGTCAACGACTTTAGTATTTATCGTCGGTGTTGAGAAGTTTAGTAAAGTTTTGAGTGGATATTGCCGTGTTTTCGTCTCGTGTTGCTCTTAATAGCCACATGCAAAACGCATGGTCAAACCACTGTCAACTCGTGTGTTTCTCGCTTCATAGTTTTCACATCAAAATATCTAAAAATCCATTCGCTTGCAGTATTTTTGGCGAACTTTAATCATGATCGTGCCTGTGGGATGATTAATAAGACTTTGTAAACTTCGATCGAAACACGTGGTTCGTTCGAGAAGACTTGATCGCGGGAAATCGAATTAATCAGTTTTGTGACAATTCGCGGTTATGAATTGATTAGTTCGGACTGTTTTTGTTGACAATCGGATTTGTTTCATAGCGATGGCCTCTAAAGTGTACATAAAATAGTAGATTTATCTGTATCGTTATCTTATATGATTTGTATACAAGTGGTAATAAGGAACGCGAAACATCCATTATTTCTCCTTACAAAACCTCATTTCCCACCTGCAATGAACGACATTCAGGTGAGATGTGTTTACAAAACTCATAGGACGGACTGTCAACACTATTCTTTGTCTTGTGTTTTTGTCTTTTTCTTAACCCTGATTTGTTATTTATAATGCATCAAAAACTATGCTAACATTCTTATGTTTTTTACTCTCGAGTATCTTATAACAATCAAATTAAGATTTGTCTTTAATGTTTTTCGTGTTCGTTAAGTTTCATTTTATCTCTTGGTGGCATGAAACCTTTATTCCGCCCACTCGTTACTACTAATTCGAACGTTGGCATTTCGAACGTTTAATCAAATCAGTTTCTTTATTGAAACATAGTTCGAAACTCGTGTCAATAGATTAGATAGTGTTCACAAATGTGTACTGCCATGCCAATTAAATTTCTTAGTGCAAAACTTACTAGGTCGTGAGCATTATAAAATACTTTTTATTATCAAAAAATAAAGTCAAAATAGGTAGAATTACAAAGACAAAAAGTCATTATAATTTGAGAGAAAAACCCTTGTAAAGTGCTAAACAATAAACTACTGTATATTTAATTATAAAATAAAGAATCAAACCAATAATTCTGTTGTTGTTGTTGTTTCGTAGATACATGAAGTGAAAGTGGACAGAAGGTACTAGACATGAACGAAGCGACGATCCAAAGTAAGCAAGCCACCACAAAGATATAAACTGACAACTTTCATTACTGAAAGGCCATAAAATATGGACGCACTCCATATAACAAGCCATTCTACATCTCAGAAAAAAAATATAAATCATACTAAACTCTCATACTGAATAATTTTATAACTCGAGTATACTAACTGTACTCCCAAAACTTTTACCAATACTAATGCTGAATGGAAAAACAATTCTAAGGGGAAACTTCATATGGATATGAATACTAACTCCCACAAAACTGTAAAGCTATATACTAATTAGACCAAATTACATGGAATAACTCCACTGATAAAAAAGGCATACTTACTCCCAGTAAACTATTCATCGTACTAAACTCTACTCTAACTAGAATTTTATTCTAACTAGAAAAAAACTGTGTTGACAGTTTAACTCTCCTTACTTGAAGTACTAGCTTGCTAGAACAAATTCGATCTATGAGTCTTTCTAAATAGAGAGCGAAAATTCCGAAAATACTAATTAGAAATCTATACTAAAAAACTCACAGATACTGTTCTAGAAAACTATTACTACATCTACATTAAAACTGAAATAGAAGATATCAAATTTAAGATATTCTACTTGAATGATTCGTAAAAAAAATTATGTAAACATTTTTTTACGAAACATATTCCGTAGAGAAATTTTAGAAAAGTTAGTATATAGTATGACTTAGATAACTGAACTACTTGCTGACTAGAAAAAAGTCAGGGATTTCTTACACGTAAAATACTGCTTTGATACAAGCAGATCAATGTACAGATTATCTCAAAAACTAGAATAACTGCTAAAACTATGGACGGGAATCGTTCCTGTTTGTATATTATAGAAGGCAAAGTTATCTCAACTCTGATCAGAGAAAAATATATATTATATATAAATATATATATACCCATGAAAATTTCCAATTTTTGTTCAAAAAGTATTATCCAAGAGATAAAGCTAGTCATATTTCTGAGAAAATATTGACGTGTCGACAATTTACAGAACTTAAATTAAGTTCGTTTAGGTATTAAGACGAAAATGAATTTCTATCTTTTTCGTTGACACATTGTATTAGGTTGTATTCGTTGATTGTTAGTTCTGTCTGGGCCTTTGGCTTTATATGTGTTCAAATTGTATTATATTATGGAATAAACGACTCATGGGCCTCTTTGTAAGACTAGTTTGTTTGTTTTATTGTTTATGTAGGTTTGTTAGATTCTCCGTTAGCTACTCTGTCATTAGGCAGGCTATCAAAACACCTTGGGGTAGGCATCAATAAATAAAACCATAACAGAAAAAATATTCTAATTCCAATTTTTTAGTATAAAAATATACACAGAAATATGCAACTATAAATGTTTGTGAAACTGATGTTAGAAAAATGAAAACTTTAAAATTGTAATTCCATATTATATGGCGTGAAAAAAACTGACCATGAAAGTGAAACCCGAAAAAAATTGTAATTTCTTTGAGGGGAAACTGATGTCGTAAAATAGTAATTTCTTGTTTTTTGTTAGTAAAAATGAGGACTGACCATATCAATGAAACAGAATTGTAATTACAATTTTTTAGGGAAAACTGATGTTGAAATAACTTCCAACTTGAAAATTGTAATTATATTTTTTTCTGAGGAAACTGATCTTGAAATAATTTGAAAATTGTAATTTCTGACATGCTGGTCAATGAAAAATGAAAATTTTCGATGAAAAGAAAACTGAAATTTCAATATTTTGTTAAAATAATTTATCCATGTGAAACGATAGAGCTAAAAATAGACATAAATAGCAATCATTGAAAGAAAAATCAACTGAACCAGAAATTGAAATGATGATTTCTTACTATAATGCTTATAGCTACGTTTATATGCTTAACAGTAATCTGATATTCTTTTATTAGTTTATAGTTGTATTTCCTCAACATATTAATTGATTTTCATTTTCATTTCTTTAGTTTAATTGTAATTAATTTTCTTCCCTTCCTGATCTGTCATTTTTTCTAAATAATTGTTTGTAAAAATGTAGCATCCTTTTTCTTATTTATATATTTATATTTAATGCAATTATATCTTTTTTCTCTCGTTCTTTTTGCCTTTTTCTAGTGATAGCCTATAATAGCGTATAAATTCCTTTTCTTTTAAAACCTTTTTATTTGTAGGTTCATTATAACATATAATACTGTGAAATACTTTTCTTTAGTTTTTTTTCCTTTTTATAGTCTGCTCTCTCTTTTATTTATTAATTTATATATCTTAGAATGACTTGACCTGTTTCATGCAAATTTTTCTTTCTTTTTTTCTATTTTATAATCTGCTCTCTCTCTCTTTTTCATTAATTTATATATCTTAGAACAACTTGACCTGTTTCATATTTATTTTTCCTTTTCCGGTTTATTTTATGATATATTAATACAACACTCCTTTATTTCTTAAGTTTTATTCCTTTTTTAACTATAACTATAACTGTTTGATTTCTCTTCCTTTTCATATATTTTTAAAATTATATTTTCCAACACTCTCAATGTTTTTTTTCCCGTTTCTCATTGTTTCGATGACATGGATTGATTACTTGTGGTGACGTTTATTCATTATTCTTTAATATAACTTCACATTGAACGCTAATACCCGCAGATCCTCAGACATAAAGACGACAAATCGTGTAATCAATACAAGCTCTACTAGTAGAGTATTGTCGAAAAACAATAACCTATCCAAAGAGCAGTTTGTTTCGCGTTGTCTCAGATCTGTTGCGTCGCTATTTAAAACAATAGGGCATTCCAGAACAAGTGATCGTGAATCGGCGCTGACACATCGATTTTCCTGTTCTTAGTCGGCTTTCACTTTATTAAATCTTCCTGTCACAGGTTATAATAACTATAGTTTATGTACATTTTAAAAAACAATTATAACCTGCAAACGATTTTTATAGATTTTTTTGGCTTATGTTCGGCGATGGGTAGTGAGTGCGCGCGCTTGATTTTTCGATTTCTTGTTTTCTTTCATATCTTTTTTTTTCTTTTACAAATGATCTTTTACAAATGATCTATCAACCCTATAAACTCTTAAAGATTCTGCAACAAATCCTAAAGTTGTGAAATGCATTGAGTGCGCTTGTCTTGCGTCGGTGTTTTTCAGTTTAAAAACTTTCTAGTTTTACAGGTCTAATCTTATATATCTTTTGCGTAGATATGTAAAATGCAATGGATTTGCAAGAAAACATTTTATGTGATATCTGTATCATATTTGATGTGATATCGTTTTTTTTCTTTAATCGCTTGTTATTAGCGGGTTCTCGTTTACTTTACAGCGCGACCGTACACAAGTCGATTATAGCGCAACCATGCAATCTCGCTCGTGACCCATTACAAATCATTTTCTAATATACAATATCCTCTTAGAGGCACTATACAAATTGTTTGTCTCCTAATGTTTAACAATAATATTAACAAGACTGTCGAAACAAAAGACAGCACTCGTTTACGCATGGGATGGTTTTGAAGTGAATGAAGCAGAGAGCAGCTTACAGTTGAACGCATGGCTTAGAGGGAAGAGCAGTGATGTGTTAAGAAAACTACAGTAAATATTGTACTCTATTGCTGCTATAATTCGTTTATTCATTGTTTTCGCACGAGTCTACTTTGTTACTTCTCTTACGGTATTGTTGTTGTTGTTATATAAACGAGAATAGCACAGAAACTATTCCTGTTCACAATGTAAATCGTTCAATTATTGTAGGAGTCGGACATACAAAACGAACATAGTATATTCTAATGCTCTAAATTCGTTTTGTTCGTAAAAGATTTCTTAATTGTACATGCGCGAGCCAATCAAATTGAAAAACATGTTACTACTATCCGAGGAATTGTTTTCTATTTCAATCCCTTAATCTCTTACAAAAACAAAAAAGCAAGAAAATAATTGTTGTATTCTATTTTAGTTTGTCTTTGTGTTGTACCAGTTGGAAAACTCACATGGTCACAGTGTGAACTACCAAATTTACATATATTTGTATTCTTAACGGTAAAAAAATAATATCCTTCAACCCAAAGCATGTGATTGTCATCCCAATGACATTGTGGTTCTCTCACAAGTAAACTGTCTTTCATAAATCTAAGGGCATTTTTAACGATGAAGAAGACTATACTGTAAATAGTTGTGCAAAGTCCTAATCCCCATTGTTGTCCATCGAAGGTTACACATCGCGCTATTGTTTGCTCCTGACTCCAACAAAACTTTCTTCACAAAAGTAGTCTTTATTCAATCCAAAAAGAGCACTGTCTTTCTATCCTATAAACGTTTTCAAAACTCTTTCTGTTCTATAAATTTCAACATTCGAAAAGAAAATATCCAAATGAATAAACAAACATATTCTACTTGGTAAACTTTTCACTTGTCTAATTACTTCCAAAAAAAGTTTACCCATTTTGAAGCACGCTCATTATCATCATTAATACCACCACAAGAAAACTACCTAAACTATTTTTGTTCAAAACACAAAAGATCACCTTTATTAAAACTTATTTGAAAGAAACATTGCCAATTATAGATGTGCACTTTTCATTTCAAAAGCGTTATCATTTCGAGCGTTGTGCCATGGGGTTTACCCGAGCTCTTGAAACATCGCCACTTTTCTTGGCCCCAAAGTGGCTGCTTCGAGAATATTATATTGGACTGGGCGAGGAAACTAACCTTATTCCGTCTAATTAGTCTTTGTAGACCGGCAAACGAAAACAAAACAACTCTCAAAAGACAACATGCTGTTGTCTCCAATAGATATTCACTTGTTATTATGATTTCTATTATTACGGGTATCTTATCTATCTGTCTTTGTCTTAAGGTACTCCTGTCCGTAAAGTAATTAAATAGACAGAAATTAAAAACTATAAACTACAAACGATATCACTTAGGCACTTTTGGAGAGTGTTTGGGAGTTTTTAATCGAAAATACTGCAAATATTATAGCTTGTTATTGGTATAATTGAATTCCTAGCCAAGCTGGTATGAACATATGTTCGGGTTAAGCGTTGAAACCCTGCTGTGGAGAAGAAAAGGGGTTTGAGATCACAATAACGCAGCATCGTGATAGCTCAAGGGCTCGCCATACAATCTATAGCAACTTCTCAATACACTCTACATGGAACACTTTTAGATGTGTTTCTTTCCATACAATAGTGCTGCTCTTACGATAAGTACAATCCACTACACTAGTGAAGGATCTGTATTTTAACCCCACATGAACGACGCCTTTTTTTAAAGAAAAAACTTATTAGCACTTAACTATTTCCTAGTACTGTGTAGGCGTTCATTGATTTGACGCATTGCATCATCGACCACGCAAACAGCGCGATAACTTAGCTGGTCAACTCGTTTAAGTATGAATTAACACGTATTGTCCCAGTGGTAGAAACCCTGAAGTCAACGCGCACAAGTTGAGTTAATTGAACTATTGAATAAGAATTTTGTATGTCTGATAGTTGCGATCATCGTCCCGTAGCGAACGCGCGCTTATTTGGCTAATTTAACTCCTCAAAAAGAATTGTAGCGAACGCGCGCTCATTTGGCTAATTTAACTCCTGAAAAGAGAAAGTTTTAACTTTAAAAGTTGCGTGAATATGTTGCAGAAAAAAGAATTGTCACAAGCGCGCACTCATTTAACGAATTTAACTCCTGAAAACAAAATGTTTAACTTTTAAAGTTGCGCGAACTGAATATGTTGCAGAAAAAATAATTGTAGCAAAGTCGCGCTTATTAACGAGTTCAACTCCTGAAAAAAACGTTTTCTATGATAGTTTCGCGAATGTAGAAGAGAAAGTTCACCCATTGCAAAACGAGTATGAATTTGGGTAACGAATTCTTTATGAGTGTGATTTCAGACTGTTTTTTTAACCACTAATTGTTAGACCTGTTGTTGAAGGGCGGTGGCATCGTAATGCGCGCGATCTATCTGATAGAATATTCCTTTGAGTATATGAATTTAAATGTTTTGTATTACTGATATGGCAGCATCTATATTAATTAGGGGAGGGGTACATCATACGCATCTATTGTTTTCTATAGGGGGAATTCTTTCAGTAAGAGCACGCATTTACTATTGTAACATTACAGCGAGACATGAATATTACCAACAAAATCTCTCCACCTTTCCATGGCGGTTAGTTCGTAATATGCTGCGAATCATCATTATCATTTCCCATGCACTTCCACTGCTTCAGCGGGTTGGGTACCTAGGATTTGCTCTAATAGAGGCAGGAAGCTTGACTAACACTGTATTCCTCTTTGTATTGTTGTGTTGCTGTGAGGTATATAAGGGCTAAAGCTCGAAACGTCAGTAAAGTTAAGTCAACATTTTTTACGGTGTTATACAAATTTCATTATATTACCTATCGTATATACCAAACACCGACGCAGCCTATACTAGTTTACTCGCTAGTTTTCATTGATATAAATGGTCTGTAGTTGTTGCTATTATATCCACATAATAATTCCTTGGAACTAGTTCTATATATTCTTCATAGCATAATACGGTGCAATGTTCTTGCTATCTTATCTACTAAATATCTCTAGTTGAACTAGTGATATATAATTTTGTTATAGCATAATGCAGTGCAAGGTTCTTGCTATTTTAAATACTTAATATCTACAATAGAACTAGTGATATATAATTTTGTCATAGCATAATACGGTGCAAGGTTCTTGCTATCTTATCTACCAAATATCTCTAGTTGAACTAGTGATATATTAATTATTTTGTTATTTTGTTATAGCATAATGCTGTGCAAGGTTCTTCGGTGCTATCGTATCCACTAAATATCTCTAGTTGAACTAGTCATATATATTCTTCATAGCATATAATGCTGTGCAAGGTTCTTCGGTGCTATCGTATCCACTAAATATCTCTAGAAGAAACTAGTCATATCTGATATTCTTCATAGCATATAATGCTGTGCAAGGTTCTTCGGTGCTATCGTATCCACTAGATATCTCTAGAAGAAACTAGTCATATATTTTCTTCATAGCATAACACGGTGCATATATATATATAATGGAGACAATGGTGTTGATTTTCCTTGGAAAAGGGATATACCCCATCAGACATACAAGCCTAATACCCCTATATAGCTCCAGATGTTCGGCCTTAATGATACTCCACTCAACACACATAAAGGGTATAGTTAGAGCATAGTTGTGGCTTGACACTTTCCAAGGAACGTCTGTTTCGAGTGTTGCTTTGTCTACGTTAAGGGCTAAGGAAACCAGTGGAAGAAAAGGTCTTTTATATCGCTTTGACAGTAGATCTTTATTAATAAATAGCACTACTAGGTCATTGCCTTTGTTAAACGATGGTTCTTTGTGGATTTTGTAGTCAATATTCAGCTAAAGAACTCATTATGATCGATAGATGCGGTGTCGATACCGCTTGACTTATACCACTTTATTTTGCGAATATTATTCATTGCACGTACGTTACGTCATATCTTTATCAATTGAATAATATATATGAGATTTTAATAACTAACTCAGCCACTCGTCCATTTGTCAGTTCATTCGTTCGTTTAATTATTTATTCATCCATTATCTTGTTGGTTTATCCTTTCAATCTTCCATGCATCCATTCATCCTTCCAACTATCCATCTTTCCTTCCAACAATCCAAGCTAATCCATCTTCCATGCATCCTTCCAACAATCAATCTTTCCATCCATCATTCCATCAACCAATCAATCGATCAATTAATTAATTAATTAATCAATCAATATTTGGATTCGCCCGTCCATCCATCCATTCATCCATCAATCAATGTTTTCATTCTTCCATTCATCTATCCATCAATCAATGTTTTCGATCATTCTTCCATCCATTCATCCATCACTACTATTAATCATTCAACATTTTGATTCGTCCTTCCATCCATCCATCCATCCATCCATCCATCCATCCATCATCCATCCATCCATCCATCCATCCATCCATCCATCCATCCATCCATCCATCCATCCATCCATCCATCCATCCATCCATCCATCCATCCATCAATCATTGTTTTCATTCTTCCATCCATCCATATAATACTTCATATTCAGTTTGTTATATCTGTTCTTTGCATGAGGTATAAACAACAACTTGTTCGTGTTGGCTGTACTGCTGAATCCAGAGAGGAAGTTAAACGATACAATACCACGACTCTTAAAGGTGTGCTAAAGCGGATATCTCCCTTTCTTTATAGTCAAAGCTGATGCTACTTAACGCCACAATTCGAGAAACAAATAACAAAATGTCAACATGAAAAGCAATCATAGAAACAAAATGATCTACAATTGATGTTATGTATTTTTTATCTTTTTGCTCCGTTATTAAGATTACTTTTGTATTACATCTTTGTCTGCTCTTTATCGTACTTATAATTCAATACAATGAGCCTTTATAATACGTGGGATCCTGATGTAACAAAAACTCAGAAAACTGAGCTATTATGAATACAAAATATTCAATAACTTCCAATTCAGGTTATCAATTTGTTATCTTTTTACTCCGTTATTAAGATAACTTTTGTATTACTTTATTTGTCTTTTCTTTATCGTACTTTTAAAAATACAAAGAGCCTTCACAATACATGTAACAAAATCTCAGAAAAAAGCTATTATGAATACAAAATATCCAATAACTTACAATTCAGGTTATCTTTTTGCTCCGTTATTAAATCCCTTTTGTGTTAATTTTCATTATATTTATCGTTTGGTTACATAGCTTTATAGCTTTACCATACGAATGAACGTCCTGAGGCCGGTTGTACGCGAAGGGTGGATAAAGTTATCCGCGGATAAAAGTTATCCACTGCATAGGTTTTTTATAGATTTTATCCGCTTGATAAGGATTTATCCGGTGGATAGCGTTATTCACCCTTTGTACAACCGGCCCCTGGCATCAAAAGCAATTATCAAAACAAAATGACTTCCAATTAATGTAATTTTAGGTATTTCTCCAACCACAATGTGTTCAGCTTTTGCACCGGCGACAACTACATGTTGCGATTCGATCAAGCTCTTTCTCTTTTGTGTGTGTGTGTTTGTTTTGTCTACAACATGCACAATTGAATGCATTCAGTTATTATAACGAGAAATTCTTTTTCGGTTTTGTCTCATCTTTTAATTGATAGTTGGTGTTTTTGTTTGGTGTTTGAACGACCCCCCCCCCTGATTTTTTTGCTAAAAAATCCAAATATTAAAGCCAGCAAATATCCGGCAGAAAACAAAATGTGGCGTTTTATACCATAATGGCTGATGAAACTGCGTATTTTTTAGGTATAGCAAGAACAGCTTGCAGTTGTATTTGTTGGGTGGGGAAGATAATTTCGCGGTACACGACGAAGACTTTATAGGGATGTATAGAGAACAACAGCAGACGAAATCGTACACTAAACAAGGATGTTCTAGTCTCCATGAACCTCGACATCCAGCATGGAATCAATAGATTTTTAGTGGTACGATTAAGATTATGTAAGTCCCCCCCCCCCCCCCCCCCCCCAGATATCTTTACTGGCCTGTTACGGGCCTGATTGAGGTGTAAGTCTGATGCTGATGAGTTGTGATCATTTGGGTGCATGGGGTGTAGTCTTGGGAAAGACTATTGCTGTTAGTTTCTGACGTTTGAACGGTTTCAACCGAAGTGATGCTGATGAGTTGTGATCATCTGTGTGTGTACAGAGAGACTGTTCATGATCGTGTCTGACGTTTCGATGAGCGGAAGTCGTCTTCACAGATACTTACAGAGCTTGCCATAACCAGTTGTATTGGTCAGCTTTTTGACAAAGCTAAGGGTGTACAAAAGCTTTCTTACGGGACCGGTCTAGCAACTTGCAATAACCAGTTGTGTTGGTCAGTTTTTTGACAAAGCTAAGGGTGTAAAAAAGCTTTCTTATGAGACCTGTCGATCAACTTGTACATTATAGAATGGAGGGAAACGAAGGAGCAACACTTCCTGTTTTGAGGCAGAGTAACGAAAGGCGGACGACGACAGGAAGACGACGCATGTGGCGAGCAACACGAAAGTGCAACATGCGCGGCATGCTAAAAGCTACCTATAGCAACTGTAAAGGATTCAGCTTGTTTCTGTTTGTTTAGTCAACATTTTTTTACGGTGTTACAAATTTCATTATATTACTTATCGTTTATATCAAACACAAACAATTCAATATCAAACAGTTCAAAGGCTTACGATTCTCATGAGAGAAACATTCCTGTCTCCCCACTGAGTTTTCCATCAAGCTAGTTTTCTCATCTTCCGGCCTATTTTAAACAATGTTTAATACTCTGCACTGATCTCCTCCTTACTCCTCTACTGACATATATATAGTGGGCGAACAGTGAACATTAAACTCAATCCAGATTTAAAGAGATCTGAAGGCCCGAGCAAACGGTTTCAACACTTGCTTCAACATCCGTACGATTTTGTTGAATGGTAATGTTTAAACGCTTTTAAACTCTTTCAACATCAATTGAACATCGATTCAACACGTTTCAACAATGTTAAAATAGTTTAAAAGCGTTTAAACATTGCCATTCAACAAAATCGAATGATGCTGAAACAAATGTTGAAATTATTGTATTTTACATGCAAATTAGTGTGATGCGCTTGATTAACACTTAACTGATCAATTACTTACTCCTAGTTAGTTTTGCGCTTTTGTTTGGAATACTGGTTGGACAAAAAGGTCTTTGTAACTCCGACAACCTTATATGTCTAAAACGACAGGTATCACCGCTGTTTTTACATGAACATCGACGCCGCCCACATTATAAAAGCCGAAATGCTCTTTTTCGTACATTTCTATCTTGCATCGTTTCCTTAGAACCAACTAGACGAAGTCGGGCTAGTCATAAAATCAACACAGGAGGCTAAACAATTCTACTTTGGGCTTCCTGTGTTCGTTCCCAAAGCATCATGGGGGACTATACGCGACATGACAGATAGATTGGCTAAAAGGTAAACCTAGAGTCGGGCCCTCTATCCCGACTAATAACGCAGTCCATACTATAGTTTAACCGCTAGTTATCCGGTGTATTTTTAACTCAATTTCTTACTATCATAAATGGCCGCCACTAATTAACATAAATTTTAAAATTGATGTTTTAAGAAAAAGAAAGCTATCATATGATAGACATTCACCATAACAATAACTTGTGAAAGTTTGAGAAAAAACGATTAAATTTGCAAGAAGCTGTAAGAATTTGAAAAATCAGAAAAACACCTAAACAATGCATCAAAGGCCTCAGCAGAGAATTACATACAAATCTCTACATTTTTCATTGAGCATAACTTCTTTAGTATTTTAGCCAGAGCATCAAAATCTTCCAAACATGCCTATTTCAGGTGATTCTTTCATATGGCAGTGTTAAAATATTAAAATATCTGTTTACTTGAAAAATCATTTTCCGGTACATATTATGGTATTTATGAAAATGGTCTATAGTTTTTAAATCTGATCAAGATTGGAAACAGAAATACGATAGATGGTACGGTGCTTTGATTGTTTATTTCTCGTTTTCCTATTTACATATTTAATTATTATCTCTATTTATCATACTTAAATTGTCTTATAGTTTTAGTCGATTGATATCTTCGCTTCGGAAATCAACCCTGTGGAATAGAAAAGACGTGTCAGTCAACTCAATCATAGCCATCATCATCATGTTCATCATCATCATCATCATCATCCATAATCAACATCATCAGTTATCATTATTATCATCATCATCAACATCATCATCCTGATCATCATCATCACCACTATTATCATCATCTACATCATCATTATTTTGATCATCATCATCAACACCATCATCATAATCATTATCACCATCATCACAATCATTATCGCTATCATCATGATCACCATGATCATGATCATGATCACCATCATCGCTATCATCATCATCTGACTTACCTTAGTTCCAGTACTTGTCTGACCTCGGCAGGTGTCAATCTCCATGTTAATGGTCCTGAGTTAGCTCCCCAGTATTCCATGATCTCACTGACCTGTCATGAGCAACACAGTATGTGATAGTAAGATATTATGATTATTTGATAAACAACAATGATAGCCATTAAACGTCTCTCCGAAAATAGTGGTGATTACAGATTAATCATTGTTGCCGTCATCTGATCACCACAACCACCATCATCACCACCACTATCATCATCACCACTACCACCATCACCATTATCATCACCATCATCATCATCACCACCACCATTAACATCATCACCACCACCATCATCACCACTACCACCATCACCATCATCATTATTATCATCATCACCACTACCACTACCACCATCACCATTATCATCACCATCATCATCATCACCACCACCATTAACATCATCACCACCACCATCATCACCACTACCACCATCACCATTATCATCATCACCACTACCACCACCATCACCATCATCATTATCATCATCACCACTACCACCATCGTCATCATTATCATCATCACCATTATCATCGTCACCACTACCACCATCACCATTATCATCATCACCACTACCACCATCGTTACCACTACCACCATCACCATCATCATTATCATCATCACCACTACCACCATCGTCACCACTACCACCATCATCCTTATCATCATCATCACCACTACCACCATCGTCACCACTACCACCATCACCATTATCATAATCACCACTACCACCATCACCATCATCATTATCACCACTACCACCATCGTTACCACTACCACCATCACCATCATCATTATCATCATCACCACTACCACCATCGTCACCACTACCACCATCATCCTTATCATCATCACCACTACCACCATCGTCACCACTACCACCATCACCATTATCATAATCACCACTACCACCATCACCATTATCATTATCATCATTAACATCATCATTTTCATCATCATCACCTTCACCATCCTTGTTAACATCAACATAATCACCAACATGACCATCATTTACATGATATATTCATCATCATCACTATCACCACCATCATAAATATCACCATTACTGCCACCACCACCATCATCATATTATTACCACCATAATCATAGCTTTGTGCATACCATTATCAAAACGAAATGAATTTAGCCCACGATAAAGAGACACAACTACAACCTCGGAAAATTTGCGCACCCACGACAAAACAGTCTTACCTTTTCGAGATTGAGCAGTGTTGAGACTTGTGTTAATCGAGCAAATTTATCTCTGATAGTCCATTGGGTGATCGCTGTAAGATACCCGACCAGGGAACGAAGCTCCTTGTCAAACTGAAGGGCACCAAGCTGAAAATATATAAAATGAGAAGATCTTCATTACCATAATTATTGTTATCACCATTACTACCACTACCACTAACATCACTACCAAATGTTACCACTATACTACCATCACCACTACTACCACCCCACACCACTACTACCACCACTTTCATCATCAACATCATCATCGTCATTATTATTACTATCATCATCATCATCATCACCATGATCTTCACCTTCATCATTATCACCACCACCACCATCATCGTTATTATTATTATCACCATTATCATCATCATTATTATCATCATCATCATCTTTGCCATCACCATTATTATTATCACCATCATCATCATCATCTTCGTCGATCATCATCATCATCATTATTATTATTATTACAATCATCATCATCGTCTTTGCCATCATCATTATTATCACCACCATCATTATCATCACTATTATTACTATTATCATTATCATCTTCGTCGGTCATCATCATCATCATTATTATTATTATTACAATCATCATCATTGTCTTTGCCATCATCATTATTATCACCACCATCATTATCATCATCATTATTATTACTATTATCATCATTATCATCTTCACCATCATCATTATTATCATCGTCATCATCGATCATCACATCATGAGTATAGAAGTAGACATACCCGATTAAACTTCGTCTTGGTGACAGCCTTCTCAAGTTGGGTGGTGATTTCAGTTGTGACAAAACTAACGAGAGAGTCGTTGTTACTTGGAGTTAAAGGACCCTGCAGACAAACGAATTAAATAAATAAATACACTGAGACTGATATATAGAAAGGGAGATAAGAACAAACAAGTGAGAGGTAGAACAAAAAAGATAAGAAATGAGAGAGAAAAAGGGGAAAAAGGACGAGTGAATAAAGAAAGCATACTTTGAATGATGACAAGACAGCATCCATGCTAGTGATAAACTTCTGTACAAAAGGATCGTTGACCTCATAGTAGGAAAACTCTTCCTACAGAAAAAGACACAAAACTTTACCATTAGTATTCAGGCATATCCTGCATATGATGAGTGCTTGTACCTCAGTAATAAAGATGAAGGCTTGTCATTTTTAATACTTTGTATATTTCGGCCTTTATCCAAAGTTAATACTAAGTACTTATTGACTGAGTGGGAGGGCCGTACGGGAAAATATTTGGCTCGCGGTCATGACGTACGGAACGAGCGCAGCGAGGTCCGTACAAATGACCAAGAGCCAAATATTTTCCCGTACGGCCCGACCTAACTCAGTCAATAAGTTTTTTATCATATGACCCGTATTTTGCCCAGCGCGCGCCATTTTTGTTGTGATGTTTCGAGTAGCTGGTCCGTACGTGTTTGTACGGACCAGGTGAAGAAAGCCGTACGGACCCCATCACGTGACTTTTTTCCGAAGGTTTTCTTAAGAGCGCGCGCCGGGCAAAATACGGGTCATATGATAAAAAGTATTAATAAAAGGGGATAAAAAATAATTTACAACGTATTTCAAAATGACAAGCCCATTTGCATTTTTCTTTATTATCTTATAATATACTGTACAACATTCTCGATTCTGATTGGACGAGAGGAGTACAATTAAATCGTAAATTGTACTCTGCAGAGTACCAATTAGTTTGTCAGTATATTATAAATAAAAAATCGCACGATCTTTTCGTACAATTTGTAATTAATAGATACTCGTGATGTTTTGAAAGTTATCAAATTGGACTTGCCTAATACGCTCGTCCAATTTTGAAAACTTTCCAAACATCACTCGTACCTATTAATTACAATTTGTACTCAAGTTCATGCGATTTCCTATACATATTGTATGCCAAAGTAATTACACCTATTTTAAAAATCGTTGTCGCAAACAAAGCCACAGTCCACACTCTGAAGCCTGCAAAGCATGTCGGTATTTCTTCTCTTGTTATCGATATATTCATAGCATATTTAAGTTGTTGTTGTGGTAGATATAAATACAAATATTTCTTTAAAAAAATGTGCAATCACAAATTATGTCCATGTCACCGACATCCTTTGAAGGTTTTAGAGTGCGGACTGTAGCTTCGGCTGCGACAACGATTTTTGAAATAGGTGTATATCTTACCTCAGTAATGTCGTGATTGGTGGAGCTAAATCCATCAATCAAAGGTTTAAGTCTTGGGATCACAACACCACTACAGAGTTGATAGATACCACCCTGTAAGAACCAAGAATTTGTTAGTTGGTTGAACGTTTACAAGGATTAAAGGTGGGTCAAAACACGGTATTTTGGTTCTCTGTTCCCCCCCGTAACACTTGACATTTTTTTATTGTGACCAAGATACAGATGATTGTATATTTGTTTACTCTCATGTGCCCAGTACTGGTAGGTGTCTGTGATGTTAACATGCAATTATTAGAATATTTTACCATAATTGCATGTTAAAAGTATTAAACTACAGGAAAAGAAAACGTTTTGTCTTCCCCTTCGCAACATTCCAAATACCGTGTTTTGACCCAGGTTTGTTTATTTGACACATAGGTACATAATACAAATAGAGAAATATGTGTGAATGTAAGTGTAGGGTGCAAAAATATAAACCAAAGGGTTAAAACGTATTGCACCCAATGAGCCAAGGGCTAATTATGACCTGGGTTACAATGTTATGGAGAACATATACATTATAATGATGATGAGGATGATGAATGATGTTGGTGATGGTTATGTTGATGATTGATGATGATGATGATCATGATGATAACAATAAGGATAATGATTGATGATGGTGATGGTTATGATCATGATGATGATGATGATGACAATAAGGATGATGATGGTGATGGTTATGATGATGATGATGATGATGATGACAATAAGGATAATGATTGATGATGGTGATGGTGATGATGATGATGATGACAATAAGGATGATGATTGATGATGGTGATGGTTATGATGATGATGATGATGACAATAAGGATAATGATGATGATGGTGATGATGATTCATGATCATGATTGATATTGATGACGATCATGATGATTACATGGTGATGATGATGATGACAATAAGGATGATGATTGATGATGGTGATGGTTATGATCATGATGATGATGATGATGACAATAAGGATGATGATTGATGATGGTGATGATGATTCGTGATCATGATTGATATTGATGACGATCATGATGATTACATGGTGATGATGATGATGACAACAATGATGGTGATTACTACTAATGATGATGATGACTTAACTGTGATGATAATAATGTTACAATACCTGTAGCATATTCTTGAAAATGTCTGAGGTGGAAACAAGGTCAGATAGGCAGCTCTAAAATGACAAGAAAACAAGCACAATTGAGACTAATATATGACAGACTGACAGACAGACAGACAGACAGACAGACAGACAGTAGTTTGTAGCATACCTCAAGTTTAAGCTTCGCTGCATCACCAAGGTTTGGGTTTCTTTCACATTCAACCTAAAAAAAACAATGATATTATCATTACAGTTTTTTACTGATAGTATTTATACATGTGACAACTTTGCTGCATCAAGTACTAAATATCTCTTTCTGAGAAACTTGTCCACCATGGTGAATGAAAAGTCTTCCAATCTGCCCCCTGTATCTGCCCTGGACACGTGAGTAAAGACTGTTTTGACTTAAGGGAGAACAAGAAAGGTTAAATAATCCATGATACTCTGTGCTACAAGTGTGAAGGATTTCATGTCATAGGTCACAAAGTTTCTCTTCCAAGCATCTACTCACCTCTAAGTCATGCTTTAATTTTTGGATGTTTTGGCTGCTAACTTCAAGATTGTTGAGTGTTACCTGTGGACAAGATGAGTAAAACAAAAAAAAGTGATGTAAAACAGTATCATTGAACAACATGATTTGATGATTTGATGATTTGATTAATATTTAATTTAATTATACTTCAAGAGGAAAATGAAGAAATATATTTATTGTATTGGCATTATACTAACCAGGAATGCTTTCCTAGCAGCATCGCTCTCAGCCGTTGATGACAAACCAACCTGAATCTTGCCTTGAAACACACCAGAGAGATCTATGCTGTGGAATGAAAAAGATGGTGTGGCAATGTTAGTTTGGCAAGTAAGATAGCAAGTATGTTACTAAGTTGCAGTGTTTCTTCTTTTCTTACCTGCCTGTGGGAAAACCAGCCTTGATTCTTGAGTTGAGCACATCGCAGTAGTCGGATGAGAGAAATCCTCTGATAGAGAGGTATATTATAATAACTTTTTAGGTAACAATAATGGTTATGATGATGACGGTGGTGATGATGATGATGAGAGTAATGATAATGATGCTGGTGATGATGATGATGATGGTGTTGGTGGTTGGTGGTGATGATAGAGATTGTGGTGGTGATAGTGATGATAACGGAGATGCTGGTGGTGATGATGATGCTGGTGATGATAGAGATGATGGTGGTGTTGGTGGTGATGATAGAGATTGTGGTGGTGATGACAATGAGGATGATGGTGATCATTATACATGTAGTGATGGTGAAGATAGTAATGATCTTAATGATGATAATGATGATTGCTGGTGATGATGATGATGATAATGATGATGATGATGATAGCCACAGTGGTGGTGATGAGTTTGTTGTTGGAGGGTGGATTCTTACCCTGCATGATTCAACATTGCACACACTGCATCAACACATGAGCTTGATAAAGAACGTCTGGAAAAACAATCACTGGCACTTTACCTCACTTTAATTTACACAATTAAATTACTTTTCATTTTAAAATCCATACATTAAACCTAGATCTCGTATACTTTTGCTACAAGAGTGACTGAACAACTAGCCGTGTTAGGGCTAACATTAGCCAAAATTATCATAACGGTGATGTAACCTCATTGTATATAGATAATAGATCGACTAGAATTTAACTTATGTTGATTAATGAACTGAAAGACCTATTGTTACGAAATATTTTGACTTATACTAAATAATGGAATGAAAGACCTATTGTTAAATAAAAAAAATACTACGAGAAACTTATGTTAATTATTGGACTCTTGACACCTCACTCTAACCTACGGCCATCACTCTAACCTACAGCCCTCACTCTAACCTACAACCCTCACTCTAACCTACAACCCTCACTCTAACTTATGGCCCTCACTCTAACCTACAACCCTCACTCTAACTTATGGCCCTCACTCTAACCTACGGCCCTCACTC
Source organism: Metridium senile (assembly GCA_949775045.1). Lineage (NCBI taxonomy): Eukaryota > Metazoa > Cnidaria > Anthozoa > Actiniaria > Metridiidae > Metridium > Metridium senile. The sequence continues at coordinate 8,917,147 of OX459100.1, forward strand.
TAACTTAAGGCCCTCACCTGACTGATTTCTGGACAATGAAGAAGACATCATCAACCATACTTGATGTGACGGCATCATTTTGATCTCCTTCATAGAAATCCATACGTACAGCCTGTATTGGAAATATTCATTCAATGAATGCCCTTTCTCATGAATGAATCATATGCAAACATAGCTTGCAGGCTCTCTCTCTCTATATATATATATATATCTGCTAGTTGCCATGATTCCTACCTTCATAGCTGTTTCTTTCATGAAGTATTCTTCCATTGTAATATATGAACCAATTAACACCTACATACAACAAAAGTAAGATCACAGATCACAATAAATAAGAACAAAAATAATGATAAGACTTTGTCTCGTGTTTGAACTGATTTGCTCTCGAATTCTCCCAAACGCATCTCGGTTTTCATTAGCACGTGAAAACACAGAAGACGTGTTTCATTTCTTAAATGATATGCCTAAGCTCTCAAATGGAGGTCCAATGAGTATGGGCTTCACATCTTTATTTAGTGACTGCATGTGTATAAATTAAGACTGGGAATGACTATACACACAAAAACCAAAGTTTTTTTTATCAACAAACACTAAATCTAAAGTTCTAAATCTAAATTTTAATCTACAAAGGTTGCCCATCACTGCAGATATAACAAAATACTTAAAAATAATTTCAAAAGATCAATAAAAATATAAATAAATAAAAATGAATAATTATAGTAATAAATAAATTGATAAATATATGCACAATTAAAATGTATAGATACAATATAAAATATATATGTTATATATATATGTTTGTACAGTGACATATTTCTGCATATCACTGTATGTGTATATTTATGTGTTTCTATAATAAATGTTTCCTGAGTGCCGATTTGAATATATCTAGTGTCTGACTGTCTATAATACTATTTGGCAGTAGGTTCCATTCCTTTACTGTTCTTGCTATGAAGCTGTTTTTATATGTGTTACTTTTACTGCCAACGTTAATAAACTTTTTAGGATGGTATTGTCTAGTTCTTCTTTGTTTTGCTTGGATATGCAATGGAAGTTTCAGTTCTGTGAGGTTGTTAACAATTTTATACATCATAGACAATCTTGCTTCTTTCCTTCTTTGGTGTAGTGGGAGCCATGTAAGTTCATTTAGTATTCTTGTCACTGTTCCTGGAGATCTTTCATAGCTTCCTTTGACAAAGCGAGCGGCTCTACGCTGAATTCCTTCTATGTTGTTAATTTGTTTCTGAAGATGAGGATCCCATGCGATGCTTGCATATTCTAGCTTTGGTCTGACCAGGGCAAGATAAGCACGTTCTTTTACCTCTATAGGACACTTATTAAGATTTTGTTTAACGAAACCAAGTGTACGATTGGCTTTTCCTACCATTTCCGAGATGTGTTTGTCCCAATTTAGTTTGCTATCAATCTCAACGCCAAGGTACTTATGATGCTTTACTGATGTTAAAGGCTTGTTGTTGAGTGTATACTGATACTCCACAGGATTGTGAGATCGATGAATTCGAAGAGTTGAGCATTTGTCAGAGTTGAAACCCAATTGCCACTTGCATGACCATTCTCCTAATCTATTAAGATCTTCTTGAAGTGAGACAGCATCTGATGTATCTCCAATGACGCCATAGAGAACACTATCATCAGCAAAGAGACCAAGATCTGAATTAATATGATTGCCAATGTCGTTGATGTAGACTAAAAACATCAGCGGTCCAAGGACGGTGCCTTGGGGCACTCCAGATGTTACTGTCGACGTAGATGAACACTCTCCATTAATGACAACTACTTGGGATCTTTCTGTGAGCCACCCTCTGAGCCAGTCGTTCAGATTTCCCCGGACACCATAGTGATGGAGCTTACCCAGAAGACGCTGGTGGGGCACGGTATCAAACGCCTTTGTGAAATCTAGTAATAGGAGGTCTGTTTGTGCGCCGTGGTCAAGATTCCTAGCAACTTTGTCGATGACTGTGATAAGTTGAGTTTCGCATGAATAACCTTTGCGAAAACCATGTTGAAAATCAACCAGCAGCTTGAATGAGTCAAAATGATTCATTATATGGTGGAAGATGATATGTTCCATGATCTTACATGATACAGATGTTAATGAAATTGGCCTGTAGTTGCCAGCTTCCATTCTGTCTCCTCCTCACTCACCTGCATTCTCATATTTACTCCACTGTTTGTCACCAGTTTATCAAGAATCTCACTTGAATCTGAAATAATATTAAAACATGAAACTATCAGTCTCAAGACTTCAAAACTAAATGGTAATATTTATTATTCATCTAACTCTTATTTATTTAGCTTTTTCCATCATACGAAGGCAGGGAAACCACAACAGCTTACGCCAATTACTGTGGGCCCTGTAGTATGCTGAGACCTGACTGTTGTGAAAGGAGACAATCCCCTACTCTTTTCGAAGAGCACAACAGGATCTTTTACGTCCACCTTTTATAGGAATTAGAGTGAAGGCAGACGGGACCTGGTTTTATGTCCTTATCCGAGAAGACAAGGCACATAGAGAGTAAAGTGTCTTGCCCAAGGACACAATGCAATCGCCCGGGCCGGGAATCAAACCCAGACCATTTGGCCCGGAATTCAGTCCCCTGACCACTAGACCATTACGCCTCTCTACTCCGATGAAGGGTTACAAATTTCATTATATTACCTATCGTTTATATCAAACACTGCCGCAGCCTTTACTAGTTTACTCGCTAGTTTCCATTTGTATTATGTATGCATAAACTCACCTTTTTCTTTATCGTCATCAGGGAGACTTTCACTGTCACTCTAAAACAAACAAGGTTGGTTGGTTGGATTGAAAACAAACTTATGTATTGGAGAACACTTTTTGTGGGAATGTATAAAGGTTTCATTTCATAGTAATCTCGCAATCTGATTGGCTGGCTGTGTGAAAGAGCCAATCAGATTTCGAGATTATTGTGAAGTTGTGCAACAAAATCGCCAGTGTAAACAGGGCTTAAGAAAGGATGGGAAGGGAATTGGAGAGGAAAGAGGAAAGGAAAAGAGGGAGAAAGGGAAGAGAAAAGAAATGGAAATCAATAGAGAGAGAGATAAATGAAAAGAAACAGAAGAAAAAATAAATCCCACATGTTAAAAGGAAATGAAGGGAAAAATTAAAAAAAAGGATAAGACTTTCTTTTTCACCCCTATCCAGCTATATACACATTGTCAGGTTCTATAAACCTAAAGACAAAAGATTACAATCCCTTACCAAGATTTTATTTTCCAGGAAGTGTTGATAGAGTTCTGTCCTGCCATTCATGAGGACCAGCTCGCCAAGAAGAATGTCCATATCACGAGGGTCATACCTGGTACATATGAGATGTGATGTAAGTCAATATAAAGATTATTCTACATTCTACAAGCCATCTCCCTAAGCTGTGGGATGGGCAAGGTTTGTGTTCTTGATTATACATCCTTAGGCTGTGTTCATTATGTATGGCAGAGGGAGGGCAGGTGAAATTGAGGGGGGATCTGGAAAACAATTTACAAGAAAAGGGGATGTGAATTTTTTATCAGAAAGGTGTGTGTGTGTGGGGGGGGGGGGGGGGTTACCAAGGGGGAGTTAATAAATTTTTAATCTTGAGAGGGGGGGGATTGTTAAATTTTTTGAGAATTGTGAGGGGGTGTTGGGATTTTTTTTTTGCATTTAAAAATTTAACCTTCCCCCCCCCCCCCCCCTCTGCCATACATAATGAATGCAGCCTTAGCCTCAATTGAAGGTACATGAGTCAAAGAATAGAGATAAAACCCATGGTATTTTTAAGTAATGTTTACAACATGAGCAGCTGTGTTGTATCAGCAGATACAATCACAAGCCCGAGGCGCGTGAATGTTGTAAATGACTTAAAAAACGCCTAGGTTACAGCTCTTTTATATTTTACCAAAATGTTCAAGATTAAAGTAAATCTCGCCAAAAAATTACAAGTTAAAACTTATGCAAATCAGGATATACAACACTCGTCATGGTCATGGTTTCTTTTGTAAATGTCTCATAAATTATTATTATGTCTCATTAAGTTTTTTAACGTTTCTTGATATTTGAGTTTCTTGTCTTACCACAGGCTGTACTAAACACTAATAAGAATATATCAATGAAAAACTCCATAATGGAATACTGTATTGCTGATTTTTTTTTCATGCAAATAAGGCCAATTGCATGTTTACTGCTTTCTACAGATCAAAATATATCACTCTACCTTATTTAAATTTATATTCTCGCACGTAACTTATTAATTCCATATCAGTCTTATCATTATCACAATAATATATATTAATAATTACAGATACAGTACTAAGAAAAATATATCAATATAAAGTACCTTTCTTGGTTAGTTGATGTTGCTTTGGTTCCCAGACTTTTGCTTACCGCTTTGAGCTACAATGGAGACATGTTTATATTATTAATCAGCACTATTCAAATGAAGGATTTTATATATGAAGTGTAGCCAGGATTGATATTAATTGCTTAAGGTATCATAAAGCAACATAAACACAAACCTTTGTCTTAACTTCTCTTTGTTTGTCAAACAAATCAAGGATCTGAGTTGACTGCTTATCACATTCAGCCTAAAATAAATATGATTATTATTATTATCATCACTGTTACCATGACATAATCACCATCATCATTATCATAACCAGTACTACCACCATCATCATCATCATCATCGTTATCATCATCACCATCATCATCATTATCAGTAGTACTATTCCCACTACCACCATCATCATGATCATTATCATCACCTGTGCTTTTCCCACTACCACCATCATCATGATCATGATCATTGTAATCATCGTTATCATCATCACCATCATCATCATTATCAGCAGTGCTATTCCCACTACTGGGTCACCATTATCATGATCATTATCATCATGGTTATCATCATCACCATCATCATAACCAGTGCTATTTCCCACTACCATTACCACCATAATCATGATCATTATAATCATTGTTATCATCATCATCATCAGCAGCAGCAGTGCTATTCCCACTACCACCATCATTATCATCGTTATCATCATCACCATCATTATCAGCAGTACTATTTACACTACCACCATCATTATCATCATCATCATTATCATCACCAGTACTATTACCACTATCACCATCATCATGATCATGATGATCATCATTATCATCATCACCATCATCATCATCCTCACACTATAATAATGTACAATGTATACCTGTAGTGCTAGTAGTAAAGTAGACATTTTGCCAGGACCTGCAATAAGAACATGCCCGTGTGATATAATAAGTAGAATTCTAGCCTGCGTAGCCAGGCATTCAGCGGGGGCCGAGGGGAAATGGGGAGAGGAGAAAGGTTTCTTTTCCTCTCTCCTCTCCCCATTTCCCCTCGGCTCCCACTGAACACCTGGCTACGCAGGATAGTAGAATTCTAGCTCACATATCAACTTACTGTAGACAATTCAAAAAAATCCTTAAGTAATCAAAGGCCTGCCTTTTATATTACTTTGAATAGGATTTTATAGTTTAAACTCTCACAATTCCATCAGAGGTTGTCACCAAAATGAATGAAAACTTGTTTAGCAGCAGAAACATACATAAAAGTATGTGAATACATTAAAATTGGCCACACTTTAGCTCTTGGTACTGTAATTAGATATATCAACATACAACAATACAAAACTAGAAAGTTGTTTTTACCATAAAATGTTTCCACAAATGGTTGATGTTCTTCTACAATTCTTGCAATATTCTCAAATAACATTGTAAGACTGTTTGCAAACACAACATTGCCATGACGATCTGTAAACAAACAATATTAATCAGCTATCAACAAGCTGGCTAATAGCACTTCTAAAATACTGTAAACAAATTAATCTTTAAGGGTGAAGGCTTTGTTTCAGGCTTTGCTCTCACAAAAGCTTAAATTACATACTGCATAGATCATATCATCATACTTCCATCTTAATGCCCGGGCAAACAGCTTCATTTGCTTCAACATTGGTTTGATTTTAATGAACGCTGTAGAATGGTTGTTGAACATGGGGGCAAACGGTTTCAACAATGTTCAAATGGGGTGGCAAACGGCTTCAACATCGCCATTCAACAAAATCAAACGAATATTGAAGCAAATGTTGAAGCTGTTTGCCTGGGCCTTTAAGTTAATAAATATTGTTGAAACTACCTGATTCTTTTGTTGTCTCTGCTACTTCTAGATTCTTCTGAGACATCAATGCAATCTGAAGACCATAAAGAATACAAATATCAAGTAATAATTGATTGTTAAGTCTCTCATCTATCCTTGTTTCAACTATTTGCTTATTATACACTTATCTATTATTTAGTTTTGTGCACATATATACATTTTTAATTAATCATTACTCCATCTGCTAATAAAAGTTTTTCATTTACTCATTTTTTTTCCATATTAATTGTAAGAGCACTGAGAATGCATGTGGTGAGCTAAGAATTAAATTATTATTAAATTATTTTTTGACCTACATTTATTTATTTAATTATTTATTCATTCATATATTTGAGCATCCTTTTTTTTCATTTACTCACTCACTCATCCATCCATCCATTCAATTATTCATTCATCCATCCATTCAATTATTCATTCATCATTCCATTCAATTATTCACTTATTTATTCATTCATTCATCTATCCATTCAATTATTCACTTATTCATTCATCCATTCATTCAGTTTCATTCGGTTATTGATTCATACTTTGATTTATTCATTCATCTATTGATCCATTGATTGATTGATTTAGTCATTTATTCAATCTTATTATTCCTTGATATAAATCTTGGCACACAACCCTGTCCACATAGAGTCACTGATTCATTTCTCCCTCCCTCCATTCAAATATTCACTCCTTCTTTTATTCATTTATCTATCCATTCATTTATCTATTGATCCATTGATTGATTGATTCAGTCATTTATTCAATCTTTTTATCTCTTGATATACATCTTGACACACATACCTGTCCACATAGATACTTTGAATACTTTTCAAGTCCAGTTTGGTGTTGGCCAATGAGAGGAAAGATCTTAAAAAACCTGGCAAAAGAAAAACCCGTCAACAAAGTGCACATATTTCAGTATTATTCGTCAATCATGAAATTGTTATTCACCTGTCAATAGCATTTTTATCACCCTGTTTAAGTGCCACATCAAACTTCTCATTGACGATGCCTTTCAGCTTGATTTCTGACTCATGTAAGAGAACAAATGCTCCACTTAAGTCAGATCCTGCAGAGATATACAAAAAACACAGTCATGTAGGCATTCTGTATGAAACTGTGGGGTCAACACAAGGTACACCGTTCTAAATCAGAACATGTAGAGATACAAAATGAAAGTGTCTTTACGCATTCTGTATGAAACCGTGGAGTCAACACAATGTACACCATTCTAAATCAGATCATGTAGAGATACAAAAAAAAACAGTGTCATGTAGGCATTCTGTATGAAACCATAGAGTCAACACAATGTACACCGTTCTAAATCAGATCATGTAGAGATACCAAATTTATACAGTGTCATGTAGGCATTCTGTATGAAACCGTGGAGTCAACACAATGTACACCGTTCTAAATCAGATCATGTAGAAATCTTGTTCATGTAGTAGATATGTTCTGTATGAAACTGTGGAGTCAACACAATGTACACCGTTCTAACCTTCATTAGTATCTCCAATCAGTTGCTTTAAAATGTTCTCATCAAGACTTAAATAGCGATGGATATGTGCAGCAGCCTGTTGGAAACAATAAGGTATTTATTTATTTAGTCAGTCAGTAAGTAACTCAGAGTAGGTCAATCCTATATTCATTGACAGATTAAATACAGCACTGGGTACCTCTATTAAGTGGTCACCCTTGGGACTTTCCAAAGTGGCCACTTAACAGAGGTTGGCCGCTGAACAGAGGTATAGAATAGGTATAGGAATAGATTTGGGACTTTTTATTGCGCCCGCCTAATAGAGGGTGACGCTTAATGGGTGACCGCTTAATAGAGGTACCACTGTAATAGCTGATATTACAGTTACATGTACATGATTTTGAACAAATTATTTATTCAAGTTTTTGTTTTTGCTCAAAAGCTGTGACTTGAATCCATTGTTTGAAAAATAATATTTGCATTACCATACAACTGTAATCAAAACATCTATTAACTAATTTATTCATTCATTCATTTATGCAATCTTTTATGCATTCTTTCATTCATACAGCCATTCATTCACCAATCCATCCAATCCATTGGGTGGCATGAGTGGCCTAGCGGTGAGACACCACTGTGACCTGGGTTCGATTCCCGGCTCAGGCGACAAGTGAATAGAGTTTGTTTGATGTGTTGTTTTCTCTCATGCCACAAGGGTTTTTCTCTGGGTTATACGGTTTTCCTCCCTCCGCAAAAATCAACATGTGAGCAGAGTTGTGTGTTGTAATATAAGTATTGAATGTAGTGGTAGTGAGTGTGAGCAAACCTCAGGGAAGAGCCCCTACGGGGAGTGATGGTTGTAAATATGAGTTTATCAATTTTTTCCTTCATGATTTTATTCTATTGTGTACCGAAACCTGTTTAACTAGTTTTACTGGTTTTACCTGTTCAAAGTTTTCAGTATTCAGTGCTGTCTGTACTCCATTGACACAGGCCTGAAACATAAGGAGTGGAAAGTACTAAGATATTGGGATACCTGTGTACACAGGAAGACCACCACACATACCTTGAGATCCAATATATCATCTACTTGTTCTATAGTGTCATGGACTCTGTTCTGTAAAACAATTGATATGATATTAATATTTGAAATAATTATAACAACTGTTTTGGGGGATAAAGTCATTTATAGTTTTCATCTAAAATTACACATCATCATGAACATGATTATCATCACTATCATGTACATCATATTATCCCCGGGAGGGGTACTCCATTTGTTCAAGTGGCAGGAGTGATCGGCGGAGATTTTGAAAATGACCCCTAAAAGGTACACTCAGATACAAATAACGCAGAGTAAAAACGACCCTTAGAACTGATTTTTGAGCCAAATCTCTAAATGGACCCTAAAAGGTACGCACTGGAAATATTTTAACCCTAAAAGGTACGCCGATCACCCCTACCACTTGGATAAAGGGAGAACCACCCCCCCCTCCCCCGGGATATTATCACTACCATCATCATCACTCACTATCATTATCATTACCATGAACAATATCATCACTATCATTATCATTACCATGAACAATATCATCACTATCATTATCATTACCATGAACAATATCATCACTATCATTATCATTACCATGAACAATATCATCACTATCATTATCATCATCACCATAAACATCACTATCATGTACATCATCACCATAAACATCACTATCATGTACATCATATTATCACTACATCATCACTCACTATCATTATCATAAACAATATCATCACTATCATTATCATCATCACCATAAACATCACTATCATGTACATCATCACCATAAACATCACTATCATGTACATCATATTATCACTACATCATCACTCACTATCATTATCATAAACAATATCATCACTATCATTATCATCATCACCATAAACATCACTATCATGTACATCATCACCATAAACATCACTATCATGTACATCATATTATCACTACATCATCACTCACTATCATTATCATAAACAATATCATCACTATCATTATCATCATCACCATAAACATCACTATCATGTACATCATCACCATAAACATCACTATCATGTACATCATATTATCACTACATCATCACTCACTATCATTATCATTACCATAAACAATATCATCACTATCATTATCATCATCACCATAAACATCACTATCATGTACATCATATTAATTATCACTACTATCATCATCATCATGCATCATCATCACTATTTCCATTATTATTGTTATAAACACCATCAACTAATGAATTCACAGCTGGTTGACCCACCTTTACCAGATCCAGTAATCTGACTTTACTGCTGACCTTTTCTGCTAAGTCAGATGTGTGAGATATCATAGAATATAGATGGTTGGAATCCCTCATGACTATGTTCAGGTTAGGCCTGTTGACATGCATCAAGCAATCATTATTCTACTCATACACTATATGAATAAAATAAGGATAGTTTCAATAATGATAACAATGAACAATGATGATTGTGATGGTGATGATGATAGTGGTGGTGTTAATAATAATGATAACAATGATGATGATGGTGGTGATGATGGTGATGATGATAGTGGTAGTGGTGGTGATGATTATGATAATAGTGGTGATGGTGATGACAATGATGGTGTTGGTAATGGTGATTATAATGATGATGGTGATGATGATAATGATGAATCATGATGATTGTGGTGGCAGAGATGGTAGTAATAATGATGATACTCAATGACAACAGTGGTGATAAAAATGGCATGAACTCCAAGGAATAATAAAAAACTTGTTGACAAACTTACACTACATTTTGCAAAGTGTTCATTTTGGCATCAAGTCTTGTCTGATCTTCCAGGATTGCATCAAGCTGATTGTTCAGGTTTTGCTGACAATAACAAACACCAAAAAACTGTCAGTATCATTCTCTTTCCACAGTAGAAAACTCACCATATTTTATTTGATTTCATTTCTTGGAAACGTCAAATATGCAACTCATTTGTTTAATATCCGCTAGTTATTATTGCCTAATAATGCTCTTCTTTTTAAACAGAAAAAGTCACAATCACATATGACATCATGCAAACTTTAAGTAAAAATCATAAATGTAAAATAACAGTTTTGAAACATGTTTTAATTTGCTGCAGATTTGAACATAAACATGCATCCTTTATAGATTCAAAAGAATCGTCCACGTATACAGATCTTATTCACTCTGAAATCATACATCGATTTTTGCAATTCTTCGATAAATCATAACGTAGTTTTACATAAGATATAGAAATACCTCTTTCAAATGGATCTGTCCATATGCCTCCTCGATTTCATTAATATTTGTCAGGCTAAAAACATCTAACTCGGTGTCTGCCATCTTGGATATTTACTAACGCCCGCGGTAAACAGAATCAGCTGTTTCACAAATAACTACTACACGAGCCCTCAATTATCAAAATCAGCGGTGATCTCCCAAAATTCAAAATGGCGGAGATGCTGGAAGCTGAGTCTATTGAAGAAAAACAGCCCAGACTTGCGAAAAAAGTGTTGTTTGTTAAAAATATTCCTTATGATACAACAGATGAGGAGTTTGAGAAGGCGTTCAGTGATGTAGGACCGATCAGAAAGTGTTTTTTGATCCGAGAGAAAGGTATGTTAGTTTACCACGTGGTCGGTTGAGACAAATCTATGTTGTTCGTAGTTCTCTGCGATTATTTAAAACCAGCAGTTTCCTTGACGCAGCATACACTTGTTTATACGCTAGGTATCGCACATCTGAACTGCAATTGTTGCCTTAGATACATAGACGAAATCCGCACAATCATACGCTTTTGAATTGTTGCCTTAGATACACTAGCCTGACCCTACCAATCGATAATTTTGATATTCGATGAAATTCGATATGGATTTATATTGATGAATTCAGTTAGTTTCAGATTGGTTTAGTCATGACACTGGTTAAACCTCTATAATAATTAATAATAATAATCTATTATTTATATAGCCCTATTTGCAAGAATAGATCAATATCTATGTATGTTCTTTATGATAACTATGACAATCTTTCTGCATTAGATGGCACAAGAAAAGGTAAAGGATTTGGATATGTAACATTCGTCTTTGAAGAGGATGCACAGAAGGCTAAGGACAATGTCAAGACACTAAGAGGGCGATCACTGACAATTGCATTCTCTGAGAAGAAACCAAGAACAAACAGACCAGAGAAAAAGTCTCAAGAAAGCAAGGCTGATGATGATGACAATCAAGATCATGATGGCGATACTAAAGATGGTGATGATGTCAATAATAATCAAGAGATCATAGGTACAAAATAACAGATTAAAATCTGATGATATTAATTAACTTTATAAGCTTTATTTCTCATTGGTTATTAGAAGGTCGATATGCAATATATAGCATGTAATGGATTCTTTTGTTATAATTACATCATAATTATACAAATAAGGCTTGTTTACACTAGCAATTTTGTCGCGCGATTTAATAGTTATCTCAGGACCTCACAGTAAAAATCCCATGGTTAGCCCGATCCCCCCCCCCCTGGGCTTAACATTGATAGGTGCATTACAATAACATGTTCTTGCTAGTCCCCTTTCTGATATCATATTGGCAACCCTTTCCACAGAGAAGTCAAAAGAGAAGAACAAGCACAAATCTAAATCCGAAAGATCCCAACCACAATCAGATGCTGGCAGAACTGTGCTTCTATTTGGCTTGCCTTCCACTATTTCATCCAAAGAACTCTACAAAAGATGCCGCAAGATTTGTGAAATCGAGAAGACCGTGTTTCCACTGGAAGATAGAGATGAGCCAGTAGCAGCATTAACTTATTCTTCGCCAAATTTAGCACGGACTGCCATAAAGAAACTTGACCATAAGACCATCAAGGGCAAAGCAGTCTTGGCTGTTCTCAAGTCCAAAGAAAAGAAGATCCAAATTAGCAAATCTTTAAAGAAATCTAGATTGATTGTTAGGAATTTGACCTTTATGTGTACTGAAAAACTTCTACGTGAAGTGTTTTCTGAATGTGACGAGAAAGTGGAAGTGCATATCCCGATGGACGAGAAACACAGAAGAAACAAAGGCTTTGGATTTGTTCAGTTTCCTGATGTGTTTAGTGCAGCAAAGGCTTTGAAGGCAATGAATTTAAAGTTAGTTCTTGGTCGACCTATGGCTGTTGATTGGGCTGTTTCTAAAGGACAGTATGAACTTGTGCAGAAATCATTAGGTAAGATAATCAATAATGATGAAGTGAGGGCTGTACTAATTGTTAAATAACTGCAACAGTCAATATGTCATCCTTGGTATATAAGTTTAATTCATTGTATTGTATCTATATTGTAGTGCCTAGCGTATATAGCCCATAGGCACTTTACAAACAATAAAATAAACTTTATTTTAAAAGGGTTATGTAATTACAATTATAGTTATCTAACTTACCCTAAAAAGGATAGGTGGGGGTGAAAGTGATGATGTTAACTATTTTACAGCCTACAAACATCTAATGGTACTATTACCTTGACAAGACATCTTTTTTGTTTTCCAGGTGAAACTAAAAGTGATGAAACAACCAACGGGAGTGATGCTAATCAGGGAGATGACAAAGAAATTAATAAAGATGACAGTGATGAAGATGATGATGATGATAAGGATGATGAAGATGATGATAAAGATGATGACAAGGAGGAAGAGGAGCAAAGACAAACATCGGGAACCAAAAGCAGAAAAAATAAAAATAAGGATGATGCACTTGATAATGATGATGACAATGGTGATGTTGACAGTGATGATGATGAGGAGGAGGAGGAGGAGGAAGAGGAGGAGGAGGAAGATACCAAGAAGACAACCAAAAAACCATCAGATGTCAAGGAAGGCTTAACATTATTCATCAGAAATGTGAACTTTGACTCTACTGATCAATCTCTCTACAAGCTGTTCAAAAAGTATGGCGACTTGGCCTACTGTAAGATTGTAACGGATCCTGTCACAGAGCACAGTAAAGGGACAGCTTTTGTCAAGTTTAAATCGTTGGAAAGTGTAGAGAAATGTATGGCTGATAGCAGTAATGACAGTGCTGGTAAGTATAGTGAAGCTACTGGAGGGGAGTGATGTGAATTCATTGATGATAATGGTGGTGGTAGTGATGATGTCGATGATCTGAGTGATGATAATCATAATGGTAGTGGTTGTGATGATGTCGATGATGTTGATGATCTAAGTGATGAAAATCATAATAGTGGTGGTGGTAGCGATGATGATGGTGTTGATAATAGTAATGATGATTATGGTGATGATGATTATGGTGATTATGATTATGGTGATAGTAGTAATGATAATGGTGGTGGTTATGATGATGTTGATGATCTAAGTGATGAAAATCATAATAGTGGTGGTGGTAGCGATGATGATGGTGTTGATAATAGTAATGATGATTATGGTGATTATGATTATGGTGATAGTAGTAATGATAATGGTGGTGGTTATGATGATGTTGATGATCTGAGTGATGAAAATCATAATAGTGGTGGTGGTGATGATGATGATGGCATTGTAATGATGATTATGGTGATGATGATGATTGTGATAACAGTATTGATAATGGTGGTGGTTGTGATGATGTTGTTGATCTAAGTGAAGATGATCATAATGGTGGTGGTGGTGGTGATGATGATGATGACAACAATAAATGTGATGATATTGAATGTGGTAGTGGCGATGATGATCTACATATGGGGGGCCTTGCAAAAGGGGTTACCTATCACTGCAAGACTTGACGATGATTGTGATGATGGCGATAATAGTAATGATGATCTAAGTGATGATGACAACGATAAGTGTGATGATATTGAAAGTGGTGGTGACGATGATGACAGGGTTGATGATGATGGCGATAATAGGGATGATTATGATAATTATAATGATGATTATGGTGACGATGATGATAAAAACAACAACAATAAAACAACACAAGATTTTGCTGATAAATACATGATGTTCAAACCTTACTATCATACTTTATTTTGTAGCATTTGTACATCATGGCCATAAACTACAAGTTGACCTGGCTGTAACGCGTGGCAAGGCTGACCAACTAAGAGAACAAAACAAAACATCTAAAAAAGAACCCAAAGACAAGCGAAACCTCTACCTTTCCCGTGAAGGCGTCATAAGTGCAGGCTCAGATGCAGCTCAAGACTTATCTAAGGCTGATTTACTCAAACGACAAAAAGCCGAAACAGAAAAGAAAGCCCGACTACAGAATCCAAACTGTTTCGTCTCCACGACAAGACTGTGTGCGCGCAATCTACCGCTGCAAATAACTGAAGCAGAACTCAAGAAAGTATTCAGCACTGCGGGCTCAGGCCCGGCCCAGAAGCCTGCTGAAGTCAAGAAAGTCATGATCATGCGTAGTAAGGATCGAGTGGATGCTTCAGGACAGAAGCGAGCTCTAGGCTTTGCTTTTATAGAGTTCATCAACCACAAAGACGCGTTGACGGCCCTGAGGTCGACCAACAACAACCCTGAGGTTTTTGGGCCAAACCGGAGACCTATCGTTGAATTTTCAATTGAAAACAGCCTCGCCTTGAAAGCGAGAGAACAGAGACTGCAGCGAAGTAAACACAAACCAAATCAACCTGCAGAAGGACAAGAAAAGATGTTGACAAATAAAGAAAGACGACAAGAAAAGGGAATACGAAGGAGAGAGAAAAGGCAAGCAAGAAAAGAAAAAAGAAAATCAGGAACGGAAGAAAACAAGGACAACAGTATCTCCTCTCAGAAAAATAATACAGACGGGAAAAAACAGCAATTCCCACAGGCTAAAACAGCACCAAAGAAGTCTTACACCGCACAGAACACTCGACCAAACAAGAACAAATTCATACAGAAGAATCAACCAAAAACTTTCGATAATAAAAAAGGAAAGCAGGCTAAATTAGGGAACAGAAAAGCCCCCGAAGATCAAGTTAATAGTGATGTTAATGTTAATAAACGAGGTAACAAGCGAAAAGCAAACGACTTGAAAGAGGAGAAAGCGTTTAATTCGATAGTTGAGAAATATAAGACTAAGTTGTTTGGAGATGCGAGCTCAACTGCCAAGCGAGCTAGATGGTTTGAATAACTGTATTGAGCTTGGATTGGGAAAGAAAGGGAGTGGATGGATGGATAAATATGTAAATGCGTGCATATATGATAGTTTAGTATGAAAGAAAATGAACTAAAGTGAGTATGAATAATTTAGTGAATGAATGAGAACAATGAACAGAACTGAAATAGGCATCTTTTCATATCATAGTTGTAAGGAGAGAAGTTTTTGTGATTATATAGTACCAAAATAATAGTTAATTACAGTGCAAATCGAAAAACCGCGGGCACCCAGACATATTTTAGAAATTGTTGATTGTTCGTACGGTGAACAACTCACAAACCACTCTAACTACAACAAGTTTATCATAATGCAAATCAGTCAAACCTCTTGCGGTGATATAGTTGTTTCTGAGTTCAACGAACAATAAACGATTTCTAAAATATTTCTGGATGCCTACGGTATTTTGATTTGTTCTGTAATATTCTCTTGATAGTACGTACTATGGCGACTAGACTACGATAGACAGTAATTAAAATACAGGCATTATGTTATTTTAAATTGCAGTCAAGACTACGTACATATTAAAGCTGTATTGAAATATATGAACATATATAAAAAAAATACTATTAAACTATAAAAAGACCAAAAAATACAAACTATTACTATTACATCAAAGTTTCTAAAGTCTCCGCCTCTCGATAAAAACTCCGCCTCTCGATATAAACTTGTAGCTGATTGGTCCGATTGAGATGTCAAAATAATGTCAAAAATTCATCAAAAGTTTTTGTAAGTGACTACGGTACGACGAGTCGCTCAGTAATAGAAGACTGAAAAATACAAAACATACGTTTTGTTCTGATAACTCAGTGTCTTGTCAACTGCAAGACTGTAGCAATTCAAGCAACTTTGTAATGATGATATGCCCCATTTATATAGAGGGTCGTACAGGGGTATTCTCGTGATGCGTGATTAACTATTTTTATTTTCCGAGAAACGTGAATTTAATAAATTATTTTCCGTGATCCGTGACCCTGCAAATGTTTTGCGTGACCCGTGAAGAACTTGAATCAATAACCGATGTTCGTGATTTGACCACTTATTCGACGTGATTTTGAGTTGCAAGACCTCCCATCAATTTATTTTATCCTTATTTTATTCAGTTCCTTCAAACACTCCTTTTTGCCAATTTTTTTCATGTGTAAGAGTAGGGTTAGTTTCATATTTTTGTGATTATGAAATTTTGACATCGTGATCTCTTTAGTCTCCTTCGCAGCCGTTATTAGTTTCGGGATCCCCGTGCTGGAGGGAGCACAGGCTGCGGCTGCGAAGAAGACTATGATCGCTTTACAAATCTTTAGTTATGAATATGTGGAGGAATTGTCGGAGTGCTGTAGACCAGCAGTTTACAATTATGCATGATTTCCTCCGAGGCCTGACTTTTGTACTTTGCCATTAAACTTTGCTGGTGATCAATATTTATAGCCTGTGTCTAGCCGTCCCCACCCCTTCCCCCTACGGGGAGAAGCTAAATCGGCATGGTACAATTTCTTGGATACAAAGCTGCATTCAGCTTTTGGTCTGGTGGAAATAATTTGAATTGCCAGTGTGTAACTTCGAAAGCAAATCATCCTAAAAATGATTTTATTTTATTATAAATACAAGATGATGTAATAGGGTTAATCCCGCGCAATATAATATTCCCAGTATCACCTTTGCACATGCGCAGTTGAATGAAAGTTTGTTAAAGTAAATTCCAGGAAAAAACAACAACTTTACTTCGCTGAAATGGTTTCATCATCTTCAAGAATGAAAGTGTATTTCCTTTCAAAAGAAGAAAGTTTCAGCTTTTATTAAGCAATATTACTCCGTTAAAGTAAATTGAAGGTAATTAGCAACTTTGATTCATGTTTCTAGCAAAATTCCTGAACAAACTTTTTCAACACTAGCCTTCGGCATGAGTTAGGCACATTATTGCTTTGTTTGTTGTCTCTTGTAGCTCAAGAATAGTCCCCTTCACAGTTCCCTATGCCATCTTGAATGGTAGCCGGGGCCTTTGTATTGAAGCGAGACGAACGTTGAGCTTGATAGATCGACACGTGAATAATTGTCCCTCAACGTTCGCCTCGATGCCCTGGCTACCTTAAAGGCGCAGGAAACTGCGAAGGGGATTATTGTGAAAGAAATCACATTTGCAAATTTCCGGCATGAAATAGATAATATAACTAACTTATACGCTATAAATCATAATGCTGGCATGTTCTTGCATAAATTACGAGTTTCTGTACTTCGGCCGTGATTTCAAACAACAAAAAGTAAAAAGTTCCCGGATGTGTGCCCTATTTCATTAGAACGTCACGATGTGTTTTAGTGGGGGATAGAATCTTTGAAAATTGAGCTTCAAATTATCTATTTTTTATGTATGCTATGTTTATACTTTCATATTTAGGGCATTTTGTTGTCATTTCTTTCCTATCCGTCTTGTAAACAGGATTCGTGCTACTCCTTAAACTCCTTGTATTGCAAATTAAAGTTAAGTAGAATTCATAGTATTGCCCTAGTAAAAAAAAATCCGGAATCCCGGCGGAATCCCGGCGGAATTCCATTCGGACCCGGAATTCCGGTGGAATATGGATTTTTTTCCGGAGGCCGGAAACCTTTAAAAAAATCTAAAACATCCAAAAAACCATTTAAAAAGGATTTGTGGTTTGATTGTCTTCATAAAATTAATGAAAACCAAATTTTCTCTTAATCCGGAATTCATCCGGAATCCGTCCGGAATTTATCCGGAAACCATTTTTTTTTCCGGAAACCGGAATATTTTGTAAAACTCCAAAACTTCGAAAAAAGCACTTAGGAACGTTATATGGTTTATTATTTTCAATAAAATAGTGAAAATTCTTGTTTTTCTTGATCCGGAATTCATCTGGAATTTGGCCGGAAACCGGAGTATTTTTCCGGAGTCCGGAATATTTTTCCAGAGTCCGGAATATTTTTCTGATGTCCGGAGTATTATTCCGGAAGCTGGAAATATTCCCTACCCTAAAAAACTGTCAAGAAAACATTAACTGATGTTTTTTTATAATGACTTAATTGATCCCCTATAATATATCAGATTCAGAAATTCCCAAAAATCCTTTTATTTTTATTTAATTCAAAAAATATCAAAACAATTGCTTTTTATTGTATTGTGATTATACAAAAAAGAAAAAAAAGAAAAAAAAAGAGATAAAAAAAAGAACAAGGCAAACAAACAAACCCAAAGGTCATCCAAGGGCACAAGGGTGTCACATGATCAAAAGCAGCCTGTTGATTGGTCCATCACGACATGAGGCGGGAGTTTGCTAAGTTTGGCATGGTGAGTTGTCAAAGCTGGTGTGTTTGCAAAGTCTGCCTGTTTGTAAAGTTTTTTCTGCTGAAGAAAAGACCCTAAATCAGGCTTTTTTACCTATTTGAAGTAAGTGAATTATGAATTTCATATTTTCTTTGTTTATTGTTAATGTAGCTCAGAACTACCATTGAAATCTGTGCATTTTTTATCAGAAAATCGTGAAAAAGCTCGCCATTTCTTGTTCTTGAATGGACTTGCAAAGTGTGCTGAAAATCAAGTCTTTTTAATGCGGTTGAGGTAAGTAGACTTTAAAATTACATTGTTTTAAGATGAAAGTTGATTACTCAAAGTGTCTTTGATTTGTCATTGTAATGTTTATGCTTTTTTATCAGAAAATCGTGAGAGGAAGTTTGCTTGTCTTTTCAAAGAGCCGAGGCGGACCAAACAACCAAAGTCATTTTGCATGGATGGAAATTATGTTCATAGAGTAAGTATAAATTTAGATTGTTTATTTTTCAAGTTTTCCGTTGATTTCCCGAAGTTCCAATGAGTGTTTTTGCATTCTTCAATCGGAAAATCGATGAATATCTCTTGTCACTTTTAACTTTGCTTCAAAAATGGTCAAATTACAATCTTATCTGTTAATTTTACCAAAAATATGTCAAATTCATCAAATTCACATTTTCAGTTTGCAGCTTAAACTAAAAGGCTTCTTTTTATTTCAGATATCTAGTCATCTTCATTGCAAAGATGTGGCGAACTTCGCGAGTTCAATCGTCCAACTACGTGACTCAAAATATTTTCCATGTGATTCATTCCTCAATTTATAACATCTGTAAGCTTGTAAATCATGGCAAAAACGCATATGTTATTTATGTATATTGTTGCACAGAAGTATATTTGAAAATAAATGTGTTGTACTCTGATCTATCTCGATGTGTTTTAGTCTAGCGTGAATGAGTTTGTGTTCATCCGGAATTCAATACCGCCGGAATACCGGAAATAATTCCGGGTATTCCGGCCGGAATTCCACCGGTATTCCACCGGAATCTACCCTGAATATAGGCCGGTATTTACCCGGAATTCCGCCGGTATTCCGCCGGTATTCCACCGGAATTTACCCGGAATATAGGCCGGTATTTACCCGGAATTCCGCCGGTATTCCGCCGGTATTCCGCCGGTATTCCGTCCGGATACCGCCGGATGCCGGCAATAATACCAGGGACACGGGTGAAAAACGCACGGCGCATGCGTAAGCAAAACACAAGACGAACGTAAGATTTACGATGGGTTTCGTGTTTTCTTGTGGTTATATATTAAGCGAATTTCTCTTGTATTATTTGACAAGGGAAAGAAAACAACTAATGTAATGTGTTAGGGAAATATAAGCACTAACTTTCCACGAACTTTCTTAACTTTTAAGATTTACCAAACGCCGGTAAATCTCCAATGGTTTTATTGTAAACACGACCGTCTTCCGAGCGTGCGCAGTGCGTTTATCACCCGTGTCAATACCAGGTGGTCCGGACGGAGTCCGCACGGAATCCCGCCGGTATTCCGGGCGGTATTCCGCCGGTATTCCGCCGGTATTCCGCCGGTATTCCACCGGCATTCCGCCGGAATTCCGGGTAAATCCCGGTCGGTATTCCGCCGGAATTCCGGAAATTTTTTTACTAGGGTGTACATCATTTTCGTAAATTCGTAAATTTTCGTATATCAAAGTTGTCGCAAAAAGTGCTTAAAAATTACTTTTTGGTCCTTGAAAACTCCTTGAAAACTCCTTAGATTTTGTTTACTGACATCAGCACGAACCCTGTGTAAATGCAATTTTATCGTGTATTCTTGTATTGTTGTTACGAATCTGTCCCCCACTGAAGACCATGATCCTTAGCATTAGAACAATAGAATGTTTTGATGTGACGTCATAATGAAATAGGACAATTAATTGCACGGATTAAGAAAAAATCCACAATTATCAATTAGCCAACCAGAATCAAGTATTTTATGTATATGTGTTAATATATACATAATACTGTATTTATAATGTTTTCATATTTTTCTAGGTATAAGATCGTCACTGTCAATAAACGTTGATTACCTCTGCATGGTCACAAAGAAAAGGTTCCTGAAAGTGAGTAATTAAATACATATATTTATAATAATTTAAAAAATTAGTTAATAAAGTTATGAATAAATAAATGTATGAATGAATGATCGACTATTAAAATACATGAATGAGGGATGAATGTCAATAAATGAATAAATAAATGAAAGATGACTGTTGTATTTCTATTTCCTGTTTGAAAACAAAATCGTCTGGCATTGTGGTGAAAATATGTGGTTTTTGATTTGCTTTTTACCTCAAACCACTGCTAAACCACTGTGATTTGATTCCTATAATCAAACTATCATGCTCATGCGTGGAGTAAGACTATCCATTTGCTTCCTTATTAAACAAAAATAAATAAATACCACTATACTGTCTTTTCATTACTTTACTTTAAAGATGACTTAATACCTATAGGAAATTCCACCATTTGAGAAGAATTACAGTGCGAATCATTAAACCGTGGCTGGGCATCCATAAATTTTTTAGAAATTGTTTATTGTTCATTGAACAACCCAGAAACAACTATATCACCGGAATATGTTTGGCTGGTGTATACATGTATTATGATAAACCTTTTGTAGAGTTGTTTGTGAGTTGTTCAATGAACAATAAACAATTTCTAGAATATTTCTGGGTGCCCACGGTTTTTTGATTCGCACTGTTATGAAAAACTGATTACACAAATTTTTTGAAAGTTGCTTATTATGAGTGTGAAGCACGAGTGGTATTAACCATTACTTACATCAAATACAAGTGTAATTTTTCATTAATTCTTGGATCGAGAACTAAGATGGCATTTCCTTTTAATAATTATACATCAAATACATCAAATACATCAAATAAAGTTTTTGAAGCACTCCGTTTCTGCATTTAAAACAGCAACACATTAAAGTAAAAAGTTCCTAGATGACTGTGGAATTAAATTAATTAAGAAATCCACAATTGATTAGCCAATCAGAATCAAGTATTTTATATAGATGAAATTGCCCTTGCCGGGCAGGACACTGACATTTTGAAAAAACTTTTTTTCATTTTTTGTGTGTATTTATATAAGATAGTAAAGTACTCAAATCCATTTTTTGAGAAACATTACAAACAAATTTGCCTTGATATGCAGGATTACTTAATGGAGTTTATTTGTACATTTCTCTTGAAAAGGGTATTGAATTTTTTACTATTGATTTAATAAATCAGGGTTCGTGCTACTCCTTAAACTCCTTGAAAACTCCTTAGATTTAATTTAGGTTTTTAAGGGCACTTGAAAAGCCCTTGAATTTTAGAAAATCAGCAAAAACTCCTTAAAAACTCCTTAATTCTCTAAGCTAAAGTAGGGTAAAAATTCTAGTATTGCATTAAAGTTAAGTAAAAATTCTAGTATTGAACATCATTTCGTAAATTTTCGTATATCATAGCTGTCGCAAAAAGTGAAAACTCCTTGAAAACTCCTTAGATTTTGTTTACTGACATCCACACGAACCCTGTAAATGTGTTAGATTGTTTCTTGAACCAGGTGAAATTGCAAAAGTCAGACACTCAATTTCAGTCTAACATTAACAGTCTTTCTCTAGAAAAGGTATAACAACAGGGCAAATGACATAACATTATTTATCAGCATAGTTGATATCTTAGCATAAAAGATGATATTTCTTGATGTTTCAATATTGTTGTTGTATGAAAAGCGCCTATAACAAAACTGGATAGGTGCTATATAAATATATATCATTATTATAACAGTGCTGCTAATTCAACCGGGGCCACCCCGAGTTTATTAGCCAATCACGTTTGAGCTTAAGAACAAAAGAACCAGACATAGACGATCCGTCAAGTCAATTCGCGCCTATAATTTGATTGGCTGATAAGGAGACAAAGTACATATCTTTTGTTCTTAAGCTAAAACGTGATTGGCTAATAAACTCAAGGTGGCCCCGGTTGAATTAGCAGCACTGTAATGTCCTCCTCAATATGGCTACAATCATGTGCAAAATTGTTGGGACATTAATGTCACATTTTTATAATGGCATTATGCGTTTTTGTTTGAGTTTTTTTTTTTAAATATACAAAATGTATCAATTTGATTTGCAAACCCCCTTCCTCCCAGAGCAATGTTGATTGGTCTTTCAAATGACAACCGTTTCACATTCCTAAAACTCAACATTGACACTGGGGAGAGGGGGAAACGAAAAAATGATGTTGAAATATTTTTGATGTAAAAACCAGATAATGTCCCAAGGTATTTTGCACATGATTGTAGGTTGTTTAGCATGCAATAATTGATCAAATTAATAATAAATAAGTGACTTATTAGTTTGGAAATTTTTGTCTGTCATGGTACAGGAAAATGGGTGATGAATCATCAAACGACGAAAAAGACCAAGATAAAACAAAACCAATAACTTGTCAAAACGTATCATCATGTGAAAACAAGGTATATCATCATTATTGTTTTGACCGCCAACATTATCAATGATGTTATATATCCTAATAATTATCATTGTTACTGGCATCATCATCATTATAATCATCACTACTCATGATCATCATAACCGTTATTACCACATTGATAGATCTCTATAATGATGAGGATAATAAGGTTAATGATTATAATTAATAATAAATTATCATCATTGACAGATCACCACTGGCGTGGTAGCACCTGATAATCCTGTCACGCTTGGACATAATTACCGAGGCAAGCCTGAGACCGCCGCTTGGACATAATTACCGTGGCAGGACTGGGAGAACTCCATTTCACCGAGGAGCATTCAGCCAGAGGCGTGACATGATAGCACCTGATAATCATGTCATGCGTGGACATAATTACCGTGGCAGGACTGGGGAAACTCCATTTTATCGAGGAGCATTCAACCAGAGGCGTGACATGGCAGCACCTGATAATCAAGTCACGCGTGGACATAATTACCGCGGCAGGACTGGTGAAACTCCATTTTACCGAGGAGCATTCAACCAGAGGCGTGACATGGCAGCGCCTGATAATCAAGTCACGCGTGGACATAATTACCGCGGCAGGACTGGTGAAACTCCATTTTACCGAGGAGCATTCAACCAGAGACGTGACATGGCAGCACCTGATAATCAAGTCACGCGTGGACATAATTACCGTGGCAGGACTAGTAGAACTCCATTTTACCAAGGAGCAAGCAGCCAGAGGCATGACGTGGTAGCACCTGATAATCCTGTCACGAATGACGTGGTAACGCAAGTATCACATGACAACCATGTCACTCTAAAACATCGACACCGTGACAGCTCTGAAAGTGTTTCGTTAGGGGTGGGGTATGACGTAGTAGAATGCCCTCAAAGCGTTAATCAAAGTCAGAATCTCGAGAAACCTCCCGGCCAAGCTAGCTGTTTCCCTGAGAATGAACACAACGAAGAAGATGGAAACAAACAACAACGCCAAAAACACCAAAACCACTATAACATAGAAGACGATAATGGCGATGACGGCGATAGTGCTGGTTATGAAGATGGTGATAAAGATGATGATGATGATAATGCTGCCGACAAAGACGGTGGTGTTGGCGATGTGGCAGTGTTAGTACAAATAACATTACCAGCATCAATGCATTGGAACATTGTTCAAGATGAGTTAAGACATTTAACAAGGAACGTTAAATTTAATCTTAAAGGTCAAAAGAGCAGAAATCCCCATAAAGATACCTTCTGCATAAGCTTTCCAAATCGCAAGCAAGCAAAGAATGCAATGTACTTAATACAGAAACGGACAAACGAAACAAAATTAAAGCTGTTTTCTACGAAACTCACATCCAAACTTGCCTAGAAAAGATCAGCCAGGAGATAGAAATTGCGCTTTCTTCACATAGTAAGAAACTTGAGGAAGTTACTCAGACGATAATGGCCTTTCAAAAAGAAAAGACAAATAAGACCAAGTTCTACAATGTCGAGGACTTTGAAAAACTTGACGCTTTAAAGGAAACCGCGAAAGAACTAAACGGCCAAACAAAAGAATTTGTCGACCTGACCAACGAACTGGTGCAGCGTCTTGAAAGTCTAAAGAATGTTTGCGATGGAGACCTTTCTGCCAATATTAAAAACATTGAACAGCAGTTTCAAAGGGAAAAGGAAAGACTTAGTAATGCTCTTCCAATTTACGCAGAGAAAAGTCGTATCGTTAAAACTATTAAAGAGAACCAAGTATGCATTATCCTCGGAGAAACAGGGTCAGGAAAGAGCACACAAATAGTGCAGTATCTTTACGATGCTGGGTTTGCTGAGAAAAAAACCATTGTTTGCACACAACCACGAAAGGTCGCAGCTTTCAGCCTTGCAAAGCGTGTATCTGAAGAACTTCAAAGCAGCAAACTGGTTGGTTGTATGGACACAAATAGACGCAGACAATCTTCCATTCTGTTCACAACAGATCACTCTCTTCTAATGAAATGCCTTCAAGATCAGGATTTGTCGCCCTACTCGTG
Organism: Metridium senile; assembly: GCA_949775045.1. Lineage (NCBI taxonomy): Eukaryota > Metazoa > Cnidaria > Anthozoa > Actiniaria > Metridiidae > Metridium > Metridium senile. Next base: position 8,942,855 of record OX459100.1, read on the forward strand.
TGTAGTCATTGATGAAGCCCACGAGAGAAACATTAACACTGATCTATTGCTGGGAATCATCAAGAAAGCACTTGCAAGACGTCCAGATCTGCGAGTCGTGGTCACTTCTGCCACAATTGACCCTAAACTTTTCCAAGAATACTTTGGTTTCTGTCCAATTATAAGGGTTTCTGGGAAACTCTTTCCAGTTGAGGTCGAGATGAAGAAACACCAACCAGGAGCCAAGTTGTCAAATTCAAGTGATTATGTTTTGGAAGCTGTAGACAAAGTTGTGGAGATCCAAAGAGGCAACGAGGAAGGAGATGTCCTTGTCTTCTTAACTTGCCCAGCTGAAATAGACAAGGCCTGTAATACATTACTCCGTAAAGTTAACACAAGTGACATCATATGTCTTCCATTGCACGGCAAACTACAGCAAGATGAGCAACTTAAAGTTTTTGAACCAACACCTCCAAGAAAACGCAAAGTGGTATTTTCAACAAATTGCGCTGAGACTTCGCTTACAATACCCGGTATCAAGTTTGTTATTGACAGCGGCAGAGCAAAAGAGATGAAGTATGATCAGAAAAGAAACTTGAGCTCGCTGGATATATCCATTATTAGTCAAAGCTCAGCGAACCAACGAAAGGGTAGAGCTGGGAGAACAGACAGTGGAAAGTGCTTCCGTCTCTACACCGAAGAAGAATTTAACGCAATGGAGAAGTCATCTAAGCCTGAGATACTTCGTGTGCATCTTGGACAAGCATTGCTCAAGCTTATGGAACTTGGCATTAGCAACCCAGCAGACTTTGACTATGTTGAATCCCCACCACTAGAATCCATCAAGGCAGCCATGGCGGAACTCGAAGAACTCGAAGCAACAAAGGAAGGAAAGCTAACTGACCTAGGTAAAAATATGGCTCGGGTACCTGTGGATCCTCGTCTCGGGAAATTCCTCTTTGAAGGTCTTAACCAAAACGTTGGCTATGAAGCCCTGGTTTTGGTATCCATATCAACTATAACTGGAAGTGTTTTCTTTCGTATGGGAAGCGAGGAAGAAAAGAAAACGGCCGATGACAAGAAGATTGAATTTTGCCAACTTGGAGGAGACTTGATGACCTTATTACATGTGTTCAGAAAGTGGCTTGATGTCGACGAAAGGGACCGCGGTAGATGGTGTTTTGACAAACGTCTGAATGCAAAGGCGATGCGAATGGCTAACGAGACAGTCAAAGATCTCAAGATGGTGCTTAAACGAGATCTGAAAATCGATGGCATACAATGGGCAGAATTTGACCAAGAAACAACAGACAGAGTTATCCAGAAAACTTTGTTTACCTGTTTTCTGACAAAGCTATGTGTCTTTACTGGACACGAGAAAGCAGGTTATCAAACGGTCATCGGAGGTCATTACGTGAAAGTCCACCCTTCCTCTGCTGTAAAGTTCATGGGCAAGTATCCCAAGTTTGTTGTTTATGAAAAAATCCTGAAGACGACACAGGATTTTATTCTGAATGTCACACCTATCGAGCAAGACTGGCTTAGAGAAACCATTACAGATCCAAGTCTTCTAGGCACCATCCAACAGCTTGTTGATGAAATGATGGTAAAGCGTACTATCATGTGCAGTCAGAGTTTGATCGAAAAGTCACTGTTACCCCCTAAAGAGAAGATTCCTGAGATTGAGAAGCGAGTCTCTCTGTCTTCTGGTGGTAAACTAGTTATTTTAGAGGTGGACAGAAAGACAGGTCATGTAGACCTTTTTGTATCAAGCAAGTGTGCAACCAAAGGAGAAGAAATTGTGCAATGTTTCTTGGAAGACGGGAGAAACAAATTGCGTGAACAGACTGGTGAATTTCAAGTAGAAGGTGCACGGTCATTGCAAGTTGTCATCCAGTCGGGTCTAACAGTACAGCAACTTTTGATGCCTGGCATGTACCGGACTGTTTTTGTCCCACAACATGATCAAGACTTGGTCCATCTTTTGCATTCATTGGGAAAAGTCATAGACATCTCTTCAAACCGGCAAAAACAACTTTTTGTTACCTACGAAACTCCTGAGCAAGCGCAGGCAGCCGTAAATTGTTCTAAAGACAGTGGTTATCAAGTCCATCCTAGGACCGACAAGCAACAGCAGCAGAAAGAGCGAAGTAATTACAATTTTGTGGTTAACATTAATTGGCTTCGACGCGAACCGAAGGGGATGGCAAAGGTTGCTTTTGCTACAGACCCGTCACCATGGTTAAACTTTCCATCAGGATGGTCAAGAAACATTGACGTTAGGTCCCAAACCGCTCGTGTTACTGCAGATAAATTCCAAATGGATTCCATCTTTATCAACGGCCTTCATCCCTCCTCCACGAAGAGAGAAATCAAAGATGCTCTCCACGACGTTTTCCCCGATGAAGATATTCAAGATTCTAACATTAATATCCAGTACAAACAAAGAGAAATGCGTCGATCGATTTCTTCTCAAACACAGAAAACTGTCCTTGAGAACCTCATCAAACTAAATGCAACAGACAACTTTGAGGTGTCAATCAAACAGATCCCTCCCGACAAAGACAAATGTCCATTTGGAAATGCTCAAGTCAGGTTTGCCAGCCCAAACGAAGGCATGGTAGTAGCAAAACAACTGCATAACACTGTCTTTAAAGATCTAGAAAGTTGGCAGGTAATTTTAGAGGTCCGTCCTAAACTGGACTTCTATTACACAAGCTTAAAGTCGGTTTATGACTTGGTTAAAGTTGAAGTCGGCCAAAAAATCGACCAAATTGCCGAAGAATGTCAAGTCAATTGTCGAGAGGATCTTCGATTGAAAGAATCGCCGTTGGCAAGCGCAGGCAGCTGTAGTCGTGTAAAATTGTCTGTGGAAACTAAGTGCATCCATCACTATGTGCGAGCAGCTTCAACAATTACTACAGCAATCCAAGGGGAGGTCTTCGACTGCACAAAGCCACCAGCTGCAGAACGCTCAGTACTATTGTCTCCTGCTGCTCAAGACAAGTTAACAAGAATACAAAGAGAAACTGGCACAATAATTTGTCCAGATACAAGAAAACTGGCGCTAGTAATTTATGGTACTAGATTACAGAAGAATAAAGCCTTTAATGCTCTTGAACAGTTTGTTCTTAATCTGGTACTGAATGACAGTAGGGAATGGAAAATCCATCTGAAAGGACCCAACAAACCAAGAGGACTTCTAAAGCAGATCATGACCGCATTTGGATGCGAACTTGAAAGGCTTTGTGAGATGGAAGGTGTTGATCAAGTCAGCAAATGCCTTTTCAAACACGTTTTGACCATTCAAAGTACCGAAGAAGCAAAAGAAGAAGTTCTAAAAAGAATCGAAGAAATCGAAAGAGCCATGCCCAGACTGCCTCAACCACAAGGAAATCATGAAACTACTATCGAGGAGTGCCCGATTTGTATCTGTGAAGTTGAGGACGACGCATATCGACTTTCCACGTGTGGTCACGCCCATTGTAACGGTTGTATAAAGGACCAGCTCAAATCAGCAACCTTTCCTATGGTTTGCGCCGTGAACAATTGCGGCGAAAAGCTCGCACTAAAGGACATGCAGAATTTACTACGCCTTGAGAAAGACCGCAACGATATGATCAAAAAGGCAATTGATTCGTATGTAGAAACCAACAACGATAAGGCCAGGTTCTGTCCTTCACCTGATTGTCCAATGATTTACCTCGTTACTACGGAAGGAAAGCCGTTCCAGTGTAAAGTCTGCTCAACAACTACTTGCACGTCGTGTCACAAAGCCTATCATCTTGGAATGACTTGCAAAGAGTACGAAATAGAGATAAAAGATCCTGGTGCAGTAGACTTTCAAAAGTGGATGGAAGAGAAGCCAGACAGAAGGAAACGTTGCCCGAAATGTGAAAGGCCTATAGAAAAGAATGAAGGCTGTAACCATATGACTTGTTCCGGTTGTAAATGCCAGTTTTGTTGGATGTGCCTACAAGCGTTTCCTTCAGCTGGTCATGTGTACGATCATCAGAGTAGTTGTCCTGGGCGGCTGGTACAGTAACACTGCGTAAGGACATTTATTTATTTATATTTATATACGACCCAGAAGCAAACAAACAAATAGCGTACCAAGAAAAAAGACATTCTATTTGTGGTAAATATTTTTTCTTTTCTATTCGTTTCAGATACGTGCTTCAAGAAACTTGTAGCGGATAAAAATGAAAGCAGGGACACCCACCAATATATCATATACACCTAATTCAAAAAAGGTTGACGGGCGAACGGCGATTGGCGATTGGTGATTGGCGATGGTTAATATGAATTCCTTCTTATTCGTTTCTAAATTACCCAAACAATGCCTCCACCGTTCAGGGAAACCTTCGAGACATCCATCTAAGGTCATCGCCTAACGATGTTTGGGTAATTTAGAATAGAATAAGAAGAAATTCGTATTACTGATCCACAGTCTCGCAATCGCCAATCACCAATCGCCAATCGCCGTTCGCCCCGTCAACCTTTTTTGAATTAGGTGTACATGCATGTTCTAATTTGTTTGAACTTGTAGTTGAGAGGCCACTCATCGATCTCTTCGTCGGAGTATATCAGTTGTACTAGATATTGAATGAAAGATATTGTTGTGAATGTATATATATATAATTTTTATTAATTCTAAGTTTATTCTAAGTTTTATAAGTATATATGTATTTTAAAATTTTAGATAGAGGGCCACTAGTTTATTGGTTATTTAACTATTCCGTGTCACCCTCCTTAAATAAAGACTTTATTATTATAATGTCAGTACGTTGTACCGAGATTGTCTGTGCCTTATCTCGATGAATAAGCTGCATGCTTGTCATTTGACTGCCATTTAATTGAAAACGAATACAGTAAAATGTGAAGGTAATGGTACGACGATAAGGATGATGATGATGAAGATGATGATATAGTCATGCATGATAATTTTAAATGTAAATATCGTAAACTTTTATCAACAAACCTTTATAACATTCCTTCTATTTAGATAGTTCATTTTTTCCCAATTCGTCTTGTATAGCTAGTATCAATTTAATTCACCTTATACCTTTTTATATTTGTATTGTATTGCATTTTTATTAGTTGTATTTATATTTTATTAGTGAGAGCCACTTGAAAATTATCTTAGGATAAAGTGCTAGTCTCGTTGAATAAAGATACTACTGTTTCCCGAGGTTAAGTTTCAGTCTATAAGTGTTTTGTTATATAACAACTGTCAAAGAAAAAAGGAGCCATCTCGCTTTCTTGCACTTGCATAGAACTGTTTTAGAGGGCCGTATGTTAGATAACTTTTATAGTGTTAATTAATACGTATTTTCCCTCGTTAAATAAAGTTTATTGTATTGTATTGTATTGTATTTTAACAAGTGGTTTAATTAAAATTCAGGTTTGCTTAGCTCTTCAAAGTCGGCAGAAACTCCTTTTTCTAAGCAAAAAACTATTTGAATTTTCACGGCTAGTTTGGTGTAGTTTTTTGTGGATTTAGACTCTTTTTCGTCCAACAACTTTTCAATATCTTCTTCTGTTCTGCTTGCAAATATCTTACTTTCCTGCATGTTGTCTTTCTGGTTCAACGATTTTGAAACGCGCGCGCTGTGCTGGGATTTTCCCGCTTTTTACTCAATCGACTTCCGGTTTTGTTATTTCGCGGTAGATACATACATACATTTTTTATTCTCGTCCTTAAAAAGCTTTTCAGAGAACACAAATTACAAAATTACATCAACATTTATTATTGAGGTGATGTTATGTTAATGGCTCTCGGGGGTTATCATTTCCACCGGAAGTGAATTGCACCGTTGCACATGCGCAGTTTAACAAAGATTCGGGGAAATTCCCAGAAAAACAACTTTACTTTGCAGAAATGGTTCTCCACGAATGAAAATGTTCGTGTATTCCCCTTCACAAGAAGAAAGCTTCAGCTTTTATTAAGGAATATTACTCCGTTAAAGAAAATTGAAGGTAATGTGCATATTTTTGGATTCATGTTTCTAACCTAGAACAAAATTCCTGAAGAAAAGCAAAACGTTTTCATCACCGGTCTTCGACAACAGTGTGGTAGCTTTGGTTGTTGTCTCTTGTAGCTAAAACAAGCTAGATTTTGAGAGAAATATCACATTTCTGCAAATTTCTGGCATGAAATAGGTAACTTAATATACACTAGTAGTCATAATGTTTTTGTTGCTTTCCGTCCGTTAAGTTTTTACCGTGGACATTTGAGTTTTTCAATTGTGTAAATTGCCATTCAAGTTTATTATTTATTAGATATAACTTAAGAATACGTGTAAATATGTGTTTTTCTAGGTATAAGATCGTCACAGTCAGTAAGTGTTGATTACCCCTGCACAGACTCGGCATGGTCACAGAGAAAAGGTTATTGAAAGTGAGTAATTAAATGAATGAAGGATCAAGGTGGTCGTACCTATTATCGCGCACATCGTATTATCAGGCTCGTAACATGGTATATTTTGAACCTATTGATCCCTGAACACTTCGGAATTTTTGATCCCTGAGCCCAATATTTTTCCAAACTTTTGATCCTTGATCCCCATTTTGATCCCTAATTCGGATATTTTCTCATGATCCCGATCCCAGTGGCTGTGATCCCGATCCCAAAGCAAAAATTCTGATCCCTGATCCCAAAGTAACGCTGATCCCTGATCCCATATACCATGTTACAAGCCTGTATTATCGTGCTTTTCGTAAAAAATAATATATATCTGCTATTCTGCGTAAAAGTCTATTGAAAAAAGTGAATAAAAAAAAGTTGCTTGCAACAGAATAAGCAGCCATAATTGATTTAATTGATTTGGAAGCAGTTTTTTTAGAAGAATATTTTACGAAAAGCACGATAATAGGATGTGCGCGATAATAGGTACAACTACCTTAAATCACTATATGAATGAATGAATGAATGAATGAATGAATGAATGACTGTTACCTGATTGAGGGATGTCAATAAATAAATGAAGGAATACATGAATGAATGAATAATTAAATGAAGGAATGAATATAAGAATAAATGCAGTTTCTATTTCCTGTTTGAAAAACATAAATTATTTACATAGAATTATATTTATATATTTTATTGTTAACTTTTTGGGGGGGTCTGGCATTGTGATTAAATTGCTATTTACCTCACACTATTGCTAATTCACCAATCAAAATCAAGTATTTTTTATATAGTTGTGTTATTTATAAAGACGAAATTGCCCTTGGAGGCAGGACATTTTGATTTTATTTTTTGTGTGTATAATTTATATATAAGAAAGTACAATACTCAGATCCATTTTTTAAAGACGCATTTCAAACAAATTTGCCTTAATGTGTGGGATTACTAAAATGGGATTGATTTGAATAGGGATTTTTGTAGTGTTTACAACATGAGCGGCCGTGTTGTATCGGCAGATACAATCGCAAGCCGAAGGCGCGCGATTGTATCGCCGATACAACACGGACGCGAATGTTGTAAACTACTTAAAAAATGTCTAGGTTAGCTCTTTCATATTTTACCAAAATTTTCAAGATTAAAATAAATTTTGCCGTAAAATTACCAGTTAAAACTTATGCAAATCAGGATATACAACACTAGTGTTGTATCAGATTTACAACACTCGTCATGGTCATGATTTCTTTTGAAATAGTCTCATTAATTATTCATGAATTTTTTAAGTAGTGTTTACAACATGAGCGGCCGTGTTGTATCGGCAGATACAATCGCAAGCCGAAGGCGCGCGATTGTATCGCCGATACAACACGGACGCGAATGTTGTAAACTACTTAAAAAATGTCTAGGTTAGCTCTTTCATATTTTACCAAAATTTTCAAGATTAAAATAAATTTTGCCGTAAAATTACCAGTTAAAACTTATGCAAATCAGGATATACAACACTAGTGTTGTATCAGATTTACAACACTCGTCATGGTCATGATTTCTTTTGAAATAGTCTCATTAATTATTCATGAATTTTTTAATACTATTAACAGGTTCCCATGTAAATCTGTACTTTCCCATTTAAATCTATACTCATGCAAATTGTGTTGATGTGTGCTAAACACACAGATCAACCAATCAGAGTATATTATTTCTGAAGTGAACTTCTCTGATTGATTGATCTGTGTGTTTAGCACACATCAACAAAATTTGCATAAGTACAGATTAATTAAATGGGAAAGTACAGATTTAAATGGGAACCTGTTTATTGAATATAATGTCTTAAATAGTCTCAGCTGGTTGAGTGACTAGGTGAAATTACAAAAGTCAAACACTAAGTCTAACATCAACAGTCTTTCTCTATAGAAAAGGTAACAACAAGGCAGTCACAAAATAATTTATCAACATAGTTGATCTTACTGAGTCAAAGGACATGAAGCGTGCCCATCTAGACCGTATTATTCATTTCATTATTCGATTTTTGACTTCATTCTTCGTTTTTCAAACTTCTCAAAATTCATATTAATAATTATGATATCAAACATTATTGATACTAATATTAATTTAGAAAATAAATCTGATTATTCCGTGAGATTTAAAGAGGTTTCATTCAGTTTTTGAATACTTTTATGGAATTTTTATGAAGAATGAAGTCAAGAATCGAATAATAAAACGAATAATGCAGTCTAAACTGGCATGCTTCATGTCCTAATTGGCTGTATAATTGCATGCTACATTTTAATCTACAGAAGGTGATTTTCTAATGATTTTGTTCAAAACATAATCTTGTACATTTGCATTTGTCCATGCAAAAATTCTAAATTTCATGTTAATGTTTGGATTGTAAAATACTTTTCCCACATTTGATTATGAAACAATCCACAAGGGAGTGGATAAAGTATATTTTTTTTGCAATGAAATAAATTTTCTTAATTGACAATGATATTTAACATGATATTTTTTTCTTTTAGTTATTTTTATATTTTTACATCCTTTTTGCTATTATATTTTTATACGTTAGAGCAAATGCAGTTAAACCATAAAATACAATCTAAGATAGTACTTACAAATAGTGACTATTTTGTCACTATTGCTCAACAAGAACATCTTGAGACAAAAGAGTAATACACAAGAAACCTCATTATCCTTTGTTATATTATTTATTCTGGGTGAATAGTAGCAACAATTAGTCACTAAATAGTGACTATTTGTTAGAATTTACTTGATGTTATTTCATGGTTTAAGCATTTGCTCTATATCTTGAGATTTTTACTAATATATATATATATACTGGGTCATTCCACATGAGACATTGAAATAATGAAAATTTGACAACATTAAAAAGCGTGCTCCAAAAAGAGAGTTAACTGACTAAGGTTCTCATTGTGATTTTACTGTAATATTATCTATTCTATGTGATATTTACTAAGCAAATTAGGCAATTTTCTTATATTTGACTTACTGAATTTGCCATTTGTAATGTCCGTCACGTTTCTTGTAATGTCCGTCACGCTAAATATTCCCTATGTTAAACAAATATAAAAAACAACTAAAAAATTTAGGTCTTCAGTAAGAAAACTTAACCTATAACCAAATGCTAAAAAGCAATTGTTTGCTATAAACTTCTTACAATTCACAGGAATTTCACTTCTAATTTACCCAACAGGAATTAGTGGTAGTTTTAGCTGTAATGTCCGTCATGGTCCTTTTGGACAAAAAACTGACAAGTCGAAAATTATTTCTGAAAACTTTTTTCATGCAAATTGTAGACAAGGTTCTAAGACAGTTGTGTGAAAAAATAAATTGTAAGATAATGCAACTGTGTATGAAACACAAGCTTATTTAGGTCTGTGAATGTAATGTCCGTCACGGTGGAATGGCCCATATACACATAATTATTTATTTTTAGCTACTTTTTCAATTTAAGTATTGGTAAAGACCATTGAGACTATAGTGTAATGGGCTATATAAGAATTAAAGTTAATATTATTATTATTATTATTATTATTATTATTATTATTATTATTATTATTATTATTATTATTATTATTATTATTATTATTATTATTATTATTATTATTATTATTATTATGGTGAATGCATGAATTCATGCACTCCAGCATTGACTTGAATCAATAAATGATTTCATAATTCAATAATTGCACGCAGGCATTTCATAATTTTTTTTTTAATTCTAGATAATTTTGATTCCTTTTACTAGAACTACATTGTTACATAGTTGCAGTAATGTAGCTTTGGCCTAATATTTTTAGGCATGGTATTTCAGTAATTATAGATTTTGACTACGTCAATTTGAGATTTACAGCATAACACGCCTTACCGTGGCCACCCAATTCAAGTTTTGTACAAGTTAGCATAGCATTCAAAAGTTTCTCTTTTCAAATTATTTGCTACACCTTTTCAAATTTAAACATCCTGGGAGGTTTTTCAGACACTTATAAACTTCACTCTTGTCTTCGCTTTGAATATTTCAAAATGCTTACCGTTTGACACTCGGCATGTCTTTTATATTAAGGTCAAATTCTCACTTTCTGATTGGTTAACTTGTACAAAACTTTAATTAGGTGACCACATTAAGGTGCGTTGTGCTGTAATTTATCGCTTATACTTGAAGTAAATTATTATAGTGAATAAATGTTTTATGTTGATATTGGTGTCTTTGATGGTATAGGATAATGGGTGGTGAATCATCAAAAAGGAAAAAGGACCACGATAAAACCAAACCAATAACTTATCAAAATGTATCATCGACATCATGTGACAACAAGGTACAGAGAACATTATCATCTATACCACCATTGTTATTGTTTAACCCCATTGTTATTGTTTTACCCCAAGCAGCAATATTATCAATGTTATCCTAATCATTATCATTGGCATCATCATCATTATTGTATATAATCACATTATAATCACCTTAAAAGATCACCATTATTAATTATTATCATTTTCCTTATCCTTGACATCATCATAATTTGGCAATTCACCATTGTTAATTATAATAGGCTAATCAGGTATTGAATTTTAGAAAGTAAAAAAAAAATAAATAAAAAAAAATCGTCTTTATTAGGGTAACATTATTACCGGTTACCCGGTAGTTTTCATAATGGCCCTCAGATAAGAATCCCACCCGACCCTCAGATAAGAATCCCAACTGGCAAGGAGGCAAACCAGTTGGCTATTTACATTTACATGGTCGAGAGACTGAATTTGACCTAATCGAAATCGGGACAAATACAGTCTCAGCTAGTGGACAGAGCAGGGACTCGAACCCGGCACCACCAGATTGCGAGACCGACGCTCTGTCCACTCGACCATGCTGCCTCCGACTATGCTGCCTCCTCAGTAAAAACTCCTTAATCTAGCTAAAGTAGAGTAAAAATTCAAATTAAAGTTAAATAAAAATTCTAGTACTGTACATCATTTTCGTAAATTCGTAAATTTTCGTATATCAAAGTTGTCGCAAAAAGTGCTTAAAAATTACTTTTTGGTCCTTGAAAACTCCTTGAAAACTCCTTAAATTTTGTTTACTGACATGGGCACGAACCCTGTTATTGATTAAATGTATGATGTCATTGGTCATGAATAAACAAAAATGTAATTAATTTTCTTTATTTCCCTTTTTTCTCTAAGATAAAACGATCCATTTCTTTTTTTTATTAAATTTATTTATCCTTTTTCATCTTTTTATTTTATATTTTATTTTCAGTCACGTGTTCATGTTGGACAAAGTACTTCGCGGTATCAGGAACCTCGAGAAAATAGGCATTGTGTTGACCGCAGACAAGGAGTAAAAACAGAATCAAAACAGCATTACAGCAATGAGTATATCACCTGGTTAAATGGGAAATCCTATAGCAGTAACGCAACGCATGCAACACCTGATAATCATGTCACACTTGGACATAATCACCAGGACAGGACAGTGAAGACGTCATTTGACCAGGGAGCAAGCAACCAGAGGCGAGACGTGGTAACACCAAATAATCCTGCCACGCTTGGAGCAAGCAGGCAGAGGCGTGACATCGTAACAGCTCATAATCCTGTCATGCCTGGAGCAAGCAGCCAGAGGAGTGACGTGGTAACACCTCATAATCCTGTCATGCCTGGAGCAAGCAGCCAGAGGCGTGGCATGGTAACACCTCATAATCCTGTCATACCTGAAACAATATGCCAGAGGCGTGACTTGGTAACACCTTATAATCCTGTCATGCCTGGAGCAAGCAGCCAGAGGCGTGACGTGGTAACACCTCATAATCCTGTCATGCCTGGAGCAAGCAGCCAGAGGAGTGACGTAGTAACACCTCCTAATCCTGTCATGCCTGGAGCAAGCAGCCAGAGGCGTGCTGTGGTAACACCTCATAATCCTGTCATGCCTGGAGCAAGCAGCCAGAGGAGTGACGTAGTAACACCTCCTAATCCTGTCATGCCTGGAGCAAGCAGCCAGAGGTGTGCGGTGGTAACACCTCATAATCCTGTCATGCCTGGAGCAAGCAGCCAGAGGCGTGGCATGGTAACACCTCATAATCCTGTCATGCCTGAAATAATATGCCAGAGGCGTGACGTGGTAACACCTCATAATCCTGTCATGACTGGAGCAAGCAGCCAGAGGCATGACGTGGTAACACCTCATAATCCTGTCATGACTGGAGCAAGCAGCCAGAGGCGTGACGTGGTAACACCTCATAATCCTGTCATGCCTGGAGCAAGCAGCCAGAGGCGTGTCATGGTGACACCTCATAATCCTGTCATGCCTGGAGCAAGCAGGCAGAGGCGTGACATGGTAACACCTCATAAAACTGTCATGCCTGGAGCAAGCTGTCAGAGGCGTGTTGTGGTAACACCTCATAATTCTGCCACGCCTGGAGCAAGCAGCCAGAGGCGTGAAGTGATAACGCAAGTAACACATAATAATCCCTCCAATCTTGAACACCGTAAAAGGACATTGAGACCTCTATCTGACCACCAAGAGCATGACGAGGTAACGCAAGTTATAGATGATAACCATGTAACTCTAAAACATCGACACTGTGGCAGCACTGAAAGCATTTCGTTAGAGATGGGGTATGACGTAGTAGATGGCCTTCAAAGTGTTAATCGAAGTGCGAGTCTTGTGAACCTTTCTAGCCAAGATAGCTATATCACTGAGAAACAACATGAACACAGTGATGAAGATGGAGACACCAAACAACAAAGCCAAAGACACCCAAACTACTATAACAGAGAAGACGAAATACTCGATGCTGGTGATGATAACGATAATAATGATAATAGTGGTGAAGGTGATGGTGGTGGCGATGATGATGATGTTAATAGTAGTGATGATAACGATAATAAAGATGATAGTGGTGAAGGTGATAGTGGTGGCGATGATGATGATGTTAATAGTAGTGATGATAATGATAATAAAGATGATAGTGGTGAAGGTGATGGTGGTGGCGATGATGAGAAAAAACAAAACATTATCAAGGAGATCACCGAGGTTTCAGAAACGCCGACATTAAATTCGCCAAAAGTTTATAACAGTCACCCTCAACATGCTCGGGACCTTGATGATGAATGTGGTCAAGGTTATGGAAGTTGTGGTGCTCAAAATGATGCTGTTGATAACATTGGTTTCCATGATGGCATAGAGATCATAGAGGACGTTGAGAACATGGAGGCAAGTATAGAAGAAAAGAAAGAGAACACAACAGACAACCTACAGTCTACACAGAACAAAGACAAAGATGGCAACATCGAGATCACTCGTGCTAAGAAAACTTCGGAAGTGTTAGTACAGATAACACTACCAGCAGCAATGCATTGGGACATTGTTCAAGATGAATTAAGATATTTAACAAGGAACGTTAAATTTAATCTTAAAGGTGAAAAGAGCAGAAATCCCCATAAAGATACCTTCTGCATAAGCTTTCCAAATCGCAAGCAAGCAAAGAATGCAATGTACTTCATAAAGAAAGACAAACGAAAAAAAATTAAAGCTGTTTTCTACGAAACTCACATCCAAACTCACATCCAAACTTGCCTAGAAAAGATTAGCCAGGAGATAAAAATTGCCCTTTCTTCACATAGTAAGAAGCACGTAGAGGTTACTCAGAAGATAATGGCCTTTCAAAAAGAAAAGACAAAGAAGACCAAGTTCGTCAGTTTAGATGTCTTTGAAAAAATTGACGCTTTAAAGCAATCTGCGAAAGAACTTAACGGCCAAACCAAAGAATTTGTCAACCTGACCAACGAACTGGTGGAGCGTCTTGAAAGTCTAAAGAATGTTTGCGATGGAGACGCTTCTGCCAATATTGAGAACATTGAACAACAGTTTCAAAGGGAAAAGGAAAGACTTAGTAATGCTCTTCCAATTTACGCAGAGAAAAGTCGTATCGTTAAAACTATTAAAGAGAACCAAGTATGCATTATCCTCGGAGAAACAGGGTCAGGAAAGAGCACACAAATAGTGCAATATCTTTACGATGCTGGGTTTGCTGAGAAAAAAAACATTGTTTGCACACAACCACGAAAGGTCGCAGCTTTCAGCCTTGCAAAGCGTGTATCTGAAGAACTTCAAAGCAGTAAACTGGTTGATTGTATGGACACAAATAAACGCAGAAAATCTTCCATTCTGTTCACTACAGATCACTCTCTTCTAATGAAATGCCTTCAGGATCAGGATTTGTCGCCCTACTCGTGTGTAGTCATTGATGAAGCCCACGAGAGAAACATCAACACTGATCTATTGCTGGGAATCATCAAGAAAGCACTTGCAAGACGTCCAGATCTGCGAGTCGTGGTCACTTCTGCCACAATTGATCCTAAACTTTTCCAGGAATACTTTGGTTCCTGTCCAGTGATAAGGGTTTCTGGGAAACTCTTTCCTGTTGAGGTCGAGTGGAAGAAACACCAACCAGGAGCCAAGTTGTCAAATTCAAGTGATTATGTTTTGGAAGCTGTAGACAAAGTTGTGGAGATCCAAAGAGGCAACGAGGAAGGAGATGTCCTTGTCTTCTTAACTTGCCCAGCTGAAATAGACAAGGCCTGCAGAACATTAACTTCTAGAGTTAACACAAGTAACATCATTTATCTTCCATTGCACGGCAAACTACAGCAAGATGAGCAACTTAAAGTTTTTGAATCAACACCTCCAGGAAAACGCAAAGTAGTATTTTCAACAAATTGCGCTGAGACTTCGCTTACGATACCCGGTATCAAGTTTGTTATTGACAGCGGCAGAGCAAAAGAGATGAAGTATGATCAGAAAAGAAACTTGAGCTCGCTGGATATATCCATTATTAGTCAAAGCTCAGCAAACCAACGAAAGGGTAGAGCTGGGAGAACGGACAGTGGAAAGTGCTTCCGTCTTTACACCGAAGAAGAATTCAACACAATGGAGAAGTCATCTAAGCCTGAGATACTTCGTGTGCATCTTGGACAAGCATTGCTCAAGCTAATGGAGCTTGGCATTAGCAACCCAGCAGACTTTGACTATGTTGAATCCCCACCACTAGAATCCATCAAGGCAGCCATGGCTGAACTCGAAGAACTCGAAGCAACAAAGGAAGGAAAGCTAACTGACCTTGGTAAAAATATGGCTCGGGTACCTGTGGATCCTCGTCTCGGGAAATTCCTCTTTGAAGGTCTTAACCAAAACGTTGGCTATGAAGCCCTGGTTTTGGTATCCATATCAACTATAACTGGAAGTGTTTTCTTTCGTATGGGAAGCGAGGAAGAAAAGAAAACGGCCGATGACAAGAAGATTGAGTTTTGCCAACTTGGTGGGGATTTGATGACCTTGTTACATGTGTTCAGAAAGTGGATTGATGTCGACGAAAGGGACCGCGGCAGATGGTGCTTTGACAAACGTCTGAATGCAAAGGCGATGCGAATGGCGAACGAGACAGTCAAAGATCTCAAGATGGTGCTTAAACGAGATCTCAAAATCGACGGTATTCAATGGGCAAGATTTGACCAAGAAACAACAGACAGGATTATCCAGAAAACTTTGTTTACCTGTTTTCTGACAAAGCTATGTGTCTTTACTGGTCACGAGAAAGCAGGTTATCAAACGGTCACCGGAGGTCATTACGTGAAAGTCCACCCTTCCTCTGCTGTAAAGTTCATGGGCAGGTATCCCAAGTTTGTTGTTTATGAAAAAATCCTGAAGACGACACAAGATTTTATTCTGAATGTCACACCTATCGAAGAAGACTGGCTTAGAGAAACCATTACAGATCCAAGTCTTCTAGGCACCATCCAACAGCTTGTTGATGAAATGATGGTAAAGCGTACTATCATGTGCAGTCAGAGTTTGATCGAAAAGTCACTGTTACCCCCTAAAGAAAAGATTCCTGATATTGAGAAGCGCGTCTCTCTGTCTTCTGGTGGTAAACCAGTTATTTTAGAGGTGGACAAGAAGACAGGTCATGTAGACATTTTTGTATCAAGCAAGTGTGCAGCCAAAGGAGAAGAAATTGTGCAATGTGTCTTGGAAGACGGGAGAAACAAATTGCGTGAACAGACTGGTGAATACCCAGTAGACGATGCACTGCCATTGCAAGTTGTCATCCAGTCGGGTTTAACAGTACAGCAACTTTTGATGCCTGGCATGTACCGGACTGTTTTTGTCCCGCAACATGATCAAGACTTGGTCCATCTTTTGCATTCAATGGGAAAAGTCATAGACATCTCTTCTAACCGAAAAGAACAGCTTTTTGTTACCTACGAAACTCCTGAGCAAGCGCAGGCAGCCGTAAATAGTTCTAGAAATAGTGGTTATCATGTCTATCCCAGGACCGACAAGCAACAGCAGCAGCAAGATCGAGGTAATTACAATTTTGTTGTGAACATCAATTGGCTTCGACGCGAACCGAAGGGGATGGCAAAAGTTGTTTTTCGAACTGACCCGTTGCCATGGATGCACTTTCCTCTACGATGGTCAAGAAGCATTGACGTTCGGTCCAAAACCGCTCGTGTTACTGCAGATAGATATCAAACGGATTCCATCTTCATCAACGGCCTTCATCCCTCCTCCACGAAAGGAGAAATCAAAGATGCTCTCCTCGATATTTTCCCTGATGAATATATTCAAGAATCAAACATTATTATCCAGTACAAACAAAGAGATATGCTTCGATCGATTGCTTCTCAAATACAGAAAACTGTCCTTGAGAACCTTATCAAACAGTATGCGACAGACAACTTTGAGGTGTCAATCAAACCTATCCCTCCCGACAAAGACAAATGTCCATTTGGAAATGCTCAAGTCAGGTTTGCCAGCCCAAACGAAGGCATGGTAGTAGCAAAACAACTGCATAACACTGTCTGTAAAGATCTAGAAAGTTGGCGGGTAATTTTAGAGGTCCGTCCTAAACTGGACTTCTATTACACAAGCTTAAAGTCGGTTTATGACTTGGTTAAAGCTGAAATCAGCCAACAAATCGACCAAATTGCCGAAGAATGTCAAGTCAGTTGTCGAGAGGATCTTCGATTGAAAGAATCGCCGTTGGGAAGCGCAGGCAGCTGTAGTCGTGTAAAATTGTCTGTGGAAACTAAGTGCATCCATCACTATGTGCGAGCTGCTTCAACAATTACTACAGCAATCCAAGGGGAGGTCTTCGACTGCGCGAAGCCACCAGAACGCTCAGTACTATTGTCTCCTGCTGCTAAAGACAAGTTAACAAGAATACAAAGAGAAACTGGCACAATAATTTGTCCAGATACAAGAAAACTGGCGCTAGTAATTTATGGTACTAGATCACAGAAGAATAAAGCCTTTACTGCTCTTGAACAGTTTGTTCTTAAGCTGGTACTGAATGACAGTAGTGAATGGAAAGTCCATCTGAAAGGACCCAACAAACCAAGAGGACTTTTAAAGCAGATTATGAAAGCGTTTGGATGCGAACTTGAAGGTCTTTGTGAGATCGAAGGAGTTGTTCAAGTCAGCAAATGCCTATTCAAACACGATTTGACCATTCAAAGTACCAAAGAAGCAAAAGAAGAAGTTCTAAGAAGAATTGAAGAAATCGAAAGAGCCATGCCTAGACAACCCCAACCACAAGAAAATCATGAAACTACTAACGAGGAGTGCCCAATTTGTATCTGTGAAGTTGAGGACGATGCATATCGACTTTCTACGTGTGGCCACGCCCATTGTAACGGTTGTATAAAGGAACAGCTCAAATCAGCAACCTTTCCTATGGTTTGCGCAATGGACAATTGCGGCGAAAGGTTTGCACTAAAGGACATGCAGAATTTACTACGCCTTGGCAAAGACGTCAACGATTTGATCAAAAAGGCAATTGATTCGTATGTAGAAACCAACAACGATAAGGCCAGGTTCTGTCCTTCACCTGATTGTCCAATGGTTTACCTCGTTACTACGGAAGGAAAGCCGTTCCAGTGTAAAGTCTGCTCAACAACTACGTGCACGTCGTGTCACAAAGCCTATCATCTTGGAATGACTTGCAAAGAGTACGAAATAGAGATCAAAGATCCTGGTGCAGTAGACTTTCAAAAGTGGATGGAAGAGAAGCCAGGCAGAAGGAAACGTTGCCCGAAATGTAGACGTCCTATAGAAAAGAGAGAAGGCTGTAACCATATGAACTGTTCAATGTGTAACGCCCACTTCTGCTGGATGTGCCTACAAGTGTTTCCTTCCGGTGATGGTGTTTACGATCATCAGCGTAGTTGTCCTGCTCGGCCGGTACAGTAACAGCATGTAAGGATATTAGCTAATTAATTAATTAAATATTGATAAATCTATTTTTTAATTTACTACGTACTTACTTACTTGCTTACTTACTTACTAACTTATTTACTTACTTACGTACTTACTTACTTACTTACCTACTTACTTATTTATCTATTTATTAAGTAATTTTTTAATTCGTTATTTTTTTATATTTTTTCATTTATTACAGTATTTGTTTATTTGTTTTTTATTTATTTATTTGTTTATTTATTCATTCATTCATTCATTCATTTATTTATTTGTTTTTAACATGTAAACTTATTGCAAATACACAAACCAACCAACGAACAAGAAATGTCATAAGTGAGAGAACGACAAAGAAACCAGACAAACAAATAGCGTAATGAGCAATTATTTTTGTGGTAAACTCTTTTTTCTTTATTAAAGTTTCAGATACTTGCCTCAAGAAACTTGTAGCGGATGAAAATGAAAGAAGTGACACACACCAATAAATCATATACATGCACATATAATACATACAGCTATTTCATAAAACCTTCAATACTGAATAGTGTATATGTACGTATTCCAAGACCAAAGGGCATTATTGATTCGTAATAAATAATACATATACAGTTCGTTTATAATAAGTTCGTTTATTGTTTTGAATGGAATGTAACAATAATATAAAATAACTAATTATCATTTATTTTACTTTAAACAATATTACATGACTCAAAATGATGCATTTCGGTCTTGCAATGCACTATTCAGTGTTCAGTATTCTACGTTTTTTAGTATAGCTGTATACATTATACATGCTTGCTCTAAATTGTTTGAACTTGTAGTTTAGAGGCCACTCATCGATCTCTTCGTCTACGGAATATACACCCTTTCCGACAAACTATGTCACCTGTAAAGTGAAAAGCCTACAAGCTTGTAGCGCAGGGGACTATGGGTAACCTATGTAAATTTTATTAGGAAACAGGGATTTCATATGCACTTGCCAATCTGTATTGAGAAATGTCCATTTTGACTTATCAAACAACAAGAAAGGCGTTCCGAACCCACATTTAGTTCCTGAATTGATCCATGATCCTTTGCGCCACTAGCTTGTTTGCTTTTCGACGGGTGACAGAAAGGGTGTATAACTTGTACTAGATATTGATTGGCAGATATCGTTGTGAATATGATTAGTACTTTGTACCGACTTTGTCTGTACTTCATCGAGTGAATAACCTTTTAAGAGATCTGCCTATAAACTAAAATGTTTCTTTACGTGGAATGTCCTACTCCAGTTCTTGTCATTTGACTGCATGACATTTAATGAAAAACGAATACAGTAAAATGCGATGGTAATAAATATAGTAATAATGGTTATGAAGACGATGATATAGTAATGGTACGATGATGATGAGGATGATGATAACGATGATGATGATGATAGTCATGACGTTTGTGATGTTGACAGACAGCGGTGATCGATGATGTGATATGCTTATGATGGTAATAATAAAAGTAATATATAATTTAATAATTTCTATATCGCCTAAATTATGAGATGTTGGAAGACGCTACAAATGTTAAAATGTTGATAATAATATATTTGATAAAATAATCTTAAGAAAACGTTTTGTTTTGTTATATCTATATATACATGTAAATTATAGAGTGCAAACAATATATCCGTGAAACACAAAAACTAATTAGTCGAAAATTAGTAGAAATTAGTGAAAAATAGTCGAAGAGTGAATAGACTAAATTTAGTGTGCACGTGCAATCACAGGCAGCCCAAGCAAATCACTTGTATTCAGTGGATTTTTTTTCATTTTTTTTTTTTTCAATAAAATGTTACTAAACTTTGTCTGTAGTTGTTGTGATGTATTTAAATACTTTTTGGATAATTTTTAGCTAGTTTTAAGCCATATTTATAATTTCTTCCCCACTAGTAATATATTTACACAAGGCTGGCGACTCGGGTGGACATTACCTTCACTTTCATCGGCAGTTTATCCCCGAAAAATCCCTCCATAATCCCCAAAACCAAGTCTGAGTCAAAGGCCAATGATCCTTCTATCCATAACTTTTACTAGAATTCAGAAATACAAATCTAAACCTAACGATTTGCTCCGTTTTCTTGCTTTTTGAAGTCGTTGTTTCACTCCGGAATATCCGTTAGCCGTCCAATTCGGACATGAAGCTTTGTGCCCTGGCCTGATTTTATGAAAAACCACTCCCCTCAGTGGTAGGGAGAGCAGTTACAAAACTAAAACGAGCGTTTGTTTTGACGTGTTTGGTTCGTGGGTGCCCCTAGAGGGGAGTGGTTTTTCATAAAATCAGGCCAGGGCACAAAGCTTCATGTCCGAATTGGACGGCTAACGGATATTCCGGAGTGAAACAACGACTTCAAAAAGCAAGAAAACGGAGCAAATCGTTAGGTTTAGATTTGTATTTCTGAATTCTAGTAAAAGTTATGGATAGAAGGATCATTGGCCTTTGACTCAGACTTGGTTTTGGGGATTATGGAGGGATTTTTCGGGGATAAACTGCCGATGAAAGTGAAGGTAATGTCCACCCGAGTCGCCAGCCTTGTGTAAATATATTACTAGTGGGGAAGAAATTATAAATATGGCTTAAAACTAGCTAAAAATTATCCAAAAAGTATTTAAATACATCACAACAACTACAGACAAAGTTTAGTAACATTTTATTGAAAAAAAAAAAAATGAAAAAAAATCCACTGAATACAAGTGATTTGCTTGGGCTGCCTGTGGTGCAATCAGCCAAGCCTGACCTAGCTAGCGCACAATACGCATTCGCGGTTCAGTGATCACACTAAATTAACAATAGACTAATTTAGTGAAATTTAGCAAAATTAGTTTTTGTTAATGTTTCACGGTTATATTGTTTGCACTCTATTGTTTGCACTCTATTGTTGCACTCTATAAACGAAAAATATACTAATAATATTACACTACCTAAAATACACGAATTAAAAGCTAAATCGAAGAGAAAGGTTAAAACACTCTACAATAGACCTTTTCACAGTTCCGTTCACTGACCACGAGTCACACATGCATAGCAAAACTATAATTTAAAACTAAATATATTTTAAATGTTTGAATCGTTACGTGGCAGCAAAAAAAAACATCTGGACTTCAATCGTCTTTGTGCACATAGACTAGCAAGTTTGTCTTGTCGAACCGTTGCTTGGCAATAATTGCACATGTACTCTTATTTTCAAGAGCAATAAGATTTATTAGTTTGGTATATTTACAAACCATTTAGTTACAATAAAATAATGCCAATCAAGCCAGTTATTTTGCTTTATATTTTGGTAAAAATTAATCTGAATCTAAGTTCCGTTCACTGACCACGAATAATATTTCCAAGTCACACATGCATAGCAAAACTATAATTTAAAACTATAAATATATTTTAAATGTTTGAATCGTTACGTGGCAGCAAAAAAAAACCATCTGGACTTCAATCGTCTTTGTTCACACAGACTAGCAAGTTTGTCTTGTCGAACCGTTGCTTAGCAATAATTGTACATGTACTCTTATTTTCAAGAGCAATATGATTTATCAGTTTGGTATATTTACAAACCATTTAGTTACAATAAAATGATGCCAATCAAGCGAGTTATTTTGCTTTATATTTTGGTAAGAATTAATCTAAATTTAGAGGAACCCTTATACATGAGTTATTAATATCTAGCCTGAGTGATTTCCTGCAATAAATCATTATAGCTACGACTAGTAATTACATTTTATCCTGGGATATTTATTTTAATTGTGTTCTTTAGTGATTTCTTAGCAAATAACTAAACGCCTCGAAATAAGACATTTATTACCATTAATTATTGATTACTTTTTTTTTTCATTTTTTTTTTTTTTTTTAAATGTCTTAAATTTTTTTCAGCTTGTTGACCTTGTTGAGCAATTAAACCGTATTTCTTTGGTGGATTTGCTTCTGTTGTATTTTGTTACGCATCCCTGCTGCTTTATTTCTATTTTAATGGCAGAAAAATATAATTAAAAAAATCAAAATTAAGTGGCCTATGTCTGAAAGAATATAAACAGCCACGTGGAACGCATCAAAGCGAGGCTTGTTTAGCATCCAAGATGGCGCTCGCTCGGCTTGCAATGATGGGGTTCGCCATTGGCCTTAGTTTTGGGATATTTTCAACATACGTAAGTTTAAAGTATTACAATAATGGCGGTTCCTTTCGTAACAACTTAAAGCGTGAAAAAAATGTCGAGAATATCGACGACACAGAAGTCCATGGACACAGTTCACTGTCCAAACCGAATCGTCCCAAAAATCTGCGAATTAATAAAAATGTCGACTTCAACAAGGATATGGACGACGACCATCATAAACAGGCTAACAGTTCTATCTTCAAAATCAAGGTTTTATGCTGGATAATGACCAGCCCTAAATCGATGTATCAAAAGGGCAAAGCAGTGAAAGAAACGTGGGGTAAAAGATGTGATATCCTGTTGTTCATGAGTTCCAAAGAAGACAAAAGTTATCCTGCTATCGGTTTGGATGTACCAGAAGGACACGAGAATCTTTGGTTTAAAACTAGAGCAGCCTGGAAGTATGTATTTGATCATCACCTCAATGATGCCGACTGGTTTTTGAAGGCCGATGATGATACGTATGTTATTGTCGAGAATCTGAAATATCTCTGCTCCAAATACGACCCTGAAGAACCTCACTTCTTTGGCCGTCGTTTCAAAACGTTTGGTGGATACAACAGTGGAGGTGCAGGCTACGTATTCAGCAAAGAAACTCTAAGACGATTTGCTAAAGTGATGAACAACCCTAAATTATGCCCAGAGAAGAGTTTTGCAGAGGATGTAGAAGTTGGAAAATGTTTAGCAAATGCAGGAGTTCCTCCTGGAGATTCAAGGGACTCCAGACAAAGGGAGACATTTCATCCCTTTCCCCCTGAACACCACCTCATTCCAGGATATGTGCCGAAGGATAACTGGCTGTACCAGTACAATCACTACCCCGTTAAAGATGGCCCTGACTGCTGCGCAGACCATACTGTGGCATTTCATTATATCAACCCTAGTATGATGTATCAGATGGAATATTTTGTATATCATCTACGCCCATATGGAATTGCACACCATGACAAAAAATAACAATTTTATAGCAGCATGAATGAAGAATAATTAACTACTAATTTATGTGCAAAAGTTTGCAATGTTCATCAAAAGTAATTTAATGATACAAACTTTAATTTAGTGTTTTAGAGTGCAAACAATATAACCGTGAAACACAAAAACTAATTAGTCAAAAATTAGTAGAAATTAGTGAAAAATAGTCGAAGCGTGAATAGACTAAATTTAGTGTGCACATGCAATCAGCCAAGTGTCCTATAGCTAGCGCACAATACTCAATTGCGGTTCAGTGATTACACTAAATTAACAATAGACTAATTTAGTGAAATTTAGCAAAATTAGTTTTTGTTAATGTTTCACGGTTATATTGTTTGTACTCTAATAACTTCCCAAACATAAATTAACTCTTTTTATTCTATTTCTAATTAAGTTGCCATTATATACTTGGAAACAAAAGCAGTTAATGTTGTATAATTAAGTTCGCACAATGCATTTCCTTCAAATATTTTCATCAATGACAGAATTTTATTTATAATATGATTTCAGATGATTTGATGACTAGTTCACAAATTGAATAATTATATAATTAGTTGCCATTTATATTCTAATTATTAGGTTTCCTTGCAAACAAAAGCAGTTAGTGGAGTATAATTAAGTTTGTCACAATGCATTTCCTACAAATATTTTCATCAATGGCACAATTATATATATAATATATTTTCATTTGATTTGATGACTAATTTATAAATTTATAGATTAATAATTATATAATATTCACTCAATATTGATACTCAAGTCTCAACAAATGCAAAAAAGTATAATGCAATTTTAAATTCATTGATATATAAATCACACCAAAAATTGAAAAAGAGACTTTTAAAGAAGAGAGGTGGATCAATTAAGCAACCACAAAATTACAATGTTTTTATATGGAAGAAAGTTGGACATTCTAGAGCCAGGGAGAGGTTGAAAACGTTCAAATGATATTTTGTAGAGTCTGGATGAATACATAAGAATGTTTTAAATTGTAGTCTAAAAAATCATCTTCTTTGATATTGTTTATTTTATATTGTTATATTATTATTTTTATTATTTCTTGGTAAAATCAAATCCATAAATTTTTAAACTTTCATTAGAATACTTGATTCAAACCGGTTTTAGCTACATGTATCAATGGAAATGTTTTAACAGAAGTCCAATGGTTGATATTTTTATAGGACATGGAAACTAGCCAGTAAACTAATATAGGCTGCGTGGGTGTTAGATATAAACGATAGGCAATAGAATGAAATTTGTAACACCTTAAAAAAAATGTTATTCCATTGCGACCACAAGTATACAATTTGACTATTATTTCACAGGTTTAGTGCCTTTACTCTATTATTAGGGACAGACCATTTGATTTTTGTAGGGGGGTGGGTAGATGTTTGGCATGCTCCAAATTTTTTTTTTCACCTTCCAGTGTTGCAGGATATTTTTTTGCTTGCTGTACCAAGCTATATTTTTTTTGCCATATTGACGTTACATGATTTTTTTTTAGGTTGGAGAGCTTGCTTGATATTTTTTGGGGGGATTTAACCCACCCACCCTACAAATATTAAATGATCCTTCCCTTATAGGCCCAAGATCATTAACCAGCATGCTTTGCATAGTTTAATTATTTTGGATTGAGTGTTATAATCCATTCACATTCAGTCAGATAAAACACAATGCTGATCAATTTAGTAAGAGTCAGAGTAAAAAGAGCTAAACCTTGTGAAGTCGACATTTTTTACGGTGTTACAAATATCATTATATTACCTATCGTTTATATCAAACACCGACGCAGCCTATATTAGTTTACTCGCTAGTTTCCATTTAATAAGAGTGTAAATATCCTCCCACATCAAATAATATCAAAATGTGCAAATTTCATGATCCACAAAATTCAGTGGTTCGTGCAGTGCGTGCTGGTAAGTGACCATGGGTCTTTTAGAACTTTGAATAAGATAAGTTACTGTTCATGCATTGAATCCTAGAGAATTTACAATATCAAGTTATAGTTTTTAAACACAAGTTAGGAATATCGCACGATTGTTCAATAATAATTGTAATTTTTATTGTATAATATATATTTTCTGTATTTTTGGTCTTACGTGCCATTAACATGAATGATTATATTAAATAAAAAAGGCATATTGTTTCATGTATAAATATATACACCTATTTCAAAAATCGTTGTCGCAGCCGAAGCTACTGTCCACACTCTAAAGCCTGCAAAGGATGTTGGTTACATGGACTTAATTTATGATTCATTGCACGTTTTTTTAAAGAAATATTTGTATCTATATCTACCACAACAACAACTTGTTATGGTCATATAACACGAACACGTACAATCAAAGTATTCGATGAATAAATCGATAACAAGCTAGAGACGAAATACCAACATCCCTTGCAGGCTTCAGAGTGTGGACTGTGGCTTTGTTTGCGACAACGATTATTGAAATAGGTATATACAAATATTAATACATCTTACATAAAATACTCGTTTCTAATTGGTTGATTGACTGTGAATTTTCTCTTAATCTGTGCTATTAATTAATTGCACTCATCCTTCCCAGCATGCTTTGCAGCTTGTTTGTGTTTATTTTTTGCCTTTTTTTCATGAGACTCGCTTTTTTTGTAGATGTTTTTTTATTAATAGGAAATTCCACCTTAGTTCTCGAAAAATTAATGAAAATTTGATGAAAGAGGCAGAATACCACTTGTGCTACCACCCGTTGTATTAAGCCACTTTCATCAAATATGCATGGTAATTTTCATTTATTCTTCTCAAACAGTGTAATTTCCTATACAAATTGCCATTGACTTATAATGAAGGTGATGTTGCTGGTTTTAGAATGGTGGTGATTGTGAAGCTAATGTCAATGATGATAGTAGTAGAGATGATGATGGAAGGTGGCTTTCATTTACTAGTGTATGGGGGGGTCAGCAAAATCACCTGTTGTCTTTTCCAATATTACGCAGCCCCAAACATTTTGTGTGAAAACTGGCCTGCAGCCCGTATTTTGTCGAGTTCAAAACCGGTTTAACCGGGACAGAACTCGATAAATACGGCTTCATATTTTTCGAGTTCTCTTCTCCTTATAAGGTAAAATTGCGTAATAGTCGCATAATAAATATATGTATTTTTTTTTTCTTCCTTTTAAAATCCTTCTTGTATTAGTGTAAACTATTAAGAAGTGTCTTAAACCAAGAACCAAGATGATATCTGCAATAGACCTGCTGAATACAATAAACATGGCATTTTCAATAGTTAAAAAAATACTTTCAAGTATCATTTAAAATGTCGTGCAATGCGGCGTATTGTCACACAATTAAAACTGTAACGCAACAACGCGGTGCCGACGGACAGTCCGACGGACATTTAACAGCTGCTGTTAATTGTGTCACGGCGACTGTAATGTGTGACTGACTGTTCAAACATGGCCACGAGCAAACCCATATTGACATTTTTAGCAAGGACATTCAAAGGTTTTTGCCTTGGACTTACGTTGGGGATATTACTTACTTATGTTATTTTTCATTATAATAATTATGGGGTATTTCACGATAGCATTAGCAATCGAAAAGATGATTTAAACAATGGCGTTTTAGATGAAGTCCATGGACATAGTTCACTATCCGAACCGAATCGTCCCAAAAACCTGCGAATAGATTCCAATGTCGACTTCAACAAGGACATGGACGACAACCATCACAAACAGGCTAACAGTTCTATCTTCAAAATCAAGGTTTTATGCTGGATAATGACGAGCCCTAAATCGATGTATCAAAAGGGCAAAGCAGTGAAAGAAACGTGGGGTAAAAGATGTGATATTCTGCTGTTTATGAGTTCGCAAGATGATATAACTTATCCAGCTATCGATTTAGATGTACCAGAAGGACCCGAGAATCTTTGGTTTCAAACTAGAGCAGCCTGGGAGTTTGTATTTGATCATCACCTTTATGATGCCGACTGGTTTTTGAAGGCTGATGATGATACGTTTGTTATTGTCGAGAATCTGAAATATCTCTGCTCCAAATACGACCCGGATGAAGCTCACTATTTCGGTCGATATTACGGAAAGTATGGAGGCTTTAACAGCGGACCTGCTGGCTATGTATTTAGTAGAGAAACGCTTAAAAAATTCGTGAACGTTCTTGGGAAAGCAAATCAATGTAGTTCGGGACAGAGCTCAAGAGAAGACGTTGAAGTAGGAAGGTGTCTAGCTTATGCTGGCGTTTCCCCCGGTGATTCCAGGGATTCACAGCATCGAGAAACTTTCCATCCCTTTCCTCCTGGTTATCACCTCATTCCTGGTTTTTTCATTTCGTATTTTTGGATTTACGATTTCAATGAATATCCTGTTAAAACTGGTGCAAGTTGCTGCTCTGAGAAATCTATTTCGTTCCATCTCGAAGAGTCAAGAAGCAATACGATGATGTATTTGATGGAGTATTTTATATATCATTTACGACCTTACAATGGTTTAACATATTATTAAATTGTTGTGGAAGTAGCTACCCGTATTATAGGCAGGGTGTCCTGAAATCCCCCTGAAATGCACCTCAATTAATGCCGCACCCTGGGAACCTTAACACAATTACATTTCAATAATCTACAAACGTCTCTGTAAAATATACTGCAGGTCAACTTATCATTGCATTTCTACAAAAAAAAAAAAATTACAAGAAAACGCATGATTTTTTAAAGTACAGATTTCACGTGCACTGGTCTTTTCTTTGTCACATGAAATCCCGCCCCCTCCCTCCCTCCGTCATCATGAACTGACACTTTGGTAATCACCTTGTCGCACAGACTTGTTATCTACGACAAGGCATATAACAATCGAGCGGGAACAAAACCCGCGAAAGCTCATGAAAAACTAAAGGAAAAGAGACGCAACTTTATAAACAATGAACGGCAAAGCTGTGGAGTGCGTTTTTGCCGTGATTTTGGTCTTTCTACTGCTTGGATATCATAAAATCCAAGGTAATTTTGCTTACTTTTATAAAATATTGCTTTATAAACGATTGTACAAATGTACTTACTTGGCATATTTTTGCTGCGAAAATGGACCGCGAAAGTGATATCGAAATTGTGATTATCATAAATCAACCAACAGCAAGGTTTTTGGGGTCTATTCTGCAATAAATAATACATATCTTCCAAACTGTGTAAACATTGAGTAAGATGCGTGGAACTGCGATGTTCAAGTAAACAAGTTTCCGGGTGCTTGGAATGCTACGTGAAAATTCGATACGTTTTAAAAATAACCAGATTCTGAACATTTCAATGGCTTTTCGAATCTTTCATCCGACATTCGAATGGCTTTTCGAATCTTTTAGCGATATCTTTATTCCGTATTAAGGTGTCTTTCCTAAGTTATTTGTCAATAAATTTAAACTTTAATGAATTCTTCTTGTTGTCGTTCGCTGTACCGTTACAAAAAGCCAAATCAAAATATCCTATTTTAGACAAAGAACTGCATTATTCTAGACGCTTTTTCTGCCAAAATATTATTTGTTTTCTTTGTTTGTCCGACTTGATTCGGTAAAAAAGGTTTTGTAAGATTGTTGTGAAATGCGGAAGAGCGGCTCCAGGCTTGTTCTTGCTTATCTCCCCCAGTGTCAGCATTTCCGCTTGGTATTTTTAGACACACGACTATGTCTTCTTTTGTAGAAAAACGTTTATCAGCTAGCAATTGTGGTTCTTCCAAAAATACTTTGTAGAATAATGATAAATAAATAAAATATCATATCTTGCTTTCACTTAATTAGCCCTTTTAACGTTGTCAGGGCAAATGAACAAATTATCATTTTGATGAATGGCTAATTAATTGAAAGCAAGACGTTTATGGTATTAAAATATTTCAACCGATTTTAAAACGTTCTTTTAACTGTTGGTGATCGAAATACCTCACAGTATTTATAAAAAAATAACAGCCATGAAATTTTTCACCTCCTGTAGATTCTGTATTCTATATCAGCAAGCACCATTCCACAAACTCACAGAAAAAAGCTCAATTTATATTTCTTTTATATATCACTTGATATTTCTAGGTAGCAACATTACTTTATCAACAAGTGTGCTACCCAATATTACTGTATTAAGTCCTACAAGCTCTAGTATTGTGATTACTAGCTCAGCAAGGATACAAACAACTTCATCTGCCATCGCCCCAACCAGTGTCACAAGTACAGTCACACCAACATCGTCTATTGGTAACTCTAATACTACCTCCAAACCACCTGGTAAGTAGGTCAATCATCATCATTTATAATAATAATAATGAGCATTTATATATCACATCCTACAACCCTGATGTACTTCAGAAGTAAAATGTTAATGAGTGAAAAAAGTTTCAATATACATCACATGATCCAAAGTTCTAGGAACTTATACAGCAGGGGCTGCAGCTACAGGATTTTTGTCCAGTAAGCAGTCTATGTACCTGCTCAAAAGAGCCCTGGAGCATATTGAGGAGAGTCTATGTTTTGAAGTCAAAGAACTAAAAAAATACACATGACTGTATGATATATTAATATTATTGTTGATATGCAGTTATAAAAAGTTTTCCTATATGGTGCATATTGGTTGATTTGCTATTATTTGGAGCTTAGCTAATTGTTCTTTCTGTATTGAAGACAACTCTACGTAATTCAAAAAAGATAAGGAAACAATAAAATAATACAATTTTAACAAAGAATACAATCTCAGCTCCCATTTTACCCCTTCAGGACCCTCTATTGACAGCTTTTTTTTATTAGTCATCATTTATTCCTTTTCTTTTCCAGATCCAAAAGAAACTTTCCAGCTTGTGACGATGTGCCTTCTAATCGCATGTGTGGTTTTGTTTGTATTCATCGTCGCCGTTCTTATAGTATTGGTAATACAGATGAAGAACCTCAGCAAGAAGATCCGAAAATAGAAAGTCATGCTATTTGGAGAGGAGTTGTAGACTGACCAAGTATTATTTTGCTTGAAGAAGTTTAAAAGCTTTTAGAAAAATGTCCTCTGCATGCAGAGTCTCTTCTTTGAAAGTATTTATATAATATGTAAATAAGGCACTGTGAGCTTGGGCAAGTTGCCAGTGTTGCATCTTTTTATCTACCGTACTCATTTTATCCGATACTGATTCTCTCAACCATTTTTGGACAAATTCTATGCAAGACTAACAATGGTTCAGTATTTGAGTGAGAAAAGTATTATTCAAAATTGGCTCTAAGAAAATATGTTTAATGACAACTATTAAAAGCTCTTTTTAGTTTGGTTCACCTATTGCAGGGGTGGTTCCAGAAATTTGTCAGGGGGTGTAAATGAAGGGCTTTTAATGTGTTAGGGGGTGTCCCGCCCTTAATTCCTAAAATAAAATAGGGGTAATTGCGGCACTAGGAGGGTGCCTGAAGGGACACCCCCTAGACCCGCCTCTGTATAGACTTTATTGTTCTTGACTGTCAAGCCTCCAGGGCATGTGAAAACCTAATTGTATTGGAACAGTTGCATTGTTGCATAGGCAGGGAGATGTTGAGTTACTTCATGAAGGCTTTATCAGTATTCCCCAGAGATTTTAGAGTATAGACAGACTTTAGAAAATAGCCAGACTAAGCAATCAAGCTGACATAATAATAAAAATAATATGCCTCATCTATATAAAGCGCTACAGTAATAGCCCACGTATAAGAGCCTGGGTTTTAAGAACCTGTTAGGCTAAAAATTTTATTGTAAGCCCCTCCACATAAGAACCTATTAAGGTTTAAGTACCATTTATATAAGAACCTTATGAGAACCTATTTAGGCTAAATTGAAAAATTCAGGTTCTTATATAAATGGGCTATTACTGTATTCCCAAAGCTCATAGCACAACAATTATCGTTTGTTTGTGTAAAAAAGTTAGCCAGTGCTTCGGAACAGAGTTGTTTACACTGGCACCAGGTGCTGCTACCATCAAGAGGTCACTGGATCAAATATTAAGCATGGGGCTGTTCTTTTTCGATGACAAAAATTGTGTCCATTTAAACTAAAGATCAAACATTTTCTAACATTTATTTTGTTGCTTATTATATTATAATTTGAATCTATTGATATTTGACAAGTTGCAAAAACATGCAAGACAGAACAAGACAATTACTGTTGTAATTAACTAGCTGTGAATTTAATTTTTGTAAAAAATAAATACAAAGCAATATTTTAGAATATGGTTGTCAAAACATCATTGTCATAGAATAAGATTTTATCCACAACATTTCATAAAACAACTCATAAACTATTTCACTGCTTGTATAACATGTTTTGAAGAATATTAAAATCCAGCCATTTTTGTCAGTAAAGGAACAACTCTTTATAAAACTACAGTGGTACGTCTATTAAGCAGTCCCCCTCTATTAAACGGCCACAATAAAAAGTAACAAATCTATTCCTGTTCCTACCTATTCTATACCTCTATTCAGCAGCCAACCTCAGACTATTAAGAGGCCATTTTGGTAAGTCCCAAGGGTGACCGCTTAATAGAGGTACCACTGTATTCATAAATCATTGTGCTTGTTCTGTAAAATGTTTAAGTTAGTTGCTGCGGTAAGCAATAAGCTTCCTAACAGCATCTGCTTGTTCCTCACTCAAACCCAGCTTGTCCACCTCAGCATCAAACTTTTTCATGTTGGAGTATCCCCCTAGGTAACCATTTAGTCTAGCAGCAACGGATGATGTCTTGATCTCCTGGTTATTCAAGTTTAAACTAGCCAGTACATTAGGGCAATGCCTCAACAAGTACTTCTGGTGATAACTTCAAAGAAGGAGAAATGCATTAACTACCAGGAAGAAAAACCAGCTATAGACGACTTTCATAAATGGCTGCCACCAATTATCATAATATTTAAAATTTATGTTACAAATGATAGACATTCACCATAACAATAATTTGTAAAAGTTTGAGAAAAAACGTTTAAATTTGCAAGAAGCTATAAGAGTTTGAAAAATCAGAAAAACACCAAAATGAAGCATCTAAGGCCTCACCAGAAAATTACATACAAATCTCATACATACATTTTTCATTGAGCATAACTTTGTTGGTATTTTAGCCAAAGCATCAAAACCTTCCAATTAATTAACATGCCAATTCCAGGTGATTCTTTCATATGACAATGCTAAAATATTAACATAAATGTTTATACTTGAAAACATCATTTTCCACTACATATTATTTGTATTTATGAAAGTGCATGGTCTATAGATATCTTTTTATTATTGTTAAGGTAATCTGGTAATCAGTTGATTTTTTTTAAACATTGTTTTATACTTTTTACTGTCAGTTATTATTATCATCTTTTTATTATCATCATAACAATCATAAATATTCTCATCATCATCTGCACTCACACTACCATCATTCCCATCACCATCAATGTTGTTATCATTATTGTTACCATCATCATATTTGTTAACATCATTATTTTTTTCATTGCCATCATAATCATTACTATTACCACCACCATTATCATCATTTTATACCCCTCATTTTATCATCATTATATATACACCATCATCATTTTACCATCATTTCATCATCATAATTATCATCCTAATTATACACCATCATCATTTTACTGGTCATCAATCATCATCATAATTATCATTATACACCATCATTTTACCATCAATCGCCATCATTTCATCATATTTTCATCTCAATATTCATTTTAATCAAGTAACATACTTTTCAGCATCATAGAAAGTCGCAGCAGGTAAGATCTTTGTTACAACAGGAGATTTTACTTTCTTCTGATGCTCTTCTTTTGTCATTTCTGCTTCTTTCTTTTGTTCATCATCATGATAAAAGATGGCCGACATGTACTGGTTCTTATGGCATGTTGTTGAGCTGTGATTTGACCAGAAAGATGCAAGTAGATTTCTGTAGTTTGTTTCTTCTGGGTTGTATTCTAGTTGTATTGTTTCTGTGTGATCCCCACTGTATAGATCAATAAATATATCAATCAGTCAAGAGTTGTTTCTCCTCTGAGAAGAACGAGAAAAACTTTCTCTGTATGAGCAGTGCAGCATAATCAGTCAATCACTAGATCAATAATTAACCTCTTTACCTCCATATACAAATTGCCCATTTCAGACCACGTGTCATTCCCGTGAGAATTGTTCTTTTATGATGAACGTGTTATATCATTTACATGTGAAAGAAACAATTCCCAAGGGTAGCATCACATGATCTGAAATGGGACAACAACCTGGAAACAAGGAAGGTAAAGAGGTCTATTTGCTAACCAGAGTGAACTCCCACATTAATTATTTAATAAATAAATCAACCACTCATTCGATCAAACAACCAATCACTGATATAACTTTATCAACCAGTCAATCAATTAATAATAAACCGACAGGGGCCGTGGAGGGAGAGGGGCTGGGGGCTTAGTTCCTCAACTTTTTGCTTGCAGTGTGTAGCAATTTTTATTCACTTAAAAATCATCCATGTGATCTATATTAACGGCTCAGCCCCCTACTTTCAAACATGCTCCGCTGCCAATCAAAAATCATATCAGGATCACCCCTAGCCTGCGTGCAGCCCCTTCTTTTACCCGTAATAAGGGTCTGCGAATTATTGCAAGATTCCGTGTTCTGGACCCCCAGCCGAGTTGCACGATTATATATAACAGGCTCTGATTGGCTGCTACGCCAGCTCATTCTTACATACTCTCTGATTGGCTCGAAAGCTCGTACTCGCATGCGCAGTAGAGACTAGTGTCATGATCGAGCAAAAGAAGATGGCCGCTCAAAGGCGGCGAAAAGTTGTCTCTTCTAAAATGGCTCGGAAATGCCAAAAAACCGCAGTAAATGCACTAAAACTTACTTATGGAAGTAACAAATTTATCAGAGCCCCTGTATGGGTTGATAGTTCTCAAGTTTATCGTCGACTTATCGCGGAAATATTGAATTCTACTACTCGATGTAGATGAACTTCGCTCGCGTCTCAAAGTGTTCGATGTCACGTCGAAAATCGTCAAATATAAGGACTGACATGGATATATAAGCTTCATACTTCGTTAAAAGAACAATTATTGATTGATGTAAAACATATCAAAATACATCTGAAAAATATTTATAATATTTTTGAAACGAGGCATTTGAATTCACGACACGTGGCGCTAAACAATTTTTACTTGAAAAGCGTTTCGTGAATCATATCTATCGAGTCATCTATCGATTGTAGTAAGTGAAATACATTTTAAACTGATTAAATGTCATTATTATGTTTGTGTTTGGTGAATTCTTTTATTTCTATCAATCATACTGGCTAATGTTGGCCGAAGAACATATTTTCATGTTATTATTTACAATAATAATAATAATATGATGATAATGATGGTATTAGTGATGTTGATGGGAATGTTGTAGGTGTAGTGACGATGGTAATAATAATAGGTACTAATGATGCTAGTACGAGCTTTCGAGCCAATCAGAGAGTATGTAAGAATGAGCTGGCGTAGCAGCCAATCAGAGCCTGTTATATATAATCGTGCAACTCGGCTGGGGGTCCAGAACACGGAATCTTGCAATAATTCGCAGACCCTTATTACGGGTAAAAAAAGGGGCTGCACGCAGGCTAGATCACCCCTCCCTCCCCTTCAATTTCACACTGCTATCCAAGATATTATGTAATGGTGTACCTGCGTTGCATCATAAAAATTTATTCAAAAATGCTTCTCGTTAATACAAAAAGCTTACTGGACTTTTCTCTCCACGTTCACTGCCACTACATTCGGTAATAGTTTAACAAATATAAAAGCTTTAAAGACTATTGAGGTCAATTCAAATGTGACTCATGTTGATCATTTTATCGATCATGCTACGCCATAAATAAACTGAGGAAAATTTCACTTGACCTATCCTAAAACTATCTAAATTACTTTAAAATAATTCAAATTGTATTCTTACAGGCTGTGGTATGTAGGGTTGAGTTTTTTACCGCCCGTGTAACCAACTTTAGTTCGAACGACGCCATCAGCACATCCAAACTGCGCCTCGGGGAACCAAAATCAGCTCATCGCAAACGTGGCTGTTTTCGTTTTGATGTCTTTCATATTGACCACACAAGGACGATGGGTACCTAAAGGTACTGCACTATAGTTCCCCGTGTTTGCGGTTCGCAAGGAACGAAGAAATGAGCTTAAAATGCTGACACTTTTGGACATACAGGTTGTTGTTGTGCTGTTATGTAATAATGACAGCGCAAAAAACATATACAGACACGTGACTAGTGGCCAGTCTCCCTCGGATTTACTTCGGTAAATATTTAATTTGGTCACAAAAATTACAAACAAATATATATTTTCCGGTGTTTCGCAGCTAAATATATGGGAAAATAAGTGAATTTTGGAACTAAAGAACTAAGTAAAATGCAGAATTGTATTTGTAAATTTCAACTTATTAGTATTCGGAATGTTTACATGTTTTATATACTCCGAGAATTTAATTCAATCAATTCGAACTAAATTGTTTCCTAATTGAGACAACTAATTCACGAAGTAGTAGTTGTACACTCCATTTAAAAAGTCCATATTTCTGATAACTAAAACACTAGGTGACGAGGCTAATTAACACGGCTGCTCGGTGTAGACGTGACCTTCTCCTGATTTTTCATATCGTTTTTCTCCCCGGCATCGTCCCAATCAGTCTTTAAACGTCTCCCTCTCTATTCTATGTAGTGCTCCCGGTCTATTCTGAGGTCTTTTGAGCCGTGTTTCTTCCTTTCTGTACTTCTCAGTTCCTCCCCCTACTCATAGGCTCGTCTGTGCAGCGAACTCTACCCCAAGGGCAATAAGTTCAACAGAATTGAGCCCCTCCCAGGGGGGATGCATGCTCCTTTGATCTTTTTGCATTAGGCTCCCTTGTTCCCCATAAGTAAAATAACTGTCTCCCTAAAATGTTTTACCTTATGCTCCCATGATCCCCAAAAAACTATTGTTTTAACATATTTTGCTCCTTTGTTCCCTAAAAATAAATGCCCGTGCTCCCTTGACCCCTAAAACCCCTGGGAGGGACTCAGTATTTTGTCTGCATTACACTCTGTTTGTATTCTTAAGGAAACTTGTATACAGTTGTCTAATAGTTTTAATAATATCTCGCAATGAGTAATTATATTGTTGGAGATTGGAGTTACATAAGAAGTTTGTGAAAGACCACTGATTCGTTGTCACGTACGTGAGTTGACTACACTGGCCCACAGGGGACAACGCTTCAAATAAAAACACCCCAAACATAAAGAAAACATTAAAAAAAAAAAAAAACACACTGCAGGCAAAAAGAAAACACTGCAAACAAATATAAAATCACTGCAAATCAGTAAAAAGAAACCGCACACTGCAAATAAAGATTTGCAGTGATTTTATTTTTATTTGCAGTGTTGTTATTATTTTTGTTTGCAGCCTCTTTTTGTTTGCAGTGTTTTTTTATTTGAAGCGTTGTGCCCTGTGGGCCACCGTAGTTGACAAACCTGAATTATTCCAGAATGTCCTGCTACTTATGCCTACTTATCTCTTTCGAAACAATGATTCTAAATTTACAACTACATTTACATTTATCAACTAAAACAGTACATTATATTTCGAAATTTCAGTATATATACTTTCGGTATATATCTACTTGCATGCATTGACACCGATAAGAAATTCGTTTTTAAATTCTAGTCACCGAAAAAGTAGATATTAAAACTAGAATCTTCACCTGCCACTTAAAGACCGTAAAACTACTAGCCACAAAACAAGTTCAAACTAGAAAGTCCAGATAGGCTTACTGTATAAACGTGTAGTTGGTTGGGGTTCAGCCAATCAAGAGCAAGATTCTGCTTGCTAGTTACATCGTAACATTCAACGCGATGTAAACATTTTCTTGTATAACCGGTATGGCTGTTGATTTATATAAAAGCTATCATATTTGCCCAGTGAAGTATTCAAGGTCAGGTTCTTCTTTGAACACAAGCTACTAGAGATTACTTTGATTGCGAGCGTCCGTTCTTCTACCATGAAAGGAATTATCACTGGAGGAACCCGAGGCTTGGGCCTTAACATTGCTGAAGAAATGGCCAGAGAGGGCTACACTCATCTTATTCTGACTTACAACTCCAACGACGAAGCTGCTCAGAAAGCAAAAACACTCTTAGAAAGCAAATACGACGTGAAAATATTTGTCCTTAAAGGCGACATTGGACAAGAATCTACAGTTGACGAGATTTTCAAATGCGCCGAAGAAAACTTTGGTACCCTAAATGCATTTGTGCACAATGCTGGCGCTGCAGTTGGAATCACTTCAGGAGCAGAGACAGAAGACGCGAAGAAAGCCGCTCAAAGCTACAAAGACACTATCGGCAGCGGACTATTCAAGAACTTTTCGACCTATGATTATTTCCAAAATATATACCCAAAATGCTTCATTCGATGCGTGGAACAAGCAGTAAAAATTATGGAAGACGGTAAAGGTTACGTCATTGCTGTTTCTACTTATGGATCAAACGTTTTACAGACCCCAAAACCTGGCTACGCAATCACTGCCCAAGCGAAAGGATGTATGGAGCTTTTGGTGAGTACATGAATTATTCATTAAGTAGATTGAATCAATCAAAACAAACTGACAGACGCCTTAGTGGAAACAAGTTTTACAGGGTTTCTAATCAAACTTGTTTTACCGGTTCTATATTTGTACATCCCGTCGGACGTGACTAGGTGATATTAAACAGCATGGAGCATGTATACTCTGCGGCCCCGCCGCCACGCAATGCGAAACAGGGCTACATTTAATAATTACTGGGCGATGGTTTTCAATTTTGCACCACTTTTATAGCGGCATTGGTTGATTTATGTAGGAACATTAAGGGAGTTTGGGGAATTTAATTAGATTTAAATTAAAAAAGGTTATATGAGACGACATTTAATAGGCATAATTAAATTAAGGATATTGGCCGACGATGGGCCCCGAACCAGAAGGTTAAAGAGAAATATGACAAATATGTAAATAAAGGTTTTTATTGAATTTTTTCATAAAATATGACAAATATGTAAATTGATATGTTTAACTTTTTCAGTGAACGACAGCAGGCATCCCAGACTCGTGATTTAATCAATTAACTTATAGCCTGAGAAAACAGGCGTTGTTCGGCTCCTCTTCCCCCGCGAAACTAACGTCGTTAGTTTCGCGGGGGGACGAGGAGCGAAACGACTCTGTTTTCTCAGGTTACAACTTAAACTGATAACTACAAACTATTATACAAACATCAAGTGATGTGTTTTAAAATATTAAAACGAGGGGGGGGGAGGGGATAGATAGTTTGTAGCTATGTATTAGTCGAAGGGTCGATGATTGATTGTTTTTAAGGGACGAACCATTAGATATTTGATGGGGTGGACAAAAACCAAAAAAAAAAATTCGAGCACAGCATTACAGAAAAAAACGTGCACAACTGAACAGCGACAAAAAAATAATAGTACAAGTTGAAAATAAATTTCCTGCGCAACCACAAAGGACAAAAAAACAATTCCTGCACACAAAAAATTGCCCTTGCCTTTGATAAAAATTTACAAACCAATAACATAGATAATTAACTATTATTTTCTTATCTTCCGACAGGTTCGTTACTATGCCCAGGCCCTTGCACCACGTGGTATCACAGTCAATGCAGTCATTCCTGGTTACGTCATGTCCGATGCCTGGCACAACATGACCAAAACCACTGGAGGTGTGGAGTCCGAAGCTGTGCAAAAGAAAGTCCAGGGGACCCCTATGAGGAGATTTGGCGAGGGTCGTGAGTTTAGTCAAGTGGTGTCGTTCTTGTGTTCTCCAAGAGCAAGCTTTATTACAGGGGTGGCCCTCCCCGTAGATGGGGGCCTTCACCTCCAGTAAACATTTACAATAGGCATTAATATGAGATTTTTAACACTGTAAAAAAATGGTAACTTTTTTAAATATTTCTTTTTACGTTGTTACAAAATTTCATTCTATAGATCAAATCAACTAACTTGTTGCTATATATGTTCAACCCAATTCAAATCTTTAGGGAATAAGATTCTGCCTTATGTATTTCGACATCATGAGGAAAATCTTTGGAACAACGTACATAGCAACGCGTTAGGTCTATTACCTATCGTTTATATCAAAAACTGACGCAGCCTATGTTTTTATTTGGGTTTGTTTAGGGTGTTCATATTGTGAATAAAGTGTATATGTTGAAATATAGTGATTGTGTTTTAGTATTAAAAAGTCCTTTGAAAATGATTCAGAGTAATATTTGATTAACCTGTGAAACACCTTAATTTTCCCCCCATTTAATACTTACCATAATTATTATTATATTTATTGGTCTAGAAATTTCAGTTATGCTCAGTACAAACTTCACCTTTGTCTCACAGTTTAATATAAACAAATTAAAAAAGCAAAAAATTATTAAATACAAATAAGAAAAAAATATATGTTTTTATAGCCCGTAAAACAGGCTTTCTTCTGGAGTCTTTTGGAAAAATCGGATTTTGGGGTTCCTGTGTTGAACGAGCGGACAAAAAGGAAGCGTAGAGGGAGGGGGAAAGGAAGAGAAGAAGTTCTGTACTCTTCCCTCCCCCTCTCCCAAACATTCCTTTTTTCTTTAGGCCATATGTTTCTCGGGTATCAAGACAACACAGAATCCCAAAAATCCGATTTTTCTCCAAAACCCAAAAGAACGCATTTTGCAGGCTAATATTTTAAGGAGATTCCGTAGTTTTGCATTGCGCACGCTCTACTGCGCACAATTTTGACCAGCGAGAGCGCGCGCTACAGCTCGCGCACCTTGCGCGCGCTATGTCGGTATTACTAAAAGATCACAATTCGTACATTCAAAGTGCCATAGCGCCAAAACGAATACGGTGACCTATCTTTTTTATTTTATTGAATTAAAGATATCCACGTTTTCAATTCGCGAACGATACGCTCGAGTAACTTCGAGTATTGCTTTATCGCTATTATCTTTTAACAGGTTCACTTTTCTATCCAAGTTTTGTGTGTGAATGAAGATTTGGGGTGCTAAGATGAAATAAAACCTGATATTTCAATCCTAATATCAAAAAAGAGTACCATTTAATCGCCTTTTCTTCTCATTTTATACATCGAAATATTACTCTCGCGCGCCGTCGAAATGAGTAACTTTGACGTGATCTAGTGCCAAAACCAACACGGTGACCCCCCTTTTTTATTTTATTTTTGAAATGCCCATGTCTTAAAGTATAACTGTACAAAGTTTCAATAAAAAGTTATGTCAAAATCTATTACTACGGAATCTCCTTAAGCGCCC
This sequence comes from Metridium senile, assembly GCA_949775045.1. Classification (NCBI taxonomy): domain Eukaryota; kingdom Metazoa; phylum Cnidaria; class Anthozoa; order Actiniaria; family Metridiidae; genus Metridium; species Metridium senile. The sequence goes on from OX459100.1 coordinate 8,983,970, forward strand.
AGTCCCACTTTAATACAAACGAAATTTTGAAAACAAGAAGTTTATTTAAATATAGCAATCAAAAAAGGTTCAGGGTGAAAAAAGAATTAGAATGGATGCTAAAACTGAAAAGGAAAAGATAAAAAGAAATCCTCTCCCCGGCGGGGAATCGAACCCCGGTCTCCCGCGTGACAGGCGGGGATACTCACCACTATACTACCGAGGATTTCATGTAAATGGTTGCCAACATTTCAGTACTTATTGTCTATCATTAGACAATAAATTTACATATTTTAAAGAAACTCTATAAAGTACCTTAGTTCTCGGCATTAATGCTCTATTAACTGATGTGCTTTGTACAAATACGATAAAATCCTTTGTAGCTCTTTGATCAAGAGTATTTGGATGAATATTCCAATCTTGAGTACCTTTTCTCAGACCAACCATTAGCCTTGCTGATTCTCCTTCGTAGATTACTCCACTAATTTTGTCTTTAAGAAAAATTTGTTTCTTGAAACTGATAGTTTCAGTCTTTGTATGTTGGTAAAAAGCATTCCCTATGATGTAATTATGGCCTTTACTTTGTACAAATTCTCTTATTCCAGTGCGCGTTTTGACTTGAAGCTCGATAAAATGTCCCTTTGATGGTTTAAGTTGTTGTTTTAGTTGCTGAAATGGCGGCGTTTGAAACTCCTTTGGTTTGGTCCTTGAGTATAACTTTCCGCTGTAAAGCTGTGTACATCTTTCTTTCCAATTTTCAGCCCTTCCAAGATGACAAGGTCGATTTTGCTTCTTACAAATCACCCGACAGTGCGATTTCCACAAACTATTGATAATAGAAACTTCATACCATTGTTGACAAACTAGACTTGAGTTACATAATGATTTCAAATCAAGAAACTCAAAAATGTGCAGCAAAATATCCTGACCCAAATTCATATTTTGAAAACTTTGCGCCAATTTTGCCTTGACGCCCGTCATCCGTCAGTACAGCGGTCTTCTTTACAACATGGTGAATGCCCTTGGGAGGTGGTGATGCAAAAATTCCCGTTTTCGACACAAATACAGCTCTTCTGCAGCTGAAAAGTCTTCAATTTTAAAAGTATAAGCAGCAGCTATGGAGACTGAGGTAGTATCAAAGACTGGAGGTCAAATTGACGGTAAGTTTACGACGCGAAGTTCCAAGAATCAATGGTGCAAAATCACCGGAGTTTCAGCTGAGTTCTGAATGATACAAATATTTTTGACAGTTTCGAACCTTTTCATTGCCCTAATTTAGTCAAAATTTTAGTTAAACAAGAGTAAAATAGTGTTACATTAGATGCAGCACTTTAAAGTCGTTTTTTGAGCGCTTTGAGGTCTTTAATCGCAATTTAACGAAGACGGAAGAGAGATGGAACGTCACTTGATCACGGGACCTTAGCAATGGCATTCATTCTTATAGCGCCTCTTTAATATTTTAGAAATGTATTATTTTATTGGTTTATTGACCTGAGGAAACTATCTTCAGCGAAATGTTTTCGTTTGCTATTTTTTTGCACAAATTATTACTTTTTGCAATATGTGATTGTGTTAAACACTGTTAAGGGGGCAGTTAGTGTAATTCATGTTAGTGTACCTATTCTCGGGCACCAAAGCAAATGACACGAAAATAGTGCGATTCTGTTGTTTGGTATGTTTTACTTATCATATTAATAATATTTGCTGTATTAGACACTTTTCTAAGTTTTTTTGAGTAAATATATATATATATATATTTTTAATATTTGAAATTATATTTATTTATTTATAAACAATATTTCTTGGGCGCTGAACCCATTCTCGGGCAACCGAAACCTATTCTCAGGTGACCAAAAAAAAAGCTTGAAATAACATATAAAAACTTACAAATAACGCTAAAGACCGCTCAATTTACTTTTTATTCTTCCTGACATGGTTTCTAAATCTATCATTTTCAACGTTTTGTGTTCATCCGTGAGTTGGTAACACAATACGATAATTTTGAGAGATTGAAAACTGAGTTTGAAATCACCTTGAGCTACTTTTACCAAAGCAGATTGAAAAGAAGCATCTTCCTTTTTTCTGAATTCTAATCGAATATTCGAATTAACGGCAATGCAAGCCAATAGTTTTTCTATTGTAAACTTGTGATTTTACATAGATTTAACACAAACTTTCAATGAAAACATGCAAACATCAACAAAATAAACATGAAGGAAAAATATAAATGTTGTCGTTTGTGTATTAATATTATTTTTTCATGGTGCCCGAGAATAGGAACTGCCCGAGAATAGGAACTGCCCGAGAATAGGTACCAACACCTTAAATGGTTATAAGACCTTATATGGTTATAACAAATAAATGTTTATTATATTACAATATATACTATTGTAGAGGTACGAATAGTATCTGAATTAATTTGCATATCGGAAATTTGACTTTGAATAGAATTCCCCTGACAATTGCTGTACATGACAACACTAACATGCGGCATGCTCCAGCATAAAATGAAGTATAGTATAGTAATTGCGCTAGAGAAAAAACGATTGAGTTTTTATTTTGAAAGAGCCGTTATTATTGGGGTTCGGTTTTAGCTGCTTGCAATATACCCACCAATGCTGAGTGTCTCAGTGATTATCTATTAACTAACACACACTACACTCACTAACCTGCATTAGGAGAATGTATAAAAGATAAACTTTGGCTAAAAGACAAAACCCTGAGTGTAAATCTCATGGATATATTAGAGCACATTTCATAGGCCTATGAAAGGCTCAATACAAATGCAGTCTGGGCAAGGCACATCAATATTTTAGAAATGAAAAATAGTGAGTAAACTAGTATAGGCTGCACCGGTGTATGATATAAACGATAGGTAATATAATGAAATTTGTAACACCATAAAAAATGTTGACTTAACTTTACTGACGTTTTGAGCTTGAGCCCTTCGTTAGACTAGTTAGTTAGTTAGAATAAAATATTTTAGAAACAACACAGTCACAGCAAGGCATGCACATGGCACTGAACTTTTCACAGTCATACGATTAATCTGCTCATGTTTTATGATTTGTAGATCTATGTATGGCCCTGGTGGATGCTGCGAATGACAAGCAACATGACGTCAAAGATGTCATTATCATGGCACTTCATGACATTGGTAAAAAGCAGCCAGAAATGGTCTTAAGTACTATCAAAGTATTCCTTATAAAACACCAAAAGGTTTGTGTTCAATATTAACTAAAAATCAACTGGATACCCAACCAGAATATTTGAAAAAAATTATCAGTTAATGCTAAAACTCAAAAACTATTTTCCAAGGTGTTAACTACAAAATAATTACCGATAGAAGTAAGATATGGAATAAGAATATATACAATATTTTTGTCCTTGAAGATAAAAACAAAAATGGTCAAGAAAATTTATTCAAGTTAAAACTAATGCAAATCAGGACAATTTTGTATCTAAAATACAACCTTCAATCGTCACAGACATGATTTCTTTTGTAAAATTCTCATTACTGCGGTTTTCAGCGGTTTTCAACTTTCTGCAAACTCAGACATTCCCACGGCTTATTGTGAAACACGTTTTTAGCTGCCGTCAATCAAAACTAATTAGTCAGTACCTTTTAAATCCTTCATTGATTGCAAAGAAAATACATATTTCACAACAAGCCGTTGAAATGTCTGAGTTTGCAGAAAACCACAGTAATTACTCATAAATTTTATAAAGACTACATATCTCCAACTGGTAGGGGTGTATATTAATGTCTAGAATTATAACTGTTTTGTATGTTTGTAGTTGAGTCTTGGACATAGGGTAGTACTGCTCAAAGCAGCTTCAAAAGTTATCAAGGATTCTCTGAGTGATCTTGATTTAGAACTAGGCAAGCAGTTGATTAAACTAGCATTCAGTGAAATGACAAGAAGCAAGGTATGTAAAACATTTATAGTTCTTACTTCCTATTTATTTATTTATTTCTAAAGTTATCATTTTGTCATATTAAATAATATACACCCTTTCCGAGAAACTTTGTCAACCGTGAAGTGAAAAGCCTACAAGCTAGTAGCGCAGGGGATTATGGGTAACCTATGCATACTTTATTAGAATGCAGGGATTTCATGTCCACATTGCTACACTTGTCAATATGTTATTGAGAAATGTCCATTTTGACTTATCAAACAACAAGAAAAACGTTCCAAATGCACATTTAGTTTCTGAACTGATCCATGATCCTTTGCGCCACTAGCTTATGTGCTTTTCTCATGGGTGACAAACGTTCTTGGAAATGGCGTATACAGTCACTGTCATAAACATTGTACACATAAATTAGAGATTACAACACTACAAAAAGTGACACATGATTGTTTATTTATTTGTTTTCAAAACGTTTTCAACTGTATAATGAGTAACAGTGAACCTGAATAAAGAATTATGAAATCTGTTTTCACAATTAATGCTAGTATCAAGCATTAAGAGCAAACTTATGTGGTGTTGCTTGACAATTCATGACATTAGTATTAATGTCGTTTTTGATGGACAATGTTAATGAGTCCTGTATACCTGGCCTTTCTCCCTTGTGGTCCAAGCTTGAGTCCCAGCTTTTCTTTAAATACACCTATTTTTAAAGCCACCTATAGGAATAAAGACAACAACATATGGGAATAGGTCATTTTCTGCTGTCGCCCCTAAATTATGGAACAATTTACCAGAATCTATAAAAAGTGCCCCATCACTTGATCGTTTTAAAACTTTATTGAAAACACATTTATTTTTTATAGTGACTCTTAAGTATTTTAAATTTTCATTGTATATTTACACACATTAATGTTTAAACTATCAGGTTTACATAAGCTCACTGAGACATGTATAGTGCGCTATATAAGAACCTACTATTATTATTATTATTATTTTTACATTCCATTCATTTTAATTTCATTGTTTCATTCCCTCATCAAGGAAGTAGAGCCAGAGTGGCAGACGGCAGCATCAGACGTCATTGTAGCACTAGGAAGAAGGTTTGATCATGAAGTCATGGCACAACTCTTAGAAAAACTGGCACCTGGAGTTTTACCTCATTACTTTGTGGTGCACACATTGGCCTCCTTTTCTACAGCTAATGGTAAAAGAACTTGTTTACTAGTAAATGGAAACTAGCCTGTAAACTAGTATAGGCTGCATCATTGTTTGAAAACCAGGCTTAAGTCTGGATTGTAGAAAATAGATAATTCTCAGTCCATTTTCTAATGTTGATCTGTGTTACTTGCTTTCCAGCATTTGGTATAGTTCCATTTCTGAAAGACATCCTTGGAAGAATGCTTCCCATTCTTGGAATGGCCAAACAAGACAACATGAAATGGGTCTTTGCTAACTGTAAGATAGTCCTTTTCACATTATAATATACTTTATATTAACAATTGAAAGTATAGTTAGTGCTGTATGAAACTACACTTTAGTATGCCTCTATTTCTTCTTGAATGCCTGAATGACATTTTTAGTTCTTTCTTACTATGAAATGGATAGCAAACCTCCATATTCAAAGTTATTTGATGCTATTTTTGGGTGATTTGAGCAAGGTTTGAAGGGGTTATATATGAGGTATGATTTAGGCTAAAATAAGTGTGTGATTCGTGAAAATAACGAACAATTTAGTTGTTAAATCTAAAACGTCTTTGTACGTGGGTGTCTTTGTCATTATAAATTTGATTAATAATTTAGTTGTTATACGTGAATACTATGTTGAACGTGACTTTAATTTGTACATGATGCGTGAATATCATAAATATCGACTTGTGAAACGTGATGACGACCCCCCCCCCCTTGATCACCCTCAACAAAGTGACTCAGGTTATTTTAATATTGATTCCTTCATTTAGTTTACTGAAATGTGATGAGGACCCCTCCTTGCCCACCCTCTACAGAGTGACTCAGGTTATTTTAATATTGATTCCTACATTTAGTTTAGTGAAACGTGATGACGACCCCTCCCCCCCCCCTTGGCCACCCTCTACAAAGTGACTCAGGTTATTTTTATATTGATTCCTTCATTTAGTCTAGTTTAAACAATAAATAGCAGATGATAATAATGTTATGACTGCATGTTTTCAGGTCTAGGAAGGTTCTCAGAGAGTATCCTTGAGTACATTGCTAATTTAGAAAGTTCCCCTTATCCTGACATCACAATTGATAGATTTTATGGTGAAATCTACTCAGCATTTGATGTCTTGTTTACTGTTTGGCTCAAATCAAATGAACCTAAGGTAAGGGTTGTTCTAGCCTGAGTCACATCTGGACATTTCTCAGTTACAGACTTAACCGAGAAATGTCCAGTTGTGATGCAGGCTAGGGTTGTTCATTTGTTGACTGGTTTATTCATTCATTTGCTTAATCTGCTTATCTGTATTTAAATGTTTTTAAATAAATAAATAAAGTTTATTTATATAGCGCTAAATCCACTAATTGCTCAATGTGCTTAATTTATTTTTTTATGAACCTATCAATCATATTCTCTCCCATCATTTATTCATTCATTCATTTATTTACTCATTTATTATTTGATTCAGTTTTTACCTCGATCTATTCACCCATTTTTTAATCATTCATTCATTTATTTATGCGTTCACTCCTTGCTCCATTCATTTATCATTTGATTGATTAATTGATTCATGCATGCATCCATCAATCCATCCAACCATCCATCTATTCATATTCAATCATTCAACCATCCATTCATTCATTCAATCTTTTCATCCATCCATTCATTCATTCACTTATTCAACCATTCATTCATTCATCCCTTTATTTATTCAATCATTTATTTATTTACAAAATGTTTATCATCATACATTACAATAAGTTTGTGTCCCTTTTTTTCAGATTCGCATAGCTGTTGTAGATGCCATAGGTCACATGACCCATATAATGTCACATGAAAAACTAGAGGAACAGTTGCCCAAGCTGTTGCCAGGAATAACTGGTTTATACAAGAAACATAGCGACCACTACCTTATCACGCAGGTGTGTTCCATCATAATGGTCATTAGTGTCATCATTACTATCATTGATTATCATCATCATCGTCATTATCATTATCATTATCATTATCATTGTTTTCATCATGATCATTATCATCATCACCATCATCGTTATCATTGTCATCATCATTGTTTTCATCATCATCATCATCTTGTTATCATCATTATCATCATCATCATCTTTATCATCTTTATCATTGTCATCATCAATCATTATCATGTCATCATTATTGTTTAATATCATCATCATCATTATCATCAATCATCATTGTTAATAATAATAATAGTTATCATCATCATCATCATTATCATTGTTTTCATCATCATCATTGTTAACATCATCATCATTGTTATCATTGTCATCATCATTGTTTTCTTCATCGTCATCATCTTGTTATCATTATCATCATCATCATCTTTATCATTGTCATCATCAATCATTATCATGTCATCATCATTGTTTAATATCATCATCGTTATCATCGTCATCATCATGTATTTCAAACCCTCAAAGTTAAATAATGTTTTTCATTGGTTTTCCTGGTTTCTAGGGGTTGTGCTCAGTTCTTGATGCAGCATGTTCTGATGGTAGTGTCATCCTTGCACCTCATCTAGACGCCTTGATGAATGGATTACATAGCATGGTAAATATTACATTGAGGACACTCGTACCGTAAACACTTGACTTTTTTCATGTTATTATTTTCTGAACCTTCTATTGCTTCAAAACCTCTAAAAATGAAGGAGTGAGTTCAAATAAACTACAAGTGTTCAATCTTATTTCTAATCTATTTGCTCATGGGATGTGGGTTAAACACTTAGTACACTGTAAAAAACATGGTAATTAATATATTAGCCAGACAGCATAATGTGGACAGACACAGGTTTCAAATTGGTCATGGAAAACCTGGAAAGCCACGTTTATTTTTTAAATGCCATTTTCCAGGCCTTGAATGTCATGGAATTTTGAAATGTGGTTTTCCAGGGCTGGAAAGTCATGGAGATTGGGACATGGAAAGTCATGGATAAACATTTTTGTGGGAAATTTTTGTGAATAGACCTCTTTACCTTCCTTGTTTGTTGTCCCATTTCAGATCATGTGATGCTATACCCTTGGGAATTGTTTGTTTCACATGTAAATGATATAACATGCTCATCATAAAAGAACAATTCTCAAGGGTAGCATCACATGATCTAAAATGGGACAACAAACAAGGAAGGTAAAGATTTTCGTAATTTTCGGTAATTTTCGTGTTTTAGTACTGCATAATTAAAAGGATGCTTCTAAAATTCATTTGTAAAAGCTATCCTAAGAGAGATTTGACAGACAAGTGTATAGACAAATAATCAGGCAAACAAACCAAAAACCAAGCAGATAGTAAAAGAACTTGAGACATTATATAAATGATGTAAATTACATTATCTTAGAATGTTTATGGAAGGTACTCGGAGGACAGACAGACAGAAAAATATGTTGTATGAAGGGACAGACAGACAAGTGGATAGACATATAAACAAACCAAAAACCAAGCAGATAGTAAAAGAACTTGAGACATTATATAAATGATGTACATTACATTATTTTAGAATGTTTATGGAAGGTATCGGAGGACAGACAGACAGACAGACAGACAAATATGTTGTACGGAGGGGCAGACAGACAAGTGGATAGACATATAAACAAACCAAAAACCAAGCAGATAGTAAAAGAACTTGAGACATTATATAAATGGTGGAAATGACATTATCTTAGAATGTTTATGGAAGGTACTTGGAGGACAGACAGACAGACAAATATGTTGTTAGGCAGGCAAAGATGTTCAGAAAGGTAAAAAAAGACACTCATCAGGCATTGAGACACACAGACACTAATTGATGTTACACAATATATATTTGTTTGTAGGCTTGTATTCTGCCTGACTTTAGTAACCCTGTCACAGTCAAAAATCACAACGAGCTATTGAGATGTTTCTCAGTCTTAAGTAAGTCACCAAGTTATATCCTAAAGGCCTGTTTACACTAGCAATTTTGTCGCACAAGAGCTGCAATTTCAATGGCAAATTTAATCGCAGCTTTGCTGCCGCAATTTCGAATACGCTTGAATTTATGAGACAGGAAGTCGATGCATTAAATTTGAGCATGTTCAAAATAGCGTTGACAAATATGTGATAAAATTGCCATTGAAATTGCAGCTCTTGTTGTGTGACAAAATTGCTAGTGTAAACGGGCCTTAAGAATACTGCAGTTTCCTGTTATCTAACATCGTTGTACTATTTGACAAAAGGTGCATTTGCATAGGAAAGCATCAGTTCAGTGTAAATTCAAAAGTGTTTTCTATTGCTGAATGGTAAAATTTTTTGTGCTTGGCTTAGAATTTGTGAATAATTTTACAGCAAATCATGTTAATGAGCCTTTTGGCAAATAAAACAGCTCTGCTAGATATTGTGAAACTGGTGTATTCCCTATTTTTATACATAATAGCGCAACGCATGAATGAAGTCACAAAAATGGAGACAAAGGCCTTACTCGGACAAACAAACTTTTACTTAACTTTCAGCAGACTATTTTCAATGCCGATCAAAGCAAATCTTTGTTTAATTACTTTATGATTCCAATTTCAGCAGGAAATAATAAGATCAGTTCATATATTGCTCAACACGGAAAAACTGAACACAATGTTTGTCCAAGTCTTGGAGCTATTTTTAGCATTTATGCGCTGCGTTATTAGAAAGATAGATCTACTCCTTACTTGACATCCCACATTAGTTTCATCAATTTAGTTCTAAAAATCATTCAAAATAGAATCAAAAGTGAATGGTCTGAACCCAGGTGTAGTGATTGTTTAATCTCTACACACAAGCAGACAATCACAACACATCAACTTTATCAATAAATTTATAAAATTTATATGGATATGGGAGGGTCCTCAACACTGCAACACCACCAAAAATGTTTTTGTCAACACCGCATCACAATGTCTTTCACCAAACACTACGAACACCTTTAAAATTCACCGCACACCGCAGCTTTGGAAAAGCAAACACTGCACACCAAAGGAATTTACATCAATGCAACACCACACTTTGAGAATTATTTCATAACAATACTGCAAAAAATATTTGTTAAAGAAGTGGTAAATCTCGATTAAGTCTAGGGTCAGGAGAAAATACAGCGGCCGCAAAGACTGACAGGTCCAAGAACTAATTACAGTGATGATATCTGTTGTGTTTTTTGCAGCTCGTACTTTCTCAGATAGAGTTCTGGCATTCCTGCTGGCAAAACTTGAGGCAAGAGATGAGAAGATTCGCATAGGATCAATATCGATCGTTAAACACCTCGTCAATAGCTCTGGTATGATGTATATTGTTATCTTCCAAATGATATAAAATATTGTATCCATGATGATTGTGAAGATGATGATGATGATGATGATGATAGTGATTGATTATGATAGTGGTGATGATGATGATAATACATCCTCGGGAACCCAGGGGTATTCTTCTGTCGCTCGTTTCTCGCTTCCACAACATATACCCCTGGGAACGTAGTCTGTTGGAGCTTGTTCCGGAAGTCAAAATTCAGCTCTTTCCTGATTGGTCGACCTTATTAGATCGACCAATAAAAATCAAGATAACCATTCAAAGAAAGTCGTTAAATAAGTTTGAACTTTGACTTCCGGAACAAGCTCCAACAGACTACGTTCCCAGGGGTATATGTTGTGGAAGCGAGAAATGAGCGACAGAAGAATACTCCTGGGTTCCCGAGGATGATGATAATAGTGATTGATTATAATGGTGGTGAATATGGTGAATATGGTGATGATGATGATTGATTATGATGGTGGTGATGATGTTGATGATGATTATTAGTGATTGATTATGATGGTGGTGATGATGATGGTGAAGATGAAGATAATGATTGATTATGATGATGATGGTGATGATGATGATGATCATTAATGATTAATTATGATTGTGGTGATGATGGTGATGATGGTTTTAATGGTGGTGGTGTTTTTTGTTTGTTTTGTGCTGGTGATGTTAATGATGATGATTGATTATGATGGTGATGCCAAAGGTGATGCTAATGATAATCAAAATGATGACATTGATGATGATGATTAGATGATAATAGTTTTATAGTCTTAAATAGTCTTTACTTGTTGGTCCATTTAGGTGCATATCTTGAGAATAAAGAAGATCTGATAGTGTCTGGCCTCCAGATAGTATTACAGGATAGCAATCTAAAGGTACTAAGCAAACAATTCAAATAATAATAATCTAATAGAAAAAAAATCTAGGATACAGTACTTAATACTGTATTTGTAAACCATGATGTACTGTTTATCATTAAAATAAAAATATTAAAAATAAATAAATAATAATAATCATTTATAACAAGAGGAGACAAGTGTAATAATAATAATAATAATAATAAATATTTATATAGCACCTATCCAGTTCTGTGCTAGGCGCTTTACATACAACAAAAGCAAATCTAGGCAGACTGATAGCTTAGAAAAACAGTGTAGTGAAAAGTAAGGTCTGTTTTAATTATGTAAATTACAGTCTAGCAAAACAGTTATTTTGTTCTTTGTTTATCAGGTTCAAAGGTCCTTTGCCCAGGCCATCACAGCCATGGCTCACCACAGGTATCTTGAACTAGAGGGTGGTCTAAAACTGCTGGAGTTTATCATCAAATTGTGCAGTATCTCAGATGAGGAGGTAATAGACCATTTTTTTGTTCACCATTATGGAGTCTTGGCCTCGTTGTAGTTAAAGTAGTCAGTCACTTAGAATAGAGAAAAAACCTGTGGGAGGGGGGCGTAAGGGGGTGTTGGAAAATGCAAAACTGCACACACAAAAATAAACAAAAAAACAAAATTTGCAAGATTTGCGAAACAGCAAAACCCCAAACCCTTGTTGTGAATAAAAAAAAAAAGACAATCACACCAAAAATAATGCAAAACCCCATCACCCCAAACCCTTACACCCCCTTCCTGTGGTATTTTTATTATTTCTTGATACATGCATTTCTTGCCTTAAATTACGGTAACTGTGGGATAGGTTGATGTTGGTAAATTAGTCTAAGAGTAGAAGCAAAAGCTTCGGTATTTTTAGTGTTTTTCAACATATGCATTCCTTGCCATACCACAGGTTATATACTACATTAAAAAACTCATTAATAATTCATGAGCTATTAGTCCAATCGGGGCATTCCAATTTGGTCACATGCATGACCTTTATACCCCATAAAACACTGCCATAGGTACATTATATAAAAACACATGTGTCTTTATGATAAAGTTACGTGTGTCTTTATGATAAAGGTACGTGTGTCTTTATGATAAAGGTACGTGTGTCTTTATGTACCTATGACACTTGTAAAGGTCTCAGTTTTAATCTCTCATCATTGACCTTTACTAGAGGCATCACCCGAAACAATGCTATCAATCTCCTACTATATTATACACGACCTTTCTCAAATGTGGGATGCCAAATGTGGTGCTTAATGGTGCATGGTGTGATATGAGCATGCGCAGTGTACCTTGCAAATAAAGTTTGTCTCCAAATTGGACTTTTCTTCAAGAAACTTTTATAATTTAGTTTTGAATAAGTGTTGGAGTTTTTTAAGCTATATAAAAAACTCGCAGCACGTGTTTTATCAAGGATCAAAAACCCTCGCTGCGCTTGGGTTTTTATCCTTGATAAAACACTGCTGCTCGTTTTTTATATAATACTTGTAGTGTAGGTAAATTACCCATTGGCAAAGAGCTGAAACAAATGCTGGGGTATATATTTTAACATTGAACACTTTTCTTTTGTCTTTTTTTTTCAGAAACATCAGGTTAAACCAAATGATCCAGATCCTGTCAGCACCAGGTCGCTACGGTCAATGAGTCAAAATATTCTCTTCCTGTTGACCACTACAGTTGATGTCATGGAAGTGGTATGAGACTATTTACTGTAATGCTTTTGTTGTTGTTGTTGTTGTCATTGTTGTTTATGTTACTTATCTAACTGTTTTGTGTACACATTATTGCAAGAATATTGACTTTTGTAAAAAAAACATTTAGTGGGAAAGGAATTATTTAAAAGACTAAAGAAGATCACTCAATCTGAACTGTTTCTTTTGCTATTTATTTCTTGCTTAATTACTAAATGTTCTTTTTTCATGTGACAACATTCTTGCAATTAGGTGTATATATCTAAATACTTCTCTAAATACTACTATCAGGTTCCCATTTAAATCTGTACTTATGCAAATTGTGTTGATGTGTGCTAAACACACAGATCAACCAATCAGAGTATATTATTTCTGAAGTGAACTTCTCTGATTGGTTGATCTGTGTGTTTAGCACACATCAACACAATTTGCATAAATACAGATTTAAATGGGAAAGTACAGATTTAAATGGGAACCTGTTTACTACAAACTTGCAATTCATTGTTAACATGGTGTTAATATTTTTGTAATAAAAGACTATTATTATTATGATAATAATTATTGTAAGTTATAGAATATTAAACTTGTCATTCAGTAGCATTGTGTGTAATTATAAGAGTTGATTTAAGGCCATTTACTATTGTTTTTTATTGAAATCTTTAGCTTTCGCCAGCACCAACATTATCAGAAGAGTGGAAAAGATTGTACGAAATTTGCATAGTTATGCAAGTGTAAAATAAAAGTGTCAAAACAATAATGAATGTGCTGAATTGAAAGAACTATCGTTTTGACACTTTTATTTTACACTCGCATAACTATGCAAATTTTCGTACAATCTTTTCCACTCTTCTGATGATGTCGGTGCCCGACGAAAGCTAAAGATTTAAATAAAAAACAGTAATATATGGCCTTAAATCAACTCTTATAATTATTGTTACAATTATGTTTAGGTTTTGTGGCCCAATCTTCTAGAGTTCATCATCCCAGAGCCGTTCACTAATGGTGTTGGTGCTGTTTGTAAAAGTCTTGCTTACATCGCTACTGCTAAACGAGAGAAAGAAGGAGAAGAATATAACATTAACTTTGAAGAACTAAGTGAGTATGATGACAGTGTTAGCCATGGTGGACGACAATGATGATGATGATGACAAGGAATATAGATGATGATGGTTATGATAGCATGGGTAATGATGATGATAATAATTTGGGGTGAACTAATTTTGATGTGAATGATGATGATGACGACAAGGAATATGATGACGATGACTATGATAGCATGGGTAATGATGATGATGATAATTTGGGGTGAACTAATTTTGATGTGAATGATGATGATGACGACAAAGAATATGATGATGATGGTTATGATAGCAAGGGATGATGATGACAATAATAATTTAGGGCGAACTAATTTTGATGTGAATGATGATGATGACGACAAAGAATATGATGATGATGGTTATGATAGCAAGGGGTGATGATGACAATAATAATTTGGGGCGAACTAATTTTGATGTGAATGATGACGATGACGACAAAGAATATGATGATGATGGTTATGATAGCAAGGGGTGATGATGACAATGATAATTTGGGGCAAACTAATTTTGATGTGAATGATGATGATGATGACGACAAGGAATATGATGATGATGGTTATGATAGCAAGGGGTGATGATGACAATAATAATTTGGGGTGAACTAATTTTGATGTGAATGATGATGATGACGACAAGGAATATGATGATGATGGTTATGATAGCAAGGGGTAATGATGATGATAATAATTTGGGGTGAACTAATTTTGATGTGAATGATGATGACGACGACAAGGAATATGATGATGATGGTTATGATAGCAAGGGGTAATGATGACAATAATAATTTGGGGTGAACTAATTTTGATGTGAATGATGATGATGACGACAAGGAATGTGATGATGATGGTTATGATAGCAAGTGGTGATGATGACAATAATAATTTGGGGTGAACTAATTTTGATGTGAATGATGATGATGACAACAAAGAATGTGATGATGATGGTTATGACAGCAAGTATAATGATGACTGTTTCACAATGATAATTGGGGGAACTGATTTTGATGTGAATGATGATGATGATAATGATCAAATAAACTGATGAGATTAATGGTAGGTTGTGATGATGAATGATAATGATGATGATTATACAGATGATGGCAGTAGTGCTTATGGTATTTTCAAATGATGTTAATGATTATAATGTTGATAAATGCTAACAATAATGCTTTCTATTAACAGGAAATATCCCTCAACCACCAGCTATCATAGCAAGATTAATAGTAAGCCATGCTAGAAAAATTATTAATAATTCATGAGAAATTGACAAAAGAAATCATAGCAGTGATGAAGGTTGTATAATTATATAAGATACAAAATCATTTACATAAATTATAACAAAATCTTGAAATTACTCGATCTTATTTTGCTTTTATTTCACAATGTTAGTAGAATTTAAAAGATCTATTAGATCTATAAAACGTTGAAGTTTCATATTAAGTACTATACAATATTCGCTTCCAATCTATATGAAATATACAACATGTCTTCAACTCGCCATTGTATATCCCAAACAGATTGGCTGCTCATACTGTACACTTACTTACTTACTTACTTACTTACTTACTTACTTACTTACTTACTTACTTACTTACTTACTTACTTACTTACTTACTTACTTACTTACTTACTTACTTACTTACTTACTTACTTACTTACTTACTTACTTACTTACTTACTTACTTACTTACTTACTTACTTACTTACTTACTTACTTACTTACTTACTTACTTACTTACTTACTTACTTACTTACTTACTTACTTACTTACTTACTTACTTACTTACTTACTTACTTACTTACTTACTTACTTACTTACTTACTTACTTACTTACTTACTTACTTACTTACTTACTTACTTACTTACTTACTTACTTACTTACTTACTTACTTACTTACTTACTTACTTACTTACTTACTTACTTACTTACTTACTTACTTACTTAGTACTTACTTACTTGCTTACTTAATTACTTAGTACTTGCTTGCTTACTTACTTACTTAGTACTTACTTGCTTACTTACTTACTTAGTACTTACTTACTTACTTACTTACTTAGTACTTACTTACTTGCTTACTTACTTACTTAGTACTTGCTTACTTACTTACTTACTTACTTAGTACTTACTTGCTTACTTACTTACTTAGTACTTACTTACTTACTTACTTACTTACTTACTTACTTACTTACTTACTTACTTAACAAGAGACCAACAATTTTACTGACTTTGTCTTTCAGGTCATTTGTGGTCATCCCTTGGAAGGAGGTGGGCGTGGCATGCATGTGCTTAAACTTCTAATGGGACTTGGACCCATTCTCCATAAAGACCTTGTGGAAATGTGGGACACAGTTATCCCAAAACTATTACAGTATCTAGAAGGTAGTGTTTGTTGTCTAAACAAATTCGTTTTGGGTTGAGATAGATAAACGTTCCATTTATTTTTTCAATCAGAAAACTCTGAGGATCCTGAAAAATGGAATCAGAAATCTTGGGAAGACTTGGTCTTAAAGGTATAATACGACATATAATCAACTTTCTTTTCCTGCTTGCCTGCTTGCCTGCTTGCCTGCTTGCCTGCTTGCCTGCTTGCCTGCTTGCCTGCTTGCCTGCTTGCCTGCTTGCCTGCTTGCCTGCTTGCCTGCTTGCCTGCTTGCCTGCTTGCCTGCTTGCCTGCTTGCCTGCTTGCCTGCTTGCCTGCTTGCCTGCTTGCCTGCTTGCCTGCTTACCTGCCTGCTTGCTTCTAGTCCTTCTAGTCCTTCCTTCCTTCCTTCCTTCTAGTCCTTCCTTCCTTCCTTCCTTCATTCCTTCCTTGCTTGCTTGCTTGCTTCCTCCCTTCCTCCCTTTCTCCCTTCCTCCCTTCCTCCCTTCCTCCCTCCCTTCCTTACTTCCTTCGTGTTATTTAATTCACTCATTGACTTCATTTATTGGTTATTTTACCTTTCATGACAAAAGCTAATGCCGAATAGACACCCATGTACATATGTTTACAAATCTATTCTTTCTGCTTGTTGTTGTCTCTAGCTGCTGTCCAAGAGTCTAGATGAAGTAGAGTCAGAGGACTGGGTGTGTTCTGTTGGAAGTGAATTAGGAAACCAGCTACACTTATATAATAACAGGTCCAATGAGAAGGTAAGAATTTCAACTAATTGTAAGCGATTTTTGAAAATATATGATCTTAGTCCCTGAAAACAATGTAGGTTTTTGTAAAGGTTCTACTTTCCGACAATGCATCTAACCCAAACACAAGGTAGTAGCACTCACTCTTTTATGCTGTGTACACCTATTTCAATTAACGTTGTCCATCTGGAATGGTTGATCTGAGACCGATAGGAATTGTGGGAGTTCATTAAATTTCAAATACATTGTTTTAATCACACTTGAATGGTGCTGAATTACAGATAACATTATTTCAGAAGTAAACATTAATATTCAAGCGTGATTATAATAGCGCATTTGCAGTTTAACGAGCTCCCACAATTCCTATCGGTCTCAGATCAACCATTCCAGATGGACAACGTTAATTGAAATAGGTGTATAAGTTACTATTTTCGGTTAGCAATTTTTGAGCATTTTCCGAGCATACAATGTAGACTTTTCTTGTTGATTCAAATATAATACCGCCATGAGTTTGACTAGCATTTACAATTAATTTAAAGAAGGAAGAACTCATATTTCATAAATTTTCTTGGCAGAATAATGGGAAATGCTAATCAAAATACGATGTTGAATCCTCAATTCTGATTGGTTGACCTTGTGTTTGTTCTGAAGGTCAACTCAGCTGGATTATTTTCATATGCTTTTCATACGGTTTTCATATAATTTTCATAGGTTTTTCATAGGCATTTAATAGGCTTTTCATAGGCTTGTTAGTGATTGCTTGTAATTGTTGGTAATTGTGATATTTTTGTTTTCAGAATTTTGCATACAAGTGTCTGGGGATTGTTCTGCGTAAAGTCACTCAGAAAGGCTTTCTTCAAACACAGCTGAATGTGATGTTTAGCACTATTAAACACGCAAGCCAAGAGGAGAGAGAGGTACAGTTGAATAGATATCAATTAAAGAATGAACTAGAACTAATTGCATATTAATTGAATGAATAATTGGATGAATAAATGAACAAGCAAAGAACTGCATTTATATATATATGGTTTAATATTGCAGGGCTGTGCTATTGGCGTAGGATTCTGTGCAGCAACTAACCTTGATTCAGTGTTGACCAAACTTGAGCAGGTGACAAAGACTGACATGGTGAAGAAATCTGGAGGAATTCTGGGATTTATGAAGGTAACCTTAGTAACAACGTCATGCAATGATTGTAAGAGAAACAGGGATTGAGAGAATGCCGACACGATTAACTTTTATTTGTCGACATAGTGCAATTAGCTAGTTGTAAGTCAACTGTACATAAGCAGCGAGATTTGCGATTGTAATTCAAAAAAAGAAAAATCAAAATGAAGTAAAGTTTCCATTATTGTTATTATGATGATAGTAATAATAACGATGAAAGTGATGACTAGGATAGTAATAAAAATAGTAATAATAATAATAATAGTGAGTGATTTTCATTTGACTGTGAAAGAAAAACGACTATTAAGTTCGTACTTGTTGGTAAAGAACAAAAGAAAACAAAAGATTCAGAGTGTTGTAACAACTATTAGTTTGCCAATTCTTTCACAGTCATATGAAAATCACTCTAGTAAGGGACGGACCATTTGATATTTGTAGGGGGGTGGGTTAAATCCCCCCAAACATATCGACCAAAAATCGTGCAACGTCAATATGGCAAAAAAATATATATATAGCTTGGTACAGCAAAAAAATATCCTGCAACACTGGAGGGCCAAAAAAAAATTTCGAGCACGCTGAAAATCTACTAACCCCCCCCCCCCCCCTACAAAAATCAAATGGTCCGTCCCTAATAACAATAATGTTGATGATGTTGGTGATGATGACAATAATGATTAAAGTGGTGGTAATGATAATGATTACGATGATGTTTTCAGGATAAAACTGACGTTAACGTTGAAAGAGTTAAAAGTACCGTCATGCTGTGCTATGGATATGCAACATTGTACGGTCCTCCAAGGTAATGTAACCACTGATATAAAGCCTCCTCCACAGGCAACTGTTTTTCCTCCTTTGGTCTTCCTTTGTTATTATTGGCCGTGAGGGGACTGAGCATATCTCCTTCTCGCCCTCATTCTCCCTCTTCCACTTTCCTAAACAGGAAGCCCATGTCAGTGATGCCTTTGGGCTTCCTTTGTAACAGTTTTATTGACCGTGAGGGGAATGAGAATCTCTTCCTTCTTGCCCCCATTCTCCCTCTTCCACTTTCCTAAACAGGAAGCCTATGTCAGTGATGCCTTCGGGCTTCCTTTGTAACAGTGTTATTGACCGTGAGGGGACTGAGAATCTTTCTTTTCTCGCCCCCATTCTCCCTCTTCCACTTTCCTAAACAGGAAACCCATGTCAGTGATGCCTTTGGGCTTCCTTTGTAACAGTTTTATTGACCGTGAGGGGACTGAGAATCTCTCCCTTCTCGCCCCCATTCTCCCTCTTCCACTTTCCTAAACAGGAAGCCCATGTCAGTGATGTCTTGAGGAGGAGGTTACCATTGGTAACTATGAGTGAGGATGTTTGAGTACACCCAAGTATTACACTATTTACTGAAGAGATGTGGAAAAAGAGGAAGAAAGAAATAACTTATAGTGTTCAATGGTTCTTGTTTCCTCGCTGATAACTTGTTTAAATTAACATTAGAGAACGATCTTTGTAAGGGACGTCGTGTCCTATTGTCGCTTCTCCTTGCACCAATGATATAAATCCTCCTCCGCAGGTAACCCTTTTTTCCTCCTTTGGGCTTCATTTGTAACAGTTTTGTCAACCACGTATTGTAAATAAATAATTATCTTCTAACGTATTTTTTCTGTTTTTGTCTAGTCTTATTACATCACGACTGGAAGCTAACATCTTTAGAAACATTATCAAGCATTTCTCCAACGTCAAGGTAAGACAAACCTTGCGTAGCACTGTTGAATTGCAACTATCACAGAGTAAACATTGATTTAATATTACGAATACTACAAGATAACAAAGTTTCATTGTTGCAAAGTTTCTACTTTTGAAAACCAGATCTAGTTCGCTAGTTGCATTGCACCAACCCAGTTGAACCAGGACAAGTTGCATTGCACTTGTTTAACCAGGATAGGTGCTTTTTGAGCGTCAGACCATGGAAACGTCGAGAAGAGCATACGTTCTTTAACTTGCAATGCAACATATTATATACAAATGTTTTAAAACGAAGAGTGAACAAATTTGGAAGTGCAAACAATGCATTCACATCAAAAAGGCTCAAAAGCCTCTACTTGAATCCATTGTTCTAAATGACCTGCATATAACTGTAATAACATCTATTCACCTTAGCTAACAAAACTGTAAGTTGGTACTTACTGACGTTTCCAACAAGCTTGGGAGTTAGTAATGTCTTTACGTTCGCCTAGGATACCAATGTCAAGCAAAACCTTATTCGTGCAGTGGAGCTTATCGGGAAGGCACTAGAACCCAGTCGACTGCAGCAGCATGACTTTGTGTTCAGCAGAAGAGCAGAGCTAATCAACCATATGCTGGTAGGTATCGACAATGTCACAATAAATACTGGAATAGACCTCTTTACCTTCCTTGTTTGTTGTCCCATTTTAGATCATGTGATGCTACCCTTGGAAATTGTTTCTTTCACATGAAATTATATAGCACGTTCATCATAAAAGAACAATTCTCAAGGGAATGACACATGGTCTGAAATGGGCAATTTGCATACGGAGATAAAGAGGTCTATTATGAAATGATGCAGAAGTACGACGAAATACTGCACTAATTATGTGTGATTCAGTTATTTTGTTGTTTTGCAGGCGTATATTAAAGCTGAACCTGCTTCGAACATCACTACCGAGACAAGGGCGTTGGCCATGGACGCTTGTGCCAGTCTTACGTATCCTGTAACTATAGTAACAATGATAGTGATGATGATGATGATGATGATGATGCTTGTGGTGATGAGGGTAATGGTGATGATAGTGGTGGTATAGTGATGATGATGATGGAGGTTGTGATGGTGATGATGGTGATGATGATGGTGATGATGATTATGATGATGATGATGATGCTTGTGGTGATGAGGGTGATGGTGATGATAATGGTGGTAGTGATGATGGAGGTGGTGGTGGTGATGGAGGTGATGATGATAATGGTGATGGTAATGATGGTGATGATGATGAGGCTGATGATGATGATGATGATGCTTGTGGTGATGAGGGTGATGGTGATGATAGTGGTGGTAGTGATGATACTTGTGGTGATGATGGTGGTGGTGGTGATGATTATATTGATGGTGATGATGATTGATGACGATATTGATAATAATTGTGATGAAGATGATGGCGATGATTGTGGTGAATACAGATAATGGTGGTGGTGATGATATGATGATGATGATGATGATGGTTCTGATCACTATGATGATATTGAGGATGTTGATTACTGTTAAGATAATGTTATCATAATTACTCGGGCTTCCATGTACGGAAAAGCCCGAGTCTAAACATGCAAACAGCTCTTATTTTTCGTCGTTGTCGTCGTCTTTGTTCTTAAATTGGAGGGTCAAGTCCAAGGCGTTCCTAGGAATATGTGATCACGTGATGACATGTCACAATTTAAACACAATGACATGTCTCATTTGAAGCCCGAGTGATCGCCGAGATTGCGTCTAGTTCTGTATGATAAAGTGATGGTGATTAATATGGTTGAAGAGTTTGATGTTATCATGTGTTATCAAGAGGTACCTTCTGTCTTGAGCTACTTATCTAAAGATATTTTCTTAACAAGTTTGTTTCCAGTAAGCTAGATCCACGAATGACCGACGCTGAGGTATTTGACCTTGTCAAGACATGCGCAGAGTCAGTGTTTGCTGTAACCTTAGATGGACACACACCAACCAAAGGACAGAAAATAGAAGATGTAAGTGACGTTTACGATCATCATCATCACCATCATCATTGTCATCATCATCATTGTCATCATCAGCATCAGCATCATTGTCATCATCATCATCGTGATCATTGTCATCACCACCATCATTGCATTAACCAACACCATCACTATCATTATCATTGTCACCATCATCGTGATCATTGTCATCACCACCATCAATGTATTTACCATAGCCATCATTTTCATCATCATTACTATCATAATTAGCATAGTCATTATTACCACCTTATCATCATTAAATCACTATCATTATTATAATCAGTGTCTTCATTACCTGGTCATCAAAATCTCCACCATCATCATTGCTATCATTATTGTCATCATCATTATCGCCATCATTATCATTGCCATTATCATTATTGTCATCATCATTATCGCCATCATTATCATTGCCATCATCATTATTGCCATCATCATTATCGCCATCATATGCATTGCCATCATCATTACAATCATCATCATCACCATCATCATTACAATCACTAGTTCCATACAAGCAGCAACGTAACTTAAGGTCTAATGACAAGAACCTACTCACCGTTCCACTATCAAAAACATCAACTTTTGGCGAAAGGGCTTTTTCTGTTTGTGCCCCGAAGCTTTGGAACTATCTGCCAATCGAGATTAAGGAATCTTCCTCAGTTGAAACATTTAAGAAGAGAACAAAAACATTTTTATTCAACACCTAAATTATAGATATAATTTATATTTTTCTTTTTTACTGATATGTACATACAAAGTTTTAAACATTTTTCTTCGTTTCGTTTTCATAATTTTTTCATTGTTTTATCATTTCCTATATATATATATATTTATCATGTAAAAAGCATTGAGAGTTTTAAATGCGTTTTTAAGAAATAAAGTATTATTATTATTATTATCATCACCATCATCACCATCGCCATCATCATCATTGGCATCATCATCATTGCCATCATCATTGCCATCATCATTACAATCATCATCATCATTACAATCATCATCATCATTGTCATCATCATCATCATCGTCATCGCCATTATCATCATCATCGCCTTCATTATATCATAATTGTTTTCATATTACTAAATGATTGTTGTTGATTAACAGGGTAAAGAACCAAGTGAGCTTCTATCTCAAGCCCTTAAGAGCCTTGACAACCTGATGAAAGAGATTCTACTGCGAGATCCTCTACCACAGACATTTAGCAATATACTGAAGGTAGGATTACCACAGACATTAAGCAATATACTGAAGGTAGTATTACCACAGACATTTAGCAATATACTGAAGGTAGAATACCACAGACATTTAGCAATATACTGAAGGTAGGATTACCACAGACATTTAGCAATATACTGAAGGTAGGATTACCACAGACATTTAGCAATATACTGAAGGTAGGATTACCACAGACATTTAGCAATATACTGAAGGTAGGATTACCACAGACATTTAGCAATATACTGAAGGTAATATTACCACAGACATTTAGCAATATACTGAAGGTAGAATACCACATACATTTAGCAATATACTGAAGGTAGGATTACCACAGACATTTAGCAATATATTGAAGGTAGGATTACCACAGACATTTAGCAATATACTGAAGGTAGGATTACCACAGACATTTAGCAATATACTGAAGGTAAATTACCACAGACATTTAGCAATATACTGAAGGTAGTATTACCACAGACATTTAGCAATGTACTGAAGGTAGGATTACCACAGACATTTAGCAATATACTGAAGGTAGGATTACCAGAGACATTTAGCAATATACTGAAGGTAGGATTATGCTTGATTGGTAGAGCATTGAGTGACTGTAAAGAATACCAGATTGTTCGTTTGTCGACCATCAATCCATTTATCTATCATTTTTTTAAAGAAATCTTTCATTTGCTCATTCATTCGTTCATTTATGCATTCATTTAGTTGTTCATTCCGTCATTCATTCAGTCATACCTACATTCTATCAGTCATTAATTAATTCATTTATTCATTCATTCATTCATTCATTCATTCATTCATTCATTCATTCATTCATTCATTCAGTCATTCATTCATACATGCATAAATACATTCATTAATAAATTCATTTATTCATTCATTTGTTCATCCATTCATTCAATTAGTAAATTATTCAGTCATTCATTTATCTATTCATTCGTACATTTATTCATTCATTCATTCATTTAATAAATCATTTATTTATTCACACATTTATTAATTCATTTATTTATACATTTATTTTTTTATTCATTCGTTGATTTATCCATTCATTTATTTAGTAAATCATTCATTCGTAAATTTAATAAATCATTCATTTATTTATTCCTATTCTCCTTAGCATCTCGAGTCACCATGGTTACATTCTGAACACGAACACGAGAGACAGCGATCAATGAAGTGTATCTACGGTCTGGTTGAAGTGTTGAAAAATGCAATATCTAACAACATTGTAGGGGTATGTATGTATATTATGCTTTGAATCTCCTCTAACTCTCTCCTTCTTTGTCGCCGCCACGTTGGTGTATCGTCACATATTCGGATTTCTTTGAATCCATCGTTAATAACAGCGAACCGGCTTGGTAATCGGTATCTCCTTCAAGAGATCTGAATCGGACTCCGTTACAAATATATAATACAAGGACATGAATGAAGCAGGCAAAAAAGTCCCCTTCACAGCTCCCTGCGCCATCTTGAAAAGTAGCCGAGCCTTTGAATCGAAGCAAGATGAAGGTTAAGCTTGCAATGATAGAGACACGTGAATAATTGTTCAGTGTTAAAAGGTCTTGCAAGCTCAGTCAACGTTCGTCCGCTCGCTTCGACGAAAGGGCCCGGCCACATTTCAGGATGGCACAGGGAACTTTAAAGGAGACTATCCCTCCAGAATAATTAAGTTTCCCTTTTATCTCATTGTTAGTTTAGGTTATCGTATTTCGTCTTCTCATTTGTTGTGTTAATTGTTCTATTTAGAAATCTTCTACACCGTTTGAAGTAGGCCCTATCATTGCAAGGATTGTACCTCGATGTACCGATCCACTGGTGCCCATCAGACAGGCTGCTATCGACAGTGTACAACATATCCTACGTATAACAGCATGGTATCAAGGTAGGTGCATCACGATGATGATGACAATGATGATAGACTGAAATTATTTTGATGATGGCGATGGTGGTAGTGGTGATGAGAGTGGTTATTATGATGGTGTTGATGATGATAGCATGATATAATAATAATAATAATGTATTTCTTCAGCGCATTCCATATAATGCTCTTACAAATACTAATTACAGGAAAAAAAGATTTTAAGACATTGTTCATAAACATTGTTCAAAATAAATAAGTTTTAAAATGATGACAGTACGATGATGATGATGATGCTTATAATGATAATGATGATAATGATGATAACGATGATGGTGGTAATAACAGCTAGTGATGTTAATAATGATAACTGATAACTGATAACGATTATGGCGCGTGAATGATGATGGTGATGTGTTCTATAGGTTATTCCATCGATAATGATGATGATGGTGTGTTCTATAGGTTATTCCATCGATAATGATGATGATGATGTGTTCTATAGGTTATTCCATCGATAATAATGATGATGATGTATTCTATAGGTTATTCCATCGATAATGATGATGATGTGTTCTATAGGTTATTCCATCGATAATGGTGATGATGATGTGTTCTATAGGTTATTCCATCGATAATGATGATGATGTGTTCTATAAGTTATTCCATCGATAATGATGATGATGATGTGTTCTATAGGTTATTCCATCGATAATGATGATGATGTGTTCTATAAGTTATTCCATTGATAATAATGATGATGATGTGTTCTATAAGTTATTCCATCGATAATGATGATGATGATGTGTTCTATAGGTTATTCCATCGATAATAATGATGATGATGTGTTCTATAGGTTATTCCATTGATGGCAAAGACGATCTCATCGATGCTCTGTCTACTCTCAAACAACGAGCATCAGACGACGACGCTAACATATTGTTCAGTGTCGCAAGCGATTTATCGAAGGTAACTTGCCGCTCTTTCCACCAGATTTCGTATGACTGTGAAAAGCTCAGTGCCTTGTGCGTGCCTTGCCGCGACCGTGATGTTTCTAGAATTTGATAATGCCTTGCCGTGCCTTGACCGCGTTCGTCCCGTAAGCTTTTCATAGTCATACGAAATCTGTTCTTCAAGTTTTTGCTCGAGTTTTTCTTGCCTTAATATTTACACTTCACTTCTAGGTTATTGCCAAGAAGTTGCTAAGCGACAGCCTATCAGCGTTCGTATTTACTTTGATGGATGGTTTGACAGACTGTCAATCACACAGCTCCAGTGGCGCATGCGTAGTTCTTAACAGCATCATCAGAATTCGTGGACAGGAATTACGAAAAGAGGTTTGTGACGTCACTACTTGTCAACTGTTTGATAATTGCCCGTATATTTGAAAGTGTGGTGCATGTAAAGTTTGTGATATAAATTCCATATTATATTTATTATGTAAAGTGCATATGAACATATTCACACGAAATCTGCTCTATTATATTGAAAGGGCCCGGGCAAACGGTTTCAACATTTGCTTCAACAGCCGTTCGATTTTGTTGAATGGCAAAGTTTAAACGCTTTTAAACTCTTTCAACATCAATTCAACATCGATTCAACAATGTTGAAATAGTTTAAAAGCGTTTAAACATTGCCATTCAACAAAATCGAACGGATGTTGAAGCAAATGTTGAAACCGTTTGCCCGAGACTTAAGAGCGTTCCTCTGAGAATATCGACCATAGGTGTGCAAAATGCCCAGAAACCGAATTCCTTATACTTTGCTCAAAGATAGCCCTCGATGTCCGTATCACAGAAATAATAGTGAAAGTTTCAACAGATTGTTATTTTAGGAGAAATTCGACATTTTAGGTTTGAAGGCTTGATAAGGCGATTTCCCGGCATCACACGTACTCCGCGAGAAATGCATTTTCGAAGTGTAAACAAAATTGAATTTCGTAACTGTATAGCTCTTTTAAAAGATCGATAAACAATTGTTATTTCAGCAGTAAAATTATTGATTTTTATTTAGAATTGAAAATTTAATGGAATTTTGAATTTGACCTAAATTTAGTCGATTTTCAATGCCTGAAAATAGCACAAATTGAGGAGTCAAAAAACCAACTTGTTACATGACTTTATGAAATAAACAAATGTTCCTGTGAAAGAGCATTCTTTTAGCTTTTAGAAAATGTAAAAACATTTTTGGGCTACTAGAATTTCGACATTCTAGAGCTCCTCGAAAAGGCATTGTGGACGCTAAAAATAGCATGTGTCACGGTGACGTGCGTGACATCGTGACACACAAACGTCTGATTAATTATGCTAATAAAAACATTTCAATGGATTTCTGTCACAATTTTAATGCATTTTAACCCTTTTTATTTCTTTAGAACAATATTTTGTATATATAGACATTTTATATAATTTTTGATACTTTTATTTTAGTATTTTATTTGTTAGGCATTGCCAAGTCCTCATTTCGTTTTGAGTAACATTACTAAATTAAGAAACGAAGCAATTCCGTAGAATTGAGGCTTCAAATATACACTATATCTATACTTAAATATGTCTATAGTTAAAAACATTGGTAAAGTTTTTGAATTGAAATGAAATTAAAAGCAGCGCTGTGCTGTAAAAATAATTAGCTAAATATATGTGCATAAATTTAATTCATTGTTCTGCTTCAATGATTTGAGCGTGACCTTTTATTTATAGTATCACTAAAAGTGTGCAATATTTTGTACTATTTGCCACTAAATAGTGTTGATTAAACAATAGAGAGCAAAAGAATAACAAACAAAAAAACATATAAAAAAAACGCAAAAAAAAAAAGAGAATTGAAGATAAAAGATAAACAATGAACTGAAAAGAACAACAATGTCCAGAGAAATAACGAAAATATGAAAATATAATAACGCATAATCGATCACCAAAGCTTGGTGAATGTCCGCAGGCATAATGCCCTAAAAACAAAGCTAATTTCACCATACCGTAAGTCCTCTAAAAGCCACGTGGGGGCTTTTTATTTCAATCTCGTTAGAGAGGGGGGCGGTTAAAGGAGAGGGGGGCAGTTAAAGGAGTGGGGGGCTTAATAGAGGGGAGGGGCTTATTAATTTGACCGGAAATTTAGATGATGATGATTTTTTAATCAAAATACAGTAGACAATCTGGAATAAAAACAAGTCATACATCACAAAAAATTGAAGAGTAGACCTAAGAAACTAAAACACATGAGGTTTAAGATCATACAGCTGAAAATAAGGAACAAGATTTTGTTTTTTGTTCCGTCAGTGAACTGACAAGTATTAGATAGAGCTACTACGGTAGAGTGATAACACTAAAAGTGTGCAACATAAATACTACTAAATACTGCTAAATTATGCAAATTCTTTTGTTCTCTATTGTTTAATCAACACTATTTAGTGGTAAATTACGGTGGCCCATAAATGTCACGGCAAAACTTTATTACTCACGGCAAATCTTTTATTATTCACGACAAATCTGTTATTATTCACGGCAAATCTTTTATTATTCACGACAAATCTGTTATTATTCACGGCAAAACTTTCAGTTACTAACGGCAAAACTTACGAAAACAAAACTGAAGCTGCGGCATTCCTGTGTAAAATTCAAGATAGCGGATGAAGTAGTACCGTTAGTCTCCCTCGCAGCCGTTCTTAGTGTCGGGCTTCCTGGGGTAATGAAGTAGATGATCACGGCGGCGAATCTTTGTTTTATAGAGGATACGGGTATGCAAAAGTTTTCCATATGTTCAGAACGCAACTTAAGATAAACATGGGTCCAATTAGCACACTAAAAGAAAGCTGTAGCAGTACAAACTGCAATGTAACATTGAGTTCGAATCGCAAAAACTAAGAAACGCTACAATGTCAATTTGTAAAAGCGATGAACTGATAAGCATTGACCTGGGCGTAGTGTGGGACTTAAAAATGTGAAAGAATAACCGAAACATTAAAAAGAAGGATGAAAAAGTGGAAAATATAATTAGATATATAATAAAACGAGTAATGTAAATAGATGAATGAAGTAATATGGAAAATGAAAAACAAAAAAATTGGGCATGGATGGTGGAATATAGAATAATTGGAGAAAGAAAGAACCAGTAATAAAAAATATGATAAAAAATATAAATAAAAACAAAGAAGAAATATATGGGTAAATGGGTTAAATAGAATAAAAAATCAAAAAAAAGTATTTTAAAAGACACTCATGAAATAAGCGGGGATGCATGGGAGGGGGAAGAGGAATGGCGAAAATATGACCGAAAAAGGTGAACTATTATTGCTTTAAAAGCACGAAAAACAAGGATGTCATGGAGGAATATATGAAAAGGAAATGATGTGTGGTAATGATATAAATTTGGTGTAAAAAGTATAAAGTAAACAATAAAAAAATAGATATGTAAATAAATGCATGAATAGATGAATAAATAAATGATATGCCACGAGCAATAAAAGATTTGCCGTGAATAATAAAAGATTTGCCGTGAATAATAAAAGATTTGCCGTGACATTTATGGGCCACCGGTACCGTAGTAAATAGTACAAAGTATTGCACACTTTTAGTGTTTGTACTGTACCAGATACTATAAATAAAAGGTCACGCTCAAATTATTGAAGCAGAACAATTAAATTTATGCACATATATTTAGCTAATTATTTTTACAGCACAGCGCTGCTTTTAATTTCATTTCAATTCAAAAACTTTACCAATGTATTTTAACTATAGACATATTTAAGTATAGATATAGTGTATATTTGAAGCCTCAATTCTACGGAATTGCTTCGTTTCTTAATTTAGTAATGTTACTCAAAACGAAATGAGGACTTGGCAATGCCTAACAAATAAAATACTAAAATAAAAGTATCAAAAATTATATAAAATGTCTATATATACAAAATATTGTTCTAAAGAAATAAAAAGGGTTAAAATGCATTAAAATTGTGACAGAAATCCATTGAAATGTTTTTATTAGCATAATTAATCAGACGTTTGTGTGTCACGATGTCACGCACGTCACCGTGACACATGCTATTTTTAGCGTCCACAATGCCTTTTCGAGGAGCTCTAGAATGTCGAAATTCTAGTAGCCCAAAAATGTTTTTACATTTTCTAAAAGCTAAAAGGATGCTCTTTCACAGGAACATTTGTTTATTTCATAAAGTCATGTAACAAGTTGGTTTTTTGACTCCTCAATTTGTGCTATTTTCAGGCATTGAAAATCGACTAAATTTAGGTCAAATTCAAAATTCCATTAAATTTTCAATTCTAAATAAAAAACAATTATTTTACTGCTGAAATAACAAGTGTTTATCGATCTTTTAAAAGAGCTATACAGTTTCAAAATTCAATTTTGTTTACACTTCGAAAATGCATTTCTCGCGGAGTACGTGTGATGCCGGGAAATCGCCTTATCAAGCCTTCAAACCTAAAATGTCGAATTTCTCCTAAAATAACAATCTGTTGAAACTTTCACTATTATTTCTGTGATACGGACATCGAGGGCTATCTTTGAGCAAAGTATGAGAAATTCGGTTTCTGGGCATTTTGCACGCCTATGGTCGATATTCTCAGAGGAACGCTCTTAAAGCGCATTTTTCACAATTTACATGGAAATTATGCTTTATATATAATTCTGTATGTCTAAATATAAAAGTTAATTAAGATTGTTATGACTGCATTTTTCTAACAAAATGTACGTATTCAGGTTAATCATATAGTTACAACCATTCACGATAAGCTCTGGCTGATCGTCCATCCACAAACACGGACCGGGACGTTACGCGTCATGAGGACGTTAGCATCGCACCATCTTGCTCCTGTCCTGATGGCTCTCTTGGAATTCCCGCTACCTCTTGACGAGTAAGGCTTGTTTTATAGTAATCGTGTAAGGCTTGTTTTATAGTAATCGTGTAAGGCTTGTTTTATAGTAATCGTGTAAGGCTTGTTTTATAGTAATCGTGTAAGGCTTGTTTTATAGTAATCGTTATAACATTATCGTGATCATTGTCATAATATTGACATTACCATCATTGTACTTGAGTGTCAGGCCCAGGGAGCGGAGAAGGGGGAGGGGAGGGGAGGGAAAGGGAGGGAAGGGGAGGGGAGGGGAGGGGTTGGGGTGGTTCTTCTCATCCCCTTTCCTCTTTCCCTCTCTTTCTCCCTTGAGCCTGCAACTCACGTTACCATCATTGTTGGATGTTCACTGTTTTTTTTATAATCAATTATCGTTGAAGACGTCATCACCATCATCATCATCACCATTTTAATCGATCATTTTCCCCACTATCATTATAATCACGATAGTCGTCATCTCTATCACTGCCATTGTAATCGTCATCGTTGTCGTCAGCACCACCATCATTATCATTATTATCATCATTATCATCGTTTTTATCATCAACACCATTGTCGTCATCGCTATCATCATCATCATCTTCATCGTTAACATCAGCACTATCATCATCGTTTTTATCATCAACACCGTCGTCATCGTTATCATCATCTTTATTAACATCACCAGTATCGTTATCATCATCAACATCATCATCACCATCATCGTTATCATCATCACTATCATCGTTATCATCATCACTACCGTTATCGCTATCATTATCACTATCGTCATCACCTTTACGATTTATTATGCTTACCTACGATCAAACTTTCTATCCCAGGCACGTGGTTGAGATCTGGAAGACCCTATCAGGAGAACCAAGCCTTGCACAAAGTATACATGACTACCTGCTTGACTTAATGACTCGTAGCCTACCATACAACGAGAAACCAAACCCTAAACACAAGAAAGAAACGATTTACATCGCTACTTTACAACCATGTGCTGTAAGTACTCAAATCATTATAATAATTACAATAGTTGGGGTGGCATAGGTGGCTTAGTCTTGAGAGCGCTGGCATCTCGCTGGTCCAGGTTCGTGTGCCGGCTCGGGTTTGGATTATACGTGGATTAGTTTGTTTGATGTGTTCTTCTCTCCTGTGACACGAGGGGTTTTCTCCGGGTTACCCGGTTTTCCTCCCTCAGCAAAAATGGACATGTGAGCCGAGTTGTGAGCAAAATAATTAACATAGAGGTAGTGAGTGTGTGTCTGAGTCTCCCCAATTAGTAGGGCACACGTGTCGAGCTAGAAGATTGAGACGTTAAAAAAGCTATATAGTAATCGAGTGTTAATCAAATCAACATTGAAGTGAGGTTCTAAGCTCATTTCGCCAGAGGTTTATTTCTCGTTGCTTCACAAACCGTCAGTTTTACAAACGCTAAAGCAAGTACAAAATAACCTTTGATACCGAGGGTACTTAGATCTAGACTAGCAATACTAAACGCTTGTTAAAAGTTTTCTTTGTATGTAAAATATGATATTTGTAATATTATCGCAATTGTAATTGTATTTCAATTCAATTTAAAACGATGAGAAAGACTGGGAGAGTGAAAAAGTCAAGGAAGATAGACCTATAATCGGCTAACGCGTTGCTATGTATGTTTCCACCCAATTCAAATATTTTGGGAATAAGATTCTTTGTCTTATGTATTTCAATGTCACGTGGAAAATGTTTGAAACAAAAGTTTTTATTCCCAGAGGTTTTGAATTGGGTGGAAACGTACATAGCAACACCTTAGCCGATTAGGTATATTGGTCAGAGGAGAGGACGGAAAAAAAAAAGATTTCAAAATATTGGAACTACTTTTGTAAAGTAATTTCTAAACATATTTTTGCATTACCCAGATAACATGCGGTCTGACGGAGATGTTTGATGCCGAGGAGACTACAGAACTTGCCCTTGAACACTTCCATCGTCTCTTCTCGATGGCGTTACTCAGACTTGGAACATGTGTTGGTTTACGTGAACCAGAACCACCGACTAAGAATAAGAAAGACAAAGCAAAGCACTCTACTGTTAACCCATTAACGTGAGTGTTAAACAGCAAAACTAACTTGTAATACACCCTTTCCGAGAAAGTTTGTCACCTGTGAAAAGCACACAAGCTAGTGGCACGAAGGATCATGGATCAGTTCAGAAACTAAATGTGCATTCGGAACGCCTTTCTTGTTGTTTGATAAGTAAAAACGGACATTTCTCAATAACATATTGACAAGTGTAACAATGTGGGCATGAAATCCCTAGGCCCAGTTGTTCAAAGCCAGTTTAGTGTTAATCCTAGGTTAACTCCATAGGTTTTCTTCAGAGTTAACCTAGGATTAGCGTTAATTTAGCTTTGAACAACCGGCCCCTGCGCTCTAATAAAGTATACATATGTAACCCATAACCCCCTGCGCTACTAGCTTGTAGGCTTTTCACTTCACGGGTGACAACGTTTTTCGGAAACGGTGTATAGTTATAAAAGATTATCCATTATTATGTATTATTTAAAAAACTCATTAATAATTCATGACCATTTTGTCCAATCCGATGCTCCTCTCTGGTCACGAGGAAAGCCTTGTATATCGCATAATCTACGTTTGAAACGCAGAGGGATTATAGAGTAGAATAGAAGAACAATGGAATGCAAATGAACATGAAGCATTATATAATGGCACATGTGTCATTATATAATGCTTCATGTCCATAATTCAGATATTACCCTTCCCCCCATCCCCCCATCTCTTCTGACGAGTGAACATCAGACTTAGAAATAATTTACTTTTAGATTTTTGGCGAAAAAAAATCTTTGATCATGAGTGCCAATGTCAGGATTCGAACCGAGATCTTTTGCTTGGTTGTATCCGAACTTTAAGCCATTATGCTACTGAGACAATCGATGAAAAGTTTGCAACGAAATGTCATCAAGCTCATTTGCATTCAAGTTGGTTAGCATTCCTCTATTATTAGCGTAGATCAATTCCCAAATGCAAACAACCTTCCGTTTTCTTTTGTTTCATCGATATTGGAGAAAATGGTCATGAATTACTAATGAGTTTTTTAAGCCGTTCAATAAACTCGCAGAACGTGTTTTATCAGGTTTAAAATCCCTTTGGCTTCGCCCTCGGGATTTTAAACCTGATAAAACACTCCTGCTCGTTTATTAAACTATACATATTATCAATTATATTAGTTTATTCATCGTAGATTTGTGATAGATAGTATGTCATATATTTGTCTCGCGAATTTTGAAGGTTTTGACCGCGACGTTTCGACTGCTACTGCTAGTCTTCATCAGGCGATGAGTAGACTTAAAAATAAAATAAACATTACTAAAATGATGGTTATGATGACGGTGATGATTATTTTGATGATGGTGATGATGATGATGATGATAGTGGTGATGGTGGTGATGATGATGGTGATGATGATGATGATAGTGGTGATGGTGGTGGTGATGAGGACGTTGATGATTATTTTGATGGTGATGATCGTGATGATGATGTTAGTGGTGATGGTGGTGGTGATGATGACGTTGATGATTATTTTGATGGTGATGATGATGATGACAGTGAAGATGGTGATGATGATGACGACGACGATAAAAATTGTCAATTAGATCACCTCAATATATTTACTATAGACAATGTTATTGTATTTACTTCCAGTTCTGCGCTGGATCTCATCAAAGCCATTCTGACACGATGTCAGTACGGTAAACTAATGGATTTTATCGAGAATGAGAAAGTCTGGGACTATTTCCAAGACGAGAAGGAGTTTCCTGAGGGGATAACTTTACTAGCTCGGTCAGTACTTGTACAATAACTTTACTAGCTCGGTCAGTACTTGTACAATAACTTTACTAGCTCGGTCAGTACTTGTACAATAACTTTACTAGCTCGGTCAGTACTTGTACAATAACTTTACTAGCTCGGTCAGTACTTGTACAATAACTTTACTAGCTCGGTCAGTACTTGTACAATAACTTTACTAGCTCGGTCAGTACTTGTACAATAACTTTACTAGCTCGGTCAGTACTTGTACAATAACTTTACTAGCTCGGTCAGTACTTGTACAATAACTTTACTAGCTCGGTCAGTACTTGTACAATAACTTTACTAGCTCGGTCAGTACTTGTACAATAACTTTACTAGCTCGGTCAGTGCTCGTACAATAACTTTACTAGCTCGGTCAGTGCTCGTACTTAACTAGTTATACAATGTGGGATTACATTAAATTTAATCGGTTTTGTCAAAAATAAGCTTCATATCTATACTGTTTGTCCTTTTAGCTTTTTTTTAAAACGTCTCTGTTTTGTCCGGTGTATCCTTAAGTGGCATACCGTGGGATATCTCACGAGTCACTTGTATTTTTCAGTATACACACGAGCCTTTAGCCTTTATAACATTGTAGAACTATTTAATGTTTAACAAATTAATGTTTGTGCTGAAAATTGGCTTAGTTTATGTTCAAATGTCATTATTCTAATGCAATGTGGCGCTTATTTTACACTGCTTCAATGAGCCACCTACATGGACTGCTATTTAACATGCACATGTATAAGCAGAACCACCACCAAAAACAAGAAACTTTGCTGTCCAATTTTCTTTAAAAACAGATGTTTCGCCTCACATTTCACGACCATTTGTATAGTAAAGAAAAGTAACGAGAATGTTTATTTTGTTGCAGTGGTATTTGCAAGACAACGCCCCAACATGTTGCCAAGATCACCACATCGTTTCAGATGTCATTCTGCAGTGTTTATGACGCCCAGAGGGTAGTAATAGCGGCATTCTTTGCTGAGGTAAAGACAGGTTATTGTATTTCTCAAAGTATAGGTGTTTTGTAAATATAATATATAAATACCAGTAGGAGTTCTGCCACTGAGAAATATCGTATTTGAACACGATAAAAATACGATAATTCTATATGTGAAAATATTTTTTTTGTCATAGAGTTTATATAATAAACAGAATAATACATGATTCTTGGAGATATGGAATTGATCTTCTCGTGTTCAAATTCGATATCTTACGAGTAATTCAGTATTCAAGCACGATTAAAACAGTTTATTTGCAATTTAATGACTTCCCACAACTCCTGCTGAATCGCTCAGAACAGCCATTACCAACAGTCATTTCACAACTTATATTTATATGATATTCTGTTTGAAATGGGTGTATAATTATATGATATTGTGTTTGTGTAGTTAATCGATCAGCGATGTGGAGGTAGTTCAGAGCTGGTTGATCTACTAGGTGTATAATTATATGGTATTGTGTTTGTGTAGTTAATCGATCAGCGATGTGGAGGTAGTTCAGAGCTGGTTGATCTACTAGGTGTATAATTATATGATATTGTGTTTGTGTAGTTAATCGATCAGCGATGTGCTGGTAGTTCAGAGCTGGTTGATCTACTAGGTGTATAATTATATGATATTGTGTTTGTGTAGTTAATCGATCAGCGATGTGGAGGTAGTTCAGAGCTGGTTGATCTACTAGGTGTATAATTATATGATATTGTGTTTGTGTAGTTAATCGATCAGCGATGTGGAGGTAGTTCAGAGCTGGTTGATCTACTAATGACGAGTCTACTTGGTCGTCTTGTCGACACATCGCGTATCGTTAGGAAATACTGTATACGAGGTCTTGGTAATGTGTCAAGTGTCGATGATGCTAAGGTATGGAGTACTATAACACATAGCTTTATCCTATCATACACAGAATCGAAAAATAGGCCTACCCAGGTCCCAGCAGTCGCCCTAAGACGCCGCCACTATAAGCGTCTTTAGGAAGTCTTAGGAGATTTTGAGGTAAAATGGGAGAGACTTAGGGCGACTTCTGGGCTCGGAGTAAGCCTAAAATGGCGACCAACTTGAATAACCATTGTTCTTGACTGGCTAGCCTCCCATACATGTGAGAACTCTATTATCTTCTAACATGAACACGAGGCTAGAACGATAGGAGGTCGTCATATTCCGATTCGGTCCATAATACTGCAACCTGGAGTGTTTTTTATTTGTTTTCATCAATTCCCGTTTTTCCATTTTCTCGCTTTTTCTAAGGAAATAATTACTCCTACGTGGACTATTTCCTCTAATACTTTCGTGGAATTTTGATTAAAATATGCTTCTGTTCTCACTTATTTATTATTATCTGTCATTCTTCCTTCCTCTTCAAGTTCTCTTCAACCCTTCTTAGTCGCCCCTTTCTATCTTCCTCTCGTCATCCCCTTCTAATCCTCCCTTCTCTCATTCCATTCCTTGCATTCCTTCCTTGCTCTTTCTTGTCGCCCCACTTTTGACATCCCTTTCTATGTTCCCCTCATACTTCCCCTCATCCTCCCCTCCCTTATGTCTTTCTCTCTCATTCAATTCATTCCTTTCTTTTCCTACAGGTCGAGCAGCATTCAACAACGATCTTGTCCGCCATGATGACAGGTATGGATGATCGAGATGATCCTGACGATGAAATAACACTGGAAGCAATGTCAGGTTTATCAAAAGTGTTGGCCAAACTGGACGAGAATCACGTCAGGCAGATACTTATTAACATATGTCTACGGGTTAGACCTTGCTTTGAGAAGGTGGGTTGTTGGTATTGTTGATTAGAATCATCAGCATCCTTAACACCATCATTATTATCATCATTATCATCACCATCATCACTATTATCATCATTATCATCATCATCATCATTATTATCATCATTATTAACATCATTATCATCATTATTATCATCATCCTTATCACCATCATTATTATCATCATCATCATCATTGTTATCATCATTATCATCATCAGCATCCTTATCACCATCATTATTATCATCATGACCACCACCATCATCATCATCACAACTATCAACACTATCAACATCATCATCGTCGTCGTTTCAATCATTACCATCATCGTCATTATTACCACCACCACCACCACCATCATCATCATCAACAATATCATCATCATCTTCGACATCAACACTATCAATATCATCATCATCACAACCATCAACATTATCATCATCATCAACGTCGCAATCATAACCATGATTACCATCATCATCATTGCCACCATCATCAACACTATCATCATCACCATCGTCGTCGGGGTTATCATAGGCATAACCATCATCATCATCCAGATCATCATTGCCACCATCATCATCATCATCATCATCATCATCATCATTGCCACCATCATCATCATCATCATTATCATCATCACCGTCGTCGACCGTCTCATCATCGACATCACCATCATCTCCATCATCATCATTCCTAACGCCATTGTTCTGGTATATGACAGGACAAGACAGCAGTACGAGCAGCAGCGTTCATCTTGTTTGGTAAACTGTCCAGGTTTGGTGATGGTCCTTCAAAGACACCATTCCTAGAGCAAATACACACCAACTTCATTAGTATATTACTGCATCTCAATGAAGAACAAGAAGTTGCAAAGGTTAGTTCGATAATACTATGGAAAAAATATTATATAATATAATATATTATTATTATGGAAATCACTAGAGTGGTGAAACGGCCATATCCAATACTCCCCTTGACAGTTCCGTGCCATCTTGGAAGGTAACCAGGCCTATGCATCGAATCTAGACGAACGTTGAGTTTGCAATGATAGAGAAACGTGAATAATTATCCGGCAAGGTGTTACAAGGTCTCTATCGTTGCAAGCTCAACGTTCGTCTCGCTTCGATGCAAAGGCCCGGCTACCTTTCAAGATGGCGCAGGAAACTGTGAAGGTGACTATTCTGCCTTTGAGGAATGATTCTTTTGTACCACATGATTACTTTTAATGATTGGCGATCGAGACGGACCTTCACACGTTAGAGAAACAAGATAGGAAACACGACGCATTTCACCACTCCACCAGTGGTTTCTATAATATTTATTTCTCTTGCAAAGGTTAGTTTAATTGTTTGCTTGTTCTGTTCTTCTCTATTTCAGGGATGTAAGGAATGTCTGCGTTCGGTTGGCCCACTGATTGGTTCTGATCAAATCAAGGCCATGTTTCAAAAACATCTCATCGAAGAAGGACATCTACACTATGGAGAATTTATGAACGACTTATCACGGCTGATTGTAAGTAGAGCATTGGAAATAAACGAATATACAAACAATAGTACAAACTCATATGCATACAAGCAAACAGATAAACAAACGAACATACATACAAACAACAAACAAACATACATACAAACGAACGAACGATCAAACACATCAACGAACATACGAACAAACAAACAAAAGAACACACATACTTACAAGCAAACAAACAAACAAACGGACATACATACAAACAACAAACAAACATACATACATACATACATACATACAAACAAACGAACGAACGAACAAACACATCAACGAACATACGAACAAACGAATGAACAAACAAACACGCATACTTACAAGCAAACAGATAAACAAACAAACGGACATACATACATACAAACAACAAACAAACATACATACAAACAAACGAACGAACGAACAAACACATCAACGAACATACGAACAAACAAACGAATGAACACACATACTTACAAGCAAACAGATAAACGAACGAACGAACAAACACATAAACGAACATACGAACAAACAAACGAATGAACAAACACATCAACGAACATACGAACAAACAAACGAATGAACAAACAAACATACAAACAACAAACATACAAACAAACAAACAAACACATACTTACAAGCAAAACAAAACAAAAAACAAAAGAAAATATCAACAAACAAACACATACTTACAAACAAACAAACGAACAAGCAAGTAAACACGCAAATGAACAAACACACAAACAAGCAAGCAAATATACAATCAAGACCAAACAAACTCTTCGACGTTTTAGCAAAGTTTTGTATGTCTTTTGTTTTACTTTTTTCCTCTGCTCTTGCTCGATTCTTGCTTCCTTCATTCTTTCCCTTCCCTTCTTTTTCTCTTCCTCTTTTGTCTTTTTCTTCTCTTCTTTCGTCTATATAAAACTGCTGTATTTCTTCTCTCATTCTTACAATTTCTTCCTAGAACCTTTTGTTCCTTTATTTTACCTGTTTTGTTATTTATATATTATATTTTGTTACTTCTATTGTTCTTTCTTCCTTCATTCTTTTCCTTCTCTTCTTTTTCTCTTTTTGTTCCTTTTTTTACATATTTTGTTATTTATATGTTTTTATTTTGTTACTTCTATTGAAGATCGTCGATTTCCCTGAGAAGGTCAACTTCTATGTGATGGGATGCGTTTCTTTCTTCAAGAGTATCAGAGATGATATCAAAGCAAATGCTGCTTTATTTGTCGGTAAGAAAATATAGTTGATGATGATTGTGATAATGATGGTGATGACGACGACGATGATTGTGTTGATGAAAACAGTGATAGCAGTGATGATTAAGATGGTTGTGGTGATTATTATTATTATTATTATGATGATGATGATGATAGTGATGTCGGTGACGAGGTTATATCAAAGCAAATGCTGCTTTATTTGTTGGTAAGCTAACATAATTGATAATGATGATGATACTGATAGTTGATGACATTGATAATGATGATGAAGACGACGATAATGTTGATGGTGATGAAAATGTCGATAACAATGATGGTGAAGATGATTGTAATGGAAGTGATAATAATAATGATGATGATGTCGACGATGATGATTGTGATGACGACAACGATGATAATGATTAAATAGTAATAGCAATGGTGATGAAGAATATTCGTTGTAGTGGTGATAATGTTTATGATGATGATTGTTATGATTGATGTTGATGATGATAATAGTGATATAACGATGATGAAGTAAGTGGTGATGATAATGACTAAAATAATAGCTAAATGTTTCAATTTTCAGGTTTTCTTCTTGGCAATCTTGGTGTCGATAAACGAGACGATATCTCAAAGGACCACGTCTGTGGAGGTAATTTCCTTCCCTTTCCTTTCTCATATAATTTTCCTTTTTCTTATCTGTATTTTCTATCCCATCTAGCTCTGGTGATGCTTCTGAAAGATCCTTCCACTAAAGTCCGTTGTAAAGCCGCTGAAGCTATGAGCCTGCTGTACGACTACTAGCCAATCAAACCGTTCCTCCATCGACCTGCAAAGCTTCACGGGATACTATAAGTAAATTAGAATATTAATGCGGTCACCAAGGCCAAACAAAATTAAGTGAAATTATAGAAACAACCAACTAATTGCAAATTATGGAAAGCCGGTCAAAATGCAATAAGCACTAAAATATCAAAAATTATATTAATTGTTACATATGTTCGAATCAAATTTTAAAAACATGGTTATGGCTCGAATACCAGCGGTTGTGTTGGATAAGAGCATGCGTACTGCTTAGCAAAGTAAGTTGGACAACAAACTGGAACCATGCGGTTTCTGAATCAGAGCATTCGTGATAGCTACAAGTTGAACACAAAATTAGCGGTTTTCTTTAGTTCGAGCATGCGTTGTTATCACGAAAGTATAGACGAATCAAAATGAAATGCTGCGCATGCGTATTAGCTTAGTTGAAATCAATAAACTAATTCTCAAGTGACAGATCGTTCTGGTTGTTGAGCCAACCATTTGTTTGTACATCACTGAAGACCTCTTCTGAGAACAATTATCGGCTAAAGAAAGATCTAACCTGCAGAGATAGGCTGACAAACCTGTCGACCTAGTGAAACGGTTCCCTGCTATTCAATATGTAGGGTTGATACTAATCCAAGCGGCGTTGAGATTTGATCTCGAAAATCAGTTTTTAATCGATAACAACAAAACTTGTAATCGTCCAACACTTCATGTTCATTTTTTATTTTGGAAGAAGCGGTTTTGGATGTGAAAATGTGCCTTTATTTCACTATATTCGTGTTTATTTTTTATTTTGGAACAAGTGGTTTTGGATGTGAAAATGTACCTTTATTTTACTGTATTCATGTTTATTTTTTATTCTGGAACAAGTGGTGTTGGATGTGAAAATGTACCTTTACTATATTCATGTTTATTTTTTATTCTGGAACAAGTGGTTTTGGGTGTGAAAATGTACCTTATTTCACTATATTCTTGTTTTTTTATTTTTTTTATTCTGGAACAAGTAGTTTTGGATGTGAAAATGTACCTTTACTATATTCATGTTTATTTTTTATTCTGGAACAAGTGGTGTTGGATGTGAAAATGTACCTTTACTTCACTATATTCATGATTTTTTTTTATTCTGGAACAAGTAGTTTCTGATGTAAAAAGTGTACCTATTTCACTATACCTGGCTACTTTACACCTTTGAGAAAGATCAAAAACTGCGCAGCGAAATAAACTCATAACTTTGAAGGTTTTTCAGACAATTAAGTGCTCCTCTGCAAAAATCCGTTTCCTTAATTCAAAGGTGAAAATGCGATAATAGAGTTTTGTCGAGTGCTGAATTACCGCCAGCTTTTCTTTTGTACAAATTGGTCCACTAAAAGGTCAAAACTACTAACAGGTTCCGCGTTATAGCCGCCACTTCATTTTTACAATGAACAGCTTTTCCGCCAGGAAACTCTTTCTAAAAGGTCAAAAAACTTGAATGGCGTGTAGACTTAATTACCGACACTTAAGCCAGCTTTTCCGTTTGCAAATCTCGTCTCTTGTGAAGGTTAAGAACCATGGTAAACTATGACTTAAATAGTGGCTTCTGTAGTTGGCTGTCTGCGAAAAAGCTTATCTTAAAAGTTCAAAACTGCATTGAAGTGTAATTTGTAATCTAATTACTGCTAATAGTCGACAACTGCAGAAAATTGTGAGATTACAACACGTAGTTTTATCTGCAAAACCTTAGACGTTTAGATGCGGGAGCTAAATTTCTTCAGCTTTTTTAGCCTGTCTTCAAAATTCTCTCAAAGGTCAAGAACTACACTGAGCTAAATGACCAGCCACTCAGCATCACCGAATACACAGCTTAATCTCAGTGGGTAATGTTTGCGTCATCACCCACTAAGCTCCTCATGACAGTGGACTTCTAACATTGTTGACAGCAGTGATTACTGTAAGTAGCGTTGCGATCCTTGTCATTTAGCATTCGGCTACCTTCCCTCAGAAACAACTCAACAACTCTGTCTACGACAACGTTGTCTTCTAACAACTCAACGTTTAGGTTCTTCAAATTCAGCATTGCGAAGTTCTCTGGATTTCTAATTTAAGGTAAGAATTTGGTTGCTACTCTTTTTGTATGGAATTCAGTTGATGTTTTGGTATTTTGTGCGTTTTTAATGTATTAAAATTGTGTTTGATCACAGGGCGTCTTGCTGTCTGGAGTGAGTTTTTTTCGAAACTTTGTTTTTAAAATATGAATGTGATGTTATATTTGGAATAGCAGTTCTATTTTGACTAAAATTGATACATTTTTACTCGAAAACTGTAACTTTTCCAGTAATTATGATAAATTTGAATAATTATGATTGTATATTGAAATAACCTCTGTTTTTGTCAATATCTCAAGCACAGCTTTCGTTATCAAAATAGTCTTATGGTATTGATTTTATACATTGTAAGGCCGCGAATTTGTGACCCAAAAAAATGAACAAAAATTATTCAATCTTTTAATATCAGATAATTGTTCCTCGTCGCTTCTTCTTCTACTAAAACAAATCACTGTAATGTGCTTAGCTAAGAATTCCATCTTCTAGAAAATTGGGTATGTTTACTCATACAATATTTTCTATCCAGAATTAACCGAAACGATAAAAGGAAATTTATTTTACTAATCAATGTTCAAATTCCAGACTTTTTAACAGTGAAAGCCAGTAAAAAAATATGCCCAAAGATTGTAAAATTTGAATATTTTCTAGTCGTATACAGATAAACTCGGGATTGGTTTCAGATG
Source organism: Metridium senile (assembly GCA_949775045.1). Taxonomy (NCBI): domain Eukaryota; kingdom Metazoa; phylum Cnidaria; class Anthozoa; order Actiniaria; family Metridiidae; genus Metridium; species Metridium senile. The sequence goes on from OX459100.1 coordinate 9,027,901, forward strand.
AAAAAGTCATTAGGATTGTTCAAGGCATTTGACCCACTACTGATCAGAAGCATATTTTCGTAATTTATTCCTGTAATTGGCAGCGTGAGCCAGGATAAAGTAATTAAAAGCTATTAAGTGTTTCCATTCAAGGTTAGAATAGGCCGTGTTGAACAGTCAAGTTCATATGTTGAGCGTTTAGAGTGCTTGCACTTGTAACAAGTACATTGTGTTGTATGATCAGCGGTCTCTTTTTACACACTAACCAGGACTCGTATTTGAATTCCACGAATGTTCTGATTACTAAAATTAAGACCTTAACGTAAATATTATTTAAACGTAACAGTCACCTTAACGTAAGGTCTATTTTAACATAACAGTCACTGAACGTAACAACTATTTAACGTAACAATCACGTAACAATCACCTTAAACTGAGTAACATCCACCTTTACATAATAGTTAAACGTAACAACCATTTTAACGTAACAATCACCTTAAACTCAGGAACATCCACCTTTACGTAATTGTTTAACGTAACAACCATTTTAACGTAACAATCACCTTAAACTCAGGAACATCCACCTTAACATAATGATTTAACGTAAAATCATCTTAACTAAACAACTATTTAACGTAACCATCGCGTAACAATCACCTTAGACTATCCACCTTCAGTTAACGTAATCATTTAACGTAACCATGGTAACAATCATGTTAATGTAACATTCGCCATTAAGGAACAGCCATTAACCTTAACGCACAAATTCCACTCATTTACCGATAATTATCTTCTGATTACCACAGGCAGAATCCTACATCTTATCGACAACATTGACCAATCAGAGATGTCATTTCGACTCCTTGTTACCATTCTCTTATGTATCCCAGTAGTGCACTGTGGCCCAACAAGGATTACATCCAATAGAACAGCGACTAAAAAGAACGCTATACCCACAACTGCTCCAATACCCACACTACCTGCGTTCCGTCCATGTAATGAGAACGTCTGCGCGTCACGTATTTCAGCCTGTCAGCTGATGAAATTATGCAACTGTAATGATCCCGATTGCTCATGTTGCGCCGAGTGTACTCAGTGCTTGGGATCCCTGTGGAGTGATTGCTGCGACTGCCTGGGATTGTGTGTGGCACATCTCGAGAGTTCGTCAGCTTCAAATGCGGTTATAGGAGATATTATGTCATCGATACCATCGTTGTTTAATGCTCTCAGTGAAGGTCCTATAAATAATTTACCTGCTGTTTTTGTGTTTCGCCCTCAAGCTTCTATCACTCCTGACAAGCGATTATCAGGTTAGATTTGTGAAATTTGTTTCATGACAAAATCTATAAATAGAGTTTTGGTGATTATGATGGTGAACATGATGATGACAGAGGTGGTTGTGGTGGTGGTGATAGTGGTTGGGGTTGGGGTTGGGGTTGTAGTGATGATAATGGCGATGATGATTGTGATTACGATGATGAAGATGATGGTGGTGGTGATAGTGATAGTGATTACGATGATGGTGCATAGTTGTGGTTGTGGTAGTGATGGTTGTAGTGAGCGGTGTTGTGGTTGTAGTGATGATAATGGCGATGATGATTGTAATGACGACAATGAAGATGCTGATGAAGATGGTGATGACAGTTGTGGTGGCGGTTGTAGTGATGGTGGATGGTGGATGGGGTTGTAGTGCTGATAATGACAATGATGGTGTCGATGGTGATGGTAATGATGATGATAGCTAGCCACGATGGCGAGTGGTTTTGGACGAGTGCCATGAAAAGAGTTCTTATATCGCCTCAGATATCCCTGTGTGTAATAACGCACCTGAAACCCTGCTTAATCTATATTCGATGCTCGTCTGGCGGGATGATCTCGAGTAGCAGGTCAAGCACTACTTAATTTAATCGATTACAATCGATGATTGATCTTTGTGGAACACCGCAATCGGAAGATCACCAACTAGAGTATCTATCTTATAACGGGAATATAAGAGGAAACTAGTATAGACTGCGTCGGTGTTTGATATAAACGATAGATAATATAAATGGAAACTAGCGAGTAAACTAGTGTAGGCTGCGTCGGTGTTTGATATAAACGATAGGTAATATAATGAAACTAGCGAGTAAACTAGTATAGGCTGCGTCGGTGTTTGATATAAACGATAGGTGATATAATGAAATTTGTAACACTGTCAAAAATGTTGACTTAACTTTACTGACGTTTCGAGCTTTAGCCCTTCGTCGGAGTAAAATATATTCGCATACTTCTATGCACGGACTTAATGCTGCGAAACGAGTTTTTACACGCCTTATTCGGTAAAATCAGTTAAATTCACATCAAATGTGTCTGTTTAAAGTACAAACTCCCGTGCATAGAAGTATGCGAATACATTAAATGTGGTCATACTTTAGCGCGTCGCGTTGTAGGTTTATTTTCACTGGTGGTATTCTTAAGGGGTTCCGTTGTCTCGATCACTCGTAATTAGGCCTTTTCTCTACCCCCTCGTTGAGGCCACCTTGCTTTATGTGTCTATTTTTATGAATTTGGGCTATAGATAGATATATACAGCACGTTTAAATTAGGTGACGGTATGGTTTGGGCTATAGATAGATATATACAGCACATTTAAATTAGGTTGACGGTATGGTTTTCGCTTTGGACTATATATAGATACATACAGCACGTTTAAATTAGGTTGACGGTATGGTTTGCGCTTTGGACTATAGATAGATACATACAGCACGTTTAAATGAGGTTGGCGGTATGGTTTGCGCTTTGAGCTATAGATAGATACATACAGCACGTTTCAATGAGGTTGACGATATTATTTGACCTTAATGTCTACTTGAAATTATTTATGGGTTCAGAAATACTTTCAAGAGAAATTATTGAATAAAAAAAAGACCAAGTGTTCCACACTCAAAAAAATATTCGTGGAAGTTTGTGATTTCATCACACGCAAACCAGAAAACCATTTCATTTCATTTCAATCATAGTTAATAACTATGTTTCAATTCAACATTTGCTTCAACATCCGTTCGATTTTGTTGAATGGCAATGTTTAAACGCTTTTAAACTCTTCCAACATCAATTCAACATCGATTCAACACGTTTCAACAATGTTGAAATATTGGATAATGTTGAAATAGTTTAAAAGCGTTTAAACATTGCCATTCAACAAAATCAAACGGATGTTGAAGCAAATGTTGAAACCGTTTGCCCGGGCCTTTTTTTTTCTGGACATGGAAGAGGCGTTATAGAAGAATTAATATATTTACACTCGACGAAACATACTTAACAAATTAAGAATTAACTTATTATTATTATTATTTCAATAGCTTTCTCTCATTGTTTGTATACTAGTTGATTTTGATTGTCGTTTCGTTTGTACCGCAGGTAACATCACAAACAGTGGTCTAAGCGTTAACGATCAGATCTGTAAGTCAGCGTTCTACGATGATTGTCGTTCGTTTATACACTGTAAAGCGATCTGTACGTCAATGGGCGCACAGCGTTATCGATGGTTTCATAATGGATGTTGCCAATGTGTTGGGAGTAGTTGCTCGGACTACGGTGAAACAACGTCCTTGTGTAAGAACTGCAACAATTGATTAAAGGAATGGAACATTTGATCAAAGGAATGGAACATTTCATCGAAGGAATGGAACATTTGATCAAAGGAATGGAACATTTGATCAAAGGAATGGAACATTTGATCGAAGGAATGGAACATTTGATCAAAGGAATGGAACATTTGATCGAAGATAGTAAATCATATTAAAACACTCGATCGAATTGATTGAGAGGATTAATCGAATTAAGACATAGACCATTTAATACTAAATTTAAAGAAAACTAAGCTAATAACATAAATAGATAGGACATTAATCCATCATGTAAAAAGAACACTTGATCGAAAAAGAACGATTGATCGAAAAAGAACGATTGATCGAAAAAGAACGGTTGATCGAAAAAGAAACAGTTATTCACGATTAAGGATTATCATTTTTAGTTGCATTTTTATACCAGTGATTTTTGCGACCATTTGACGCACGGCGATTTCGCAGCGACGCAAGATCGTGCGCGTATGATTTAAACGATAGGTATCATATAATGAAATTTGTCACACCGTAAAAAATGCTGGCGTTTCGAGCTTTAGCCCTTCGTCGGAGTAAAAAAGGATATGATTTACTTCGTCTCTTATAAATTAATTGTCCTGAAACCGCCGAGATATTCATTGTTAGAATGCCCAATGTAAATAGCCGTATATATATATAATAGAAGAAACTATCAATGCGATAATCTGATATGTTGTCAAAACTAGTGTTGGGTGAAAACTAGACTGTGTTTTGTATCTTTTGTCGTTATGCTTTTAAATAAAGTATTTGTATATGCGTGTTTACACTTGGAACCTACCAGGTTTTTTGTTATCGTGTTTGAAGAAAGACTATTTAGGGTAGTCGTACCTATTATCGCGCACATCCTATTATCGTGCTTTTCGTAAAAAATAATATATATCTTCTATTCTGCGTAAAAGTTTATTCAAAATAGTGGACCAAAAAAGTTGGTTGCAACACAATAAGCAGCCATAATTGTTTTAATTAATTTTGAAGCAGTTTTTTAAAAGATATATATTATTTTTTACGAAAAGCACGATAATAGGATGTGCGCGATAATAGGTACGACTACCTTACGTATTTATCTTTTTAGCTGATTGGCGCGGCATTGGTAAATCCGTCTGTCTGTCCACAGTTTGTGCACATGTCTTTTTAAATAGTGCGGAAACTATGGTTACCGATAAGCGCAGCCAGAGTTAACTCTGGCACGGCTATTTAAGCTTTGTATTGTAGTTTTATGTAAAAAACAGTAGGATTTATTGACTGTTAATTTGCGTGTTGGATTGAAAACTAATTCTGTTGCTATGTATTTTAATAGTATTGTAGTACAGTTTCAGACAACTTTTATACTATGAAAATCACTAGAGTGGTTAAAAGTACGTTGAAAATTTGGCCTTGGGGATGTGTCTTTCTGTACCACATGACCATTTTTGAGCAAAATGATTGGCCAGAAGCGATCACAAAGTACAAAAAAAATTGGTCACGTGGACGGAATTTTTGGGGTATGATTACCAGTCTACTGATTTCCATAGTATACATTGTTGCTCAAAGGCTGACGCTGACTGTGGCGCATGGAAAATTTACACATTTTGGCTAACCACCATATTTGCACACTTCTTTCCTTATTTTGTGTGATTTGGGTTCGCTGATTTGCAATAATCTGCAGGCAAGAGAGATTTTATTGAATTGGAAGTTGTTTATTACAGAAAATACACTCAAAACAAAGTTTCTGACAGATAAAGTTACAAATATATTTGACATAAGTCAAGAGTCGTTTCTATTGAATAAGGTATATTTAATATCGGACACAAAGAAGATGCCTTAATAAGAACATGCATTGTTTCTTTACAATGTTTTTGATAAAATTTGATCCAGGATATATTTCCTGTTGTCATACATGTAGGGGTGACGAATTGCAGCATAATGTGCCTTACCGTGGTCACCCAATTAGAGTTTTGTACAAGTTAGCTTTAGCAGTCAAAAGTTTCTCTTTTCAAATTATTTGCTACACCTTTTCAAATTTAAACATCCTGGAAGGTTTTTCAGCCACTTCACACTAAACTTCACTCTTGTCTTCGCTTTGAACATTTCAAAGTGTTTACTGTTCGACACTCGGTGTGTCTTTTACATTAAGGTCTCGCTTTCTGATTGGTTAACTTGTACAAAACTTTAATTAGGTGGCCATGGTAAGGTGCATCGTGCTGTAATGGTACCCAAAACAATCTCGGAAAAAATGGCCAAGTCTCGCAATCTTGCCTGCTTAATTAGTCTTGAGTCTCGTTTTTCATTTACCACTCATCACCCCTACATGTCATACAGATGAAAAAAAACTTATTTTAATTTTACCTATAATTATTATATACCAAAGCTTCTATATAAATTAAATTTCAAACATAAATTTACAAACCACTCTTTGACTATACAAAAGCTTCTATTATATAAATTATATTCAAACTTTTTTTAAATATTATTTAAACCACTCTTTAACAACTCTTTACAAACACTTAATGCTTATAACATATTGTCATATTTAAGTGATTTAGACATAAAAGGTGCGGATTATTAATGTCTCTCCATCTATGCAGTGTCTGTCCTGCTTGATACCTATATAGATGGGTGACTCATTAATAAACGATGTCCACAAAGGAGTAACACAAAGAGGTGTCTATCTACTATTTTGTCTGTCTGTCTGTCTTGTTTGATACCCACCTAAAATGGGTCTCACTATAAAGTGTCTTAAAATGTTGGCATCACTCTGTTGTCATTTTTGTCTGTCTGTCTGTCTGTCTGCCCGACAACCTGTCCTGTTTGATACCCGCCTATACTATAAGACAGGTTAACTCACTAATAAAGTGTCTGCCTTAAAAGGTTGGTATTACTCTGTTGCCAATCTAAAGACCTATCTGTCTGTCTGTCATCATAAAAGTGCCTGTGATACACAGCAGTTGTCATGTAGGACACCCATCTACATAGTGGGCAACAGCAAGTGTCTGGTCAGAGAGGTATCCATCTTGATCCTACATGTTTAGATGTCTGTCTGTCCAAAAGAGAACATGTCACATTTTTGTGCATGTTCGGTGTTCACTGATATCCACTATAATAAATGTCCATTCGCATGCTATACCATCCATGAACATAGAGAAATTTTGTGGGTAAACTAGAGTTTATAATTGATATGAAATATGGTTTCATTTGTCATGGTCGTCGTCTGAGTTTTGTCCACTTGCCACTCCATTCGATAGTTTTTTGTGTGATGCACAGAACTCTGTTATCCTTAATGATGCTTCTTTTGTCATTTCTTCTGGTGTTGTGAGCACAATACGGAAATAGTCTGGATATCTGAAGCACTGTAAATGAGAAAAAGCAGAATTTAAACATTAACATCAAAATTAATAATTAACATTTAAAGAAAAACATCAACAAACAAGATGAAATAACCCCACGATAAATATACACCTATTTTCAAGTTGCATAATTTATCTATACTATCAGCAAACTAACAATAACACAAACTGGAGTTTGCAGTCTTAGGAAATTTAGAACTGGATTGGATTGGACTTTGGAGTGTGGAAGTATAATCATAAACAATTACATCTGTTGGACTATATACCTGTGCTGGTAAACAGAATACTGATTGTTCTGCTACTAGTTTTTCAGTGAATTCAACATCATCTTTAATGTCTTCAAACATTGATGTATTGATGCCAACCTGCCACAAACAAGTCAGTAAATGGATGAGGAAACAGACAACTGAATGAATGAATATACAATTGAATGGATGGATGGTTGAATGATGTTGATGATGGTTGATGGATGAATGAATGGATAGATGGATGGATGGTTGAATGATGTTGATGATGGTTGATGGATGAATGAATGGATAGATGGATGGATGGATGGTTGAATGATGTTGATGATTGTTGGTGGATGAATAAATGGTTATGAATGAATGTTGGATGCATGAATGATTGAATGGGTGGATTAATGAATAAATGGGTGCATGAATGAATGATTGAATAAATGGATGGATGGATGAATGAATAGATGGATGATTAAATGGATGGATGATTGAATGGATGGATGGATGAATGAATGATTGAATGGATGGATGGATGATTGAATGGGTGAATAAATGGGTGCATGAATGAATGATTGAAAAAATGGATGGATGATTGATTGAATGGATGAATGATTGAATGAATTAATGGTCATATAAGTGGTCGAATGAATGAACAGATAAATGAAAGACCAAACAGACACAAACACTATGCATTATCCTTACCATCATATACATGGCACCTTGAGGCATAATTGGGTTCAGTTCAGGAATCTTACTTAAATCCTCATATAATATCATGGCATTTTTCTACAACAAAATCATCCACACAGAAATATTAGACAGGAATTAATCTTCGCAATTATCAAAGCTTTTCAGCAATTATCAAATTTGTGCCCTTTTTGAAAAACTTTCATTGTCACCCGTGAAGTGAAATTAAAATCCTACAAGCTACTAGCACAGAGGACTATGGCTAACCTAGTATGTACACTTTTCTAAAGCTTGAAATGTCAGTAAAGTTTAATTTACATGATTAAAGGTGTTAGAAATTTCATTATATTGCCTATTATATGTATACTTTACAAGAACACAGGGATGCATTTTCATGGCAACTTTGTTGCACTTAACAACAACAACAACAACAACAACGTGTTTATTGCACCTAGAATTTGCAAGAGATTACAATTTACAAATAGAAAATAGAAAAAGTACAGTAGGTACTGGCCCTAGCAAATAACTAGATAGCTAAAAATGTGCTAGGACCAATAATTAATGTGCTTGTCAATGTGTTATTGAGGAATAACTATTTGAACTAATTAGACAACAGTAAAAGCATGCTGAATGCATGTTTAGCTTCAAAACTGATAGATGATTCTGCTTGTAGGCTTTATGTGACAAGCTTTCTCAGGAAAGGGTGTATATCTCACGTAACACCTACTGTTAAAAGTATTAAATTACCTGCATTACGTTGATGGCATTCTCATAGAAACTTTGAGGGGTGTTTGAGAAAATGTCTGGTAATGCTGCCTGGATGATAGTATTTGGACCAAGAATCTGCTGTGATAGTGATGTTAACCCTCGCCGCACCTTAAACAACAGAGTGAATTAGTAAGATAATCAACATAAGGATTATGATACTTTATCTTGACTATCATAACAATCATCATTGTCATGACTGTCATCATCATCATCATCATCACCACCATCACACCCATTATCATCATTATCATCATATTTCTTTACCTCATCTTCAAATGCTCCATTTTTGTCGTGCATTATGATCCAACCAAGTCGCCAACCAGGAACAAGGAATCTACAGCAATTAATCACAACTAAATATTAGTACATTACTGACCCTTGTTTACAAGGTTAAGTCAGTCAGGATTGAATTTTTAAGGAAATATAATTATATCAAACCTTTTTGAGATAGCCCCACATGTTAATATCGGAACATTCTTTGAGATAGTTGCGAGAGAGTGAAATGTGTTGCCAGGAAAAACCTACAAAATAAATTAATATCCAATTTCATTTCAACTGGAGCTATGGCAGTCTTCATCAGAATGTCTTCAAGTGAAGAAATCTTCATGAAAATCAATTATATATAACTGCTTCAATAACAGTGCCAGGAAATTCAATTTAAAATTAACTTTGAAAGCAGATGTGAGCATTGTTGGAGTACCAGTAATAATGTATTCATTCAAAACAATTTGTGTTTAATATATCAACTCACCACATCGGCATAGACTTCATCTGAGATTACAGGAATCATGTGCCTTTCTGCAACTAGAGGGATGTACAAGTGATGTATTAGAGATTTCCAATTTAGTGGATTATAGGCAGAATAGGCATATAGTAGTGGAATAGGCATATAGAAGAAATAGTGTTTTCAATGTTTTGTAATGTTAAAATAACAATGGCGCAAGTTTTAATTGGCGGATTATCGAAGGGGCTTTGGAATATACTAATCCAAATCTGCTAAATCGAAAATCTCTATTAGACTTAAATATAAGATATTTTGAGTAAATGAATAGGAAATGTAAATGACTATAATAACAATATGGAATAATAATGATGAGAATAGTAATTATAGCAGAAAACCTTTTAAAGTAGAATACCTTCAAGAATTGCCTCCAAGTGTTCTTTGGTGTAGACCGACCCACATGGGTTGGACGGGTTGTTTACTACTATTGCCCTTGTCTTATCATCTATCTTTGACTCAAGGTGATCAATATCAACCTCCCAGGATCTCTCAGGCTACAATAATGTCAAATCTATACATTAGCAAAACTAACCAATAAACCAAGGGGATGTGAATTAAGTAATGTTTACAATATGAGCCGACGTTTTGTATTGGCATATACAATCTCAAGCCAAAGGTGCATCTACAACATGTTGTAAACGACTTCAAAAACGTTTTAACGTCTTTTACAAAAATTTTCAAGATTAAAGTATATCATGCCAAGAAATTCAAGTTAAAATTAACTTATACAAATCAGTTGTCATTATTTCTTTTGCAAATTTCTCATTAATTATTCATGAGATTTTTTAGAGACCATATTTAAGATTTTGCAATACCTTCAAACCCTCTCCTTAAAAACTTTAAACTATTACAGTGTTAAGTTGTAGTCCTTACCAGTAAATTGTATGTGCGTACTTCATGTCCTCTTGATATACTTATTGTCTGGTAAATAGAAAATCCTGGTAATGGTAGAAGGATATTTTCACCTGGATTTACCAGGACGTCAATGGCCATCTCTAATGCATTGGAGCAACCACTTGCAAGCACTACGTCCTTGATAAAAATAATAAATCTTGCGATAAGCAACAATGATAATGGTGATGTACCAGTGATGGTGATGATAATCATGATGATGATGATGACAATAAACATGATGATGATGGTGATGATGTTGTACCACCAGTGATGGTCATGATGACGATAATGATGATGATGATGATGACGATAAACAAGGTGATGATGGTGATGATGTTGTACCACCAGTGATGGTCATGATGACGATAATGATGATGATGATGATGACGATAAACATGATGGTGATGATGATGTACCAGTGATGGTGATATGGTGATGATGATATGATGGTGATGATGATGTACCAGTGATGGTGATATGGTGATGACGATATGATGGTGATGATAATGTACCAGTGATGATGAAGATGAAGATAATTGTGATGATTATATGGTGATGATGTACCAGTGATTGTGATGGTAATGGTGATGATGAAGATAATCATGATGATGATGATATTGTGGTGGTGATTGTGATGATGATATTGAAGATAATCATGATAAAGGTGATGATGATGCTTACATAATGATGATGATGATGGCAATAAATACAGTTAAGCAGAATGGTTGTATATACAATGATTACCTTAGAATCAACCAATGCATCAGGATAGGAGCAAAACTTAGCAATTGCCTGCTTGGTTTTAAGATAACCTACAAAAATATCGAATGCTAAATTAAAACTTATGCTTGATTAACAATGACAATATAATCAACAAAACATAATTTGATGAGTACCATAAAAATTGTACTAATTCATCTTCTAAATATATAAATTTTGAGGAATAAGGTAAAAGATATAAATTACAATTAAAAAATTAATATAGACCCAATCGAAATATGGCGTACTCTTATTGTTCTTAGCCTCAAGTTCACATTGAAAAACAATAGAGTTTTCACATGTATGCGAGGCTGGGCAGTCAAGAAGAATTGTTATTCAAATTGGCTGCCATATTTCGATTTGGTGTATTGATTTAAAAATTATAATGTTCTTTGGTGTTTTTACCTGTAGAAGGAGCATAGCCATTGTTTGTTCCTGCTCTAACACTGTCTACAATCGCCTCTACTGTTTCTGTTGGAGGATTCAAGTTACCAAACACAGTAGGATCACCTATAGTATAAAGGGAATGTAATTACAGATCAACATCACTACCATCAACATCATTTTAATACTACTACTAATATCAACACCTCATCAACGATAACAACATCATTGTAATCAATGTCAAATGTTACCACCACGATCATCATTACATCCCAGCCACCACTATCATCATCACAACCATCACCATCATCTCTATATTATATATAACAAGATATTCTTACCAATAGACAGTGCAATCATCTTTTTGTCAGGGTTGGGCTGTACTTTCATAGTGTCCACAATAGCTCTGATAGGATTGAAAGTATTCTTGGCTGTGTTGGATGCAGGCACATGCCATTTCTTCTTCTTGTTTGCGATAGTTGATGTCATTCTTATCTAAAAGAAAAACTAATTTTAATTCTAGTGACTAGAAACTAAGGTATTTTTAGACCAAAAACATCTTCAAATTCAGCATCAATATATTATAAGTGCAAAACAGTTTATTAAAAATTTATATATATAAATTATTTTTCTATTGTCAAAATATAAAATCAGTGCTCCGAAAAATCAAATTATCATTAGAATCTTTGTCAGTAATCAATTGATTGCATAATCTATTGTTAGAGGTGTTTAAGGACCTTGCATGATCATTAAGTCATATATAAATGATAGTCGACTAAAAAGGAAAATAATTGCTGAAATTAAATTTTATATTTGCATATCTATTATTCACAACAAGAAGTCATGCAGAATATCAAATACGATCTGCTTTTAAGTCAAATTTCAGCAAATATTCCATGCTTATAGTTTCAAAACTTTACCAAGCTTGATGCAGCTAATAGTCTTTCAAGCATGACTTGATTTTGCAATATATCGATAGAAAAGTTATAGAATCCCGGCATTCAAAATTTGCAATTCGTATAAATATATTACTCAAAAGTGCCATTCTTATGTAATACACAAAGTACAGGTTACATAATAGCGTGCACAACACATCAAAAACTCATTATAAATTATAGCTATGTCACATGCATATTCTAGTAAACTTCTGCAAAGATCTAAAATATACAACATACCCTAATTTAAATGCTAGTTTGTTGTTGTTTTACTTACTGATGAGTGCATGATAATACGTTGATATGAACTGAACAGTTTTAACGATGTAGTCCAGCCGTTGATAACCATGTTAGTAGTGACAGATCGAAGTACTAGCAATCGCATGCAAGTGATTTCCCACGTGAAAGGTATCGATATCAATATTTATGAGCTCGTCTGACGCAATAGCGACAATGAAATTACTAAAAAAACTGTAACATATGCAAATTCAAAAATGAGACTTTAATGTATAATTTCTGTTCATTAAATGTGCAAAAATGAGTTTTTAGGGCAATAAATAGTTTATTGTGTAATATATGTTTTCAGTTTTTGTCACGCCATGCATGTGAAATGCCATGGAGACGGAATGTTGGCGGAATATTTTTTTTTTGAAGTCGCTGCTTCTAGAACAAAAAAATACAAAGCACAGTATGATTTCACATGCTCAGGCTAACTGGATGTTGGTAAAACGTGTTACCCCTTTAAACCACACGATGACGAACTCTTGTACATTTTTGCGATGACTATTTGATCAGCTGATGCGAGATGAAAACGCATGTGAGATGCAAAAAAGTGTTTTAAAAAGTCTAATTTTCTCTTTATGTAGTGAAATCATTGATATTCTACAACGTCTATTAGTTTTGAAGTTTTTATTTGATTTAGGTGGGTTTTCGTCATTTGGAAATAAGCGTCAGGCACGCAGTATATATTACCAGTAATTTTACATGAAGCTCATACCGGCTTTTACACAAATACGTAAAAAGTCACTCCCCTTCCGAAACAAAAATACACATACCATAAAAGGTTAAATTATATTGCAGAAGTAAATGAAAAGATTTCACAAATAATTTCAATCTGAAACGAAACAAATTTGTCGTTGTTCGCCGATGGAGCTGAGCGACAATTTTCTCCCAAAAATGGAGCTGAGCGACAATTTTCTCCCCAAAAAAATACTGGTACCATTCTGGATTAATCGGCAAATACCAGTGAAAAATAATATTGAATAAAATATAAACAAACCTGTTGTATTCTAAAGGAATTCAATTATTGTAGTATCTAAAAGGGAATATGAAATCGTTGAAGCAGAATATAGGAATATGAATTAGCTATATAGGTAAACAAGTGTGCCACGTTGACCGGCTTTTTTATGTTCAACCTGTTCCCGAATCTCCCGTTAAATTTCTTCGAAAAACGTACAAAACCTTACCTTAGCTGTTTATTTACTTCTTCTTTTTCAAGTGGTTCCCAGATTATTTTTTTTAGCGGGCGATTTTTGCTGAGAAACGAACTGACATACTACGCACGTAGTACTTAGCTTGAATTTAATGTTTTATTCAACGAGGTTTCTGATTGGTTTAAACTTAAACCCACCCTTTACAAGCCCATCACTATTGTTCATTGACCAATCAGCGCACGCGTAATATTGTTTACGCTTTATTCGCCAATAAAAAATAACCTGGAACGCCAAACAATTTTCACATATTTGTAAATACCTTTTTTCTCTTACCATTCCGATTTGATATTAGTTTTTACTTCTCTAGAAGGTTTGAATAAATTCATGGTTTTGGCAAGAAAAACTGAACTAGAAAAATTATTTATTAAACCTTCATCAAAATAGAAATGGTAAATTTTACACCATATAGTTGCTTCTGTCATTTTCAAAAAAAATTACTGTTAAAAGGATCCATTCTAATCAGAATGTAAAACTAAATTATAACAAATTTTATGTAGCTTTATAATATAAAAATTATTTTGCTTTACTTTTAGTTTATTTTTATAAAATTGATTCATAATTTTACCGTAATACTCCTGAAAAATATATACATAATTTCTTCATACTTTTAGTTATATTTTTATAAAATTGATTCTGAATTTTACTGTAATATACTCCTGAAAAAAGCATTTCTTCGTTTTTATTTCATTTTTCGCTCAAAACCTAAAAGACCCAAATAGCAAATACCAAAAATATTATTCCTTTCCGTGTTGTTTGGTATAAACTATTAAAAAAACAGTATTGTTTACACCAGTGTTTAGTTTATTATTTAACTATTCAAACAATAAACAAAGCCCAATAACCTATAACCCCACAGCTTTACTGATAGCATATAAATATATTCCTCAATTAAAACATTACAAAAAGCTCACAAGAGCTTACTAATTCTATCGATTTGTATAGTAACACTTGTGTGGCAATGGTGGCTTCTTTATTTGTAAGTGTTTGTTTGAGTTCTTGTACCTAGTATAGAGTTCTTTAGGTTTTCAAAGGAAGTCAAGATTGGATATGAATCAAATTGCATTATTCATTAGAGTCTTGTTACTTGGCTTGAAAACAGTGCATGCAAAACACAGATTAAACAATGGGATATTACTACTTATTTATAATTAATAATGCATCAAAGTTTTGCAAGATGCATCTAAAAGTTAAACTAGAGTGGTTTTCATGACAATGAAAGAATAGGCAAACTTATAGTTAGTAGTAAACACTAAACCCATTGTTTTCTTTTGTTCTTATCAACTACCACAAACTAAATGGTCTATTTTCTTGCACGGTTATATGAAAATCACTCTAGTGTTTAAAGAGTGACTGTCTTTACATTTGTTCACTCTGAAGAAGATATATATATATAAAGTTTAGCTCTATCTGCATATAGGCAGATTTTAAGATGGCTGCCACTCAGGTTCTCAAACATCAATATCCAACACGAACAGCATTTCTACATTTCTACATTTCTCATCAACTACAGACTATGGCATTGTAAATAGCAAAGCCAGGAACCTAAGAAATAATATCACCTGTTGGTAGGCTAACAAGTGTATATGTAGATCAAATTTAATACCATTTCTCTCACAACAAATACACTGTTATGTAAAGATCCCTCAATGTTCAATCAAGATCTCGCAGGTTTTCAGTCCATACTCACTACACACAATGAACAAATAATAACAAAACTGAGTTGATCAATTGTTTTTTTATTTATTTCTACAAATATTCATTGTTGTAGTCAATCTACAAGGGTATTTCTAACATGCCAGTGTTGTAGTCGGTGAATAAGAAAGAGAGTCATGGTTTTCAAGAGAGTTGTCAGTGAAGACTCTAATAGAACTACATTTTCAAATAAGACCCAGCATTGGTATATTTATAGACAACTACTGCTATGGCAACCACAATTGCAGCAGGGATGAGGAGATTGCTAAACCTGCAAATGAAAATATTTCAATAAGAACAAATTGCTGAATGAATTGAATCGCTGACTGCATAAGTGCAACCATTATAGCCAAAGTTGGTGCATCATGACTAGCAGATTGTGAATTTCCTTTGATTTTTGTATCCATCAATCAGTTAGGCATCGAGAATTTCAATTTCATTTTTGGGTTTTTCTGGAGGAGTAACTTACACAGGGTTCGTGCTGATGTCAGTAAACAAAATCTAAGGAGTTTTCAAGGACCAGAAAGTAATTTTTAAGCACTTTTTGCGACAACTTTAATATATAAATGATATTCCTGTTAACCTGCTTACATTACATTACTTGACTTTTTTCATGTTATTATTTTCTGTACCTTCTACACTAAGTGTTCATAATAAATCATGTTTCTAATCTATTTGGTCCTGCAATGTGTGTTAAACAAGCAATAAAAACACTTCAAAAACTAATTAATAGTTCATGAGAAATTGACAAAAGAACGGTAACCGTGACGAGTGTTTTAACTGAAGATAAAGATTCACCCTAATTTACATAAACTTTAACCTGAATTTTCTTTAATAAACTTTCATAAATCCTTGGGGTTTTTTTTTCCGTTTAATAAACTTGCAGATCATGTTTTATCAGGTCTAAAACCACTTGGCTTCGCCTCGTGGTTTTGAATCCTGATAAAACGCTCCTGCTCGTTTATTAAACTATACTTAAAGTACGGTTCGAGTGTCCTCACTGTAAATTAATCAATGACTAGGCAAGATTATGTAAGAAGTGCCACTGAGCATGATGGTTAGGCCAGAAAAGATTACAATTTTACTCAAAGTCAGGATGCAAATGATTTCAGCTATAATAACTAGTCTATCCTACCTGTTCAATCATCATTACTGTAGGGAGCTGGAATTTTAAGTTTTGATTGATAATATTAATTTTAACAGCAAGGCACGAACACGGCACTGAACTTTTCAGTCACATGAAATCTGCTCTAAAAGCTAAGTAATTGTTGTGACTTACCATGTTGACCCTTCTTCCTCATTGGTTGTTTTGTCGTATTTTGGTACTTTAGACTAGGAAAACAAAGTTAAAAAATAAATACAAATAATACAGATTACATTCCTTACTTTGTAGTTCAATGGTTCAGTGGAAAACTAAAAATATTTTGGATGGAATTTTCAATTGATTGGGGTGGATCCACAAATTTGTCAGGAGGTGTCCCAATAGGCTAGAGGTCGCGTGACCCACCCACCTTTAATCCATCAGCTGTGCCAAAATGGTGTCTAGAAATGGAAAGAGCATGTCGACTTTAGCAAAAAAGCTAAAATTTCAGCTCTTGATTCTAAATACATAAAAAATATCAAGGAATATAAAATTGGATATTTTCTGATATTTTATAAGGATTTGTATGGGAAAATAAAGGCTTGCTCACCAGTTTTATTTTTCAAAACGAATCCTAAGAAAATATCCAATTTTATTTTTTTTACCATTTCTTATGTATTTGGAATCAAGAGCAGAAACTTCAAATTCTTGCTAATGTCAACGTGCTCTTTCCATTTCTGGACATCATTTTGGAACAGATTATGGATTTAAGGTAAGTGGGGTCATGTGACCTCTAGTTGCAAAGGGCCTATTGCAAATGAAATAGAGGTAATTGAGGCTCTAGGGGAGGGGGGTGTCTGGTGTCACTGCCCCTGATTGATACTTACTGCTACATAATCCCGTTTATCCGCCTGTGAACAAAGCAAAACAAGTTGTCAGTAGTTCCATAGACATTACCCTAGAAACTAAAAGGTTTCTTGATCTAGTATTCGTATTTATCATTTGTACGTCTGTGTTCGTTATTTTCTAGAGAAACCCTCTAGCCAAATGAGCCTAGTCTTTTGAATTCGCCGAGGCCAATCAGAAGCGGAGGGTCAGTGTCTGACCCCGTCCTTTGATTGGTTTTAAGTCTTTGAAAATTTGATTGGACATGTGACAACTTGACAAGATTAGCTTCCAAATATAGCTATAATTGAGTGTTAATCAAATCAACATAGAAGTGAGATTCTAAGCTCTTTGGTCCAGGGGTTGAATTCTAGTTGCATCACAAACCGTCAGATTTACAAACGCTAAAGCAAGTAGAAAATAACCTCTGGTACCCAGGGTACATAGACATTAATCTGAATGAAAAAAATGTTATGTTTATTATAAATGACTTGTTACCTCAACCAGCTCTCCTATTAAATAGTCCTTCATTAACTCTCTAGCGTCAGATGAGTGCCCGACATCTTCAAAGCTTTCTGAAGCATCTCCACCTAAAATTAAGATCACATAGAATGTTTGGATATTGCTTACATATGGTTGACATTTTACTTTAATATTTAAGGAATATAAAATGGTACGCATGTTTATATTCTGTGATATAAACACACGCTGGGAGCTGTAGAGCAAGAGAGAAGTCATAAAGAAACACAAGGCGTAGCTGGGTGTTTCTTTGACTTCTTAAGTGCTCTACAGCTCCTAGAGTTTTTATATCACAGTGTATAGACACAAGCTATATATGACGCAAGCTATATACGACGTTTTATATTGCTTTTATAAAATATTATTTAAAGGCCCAGTATCGACCGGGATGCTTTGCGGCCGTTTGTTTTTGTTTTGAAATAGCGTTATTGTTAAATGGCGCTCTCTAATTGGCCAAATACCGCGTGATGAGTTCAAAGTCCATGGCCGCACGGAGAGACGAAAAATATCACATATCAACAAACATGGAAGTGGCGAACTCTTTCGACGAATCTTTGAGCTTTTGAGTGTTTCTGAATGTCCTTAAATGCATCCCTGAGAAGAAAGCTATTGTGTAATAGTATGCGGTGAATATAATAAAGGATTGGGCATGGTATGTTATGTGTATTTCTGTTGTATTATCAAAGTAACGATATTGATCAACTCAGTTTGTCCGCTTTGTTATTATTAGACAATCGTTGTAGTAAAAATACGTTTAAGAACGTTGAGCTCCAAATATAAAGTTAATAAGTATTTTTAATGTCCATAGTATATTATCGTCTCGTCTGAGCGGCTCTATGGCATATTTTAACTGCTAGTCCGTGGATCGGAATGAGATGCCTGTGAAGCGGCCGAGTTGATTGTAATCTACTCGAACATCAAAGCTTGTTATTTACATCTATTTACGGAAAATATACAAAATATTGCGGCACAGATGTTGTAAAATACATAGAGAACTTAAATACAGTGAAATATTTTGAAATATTAGCAGGATTACTTAGGATTATTTGGATTGAGAATGCATTATGAACTTTGATAATTTCGTGATACACGAAATTAGGTCGAGGCGCGCAAAGCATCCCGGTCGATACTGGGCCTTTAAGTATTTTGCTGAGCATGTCTCTGTCCTCTGATATAAACACTGGTAGCCAGCCAATCATAGTGCAGTTAGTATCTCAAATAATTTATAATACCATTTACAAACATCACCCCAAATAATCAACAAATTAATGATTTTTCTTAAATCCAATAATAAATGAAGGAATAAACCAATAGTTTTTGCTGACCTGCTTGTTCTAACAATACTTCTTCTCCACCTGGATGCTGAAACAAGAAAATATACACAATTATAGGAATGTATTATTCTAGTAGTACTAACTAAATAGTGCTAATTAAACAATAGAAAACAATAGAATTAGCATAAAATATCACTATATAGTACTATTTATGTTTCACGCTTTTAATGTTTGTACTCTAGTTTCACATAAGCCAGTTCTTGTATGCTAATGTGTTTCCCTATGTGCTTCTGAGGTCATTGACAAGAAATATAACAAATTCATGTGTATATGTTGTTACAATAGAAAGCGTGTACTTCATTTCTATTTTTTATTAAACAAAATCAAGAACATAATCATGCCAGCGATGCATTCTGTATTTATTTATTTCTTAACTTATTTATTTATTTTCTAATAAAGACTGTGATTGTATTTCTAATGTAACAATATATGCATGTGAATTCGTTATATTTCTCGTCAACAACCTCATAAGCATATAAGAAACACATTAGCATACAAGAACCGGCTTATGTGAAACTACTTTAGTGATATTTTATGCTGATTCTATTGTTTTCTATTGTCTAATTAACACTATTTAGTACTAATTCTGTTTCACAAATGAAGGGCTCAAAATGAAAACGACCTAAGTAACTTTTTTAGCTAATTTTCAAACCTTGCCCAAATCATCCCAAAATACACTAAACAACTTGTTTTAGTTCAAATATTAAGGTTTGCTATCCACTTTCCACGATTTTGGCTAAAAAAGTAGAAAATTGGTCCATAGTTACGTTAAGGCTTTGCTTAACAACTAACCGTTCACTCATCCGTGAATTTCAATCAGCGTCAAAAATCGAATAAACACTTCGCTTTTTTGTCCAAAATAATAATAAAAGATATTAATATCTTCAATCAAACCAGCAATTCGAATTAGCACAAAAAACTTGATTTAAAGTTTAGCAAAAAAGGCAGAAATGACCGTTAATTATTAGTAAAATCATTTTTTTTTTACCTTGCATTTTTATCGAAATTATTTTTCATCAGCTATATAGTCTTTTTTTACAACAAAATTCAATCCTTGTGCTATGACTCAAGCAAATTTTTACTCTTTATTTCAATTCCCGAACAGAGCTACGGTAATTTGATTAGAACCATTTTGATAAGCATGTGCTTTTTGTAATTTACGACCGCAAAGGCCTATGGGTAATCACGGCCATCTTTCGGCACGCCATTCATGGCATAGTGCTAGAAGAAACTTATATTAAGTCACCTCGGTTTTCTGCCAAAATTATGAGCTTGTTGTGTTTCGATCTATTGTCACAACTTCGTTAAATTGCCCTGGCAGGTTCGAGAATTTGCCTTTAGTCGAACTCCAAGCTTCACTTTGTTTCGTTACGGCCAAAACGAGTTCAAACAACAAGCAGTTTTTCGGTGAACAAAGTGAAACGCCTCGCTGACTTCTTTCAGAAAGTGAGTTCTTTGCTACCTTGAAGCTTAATGATGCTCTTCCAGTAGTAACTAAAGGCAAAAAATGACTCTTAACTTAACAAAACTCCGATTCAAGCCAACTTTGATGTCTTGAAACGATTTGAAAACACTTGAGCCCTGGATTTTACAACACAGTAGTAGTTTCCATGGTTTCCCAAAACTCAAGGTTTGAAACTAAAATTAACATTTTAGCAAGGTTTGAAATTAAAATTACCTGAAAAGTGATTTAGATTGTTTTAATTTCCATCCTTCAGTTGTTTAGTGTACTTTGGGGTGATTTGGGCAAGGTTTGAAAATTAGCTAAAAAAGTCAGTTAGGTCGTTTTCATTTTGAGCCCTTCGAATATATTATTTGCATTCTACTGAAATTTCTAAAAACGCAGTGTCTATATGTACGGCAGCCCGTCGCGGTCTTAAAAAAACTAAATGACAGGCAGTCCAAAATTTTGTACAAAATTCGAGAGAATGGCTGAATGGCGCTTATTTCGAGCTAAGCGGAATTGGATAAGGACGTAGTGCCTTCCC
The DNA here is from genome assembly GCA_949775045.1 of Metridium senile. Taxonomy (NCBI): domain Eukaryota; kingdom Metazoa; phylum Cnidaria; class Anthozoa; order Actiniaria; family Metridiidae; genus Metridium; species Metridium senile. The sequence continues at coordinate 9,049,280 of OX459100.1, forward strand.
TCTACATACTATATAGCCGGCTTGACACTTAGAAATTTTCGCCTTCGTGACTGAGTGTTGAATTGGGCGGTCGTAAGTTTTCTCAAAATCGAAAGGAAACTCTTTCAAACGGTAAATTGAACTAGTCTTAGTTCAAATAGAAAAAAAAGAGCTAAAAAAACTCTATTTATTGGTAATGTACAATTCAACTATCAACGATGTGTTACGTTACTGCCCGTCACGGTCTGGCATGGACTAAATGACAGGCAGTCCAAACTTTTCAGTCATAAAAGCTAAAAAAAAATGCTTTCAAATGTCTTCAAATCAAAGTAGTTTTATTTCACAATATCAAGTCCTTATTGAGAGCTAAAAGAACTCTATTTATTGGTCATGTACAATTCAACTAACGATGTGTTACGTTACTGCCCGTCACGGTCTGGCATGGACTAAATGACAGGCAGTCCAAACTTTTCAGTCATAAAAGCTAAAAAAAAATGCTTTCAAATGTCTTCAAATCAGTATAAAGTCTGTCATTTAGTCCATGCCAGACCGTGACGGGCAGTAACGTAACACATCGTTAGTTGAATTGTACATGACCAATAAATAGAGTTCTTTTAGCTCTCAATAAGGACTTGATATTGTGAAATAAAACTACTTTGATTTGAAGACATTTGAAAGCATTTTTTTTAGCTTTTATGACTGAAAAGTTTGGACTGCCTGTCATTTAGTCCATGCCAGACCGTGACGGGCAGTAACGTAACACATCGTTAGTTGAATTGTACATGACCAATAAATAGAGTTCTTTGAACTAAGACTAGTTCAATTTACCGTTTGAAAGAGTTTCCTTTCGATTTTGAGAAAACTTACGACCGCCCAACACTCAGTCACGAAGGCGAAAATTTCTAAGTGTCAAGCCGGCTATATAGTATGTAGAGGGAAGGCACTACGTCCTTATCCAATTCCGCTTAGCTCGAAATAAGCGCTTGATATTTCTATATGAAATAAAACTAGTTTGATTTGATAAACTTCAGCCATTCTCTCGAATTTTGTACAAAATTTTGGACTGCCTGTCATTTAGTTTTTTTAAGACCGCGACGGGCTGCCGTACATATAGACACTGCGTTCTAAAAACGATTAAGATTAACTAATATAAATCACTGACGATTTAAAAGTATTTATTTCGTTGATGTAAAAACGTTTATAAAAACTACCCTCTCTCCTAGCATGGTAATAATTATTACGTAATTTTATACTTGCATTAATTAATTACTTATATACTCATGTTCTAATAATATAAGATAGAATGCAAAATATGAAAAACAATCTACACGATGCACTGCTACATGATCGGATGTATTTCTAAATTCAACCTACATATAAAAATTCCTTTACAAGTTATGTAATTAAATACGATTTGAAGCAAGCAAGTAAACGACTATGATTGTAATGTAATTCATGTGGTGCTTAAATTATATAGCGCATTTCACATACGTCTCAATGCGCTTTACAATTATGGTACGGACCGCTGGCGGCTTACAATCGTGAGGAAATTAGCAGTTAGTATGTATAAGTACGAGCCTGTCACTGAGGGTGGTCACGGCCAGTGGTTCAATGTTCGGCCCATTGCTACACTATAAGCCGGTCACAAAAATTGACCTAAAACATCATCAAAATCATACGTGATCTCAAGTATTTTACCTCATCCATAAACTTCGTTACATCGTAGACATCGTCGTGGATAACCAGCCAGCATCCACCGGCCTTATTGTGGTCTTTTACTTGATCAAAAGTAAACGTTTTCTTGGGAGCCTCGTCCGCCATTTTGTGGTGTGTAAAGGAAGAAAGGGAGCATGCGCCAAAAGGTCAAGGTCCGGCTAGGAACCATTCCTCTTGGAATGGTTTAGGAAATGAACATCGGAAGAACATAGGATGTTACCTCTTAGGATTTTACCGTTTCTCCATACGAACATTTTACTCTTTTATATGGTAAAAAAATTATAACGGCTAAAGTAAATCGGGATTATATGTCATGGGTGGACAGTGTTCTACTGTCTAGGGGTAGGGTGGGGTGAATTTGGCTTAGCCTGTATTTCTTTCAAAGGTCAAGTCAAGATATCAGAGAGGAACAGATCAGGGAGCTCGTTGAGAGAGAAACAAAGTTCAATATAGAATGGTAGATGGTTGAAAACACCGGAAGAAAATAGGTAAGAGAAAAGTATGTAAAATTATTGCGAACTGGGAGAGAACTGCTATGGAAAGTAGTGAGAAGAGATTTAGATGTGTCAGTGTTCATCTTTCCTCTCAAAAGTGTTTCTAACTAACGGTTCTGACGTTAATCATTCGTCAGAGTAAATAGAGGGAGGGGGAGGGGGAGGGGGGGAGGGAGGGGATTGATTGTAACTGCCCGTAGAGTTACTGTATCGAAACTTTGAAGTCATAAAATCAGACTTGTTTTCCACAAAACATTTAATTTTATTGTTTTATTCTTCATATCTCAAGTTTTATTTACAATTAACAACTGCGTTCTACCCTGTTAGCAGGGGCGGATCCAGGGGTGGTGAAGGAGGTGGCTAGCCACCCCCTCTATGGACCAGTTCGACGCTTTCGGGCCTTGGAAAGGCTCCTGTTGTCAGGGAATAGTAATATATATATACCCCTAGCCACCCCCTAGCCACCCCCAAAAATTCTGGATCCGCCACTGGTTAGTGTTGGTAAAGCTCTTAGGCCTAGTTCAACGTCGCATCTCACAAGTGCCAAATATAATAAAAATGAGCAAAACCTATTGTTTTAATTTATATTTGCATTAGATTCGGCACAAGTAAGATGCGACGTTTGAACTATGCCTTAGATACAGCTGCATGGACAACTTATCTCTTCACAAACAAATTATTTTTTCATAATATTCAGTTACAACAACTTTGACCAACAACGAACACGTCGAACTTCACACAAACTCTGAAGGCGGACGTATTTAGACTGTACTTCCTTTACGTTAGAATCATGTAAACTTGGACGTTTAAACTTTGACGAACAAATCAAGCGAAGTAGCCGTGAATTTTCAGAGGTGTGTCCATTAAACGTTTGGCAATTGTTGTTCTGTAGTATGTGTATCGCCCGTGGCTTTGGTGTCGAACTTGTGTCTTTTATCTCCATAAGGACATTCGCCTATGAGAGTAACAATGTCGTCGTAGTTCAGTACCTCCTTGTCGAGAAGAGCTTCGGCTAACTGTGGAGTTAAATGGAATAATGTTTAAGTTAATAATAGTAGTGATGATGATGATGGTAGGGTTGTGATGATGATGACGATGATGATGATGATGCCAGGTTGATGGGGATAAAGATGATGAGGATGGTCGTAATCATGATGATAATGATGGTGATAAAAACGATGACACTGACAATAACTTGATCATAATGAGAATAATGACGATGATGATGATAATGGTAATGCCGGATGATTATAATAACGATGATAATGATGGTGATAATAACAATGACAACGACAATAATTTGAACATAATGAGAATAATGACGATGATAATGATAATGTCGGATGATTAAAATAACGATGATGATGAGGATGGTAACGAAGATGGTGCTAATGGTAAAGACAGTATTATGATCAAGTTAGCGCACCTTGAGCAATTTATCCTGATTATTTCCCAGTATTCCCTGCGTTCTTTTAAAAGCTCGTCCAACAAGTAAGCGAACCTCTTCATCAATGACAAACGCAAGTTTGTCGCTGTAAGGTTTCTTGCCAAACTCGGAAGATTTCTTGACAGGAAACGAGATATTACCAACACGATTATTCATTCCAAAAGTTACTATCTGTAAACACAACAATAATCATCATCGTTATATTAATCATAACAAAATCATTAATTTGATATTGAAGTGTGGTGGTAATTATACTAATATATAAAAGAAAATCTGAATTATTCGTTTGTATCAGGAATGTTTGAGTGACAGTAGTAAGAGACAGGGACGGATGAAGATGACACTAGGTCTCAACAACAACGTATGACTAATGACACTGACAGTTGAGATCATAATCAGGAAAAGGAAAGAACAAAGAGAAAGGACAATTACTGACCTGTTTGTATGCCATGTCTGTAACACGCCTCAAGTCATCTTCAGCTCCTGCAAGTATGAAAACGAGTAAGTAAGTTAGTAAGTAAGTAAGCAAGAAATAAAGTGAGAAAGTAAGTAAATAAGAAATTGAGAAAGTAAGTAAATAAGAAAGTGAAAAAGTATGTAAGTAAATAAGTAAGTAATAAGGTAAAATTATGAGAGAAAGTATGTAAATAAGTAAATAAGTACGTAAGCAAGTAAGTAAGTAAGTAAGCAGGTAAGTAAGTAAGTAAACTACTTGTAAGTAGAATAACAACATTAAGAGATGCACACTGTTTGAGCTCAACTACTTACCAGTGGTGACCTTCTTGAATATTTTACTTTCAGCAGCCCTTCCACCAAGAGCCAAACACATGCGATCAAACAACTAAAAGGAAAGGAAAAGTACTATTATTTAGCGTCGGTAGTTCCTTCAGATCTAAGCAGTAAGCTGTAATGCTCTGTTTTACGGGTATTTAAAGCTACTCAAAGCTACACTGATTGGAAAGAAGTCGAGACAAGTGTGAGGCCAGTGGGGATCGAACTTGTGACCTTTCGCTCCGAAAGCCGCACACTAACCAACTTAGCTGACTTGTTCCTTTAAAAAAGGAAAAAGGAAAAAACAGTCCAATTTACCAAAGAATAGTCCAATTTACAAAAGAATAGTCCAATTTACCAAAGAATAGTCCAATTTACAAAAGAATAGTCCAATTTACTAAAGAATAGTCCAATTTACAAAAGAATACTACAAGAAACACAATGATCAATAGTTATTGACTAGTGTTTGTACCTGTTCAGTTGTATAGAGTTTCTGATCTGATGGTAGATATTGGGCATAGCCAAGAGTTGAGTTGGTACGAGGGACAATTGATACCTACATGCAAAATAATAACAGGGTAAAATAACTTTTGAGTTAATTATTATAGTTCAGTGAAATATTACAGTACTGCTGAAATCTAGATAAATCTAGAATTTCATTTCAGCAATAATAAAAATATTTATAAACTTTTAAAGCACCAATATCAATGTATCTTTTCATTTGAGCATGACTTTTAGACTTTTGTTTATTCACACGTATAATTACATTAACAATAATGATATAACAAATAGTAAAATATGATAACATTTTTTATAAAATATTCTATGTGTAGAGTTACAGATATAAGGAAAAAAGAAAAAAGTGTGTGGTGGCCAAAGTAGTTTAACACTTTTGAGTTGGTGATATTCATGATGAAGGTGTTAATGATACTGATGATAATATTGATTTTGATGATAATGATGTTGTTTGAGTAGTGATTTACTGTTAAACTGCTGTACCTTAAGTAAAGGGTCAGTGTGTTCCAGCATCCATCCAACAACAGCGTGACCTGCTTCATGAAAAGCCAACGTTCTTCTCTCCTCTGGTGACATGGTATGACTTCTTTTCTCCATGCCTGAAGGAAAGGTAACATAGTTAACTTGCATCACATGTGGGTTAAAAGTTAATGTATGGTACTGTACTTAAAAGACCAAGAGTTGTTCAACATGAACATCATCACCAACATCATTAACTACATTATCATTATCATCAACAATGGCATCATTATAGTTATCATCATCACTGCAATCATCTTTTTATTATTGTTCTCATCATCATTTAATCATCACTGTCATTAACCTCATCAGTATCATAAACAATAACATCATTAAAATTATAAAGATTTTTCAACATGGACTTGAGATAAGTACATGAAAAATGTTATTTTAAATTGGCTGAGGAATGTTGAAGGTTTGGGCAGCGATGTTTCACTGCTACTGGACAAACTGTAGTTTGCATCATTATCTTTACATCTACTACAGTTACGATTATTATCATTTGATTATCATCATTCATGTTGGTACATTGACATTACAGTTGTATTTCACAATAACACGAAGACATACATTATGTACAACCACAAAATACCATAATGATTTAAGGATTTGTTTACCTGCAATCACTCTTTCAACAGCATACTCAAAGTTTTTGACATCAACAGTCTTGTCGTTCAGTCTTGCAGCATGCAAAGCAGCCTCGTTACAGATGTTAGCAATATCAGCACCTAGTAAAAGAACAAACTCAACATAAATCATTTACATTTTATTCATTTATTCATTCATTCATTTATTTATCAATACATCCATTCATTCATCAATCTATCCATGGGTCTAGATATATGTCACTATCAAAGACAAGTAAAGTTGTAATGTGGTATTGTTTCCTTTTGTATTTGATGTTTCTGCTTGAGTGATACTGACTAAATAGTCACTAAATAGAAACTATTAGTTGGTACCTATTTTGTTTTTATTTTGTGGTTTTGATGTTTTTGCTCTATCCATCCATCCACTTATCTATCCATTCATTCTTCTATCACAATTCTTACCACTATAACCAGGTGTAAGTTGAGCAAGTCTTTTGGTGTAATCCCTGACAGATTTCTGAAGAGTCAATTTCTTTAGATGGACCTCAAAAATGGCCACACGTTCTGGCAGTGTTGGTAAATCTATAGCAATGTGACGATCAAAACGACCAGGTCTCAGCAAGGCCTGGTCCAGAATATCTGCTCTGTTTGTTGATGCCAGCATGACCACGCCTTCAACAGTATTTATACCTAATTTATTGAATTTATGAATAATTAATAGGAATTTAACAAAAGACATCAAGTCCAAGGCAAAGGTTGTATTTTAGATACAAAATTGTATCTAAATTGCATAAGTTTTAACTTTAATTTTCTCGAACAGATTACTTTTATCTTGACAATTTTAGTAAAATACAATATGAAATAACTAAAGTTGGACTTGAATAACTAAATTATACAATATTTGTGTTCGATCTGTATGAGATATACAATGGCTCGTCTTCAATATATTTCCTACAGATTGGACGTGAATATTGTATAGTAATTATTATAGTCCAACATTGGTTCTGTCATATTTTACAGAATATTACATAATTATTTGAAATAATGAGCTTAGAATTCATTGATTGATAGAAGTTAAATTATCAAATACAGATGTGTGTTTGCAAAAGGTACATACCATCCATTTCAACAAGGAGCTGATTCAAAGTATTTTCTTGTTCATTGTGTCCACCCATTGATTGACTAGAAAAACATTTATACTGTTACTTAATGAGGCTTGAGTAGTAATAGTTGACTGAGAAATAGTTAAAGTGATGATTTTGGTGATATAAATTATTTATTTTAAAAAGGAAAGGACAACGTTTTCACTATAAGTAGGATAAGTTGTCAAGCAACTGTGGGATGATTTTCTTCATTTTTGACCAAAATCATGTAAGGTACGTGGAAAGCAAACCTCATTATTCAAACTAAAAAATTAGCTAGAAAAGTCACTTCATTTTGTCCCCTTAATATATGATGATGGTGCTGTTGCTGATTATGATTGTGAACTCAGATAATTATAATGACAGCAATGATAATGATGACAGTGATTAAAGGGTTACATACGTGGACTTTCGTGATCTGCCAATAGCGTCAACTTCATCAATGTATACAATGCAAGGAGAAAGTTTCCTTGCTCTGGCAAACAAGTCCCTTACTCTAGCAGAACCAACTCCAGCAAACATCTCTACAAAATCTGACCCAGCCATTGAAAGAAAAGGAACATCTGCTTCAGAAGCAACTGCTTTGGCTAATAGTGTCTTGCCTGTCCCTGGTGGTCCAACAAGAAGAGCTCCCTACATGGAATAACATATAGGTGAGCATAGTGTTAACAAGTGTTGCTAATTATGAATATGATGATGATGATGATGATGATGATGACATCTTTCCAACCTTAGGAATCTTAGCTCCAAGTTGTGTGTATCGTGTAGCTGATTTCAGGTAATCTACAAACTCCATGACTTCTTGCTTAGCTTCATTCATTCCAGCAACATCTTTAAACCTGTAAACAATGCATAACTGGGTTAATATAAAGAATGGAACATTGTGTTTATCAGCTAGAGCCTGTCGTTGTTTTAGAATTACAGGTAGTTAAAGTTATAACTGAGGTACTTACGTTATCCCTTGATCTGATCCTGGCATTACTACCGTCGCTTTGGCCTTGATATAGTTAGACTATTTAAAAGAAGGAAATTTATTAAGGAAATAGTTTTGGAAATGGCATTAATGTTTTAATTAAAACCTAGCACTTCTGATCAGACTATCAGACTTTATTAATAAATATCCAAGCTAATTACATAAAGAACTAGGTGATAACTATTGAGAATTGTGGAATTAATTGAGCAGAGTAGCTGTTATCTATTCTTCAAATACATATAATTGGAAAACATAGAAGATTTCAGATATCTGTGTCAGACGTCATGGAACCATCCAATTCCCTCCAAATCACCATGAGCAGGTTAGAGTACCAGACCAGGTCCAGCACCCATACCAGTACACACTCACTAGATACCAGGAACACATGACTTTTAGTGTCCTGGACATATAGCAGAGGCCTGCATGACGCAGTGACTGATACTGTATGCTCACATGACTACAGCAATATCACACTTGTATAAAGCTGCATGGAATTATGGGAATGAATGGGTGTCAGACCTTTTACACTCTCATCACTAATCTTCTTATGGTAACTTATGATAATGATGAAAACAAAGATGATAATGATGATGATAATGATAATGACTATGATGATAATGAAAATGATAATGACTATTATGATAATGATAATGATGATGATAACAATAATGACAATGATGATAATCATTATCATAATAAAATAGACGACAATTATTATGACATATATAATGATATATAGCATTGCTAACTGTTGACAATGGCAATGTTGACTTACAAAAGGGTTAGCTCCCATGATACCTCCTTTGCCGCCACCACCAGCTGCTCTCCTGCCAGCAAGCAAGTACCATACCAAACCAATGAAGACTATTGCTGTTCCTGCTCCTATCAAACTAGATCTGTTAAAAGAATCAAAATTAATTTCATCACTTTACTTACAGTGCGAATTGAAAAACCTTGGGCACCCAGAAATTTTTAGAAATCGTTGTTTTATTCATTGATCAACTCACAAACTGTCAACTCTAACTACAAAAAGGTTATCATACTACACATCAGTCAAACTTCTTGGTAGTGATATAGTTGTTTATTAGTTCTTCAATGAACAATAAAAGATTTCTAAAATATTTTTGGATGGCTACGGTTTTTCGATTCGCACTGTAATGTTTATTGTGTGACCTTATAAAGATACACACTTTCCGAGAAAGTTTGTAACCAGTGAATAGTCTACAAGATGAAATTTCCCTCTTCACCTCATAAACATTGATTGTCCAGGTTGAGCATCTTGTTTAAAAGATCTGGTAAGATCATCCAAGATCTTACTAAAACCTTGGCAAGTAAATTTCTTAGAAGGATCTTGGGAAGATCTTAATTAAATCTTGTCAGAAACTTGAAAGTTCATGCAAGTTCTTGTACATTGAGGGTTACATGCCAAGGTCTTGTAAGATCATGCCTGGATCTTGCGTGATCTTACATTGATCTTGGTAAGATGTTCTACCTTGATTGAATTAGATATTCACTTACAGTAGTTCATTCTGTGCTCTGTATTTGATAGGGATGAATTCTTGAGGAGCAACCTTTAATTCTTTTTGTGCTTGGTTCATTTTCTGTTCAAAACTATCCAGACTTGCAATACTGAACACGTAGTGAGGGCCATAAGAATACACCTGTGAAAATACAATATGTTTGTGTGGGCTAATATTTTTATAATGACAGAAGTGCTAGTGTATAACCAGAAATTTAACTATCAAGTTATTGGTTTTATATTTCGGATAGCCTCCGCTATCCATCGTCATTTCAAATGAAAATAAAATCTGATGATTGATAGCAGAGGCTATCCAAAGTGTCAAACCAATAATTTGATAGTTAAAGTTCTGGTTATACATCTCATTATAACTTAATATATGTTTGTATATGAGATAAGGATACAATGTTACAACAATAATCTCTTATCAAGATAATAATACAGCAAAGTAAAGTTATCAACCACATTTCCAAGTAGAGTGGTTTTCATTAACCCGTGAAACAAAGTGTAATAGGGAAAGAGTAATAAAGTGTATTAATGTGTAATAGTGCTATTGAACAAATGATTATAAAACACAAAGTTAAAGTTAAAGTGTAATAAAATGTAATAAAGCATATTACGCTAAAGTGTGTTTCATGGGTTAATGAAAACCACTCTAACCAAACATATGGCGTACCTCTTTTCCAGCTACTAATGCTCCTCTATGTAAGAAGACATAAACCTTATCTTGTGAAGCTGGGACTTCTAAGTGCTCAACCTATAAACAAAGGTAACAATAAATCACAGATATATAAGAGTTAGACTTACTGATGTTACTGACATTAAAAGTAAAGGTTAGACTATTTGTGATCCTAAATAAAAATCAATTCATTCAAATACAACTGATAAAATATAGATACAATATCTACAATTCTATCAAATCTGAAACAGAAGGTGACCTAGGACATGGGTAAAGATAGATATTACATGTATTTACAATAGTCCTTTTCACAGTTCTTGTTGATCAACCTCAGCCTCAATAGCGTTTAATATATTCTTTAGAATTTGACTACAGCCCATGGTAATTTAAGGAATGCACACATTATCAAACAATTAAAATGCTAACAAATTCCACAGGCCATAGTCAAATTCTAAAGAATATATTACACGCTATCAAGGCTGAGGTTGATGGAAGAGAACTGTGTCTATTAAAATAGATTGTATGAATAGTCTTCTTCACAGTTCCCAGTGAATCTTGTAAGGTAGGAGACTTTTGCATTAAAATGAGACAAACTTGCGCTTGCAATGATAGAAACATGTGAATAATTGTATGGCAAGGTGTTAAAAGGTCTCTATCAGTGCAAGCTCAACGTTCGTCTCGCTTCGATGCAAAGGCCCGGTTACCTTTCAAGATGGCGCTGGGAACTGTGAAGGGAACTATTATCAATACCTTAATTTGTTCTAATAGTTAGAAATAAAAAATAACCATTTTAATATGTAAGAAGTGTAGAAGAGGGCATGAATGATGAATGAACGAAGGAACAAACAAATTTATGAATGAACAAACAAACGAACGATGAAACAAACGAAGATGGTGTAAGGAAATGTGAAGGGGACTATTGTATTTGAAATTTCCACACTTCTACAGATGTAAATATAATTATCCTAATTATTGATTCTTCATTTTTACCTCTCCATTAGAGAGCATTTCCCTGTAGAATGTTGTCCATGTTGTCTCTGGCGTTGGGTCTGTACCTGCTGTCAGCAAGTAAAATGCTGCAAGTACTATCCAGGGTAATACCTGAATCCAGCCTCCTTGGTTGGGATCCTCTCCTGGTTTAGGGTCGTCTGCAGATGAAAACACATCAATACAAATACCAACCAAAAGAAATGGAAACTAGTGAGTAAACTATAGGTAAACTATAAATGGAAACTAGCGAGTAAACTAGTATAGCCTGCGTCAGTGTTTGATATAAACAATAGGTAATAAAAATTTCATTCTATTACCTATCGTTCGCCAACCAAAATTTAATCAGAGGTATGAAGTATTTTTAATTATTTATTTAACATTAATGATAAGTATTTGGAGAACTGCACTTCCTCAAAGATATCCAGCCATAGTTGGCCAATAAGCTTCTTGTCTGTCTATGTTACCTATTATCTTAATTCTATATAATTATAATAATTTTTTCCACCAATATTGATGATTAATAATCATTTCTTATGGTGAAAATCTCTGCACTTACTTTCCTTTGGTTTGTTACTGTTGTCCTCTTGTGATGCTCTTTGAAAACTAGTAGAAAATAATCTATAAAACCCTAAAATACACACAAAATAAATATAAGTGACTAAATAATATCCAGTTGAAGTTAATAATACAATGTAAGTTACATGTAGGTTTTTGCTAATGTAAAAACAGTCATGAATACATACCACCATTAATTGTTCCATGCTTTAACGCTGGATACAAGGAATATAAAAGGAGTGGTGACCTACTTCTTGATGACTGAGGAAAAATGACAACAAATTATTCTAAAATTACAATAATGGTGATAGAGTACAAACACTAAAAGTGTGCAACAGAAATACCACTAAATACTGCTAAATTATGCAAATTCTATTGTTCTCCTTTGTTTAATCAACTCTATTTAGTGGTAAATAGTGCAAAGTGTTGCACACTTTTAGTGTTTATACTCTAATAATGACTATTATGATAATGATGACAATGATATGATGACAACATCTATGATTATGATCAATCAATCAATCAATTTCATTCCACATCTTCAGCAAACATGTTTGCGGTAGACATTGTGGTTGGCATCCGTAGAGTACCATGTTTCATTTGGAAGCCATCAAAAGTTGTAGTTCTTCGTCTGGTTTTAAATTGCGATCAGTTTTAGCTGGTGATAACAATTATGTAGATGACAACAATGATGATGATGTTGAAGATGGTGGTGATGATGATGACAATGATGTCGATTATTGTAATGACAATGATAATGATGATGATAATGATAGTAACATACAATGATCATAATGGTAATACTGATGATCATAATAGTTGTAATAGTAATAAGACAAATTTTGGTATTGCTTATAGTTATCTTGATGACGATGATGGTAAATTACATTATTACATTATGACCATGACCATTATTATACATTTTATTTCATTTACATATTGTACGTAATTTAGCCAATGGCTACAATGTACATTATTTAATAAAGTATCTATCTTACATAATGGTCATGGTCATAATGTAATAATGTAATTTACCATCATCGTCAACAAGATAACTATAAGCAATAACAAAATTTTTCTTATTACTATAAAAAAAAAATTACAAATAAAATTGAACAATGTCACTGATTTTCATTGTACTATACCTTCAAAAGAGAGCTAGCATAGCCACTATATGTTCTTTTACACGCATAATATAATGACTGGCGCCTCTGTAATCGTTTCAGCTGCTGTGTAAACGCAGTGTTTAACGATCTAGAGTCGCTTGATAGACACAAAGAGCGACAATCTCTCCACAACAAAGGCTGACACGAAAACTTTGAAGGTCCTACAATACCTCGTAATAACGAATTCATGATTGCAAAAATGGTAACGAAAGAGTCCAAACACTAAAGTTCATCTTGTCATCCTTTGATTTCTCTCTACATTTTTCTCACTATGGTTAAACAATCGATGTTGAACTGAGTGCAATAACATCTCAATTATTCCGCCATCTTTGTTTTGTTTTTAAACGGATAACAGCTGGCCAGTAATGATCGTTTGACAAGAGACAATCACGTGATCAAGAACAGAGTTTCACCATTACACGCAATTTTCGTCTTTTCTTATTCTTTTACTATATTTATTTTGTAGAACCATCAAACTAGTAAAACTAACCAATTAGCCGAATCAAAATCGCTTTCTAAGTTGCATAAAATGAACAAAAAACATTTTAATGTACTTCCGCTGTGCAAAAGTATTGATTTTTAGGTCATATGATCAGATGGAGTTTGCGCAGTATGAAATATGACGTAATGCCATGCGGGGGGTTTCAACGTTTCTACAACGTTTTCAAGGAAGATCGAAGGTGTGGGTTCTGCCACTTTTTACTCGCGACATTTACCTCGAAAACTAACCGAAAACATCAAGTTATCACCCAGGACTGTTATGATAGATATCCTGAACGTTCAGGCAGTGATTCTAGATCATAGTTACTGCAAGCCAGCTCCTTTAGATACAGAATTTTCACCAATTTGGGACGTAGAACTACAAAAGATGGCGGACAACATCTTTGATTGGAAAGACGAGATTGGTGTTGAGTTTGATCCTCCTATGATTGATGCTGACGTACCTTTTTCATCCCTATCGCCTTCACATAGTGTTGATAGTGGTTTTGACAATGAAATGAACTTTTTAAATGGACTTGATTTGGATAGTATCCTCTGTGGGGATGTAAGCGCCAGCGCTTCAAATCTCAAACAGCAATCATTGAAGCCGAAAACATCTACTCGTGCATCGACTTCTACAACAGTCACAGAAATGAACTCTAAAGATACTGAATTAAGTGAGGCTGAAAAGAGCAAGAAAAATGCCATAGCAGCCCGTGAAAACCGTGTAAAGAAGAAGAAATACCTCGAAGGTATTGAGAAAGAGCTAAAAGATCTAAGAAAAGATAATGAAACCCTCAAAGCCAAAGAACGACTACATGACCAAGTAGTTGGAAAGCTCCAGAACGAAGTTTCGTACCTAAAGAATGTTCTAGCCAACCAGAGTACTCTTTCAACCTTGATGAATAGACTGGTTTCTACACCAGGACTATCCTTCAACTTGGCCACTGAAGAGCCTTCTACAGAGACCCATGATGATGAGAATACGGTTGATGACAGCGATGATCATTATGAGCCAGAGCAACCGACAGGTAATGTACTTAGGGGCAGCCAAACAAGATATCAGACGCGTGGAACAAAAAGAAAAGTGCCAACTGAACAAGAAACAACTGGCCAAAAGAAGTCTCGCAATGGTGTTAAGGGTGGCATATGTCTACATGTTGGGCAGGATATGGTGTCGCTGAAATTTTGTAGCCAATGCAGCCGCAGTGGTGACTCTGGAAACTGAATCAACATCAAAATGTCTGTGCTATCAGCGTATAGTATACAATATTGAATTGATAGAAATGTCTGAATTAGGATGCTAGATCTGTTCTAATGTCGTTCAAAAAACATCAATGAAACTGAAGAAAAATGACAGACATCGCTAGAAAAACATCACAAAGCGTTGCTATGAGAGTATAATATACAATATTGAATTGATAACAAATGTCTGATTTAGGATGCTAGATCTGTTCTTGTGTCGTAAAAAAAAACATCAAAGAAACTGAAGAAAAAAAGACAAACATCAATAGAAAAAACATCATCAGAGGAAGTACTTTAGGTTATTTGAAAGATTGTCTTTTAGAGCGGCCTGCACTCGTCGTTCTTTCTTTTTCCTTTGCAGGTTCCAGATGATCAAGTCCGATAGTAAACAGCAGAACCACAACCATCCAAAACCACAAGAAACAGATCTATTCGGTAAGGCATCACTAGCTTTCGAAATAGTATGGCATTTCTAACTAGTTTGCTATTACATACAACACAACCTCTTTGATATTACTGCTATATACATGTAAAACAAAATCTAGATGCCTTTTAGCTTTAGTGAACTTCCTTTTTCATAATTTATATATTTGGTAACCATTACTATGTTGTGGCTCTTCTATTAGGCTTACACTTAAACATGCTTTCACTAGGGTCAGTGCTTACAACATACATTACTTTCTTGCAATACACAATTTAGAGGCATAAGAATCCGAGTGGTTTTCATAAATCTGCAACAATATTTACTGTGCTTTTTGGTTGAGCTAGGAACAGCTAAAGTTTTATCTGTTAGTTTAAACAAAGAATCAATGCACTTATGAGGTCAAAACATGATGTTGTCAAAGCTAAGTTCATATGTAGTTGTGTGGCAAAGTTTCATAAAATAATTTTAAAATAAACAATATCTTTGATTTAACTAATCAGAAATCAAGCATGTGAAATTTGCCGCCTAACAACATATTCACCTAGCCTTGACAACATTGTTTCTGACCTCATAAGTGCATTGTTTCATCGTTTTAACTTACCGATAAAACTTTAGCTGTTCCAAGCTCAGCTGAAAAGTGCAGTAAGGTGTTAAGCACTGCTGTTTTCATTTTGTGCTTTTGTATCCAGTGTATTTCAAATATGAAAAAACCTTATAAGATGATCTTATGTTCATTCTGTACATTTTTTTTGTATCAAGTTTATGAAAACCACTTAAGTGTGTTATAGCAGTGTATAGGAATGTCATACTATTATGCTGGTGGCCTTTAAGTTTGAAAGATAACTGACATCATAACCTTTTTCTTTCCCAAAGAACTCAGGGTCAACATGAACAATATGTTGTAAGCAAAACTTGGATGTTATTCTCTCTCTTGTGGTCCATAGGTAATATCAAGTGTAAGTGCTATAACACCATTGATCTCACTTATTCTTTTGTATATATTGTAAATACACTTCAAATTCACGACCACTCAATATAACTTTTGTTCAGGACTGACTAGCCTCTGAGAAAACACTATCATGTGTGTACAAAAGTTTTCCTTTAGACCATGGCAAAGACAACAACTTCAATTAAAAGATTACTCTGTTATACATGAACTCAAAGATAGTCAGTCAAGAACATAAGTTATTCAAATTAAATGCCATAGTTGCATCTAGTTTGTGTTTTTTTGTAAAGATAAAAATGTTTATAAAAAAAAACTCAGTCCAGGGAGAAAAATAACAAAATTGTGAAAATACTAAAAAAAAACTTCAAAAGTTTGATAAAAAATAAATATGTATATATAATATTATATAGAAATAAAGTCGACAAACTTGATAAATTATTGTTTCTTTATTTGTGAAATGATTTTAGTGTACAAACACTAACATTGAAGTATTGAGGACAAAATTTGCAAATATTATGTTGTAATATTACTGCTGCCGATACTATAGTACATGGGTTCTACACAAACATACTGAAGACATCCTAGAAATATACAAAGTTGTACCTGAAAGAAAGCAAATAAAAGGTTTTAAAAGAAATATTTAGTGTGTTTATTCTTGATTCCATTGTGTTGATGCTACATTAAACAGCATTTACCACTACTTCCCATATATTTAAATTCATTTCCATTCTCATTGGACTGTTATTGAAAATCTGGTAACAGCAAACGGTCATTTGCATCAAACCATACACCAAATCGAAATATGACTGCCAATTTGAATAACAATTCTTCTGGACTGCCCAGCCTTGCATACATGTGAAAACTCTATTGTTTTCCAACATGAACACAAGGCTCAAAAAGAGTACGCCATATTTCAATTCTGTCTAAACTGTTGCAATAAAAAGCATGTTCTGACATGCAATTAAACTTCAAAGATATGCTTCTCTCAAATATATGTCTAGTTTCTCAGTGGTGAGTGAATACTTCACAAGTTTGATAACTGCAACAGAACATGTTTTTGTCACAAATGTTGCAGTCTACGCACTTACAAGCAAACTAAATTCAAACTTACATAATTTGAAATAGACATTTCCTTTTCAGGATCAAATATATTTTCAACTTGGAAAACAGATTTGAATAATCGAATATTGTTTTCAAAAGTTTAAGTTTAGTGTCCATGTGTGAAGTGCGTTGACTGAAATGGGTAGATGCAAATGACAGTATAATGAATGTTGATACATACTTGCTTAGTAGTTGTGGTAAACTTGCTATAACTGGACCATAACCTGTTGCATTATCAAACAGTTCAAATACTGGAGCTGCTACAAGCTTGTAATTTCTTGGTACTGCAAAGTTAGCTAGAAAAACAAAAATAATTTTAAAACAGCAACAACGAGGCATCGGAAAAAGCAATGTCTTTCTGGGGTTCATATCATAAACATCATCATTGTACTCTGCGAACAGAGCCACCCTTTCTCCCCCGCCGAAAAGCGTGAGAAAAATGGCTATGCCGACTTTGGATTATAACATCCAAACTTCTGGGTGTAAAAATTATGGTTATCCATACAGTAAACTGGTTTAAAACCATTTTTTTCCATATGTGAATTTGTGAATTTCCGTTGACATTTGAACTACATATTACGTCGCCCTCGCACATGCTCAACATGGTAAATGTTGGGAGTCATCAGAGCCATTTCTCTCTCGCTTTTCGGCAGGGGAGAAAGGTGGCTCTGTTTGCAGAGTATGATTGGTACACTAGTTAGCATTAAAGTGTATATGAACTCTCGCGGTTTTTTGGCGTTTTAAGAAGTTGATATATAGGTCAGTCATGATCTAAAAAAAAAATTTGATTTGAACATTTATTCGCGGAGAAATAGCGCCCTAAACTTTAAAATCGACCGCGCCCCTTCGGGTTGGGCGGGAATTGGGAGACTGGTAACCTTGTGACGTAAATTCGGGAAACCCAAGCTAGTGCCACTCAGTGTTTCTCTGTTACTTCTGTTGTTTTGAGTAAGAAAAGTTCGATAAATCGACAGTATTTACCGTTGACTGAATCATCCCTGACATCAGTTTAAACTAGACAATCAGAATATCTTTATCAGATACCGATAAAGAATTATACCTGGATTCAAAGGACAGTAGTAAGAAAAGCGAAGGTTTACAAAGTACTTTCGAAGACTGAGAACTTTCTTACTTAGTCTGTCTTAGAAGTACAAGAAAGCGGAGTAGAAAATAGTGACAGTTCTGAGCCTTTTAAAGCCTTCAGATGAGCCTTTAGCCGATGAAATTGGTTAGCAAAATTGCTACTACGCAGACAGAGAAATTAAAAGATCGTGGAGCATTCAAAATAGCTTTAATCTCGATTCGAGGCTAAAAAGTCGCCGTACAAAGAGCCTTCCTGATGACCGATGATAGTTACAACAGTTAACGTTTATTTATTGCAATCATAAATCGTTATATGATGGTATACGATGTTTCCCCGAAATGTTTTAATCATGCTCAGAGTTCTTTTTGCACTTTTTCTAGGGGTTGAAGTACTGATAATTGCGAAGTTAAACAACTTAAAAGCGGAGTTTTGTGTGTTGAAATTGATGGTTGCCTCGAGTCCGTCCAAAACAAACTTGTACTGTAAACTATATGAAATAGAAGTCAATCTGACTTTACATCCAGGATTTCATCCCGTGTATATTCATATGTTTAAATCGCTGGTCATTACGATCGCCAGCGGCTAAATACAGAACGACTGACTGAAGACAGTTAGTGAAAAAATCACACAAAACATCCTGCTTGAAACAAACAGTGATGTTTTACAACTACTACCGTTTCAACGCTTCAAATTTTCAATGATTTCCCCTGATAACATTCCCGTTTTATCCATTTGTAGTGGAACATATTTTTATAATAAAATGCCATTTTGAACTCATAAAAAGTGCTCCATAATAAAGAATACAACAACAACAACAAAATAATAATTTGTGATAAGTTATCATAAATTGTTTTTATAAGTTACACTCAATGATTCAATGACTAGTTTTAGCAATCTTTATTCTAAAACTACTTTAAATCCATTTTGAAACTTGATTACTAGTATTATTAGTATCAGAGTTAAATGATTAACTTGACCGGCGGCCTCTCGCTAGTTTTTTCAACCCGGCGATCATTAGTAATTATCGTACGCGAAAATCTGACTCGTGACACTATAGAACGGCTTTCTTTAGAAGTTATATAAACAGTTCAATCATATTTCAATATAATATCTTCAAAGTAGAATATAGCAAAGATTTCAGTTATACTTATACTATTTCAGTTGCCATGATACATTTGCCATAGTTTGAAACGCTTCATTACCATTCGTATACGCGTTGTTTCTGCTCGACATTTGTTTTGG
Source organism: Metridium senile (assembly GCA_949775045.1). Classification (NCBI taxonomy): domain Eukaryota; kingdom Metazoa; phylum Cnidaria; class Anthozoa; order Actiniaria; family Metridiidae; genus Metridium; species Metridium senile. The sequence continues at coordinate 9,068,855 of OX459100.1, forward strand.
TTCTTCATCCTATAAATCTAGGCTTGAACAGGGTATAATTCCAACTTCAACTCTTATTAGATGAGCCAGATGTTTCTTCAATTCACTAACAAATATTTCAGGGAATAATTTTGGGGTTTGCCGTTGAAAAGACTACTGCTAAAGTAGCAGAACGAGTCTTTGTCAAACCAAGTTGACGCTTTTACGTACGTCTTCTCGCTTTAGCAAGCGGATGATCTTTGCCCAAATATATTAATGCAGTCGAATGCCTCTCTTGTCCTCTACTCTATTAGAACAACCTCCCAGAACGGATCTGCTTGGCACAGTGTCTAAAAAACTCCTGTAAAACGATGATACGTTTACTAAAGTCCGCATACTAGCCTTTGTACAAGCTGCGAGATGGTCCCGAATTTACGTCATCAATGACCTAGAACCAGTCTCTTCAAAGGCCCAATTCCCGGCCATCCCGAAGGGGCGCGGTCGATTTTAAAGTTTAGAGCGCTATTTCTCCGCGAATAAATGTTCAAATCCATTTTTTTTTTGCATTTCATAACTTAGCTATATATCAACTTCTTAAATCGCCAAAAAACCGCGAGAGTTCATATACACTTTAAAATAATCTTCAAAAACATCAGACATGACTAGGCTGTTTCTTGTACAGGACACAGTCTAAGTAATTCGATAGAAACACAAAAGACCCCAAGTTAAACAATGGAACGAATCAAACAAAGATTACAATATTGATTTCCATTACACAATGGAGGAGTCTATGTAAGTCTTACCTTTTTCTCCTAACTGTATAAGGAAAAGCTTTCTTTGCTCTTTTGGTTTAGTTATATGTGCAGGGATGTATGGGAACTAAGAAAATAAAACAAAAAATGATCAATATTTTCATATTTCTTCTGGCTGTGAGGGACTGGGATACTTAACTAGGACTCAACCCTTATCGATCAGGAAATAACACAGGGATCCCAATAGTTTAAAATGATGTTAGTGACTGATACCTGTGGGGCTTCAAAGTTAGGTCTCCACCAATTACATAAACAATCTTCTACTATCCAGTCTGGTTCTGGTCCTTGTTCTGGCTTGCTAAGGATCTATGTGGAACATAATTCATTAGTTTCAGAACTTTTTGATGAAGAAAAAGATGATATGATTCAAAAACAAGTAAGTTTAAATGTTTTAACAATGTGGATAGAGAACTAACACTATCTGTTAAAAAAAATCAAATTACTGCTGTGTATTTCTTATTTAGTGACTAATAGTCACTATCTATAAGTAAAGTTTTTTTTTCATTATTTAGACGTTTTGTTTTTTAAGACCCCCCGTAAGGATTTTCTGATAGAAAGAGACGGGGTAATCTGGAAGAAGAAGAAGTTGTAATGAGGTATTTGTATTTGATGTTTCTGGTTGAACTAAATTGTCACTAAACAGAAACTAGTAAGAATTAGTAACTATTTTAGTTCCATTTTATGGTTTAAGTCTTTCCCCTCTACAGCGAGGGTTAAAATGCATCCTGAGAAGGGCCAAAAACATATTTACACCCAAGAACCTCAACTCTATTACTATTAGAATAACTTTATAGGGCATTAATTAAGCGAAAAAAGGTCATTTTCATTCAAAAGAGCAGCAATCTAATCTGAGCAGGCTACAATATATTTTTGTCTGCTGATCATTTTTTTGTTGTTGTTCATTTTGGCCGCAAAATGTGCCACAATGCCCTATAAAGTTATTCTAATAGTTCAGATTCTAATTCACAAGCTTCTTCCACAAATCATTTTTGGAAGAGATGTTTATCTTTTTGAATCTAATTTGGAGTGATTTATTGTTTGATTGTGGAAGCAGTGTAACTTTAATACATTGTGTTCGCTTTTGGACTATTCCTCAGAACCCTCTTTGCTGCTAATACTTAAACATTGTATTTGTCTTACCTCAGTCATGGACCGCCGCAGTCCATCAATTTCATCTTCACCAGGCATTAGTTCTCCTCCAGGCCTGAACAGAAATGTTTTAATAACCAGTCAGTGCATTGGGCTTAAAAAGGCACCATATATGGGACAAACTAAGCACATTGAGATGATTTGCAATGTACTATGTAAGCACTAATTCAGTGCCTTGTCTTTTTGGATAAGGACATAAAGCCAGAGGTCTCGTCTGCCTACACTCTGATACTATATACACCTATTTCAATTAACGTTGTCCATCTGGAATGGTTGATCTGAGACCAATAGGAATTATGGGAGCTCGTTAAACTGCAAATGCACTATTATAATCACACTTGAATATTAATGTTTACTTCTGAAATACTATTATCCATAATTCAGCACCATTCAAGTGTTATTAAAACAACACATTTGGAACTTTATTGAACTCCCACAATTCCTATTGGTCTCAGATCAACCATTCCAGATGGACAACGTTAATTGAAATAGGTGTATACAAGGTGGACATTAAAGATCCTGTTGTGCTGTTCGCAAAGAGTAATGAGTTGTCTTGCCATATAACAGTCATTCACTAACCACACTCATGATTGTTAGCTGCTGATACTTACATAACTGTAGAGTTGTGAAGTGCTATGAGCTTTGGGAATGAACCATATTATTATTACATCACCCTGTATCAAAACAGTTTAGCTTCATAGCTCATAGAATATTATTACACTTACAATTTAAAAAATGTTGTTCCTAGCTGTAGTAAGAGGAGATGTGGTAGACCATGTTCATGTACTATTAAAACTCCTTCAACAGTTTTCCTCATCCCAAACTTCTCATATTCCTCCCTATATAAATAAAATAAATGTAATTATCCATTTGAGACACAGGGAGACCAGCTTTAATGCTAATAATGGGATAGAGATAATTTTGAGGTATTGTGCAAAGGCCTGGGCAAATGGCTTCAACATTTACGTCAACATCTGTTCAATTTTGTTAAATGGCAATGTTGAAGCCATTTTCCACCCTCTTTCAACATCATTGAACATGGTTGAAGGGATGGCAAACAGCTTCAACATAACCATTCATCAAAATCAATACAGTGTTGAAGCTGTTTTCCAGGGCCTTAAGCCTGTTTCCCATATAATCGCTACGATCGCCAGGATCGCTGTGATGGCGCTTTGGTTTGGTCAAATAATAAAAATATCACTGCTGACTAATGGTTGAAGCTTAAATTTGACGAAATAATCCTAAACATAAAAAATCAGTGTCGATTTTGTTTAATCACAAAGAACTCTGAGCTATATTCTGATGGCCAAACATAATTTTTGGCAATCACAGCGATCATGTGGAAACCAGGCTTTAACATACTCATGTCATACAGTAACACAATATGGGGATTAACTCTAACCAGTAACGTACTCTCTAGTAACCGTCAAAAATAGAGTGCATTATTGATTAGAGTGTAATCCCCCTAGCAAGTGACTGTACATATATAACATGAGTATGTTAAACTACTTCAAAACTATCTCATAACACAGGAATCCTATGATTAGCAAAATATAATATTTTATTGTTTATTTGCAATTTTAGAAACCAGCATCCTCTGCTCACCTCATTCGTTGAAATCTAGCTTGAACAGAACTGTCATCATAAAAACAAGAATCAATTTGACTGTTAGCGTATATAGTTTGATAAACCCACAACAAAACAATGGAAATACAACAGCCATGCTAGTTTCTATTATTTCACATGTAAGATTATATTGTACTCAATTTAGTACAAAAAGCAAAGATATATACGTATACAAGACAACATTTTTTGCCATCACAACATCATCTTTGTGCAGGTAAATGAACAGATACTAGAATACTAAAAGAAGTGCATTGTAGCATAACAAGTCCGAACAATAAGAAAGTCTAGACAAAGACTTCGGCTCTAAATGTGGAGTATGTATGTCTGATCGTTGCTTGTTTCTTTGGTTTTTGCACTACATCCAAAGTCGTATTTATTGCAATCATTCTCTTAATGTGAGCATTTTACTAACCTGTCTTTCTCATACAGGGCCTCTTTAGTACCGAAAGTATAATTACTCAAAGGATACCTAATAAAGAACGAAAACAGTCAAAGAATGACCCTTAGAAACATGTGCTGTGTTGACAGCTTCGACAAAAACAACGTTATTTATAAGCTAACAAGACAGAAATCAAGCCAATTTACTCGATTAAACTTACAGTCGTATCGTCTTCTCCACGATAGCGCCTCCCGATGTCGGTATGTATTTACTAGCGTTGCTTGTAGAACGATTTCTAGGCCATCCTCCAGGTCGAACAGCGTTGGCCGCCATCTTGAAAAGCTCTTTTTAAAAGTGCATCATGGGATATAATCTGGGCTCCCTGTGGTAGATAAGTACAGGAAGCCCAACAGTTCCCAATGTTGTCATACAGTAAAGTTGATAATCGGGGCGGGTCTCGGAGGTGTTTTTTACTTAGGTGTGTCAATTAACGTATAAAGTAATATTCTATTAGATCTTGAAAATCTCAAAAAGGTATTGAGATTTGCCAGAAACTTATAATAGTTTAAATCAGTGTATTTTATTGCCGATTTATATCAAATATAGCTGAAGTTCAATCTATGTTAGATTTCAGTTACGATAAAATTAGTTTTCCAAATGGTACCGATTAAAACCTTTGTAGGTCACGTGACCATGTCTCGCTATCAATGGAACTAGTTTGAAAAATACATCGAGCATTTTGTCTGATAATGTTTCAGTTAATGAAGAATACTTATCCCTCTCATGACCGGTTTTGAATGACGTTTATTCCAACATATTTTGATATATTTAACTAAAGCTAATTCCAGTTTATTCCAACATATTTTGATATATTTAACTAAAGCTAATTCCAGTTTATTCCTACATAGTTTGATATATTTAACTAAAGCTAATTCCAGTTTATTCCAGCATATTTTGATATATTTAACTAAAGCTAATTCCAGTTTATTCCAACATATTTTGATATATTTAACTAAAGCTAATTCCAGTTTATTCCAACATAGTTTGAAATATTTAACTAAAGCTAATTCCAGTTTATTACAACATATTTTGATATATTTAACTAAAACTAATTCCAGTTTATTCCAACATATTTTAATATATTTAACTAAAACTAATTCCAGTTTATTCCAACATATTTTGATATATTTAACTAAAACTAATTCCAGTCAGTTATTCCAACATATTTTGATATATTTAACTAAAGCTAATTCCAGTTTATTCCATCTTAGAGTACAAAGAACTGTACAAACACTAAAAGTGTGCAACATAAATACCAGTAAATACTGCTAAATTATGCAAATTCTTTTGTTCTCTATTGTTTAATCAACACCTGACTATTTAGTGGTAAATAGTACAAAGTATTGCACACTTTTAGTGTTTGTACTCTATGTCAGTGATATATTTAACTAAAGCTAATTCCAGTTTATTCCAACATATTTTGATATATTTAACTAAAGCTAATTCCAGTTTATTCCAGCATATTTTGATATATTTAACTAAAGCTAATTTCAGTTTATTCCAAAATATTTTGATATATTTAATTAAAGCTAATTCCAGTTTATTCCAACATATTTTGATATATTTAACTAAAGCTAATTCCAGTTTATTCCAGCATATTTTGATATATTTAACTAAAGCTAATTTCAGTTTATTCCTACATATTTTGATATATTTAACTAAAGCTAATTTCAGTTTATTCCAACATATTTTGATATATTTAACTAAAACTAATTCCAGTTTATTCCTCCATATTTTGATATATTTAACTAAAGCTAATTCCAGTTTATTCCTACATAGTTTGATATATTTAACTAAAGCTAATTAACACAAAGGCGTATCACCGCTAATTACACTAGATAGCCTATCCCAGAACCCCGGACGAATGCAAATCTTGAGTTCGGGATAATTGAGAAAAGGTCCGCCATTTTGATCGATAAACTCCGAATTTCCGCCATTTTGTTTATCTTGTCAAAAGTTCCGAACCAAAAAAAAAAAAAAAAAAAACCTCCGTACATATAAAATAACAGGCAAATCTATTGATTTTATCGCTTATCCAGGAGTTTTTTACCCGTTATCCGGGAGATTTCAATCTTATCCGGGAGACCGGGAGACAAGGCTCACATTCTGGAGAATCCCCCGGGAGGGTTGGCAGCTATGCGTTAACTAATCTGCCTGTGACACACTCCTGACCTATCAAAGTCGAAAACAAAACGTCAATAAAGAAACAAAGCTAACAAAATGTATATTGGGGGAGTGCCTTGTGTTAAAACAAGACAGTATTATGTTGCCTAGAAACAAAGACAGGGAGTGTTAAAACAAGTACTTAGTAGCCTAGAAACAAAGGCAGGGTGTGTTAAGACAAGTATTTAGTAGCCTAGAAACAAAGACAGGGAGTGTTTAAAACAAGTATTTAGTAGCCTAGAAACAAAGACAGGGAGTGTTTAAAACAAGTATTTAGTAGCCTAGAAACAAAGGCAGGTGTGTTAAGACAAGTATTTAGTAGCCTAGAAACAAAGACAGGGAGTGTTAACACAAGTATTTAGTAGCCTAGAAACAAAGGCAGGGTGTGTTAAGACAAGTATTATGTTGCCTAGAAACAAAGACAGGGAGTGTTAACACGAGTATTTAGTAGCATAGAAACAAAGACAGGGAGTGTTAAAACGAGTATTTAGTAGCATAGAAACAAAGACAGGGAATGGCCTAATTAAACTCATCACCTCAGTTGTAGAAGGTAATATTTCCCCTTTTTTAAGTAGATATGAGTACTAAAACGATTGAAATAAACTAGTAAATTTATAACTAAGGCGCCAACCTGTTCAGTGTATTTAAACCGTTCATCAAACTGATGGTTTCAAACGTCAGGTTTTTTTAAACTCTATATAGTTTGAAAAACACTCTTGTTGACGCAGGGGATGGTGAATGACGTCATTGACATGCGTCAATTAGGTTTTGCTTATTACTAGGAGCAGTTTAAGAAAAAACACCATTCAGTGCATCAATCAACGAGTGAAGAAAAGGAGCGAATTGGCAGGTGTTCCTCATCAGGTTTTATGACTTCTTGCTATTCCTTTTAGTATATACGTATCTGCGAAGTGAAGACTACGGTCATTGCGATATGGAGGCTGGTCGTGGCTATGATGGAGAAATACCGCTACAAGTAATTGATTTTCCTAGCTCGTATGTGTCAGAGTGCCGTTCCAGCATTACACCAAGCTACGGTATGTCCCAGATATTTTAAAAATCTGTAGCGAACTTGAAATCGTTTGCTATAGTATTTTGTGTATTGTTTTCTATAGTTTAGTCAAGTAACATACAAAAAGTTCAGTTTAATAGTAAAAGATACTAAAAACTAGCTAAGAACCCGAGGGTAATTCCTTTGTCCAAGTGGTAGGGTGATCGGCGCTCCTTTAAGGGTTGAAAGTATTCGCTGTGAGTACCTTTTAGGGTCCTTTTAGCCGGGGTTCTGGCTCAAAAGTCAGTTATGTAACATGACTCCGTCCAGTGGTGGATCTAGGGGTGGTGAATAGGGTGGCTAGCCAACCCCATTTTTGCTCTGTTTTCTGCTTTTTATTGTGTTTTATTTGAAGAGTAACATATGAACAATGCACAAATACCAAAATATACGCTTCGCATTCACTCCCCTAAAACATTCCTAGATCCGCCACTGCCGTCCCTGGTAAAGGTAATTTTACTTGGCTTTGCTACTAAAAAAAATAACTTTAGCTGCCAAGAACTGGTTCAGATTTTCTGATTATGTTATCTTGTTTCACATTGTTTTCAGTAGGTCATCCTATCTATCCCAAAAATGGTCACCAAGCAGGAAACTACTCGCACCTGATAGAACAACAAGTAAGAATTAGAATTCTTTTGGTATTGTAATAATTCATAATAATTATCTTTAATATACTAGGCCAAATAACAAACCGCCCTATTGAAAACGCGCGCCTAGCGGGCGAAAATGAATTTTGGCGGGCCGCAACTGAACCATACCGCATCAGCCCTGTTGCAGAAAATTTCCCAAATGTCTTTACTTTTCTGAAACTAGACCTAATATATATGATTGATGATAATGGGAATACTGATAACTTTATGGGAATAACATAACTCGCTCCGCTCGGGCGCAAACGACTCTACTCGGGCCGCAAATAAACAATATGCCCTCCAAAAGTCATGTTATTGTTATTTAATGTTTGTAACGCGCAAATTCGCATGTAAATATGGTCAAATGCGCATAAGTATTTTTCATGGATTTTTCTAAAACTCGTGGATCAGGCACTGCTCGACCGGCGTTTGCATTTCTAATAGGTTTGTACGCAGTAACCGGCACAAATAATATATACGACAAACATGCTTATGGGGGCCCGAATTGGTCAAAATACATATAAATAATTTTTCGTAGCTTATAAATAATTATATGTACTCAACGAATTATTTTTTAGTGGTTCAGAATTAATGAAAATACTTGTAAATAATTTTTCGTACCTAATAAATAATTATATGTAGTCAACGAATCATTTTTTCGTGGTTCAGAATTAATTATTCGTATTGTTTGAATTAATTTTTCCTCTTTCCAATAATAAACATGTTGCTACAATTATTTATATCTACTCTACGAATAAGTTTTATTAGTTACGAAAAATTATTTACAAGTATTTTCATTAATTCTGAACCACTAAAAAATAATCCGTTGAGTACATATAATTATTTATAAGCTACGAAAAATTATTTATATGCATTTTGACCAATTTGGGCCCCCATACATGCTCCACCCAGTATTTTACTACAGATGTGATAGGCTGTTCACTAATCACAAAGTCAGAGGTTTTTTTTATTTTTTTTTTGCTAATTAATAATCTGAAAATAGTGCCCTTTCTTTCCACGGCAAAGGAATATCTAATTAACTTCTGATCATTAATTAGCAAACCGGCACCCTTTTGACATCATCAAAATGCGTCAACGGTTTGCCGGTATATTAGAAATCTACTGCGTACTGAATGCTCTTCCTCGAATTGTTATCTATACGTGCAAGACTTATATCCCGTTTCTCTTGCTTAAAGGTTTGAACTGTAAACCGTAATATTTACGAATATTTTTAAGGTTAAAAACATGGAAATGTTTGCTGCCACGTGTGATGGAAATACCCCATCTTCACCGGGTGTATTTACAAGTAGAGATGCAGTTCTTGTTGAGAATGGATCCGGAGATTTTCGTCAAAGTTGTGGTAAGTATTTGTCAGTGTTTCAAAACGTAATTTGTTTTTTGTTTTGCATGGGTTGCATGGATGGCATAGTGGTTTATCGCGCGCCTCCTACCGCTCAGTATCGAGTCCCGGCTCGGGCATGAATTACAACAGTGTGAATGGAAACTAGCGAGTAAACTAGTATAGGCTGCGTCGGTGTTTGATATAAATGATAGGTAACATAATGAAATTTGTAACACCGTAAAAAATGTTGACTTAACTTTACTGACGTTTCGAGCTTTAGCCCTTCGTCGGAGTAAAAACTCAGTGTGAGTTGAGTTTGTTTGGTGCGTTCTTCCCTCCTATACAACGAGGGTTTTTCTCCGGGTTATCCGGTTTTCCTCCTTCCGCCAAAATGAACATGTGAGCAGCGTTACCAATATGTACTAAAATATTTAACGTAGAGGTAGTGACACAGAAAAACATTGAAAAATATACTACCTCATGAAATTTCAAGTACCAACAAGTCTTGAAACAGGAAAAAACTAAATATTTTCGTGACTACTAACCTTGCAAAGTCGCCATTTTGAGCGTGGTGTTCATAAAAGAGAGCTAGCTTTTCAAGTCAAAAACAACATTTCTACGAGGTAAGACGGACGACAGGTTTATAGAGGAAGAATTTTAAGTATTAGATTGAATTGGAAACGTCAAACTAAAGAATAAACTATCTCCAAAGATGAAGTGTTTTGTTTTTCGTCTTGTAATTTTTTTTACCCTCTGCGAGGCAACGCCAAAATCTTCTTGCTATGCGGTATTCAGGCAAGTGAACAAGTCCTGAAAAGGGCCTAATATTAGTGGGCTAAATACATTGAGACGTTAAAAAAAGATATATTTTATTTATATATTTTGTGCCTCAGGATTGCATGTAGAAATTGAATTAAATTTAAAGCAAAAAAAAAATCATTTCGAAGCAAATTCAAGTTAATTATTATTTTAATTTTTGTTACAATTAGTATGCAACAGGATAATTACAGGATATAAGTTATAAGGGCGCTCGTTGATACGAATTCGAATTTCATCTTTGAGTGTACATGTTGCCTCGTGTTGCCGAAAAGATCTCTCACGAGTTGTTTCAGTGAAAACCACTTAACAGAAAAAAGTTAACTGTGATAGTCAAAGTAGGCTTTATGAGTGTACAGTTGTACCTCTATTAAGCGGTCACCCATTAGGCGGTCACCCTCTATGAGGCGGCCAAAATAAAAAGTCCCAAATCTATTCCTATACCTATTCTATACCTCTATTCTAGGGCTGTCCACAAGTTGCTCCAAAAAGTATAAAAATTTGCTCATAATTTTCCCAAAAGTTGCTCAAAAAATAAAAAAGTTGCGGAAAAGTTGCTCGAAAATCTAAAAGTTGGAAAGTCCCGAAGGTGACCGCTAAATAGAGGTACCACTAGTCTATACCTCTATCCAGCAGCCAACCTCTATTAAGCGGGCACTTTGGAAAGCCGACGTGACCACGGTATACAGATAAAGTGTCAATAATAACTACCTAAGAAATAATAAAATAATTATTTACATAATTATAAAAAGTATTTATGTAATATATCAAACACGAGAAAGAGTGTTTCATCAGGTTTTCAAACACCGAAAAATGGGTTGAAAAAACGAGGCGCAGCCGAGTTTTTTTGGGCCCATTTTTCGGTGTTTGAGAACGTGATGAATCACAATTTTGAGTGTTGGATATTACTTCTCAAATTATTGGATAATTATTGGAGAAATTCATCAGATTTCAAACTCCTTTACGCTAGTGATTTTTCTATGTTTTCTTTTTTTTAATTATTCATGTTTCATGAGTTTTAGAAGTATCAACTGAATATACGTTTAGAACAGTTACTGCGGTTTCTATGCCGTCACAGACGACCAATTCACTAGATCTTCAAACACAAACGAAAAAAATAGAGTTTTGCTGGACGTCAATCAAATGTATTTCCAGGGCAACACATACCATACAACAAAGTCCGTTCCAAATCAGCGATAAACTAGCTTCACAGTTTCTGCCCGTAAAAATGATTAAATCGATTCCAAACTCTAAAATTGAGGTCAGGACATAATAGGAAAAAGTGTTTGGCAAAAAGACAAATAGAATCTAGTTTTCGTCTGTGTTTGAAGATCTAGTCGGTTGTTTGTGGAGCGCAGTAATACGCCAAGTTTTCGGCGAATTAACCGGCATCTTCAGGGCTAAGCCCACGGTAATGAATTCTCTAAAAAGACAATAATAATTAACCAATCATTTTCAATTTTATTTCTATTAGGTGAAATCCAAGGAAACATTGCTAAACAACCTGCAAGATTCACAAATAAACAAATTGTAAGTATAATAGAGAGAAAATGGTAAAAAAAAACAAATACTATAGAACAATAATTAAACCTTCACCATATTCACATGATGACATCAATAAAAGCCATTACCTAAGAATAATGACGTCATTATTTCTTGAAGTCGTCACCAGACCTCACTCCTCCAATGGCTCGAAACTCCTGGGACGGCATGTCGTATGCAGATATCATTACCATGGCAATATTGTCAACTCCTGACAAAAAGATGACTATCACTGAGATTTACTCGTGGATTACTAGTAACGTGCAGTCCTTCAAACACAAGGCAAATGTGCCTGCAGCTCGTGGATGGAAGGTAAAGAACAGTCAGTTATCGCGACACAATGATTATGATAATAATAATAATAATGACGTTGATAATGATGACATCGTGATTGTGATAATGATGACAAAAATAGTGACAGTGATAATGATGAAGGTGACGATGGTGATGATAATCATACAGTGATATTAATGATGATAATGATAACAAAAATAATGACGATGATGATGACGATAATAATAATATGGTGGTATTAATGATGATGATAATTCATGATAATAACAATAATGATGATGATACTAATAATAATGATTACTATAAATATCTCTAATGACTTCCCTCCCTCCTCTAGAACACCATACGTCACACATTATCTATCAGAAAGCGGTTTATACGCATACCAACCGAAATGAAACGTCGTAGTCTATGGACTATAAGCTCTCAGGCCCAGATTGCTGCAGGAATCTACACCGAGGAAGCCAGGGTGGAGGTAGAGTCACGTGGCAAATCAGAAGAAGTTCCTGTCAGTAGAGAAAATGTAATAAGATCGAGAAGTGCTGAGACAAACCAACAGCCAGTTAATGTAACTACACCGCGTTTTTACCCTTACAATAGAATACAGACCAGGCGTTGCCCAATGTGCCAGTTTTCTTATTTATGCAGTTATAACTGATCGGGTTTTTAGAATGCATACCAGGTGTTGCCCTATGTGCCAATTTTCTTATTTATGCAGTTATTACTGATCGGGTTTTCAGCTGAGGCATATATTGAAGAAATAGAAAACGAGGTAGCGTGCTCTTTGGAGTTATAGAGCACGCGGGAATTTTAAGAAGACGAGAGAAGCGTTAGGAGAAGCACGACGCGTAGCGGAGTAAACTGTAAATAAACTGTTTGTTTGTTTGTTTTTCCTTGTTCATCGTGAATTTTAAGGTACTTATTTAATAATTAATATTTATCTTAATCTACTGTATATATTCATAAATAATTATCATATGAACCGTATTTTAAAAGTCACGTGATGGGGTCCGTACGGCTTTTTTCACCTGGTCCGTACAAACACGTACGGACCCGCTGCTCGAAACATCACAAAAAATGGCCTTTAAATTGAAAAAAAGTGGGTCATATGATAAAAAACGTATTTAACTGAGTTAAGTCAGGCGGTATACGGGAAAATATTTGGCTCTCGGTCTACGTCATGACCGCGAGCCAAATATTTTCCCGTACGGCCCTCCCACTCAATATATAAGTACTTATTATGTACTATGTTATAATACATTTATCGTACTCATGTAAAACGATTCTTGCTTTATCTGTGATCGAATAAAAGTATTTGAACTATAAAGTAGTGACATATTAATTAATAGTACAACTATTGAAAAAGGACACCTTCGGGGCACCCACGGCAATACCTTTGAGACACTTCGGGACACCCTCAGCAATACCTTCGGGACACTTTCTGTTCACTCTCCTGAATACACTTCGGGACACCAACGGCAATACCTTTGAGGCACTTCGGGACACCCTCGGCAATACCTTTGAGACACTTCGCGACATTTTCAGTACGCCTTCGGCAATACCTTCGGGACACTTTCTGTACACTCTCGGCAATACGTTCGGGACACTTCGGGACATCCTCGGCAATACCTTCGGGACATTTTCTTTACACTCTCGGCAATACCTTTGGGACACTTTCTGTATACACTCTCGGCAATACGTTCGGGACACTTCGGGACATCCTCGGCAATACCTTCGGGACACTTTCTGTACACTCTCGGCAATACCTTCCGGTCACTTTCTGTACACCCTCGGTAATACCTTATGGACTTAAGATTGCGAGTTAAAAGATAGATAAGCAATATCTAATAATCGCTTTTTGTGGTATATGTCCTGTCAAACAACGTGTCTACGACAGGCATGCAAGGCATGAGACTTCGGAGTAAGGTGTGCGCGTGTAAAGTGTAAAGTATACATGCGCGCGCCTAGGGTTGATGTTGTTGTATGAGTGCGCGCGATTGATACGACACAATCGATCTCTTACGATATACATGCGCAAAAGAATTAAAATAACATTCAGTGAGTGTGTATCATTAGTGAGTCATCATACAATACTTGTGGCTTATATCACTTGCGCCATAGTAGTTCGTTAGTGTCATTAAGAACAGAAGAGGTTAAATAAAGTATTTGTAATATAGAAGAACATACTGATGAATGACGAAAGTGCACCAAAAATGTCTGCTGTTATATCCGTGGATTCCTTCAACAAGCTAAAACAAACCCAGGTTAGTTGTAATAATATAATACTGTATTTTGCTACATCTTATAAACCACTCCCATTATATAAGACAGTATTTGACGTAATAAGTAGAACTCTCTTGGGAGGCCATTTTGAATATGAATTCGAGTCAATATACTGCATGTTTTTAGGTCTTTGTTTGGAGTTCTTTGTATTGCAGGGTATTGTTTCATTCTAAATTCTTTGTCCTATTGTATAAATGAGTTGGGTGGGCTACAACACTAGAAAAAGCCAAGTTTTTTTAACTGCAGGGTATTGTTTCATTCTAAGTTCTTTGTCCTATTGTATAAATGAGTTGGGTGGGCTACAACACTAGAAAAAGCCAAGTTTTTTTAACTGCAGGGTATTGTTTCATTCTAAATTCTTTGTCCTATTGTATAAATGAGTTGGGTGGGCTACAACACTAGAAAAAGCCAAGTTTTTTTAACTGCAGGGTATTGTTTCATTCTAAGTTCTTTGTCCTATAGCATGAGGCTATTATTTTATTGAAAGACCGAATCAAATGCTTTGTGTTGCAGGCTATTGTTTTTCCCTGAGTTTATTGTACTTGGTACAGTAATTATGTTATTGTGTAAATGCCTCCAGTACGCTGACAAGAAATAAAAAATATTATCTATAGTACATTCATCTGGTTTCGTAGTTAACTTGACAAGTAACTTAACAGTCTCTCTGTATAGCGGCGGCGTGTTTTTTATCTATCATTTATATCGTTTCAGTCAAAGACAAAAGAACTTGTGTCTTCAATCATAACGTAAGTCTTGAACAAAACTATTCTCTTTTCAGCTATTGCAAGGTTTCGTGATGTCGTTGTCAAGTTCTACAATTTTTTTGCCAGTTTTTCCTTCCCTTTATTTGTCAGATAAAACTGTAAAAGCGTATGTGTATTATTGTTGTTCATTTAATATAAATATTAATAATGGTTTCCCTTTAAGCAGGGATAACAGAAACTGAGAACAGACGTGTCAATGTACTCAATGTACATGAGAAATATATAGAGGATATTACACGGTGGCGCGAAGATATTTTCGAGTGGTGAAAACAATATTTTACGAGTGAGTGCAGCGAACGAGTAAAATGTTGTTTTTACCACGAGAAAATAAAATTCATATCTTCAAGCCACCGTGTAATGTTCTTTTTATTATATGGATAGTAGTGTTTTACTTGAAACCATGTTTAATTCAGCGAACAAGCGACGAGAAATGGGCGGGAAAGTTGTTTTGATTTGACGCGTACGTACATCCGGGACTTTTTGGTACATAACTTTTTCATATCTTCACTAGTGAAAATATGGAAAATACGAGTGTTTTAGTTTCCGGTAAAACACTACTATCCATATAATAAAGTCCTATACGGGCTTCTATATGAAGGCACATATATTGATGCCACGCAGTTTACAACTGATCAATCTTGTGTATAATGACTTTACCTACAGGTATGTCACAGAACAGGAAAAGCAATATCAGGTAAACAAAACATGTCTTCTTCGCTTCATCAAGAACTAACTGTAGAGAACAAGTTTACGCTCAGCTCTAGGCAAATATTAATTTAACTCGGGCTTCTCTCTAAATTATCAAAAAAATATTAGTCAAAAAAAAATATGGTCTGAAATGGGCAATTTGCTTACTGAGGTGTAAATATTTACCCATTTACTGAAAATAATTGTAGCAAAAGTTATGATTTTAAAATAACTAGGTTTAGAAAATGAAAGCATCAAAATGCAAAATGTTTAACCATACAACCACAGAAAAAAAAATATTACTATACATTGGGCTTTCTGTTTAATTAATTTATTTTTTGCTGCAGGAGCTAGATTACTATCAAAAATGGGAACAAAACACAAGTATTTTACAGGTATTGCTTTTACAAGGTTTTCAATTAATTATAATTTTTTATCGAGTTAATTCCTCAAGTAAAGTTTTATGTATGTGTATTGATATTTCATAACATATAATATGACATAGATTTACAATTTTTCAACCGCTCTATTCTTACAGAATGCATACAGAAAGATTTCAAAGCTTAAAGCTCAACTAAAAAGGTATAATTTTGAACAGTTTGAATGTGGTTGCTCATTTAATAAACTCTATTTGTTTACAAGGCGTTTGTGAATTTAAATTTTTAAGTAGCTCAATAAAGAACGCAGAATTCCCGCCCTATGTGCGCGGTTCTCTGCGTTCAAACTACCTTCTTAGTGGTGTATGGCGTTTGTGCGCTTTCGACGTAGCTGAGCGGACTCCATCAACAGATGTATTTACTAACGTAGTTGCTGCTAGCTACATTCTTATCTTCGTGGAAAGTGCGCAAAAGACGCAGTTTGAACGCACTGCACTAATATCGTGCAGAAAGTTCTGAACTACGTGCACAACCTTGCTTAGAATCCGGCACTAACATTAATGCTATAAATTTTCTTTCTTGTTGTTGTTTGTGCAGAGAAAAAGAAGAATTATCTGAAACATTGAGGGAAAAAGATAATTATATCAATGTAAGTTAAAAGAACAATTTCATTTTTCACACTTATAAACGAAATGAAATCAGAAGTTAGAAAAATTTGTTCCAATTTTATTTGCATACAAGAAAACGCTTTTATCAAAATTTCTTCTTTTTGTCAAGGTAAATAGCATTTAACTGGCTTTCCTCTATCTAATCCAATCAAATATCGCCTGGTAAAAGTTTGATTGACGCCTGTCAGTTACTTTCCAATCCAAAGCCATTGAACTGCCTTAGTTAGCTTTTGAATGGCTTTTGGTAGTTGAAACTTAAAAACGCAAAACTATTCCAATTTTCTTTAAAAATATGAAATAAATATTTCTTAGTAGAAATAGTAACTTAAATAATAAAAACGTTTCAGGAAATTATTTTTTCTTTTCAGGAAATTTTAAAGGAAAATTCAGCTTTGCGTGAGCTTATAAATTCTAGGTAATAAAATTGCTTTCACACGTATTTCTTCATTCAACAATTATGTATTTTAAGGACGGTGCCTACTATTGCCACTGCGCAGGCTACTTCGCATCTACATAGTTTCCATTTTAACGCGCTATCTTACCTAAAAAGATGACAAAATACAAATAAAAATCCATCTAACGATGGTAGACGCGACGGTAGCGTAAACTGAACCTGAACTGAACCTCGTAAAATACAAGTCGCGATGCTAAAAAAATCATATTTCACTACTAACTTTTGAAAATACGTTACAAAATATATATTCCTATTAGAAAATTACTTGTTAATTGTTTACCGCTATCAAAGAGATGTTTCAATGAAAATCCTTTGAAAAAAAAAATTATTTGTCGATGCCGGTAAAATCGTGACGTCAGCCATATTTAAGACTCATTATTTCTCTTAACTGCCCGGTGACCCCACCTTTTTTAGCCAGATTTGTAGAACCCTCTGAAGGGTTAAAACAACTCACATAGTTATTTGAAGAATACATTACTTTTTAATTAGTAGGCCCCGTCCTTAATTTGAATACATAGTTGCTCAATTTATTTGTAGCAAAAATTAAATAAAATAATCATAATTAAAATAATTAATTTACATTTTAGGGAGAAAAACGAGCAAAAGTTAGAAAAGGTAAAGAGGAATAAAAACTCAAATTATGATAACTTTATTAACAATTGACATTTTGTATTTTGATGTATTTTGAACAGATATTATTGCTTCGAAAAATATAACAAAATAAGTAATACATATTTGTTTAGAATGAGGGCGAGGAAAAAGGCATTGTAGAAGAGATTGGTGAAAACAAAAGGCAAGACAAGCTTATCCTTTTTCTTCCTTATAGTTGTTTTGAGTTTTATTTGTTGTCTTTGTTGTTGACATTGTTATTTCTATTTAGCTGTTTATTTGTATTTTTTGGTTATTCATTTGCTTGTTTGTTTGTCGGTTTGCATGTTTGCATGTTTGTTTGTCTGTTTGTTTGTTTGTTTGTTTGTCTATTTGTTTGTTTGTTTGTTTTTCTGTTTGTTTGATTGTCTGTTTGTTTGATTGTCTGTTTGTCTATTTGCTTGCTCGCTTGTTTGTCTGTTTGTTTGTTTGTCTGCTTGTTTGTTTGTTTGTTTGTCTGTTTGTCTGTTTGTCTGTTTGTCTGTTTGTCTGTTTGTCTGCTTGTATGTTTGTTTGTTTGTTTGTTTGCTTGTCTGTTTGTTTGAATGTCTGTTTGTTTATTTGTTTATCAGTTCATTGTTTCAGTGTTGTGTTTTCTCACAGTATTCTTATTCGTATTTTGTACTTTGTTTCAGCTAATTAAGCTTACTTTTCCCTCTTCAGCAATGACATAAACGACAAAAAAGATTACAAACAAGAGGTAAATTGAACACAAAACAAAACTGTAAAAAAAATACAAAAACAAAATTACAGTGCCATTTTTACTTTACTTTGCAGGCTGAAACGGAAGAAGTTCAAGCAAGAATTCTCAAACAGAAGAGGTGAGTTATTTTTATTGATGTTTTACACCTTTATTTTTAAATTCAATCATATATTTCTAACCATGTTTTTGCTGTAAATATATACAGAGAAAGAGTGAGAATGATCAAAAAGATAAAATATCTACGAGGAGAAACGAAGGTACTATTTATATTTATATAATTATCTTTTTCCCTCAATGTTTTAAAGAATTCTTCCTTTTACCTGCACAAACAACAACAAGAAACGAAAGTGTATAGCATTAATGTTAGTGCCGGATTCTAAGCAAGGTTGCGCACGTAGCTCAGAACTTTCTGCGCGAAATTAGTGCAGTGGGTTCAAACTGTGTCTTTTGCGCACTTTCCGGCACGAAGATAAGAATGTAGCTAGCAGCAACTGCGTTAGCAAATACATCTGTTGATGGAGTCTCAGCTACATCGAAAGTGCACAAACGCCGTACATAATTGAGACGATAGTTTGAACGCAAATTCATCTCCTTCCTCTTTTCATTCAAGTCTCATTGTATCGTGTTTATATAATCTATTTTATAGTAATAAAATGTAATAAAGATATCTATTTAGAAGGATTATATATTTTTTTATATTTATGGTTTTATTTTTGCTTCTACCTTCAGCAACTTTTAGAAGAAAACGAACATGTCAAGGGACACATCGAAAGGTTTGCAGAAAAAATTCAGTTTAAGAGCAATGAATAGCTAATTTGAAAACTTAACAATATAATTATTTCTTATTTAATTTATAGTGCAAAAAGAAAACTGCGTTTAGCAAGAAGAAAACTTCGAGATGAAGAGGTGGATTTATTTGTTTTCTCTGTAATGCTTGTGGACTTTATTTAAAAAGCTTGTCTCATTTTAAACCTGTTTTCTCTTTAGAAACTCAAGAAAGAAATGCTGAAGATTGTCACAGAGAAAAAGAGGTAAAAATATATAGTTTAAATAAAAAAAATCAGTTAATGTGTGGTGTTTCTGTAACTAGGTGTTGTAACTAGAAGCATTTTAGTGGCTTTCCAATGCCCAGCCAATCAGACTACGCTTTTAAAAAAGATGACATGCCCAGTCAATCTCTCGTCCAATCACAAGCTGCGCAATATCATGGCTTTCCAAGTCGCGCGAGCGTGCAAAATAGAAAAAACAAAATTGCACAAGAGAAATATGGATAGAGCTGGTGTCAGAAATACAACAACTTATGATTTAACTAGTGGAGACTGCTGACGACAGCGTACATGCACGTAAAAGCAGATTGTTATTATTTTTTTTTGAAGTTTGAACGTCAATCCTTCATCAAAAGTTTTAGAAAGTTATTTGTGCTCTTTATATTTTATCTTGAAGTTTTTTTATCATTTATTTTTAGAGTTATTGACAAGTTAACAAGTGAATTGAAAAACCTTCATTCGCAGAAGGAAGTTACGGTAGGTTAAATCGTGGATTGCACTAAGGCGCGCGCAAACTATTTTCCCTTTATTATAGCTTTATCACTGGAATTTTTTATCCAATTTAGCGTAACAAAATATTGCAATTGCTCGACTTTTTGTTATGCATTTACATGGTTTTCTACTGACTTTCAAAAATCATATTTTCTATTTCACTAATATTCATTGTGTGATGTTTTTCGTTTGATTTTGTTTAATATAAAATTGTTGTTTTTCTCTTGTAGGGCAACCACAAGGATCCCAAACGACCCAACATCTTACGTCGGTTTTGGACAAATGTTAATGGGTAAAAACAAATGCCATTCTGCAACAGTTAATTTTCAACATTTATTTTGTATTGTAAACGTTTTAGGTGTTTTTCTTGTTGTTAAAATATTATTGTATTCTGGTGAAATATAAAGTTAATCTTCTTAGTATTTCAGGGTGTTCGTTCTAAGTTTTTTTTTTGACAGTCCTTTCGTTTAAAAGCCTCAGTTGCTCAAGAAAGAGTGACTATATATTTATTATACAGTATGACCTCATAGTATAAATTATATTGTAGTCTGACCTCTCATCAACTAAACTATAGGTAATCTTTAAGCCTAGTCTTTACTAGCGACGCAAGCAAAGGCGCAAATACAAGCGCAAAAGACTATTTCGTCGTGAAAACCGTTTGACGCAGTGATATCAAAAAATATCAAAAAATGTTATTGCGTTTACGCCTGCGCGTGGCACTAGTGAATAGTTTGTTTGCGCTTGCGCTTATTCACGTCATTCTCGTTTTCACTCTAAAATTAACCCTTGCGTTTGCGCTTGCGTTTGCACTTGCGTTGCGTCGCTAGTGAAAACCAGGCTTTACACATTTTTATTTAGCAGCAGCCAGGCAATAACGTTAACAATAATTTCATTGTTTCTATTAACGGTTATCTAATACAATAATTGATCTCTGTGGGTAATCGTCTAGTTCAACCAGTATAAATCGATAGACGATTGAACCTCGTGAACCCTGAAATTAACACAAACAAAGTGTTATATATTTAACTTATAATCGATATAATTATATTTTATTCCGATGAATGGCTAAAGATCGAAACGTCCGTAAAGTTAAGTCAACATTTTTTACGGTGTTACAAATTTCATTATATTACCTATCGTTTATATCAAACACTGATGCAGCCTTAACTAGTTTACTCGCTAACTTCCATTTATAATCTATATATATTCTTTTTTTCCATTCTCTGTTCCCATTCATTCTTTCATCAATTTACCTGTTTAACATCAACATGAACTGTTCCTGTTCGTCTTTGTCCTTTAACATAAAACTTGACTCTCATGTAGTTCTCGCCATCGACAATGTATTCCTGGTAACTACAAACAACGAAAGAGAGATTGCAAATAGCTCTTCATGGATAAAATTTCTTCAAATTTCTTTTCTGACTGTAATTCAACAAAATATTTACCTAACATGACGTCTTCTTCCTCGTCGAGTAGTTTCACCATGTCCCATGATTGGCTCTTCAAGTTCATCAACAACCTGCAGAGTTCATGAAACAGTAGATATTTTACCATTTTGTCTTTAAATTAATTACAATTGGTGAACTAAAGTCAACTGATGAGACTGTAATAGCAGTCGGAACATCTAAAAAAATACAGTCAGAGACAATAAAGTGATGTACAATTACACAAGACATAGTTCATATCATCATATAAAACATGGCTTGAATGGACTATTTTAATTAACATAGTTTTAACCATGGAGATATTACAAAAGTTTTGACATAGGTGGGAAACTTGCATTGTTTCAAGGAGGTATTTGTGATGTTAAATCTGCAGAAACATCTAATATTCCTGTTGTGCCACTTTCTCAGTCATAATCTATTAGTATTTCTGGTTTATTTGATTGTTAATAGAGTTACAAGGAGTACACAAGGTAATAGTCCCATTCACAGATCCCCGCGCCATCTTAAAAGGTAACTGGGCCTTTGCATTGAAGCAAGACGAACATTGAGCTTGCAATGATAGAGACCTTTTAACACCTTACAAGGCAATTATTCATGTGCCTCTATCATTGCAAGCTCAACATTCGTCTTGCTTCAATGCTTCAAGATGGTGCAGAGAACTGTGAAGGGAATTGTAATATGTTATCACCTCACTGTTTGCAAGGACTTGCTTCAAAGCATGTGAGTACACTGTGTTTGGACTGAATCCAAGGAATAGTTCACTGACCACATACCATATCAGTGCACCTGTATTAACACAGCAATGTTATCATGAACATACTAAGTACTTATTGACTGAGTGGGAGGGCCGTATTTTCCCGTACGGCCCGACCTAACTCAGTCAATAAGTTTTTTATCATATGTCCCGTATATTTTGCCCGGCACGCGGCATTTTTTGTAATGTTTCGAGTAGCTGGTCTGTATGTGTTTGTACGGACCAGGTAGAAAAAGCCATACGGACCCAAACACATGACTTTTTTTCGAAGGTTTTCTTAAGAGTGCGCGCCGGGCAAAATACGGGTCATATGATAATAATGATTATCATTTCAAACAGCACTATCATTTTGATCATCATCATCTTTGCCTTCACTATTATCAGCAGCATTATCATAATCAACATTACCATCACTCTTGTCATCATTATTGCCACTTCAACCATCATCATTATCGTCATCATCAACATCATCATTGTCACCATAACCATCATCATCATTATCGTCACTTTCATAATCATCATCACCATCATTGTCACTTCAACCATCATCATCATCATTATCATTACTTTCATAATCATCATCATTATCATCATCATTGTCACTTCAACCATCATCATCATTATCATCACTTTCATAATCATCATCATTATCATCATCATAACCATCATCATTGTCACTTCAACCATCATCATCATCATGCACTTTCATAATCATCATCATCATTGTCACTTCAACCATCATCATCATTGTCACTTCAACCATCATCATCATTATCGTCACTTTTATAATGATCATCATCATCATTATCATCACCATCATCATTGATCTCTAAATTACAGCCCACAAAATGAGCAGGATGTCTTACCAGTAACAGCAAAGCCAACAAGTATTATACCAAAATAAGTGACATCTCTTCCTGCCTGGACAACTGTTGTGGTAGAAAATAACTCGTTTATAGCACTGTTTTATACATTTTTTTTTACACTACTAAAACAGACAAACTACTCTGCATAATTGTTGTCATCATTGGCATTATCGTCGTCGTCATCACCAGTAGCATTATCAGCTAGATCAGCATGTATGATCATTGTCATCTCATTAGTAAACAGCAACCATGTGTTCTGTGTTCTGCAGTTTCCTTTTTGTCTTTCATCTCTCTTACAACAACGATATTTCACATTTATCTCACCTTTTGCACCAACAGTTAGCTGAGACTGTGGTTGTTCTTTTGCTTCCATCAGTTCATTAAAAACACTGCTCTCCTTTTTCTTTTGAGAGCTTTCATTTGACATTGACCTCACGAAGTTCTTGCTCACTTCAGAACTCAGATAACATTTCTTACTCAAAATCTTGTAATTAACACTTGAAAGCAACCGATGTGTACATGGAGTTAACAAAGCATTCCTGCTAGGGTTTAAAGCTGCAGAAGTTATAAATCTGCCGAGTATTCTGATGTGTTTTGATTTGCTTCGAGAACACAACATTCGAGCCGCCATTTTGAATTTTGTACTTCCGCAAAGACTCATGGGAGTAATACAACTTCATACCCAGTCTCTAGCCAGAGGTCTCTAGCTATGACAAAAAATTATTTCGCCGGATTTTTTTTACATTACTAAAGATATCTATCTCATCAATAATGTAAAGCAGGAGACAGATAAACAAACATATAAAAAAAATAAAAATGAAAAAATGAATAAATAAATGAATGAATAAATGTTTGAATGAATACAGCAATTAATAAAGTAATAAAAACCATGACGGACTAAAATAACATTCTAAAACCAGACGGAGGTCACATTTGGCGGTTTTCTAATTAAGCCCTGGTTATCTAAGCATTCTTGTTAACAGACCTTTTGTGTCAATTATAATATACCTTCGTCTTCAGGGATAATCTCCTTACAATCCCTTAAGCTGGGGGTCAGGAACATCGATTAAATTTAAAACAAATAGCTCAATAAAACAACATGACAATAACAACCGATAACAACAGCAACTCTATTTGTGTCTCGTAAATTTTGAAACTTTAATTTTTGAAATAGGATGGATAAGCCAACCAACCAATTAACCAACCAACTTCTTCACGCTTTCAGTAAAAAAAAAAACAACTTTATTCAATCAGAATATACCGTGATATAACAGGGAAAGTTTTTCTCTCTCTTCTGTGAAGAAAGAGTTTTTTTCTCCTTCGTAGAAGTGCGAGAAAAACGTCCTTTGCTTGAAGTCTGAGAAAACAGACGTTCTTTCGCACCTCCTCCCCCCTCGAACTGTGAAGGAGGAGCGAAAGCCGGAACGACTGTTCTCAGGCTACTAGCAGGGTACCCAGAATTAATACTACGTATACTACAATATACAACACTCAGTGTATTTTCGACCTTAGTAGAAATTATTCTCATCAATGCGAACATAAACAATATATTTACATACAAAAAAAAGCAAAATTTATATATCCTTTGAATAAACTCCTACCTATCATAAATATATCACAAAAACACAAAGACGGCGACAGAAACAATTCACTGCATGGTAAATATTGCTGCTAAACTGGTTCCTTGGCGTTTTTAGTAATGCTACGAATTTCTAGTAGTCTACAATTCGTAACACTGGCTTTCTACTTAGAACAAAGGCATTTGAAACTTTGTGGAAATTCTCCATTTTGTGTTGTAACTCGAACTAAATATTTTTTTTATTAATGTTTCTTTTATAATTAAATGTTTTCATTTCTTCAGTGGTCATTCCATTCGCTGTAGCGACGGTCGTGTTGTTTGCTTTCTTGATGGACGAGCTTTATAAGTACAGCAAGTTCTACCGCGTCATTTGGTATATTAACAAGGTTGTTATGAGGTGCAGTCCTGACATAATAATAGCATAAACATGAATCATAGAGGAGGTCCAGTACTACTCAACTATCTAGACACAATATCAATCATCTTGAGAGCCTTGAGACGGTTTCAATAACTTTCCATGTTTTGTTTATACAGATAAAAGGAATTTCTTCAAGTGTACCATGTTCAATATTGACCTAAAACCACAGCCTCTTGAAGCTTTGACTCCATACAAAAGCCAACAGAAGAGTAGCTAGATGTTTCTAGAGATAAATCTACTAGTAATCATTTAGATTTGTGATCCAGTTTAATAGCCAGGACGCGGAAAGATTTGCACAACGCCAACGGCAAGATTGGCGCGATCTTTTCTTGTCTGACGAAGGTGCAGACAGTTAGTGTGTGTCTGTTTAAACGATCCCTGTCCGACCTTTTATCTTAAATCTAGGGCGTTGTTCATATATAGCGTCTGTTTTTATCCCAGGGTCAAATGGTTTAGCTTTCTCGTTGACCGACACTCATAATATTGTCACGCTTCCCAATATGAAACGATATGAAAACCGAGAAAACCTTCATAATGAAACGAAACGTTTTTAACAATGGTTTCACTTTCTCGTTATATCAATCCTTGGTCGTTCTTTCTATCTTTTATTGGACAATCCGGCTTACAATTTTATGTTTTTTCGCTAAGGTACACACTGATAGGAATCTTTGTTTTCGCTACTTAGCACTTCTGAGTTGTGGTTTCCAAAATTCTTTCTCTATCAGGTTGACACTAAAGCATACACTTTTGTCATGTCACGTTTCATGGGCGGAACGTGTATAAGTTACGAAATCACTAGAGTGGTAAAATGCTTGTTTAAAATTCTGTCTCGTTTTGTACCATGTGATCGCTTCTGGCCAATCATTTTGCTCAAAATTGGTCATTTGGTACAAAAAACACACACACCCAAGGCAACATTTTCAACTGACATTTAACCACTCTAGTGATTTTCGTAGTATTTCCACAGCAACTGCGCCGTTAAACTTCTGAAACAATGGAGAGTCGTGGCCTCCAAAAGCGGTCCTTATGCCTGCTATGATTTCGTAATTTCACATCTCTTTTGTTCGAGCTTTCAGCTTGCTTTTCATGGGTTACCTTACCATCAGGCAGGGCTTTCGCTTCGATCACAACTAAATGATTCTCATGTTCCTTGACGGGTTTTGCTTTAAGTAACGGTTCGACTTGAGGCGGACATCCGTTGCCGTAGAGACGGATTTTATTTTTGTATCTTCTTTTGTCTTCCGCGTTAGCAATTCGATCCAACTGGTCACCAACTGAGAATTGATCGGAGTCATTAAGATCCTGTGCCAGCGCTTTAGCATTATGAGATGAAACGAATCTCTTTTTATCATGGCGCTCGATTGCTTGTTCGAATTCTTGCTCATAATCGCTATCCATTACGTGCGAGCTTTCATCGTCGGATTGCAGTCTTTGGTAGTTATAATTAACATCCCGTTTGCGCGCTAACTCTAAGTCGCGATAAAAGTCTCGTCTCCCACGCGAGGGCAGAGTTTGTGCTCTACGATCAAGCTGTGAATCACTCGAATGTCTCGCGGGGAGATCAGCCTTACGCGGGAGTTCTAAGTCATAGTAAAAGTTCCGCTTGTTGGTGTTTCCAGGTGAAGTTTTACGGTCAAGCATTATGTCAGCTGAGTGACATTGATCACCATCACAGCGTCCAGCTTGTTCCAATTCACGATAAACATCACGCCTAGCTACACTACCTCGAGGAAGACGGGCGGGAAGTGTCATATTTCGCGAGCGTGTAAGTTGGGAGTCACTCTGATGCGAGGTTAATCGCGTGTTCTCGAGGTCTTGCAGACTCTCACGTTCGCGCTTCAGTTCCTGGTGAAACCGGGGGTGATGACGATCGCGATGACGAAACGACCGATGATTAGCATCATGACGAAATGAATGGCAGCTCACTGAATCAGCATCAACTACTTTGCGTCGGTTAAAAGTACTAAATGTTACTGGGAGAGAAACAGTTGTATCGAAAGAAGCAAGTGAGATGTTTTCCAGTGAAGGAACTCGATGGAGCTGATGGAAAGAATCCAAGCCATCTTCCTGATCGTCGTGTTCACTGCCAGACGAATCTGCCTTGTAGATGTGTGGTATCACAGATGGTAGTGTCGTTTCATGTTTATGTTTAAGAGATCCATTAGCTGATAGAGGACGTTTTGTCTGACTACCAGCTCGTGATGCACTGCGGTTAGGCAACGTAGAGGACATTTCTCGACTTGAACGTTTTCTTTTTGTAGATCCACTACGTTCCCGATAAGATCCATTGAAACTACTCTGTGATTTAACGCTCTGTTTGCGCGCCATGGATTTTAATTCCTCGGACTTTGTGTTCAATAATAACATGTAGATAATTAAGCAACAAGCAATGCAGACAATGTAACCACCCCCGAAGACTACAATAAAGAACCATATCCGAGGTTGACAGTTCCAACTTGATGGGATATTGTTCATGTTAAGATACTTGTTTGTCTTGCCAGACACTTCTATAATAGTCTTCTCTTCTGAATTGAACAGTAGTCTTACGTCACATGACTTTCCCGCCACGGCTATGCATTGAAAAACTGGTTTAGAAACATCATAAATACGACGAGAAATAGACAAAAATAACGATAGGTTCACTACTCGAGGGAATCCCGAACCGCGTTGGAATAAAATATAGTAGTTGTCATCCTGAGTAACTCTGTACATATAGGCAATCCGCGTTCTTTTGTTCTGTGCGTCTTTGTTGATCTTGGGTTCATGTTGTTTTTCGATCCATTCATCAAAATTTGCTTTTCCCTTGAAGATTAAAAGTTGAAAGGAACTATCAGAGTTAGCTTCTATTTCAATTTGTGATCCTTTCGCCAAGTAAAATGCCTTGTACCAGTATTTGTATGGAGGGACGAATACGTCTAAAGTAACGTTTGACACGCGTGCCTGTTTGACGGTCCTAACTTCATTGACAATACTCAATGTTCGTGGTAATCTCGTCGCGTGTAGCGAAATACCTTCACAGAATGTCGTTGATACAGTTATAAGCCTCATATCGCCCTCCGCTAGATCGTAACTTTTAGGGAATAAAATTGATGAATTAAAGACTTGAATTATTAAACAGCCCACGACGAAAAACACAGCAATCAAAGCCAGAAATGACGATATAAATACCCGAAGACGAAATTTGTAATAACGAATGCGTTTATGGTAGCTACGTGCGGTCCTTGAACTGTGTTCGTCTTTTTCCATCACTTATTCTTTCGGTAAACACAGCCTGTTAGTTTCCACAACAGTACAGGATTTTCTTGATGTCAAGCCGCTTGGAGAGGACTTTTCTGTTAGCTCATTAACGAAGATAAACGGTAAAAACAGAGACTGGGGTCATGTTCAGGTCAGGCTTAGCAGTGTAACACATGATTTACGTCAGGTCACTTTATATTATACACACGGTTTTGTAAGTGACTTATATATAACTCGCCTAGTAAACTGACACCTATATTATTTGCACATTAGACTGAACAATCTATACATTCCTTTTTCTCCAAAACAGCTTTCTAAAATTCTTAGATCATTCCTATAAATATCATTCATAAGTTTTGTCATAATAGTTTTTTACTTGAACGAAAGTGGAAGTTACACTTAGTTGTTGAACATCTATGCGAGGGGATATTTGTTTGAAGTAAAAATAGTTGGGCGGAAGTGACGTAATAGTCTTTTATCAGTAGCCATCATGTGTCAGTAATCTGCTATCTAAAAGATCACTTACAATGGAATGTGCCACACTAAAGATCGATAACCATTAGATAACCATTTTTAAAATACGTCATGGCAATATTATACTATAAAATGCACGCACTGAGCATGCTGAGTGTAGCTACAAGACACAATACATAAATGAGAACAGCGTTTATTTTTATATTCTTTTTCTATTTTCAGGATCGTGAATATTCCCTTTAGAGAGCCCTGAGAGGAACGGATCGTGGAGGAGGGAGAAACAGCAAAAATAAACAGGGAGGAGGGAGAAAAACACCCTGTGAATTTTTAGTCGAAATAAGACACAATACATAAATAAGAACGTTTATTTTTATATTATTTAGAGATATCTTTTATATTTCCAGGATCGTGAATATTCCCGTTTAGAGAGGAGGGGAACAGATCGGTGAGAAAGGAAGAAACAGCAAAAATAAACAGGGAGGAGGGAGAAATGGTCGAAAAAATTAGAGAGGAGGTAGGAAAATGGTAAAAAATTTGGGAGGATCGAAGGACATTATAGTCCCTGTTCCTCTCCCCTCCCTCTCAGTATATACGGCTTATGGTATGATAGCACAGATGCATAATTAAGATTTCCTGTGGAATGAGAAGAGACGATATATACGTTCGCAGGGAAGCTCAGAGAATCCCAGGAGATACAAAAAACTCTGGGACCAGGGAACAGGGACAATCATTCGCACTAAACATTAAAATATTGGCCAAAAATTGGCCAAAGGCTTTGTAGTTCAGGAATTATAAAAGTTTGGGATTAAGCAAAAAAAACGTTTTTGTTATCAAATAAACGAATAATCTTTCTATGTGACTATCTATATATCTGATCTTTGGGATGGTTGGATCAGTGCCATCATGCAGCGAATCATGATCCTAACGCGGTAGTTGAGTCAATTTTTCAGTAGCTGGAATTCCACGTATTCTGGCCGCACCCAAGTTGGCAACAATCCTCATGATTGTCATGTAACTTTTGTGAATATTCTCTCGTTTAATATGAATTTCATTTTCGAAATTAAAACAAGTCATCATCCAAAATATCATGATATTATAAGACGAAAGCTAAAGATTTAAATATAAAATGGTAGTATATGGCTTAAATTATCTTAAAAATCTTATAATTACACACAATGCTACTGAAGGACAACTTTAATATTCTATGAGAAAACCTTTTTTCATCAAGATATATTTTACTTGTTATCAGTAATAATATTTGCCGAATGTTATCAGTTAGACAGATATTTCAAGTGTATACACATGTCAATACGTTTGAGATGACATATCAGTAAGCATTACTAAAAAATATATTGAAAAAAGTGTCATGGGCTTCCTGTTTAGGAAGTGGAAGGGATGAAGAGGGAGAATGGGGCGAGAAGAAAAAAAAACTGTTATAAATCCTGTTCTTTTTTTCATCGTTCTATTTTCTCTTTTCAGTCATTCTAATTTATCTCGTCCAAAAGCATGAAAACGAGTTGCTTGCAGACGAGGCTAGAGGTGATCATTGTATATTGAGGTTATTGGTCGTAGTGAAAAAAGGCAATGTAAATCAGTAGATAAGCTTATAAAAAGCCCTCGAATTACTCCCTAGTCTACCATAATGATTTTTATACCAAAGAGGTCAAAGCAATGCATGCTTGATCCTCTAAATGACCTCCTGGAAAGTCTCCAGCAGCTGTAAGGCCTGGTTACAAGGTTATGACGTCACCGTCCGGCATTAGTCGTCATTGCTCAATATGGCGGACACGAGGTTGTACGATTTGCTGGGAGTCACTCAAAATGCCACCGAGGCTGAAATAAAGAAGGTACTTTCAACTCATTTGACAAAATATTTCATTAAAGTGATCATTTAGCTATCTATAGATGTAGTTTTAAGTCGAGAAAAACCGTGATTTGATTATTAAATTTGAGTTTTTTGATCACTAGTCATACAGGAAGCTAGCCAAAGAACTCCATCCCGACAAAAATCCCGAAACCGGCGAAAAGGTAAATGCGGCAGACATTGTTCATCTAACTATTGATTTATACTAAAAGAGGATTTTGTTTTAGTTCAAAGATGTCAGCTTTGCGTACGATGTTCTTTCAAACCCCGAGAAAAGAGAGTTATATGACAGATATGGCGAGAAAGGCTTACGTGAGGGAGCTGGGGCCGGTAAGCAATTCGTGATATTATAACTCTATTTTACCGAGATAAATAATTGCAATTCACTACATTTTACACAGTAGATCACTCTGCTAAGATATCTATCAAATCGTTTATTATTTAGACAGTAAAAATCATGCTTTAAACAACAAAGTAACAGAGTTTGGATTCCGATGTAAGCTTGAGTTTTTAAATTTAAAAATGTCGTTTTGTTTGCAAGAGTTGATTGGGTATTAATAATGCCAATGCGTTACGCGTGTAAATTGTATTATTTCTTGGAAATACCCATTACTAAAGTACAGTATCATTCGATACAGTCTGATTTTTTATAAAATTGACAATTTGAGAATTGGTTTTCTTAATTGAAAGAATGTTACCTTTGAGTGCTTTGTGGTCATAAATTAAAGAGAAAAGTATTTTAAGGTGGCTCGACTGAGTATTTTTGAAGGGCCACCATCGCTGTTTGATCGCAAAGTATGTCGTGCGTAGAAAAATAATTTCAAATTAATTTCCATAGCGAGTTCAGGCATAGACTGAAGTTTGTTCTGATGTTTGAAATATTGCAATCGGAACTAGCAATAATTTTTTATGATAGAAAAGTAGTTTTGACAAATACGACAATTTTAGGCGAAATAGAGTTTTCTATAAAACCGCATTGGTTGTTTCACAAACTTCAGATCACGGTCTTCGTTGTTGCTGAAAATAAAAGATTTATATGGAGGCATTTTTGAATAAAACGCTTTTAAACATTTACACAACAAATAAATTAAATTAATCAAGCATCCATTTCACTTGATCAAAAACATTACTACAAAAGCTCAGAAAAAGTTGCGTTTGGTCTCATTTGGTCAACAAATGTCTTAGTTATCCGTCTGGCGGACATGAACAAAATCACTTCAGGCTATTAGGACATACATGATTTTTCGTTTGGTGAGATATAACTGCGCTTTTTCTTCTTTTGTCTAATATTGCACACATTTTTACAAAATATTTCAAAACTTAAAATTTCCTTGATGAATTTTTTTCTTACCGCAGCATTGGCTTTTTGAAATAGTTACTCATCGAGCCCTGCAGTTTTATGACCATTGATAGATTGGAAGATATCGAAAATAATTTTCAAAATAGGTAAACATTTCGACCGCTTACTCAAGGCTCGCATTGTTTTGGTTGTCCGAGACCGCTATTGTCTATATTTTTTACTCAAGTTGTGAATTCCGATATGCATTGTCACCTCAACACTTGACTACCGTTCGTTAGCTGAGCAGCTCCGAATGTGATCGCTTGAATATTCTATTATAAATGACAAAGGACGGTTACGATGGGTGCTTGTAACGCAATTCCAGCGGATATGCAGTACTTCGAATAACATGCCTGTAACTAAACTTGATAAAAAGCGAAAAATCACTGGGCAAAGATTCGAAGTACAGCATATCAGCTGCGTTACCGTCCTTTGTCATTATAATATAATATTCAAACAGACAACCAAAACAATGCGAGCCTTGAGTAAGCGGTCGAAATGTTTACCTATTTTGAAAATTATTTTCGATATCTTCCAATCTATCAATGGTCATAAAACTGCAGGGCTTGATGAGTAACTATTTCAAAAAGCCAATGCTGCGGTAAGAAAAAAAATCATCAAGGAAATTTTAAGTTTTGAAATATTTTGTAAAAATGTGTGCAATATTAGACAAAAAAAGAAAAAGCGCAGTTATATCTCACCAAACGAAAAATCATGTATGTCCTAATAGCCTGAAGTGATTTCGTTCATGTTCACCAGACGGATAACTAAGACATTTGTTGACCAAATGAGACCAAACGCAACTTTTTCTGAGCTTTTGTAGTGATGTTTTTGATCAAGTGAAATGGATGCTTGATTAATTTAATTTATTTGTTGTGTAAATGTTTAAAAGCGTTTTATTCAAAAATGCCTCCACATAAATCTTTTATTTTCAGCAACAACGAAGACCGTGATCTGAAGTTTGTGAAACAACCAATGCGGTTTTATAGAAAACTCTATTTCGCCTAAAATTGTCGTATTTGTCAAAACTACTTTTCTATCATAAAAAATTATTGCTAGTTCCGATTGCAATATTTCAAACATCAGAACAAACTTCAGTCTATGCCTGAACTCGCTATGGAAATTAATTTGAAATTATTTTTCTACGTGCGACGTACTTTGCGATCAAACAGCGATGGTGGCCCTTCAAAAATACTCAGTCGAGCCACCTTAAGTATCATTTTGTTGCAGTTTGGGTTTTATTATTTATTTTCTTTATTATTGTCATTACTGGTATTATCTTTATCTTTGCATTTCTATTTATCAGTATTTTTATAATTATTATTTGTAGAGTGCATTTCTTTTATTTAAAACCAATACATATATATTGAAATTTACTTCTCAAATACCCTGTGAGCAGAGTCTCCTTTGCCTTCCCCCCGAGAGAGAAAGGAAAGAGAGACTCTGGCGAAAGCCTGTCGTTTCTTTGATGTACCGCTAGCCCAAGAACCGGGCTAGTCAAACTGGTTTTGCTTCCGGTCAAACTTGTTTTTGTGCGCACGGCTGAATTAATGATTTATACCGATGACCAAAACTGTTGTTTACTAACGGTTGGCACCATCTCATCATCTAAAGTGTTGTGGATCCACTCGACAAAACTATCGTGAATTTGTTAAATCAACACCAGAGACATGTGTGCTACGATTTTTATCATTGTGCAAAATCCTTATAAAACACTGTATGTTATATAATAAATTCATAATATTCATCACCTTTTGTTTATATTGTTTTGTATATATTGTTTTCAAAAGATCAACTACATGAATATCATTTACGGCAGGAATTCTATAGTTGCTCTCTGATTATCAAGAATTTATATAATACACAAACTTCACCAAATCATTACAAGTATTTTTATAATTATTTATTTATATATTTATTATTATTTTATTTTTATAATATTATTTATATTCTTTTTTCATTATTTTTAGGCTTTGAAGATATTATTTCGCATATATTTGGTGGCGGCGGCGGTGGCGGTGGTTTTGGTGGTGGTTTGTTTGGAAATGGTAAGTTCATTGAAAAATCTTTATTCCTGCATGAAGAAGTAACTTATCATATACTTATTCAATCAATGATAAACATCTGATGAAGATCTGAGACTGATAGCAATTGTGGAAGTTAATTAAATTGCAAATTCACCATAGTAATCAATATGTTACAAATTTCATTATATTACCTATCGTTTATATCAAACACCGACGCAGCCTAGACTCGTTTACTCGCTAGTTTCTATTTATAGTAATCACGCTTGAATATTAATGCCTACTTCTGAAATACTGTTATCTGCAATTCAGCACAATTAAATCTTGATCATACAATTAATTCAATTAATTCCCTTTAGTCTCAGATCAACCATTGCCAGATGATTAACCCTTTGACTCCTACGGCGCCCGAAACCGCCCGTAAAAAACGACCTTGCTTTGAAAAATTCTAACTTTTTTAAACAAGCCAAATTTTCCCAGCCGTTTCAATGTTAGTAAGCACTAGGAAGTTTTTCAAATTTTCATAGCATGTCAGTCACAAGAAACAAGCACAAAAATTCCATATGAACTTTAGGAAAGTCAAAAATGACCGTTTTTGCCTTATTTTTCAATAGTGAAAATCACATGTTTTTGACCTTGGATTTTTTATCCAAAAAATCGTTTTTAGACGAAAAGGCCGTTTTCACAACAAAATTCAGTCCTTGTGCTATAGCTTTGGCAAGTTTTTTCATTTTTTTTCACTTCACGAACTGAGCTGCGGTCGTTTGATTACGGCCATTTTGATACGCACGTGTTTTCAAGTATTTACGACAGCAAAGCATTGTGGGTAACCATGACAATTTGGCACATGGAGTACCCCCCACCGTCCTTTTATACATTTTTTATAAGTCTAGGGTCACCTTGGTTTTCTGCCAAAATTTCGCGCTTGTTGTGTTCCTTTATCATTACAACTTCGATAAATAGCCGCGGCAAGTCCGAGAATTTGCCTTTAGTCGAACTCCAAACCTAACTTTGTTCTAAGCCCGCCAAAACCGAATGAACCAAACATCGATCGTTTTTTTTGCTGACAAAGTGAGATTCCTCGCTGCTTTCTTCCAGAAAGTGAGCTCTTTGCTACCTTGAAGCTTAATGATGCTCTTCCAGTAGTGACTAAAGGCAAAATTTGACCCTAAAATTAACGAAATTCCGATTTAAGCCAACTTTGAGCCAGTGTAAATATCCATCGATGCTTCGAAACCATCTAAAAGTCATGTGGCCTGAGAACTTGAGCCCCTGAGATTACAAAACAGCAGCACTTTCCATGGTAACGCCAAATATGGAGTCAAGAAATTCTACGGATCGTTTATATCCAGAAAATCGCTCAAAACTGTCAAAAAAGCCCAGTAGTCAAAGGGTTAACATAATTGAAATAATATCCAATATTTCCTTGTATGTGGGAATCATAACTAATAATAAGTCGTTTTTTCCATAAAATTAATTTTAGTAAAATTAAATTTAACGTCTAAGAAACGACTTATTATTAATAATTGAAATAGGTGTATTCTTGGTTTGCAACCGTTCTCAGGAGAGTGAAATGATAGTAAATTGAACAAAAGTACCACCAGTCAGGGTGATGGTTTTCTTTTGTCAAACCACCAGCATGGCTGCCATTCACTCTCTTGAAAATGGTTGCAACCGAAGAATTGGGAAATCATTCAATCAATGTCCTTGATTTGAAGGGAGACACCTATTACAGTATAAAACTGACTCTAAAGTAAAACAGGTGTTTGTAGGTTGTGTGAATATTAAACATGGTGCTACTTCGACCTATTTTTGAACTTTTTTTAATGTCAAGCTTTCCTGAAGACAACCAAGTGTGGTCGAAAGCTTGACATTAAAAAATGTTCAAAAATAAGTCGAAGTAGCACCATGTGTAAGATTCAAAACTAGTTGTCAAAATATTATTTTTGCATCATAATTCAATGGTGATTGATTTTCATTGTTGTTGCATAGCTTTTGGAGGGTTTGGCGGTGGTATGAGAAGTAGACGGCGAAGAGGTGAAGATATGTTTCATCCTTTAAAGTAAGTAAAGGCAATAATTTAACCTCACTTTTATGCTCAGCCTAAACTTTGATTGTGGGTAAATTAGTCAAAGAGTAGAGACAAAACCTGTGGTATTTTTTATTGTTACTTTATATTTCTATGTACTTAATAACATTATCACATAATCTCAAGGCCCATCCTCAGGAACCCAGAGGTTATCTTCTGTTGCTCGTTCCTCGCTCCCAGAAAAAATACACCTGGGAACGTAGTCTGTTGGAGCTTGTTCCGGTAGTCAAAATTCAGCTCTTTTCTGATTGGTCAAACTGCTGAATATTTAGGTGTCACTGTAGTTTATGATCAAACATTTCTAATTTCAGAGTGACATTAGAAGACCTGTACAATGGAAAATCTACAAAACTCCAACTCAGCAAAAACGTCATATGCCCAACTTGTGAAGGGTGAGTATTCCTTGCCACCAAAGAGTCCGATTGCTGAGCTTCATGCAAATTATTCAGTTTGTTTATTGTTTTCTAAATAAATATATTATGTTACTTTTCATATGTTTTCTGCAATAACACCCGTTCACTCTCTGTGTCCTAAATTTCATATTCTGCTAGTGTAAATACAGTAAAATCCCACGTATAAGAACCTAGATTTTTCCAAGTCAGCCTGAACAGGTTCTTATATAAATGGTGCTTAACTTGAAATCAGGCTATCTAGGTTCTATTTGCATCACTCACTTCATCATTACAACACCTTTCTTCCTATTTTATTGCATACAGGTCAATGCTTTTGCACATAGCTCTTTTTTTACAAAAAAAATATGAAAATTTCAGCCTGACAGGTTCTTAAATTTTAGGTTCTTATATGTGGGGTTTTACTGTTTTTACTTGATATTAATTTAGTGTAAATGTTGTTACTTCAAAAAAACTTGAAAGTCCAGGAAATGTCTGGAAAATACTATTAAAATGATGATTCAAAATATTGTGTTGTTGCATGAAGTGTGTTGACTGTAAAAGTATTATTTCTTTACTAAATGATGTTGTTGTTGTTGTATAAACAGGGCTGGAGGTAAAAGTGGAGCAATGCGCACCTGTAGTGGATGTAAAGGAAGAGGTATCAAGGTGACTATGAGATCGCTAGGACCAGGAATGGTACAGCATATGCAGTCTACATGTAACGATTGTTATGGAGAAGGTACATGAAACCATTGAATCTTTACTGTATATAGTGGATGTTAGTAGTAGTGGTGGTGGTGATGATTGTTATGGAGAAGGTACATGAAACCATTAAATCTTTACTGTATATAGTGGATGTTAGTAGTAGTGGTGGTGGTGATGATTGTTATGGAGAAGGTACATGAAACCATTGAATCTTTATTGTATATAGTGGATGTTAGTAGTAGTGGTGGTGGTGATGATTGTTATGGAGAAGGTACATGAAACCATTAAATCTTTACTGTATATAGTGGATGTTAGTAGTAGTGGTGGTGGTGATGATTGTTATGGAGAAGGTACATGAAACCATTAAATCTTTACTGTATATAGTGGATGTTAGTAGTAGTGGTGGTGGTGATGATTGTTATGGAGAAGGTACATGAAACCATTGAATCTTTATTGTATATAATGAATATTAGTGGTGATGGTGTGATGATTGTTATGGGGAAGGTTTACCAAACATTTTCCCTTTGAGAATTACTTGATGTATAAACATTCTGAAGAAGCACCATCTAGCCATTCTGAAGATGACAGTTCTTTTTGAAAACGTTTACCCTAAAAAACTGCAAAGTCTATATAATATGATGATAAGGAGATGCGGCGGTTTATGTAGATTCTGATAATAATATTTAATATCTTATTCTCATATTTGTTGTCATGTAGGTGAAGTAATTAATCCCAAGGATAGATGTAAGAAATGTGAAGGCAAGAAGGTTGTCAAACAGAGCAAGATACTAGAGGTTAGTTTATTAGTTACTGTTATACCTGATTCAAAAAAAGTTTGACAGTGACAAAAATATTCTAATTTTACTACAAACCATATTGTTCACCTTTCAATATATTATAATTTGTTAAACAGCTAATTACTATGTTTCAGATGTTGTACTCAGTTGTCAGATGTCAGACTATCAACCTAAATGCCTGGGCAAATGGCTTCAACATCTGTTCTATTTTGTTGAATGGCAATGTTGAAGCGGTTTGCCACCCCATTTCAACATTGTCATTGAAACCATTTATCCCCCCTACGTTCAACATCGTTCAATTGCAACAACCATTCTACAGCAAAATCGAACAAATGTTGAAGCTGTTTGCCCAGGCTTTTATATGAAACAAGTACTTTGAACAATGTTTAACATCAAGTGGACCAGATATTTCCTGGACCAAGTGGTTTTAGTGGGATTTTAAGTTTTTTAGAAGTAACAAACACAAGTGGTTTTAGTGGGATTTCAAGTTTTTTAGAAGTAACAACATTTACACTAAATTCATATCAAGTAATAACAGTAAAACTCCACATATAAGAACCTAAAATTTAAAACATGTCAGCTGAAATTTTCATTTTTTTTTTGTTGTAAAAAAGAGCCATGTGCAAAAGCATTGACCTGTATGTAATAAAATAGGAAGAAAGGTAGTCAATGTTGTTAAATAATTAAATCTATACCATATGTTCTTATTAGTAAATATATTGTTCTTTTTAAAGGTCCATGTTGACAAAGGCATGAGTGACAATCAAAAAATAACATTCCGTGGAGAGGGTGATCAAGAGGTAAGCATCCCATTTTATGGAAACTATTTCTTATCAGTAATCCCTAAGAAGGAAGATAGGTACACTTGCAATACTCCAGCTTCAAGTTATCTAGCACAGCTGTACTTTTTTGACAAAAGGCGCATTTGCACAGGCTAAGCTTCAATTTGTTTTAAAAATATCCATAAATTCCTAGGAAAGCACAGAAAAATACTATCACTTAACAATAGAAATTATGCTGAATCAAGGTTATCCCTCTACAAGTGTGTCTTTTGTACAAACAGTACAGGGGTGCCAGATAAAACGAAACTGAAGTATTTATAGCATGCAGTCTATCTAGTAATACAGCACCAGTCAACGAAAGCTGCGTTTTCGTTGGCCCTGCTTATACAGTACTGCTACTTGTTTGGTTAGGTTTAGGTCAATTGTTTGGAAATACTCTATTGTTTTAAACCAACTCTAAATGATGTTTTGATTTGGTGCTGGCTGCCCCAGTCTATCCCCTAAATGCTGATGTTTTGTTTTTGTTTTAGCCTAATGTAGAACCTGGCGACATTATCCTGGTATTACAACAAAAAGACCATAATACTTTTAAACGACAAGGTGAAGATCTCTTCATGACCAAAGAGATTGGTTTAGTCGAGGCACTGTGTGGATTTCAGATGGGTATCAAACACTTGGATGGTCGAGATCTTGTAGTCAACTATCCTGCCGGAAGTGTCATTCACCCAGGTATAATAACTATTATTAATAATTTATTACTATTAATTATTGACAGTATGTCATAGTTTAGATTTATAAGGGGTGGACCATTTGACTTTTGAGGGGGGGGTTTGGTCTGTACAAGAAATTTTTTTTAGCCCGCTGGCAAGCGCACAGAATTTATTTTATAGAAAAGCAAAGATTTCAGTGGCGATTTTGGCTTGCCGGAAATTTATTTTCAAAATCACCCACCCACCCCCTCTCAAAAGTTAAATGGTCGGCCCCTAAGTAATGTTTACAACGTGAGTGGCCATGTTGTATCGGCATATACAATCACAAGACAAAGGCGTATTACCATAACAAGCTGTAAGCCATTTTTTTAAGGCAACCTCCTTCTATTCTTTGTTTCTATGGAGATAACCACAAACCAGAAGTATTAAAGCATCTAAATATCATGTAGTTAGGAATCTTTCATTGTGTTGTCTTAAAACAAGGATAAAATTGTACAGACATGAAAGTCACACCAAATCGGATTATTCCTTTTAGGGATGCCATAAGATTTTATGCGATTAACTCATACAGTGAAACCCCACCTTAAGCCATCCAGTTATTGCAGGCAGTTTTTTAGGTCCCGACATAATGCATGCCCATATATTTTCTATAAAAATTTTGTTTATACAGCCACTTTTTGCTGTCCCTTTGGTGGCCGGATTAATGGGTTTCCACTGTAGTTCGTTCAATTTTTGTGCCATAAAGAACTGACACCTCAACTATGCGAATCTCCCTCAACTATATGGATCTCAGATCTGCTTGTCGCCTTCGATCCGTCATGCCCTAGTTTAAAGAAGTACATGTGATTTTACACTAACATGTTTGCTGAATGACTGAACTTGTAGATGTATTCAATTGACAGTGTTTTAATTATCCATTTCAGAATGTCTTCGCTGTATTCTCAATGAAGGAATGCCAATGTACAGATATCCAAGCGAGAAAGGAAATCTTTATATACGATTTAATATTACCTTCCCTCCAAATAATTTCTTAGATACTGACAAATTACACGTAAGTATCCATCTAACAATAAATATTATTCAATCAAAGACTTGTTGAGTCAATCAATCACTTATGCACTAACCCCTTCCTCCATTAACTCATAAGGTATAATTAATAATAATAAGGTTTATTTGAAATACTTGAATAGCAATAAAAATTGAATAACTCAAGCTTACATGTAAAAATTAATAATTATAAATCACTTATAATTGTAATAATTATTTTGTATATATAAGAATAATTATTTCACTCAGCTTTTCATTCATATAATAATCTTGTCATTCTTTCACTCTCACTTCTCACTCATTCACTTGCTTGCTCACTCACTCATTCATTCATTCACTTATTCCGTCATTCATAACATATATATGATTGAATACAATTCAATCAAACTACACACCAATAACTAGAATATTTTGAATTATACTCATGGAACTTTTGTATGTATAGGAGCTTGAGTCTCTGCTTCCCAGCCGGCCAAAAATACACGTACCAGAGTTGGGAGAAGAAGCAGTGGAGGCTGACCTTAAGCCATATGACCCAACAACAGACAACCAAGACAAACGGCATCGTGAAGCATATGATGATGATAGTGATGACGATGGTGCAGGACAGTCGCACGTTCAATGTGCACATCAGTAATGTAGATGTGAAGTATTTAATTGATATCAAATTATACCATACAAAGGACATGTATATACGCTTGATGACCATTGAACTTCAGTACTTTTTGGTGTGAAAGAATGTCCATACAAACCTTAGGCTCAACAAATAGCTGTCTTGTGTTTGACGATTTGAGACATGATGACCAAATAGGAATAATTATAACTATTGTTCAATGATGTTTTTTTTATTTTTCTCAGGCTTTTGTAATGCAATTGTCTAAATTGGCTAGTTTACCATGAATTTCATCATCATTTCACAATGTTCTACAGTAATAGCTCACGTATAAGAACCTGAATTTTTCAATTTAGCCTAAATATGTTCTTATAAAGTTCTTATATCAATGGTACTTAAACCTTAATAGGTTCTTATGTGGAGGGGGCTTAAAATGAAAATTTTAGCCTAATAGGTTCTTAAAGCCCAGATTCTTATATGCAGGCTATTACTGTATAACACTAGTGGATGACATATTTTGTTATTAGGGTTTGATATTGTAATTTATCTAGTATAATCTGGTGCTTGTATGCATACAACAAATTTTGGATGATAATCCTTTGCCTAAGTAATAGAGTCCAGGTTGTAAACAATAGAATGAAGCTAACAAAGAATACTAGAGGTTCCCAATACATGGTGGAGGAGCCGATTTTTAGAATGAAAGTCCTATTGTGTTCCAATATAAACACCAGGCTAGTAGTTAAGAGCAATAGATATCCATATAATTGATTGTCATGCATGCATTCTTTAGACTGCAAAACAGTAGCTTCTTTTACACAAGAAAGTTTGAGGAAAAGGAATTGAAGTTTGAACGAGAGAATCAAGCAGGGTCATTTGATCAAACTTCAACTCGTTTCCTCTGAGTTTTTTTGTGTAATAGTAGGGACTGTTAAGCAGTCTATGCATTCTTTTATTATCTATTGTGTATCTTAGTCTGTGAAAACAGACATTCTATCACCCCTCTTCCCACTGCTTTTCTTCCTCATCGCGGGGGGAAGAGAGGAGCAAAAGAATGTCTATCTTCTTAGGCTAATGTATCTAAGTTATAATATGTTAATGAAGCAATGTTTTACATAGAGTACAAACACTATATTCTTGAGATACATTGAAACTACTGCTGTGTAATAGTATTTGTTTAGTGGCTATTTAATAGTTACAAAAATGTTTTTTCTCCACTCAAACAAATTAACAAACTAACAGTTAGTAGTAGACTCCAATTGTTTTCTTCTGTTCTTTATAGGAGTCCTCATTACTGTGTGACTCTCCGTATCGTAGTCACTTACAAAAACTTTTGATGAATTTTTGACATTATTTTGACATTTTTTCATCTCGATCGGGCCAATCAGCTACAAGACTTTAGAAACTTTGATGTCTGTAATTGGTCCGATTGAGATGAAAAAATGTCAAAATAATGTCAAAAATTCATCAAAAGATTTTGTAAGTGACTACGGTACGGCGAGTCACACAGTAAGCTGTGAAACATTCTTTAGTGTAAAACTCTTTAATGCACCTTTATTCTATTGTGTTCTTTTGTTGTCATTTGAATATCACGCTTCAACTAATACACTTTGTTTCATGGGTTAATGAGAACAGCTCTATCGACTATTACAAATTAAATAGATGAAGGAAAACGACTTTAGTATTGTATGCATGTCAACTTGTAACAAAATATTGTTGCTTTGATGTTTCGTGGATTATTCTGGTTGATTATAGTGACTACTAAATTGCCACAAACACTATTATGCAGAAACAAGTGTTTCATTTCATGTTATTGTGCTCCAGTGCGTTAGTTTGTTTCCACATATTCAACATTTTAAATTATCTAGTCTAGATTCTGTTAAGTTATTGGCCAGTTTATATTTTTTTGTTCAATATTCATCCAAATTATAAACAATAGGCAATAGAATGAAATAGCTATTACAGTTATATGCAAATACTTTCAAACATTGGATTCAAATCACAGCTCTTCGGCAAAAACTTGACCTGAAAACCTCAACTAGAATCCATTGTTCAAAATCATTTACATATAACTATAAAAACACGGTAAAAATGATAATTACTAACTGACGTTTTAAGATTTAGCCCTTTTGAGCAATAAAGGCATCTAGCCACCTCCACAGGCAACTCCTGTTCCTTGCTCTCCCCCTTTTCACCCCAGCACCCCAGCACCCCTCCCCCTTTGTTTATTTCTTGTACCTTTGTCCTTGTTCCTGCGAATGCGGAGGAGGTTAAAAGGTCTCCATATTATATTTAATTATCTGGTTTATTGGGCCATTTTAATTTACCATTAATTTTTTTTAGAATCATTATTATTGCCATTACATTTATTATTATTAAAGTGCAAATAATAAACCTGTGAAATAGCTGACTATTTAGTGCAATTTTATGCTAATTCTATTGTTTAATTAGCACTAATTAGTACTAGTACTATTTGTTTCACAGGTATATTATGTGCACTCTAATATTTTCGCTTTTCCAGGCGTTATTTAGAAGTACAATAAGATATAAATGTCTGTAAATTGTAGATAAAACAATCTCAAAAATGTTTTTACAATTCATACTATTGTCTGTAATGATATCTTTCTGCATATTGATGTGAAGGCACTAAACCAGTAAAGTAAATATTAGACTTATGCACCTTAGTAGAGTGAAAGCACTAAACCAGTGAAATAGATATTAGACTAATACACCTTAGTAGAGTGAAGGCACTAAACCAGTGAAATGGATATTGGACTTACACGCCTTAGTAGAGTGAAGGCACTAAACCAGTGAAATAGAAATTGCTTGCTAAAGTGTAATAATAGTCAAATAGACCCAAAAGAAAACAATGGAATTGGGGTCTACTAAAGAGTGTTAGTCTAATATCTATTTCACAGGTTTAGAGTGAAGTCATTTAACCCGTACGTGAAATAGATATTAGACTAATACACTTTAGCAGTCTCTTATTCCATTGTTTTCTTATGTGTCTATTTGACTATTACACTTTAGCAAGCAATTTCTATTTCACGGGTTAAATGCCTTCACTCTAACGGTCTAATGACCTCGCTCTACTAAACCAGTGTAATAGTAGATATTAGACTGGCCTCGGCAGAGTAAAGGTACTGATCAGTGCAATAGATTTTAGACTACCACACCAGTACATTAGTAGTTGCTCATCCCATTGATTTCTAGTGTATCTTCACTCTAAACTTATATTAATTGTTACTGTTTTTACACAGAAAGAGACAAAATATGCTGTAAAATATATGTTGCGTTTTTGGGGTGCAATATTTCTTGTCAAAGTTTCCATACTTTTGTGTGGTATCTCTTAAAGTGCCTATGACACAAAAATTTTTGGCCAACATTGTTGCGATACGGTTTGTTGAACACGATAACAAGAAATTTTGGATGAGTTTCATCAAACATCATCCAACAGGGTGTTTAAACGGGCCCAACATGTTGGAGCAACCATGTTGGTCCAACAATGTTGCATGCGTTTGCATGGGCCTTTAGGGCCCGGGCAAACGGCTTCAACATTTTGTTGAACGCTGTAGAATGGTTGTTGAACGAAGGTGGGCAAATGGTTTCAACATGTGTTCGATTTTGTTGAAATTGATGATGTTGAAACTGTTTGCCACCCCATTTCAACATTGTTACAACCAAATACGCATTGGT
This sequence comes from Metridium senile, assembly GCA_949775045.1. Lineage (NCBI taxonomy): Eukaryota > Metazoa > Cnidaria > Anthozoa > Actiniaria > Metridiidae > Metridium > Metridium senile. The sequence continues at coordinate 9,113,626 of OX459100.1, forward strand.
GTATGCATTGGTGTACAATGTTCAACATTCACAAACCAAAAGAAATGTTGAATGGATGTTGGGGTAAAAAAATTGTATGTGTCGCGACCATTTTAATGGACTTCTGGTATCTTTAAATTGCGTTTTTGAAAAAAATTCCGATGACATCATCCCTCATACTTTTGGCACTTTTACCACTGAGGTCCCCCTTAACACCAGGATATTACCATGCAATGCCATCAAAAGCATTACTTTCATTCTCTTTTCCATCGTTTTTATTATTCTTATGGAACATTCAGTGGAACAGAACTATTAAAACCTTAATATGTGCTCTTTAATTACACTTGTTGTTTTTTCCCCTCAAAATTCCATGATTTAACGGGGAAAATGAGTCGCTCAAACTTCAGGCAGCCCAAGCAATTCACTTTTACAGTAGAGATATGTGAGGAAAAAATCGATACTTTTTATTGTAATAAATTTGAACATATTTCAATCCTGTGTTGTTGTTAAACTTATTTGGTGTCATTCTGGGTGGTTTTTGAATGTTTTATTAGAGCATTTAAAAAAAATGTAAGTATAAAATGCTCTAAAACGTTAAAAAACCACACAGAATGACACCAAATAAGTTTAACAACACAGGATTGAAATATGTTCAAATTTATTACAATAAAAAGTATCGATTTTTTCCTCACATATCTCTACTGTAAAAGTGAATTGCTTGGGCTGCCTGTGCTCAAACCGGAAGTCAAATCAACATAAACAAATTTTTGGGAAATAATCCGCGGGTTTTGATATGGGCAGTTATCTAATAGATTTATGCCCACTTTATGATATTATTGTGATCATTATCATTCTCATGATCATCGTAATATTGACTCTAACATTCTTCAATGGGTTTCCTGTGTAGTTTTTGTTTGCGTTCGATCATGTTAGGAACGCCTGCTCGTATTTGACACTTTCGCAACCTCGTTCCCAGGGCCTTTTTCCGGTAAAGGTTGGAAGTACATGTTAGCGCGAAGGTCTTTCTTTGATTTCTCTATTTACATGCTTGTACGTGAAAAAAGCACTTAAACAATGGATAATAAGAAAAGAGAAATGCTAAAAAATCTCAAGAAAATAGCTGGAGAAGCAATCGATAAAAACGAATCGAAACTATTCGAATTAAACCAGAAAATCTGGCAAAACCCAGAGCTTGCTTTCGAGGAGAGAATCGCACACGATCTCTTGACTGAGTTTCTTGATAATGCTGGTTTCGAAGTTACTAGGGGGCCATACGGAGGGCTTGACACTGCGTTCCGTGCTGTAAGCGGTAAATCACGTAAAATCTCTGTTGGGATTATTTGTGAGTATGATGCTTTACCAGGCATTGGTCATGCCTGTGGCCATAACCTTATCTCTGAGATTGGTGTTGGCGCTGCCCTAGGTAAGGATTCATAGATTGAAGAAAGAGGATAAAGAATTGAAATGTGTTTGGTGTATAAGTGAAATACAGATCCATGAGAAAAATATCATATGCCCTTGGCGGGGATTGAACCCCAAGGTTTCAGCTTTCTAGTCCACAGAAGTGCGTTTCCATTTTCGGTGTTCAAATTTACTTAAGAGATTAATATAGCCCTAGGACCCCCCACAGTTGCACTATACTACATTGTCCGGGCTGCGTATCCAGCGTGGTTGGTCCTTGTGGTGTAGTGGTAACACGTCAGACTAGAAAGCTGAAACCGTGGGGTTCAATTCCCGCCAAGGGCATATGATTAAATAAACTTATTTATTTATATATAGAACAGGTTCCCATTTAAATCTGTACTTTCCCATTTAAATCTGTACTTATGCAAATTGTGTTGATGTGTGCTAAACACACAGATCAACCAATCAGAGAAGTTCACTTCAGAAATAATATACTCTGATTGGTTGATCTGTGTGTTAAGCAGACATCAACACAATTTGCATAAGTACAGATTTAAATGGGAAAGTACAGATTTAAATGAGAACCTGTTATAGATATACTTTATATATATTGTAAGCGCATGGAGGTTTGCGAAATGCGCAACAACTGTTAATTAAATTAAATGATATTTTTCTCATGTATCTGTGATGCATAGATTTGTTAATTATATGCTAGTAGTACGAGTAAGGAAGGGGGATTACATCTCAGGTATAATTATACGCCATTTGCACAATGACATCATTTTTCTAGCAGTACCAGAATGCTTCACAAGTTTTCTGTGTTATTCAGATTCTAATTCCCTCATGAGAATACTAGAACAATTGACACTAATTATTTATAAAAAGAAAGTAGGCAAAGCATTCTGGTACTGGTAGAATATGATGCTATAATGCAAATTATTATAGGTGACCTAATTTTTGCAAAAAAAGCTATGCTTTCTGCATTCATGAGTAATTATATGTGAATGTTCTTTTCTTTGTTATTGAATAATTTGTTAATAATTTGTTAATAATTTGTTATTCTAGGTTTGAAAGCTGTACTTGAAGCTACTAACATTGAACTTGGTCGAGTTGTAGTGCTTGGAACACCCGGGGAGGAGTCCATGGGCGGCAAAATAATCATGATTAACAATGATTGCTTTGATGATGTTGATATTTGTATGATGGCGCATCCTAAACCATTCAACTGCATATACCCATCATGCCTTGCATGTCATCAAGTTAAAGTGACTTATAGTGGGTCAGCATCTCATGCCGCTGCTTATCCCTGGGAAGGAGTGAATGCCCTTGACGCTGCCGTCATGGCGTATAATAACATTAGTGTTCTACGACAACAGATGCGTCCAAGATGGAGGGTCCATGGAGTTATTACCAAGGGTGGTGTGAAACCTAACGTTATCCCTGATGAGACATCATTGTGGTTTTACGTGAGAACACCAACTGAAGAGGAGATGACCGTGTTGTCTGAGAAAGTACAGAACTGCTTTGAAGCTGCTGCCAAAGCTACAGGTAATGATGATGATGATGATGATATTAGATTATGTGGTAAATAATATTTAATTGAAACAATTTAAGAAATCGCTAAAGAAAGGATGCAATTGCCTATTCATTAATATTTATTACTGTGGCTACTGGTGATGATGGTGGTTGTGATAATGATGACAGTTGTGGTGATGATGATGATGATAATAATTATGGTGGTGGTGGTGGTGGTTATGATGGAGGATTATTATGATGGTGTTGATGGGGGGAAAGTGATGATGATAACAAAGTAACAGATGTTTATTGGTACATGTTGTTGTAACCATAGGGACCAAATTAAGAAAGACAACATTATTTATAGTGTGTTCCCATTTGACCCACCAAGTGTCTCAGTATTCCTTTTTTTATATATATATATAAATATTTATAGATTTTTCAATTCATTTTAAGTAACTAAAAAAAACCCTTAAACTTAAGTGTCTATTCTTTTGATGCAAGCTATTGAGTGTACTCAATACATTAATAATTTCGACCATGGTTTTTTAATCGTACAACCAATACATTCTCCATTGAAGGTTGTTCAGTGAAACTTGAATGGAATGAAAGACCATATTCAAGCATTGCCACTAATGAGATTATGGCTCAGCTTTATCAAACTAATGCCGAGTCATTAGGATTGACCTTTGAACCTAGAGCAGAACAAGAGAAAATGGCTGTTGGATCCACAGACATGGGAAATGTATCTCATGTTAAACCATCTATTCATCCGTTCTTTGATATCGCAACAACAGTACCAAATCATACTGCTCCCTTTACTGCGGCTAGTGCTAGACCAGAGGCGCATAAGATGTCTTTGTTACAGTCTAAGATCCTGGCGATGGTTGCTTTGGATGTTATGTGCGATGAGGGTTTGATAATGGACATACAAGAGGATTTTGAAAGGGCACATCCAACAAAGAAATAATCAAAATAAACTGAGATGAAACAATACGAAATGGGATGAATATAATGATTAGTTTAAATGGAACAAATGAAAAGCCCAGTTATTGGTGAAGAATCTGAATGGATATTTTTATTCAAAATTTCTACATTACAGTTTATAATATTAAACAAGTTAAGAAAAAATGTCACAAAACCGTGTACTTGTTAAACCTGTTCTTAAACCAGTTTAAACCTGTTTTTCACAAAACCTTTACTGCAAATATCACTGTTAAAGTCCCTATATAATCGTGATAAATAAGATTTTACATTTTACAAGCGAAAAACTGCTTGCTGTTTTATTTGCTCTTTTAATATATAAAAGTGAATGCACTTGGTGCTTTTTTGAATTGTTAGTTCAAATGTTTTTGTATAATTATCACTGTGTTACTGTTTCACTGCTTGATACACCTAATTCAAAAAGGTTGACGGGGCGAACGGCGATTGGCGATTGCACGACCGAAAGGAACTGTTGGTAATACGAATTTCCTGTTATTCCTTTCTAAATTTCCCAAACAATGCCTCGAAAGTTCAGCGATGACCTTAGATGGGTGTCTCAAAGGTTTCGCTGAACGGTGGAGACATTGTTTGGGTAATTTAGAAAGGAATAACAAGAAATTCGTATTACCCATAGTTCCTTTCGGTCGTACAATCGCCGTTCGCCCCTTCAACCTTTTTTCATTAGGTGTATATAGTCAATGTCATCAACGTTATCCACGTAAAGTAGACGATAGGTAATATTAACACTACAAGTAGAGATTAGAGTAGAGTAGAGATTAACACTACAACAAGTTAAGTAAAGTTTTAGTAAAGTCAACATTTTTTACTGTGTTTCAAATTTCATTATATTACCTATCGTTTATTTAAAACACCGACACAGTCTATACTAGTTTACTCGCTAGTTCCCATTTGTACTACAAGTGTCACGTGATTCTTTGTTTATTTGTGTTCAGCAGTTGAAATTTCAATCTTTAACTGTATAATAACTAACAGTGAACATGTTTACAATTGATGCGAGTGTTGAGTATTTAGAGCGAACTTATGGGGTGTTACGTGAAATATCTTTTAGTGTTAATATCTTCATTGACTGTATAATACCAATGCCCTTTTCGAACTTAGTAAATGAGCACCATTGTCGCTTCAAACAGTGATAAACTCTTTTGAAATTCTTATATTATTAAGTGTCTAATTTAGAAAATACCGACATCCCTTTCAAACCCTATACTTTTTCTGTTGCTTGTGAAGGAGCAACAAACCTTCTTTAAATTGATGTATTCATTTATGTGATAATTGAGTTGTGCATTATATTATAATATTATAAATTATACCGATTCAAATATGTATACCTTTTTCAAAAACGTTGTCCTAGGTGAACTGCATATCCTAATCCAAGTCCGAAATGATTCATGGTCATTAACAAGAGCTGTTCATTGGAGCATATATTTTCTAGTAATGTTCGAGGAATACAAACTTCCAGTAAACCAAAAGTTTATAAACAAATTTCCCAGATCACAATTCAGTATGCACTTCAGTCAAGATATCATCACCTTGGACAACATTCTTAAAAACGCTGTACGAATTGAAAGGATGAATATTCAGTCCATCTTCGGTAACTTTGTTCGGTACCCAATCGGCACTTTGTCGGTAATACTTCGGAGGCAACTAATTATCTTTAATATTGTCGTAAAGTGGTTCATCATTGTCTTGTTGTTCAACAACGGTTTCGTACAATGGAGGTGCAATACTCATGCTGTCACTGCTCTCAGGAACGGCTTTCTCCTTAGCAAGACTCAGGTGTGACACAGCCCTAGGCATAGCATTCTCGTTGTCCGACTCGTAACCCTTGTTTCGTTCTCCGTCTGAATCCGAGTCGTCATCTAGCATGAGTTTCGGGGCGTCTTCGTTGTCTCCTCCAAGCTGTACAGCGTTTGCAGTGGCAGGTAGGTATGACGTATGTGCCCAGTCATAGTTGGTGAAACTTCGCTCGTTGATTGTAGGCATTGTTTCGTTGCTCATGTCGAAGTTAGTCGGTGTCACTTTACTGGATACTCCTATGGCTAAAACATGTCACGTGTTAGCTGAATGAAAACCTATTCGTTTACTTTATTTCACACATTTATTTACTCAAAATTCACTTTTTATTCGTTCATTTTTTCATTGGTTAATTGATTCATGCATCCAATTAACCATGCGTTCATTCCATTCATTCTTCCTTCCATTTATTCATTCATCCATTTATTCATTCATCCATTTATACTTTCTTCCATACAATCAATTGTTTATTCATTCATTCATTCATCCATCCATTTATTAATTCACCCATTTATTCATATTTTAATCCATCTATTTATTCATTCATCCACTCTTCAGATGCATTTCTTCAGATGCATTTATTCACCCGCTCATCTATCTTGTCATTCATTCATCCACTCTTCTTCATGTTGCTTGTTCAATTGTTCATGTAACAAGCCGTCATTAAAGCAGTCAACCTTGTTCCCAGGACAATCTCTCGCCCACCCAAAAGCGAAGGTAAAGGGTCCTGGGAACTAGGTTGTAAAGCACTACCAATAGCGCTTTTCACAGATGACGTCACGATGATGCATTATGGGATTGAAATGCGGACAAGCCAAGCCCAAAATACATACTAATATACTGCAACAATGTTTTTTGTCTTGTTGTTTCTAATTCATGGAAAAACTATCGTTTTTCAACTGATATTGATCTTCTTTTCCTTGTAATCGAAGCCTTTTTTTACAAAGTTTGTCCGCATTTCCATCCCACAAGGTTTTGCAATATCTATTTTTAGAAACCGTGAAAAATGCTATTACCTTGCATAGGAACCTCCTCAAAGTCTTTCATTCTGTCCTTGTTATGCTGGTCTTTCATCTTTCTCTCATACTCTTTAGTTGTCATACTATTATACTTTGTAAATTTGTCCTTTCTCAGCCAGTAAGAGTGTAGAATACAGGAACAACACACGCAAAGAACAGCTATCAAAATCACAATCCCAACAGTAAACATGAGTGGACGGTAGTCGAACTGGAGCTCGAAACGTTCGCGAGTGGTCGGCGGCTCAGTAGTGGGTGGAGCAGTGACTATCGTAAGATTGTCTGACGATTGTCCCATGCCTGATGCAGAAGCCGTTAGCTTACTTCCATCTGACAGAGTGATGACAAAACTGTTTGAAGAAACCATGGAGGCAAACCTTTGTTGCTTATGATCAAGTGTGGTTGTGTTAAGCTGAACGATAACGAACGTTAGGATTAAGCTGCCGCAGCTAAGCTTCAATTCCTTGATCTGGGTTTCTTGGCCGATCGATAAGTGTGCTATGAGCATTTTTTTTGAATTTTCTATGAGCTCGTCTGCTTTGGATGTGTTGATGATGGTTTTACAGTCGCCGGGGAATGTAATGGAACCATATAGTTTACCTGAAATAGAATGAATCATGAATATATAGGCTATTTGCACTATCATTTTACTACCAGTACCAGAATGCTCTACGAATTTTCTTTCTTGTTCAGATTTTTATTACTCGTGCCTAGGCCTATGGCCGACACGAGTCTTAAAATGCAACGCGTGTTTTTTTATTTCGGAAAGTCCGAAGGTGTCATGTATTTTCGTAAATCGCTGAGCATCTTGCTTTGATTGGTAGACAGAAATGCAATGAGCCAATCAGTTTGGAGCATGCATGACCATGCATGAAAGCTAAAGGCTGAGGAAGTCTCCAACCCGCCATCCGCCATTATAATTTTGGAAATATGACCAAAATCTAAACACTTTTAATTAGTCGTTTAAGTTTTGTTTGAAAGACGAGAAGATCTCAATTATAGAGATTGGCATCCCTTCTAGTTCCCTCTTGAGAATTACTAGAATGACCGACAGTAATTATTTAACAAAAGAAAGTAGGCAAAGCATTCTGGTACTGCATGGTAGTGTATGACGCTATAATGGAAATGGTCTATTGCAAAATTACATGAACAGAAAGAGAACAAAAAGAAAGTATAAAGTGAATGAAGAAAGCCATCAAAACCAACCAACAAAATATCTACGAATGAATTACCCTATTTCATTATGACGTCACAAAGTGTTTACAGTGGGGGATAGAATCGCCGAAAACAATGGCAATTTCAACTAAATCTTGCTTCTCTTTAAAAATTGAGCTTCATAGTATCTAGTTTTTATGTATGTTATGTGTCTATGTTTAAACTTTCATATTTATGGCAAATCTCGTATTGTTGTTATGAATCTGTCCCCCACTTAAGACAATAGAATGTTTTGATGTGACGTCATAGTGAAATAGGACAATTGAAAGGCATGATAGGAGCCGATGAATATATACAAGAAAAACAAATAGAGAAATTAAAAAAAGAAAGGATGGAAGGAAGGAAAAAAGAAAGAAATATAGTTAGAGAAAAAAGGAAAAGAAACTAACCGTTATTGACACCTCCACCTCCACCTCCACCTCCACCGCTAGAGCTGGTTGTTACCTGACCCTGTCCATTTGTGACTGCAGATGAGTTGGTGACTACCTGACCCTGTGCATTAGTGACAGCAGAAGCACTGGTTGCTCCCTGACCCTGTGCATTAGTGACAGCAGAGGACTCAGTTGTAGCTGCACCCGCACCAGATGTTGTTGCTGGTGCAGAGGTTGAGCCGTCATTACCTGAGAATCATAATACAGGATCAATTGATATAAGTAGTTACTCAAATAACTGAGCGAATCGATACACCCGCAGTTACTCAGTGCAGAAACGACTGAGTAGTGGTTACCCCAATAACTGAGTAAATCGATGCATCTACAGTTACTCAGTGCAGAAACGACTGAGTAGTGGTAACTCAAATAACTGAGCGAATCGATACACCCGCAGTTACTCAGTGCAGAAACGACTGAGTAGTGGTTACTCAAATAACTGAGTAAATCGATGCATCTACAGTTACTCACTGCAAAAACGACAGAGTAGTGGTAACCCAAATCATATCTCGCTGTAAGGTGTGCAAATATAACCAATCATATTTAGATATATTGAGCACGATGTATAATTAAAGTTAATTATTATAGGTTTTGAGTTCTCATTTTACCTGAGTTTCCTGGGCTGTTTGAAACTGGTCTTTGTTCTTCCTCGATTATCGGTGGGAATACATCTTTTTCAACAACACAAACCGAACCAAAGCGAATGCAGTCGCACGTTGCCAAGAACTTAGATTGTTGACCGGACTTAGGGACGACATCTAATTTGCACGAGGATGGATCCCATCGTTTGATATTCTCTCTCCATAAAGCACACTAGAATTGAAACAGGATTGAAACAGGATTGAACAAGAATGGAAACAGGATTGAAACAGGCCTAGGATTGAAACAGGAATAGGAACAGGATTCACACAAGTTGGAGCAGGAATTGGAACATGATTTAAACAGGATGAAAGGAGGAATTGGAGCAGGATGGAAACAGGATGGAAAACATGAATTGGCACAAAGATTGGAGGAAGCAATTGAACTCAGAACGGACAAGTAGGAAAAAAACAACATATATGAAATCGAAGAAAGCTACAATATTGAACGGGATTGGAAAGATTATCAAGATTGAAACATAAATTGTTACGTACCCGAAAGTTAGAGCTTTTATAGCTTTTACTTCCATTTTTAAACTGTATTTGGAGTGACATCACAGTCTTGTTTTTTTGGGCGTTAAGTTGAACTGCTTTTGACGTGGTTGGGTTGTACATTTCGAGGTTAATCACATGAGAAAGGCATTTGGTTGTGAAATTGGAGATCAAGTCGTCGGGCATGCGTGCTGCACCGACACAGACCCCATCGCAGGTTTTGCTAAGCAAACACCAAGTATTGATTAGAATCATAGATCAAAAGTGATTGAATATGTCTCTGAAGAACTTTGTCATCAATTCTACAAATTACTATACCATTATCGTTGAAGTGCGGTCCCTTAAATTTGATGATGATGATTGATGATAATGATGATGATGATGATAATGATATAGTGAGAGTCATGCATAATGATGATGATAATGATGATGATATAATGATGGTGATAACGATAAAGGTATGGTGATAATGATGAGGATTACAATGATGATCAGTGATAATGATGATGACATATGGTGATAGTGATAATGATGATAATATGGTGATGGTGATGATGGTGATAATGATGATGATCATAGTGATGATGATGATGATGATGATAATGATGATGATATGGTGATAATGATGATGATATGGTGATAATGATGATGATGATCACAATGATGGTGATAATGATGATGATATGATGATGATGATGATAATGATGACGATGATATAAAGATGGTGATAATGATAATGATGATGATAATGATGATATAGCTTAATGAGTGCGTATACTTACTCACTGCTGCTGTTTTGTGAGCAATTCCACTGCGAGCTGTTGTCAAATACGGTGTTCATAATCTTATATTTTCCTACATCCACGCACCCGGAACATTGAACACTATGAAACGAGCTTTCATTGTGGTTGCATTCTCTTCTGTCTACCTTTACTTGCGCTACAGCGGGCGCGGAAAATTCCAGTGGCGCCTGATGAGTGGTCATGTTTTTGCAAACTGCTGGTATTATAGTCTTTATTGCCTTGAATGCTTCGCTTTTATTCTTCATGTTGCTTTCATCGTATTTATTTTGTTCGTACGTAAAGGTATTTAGAAAGTCAGTCGCCTTAAAGCAAAAAGAACGTCGGTTATAAAGTTAATGAAAACTAATTTATGTTTTCATTTACTGTACAAATACATTTATTTACTTATAATTCCTCTTCATACACTGCAAGCAGAGGTTGTTTCTCTTACCCTTAGAGCAACGAGAAAAGAAAAAAATGTATATCTGCACTCGTTAGTTATCCCCCTTTATACATTCATTTATAATCATTGATTCATTCATTCGTTCATTCATTCATTTATATATTTATTCTTTCATTCGTGCATTTATCCATTTATTCATTTTTAAGTTCATTGATTGGTTGATTCATTCATTCCATCGTTTGCTCAGGCATTCATTTATTCATTCATTCATTTGTCGTTCGCTCATTCTTTCATTTATCCATTCGTTTGTTCCATCGTTCGTTCGTTCGTCATTCATGCCCTCTTCTACACTTCTATAAAACGATTATTTTTATTCTAATTATTAGAACAAAGTAAGGTATTGATACTAGTTCCCTTCACAGTTCCCTGCGCCATCTTGAAAGGTAACCGGGCCTTTGCATCGAAGCGAGACGAACGTTGAGCTTGCAATGATAGATCCTTTTAACACCTCGCGGGACAATTTGCCACGTGTCTCTATCATTGCAAGCTCACCTTTCAAAATAGCGCAGGGAATTGTGAAAGGGGCTATTTCTTATTTTTATTTTAATAATTGAACAAATAAAGAAAGGTATTGATAATTTCTTAAGGCCCGTTTACCTTAGCAATTTTGTCGCGCGACAAGAGCTGCGATTTCAATTTTGTAATAATAATAATAATAGGTTTATTAAGATACTTGAATGGCAATTTACAAATTGAAAAACTCAAGTTTACAATGGTATAAAAAGAAAACTAAGAGATAATATTAATATACATATATAAAAAAGTCAATATAAAAATATAAAAGAGTCAAATATGCATATGTACAACATTCCGCTTATGGATCAGCATCCCACTTTCTTATTGCATAGGGGATAAAACTAGTTTGAAAGCGTTTTTTTTTTGCAATTAATAATGGGGAATGTTCTTGGAAATCTTTGAATACGCTCGAATTTAGGAGACAGAAAGTCGCAGCAAATTGCACTAAATTTCGAGCATGTTCAAAGTTGCGTTGACAAATCTGCGATAAAATCGCCATTGAAATCATATGTACAGCTCTTGTCGCGCGAGAAAATTGCTAGTGTAAACGGGCCTTTTCTGTAGAATAAATACCTGAGGTACAGTTTTGGCTCCATCTGAACACGATCCCACCTCCGCTGATCTTTTTGTTCTTTTTGAAACTTCACAGTTTTCCTAGGAAGCAAATTGTGTATATACTTAGTTATACAATTAATGGTTTCGAGTGGAATACCGTGGAATATACCATGCACGCCTGTCAAGCATTCTGATTGGCTGTATTTTATATGATGTGGTATAAATTATATCATATGTTACAGGTAGAAGAAAATGATAAACACTGATACAGACCGTTTGCTGCTCAAAATCATTCAACTGTTGAGTTTCAGATTAAAGTGAGTTTACTCCTTTATACACTCTTAATTATCAGTGTTATTGTTTCATATTGAATTGAAATAGTTGATTTCATATATAGTTAATAGCGGTTATGTAGCTCTAATGAATCTCTGTTTAATCTTAAATTACTTCAGATTCCTAACAATTAATGAAAGCAATGACAGGGGCGGATCCAGAGATTTAACGGGGTGAATTGCATGCAAGGTGTTAGGGGGTGTCCGGGTCCCTAAAAGTCTTAAATAAAATAGAGGTTATTGCGGCGCTATAGGGAGGTGTCCGGTACACTGCTATATTGTTAAAAAAAATTATATTATTAATCTTTCGGTAGTATTTATATTCCGTGCTATATTAAATAAAGCCGGACCATGATTATTACACACAAACTATACGTATTATAAACACTGTTATACTATTAGAACTGAAATATAAATGGAAACTAGCGAGTAAACTAGTATAGGCTGCGTCAGTGTGTAATAGAATGAAACTAGCGAGTAAATTAGTATAGGCTGCGTCGGTGTTTGATATAAACGATAGGTAATAGAATGAAACTAGCGAGTAACCTAGTATAGGCTGCGTCGGTGTTTGATATAAACGATAGGTAATAGGATGAAATTTGTAACACCGTACGTAAAAAATGTTGACTTAACTTTATTAGAACTGATATATTACTATAAACCTCCATGTTTCAAAATCGGTACTTCTGGAAAGGTCGGAATTGACGATCGTGGCTCACCCACTTGCACAGTCTCCCATCGATATCTAATGCGCAAGTACCTCATTGATTGACGTCACATGAACGTCGCATAGCAACGATGGAAATATTTGTGAAAAACAGAGAGGGCGGAAATATTGAGAAATGTTCAATTTTTCGACATTTCGTTTTGACCGTGCACTTCAATCATTTTATTATTCTAAACTTGTTTTCGCAGAATGATAAATTGAAAGTGTTTAAATATTTTTTTTTCGAATAGAATTAAAATATGATGAATTTTCATTATTACTGACTGAAATTGATGAAATTTTTATAGATTTTCATTTGAAGTTAGTGTTAAAATTAATCATGATGTTTTCGTATTAATAAATTGTGAAAAGTAGCCCTTTTATGCCGTAAAAGATTTAGGAATGAACGAATTTTGTATTTTGTGTTCAAACATTGTTGGTTCTGTCACCACGCTAAATATAGTCTTGGAGTTGCAGGTGTTTGGATGAAGATTGATATTTAGCACAACTATCCAAAACAACTAACATATTGTATATTTTTTGACAAATTTTTAGGAGTTTTCTGAGCAAATAAGCTACCATATTAAAAGTACGGAAAAAAAAAACTTTGCAATAAATAAAGTTTATTTAAAATGAAAAATTGAAACTCAGTTTTAAAATTGTTAAGTGTTGAATGTTTTCTTTGTAAATCACTAAAAATATTAAGGTATTAATCCGAAACATTTCGTTTATACGAAGAAAGTTTTCCAAGAAAATTCTAATATATAAATTCAACAATAACTAGATTCAACAAAGTCAATAGCTTTAAAACTCCAAACAGTTAATACTTGGTTTTTTTGTATTTTTAATTTAAGCATGCAAAATGAGGGCATGAATATTAATTCACGAAGTCACATTTTTTCAACTGCACAAAAGTTTGATGGTTTTTATGTAGTTTAACTATAACATTTTGCGAAATTGCAACTCGCTCGGCAAATTTGATAGAATCATCACCAATTTTAGGTATTTTCTCAAACAGCTCATTGTGCGACTGAAAGAAGAGGTTTAAAAAGTTACCTGTTCTTCACAGTTTTCATAAGCCGATACAAATCCTACGGACAAACAAGAAACGTCAAATGTGAAAAATTGTAAACAAACAAAGTTAGAAGAAAGTTAAATAAGTAGATATTGTATAATGAAAGTCCTTTTAAATTTGTGTAAAAAAAAACCCAACTCAACTTGTCACTTTTAGAAGTTTGTTATAAGTTTGTTGTAATCTTTCAAGGAATTTATCACAAAATTAAACTTACCAAGGCTTTCGGCAGTAATGAAAATGACGACCAAAATATATTTAGTCGCCCGCATTTCAAATTGCGCTCAGCTTTGTGCTTAGCTGGTTCACTGAAAAGTTAGCCAATTTCTTTGGCAATATTTTAGAGAGTGACTATGACTTTTGAAAATCATTCATAATAAATGAGGATAAATTTGAAGAATTTACACTATCCGGCAATAGCACCTTCGCCTGATTGGTTAAGACAAACTAATATTTATGACAACATGAGGATAAATTAGATCGAAATTAAAAGATCGATGGTATATTAGTATTCTAATAACACTATATACTCGTTACATTTCATCTATGACAGATATTTGCTCTTCTTTCTCTTGCCAAAAAAACAAAAATGTTTTGAAGGGGGTACGTTTCGATCTAGATGACATTGAAAGTTTGCCAAAAACAAAAGATGAAGAAAATATTTTCACATTTGTATCCAAGTTAATATTTCTAAATGGATTTCTTATTTTTCTTTTTTCTCAATATGCATATGCATATAAAGAACGCGATTTCTGAATTGAATTTTTTTTTTTTGAATTGAATTTTTTATTCACACACATTATAACAATAAAGAAAATACAATATGAATAATTTACATAATTACAAATAGAAATACATATAAATGTAGTAAGTTATCAAAAAGTATAATAAATAGAGTGTGTGTGGTTGTTGAAGTAGTATAAACTTTCGAGTCAACAACCACCCACTGAATAAAGATTAATTATAATAATAAATGTAGACCAAGAAGGGGGAGTCAAAATAAATTAATAATTTATTAATTCGCGAAATATTTGATAAACAATTAATATTTCACGAAGTAATAATTAAGTGTATATACAATCTAGATTTGTGATTGCATCAAATAGATTTTGAAACAGATTCTAAATAAGGAGTAGGAGGTCATTTTTTTAATATGTGTTGGGATCTCTTCCCAAATTTTGGAGATAAAGAATTGAAAAGCAAACTTGACATAGTTAGTATTAACACGAGGACGAACTATATTCCCTCGAGAGGCAAATCTTGTATTATAAGAATGCTGTTCTTCAGCCATTTTTAATATATGATGAAATACTATAGGAATTGATTCTTTGTTATGAATAATTTGATATGCGAATGTAGCTGCTTTAAATACAAAAATATTTTTAAATACAAGGATATTTAAAAAATTATAAAGAGGAGGTGCATGTTCATATTTACCAGCAAAAAACATGCTTCTTATGCATTTGTTTTGAATAGTTGTTATTCTTGATAAATTTGATTTATAAGTGCTTCCCCATGATAGGATTCCATATGTAAGATATGGATATATTAGTGAGTAATAAATATCTCTTAAAGTTTTAATATTGACATAATATCTGAGTTTCCTTATTATGCCAATATTTTTTGATACCTTGCTGTGAACAACTTTAATGTGTTGCTCCCAGTTCAGGTGTTGGTCAATATATACTCCTAAATATTTCACATATTCTTTTTGATCAATATGTGAGATATTGATCTTATCAATTTTTTTCCTAGCAGATTTAAATATGATGAAATGAGTTTTCTTAAAATTTATTGTTAGCTTATTTATTTTACAGTATTTAAATACTAAATCAAGTTCAGTATTAACAACATTTTCCATTACCATGGGATCTTTATGGGAATAGAAGATATTGCTATCATCAGCAAACATTCTGAAACTTAGTTTGTCAGAATTGATCGAATTATCAAGCGGACATTACTCAAGCATAAGCCTGAGACAAACAAACAAACGGACGGACAGACGGACAGGCAGCCGCATTGATAGACAGATAAACAAATATATGCACTGAAATTGATTCAAGCAAATAGACAGACAGACAAATGGACAGACGGACAGACAGTCACATTGATAGACAGATAAACAAAAAGCAAAGGGAGAGGGCCCTGGGAACGAGGTTGAGAAAAACAGATGGACAGACAGACAGACAGACAGGTAGAAAAACAGATTGACAAACAGACAGACAGGTGGAGAGATAGACAGGTTGAAAAACAGATGGACAGACAGACAAATAGATGGACAGACAGACAAACAGATGGACAGGCAGATAAACAGATGGACAGACAGACAAACAGATGGAGAGACAGACAGGTAGAAAAACAGATGGACTGACTGACAAATAGATGGACACACAGATAAATAGATGGACAGACAGACAAACAGATGGACAGACAGACAGATGGACAGACAGACAAATAGATGGACAGACAGACAAACAGATGGACAGACAGACAAACAGATGGACAGACAGGCAAATAGATGGGCAGACAGATATAAACAGATGAACAGACAGACAAAATAATGGACAGACAGACAAAATAATGGACAGACAGACAGGTAGAAAAACAGATGGACAGACAGACAAACAGATAGACAGACAGACAAATAGATGGACAGACAGACAAATAGATGGACACACAGATAAATAGATGGACAGACAGACAGACAGACAGACAGACAGACAGACAGACAGACAGACAGACAGGTAGAAAAACAGATAAAGACATACTAGATCTAGATCAACAATATTTCGACGGCATAGCAGTTATATATCCTGCTTTACACAAACCGTAGCAAACAAACAAAATAGAGCAGATTAGCCTGCGTAGCTCGGCCCTAGGGAGAAAGGCTAAATCCCCCTCCCCTCCCCTCCGCTCCTTTCTCCCTAGGGCCGAGCTACGCAGGCTACCCCTCCAGGGGAGGGTAAAACTGGGGGGGATTCGAACCAGAAAAAAAAAATATTGAAAAAAAAAAAATGCAAATCTTTTTTATCATAACACAATAATTAAGAAATAGAAGACGATTTTCCGTGTTATATAGCCTGATCTGAACACTTGTGATGTTGGGAGAACACCATCCTCGGGAACCCAAGGGTATTCTTCTGTCGCTCGTTTCTCGCTTCCACAACATATACACCCCTGGGAACGACCCTGGAACGTAGTCTGTTGGAGCTTGTTCCTGAAGTCAAAATTCAAACTTATTTAACGACTTTCTTTGAATGGTTATCTTGATTTTCATTGGTCGACCTAATAAGGTCGACCAATCAGGAAAGAGCTGAATTTTGACTTCCGGAACAAGCTCCAACAGACTACGTTCCCAGGGGTATATGTTGTGAAAGCGAGAAACGAGCGACAGAAGAATACCCCTGGGTTCCCGAGGATGGGAGAACACGAGAGAGCGTAGGAAAAGCACGAGCCGTTAGGCGAATAAATCGAGTCTTGCAACCTCGATAGGAACGCTTGTGTAGGTTTGGCTGTAAGTTATTTCTAAGCTTACATCCAAACTTACTAAGATCAAAACAATATCTCATTACTTTTATTTAACTTTATACACAATTCAACTGACTTCGGTTCAATAATTACTTATTTTTATCATGTCTAACTGTTTTCTTTGAAAAATACCAACTATATTACTATTCAACTTTGTTAGCATTTAATAATACAATTGTTTTATCAATAATTCCACTAATGCATGAAAAATTCGACTGATTGTTAATAAAACTTTGCGATCATTTAACAAGACTATGTTTTTACATTTTTATTCTATTTATTGATCATTATAGTTGTTTCTTTTTTAACCAAAGACATTTGTTTATTTTGATTTCTTATATCTTAATCAACTATATTCTTACCTTTCAAAAGATATATTTCCCTTTTCAGAATAACATCAGTTATTTTATATATGAAAAAAAGAAAAAAAAGAAATACTAGAAAAAGTACAAAACGAACTCGTTACCCCTACCCCCATGAGGAAAAATGTCAACAACATGTGAACGAACGCATGGCCGACTATGGGTGGACAACGTGAAGTCACCGGCTATTTTCATCGATTTTGATATCTTTTCCAAGCTCTAACCAAGCCCAGTTGTTGTTTACACTCATTAGTGAAACATCTCGTTCTTGGATAGTCAAAATGGATCTAAACTCTCTTTATGGAATCGACAAATTTAGCGACAAAGAAGTTAAAGAACTAGCGAAGAAAGCGACCGACTACGCTTTTGGTAATGGTATAATTATGAAGTCAAGAAAAGTGCCCGATTCTATTGAACATGCTCCTTTTATGCTCTTCCCAACGCCTCTTCCTCGTAAACTTTTCGATCAAGCCAAAGCTGTGCAGAAAGACTTCAACATTTTAGTGCATAAAGTTTCTTTAGATCACGATTTTCTCAAGGAGTCGCTCCAAGGGTTAGTATGTTGAATTATAAAGCTTAATTTTTGTTACGGTTGCTGATCTGATTTTTAGCTTCTTGAATATTATGCTGATGTAATAGCCGATGTTATTTGCTGCGGAAATATTTATTGTCTGTGTGTAAATGTGCTCCATCCTTATATTTACGGTATTACACTTGAATTATTTCGGACAATGATACGGCCTTGCATATCAACGTTGTCAATTTTAATACTATAATATTTACCATGCAATTCTGTAGTCGTACTATATTGTTTCACTTTGAAGCAAACAAAACGACACAGCAAAAACTAAATTGTAAAAACTTTTCAAAATATTATGCCTGCATCGGATCGGTATGTTCAGGTCCACTGATCAGGGGCCATGTTAATTAAGGGTGGGGTGTCTCGGCACAAAAATTACGATCACAGTAACGAAATTTAAAAACTATCAAAATCACGAGAATTCGTAGATCACAGTGTTTAGGGAACATGCTTATCACAGGTCACAAAAAAACCCTTACCGCCCATGCACCGTCGCTCACTAATCTGCACCGTCGCTCACTAATCTGCACCGTTGCTCACTAATCTTGCACTGTTGCTCACTAATCTATACAACAAATGTATTAAGACTGGTTACTGGTTTGGTGCATGGAAGAAAGGAGAGCTTACCCCAGTTTTCAAGAAAGGTGACAGACAAGACGCCCAGAATTATCGACCAATCACAACTCTTATGACTATAGACAAAGTCTTCGAACTACTACTCTGCAAGCAAATCACGGAACATTTTGACTCAACTCTATCTCCAAGGATGACAGCGTACAGAAAGAATCATAGCTGTCAAACAACCTTAGTAAGATTAATTGAAGACTGGAAACAGGCGATCGACAGAAAGGAACTAGTGGCTGTACTTTCTATTGACATGAGTAAGGCGTTTAAGAGATGTAATATTTTGTCCTTTCAGATCTTTTTGTCCGACGCATGAAGTCGGACAAAAATCCTACGAAAATTATTTTTTTTGTAGGTTACTTAGAAAAATTAACTTTTTGAAAAACTTTGATATAACATAGATTTTATTAGGTTCTTTCAACTAAGCATAACAAAAGTGTGGAGTCCCATGCAAAATTTGAGGGTTTGTCCTTTTGAAGTTCAAAACGTGTATGGTTAATCCTAAATATAATTTTGTATGGTATTCAGCAATTTTTGTGCGTGCGCACATCATGGGCTTGAATCGAACGTTCAAAGGCGTTCAAAAGTAGCCAGTCAATCACCTTATCTGAAGATATCTCTCCTGGTCAGGTTGTCAAAATATCACAATAAATGTACAACAGCAACAACAGTATTTTAAAAACTGAGTTGAATAGAAATATCAAATGACTGGACAATAAAATACAACATGCAACCAAAGATACAATACAGAACATTGTGAAAAGGAACCTTTGAATTATTATAATTATGTATGGTTAATATTGTAATTAATGCAAATATATCAGCAATGTTTTGGCATGTTTCATGTTTCAAGGTTTGTCTGTCATGCTCAGCAGGTACCTGACAACATTTTTGGCACTTGACAAGACAATTTCTCCTTGCGAATAATATTAAATAGAATGCTATATATATTTATTTATATATTTAGATCTTAAAGTTTCTTAAATATTTGTTTCTTTTGGGGGGGGAGGGGGGTGGGTACTTTATGAGTATTTAGTTTTTCCCTGGCAACACCCTTTTTGCAACTGTTTTATTATTTCGGATCGTAAATAAAGTTGTTTTAAATAAATAAATATACTTAATTTACATACTTTATAGAGATTTCTTATAGATGTATGAATATTAAATATTCTCATTACAGGACTGTGACTGTTGATGCATTTACTGGACGTATTTATGATATTTATGAGCAAACAAGAAAGGAAGGAATCGCTCAGGTGTGTTTCACTTTGTAGAATTTGTAAAACATGTACATGTGCAGTCAAACTAAACTCTAAAGATGATTTTTGACAAATGAGGGGTTTGAATTGAAAACTACCTTAGTTTGTGGTTATTTATTGAGGTAATTTGCAAACCTTGTTCAAATCTTAATTATTGCCTGCAGGCACCATAATATAAATAACCGTCATCTTCTCTCCAATACTACATGACATACATTGTATGTCAACACCCATAAAATTTATTCAACAGATTGGACTGAGTGCTCCAGTTGCCAGCAACATTGATGCAGCTAGTTAATACATTGCTTACATCCAAGTACATAAAATAATATATCTCTGAAACAAAACTTTGTAGTTTGGCATAGCTGCAACACAGCGAGAACAGCCACAGCACAATTTAACTTGAGTATGTTAATTGTTTTGTTAACTAGAGCGAAAACACTAGAACCATGAAACAAAATCAAATTGTTAGTGTGTAATAGTTCTTATGAAGCGACTATTAGTTACTATAAAAGACAAGTTAAGTTGTAATGAGGTATTGTTTCCTTTTATATTTGATGTTTCTGGTTGAGTGATACTGACTAAATAGTCACTAAATAAAAACTATTAGTCAGTAACTATTTTGTTTCTATTTCATGGTATGTTCTAGTGTTTTCGCTCTAATTAGTTTAAATCTTGTATTTCTATTTTCAGCCTATTTCCCTTGGATTACTAAGATCAGATTACATGTTGGACTGTGAAAACCCCTCGGACGTCAACAAGAAAAGTGATCGCGATAATATGAAATTTAAACAAGTAGAAATTAATACTATTGCATCATCGTTTGGTTGCCTTGGCAGCAAACTACCTGCGCTAGGAAGGTAAGCCAATTTTTTATTTTCCTCATTTTTCATTTCTTTTTCAATTTTTTACTCTTTGCTTTGCTCTGGTTTAATTTAGGGTTTCTGCAAACTCATAAATTGAAATTGAATTGTTAAATAGCAATTTTACTTCTGCCAATCAAACCTCCTGTCATGTTTGGGGTCCCTGTGTAGTAAGGGTCACATGATCATGATAAAGATTTCATTGTCTCTGCCAAGCGGGGTAGCCACTTATATTATTGCATCTATAAATTATTCTGGTTTTCACATGCATGATTGCTCCCAATCGAAGGGGAGGAAAAGCAATAGACCATATATACAAAGCGTCTACATGCACATAATCACATTTTTTGTGTGCAGGAATTTTTTGTTTGCACAAATATTATTTATTGTTTTGATCTTGTCACTGTTGCTGTGCACGATTTTTATTTTTGTTCTGTAATGCTGTTTTTTTGGTATTTGCTCCCTCCCCCCTCCCCCTCAAAAATCTAATGACCCACCCCTTATGTGTTGTTAAATTCCGTTGCAGCTATGTTCTTGGATTGGCTGGATTTAACACTCCTGTTGGATCTCCTCAGGTATGTGTTATTATTACTAAATTGTTTGATAACATTTTGTGTTTATCACATATTTTGTCTGAGTGGGAAACTAAAATATATTTTGTTTGGAAAAAATCAACATAGATACCACAGAATACAGCACTTGAAGGTCTAAGTGAAGGAATAGCACAAGCTTGGGAGTTCTATGGATCACCAAGGTTGGGTCATTAGGTCATTAAATATAACCACCACCATTATCATTATCATCATCAGCATTATCATCATCATTACAACATGCACAATCATCATCATCATCACCATTACAACCAGCATTATCATCAACATCATCATCATTACAACCAGTGCAACTCAACATCATCATTGACATCACTGTCATCATAATCATGATCATTACAACCAGCATTATCATCAACATCATCATCATTATAACCAGTGCAACTCAACATCATCATTGACATCACCATCATCATGACCATTACTATTACTATTACAATTACAAGCAATAGTGATCACCATCATCATGACCATTACCATTACTATTACAATTACAAGCAATAGTGATCACCATCATCATGACCATTACCATTACTATTACAAGCAGTAGTGATCACCATCATCATGACCATTACCATTACTATTACTATTACAAGCAGTAGTGATCACCATCATCATGACCATTACCATTACTATTACAAGCAGTAGTGATCACCATCATCATGACCATTACCATTACTATTTTTATTACAAGCAGTAGTGATCACCATCATCATGACCATTACCATTACTATTACAAGCAGTAGTGATCACCATCATCATGACCATTACCATTACTATTACAATTACAAGCAGTAGTGATCACCATCATCATGACCATTACTATTACTATTACAATTACAAGCAATAGTGATCACCATCATCATGACCATTACCATTACTATTACTATTACAAGCAGTAGTGATCACCATCATCATGACCATTACTATTACAATTACAAGCAGTAGTGATCACCATCATCATGACCATTACCATTACTATTACAATTACAAGCAGTAGTGATCACCATCATCATGACCATTACTATTACTATTACAATTACAAGCAGTAGTGATCACCATCATCATGACCATTACTATTACTATTACAATTACAAGCAGTAGTGATCACCATCATCATGACCATTACCATTACTATTACAATTACAAGCAGTAGTGATCACCATCATCATGACCATTACTATTACTATTACAATTACAAGCAGTAGTGATCACCATCATCATGACCATTACTATTACTATTACAATTACAAGCAGTAGTGATCACCATCATCATGACCATTACCATTAGTATTACAATTACAAGCAGTAGTGATCACCATCATCATGACCATTACCATTACTATTACAATTACAAGCAGTAGTGATCACCATCATCATGACCATTACCATTACTATTACAATTACAAGCAGTAGTGATCACCATCATCATGACCATTACCATTACTATTACAAGCAGTAGTGATCACCATCATCATGACC
Source organism: Metridium senile (assembly GCA_949775045.1). Lineage (NCBI taxonomy): Eukaryota > Metazoa > Cnidaria > Anthozoa > Actiniaria > Metridiidae > Metridium > Metridium senile. The sequence goes on from OX459100.1 coordinate 9,136,844, forward strand.
ATTACCATTACTATTACAATTACAAGCAGTAGTGATCACCATCATCATGACCATTACCATTACTATTACAAGCAGTAGTGATCACCATCATCATGACCATTACCATTACTATTACAATTACAAGCAGTAGTGATCACCATCATCATGACCATTACCATTACTATTACAATTACAAGCAGTAGTGATCACCATCATCATGACCATTACCATTACTATTACAATTACAAGCAGTAGTGATCACCATCATCATGACCATTACCATTACTAATTACAATTACAAGCAGTAGTGATCATCATCATCATTTAGCTTCCACTTCCATAATAATCATCATCAACCAAATTGAAAAAAATTGTAATTGAGTCTTCTGTTTTGTAAATTGCAGTGCTGTAGTTCTGATGGTGAAGTCTGATGATGAATCAAATGGATTTGACCAGAAACATCTTGAGTACAAGCTTCACCAGAGGTAAATCTTGCTATGTATTGTAAAAAACACAATAGAATATATAATAGCTATTTATTGCTTACTTAATTTTTAGGTCTCCCCAAATAGCAAAGCACTTGTTCCGAGCTAGTACTACACTTATTGCGACTTTAATAAAGCTGTTATTACTATTATTATTTTACGTATATTAATTGATTAATTGAATGATTAATCTATCCTTTGTTCATTCATTCATTCAAATAACAATTTATTCATTCTTTCATTCATTCATTCAAGGCATATATCCATCCATCCATTCATTTATATATCCTTCCAATCATCCATCCATTTTGTCGTTTATTCATTCATTTTCTTATACATTCATTCATTCCTTTTAAAAAAAATTTTTCATTCCAAAAAAATCCTAGTGTTTATCTCTCACAACACTATCCAAGATTGCCAGCTTACCCATAATACAATATACGTTATACTCAAAGCTTATACAGCTCTTTTAAACTCATTCATTCATCCATCCATTCATTCATTTTCTTATACATTCATGCTTTCATTCATTCCTTTTAACATAGTATTTTATTATCCCAAAGAAATCCTAGTATTAAGATGATTTTCCAATCTCTCACGACACTATCCAAGATTGCCAGCCTTGACAACAAGCAACTGATGGTGTAAGTCTCAAAAACATTGAATTTTAGAAAATCTCAAGAAATACAAAAATGTGTTTTGACAATGATCTCTTGGTACTTTGCAGTGATGGAGAAGAGGTTGCCGTTGTCTACTTAAGATCAGGATATACTCCTAGCTGTTATCCTTCAGAAGATGTAAGTGTTTTCTCACTTAATTGTCATATAACCCTATTTTTTTAGTTAAACATTATCTATCACCACTGACTGTACTATTTGTCAAAAGGTGCATTTCCACAGGCTATAAGCCTCGATTTGTTGTTAAAATATTCTCAAAACCTAAGCAAAGCACAAAAAATGTTGGCCTAATAACAATTAACACTTTGAACTTACTCTGAATTGAGGCTATCAATAAGCATATGCGCCTTTTGTCAAATAGTGCAGGGGTGCTAGATAACATGAAACTTGTCTATTGAGTCTATCCCTGTGCAAATGCGCCTTTTGTCAAATAGTGCAGCGGTGCTAGATAACATGAAACTGGTCTATTGAGTCTATCCCTGTGCAAATGCGCCTTTTGTCAAATAGTGCAGTGGTGCTAGATAACATGAAACTGGTCTATTGAGTCTATCCCTGTGCAAATGTGCCTTTGGTCAAATAGTACAGCGGTGCTAGATAACATGAAACTTGTCTATTGAGTCTATCCCTGTGCAAATGCGCCTTTTGTCAAATAGTGCAGCAGTGCTAGATAACATGAAACTTGTCTATTGAGTCTATCCATGTGCAAATGTGCCTTTGGCCAAATAGTACATCGGTGCTAGATAACATAAAACTGGTCTGTTATGACCAAGCCTAAAGTGATTGCTCTGTCATTGATTCTACCTATAAAAAACTCTCAATATTTAATAACTTCTAGGTAATTTGCAACAGAAAATTAATAAATGTTTATTTTTAGAAGAGCTTTTAATTGAAATCATTTTCTGAGGAATGCATAGCTATAGTTATATTTTCTGTCAATAGATAATGCTGAATTTGATATTAAATATCCAATTCCCTTTGAACAGTAAATAATTGTTGAAAAATAATGTGAACAGCACATAACACCATTGTCTGATTGAGTGAATGCCATTGGTTTTGAATTTTATGTTGTTTTTGTGAGTTTTGCCATTGTTAACATTCTGTTTCACCTACCTCGAAGATGGGTCAATGACCCCAAAGCTTGGGAATTACAATACATTGAAGAAATGTAATACTATGAATTATAATGAGGCAAATATGTATAACCAAGTGTTAAATTAAGTTGTTTCTTCCACGTTAAATTAAATGTAATTTTATTCCTAGCTTTTGGATTTACAATCCATCATCAGGGAAAACTAACGGTTATATTTTTATAAACGTCAAGGAAATTATCGAACGAAACGAAATACATTATTTGATTAACGGTAAAAAGCTTTCTGGCATTTTTCTTCCACAGTCTCTGTTTGTTAGTACATGTTCTTTCTCTGTAATCATCCATGCCTCAGTGATCCTCCTTTTAAGCCAGTGGCTATTAGACGCCGATATCTTAGTCTCTTTCCATGAAACATCTTGTCCCAAGGTATTGGCATCTTCAATTGTGTTAAATTGTTGTTGTGTTTGTTAGGAATGGTCAGCCCGTCTGTTGGTTGAGAGATCACGAGCCATCAAGTGCCCATCTGCTGCCATGCATTTGGTTGGTACCAAGAAAGTCCAGCAAGTCCTTGCAGAACCTGGCGTCCTTGAAAGGTAATTGTCTGGTACAGCGGTAACATGGATTCATCGTATTCCCAGTGGTAACCATGTCAGTGGTTCTGCCGCCATGTAAAGGAATCTTTTGTTTTACTAATAATATACAAAAGTAGATTAATTATATATCTTGTCTTGTGTATTGATCCATTGTGAACATCATTCTTTGTTAACTTACCTGTGTATATCATTGACGGGAGAGCCATGCTAGTCAACTACACTCTCGGTGTTAAATCGTTAAGAGATATATATCAAGAGGAACCATGTTGTCTTTATGTCTTTTTGTCTTTATGTGGCAAAGTAAATTAATTTTTTATTGTTTTTATTGTTTTAGATTTATTACTGATGCAGGTGCACTTCAGCGCATTAGGAATACCTTCACTGGGCTGTATACTCTTGACGAGGTAACCTTTAAGAAATAGAAGACGATTTTTCGTGATGTTGGGAGAACACGAGAGAGCGTAGGAAAAGCACGAGCCGTTAGGCGAGTTCTAAGTGTTTAGATCAGGCTATATAACATGGAAAATCGTCTTCTATTGCTTTTATAAAATATTTTTTGAGGCTAAATCGGCATTTTAATTGCTGATAAGAATAGCAATTCTCAATACGCGTGCCATCAATACGCGTGCGCATGTTTAGATAGCCTCATCCAACACATTTTTTGACCAATCAGAGTGCGCATACTATCTAAATTATTTTATAATTAACCATCATAACACTTAATATTATATAGTTTATAAATACAACAGGTAACCCAAGCTTGGTTTTTCAAACATCAAAAAGACACACAAATACACCCTATGTAAGAAATGGGAGTTTTATTAAAGTATTTCTTTAAAAAATATTGTATTCAAAAACCTCAAAAACCAAGCTTGGGCTACCTGTGTAATTACTTGTGTTATGTTAATCTGTAAATTTTCAATTTTAATCTGTATTTTTACTCGAAAAAGTATTTTTAACTAATATCTTAATACACTTGAACGATCAATATATATAAGTTCAAATGGACAGTAATAGTTTGACGGACCTATGGCATGCACCATTTAACAACCAAGTTAATGATTAAACTAGTGTAAATGATCTTAAGATATAGCAGAATGTTCAATTTGTTTTCATTAATACTTTGTGTTTGTTTAGGGACCAGAGGGTGAGCAGACAGTCAAGATGGCTTTCCAAGATCCTGACAAGTTTGTACTCAAACCACAGAGAGAAGGAGGAGGTACTTATACCCAGTAAAGTAGTGTTTATTATATTCTTCATATGTATAACTAACAGGTTTCCATTTAAATCTGTACTTATGCAAATTGTGTTGATGTGTGCTAAACACACAGATCAACCAATCAGAGTATATTATTTCTGAAGTGAACTTCTCTGATTGGTTGATCTGTGTGTTTAGCACACATCAACACAATTTGCATAAGTACAGATTTAAATGGGAAAGTACAGATTTAAATGGGAACCCTTTCAACTTTATTTCAAAATTCGTTGTCCTGACATTTGTAATTTAGTGGGAAAGGAATTAATTAAACAACAAAAGAAAATCACTCAAGGTTAACTCTTTCTTTTGTTGTTCCTTCACCTTGAGTGATCTTCTTTTGTCTTTTAATATGAATTCCTTTCCCACTAAATTACAAACGTCAGGACAACATTCTTGCAATTAGGTGTAACTATATTGTCCTGCCAAAGTTATAGTTAACACTCCCAAGGCTGCAACGATATTATTATTATAAGACTAAACACTATTCCAGTCTAACCATCACCTGATGAAGACTAGCAGTAGCAGCCAAAACATTGCTGTCAAAATTCCTTCATCATTAATGAGAAAATCAAATACAGTCGAAGCTCCATTAGCGGACGCTCCACTAAGCGGACAGTTCTTAGAGTTACGGACAGCTTTCCAAAACCCCGTTTTTTCTTCCATACAAACACTGTATTCACACGTTCCATTTAGCGGACATTCTCTTAAGCGGACGCGGGCACCTTAAGCGAATCCCAATTGACCTTTTCTATTGTTTTCAGGCTCCCTTAAGCGGACGCTCGAAATAGAAAATCTTTATTTACTCTATTTGTCCTTGTTTACATCATCGACTTCTAAGTTTAACAGTACTGTATCAGTTTAACTAGCTTGCGAACGTAAAAGTTAAGCTTAAATTACACAATATAACCTTCTTTATTCAGTTTAGATTGGAGCCAGTTGATAGAGAATTGGTCTCCTCTAATGTCATAATCACACGGCACCTCTAATCCATAGCCTCCTCCTCTGTTTATTCGCTTTCCCGTAATGACAACTTTTGCACTGTTGGTCGCTCTTTTCAAAAACTTTGTCAACCACAAGGCCATTAGCTTTGGTGCATGACTAATAACTTCGTATTGGTTGCTCACTTCATCTCGTGTTAGACTTGTGTTACACCAGACCATAATTATCTAATAGAACAGTTGTTAAAATATTGATTATTTTGAATAAATCGCTTAATCATTGAGCCAGACTATCCTTTGTCTTTAATTGCCATTATTGCTATTTAGAAATGCTTTTGTAAGCGCAAAACAAGACTATTTTACGTTATTTAGCCGTTTTAAGACCCCTTCCTATTAGGCGGACAGCTCTACTTACGGACACTTTTTTCGTTTCCCAAGGGTGTCCGCTTAATGGAGCTTCGACTGTATTCTTAACTATAATATGATATTCACAATGAACAACTTTTAATGATTTTAATATAAATATTGAAAATACATTTTTTAAATTTTTTATTCTTATATCCTAGGTAACAATATCTTTGGTGAAGACATCAAGACGACATTGAATCAAATGAAAACCCCCAAAGATCGTTCTCAGTATATTCTGATGGACAGAATACGATCGCCTTTAGTAAAAAACTACATTGTACGGCCCGAGTTTAATAAGCCTTTGCTTGCCGATGTACTCAGTGAATTTGGAACCTTTGGAGTGCTTATCAGGTTTGTGAAATGAACATTTCTGTTTTCTGATTCTTCCTTTATTCATCCCTTTTGGAAATATTATTTAACAATTATTCGCCGAAGGCGAAGTGATTATCGATGAATATTTACCGAGCGGTGAGTCTTCGAGCTGCGAGGTAAATATTCACCGATAATCAATTCGCCTGAGGTGAATAATCGTTTTAGTATAAATACAAAGGTGATTATTTCAAAAAAAAAGAAGAAGGAAACAGCATTGAAAGTGAAAATATTTTATTTTTTAAAAGCGCGACCGTTACGCGTAAAAGTTGTACACTTTGTCTTGCATATAATGACAAAAAAACAACGTGAAAATTTACTATGATACCTTTAAATAGCTTGACACCAAACTTAGTAGCTTCTTTTGTCGATTTTGGGACAGCATTTTCTTTAAAGTTTTCAATTTCATTTTCGCTAACAGTGACAAAACAACTACTGGCAGCCATTTTGTCTGAAAAGGTGATTATCGGCTGATAATCCGAGATAGCAAACCAATCAGAGCGCGCGATTTTGTATAATCACCTTTGTATTTATACTAATTCAATATATCAATATATATTTATTTGTCCATGCATGCTTATTTCTTATATCTTTCCTCTTTCCCCCTTCTCTCCTCTCTCTCCTTCCCTCCTTTCCTCCTTTCCATTCCTCCTTTCCCCTTCCCATACTTCCCTCCTCGTTTCCCCTTCTTTCCTTCCTCCTTTCATCAGTCCTCCTTAAATCCTCCTTCCCTCTTTTCCCCCTCCTTTCCTCTTTTCCCCTCCTTTCCTCTTTTCCCCTCCTTTCCTCTTTTCCCCTTTTCCTCCTTCCCTCCTCTTCTTTCCCCTTCTCTCCTTCCTCCTTTCATCAGTCCTCCTTCCCTTCTCCTCCCTTCCCTCGTTTCCCTTTTTCCTCCTTCCCTCCTCTTCTTTCCCCCTTCTTTCCTTCCTCCTATCCTCAGTTCTTCTTTCCCTTCTTCCCTCCTCTCCTCCTCTCCTCCTCTTCTCCTCTCCTCCTCTTCCTTTTTATCCCCCATTCATCCTCCCAACCATTCATTGCTCCATCTCTTACGAAGGATGATTCATTGTCATTTCTTTGTTTTTAGTCTTGGTGATAAAGTTCTTGTGAACAAAGAAGTTGGTCATTTAATGCGCACCAAGAGTATTGAGCATCAAGATGGAGGTGTAGCATCAGGAAGAGCCAACTTGGATAGCCCTTACCTAATCTAAATTGTTATATACATACCTAATCTAAATTGTTATATACATATATATCAAAAACCGTTCTTTTTTACATGGTCATCTCAATGTGTAAATGAAATCACAGAAAAAGGGAATATGTTTTCCTAGCCTGCATACATCCAGAATTTTCTTCATAAAAGAAAATTCTAGATGCGACTCAGGCTAGTGTCCAGCATGATTGTTCTTGTCAAAAACATGGAGGCTATTGTTTAGTAGGTTATAACCTAGTGTTTCTTTTAAGCTAACACGTTTTACCTAATTGTGTATTGATGCATTAGGTCGTTGTTTGTATACGCCTATTTTAAAAATCGTTGTCGCAATCAAAGCTACAGTCCACACTCTAAAGCCTGCAAAGGATGTCGGTTACATGGACTTAATTTGTGATTTATTGCACGTTTTTTAAAGAAAATATTTATATTTATATCTACCACAACAACAACTTGTTATGGTCATATAACACAAACACGTACAACCAAAATATGCTATGAATAAATCGATAACAAGAGAAGAAATACCGACATCCTTTGCCGGCTTCAGAGTGTGGACTGTGGCTTTGTTGGCGACAACGATTATTGAAATAGGTGTATACCTATTTCAAAAATCCTTGTTGCAGCCGAAGCTAAGGTTGTCGGTATTATGAACATAATTTGTGATTTATAACTTGTTTGAAGAAATATCAATGTTTCTTCATCTATCACTGTAACAGTGTTATGGTCATATAACACAAACGCGTCCATCCAAAAATCGATAACAAGAGAAGAAATACCGACATCCTTTGCAGGCTTCAGAGTGTGGACTGTAGCTTTGATTGCGACAACGATTATTAAAATAGGTATATACTAAGCAGTTTTTTTAAATTGTATTGGAGAGGCCTGAAAAACCTCACACCTTTTATAATCTTTTTTGAAGTTGTTACATACTGAATCAATGTATAGAATGACCAATTTGAAATTATTAATATCGAGAACAGACTAGCCTCTCATGCATGTGAAAACCCTATTGTTCTGCAACAAAATTATAAGGCCAGTTGGTCAAGGGATATTTGGAATTTTTAAGTGATTAGTTAATTATTAGATGACATTTATATTTGGGGAAATTATCAAAATTATCATTTATATTTTCGTTAATGGACATTCACGTTTAACTGCACATAAGGAATGATGTATAATAAACTATTTATAAACTATAAGAGAACATTGCCTTTAAATACACTGGGAAAGATTGTACAGATAGATTTTCAATAAAGAAAAAAATGTGAAATTTGCTGTTATTAAATTATTGCGATTATCGCGCGCCTAAAATGTGAATATAATATAAAACTGAGCTCTGTTATTGAATCTATAGCGCTCGTAAATGATATAGTTGAGCTTGTTTGATGTGTAATTATTATCTCCAGTGTCTTGAGGATTTTTCTTCGTTTTTTTACCTTTTTAACTCGTGGATCGAAGATCCTCGAGTTATTGGGATGGGGCTTTTGAACCGGAAGTGTCACTCACTCACTCACTCACTCGCTCACTCGCTCACTCACTAGACCGTCAGTGTAAACTTTTGAGCCCCAAGATCTCGGTCAGCGTACTTCGAGCACATGGATATTTGAAGGAATGATTTTTCGGTCGAAGTAATCGCGAATACTCTCATATTTTATGTGCTCACGCCACACGATTCGCAGTAGAATTACACATAAGTTTATGTCGAATGTTTTCGGAAATGGTCACTGTGAATTTTACTAAAGATCATGCAATTTACGAGCGAACTAAGCGAGCCAACTTATTATGATCAAATTTATCGAGATATCTTCACTGCTATAAACAGAAGCTACTTTTTATCCATCCTTTCATAATGCTATGGAATGGATTCACAACCAGTTACAAAGGACGAAGCTGTTATTACTGGATATTTAACAGTATTTCCGGTAAGCATTCTTAGAGAGTACGATACACACTAGAAGTGAAGACAACAACAGTATAGTTGTTTTAGTGATGTTGTAGGGTAAATATATTGCTTATTGTAATTATTTCTTTTATATTTTTGATTAAAGTAACCAGTTTATCTGTCAATAGTTTAATTTTATTGACTACTATTAATTCGTACAAATTCGAACGGCGATTGAAACAGGCGATTCTCGAGCTCTTAGCTTCTTGCACAGAACAACAAACTTATTCGCAAAACTTAAATCGCTTCACCCTATTATCTAGTAGTTCAACTTAACGATCTATGTATATGTAGATGAAAGTAATATTTCTTTCTTTACAATATGTGAGATAACGTGATCGGTTTTAAACCTCCAGGTTGACCTCGACAACAACAAATAAACAGCTAAAACGGCCTCTCTAAAAACTACACCCAACAGCCCAAATCGCCTCAAATATAACACCAATTGCTTCAATGACTATCTATTTTGCTTTTTCTGGCGTTTATTTTGCAAGAACAACTTAATAACACTGTTTCTTAGACACTCTTTGAACTCGCATGTATCTCTGCACGAACCGAAGATCGAACCAGGTAAATATCAGACTTGTCAGCGGATCACGGACTGAGGGAACGACGGACCGTAAGGGAAACGGACGACAACCAAAAAAATACAAATAAAACAACAACATTGAATACTTATTTTTCGCTTCAAATCATCTCAAGCTAATCCGAGAAAATAATTACATAATCGTAATGGAGCGGTCTAAACTGTAAGCGCTTTCAAAATGTTCTAATTATGATCCACGAGTTGGCCATAGGTGGCCTTTGATTTTTTCTTGTCCTCCCTCCGCAAAAATCAAGGCCAATAGTAGAACAGCTGCTTTAAATCAAATAAATTGAGACGTTGGAAAGGGATTAATTTTATTGTAGAAAATTGCACATGATTTTCCCGGTTCCTTTTTATTATTTTTCGTTTTTTTTTAACCATTGCTTGGCTTTACAGCTTTTTCGCTTGTGATTGGACAAACGCATTTGATTGACGTGCGTTGCACGTGAGTATGTAACACCCTCATTATCAAGTGTGCAAATTACTAGCAGCGATGACAAGCTAAAAGTAAGTAATTGAACATTTTCGTTGGCTATTTCCTTCCTAAATGCTGCATTCGATAACGTAAATTGCTGCTAATTTAGTAGAACAAGAAAGTATTTTCGTATTTCGAAAGCTTTAGGGAAAAATCTCTTCGTTTTGTCGAGTTTTGATGTAAAAGTTTGAGCCAAAAGCTAACCAACTTGTTCATAGTTTAAGCGATTTTAAACGTTGGGGTTTAGATCATTTAACATCTAAAACAAATGATGAGATACACTGCCGTTTGGTGTGTGAGTTTTTTATTCATTTTTCAGTGATTTCTACAAAACTAAGTTGAAGTTTACAATATTAGTTCAAGTTATGAGTGCAAATTATTAAAGCGACTAAATACTGTAAATAAATAAATCAAACTAGATTTCATATTAGAAAATAATTTCAATAGTTATCAGACTTATCATCACTTTTAAACATAGATAGTTTAAAAGTGTAAAAGATTTAAAATAATATTAATCTTCAAAAATGCCTTATTTAGAAGTTGGATTCCTGTGTTGTTTACTTGTTGCTGCATGTTCCCGCCAACACAGGAGGCCCAAAGTGCCCTAACCCAAAACAGGAAGCCCAAAAGGTCAATACTGCTATGGATTCTAAAGTTCATAAATTAACTGAGTAAGTGACAATTTCTTAACTAGTTGCAAGTTTAATAATACAAAAGTTGCACAATAGTGTTTGCATTTTCGTTGAGATAGTTACTATTAAAATTATCCATACTTTTTGACGTTTTTGATAAGTCATTTTCTCAACAAAGTTTTATTACAAAACTGTAATTCCTTTTGCGAACAAAAATCCATTTGGAGCATTATATAATGGATTGAATGCAAATATCTCAACTATCAATGCAAACTTATTACCCGGGGGGGGGGGGGGGGGGGGGACTTTCTTAGAAAATGAATAGGGGTGCTCGACGGACCTTTTAGGGTCGAAAATAAGACCTTCGGGTACCTTTTAGGGTCTGAAATCACTATCTGAGTTAATTTATGCGTACCTTTTAAGGTCATTTTCAAAACTGTCCGTCGAGCACCCCTATCCATTTTCTAAGGGAAACCCCTCCCTGGGACTTATTATAATGTTATAAATGTGTTTATATTACTTATGATATCAAAGTGCTCTTATGGCGCATCCTAAACGTCTCTAAATGCGCTTTTAATCAGTGTTTTTGATATTTGTGATTCCTACTTTACTATTCATTCCCAAGCTTTTCTAGTGTACTTTATAACTCCATATCTTGGTTGTTCAGTTGTCTAAATACGAACCTAAGACCATTGAATCTCGTTAGCTCATTCAATAGAATATTCCAGAATCGTAAGGTCGACAGTTCGATTCAGCATGGAAAAAACTCAGAATATTTTAATAGTTTAAGTAACTCCGATCTTACTCATTATTAAGTACTATGTAAATCAGTAAAACATTTTTGGTATGCAAGAGTAAATTGCAAGTTTGTCAGCATTTTCTCCGCAGTTCTTCTCGCATATCTACATAAGTGCTGAATGCAACCATTGCTATAAGTGCTTCTATATTATTTCTTGTGTAAATTTAACAGGTGCTTTTAGATTATAAGACGAGAACACCCAAATGTAGATCAAAATAAACGGGGTATAAATACTGGATATGATATGGGGCTTGATTGAGAGTTTGATCGTAACCTTAAACTGATGGAATCAATTAACTTTGTATCAATTTGATGTTTCAATGCTTTGAAAATATGTCGTTTGCCTCGAAAATAGAAGTTCATTCTCGATAAAGTAAAGTGAACTTGTAAAAATGATTGTTACGTTAACTTCACGTCAAAAGGGAAAAGTAAGCGGAATAACAAAAATACGATGGAATTCAAAGAGGATGGGAAATGAGAATAATTGAAATGGCAAAAATAGTAAATATGAATGATGGGAATAATAGGATGAAAAGGGGATGAGAATGATGGGTGTTCGCGCCTTGTAGATTGTTTAACGAATGTTATCATAGATTGGAGATCCAGGGAGAGATGACCTGATTCCTGAAATAAAGAAGAAAGGCTTTAACATATGAGCAAATGAATGGATGAATGAATGAATGAATGGATGGATGGACATGAATTGGAAAACTTTATTTGCCCACGATAATAATATCAAATAGTTAAATATTTACAATATACAAAACTTTGTTCTACATATAACCCGTTCTGAATGCATGGATGGATGAATAGATGAATGAATGTATGTATAAACGAACAAACAAACAAATGAACACATTATTGCACGGATAAATGATATGAATGGATGTTTGAATGGATGGATGGATGGTTGGAGGAATAGATGAACGAATGTATGTATGAACGAGCAAACAAACGATAACATTATTGCACGGATAAATGATATGAATGGATGGAAGGATGGAAGGATGGAAGGATGGATGGATGCATGGATGAATAGATGAACGAATGTATGTATAAACGAACAAACAAACGATAACATTATTACACGGATAAATGATATGAATGGATGGAAGGATGGATGGATGGATGGTTGGATGGATAGTTGGATGGATAAATACATGAATAACTGAATGAATGGGCAAGTGAGCTGTGAAGTAACGCTTTAAGTCTAATAAGATGCTTACCAGAAAGCTCGATAGGTGTTAGTTCTTTCTCCTCGATTCCATCATTTGAAATACCTGTCGAATACAATACATAGCCACTATAAGTTTTTATTATTATTAACTATTATCATGAACATCATCATCATCATCATCATAATAGTCGTCAGCTTTAATATCAGTATTCTCATCGCTAATTAACATCATCATTATGATTATAGTTATTGTTGTCATCATATTAATGATAGGGGGGGGGGGGGGGGGGTCGGCAATATTGAGTGGGGTTGGGTGATGTTATTTTCGGAAACTATATAGGGGGTTGTTACTAATTGTATGCAGCTTTAGTAATAAACTGGGTTATGGTATTTTTTTACCAAACATGAAGGGGGGTGTGTGTAATATTTGGAAAAGACAACAGGTGATTTTGCCGAGCTCCCCCCCCCCCCCCCATACACTAATAAATGAAAACCTTATTATGATGATAACGATGATCATTATCATCATCATCATCATCAATACTACTAATTTAATCTCGATCGTCATCATAATTAAAAGATGATTGACGTCGATAACATGTACGGTACCTCCGATTGAATTCTTTGCTTTGCGATCATCATCATCATCATCAATACTACTAATTTAATCTCGATCGTCATCATAATTAAAAGATGATTGACGTCGATAACATGTACCGTACCTCCGATTGAATTCTTTGCTTTGCGATCATCATCATCATCATCAATACTACTAATTTAATCTCGATCGTCATCATAATTAAAAGATGATTGACGTCGATAACATGTACCGTACCTCCGATTGAATTCTTTGCTTTGCGATCATCATCATCATCATCAATACTACTAATTTAATCTCGATCGTCATCATAATTAAAAGATGATTGACGTCGATAACATGTACCGTACCTCCGATTGAATTCTTTGCTTTGCGATCATCATCATCATCGCAATCCTTGACTCTTTGCTTTGCTTTGCAACGGCAATACAGAGCGCCGGCTACTAGCAAGATCACTGCCAAACATGCACCGACAATGATGCCGATGAGTGCCTCTTGTTTGAGGCCGGACTTTGAGTCGTCGACTGGACTCTTGGTAGTGAACGCGATTGGTTCAGTTGTTGGAACTTGCTGCTGAAAATATCATAATGATCGATCTATGAATATCTACTTCGAAAAACAGTTTCTAGTGGATTTGCACTGCAAAAACTGCATTTTGATCCAACGTTTGAGTAAAAGTCAGGTTTTATACTCAATATATATTGAGTACATTTTACTCAATGGTACATCTACTTTACGTTAACTCTTTATGATGATAAAGTGTCATCCTGAATGCAATGATTCACTCCATATTTTGAGTTGTATCTACTTAACCGTTTTTGCAGTGTGGGCCAGATTAACATCATGATTATCATTATTGTCATCATCGTAATGATAGTCATTATCATCATCGTAATCATCACCATCAATGTACTCATCATTATCATCATCGTTATCATCACCATCATTGTACTCCGTATCATCATCATCATCATCACCATCAATGTACTTATCATTATCATCATCGTGATCATCACCATCAAGGTACTCCGTATCATCATCATCATCATCATCATCACCATCAATGTACTTATCATTATCATCATCGTGATCATCACCATCAATGTACTCCGTATCATCATCACCATCATCATCATCATCATCATCATCATCATCATCATCATCATCATCATCATCATCATCATCAATGTACTTATCATTATCATCATCGTGATCATCACCATCAACGTACTCCGTATCATCATCATCATCATCGTTATTATCACCATCAACGTATTCGCCATCATTATCATCGTGATCACCATCATCATCATCATCATCGTGATCATCACCATCAATGTACTCATCATTATTATCATCATTATCGTGATCATCATCATTAACGTACTCGCCATCATTATGATCATCATCGCCATAATCATGACCATCATCATGACCATCAACATGCATGCCCATCATCATCATCATCGTAATCATCACCATCAATGTACTTATCATTATTATAATCATCGTAATTATCACCACCAATGTACTCATCACCACCATCATCATCATCATCGTGATCATCACCATCAATGTACTCATCACCATCATCATCGTGATCATCACCATCAATGTTCTCATCGCCATCATCATCGTGATCATCACCATCAATGTACTCATCACCATCATCATCGTGATCATCACCATCAATGTACTCATCACCATCATCATCGTGATCATCACCATCAATGTACTCATCACCATCATCATCGTGATCATCACCATCAATGTACTCATCACCATCCTCATCGTGATCATCACCATCAATGTACTCATCACCATCATCATCGTGATCATCACCATCAATGTTCTCATCATTATTATCATCATCATCGTGATCATCATCATTAACGTACTCGCCATCATCATCATCATCATCGCCATAATCATGACCATCATCATGAATATCATCGTGATCATCAACATGCATGCCCATCATCATCATCATCATCATCATCATCATCATCATCATCATCATCATCATCATCATCATCATCATCATCGTGATCATCATCGTGATCATCAATCATATCATATCATGATCATTAGCGAAGGTGTGCATAATATTTACCATGAATGACGTTTTTATAACGTTTAGTTTCTGTCCGTCTGGAGTTGTCAGAGTAATTTGTCCAGTCTCGACCAAGGACTTCAAGAGATCGGTAAGATTCTTTACATTCGCTTCGTTATTGTCCCCTCCAGGCAATAGCGTGAACTTCACGACAATGCTACCAGGCTCGACGGTTAGGTCTTTGATTCTCGATTCCTTCACACCCAGATTGGCTGCTACCTGGCTTGTGATGTTCGCCTCGAATTGCTCCTTATTAGATGGATTTATGTGCTGATTGTAACTGAAAAGATAAAAGTTTTAACTTTTTAAGAACTTAAACGTTGCCTAAAATTCTAAGTAGGATTTAGTAGTATAATTCCTAATGTCATTACCAATCGATAAGTAATTTATTGTTAATGTATTCTAGTTTGAGGATCCTCCTGAAAATCATCTTTGATGAGCGAGGCGTTCCTCTTTAAATATTATTATTATTATTATTATTGGTTTGGAAGGACACGCCTGTCCTTCCAATCCATACATTCCTTTGTAATTTTGAGCAGCTTTGAATGGCTGTAACTCACTCAATATCCAACCAAAAGCACCAAATCTCAGGAATCTTACATATTTTGATATGCTCTTTTATATTATGAGATTCATTTCTTAAAATTACATTAATTAGGGAAATTAGTACCCAGTCTTTTACTCGTTTTGGAAAAGGCC
Source organism: Metridium senile (assembly GCA_949775045.1). Taxonomy (NCBI): domain Eukaryota; kingdom Metazoa; phylum Cnidaria; class Anthozoa; order Actiniaria; family Metridiidae; genus Metridium; species Metridium senile. Next base: position 9,152,872 of record OX459100.1, read on the forward strand.
AATTATCAATAGAAGACAAATAATGACGTCATATGGGGATTACAGCCTAATTATCACTTCATCTAGCCTCCTCCGCAGGCATCTGTTATATCGCATTTCTATATCTCCCTCACTCGTCCCCAGTTCTTCCTTGCCAAATATTTTAACACAGGAATCCCGATCGCGTCAACAAAGGAATCCCTAAGTAGCATGCGGAGGAGGCTACACTTCATCTACATCTATGTTTATTATCAACAAAGCCTTACATCGTAGATTTGAAAATATAAATATGAAAATTTAAAATTTTATACTGAAAAATAATAAATATGTATATTTAAATTTTAATAAATAATCTTTAATGAGGATACTGTCGTCACCTTACGGTGATTTACAGAAGGGTCCTAAAACAATAAAAATCTAAATATATAATTTTACACATATATTATATCTAAAAATTACAAAAATTAATAAAAAATATAATTATAGTCCAAACATTATCCTAGTGTATAAAAAACTATAAAATCAATAAAGTTAAATTAAAAGTTAAATAAATAAAGTTAAAAATATCAAGTATGATATATAATGCACTTACTCTGCATCCATTGAGAACTTGCATTCTTTAGCACTGTTGTCCGCTGGCTGAGTCGTGGGCTCACTTGACGCACTTCCCGCTCCAGCTGCAGCAGTGCTTACTGTGTTTCCTGCTCCACCTGATCCACTAGATGAAGCAGTTGTGTCCTGAACGACACCTTGGTGCGGGGCAGTAGTTTCCACTCCAGCTCCTCCACCGTTTGATGCAGTAGTTGTGTCCTGAACGACACCTTGGTGCGGGGCAGTAGTTTCCACTCCAGCTCCTCCACTGCTTGGTGCAGCAGTTGTAGCTTGTCCGCTTCCTGCTCCCACGCTGACACTCGTGGTTTGTTCCCCGCCTCCTGGAGAAGTGGTGGCTTCATCAGCAGCAGCTGCACTAGTGGTCACTGGACTGACAGTTGTTGGAGCCTCTGTGGAGGCCACGCTGATAAGTTCTATTCCTCCATTCATGTCAAATACAGCGAAGGTGCCCAGTTGGTCCGCGCTACAGGTAACTGACTTGTCAGCGGAGTTCTTGGAAAGAGTGGTGATTCCAGAGATTGTCCAGTTATTGAGAGCAGTATCCCAGCGATGGCACTGGAAAAGATTAACAAATCAGATCACATATCCACAGTAGATAATTAAACACGTTTAGTATAAATTCACAAGTGATTATAGAAAATCACGCGCAGTGATTGGTCGAGAAATGCCACTATTTCTCGATAATCACCTACAGCGTTTCGCGCGCTTTAAGATATGATAAACGAACAATGTTTTGTAAAAAAGGGCTTGTTTTTGTTTTACTCTTGAAGTAATCACTTGTGCATTTGTGACGTGTCTCTATCATTGCAAACTTAACGTTCGTCTCGCTTCATGCAAAGGCCCGGCTACCTTTCAAGATGGCGCAGGGAACTGTGAAGGGGACTATTGACTTCGTATGTAAATTAGTCGGGGATAACCAGCTGAGATTCCACGCCAAATTCCGGCTACAGCTTACCTTAAGGTCGGCTTTGTCCATGTCAATACCATCAGACAGGAAGATCTTGTACTTGACAGGAGAGGCCAGTCCAGTAGGCGAGATAGCGACATAAGTTGTAGGATTAAACAACAAGACATTTACGATATCACTGGCACGTGTGATGCTGCTGTAACTGCTGTTGAACAAATAGTCGTAGATCGTCTACAAAGAAAGATTTATTGAGAAGTTATAGTTATTAGGATAGGTCTACGGGAATATGATCAATAAAATATATAAATCATGGATCTACGTGGAATCACGTGGAGTCGTTTACCGAATCTGCCGAGCCAGTGGCTAATATTTAAGTATTCGAACCTGCACTCACACTCTCTACCCCATGAGATAGAACAACTCATCAAACAAACTCTATTCATATGTCGTCTGAGCTGGGAATCGAACCCAGATCACAGTGGCAGTGATTAATATCACGAGTGATGGCATATTGAAGGTGAAAGTGTTTCCAAATGTAACAGTTTTCCAGTAAATGTACTACTAAAACTATTGGTACCATATCCCCATTACCTGGTATGAGACAATACAAGCCCCATTGCATCCATCGGCATCACAATTCCAGTCATCATAAGTTTGCTTCAATGTCTGGCCCAAGAGTACTTCAGCAGATTTACGAGTATAAGTCGAACATTGCTCACATCCAATACGGGAATAGTTGGCATCGACATGCAGGAATGAGTTCTTTACACTTCTTAAGACTGTCGATGGTGATTGTGCTACTCGTGCTGCTTCACCGTTGACCAGTCCCTTGCACATTGACCGACCTAAGTCTGGGAGAAGCGCTATGAACTCTTTTTTGGATGACATGTGTTCGGTGGAGAAGTCGTTAGGTTTGATGAGGTTGTGGAAAGACGAGAGAGTTTGCTCTACCTGAAAGTTTGAAAACATTTAAGTCAATCTATGGTAACGGGTTGTTTTGCTTCGGATCGTACAGTGAAACCCCTCCTTGAGGCCACCAGCTTAATACGGCCAGTTTTTTAGGTCCCGGCGAAATGCATGCCCATACATGTTCTATAAAATTTACCCGCTTAATACGGCTACCCCGTTAATACGGCCACTTTTGGCTGTCCCTTCGGTGGCCGGATTAATTAACGGGGTTCCACTGTATATTGTAGAGCCTGTGATATGTATTGTTCTTGGAAAGCTTTTTTCAGGACATTGTCTTGCCCCATTTAAGGAAACCGGAATCCATGAAAAAAGCTACTTTGGAATCTGGAATCGAACACTTGGAATCCAGGATTCGGTATCCACGAAATAATTGGACCGGAATCCTGTCCTTGAAATCCTTAGGAATTCCCCTGTATGGGTAAAAATGTGCAAAGTTCGTGTGTAATTTGCGTATAAAAGTTAAGTACGACTAATTATCATTCATAGTCAAAGGCTTCAGCCTGGGAGCCGAAAGCTCATCCTTTAAACTCATAAAACCAGAGAACGTTTACTTTACTACCATGTATCCTGGTTTCTCATCTATTTTCAAAAGTTAAGCAGTTGAAACATCATTGTCCGAAAGCAGAAAGTCAAACCGACACATAGATAGAAAGAAATGCTGATTGACAAGCTGTCAAAATGACAGATACAGAGAAATAGATCGATAAAACCTTTGTTCATCTGGAGAGTGTAAAATACCTGTTCTGATGTTTTCTCTGTAACAATTGGTGTAGGCTCATCAACAGCTCTTCTCTTACGACGTGAACTTCCTGACGGAGTTTCTTTTTCTTCTTCATTTTTCTCATTTTTAGCAATGTTTTTTAAAATACTCAAAATATCAGGATTGCTTAGTGCTTCCTTTGCTGATGCTGAGGCTTGAAAGAAAGTAGCTCTTATGCATTTCCTTCCTTCATCGGAGACTTGTTCGCTCTGTACAATGCCAGTTGCCTGTGGATAGTTAAATGTTGTTTTTCTAAGACAGAGTTAATAAATTCCAAGAAATCTTACTTTGGCTTCCGTAATAACTCAGAGAAGGACAACCTGATTGAAAGATGAATGCGAGGCCTGCTGCTCCGTATTATTTGGGATCGGAAAGCCTGCATAGAATCTTTTTTGGGATCAGGAAAAAGTTAGTTTTGGGGTAACTGTGTTTATTGCAGCGCGAAACCTATGATGATGATGATGATGATGATGATGTTAATGGTAATGATGATGGCGATGGTATAATGATTGATTTGCGATGAGGATCGAAGAGGATTGCCGATATAATGTCAAATCTTACCACATCAAAAACTTTCTTGGTGAAACTATCTTTGGCTTGTTTGAGTTTTTCTTCGTCTTGGGTGACATTTCTCTCGCCTTCCTCAATATCATCTTCCGTTGAATCAAGTGTTGGGCTTACCACACCTGCGGAGACATTAGTACCTTCTCATTAGATCAGCAGATATATTGCGATGAAAATATCATGGCACTAACGCACGACAAGGTACATCAAAATTCTAGGAACATCACGGTAGCGGCAAGGCTGAACATTTCACTGTCATACAAAATCTGCCAAATGACATTGGTAAATAATACAACGGTGATGATAATGAATAATCTGTGGCCGAATGAACTCAACAAAATGACCGCCTACCAAGAGGGTCCTGAAGAGGTAAAATGGGAGCTGGGATTGGCCATATTTTTGACTGGGAAAATGGGATTGGACGCACTGGGACTGGGATTTACAAATAAAAGAACAATAGAAAATGGGAATGGGATTGAAAACTTGAGCCAAACTGATGGGCTTATGTGATTTTTGACTGGGATTTGGTCCAAATATAAACTGGGAAATGGGATTCGGACCCCCCCTCCCCCCTTCAGGACCCTCTATCAACATATGTGGCTTTATAGCTCAGTTGGTAGAGCATTGCGCCGGTTCTGCAAAGGTCATGGATTCAAATCTCGTCGAAGTCTCGAAATTTATTTCGGGCTTCTATAACTGCAATTACTGTAATTGCATTCTTACTATTCCGTGACGATCATAATCATACACAGCGGTGATGATGATTATAGCACCGGTGATGATGCTGATGATGATGATGATGATGATACTAACGGTGATAATGATGATGGTGACGGTTATGGTAATGGAAGGTGTCATTCTAACCTTGTAGCTCACAAGCATCCCCAGACTTCTCGGCCTGATCGACCAATTGAGTTGAATGTTCCATGTCTTCAGCTTTCATCTTTCGTGGCAGTACAGTAACGAAGGTGCTAGCTAGCGAACATGTCTTTGGTTCGTCATTGGTACATGCCTCAAGGAACACCTCGACACTATGATTCTTGTCTGCAGGACCTGTCAAAAAGATCATTCATTCCAGTTTCTGTAAGAGAGTTTGAACAAGATCCACTAACCTCATTTTCTACGCTACTCATTCAACGTAAAAGAGTGGTCATAATATCCGTGAGACAACAGCCAAAATGGAAACAAGGAAAACACTGGCTTAGAGGCTGCTTCGATGCCTTTAATCTACTAAAGTGTGTTATAATATAGCACAATTATTACCATGGATGATAGAAAGACTGGAGCTTTATCCTAGTCTATATATTCTCACCGCGCAACTTTTCAAACGGTTCTGTTTATATTTTTCACTGACTTAGAGGCTGCTTCGATGCCTTCAAACTACTAAAGTGTGTTATAATATAGCACAATTATTACCATGGATGATAGAAAGACTGGAGCTTTATCCTAGTCTATATATTCTCACCGCGCAACTTTCCAAACGGTTCTGTTTATATTTTTCACTGACTTAGAGGCTGCTTCGATGCCTTTAATCTACTAAAGTGTGTTATAATATAGCACAATTATTACCATGGATGATAGAAAGACTGGAGCGTTATCCTAGTCAATATATCCTCACCGCGCAACTTTTCAAACAAAGCTGTTTATATTTTTCTGTGTTGCAACGTCTCACACGTTTCCGCTTAGTACTATACTGCACCAATGTTTGATTAGATTTCCGCCTTTCTGTTCTTTTACACTCAATAAGGCTTTTTTGTGCACCTCAGTTAAAGTGTATATGAACTCTCGCGGTTTTTTGGCGTTTTAAGAAGTTGATATATAGCTAAGTCATGAGCTTGAAAAAAAAATTGGATTTGAACATTTATTCGCGGAGAAATAGCGCTCTAAACTTTAAAATAAACTATCCTTACACAGCAGCCATGCTTATCACTCTTTCACTAGACTTCAAAGTTTTTATGAAGCTTACCTGCTGGCAGCAGCACATCACAGAAGTCATCCTCCGATGCAGCTCCAAGGTATCTCTTTTTCCTTGGTCCTCTCACTGTGTAATGACCACATTGGTAGGTCAAAGTTGAGCTCACTTCACCGGTGCTTCCGTCGTTTTCTTCAGGTGTAGATCGTCGTTTCCTTGATGAGGGTGTTGTCTCTGGTTCTTCATTATCTGGCTCCCAGCTACCGACAGCCCCGATGGTAAAAGTTGTGTTAAGCGTTATTCCTTCTAGTGGTTCGACGGAGATCTCCCCTGAAATATTGAAGTAGATAAGCAAAAATAACAATAAAAAATAGTGATAACTAAGGTCTAGAAAACAAACATTTACGAAAACTGAGCAGCAACTATACCTTGAGCAAACCATATACTCAAAGTCAACGACTCAGATTTGGAACATTAAACTATTTAGAAATCCAAACCTTGCCTTAATTGTGTTGGGCTTCCTGTGTTTCTATTGTTACACTCACTCACTCACTCAACCCGATAGCATAGTAGCTACTAGCCATATATGGCAAAAACATAAGAAAACGTTAATGAACAAAACGATGAGGATGAAAATAGAACTAGAAGAACAGTAACATCACAAAGATAACAGCAACAGCAAGTGAAAGGGCGACAAAATTAACATGAGCATCGTGCTCGGGAGACCACTCCCTATGTACGTTGTTGACTTTAAAATAAATTATCTTATCTTATTTTAAGTGAATGTAGCGATATAACAATTACAGTTCAAAGCAGGTTAATATTAAATAAATTCAATTTAATTTAACTTGACAAATAAAGCAAATATAAATAGCCAAGTACAGTGGAACCCCGTTAATCCGGCCACCGAAGGGACAGCCCAAAGTGGCCGTATTAACGGGATGGCCGTATTAAGCGGGTAAATTTTATAGAACATGTATGGGCATGCATTTCGTCGGGACCTAAAAAACTGGCCGCAATAACGGGGTGGCCGTATTAAGCGGGTGGCTGTTAGGCGGGGTTCCACTGTACACAAGTGAGAACGAATTCTTACCAACAGTCAAACCAATAGATGTTTTCAGCTCAGCTTCTGCGTAAGACTCGACATCATTTTCCATATCCTTGCATGTAAGTCGTATTTTGTATGAAGCACTATGGGTCAGGGTATTTGGACTAATGATAAGAGAAGGCCTTCTTCGTCTGCCTCTACCTTCGATCTTGCCGGTTGCAGATGTCATGATTGCGCCATCCGCATACATATCAAAATAATCTAACCCTAAAATCATACAATACAGTGCGTTAGTATAGCAGGGAACGGACTGTGAAGTTAATTAAAGTACATCTTCCGCATACATATCGAAATAATCTAATATTATTAGTGCGTTAGTATAGCAGGGAACGGACTGTGAAGTTAATTAAAGTACATCTTCCGCATACATATCGAAATAATCTAATATTATTAGTGCGTTAGTATAGCAGGGAACGGACTGTGAAGTTAATTAAGGTACATCTTCCGCATACATATCGAAATAATCTAATAATAATATAGTGCGTTAGTATAGCAGGGCTGGACTGTGAAGTTAAGGTACATCTTCCGCACACATATCGAAATAATCTAATAATAATATAGTGCGTTAGTATAGCAGGGACTGGACTGTGAAGTTAAGGTACATCTTCCGCATACATATCGAAATAATCTAATAATAATATAGTGCGTTAGTATAGCAGGGACTGGACTGTGAAGTTAAGGTACATCTTCCGCACACATATCGAAATAATCTAATAATAATATAGTGCGTTAGTATAGCAGGGAATGGACTGTGAAGTTAATTAAAGTACATCTTCCGCATTCGTATCGAAATAATCTAACCCTAAAATCATACAATATAGTGCGTTAGTATTGCAGGGAATGGACTGTGAAGTTAAGGTTCATCTTCCGCATACATATCGAAATAATCTAATAATATAGTGCGTTAGTATAGCAGGGAACGGACTGTGAAGTTAATTAAAGTACATCTTCCGCATACATATCAAAATAATCTAATAATATAGTGCGTTAGTATAGCAGGGACTGGACTGTGAAGTTAAGGTACATCTTCCGCATACATATCGAAATAATCTAATAATATAGTGCGTTAGTATAGCAGGGAACGGACTATGAACTTATGGTACATCTTTCGCACACATATTATTTTTAATATCAGTTGTCCGGCATTGCTCTTACCTTCATCTGTCACCACAGAAAACAAATATTCTGTGCTGTTGCTTCTGCTGCTAATAAAGCCTTTGGCTTTGACTGTCTTACTGGGATCTACTGGTTCAGTCTGTGTCTTGATCTTGCATACAGGTGGTTCTCCTTTGGTGATGGTGACATTGACTGACGATGTCTTGGTACGATTGCCTTTGAGTGCAGTCAGCCGGAATTTTAAACTTAAATAGAATAGATAATATTTATATGATGGTTATGCATATGATCGATGATCGACGATGACGATAGTTATACATAATGATAGTAATGGTGATGGTGGTAATTATTATAGTTATGGTATGGTGACAATGATAATGATAGTTATATATAATGATAGTAATGGTGATGGTGGTAATTATTATAGTTATGGTATGGTGACGATGATAATGATAGTTATATATAATGATAGTAATGGTGATGGTGGTAATTATTATAGTTATGGTATGGTGACGATGATAATGATAGTTATATATAATGATAGTAATGGTGATGGTGGTAATTATTATAGTTATGGTATGGTGACAATGATAATGATAGTTATATATAATGATAGTAATGGTGATGGTGGTAATTATTATAGTTATGGTATGGTGACGATGATGATGATAGTTATATATAATGATAGTAATGGTGATGGTGGTAATTATTATAGTTATGGTATGGTGACAATGATAATGATAGTTAATTATTATAGTTATGGTATGGTGACGATGATAATGATAGTTATATATAATGATAGTAATGGTGATGGTGGTAATTATTATAGTTATGGTATGGTGACAATGATAATGATAGTTATATATAATGATAGTAATGGTGATGGTGGTAATTATTATAGTTATGGTATGGTGACGATGATAATGATAGTTATATATAATGATAGTAATGGTGATGGTGGTAATTATTATAGTTATGGTATGGTGACAATGATGATGATAGTTACATATAATGATAGTAATGGTGATGGTGGTAATTATTATAGTTATGGTATGGTGACGATGATGATAGTTATAGTTACAGTGATAATTATGAGTATAGTGTTTCAATTTAGCAGTAATTCTTCATCGTTATCATGTTCAGGGCCAGCCTCATCCACAAGCAACACTGTCACGGGCTTCCTGTTTAGGAATTGGAAGAGGGAGAATGAGAACTAGTTCAATGCTACATACGTTTCATTTACACGTTTGCTAATAGATCCCACATCAACTTCAATGTCTTTCTGTTCGGGGAACTTGGGGAAACTTCCATTCTTATTAACACAACGAGATCCTGATGCATGTTCACATGTCCACGAAAAGGTCGTTGTTTTTTTTTCGTTGTCGGGATCCTCCAGATCGCTTCGCAACTTCAATTTATCTTTTTCTCCGACCGCTCGATCGCCATCTATAGAAACATTAAAACTGTGTGAGCGATGATAATGATGATGATGATGATGTATAGGCTAGTATAGGCTGCGTCGGTTCGGTGTTTAATATAACCGATAGGTAATAAAAGAACATTTGTAACACTGTTAAAAATGGTAACTAAACATTACAGACGTTTCGAGCTTTAGTCCTTTGTCAGAGTAAAAGAGATATATACGTAGAGAGGTGCCAAGTATAAATATAAAGTGGAAAATGTGACTTTTATCACTATCCAACGCACCGTGCTGTTAACATTTATTAAGACTAGTTATGCAATGGTTTACAATGGAATACATTAGGCTCGTTTACTTATTCGTTTGTGTGCGTTGTCATTTAGTCTGTTTTGATAGTCTATTTTGTAAATCTGTTTTGTAAGTCTAATTTGTAATTAATATGTGCCCAATAAAGCTGTTAAAAAACCCATATCCTACGAGTCAATTGTATTTTCTAGTATACACACGAGCCTTTTGGCGAGCATGCATGCAAAGAAAAGTGTTGAGTGGGATAATATTCACGGTATGTCACGAGAAACCATTGTATAACTATTTTATCCCACATATAAAATAAAGAGAAACCGCAATGTCTTCTGGGAAGAGGCAGCTGAATACCGCCGAATATACAGCGGCTTTCAAGCATTCTGATTGGCTGTATTTTATATGATGTGGAATAAAGACAGATCTACAACTACAGTGGAACCCCGTTAATCCGGCCACCGAAGGGACAGCCCAAAGTGGCTGTATTAACGGGGTGGCCGTATTAAGCGGGTGGCCGTAACGGGGGTTCCACTGTATATGAATTGATATTTCATAGTACAATTGTCATTAGGTTCTTGACGTTATTACCTCTGATAGCGCATTTCAATGGTCTGCTTTTCTTTTTAATACTAACGATTTCCGTTCTGGAGACAGTGTTAGTCGACACCCTTACTTGACACTTGAACTGAAAATATAGATTTGTTAATTTTCTTTGTTCTAATAACAATGGTTGGTTGCCAAAACCATAGAAAAATACGTCACTGTACGTCCATTTCTAGAACTCCCAGAAGTAAGACACCAGTGCGAATTGATGTTCGACTTACCTGGCCTGCTGGAGCGTTATTGATATTTCCAATTTTTCCTCTTGCTTTGACACGCACATGTTTTAGATCGCAGCTCCATTTGTAACTGACCTTTTTATTGACCTTGATGGTAACTGAACAAAACATTGAATATTACATAGATGATGATGACGTCAAGGATTTATCATTTATTAGTGTATTCCTATACACCAATAGGGATTAGTATAGGGGGAGGGGGGAGGGGGGAGGGGGTTATTGTTAAAGCAACTTAGTTTAGGAGACACATTGATATGTGATGATGGTGCTGATTATGAATATTCCATAATTACCTGATAGAATGATTTTTCTCTTTTTGAATCTCGCATCAATTTGAAACCTCGGTATGTCACTAACAGTTGCTTTCCTTGTCAGGTTGACCGTCCTGGTTTGTGATTTGCCTGTATCGCTACTTGCCACGGTCAACGTCAACTGGTAAGTACTGCCCGCTGGTATATAATTCTTATAGATTATAGCATGCTTTTTCTTTCTCGTGAGTAAGGTGTTGAGTCTTTTCAAATCTTTCACTTCTTCGGGTGTGGCTGTTTTGCCCGGGAGTATAGCAGCTTTCCATGAGGCCTTGAGCTTACCAGGACCGGAGATCTTTACACGTATCCTGAACGGGAAATCAGGATCTGAAAGCAGTATGTTTTAGATGTTCAAGGTGACTAGAGCATTAAAGTGCTTATCACCTCTAGGATTTTATGTTATTAATTAAAAGCTAAGGACATAGGATATTCTAAAAGGTTTGAATCTAAAATTTTGATTTTATCTGGGTTATTTTGCCACCCGAAGATGGCGAAAAGGCATCATTTGGGCTTCCTGTGGAATTATTTCCGAGCCGCCAGGTAGACTGCACCGAGTATTTTGATTATTACTCGGATCACTAGACAAATAGTTGCTGGTGTATATGGTCTGACCTATCCTATACTTCAGGGACCACACTAATTGCTGTAAGCTGTTGTGGTGTCCCTGTCTTCATTCTGGACCGACATAAATTGGCGTAAGCTGTTTTGTTGCTGTATTCATACCAATAAACAATCAAATTATACAAAGGAAAAGGACATACCTTGAACTGTCGATCCTACAATCAAGATCCTAATTGGCTTGAGTTTCTTGGGAACTGGGCATTTCAGTTGAATAGTTTGTCCTAATTTAGAATCATATATCGTTGTATCATCAGACAACGCATTCTTTATTTTACCATAAAGTACTCCAACATCTACTCCCTTGGTAACGTCCTTTGGATTGTTCACACACAGTTTACTGTTTGTTTGCCATTGGCACTTCTTGACCATTAATCTTTTCATTGTTGCGTCGGTCAAAAACTCCGAGCATTTAAATCTTCCACTCCGTTTGACTGGAAGATCAAATGTGATGCATAGTCGTTGTAGATTGTACGAGATGGTACAGTCACGTGGTTTAGGGGCGTGCACCTTGATATGGAAGTCAGCGCACTTTGGACTGTCTCTGTGAGAAAACTTGACGCAGACTTCATTGACGTCGGGATGGGAGATCTTTGGGAATGAGCATTTAATCTTTGAGTTGCTCAAGAATGCGACATGTACATTTCTGGGGAAGTAGTAAGAAAAGAAGGAAATTCGTCCAAAGAGTAATTTCTTCTTAGATTTAAAGAAGCATCGGAGTTGGCCGGTGTTTGCAAAGCCTGATCCTTCGACAGTGATGTTGACTGCTGTATTTATAGGAGAATCCTTAGGGACTGCTTTAGTCACTGATATTTTATCTCCGATGACTGTTACACTGTCGAAAAGAAGAAATTGGAACTTGATTAGACTAAATCAAAGAGTTGTTTGTAGGCTGGTTTTTGATTCATAATGACTATACGTTACTTCAACCTTTCAATTTTATTGAATTTTGTCGAGCTTTCCCCTCACGGAGCCATCATCAGGACTGAATAAACGTTACAATTAGTAATTTAATTGTTTAATAGAGATAAGGGAAGAACGATACCACCTAATTATTTGTGTGTAATTAGCGAATAGCTACCGCACACGCTCATTACGTAAGATATCGTGAGTGCGCGCTTGTTGTTGTGATGATGAATTACTAATTAATTGTAACATTAATGGAAACCAGCGAGTCAACAAGTATAGGCTGCGTCGATGTTTGATATAAATGATAGGTAATATAATGAAATTGGTAACACCGTAAAAAATGTTTATTTTATTTTTTATTTTAATCAATATTTATACAGGAATGTCTAATTTAGCATATAGCTAGTTTAAATAGAGCCCTGTTAAAGAAATAATAAATACATTAAATAAATAAGATACAACTGACTTTACTGAATAACTTTACTGACGTTTCGAGCTTTA